>CM060972.1:102355931-103654681 GCA_030765045.1 Tenodera sinensis
TCACTCTTCTATAAAGGATTCTTATAAATCTGCTGTGTTGCACTCACATGACTTTCTCTACTCACTCTTCTATAAAGGATTCTTATAAATCTGATGTGCTGCGTTCACATGACTCTCTACTCACTCTTCTACAAACGATTCTTATAAATCTGCTGTGTTGCACTCACATGACTTTCTCTACTCACTCTTCTATAAAGGATTCTTATAAATCTGATGTGTTGTACTCACATGACTTTCTCTACTCACTCTTCTATAAAGGATTCTTATAAATCTGCTGTGTTGCACTCACATGACTCTCTACTCGCTCTTCTACAAACGATTCTTATAAATCTGATGTGTTGCACTCACATGACTTTCTCTACTCTTGTATTAACCATTCTTACACACTCTTATTCCTATATCTTCTTCATGTTAGTTGAGATGAACATTTGTACAAATTATCTTATTGTTTATTTCCTTGTAGGTACAAGGGGAATATGGGAATACAGTAGGCTTTGAGCGAGTCAGATCTTTTAACGCTTTGAGATCCCGTTCTCTTTGCAGGAGTAACATAAAAAATGAACAAGGATGTTGCATTTGACGAAAATTTGCTTTTTCCGAAACGGACACAAATAACAAGGAATATCTCCAAAATGGTTCACTCCACAAAAAATGTATTTGGACATAAATTGTTTTTGTAAGATCTACATGTTATAATGAGATTTGGTCTCTCTCTTACGGTTTACGAGTTATTCAAAAGTCATCCATAGTAAACAGGACTACACAGGCTATAGCCAGAAAATTCAAAATATACATTCATTTGTCATAAAAATATCTTAAACATATGACATTTTAATCAAAATCGTTAGAGCCATTTTTAAGAACAAAATTTCGAAAAATGTTCCATGTAAAGGGTAGCTTAGGGTGGAGGCATTTTCTTCAAAATCTTCGTGTCGCATCCTTGAAAGACATTAAACTTAAATACCAACTTTGGTTTTTAACCGACTTTTCGTTTTTGAGTTATGCTGTTTACACACACACACACACACACACACACACACACACACACACACACACACACACACAAACACACACACACACATACACACATACGGACCTTTTCATAAAGTGCTTTTTTTATTCAGGGGGCCTCAAAACATATTTCCGGCGAAATTTCGACATCAAATTTTTGGGTGAAATACAATACTTGCCCTACTTTACTATACGTAGTAGATTAAGTAAAAATCTGATGTGTTGCACTCACATGACTTTCTCTACTCTTGTACAAACTATCCTTATAACGGTTATTCTTCGATCTAATTCATGTTAGTCCAGATAAACATTTGTAGAAATGGCTTTGTTGCATATTTTCTTGTTGGTGGAATGGCAATATGGGAATACAGTAGCCTTAAGTGAGTCAGACCTTTTAAGAGCAGGTCACTATGTGATGCCTTTGAGACTCCGTTCACTTTGTATGACGATTTACTAATTATGGAAAACTCATTCAAAATTAAGAGAACTTCTGAAGACATTCGCAGAAAATTCAAAATATACATTTTATTTGTTATGAAATATTTTAAACATGTGGTACTTTAGTAAAAATCGCTAGAGCCATGTTTGAGATAAAAATGTTTGAAAAATGTCCCATGTAGGTATAGAGTAGTTTGGGCTTTAGGGGTCCCGCAGAACTGTACAAAGTAGGACTTAGGGAAAGGGAGTGGTAGAGAACCAGTCATTGAAAGCATTTTAAAATGTTTTTAAGGATTCAGGAATTATCAAACAGTGAGTTATTAAACGTGGGTTTGAATGTCCAAATAACCCAAAACATAGTAGAACATGTTTTGAAAAAAATAACAAATAGCTGTTAATGACAAATTGATTAAGTGATATTTGGGCACTAGGATACACGTTAATGAAGGGAGATTGGAAACTGATAAGACAAAGGGTGGAAGATGTCCAAACATTATATTTCCGAATCAAGGATAGAAGGTCACTCAATTTCTACAATGAATGGAAATCTGAATTAGAGAGAGAGATCATGTGTGTGACAGAAATGAGAGGGAGGGGATTGTTTGGGAACATAAACATTAAAGAATGAAAGAAAGAATATGTTGAAAGAAAGACGTCCAATATTTCATGGGAGGGATGATCAGATACATTAAATTATTAGAATGCTCAGGTACAGGACATTGGAGAAAACAATTTATTTGTAGGAAATGGTTCAATAGAAATAAACAACTGACAGATAATCCTTAACCCCCAGTCAGAACTGAGAAGTGTGGGGAAATGTTTATGGAATATGAGAAAGGAATGGAGCTGGTCAGTGAGCAGAACACTGGAGGCATGAGACTTTTATAGTTTTGTTTTGTAAATGTTATGGTTTGTGTAGGTATTGTCTGACGAATGGCTAAGGTCAGTACCAAACACGTATGTAACAATAGCCTAATTTAATAAATTAAATTAAGGAGTAGATTGGGGCTGGCTGAATTTTCTGGATAATATCTTTGGAAGACTCTGAACTTAAATACTAAATTTGGTATTTAACCGATTTTTCGTTTTTGCGTCATGCTGTTTACACACACACTCACACACACAGACACACACAGACACACACACAGACACAGACACACACAGACACACACAGACAGACACACAGACACACACACACAGAGACACACACACAGACACACACACACACACACACACACACACAGAGAGAGAGAGAGAGAGAGAGAGAGAGAGAGCTTTCTTCTAACTTTTTTTCTGGATCCAGGGAGTGTCAAAACATGATTTCCACTCAAATCTCGATATCGAATTTTTGGGTGCAATACAATATTCGCGCTACTTACTACCTATACGTGGTAGAGAAAGTAAAAATATCTAGGTTAACATAAGGCAGATAGCAAAACAACATTTTGTAAGGATAGTTCGTTGAAGAGTGGGTAGAGAAAGTTATGCGAATGTAGCACATTTTTACTTTTTCTACTACGTTTAGCGAAGTAAAGGAAGTATTGTATTCCACCCAAAAATTCGAAGTCGAGATATCACCGGATATGTTTTGAGGACGCCCTAAATTTAAAAAAAAAAAAAAAACATTTTTAGAAAAAGTTCCGTGAGTGTGTGTGTGTGTGTGTGTGTGTGTGTGTGTGTGTGTGTGTGTGTGTGTGTGTGTGTGTGTGTGTGTGTGTGTGTGTGTGTGTGTGTCAGTCTGTGGACAGCGTAACTCAAAACGAAGATTAGATTAAAAACCGAAGTTGATATTTAAGTTTAATGTCTTTCAAGGATGCAACACGAAGACTTTGAAGAAAATTGCTTCAGCCTAAACTACCCTTTACATGGAGAATTTTTAAAAAAAATTTTGTTTTCTTGAAAATGGCTGTAATGATTTTGATTAAAGTGTCATGTGTTTGAGACATTTTTATGGCAAATGAAATGTATATTTTGAATTTTCTGAAATTAAAAGCCTATGTAGTCCTGTTTACTGTGGATGACTTTTGCATAACTGGTAAACCGTAAGAGATAGACAAAATCTTAACACATAAATGTTGATCTTGCTAAAACACACAATTTATGTCCAAATAATTTTTTTGTAGAGTGAACCATTTCGGAGATATTCCTTGTTATTTGTGTGAGTTTTGGAGAACTAACACTTCTGTCAAATGTAACATCCTTATTCATTTTTATGTTACTCCTGCAAAGAGAACGGGATCTTTAAAACATTTGACTATCGTACAAAGCCTACTGTATTCTAATATTCCCTTGTACCTACAAGGAAATAAGCAATAAGATAAATTTGAGAGGTAGAACTGGAACTTAAAAATTCAATTGTCTCTGATGTGAGACTGCCTTTGTGGTTTACCAGGAGAAATACGAACTGGTTTGAGAATTTAATGCCAGTTTGTCACAATAGCTCAGTGGTTAGAGCATCCGCCCGGTAAGCGGAAGATCTGTGGTTCAAATCCCAGTTGTGGCATTGAATTTTTAAGTTCCAGTTCTACCTCTCAAACTTTGCCCACACACGGCTTGTGTGTTTAAAAACACCAACAGTAAGTTTGTTGGCATAAATAAATAATAATAAGATAAATGTTTATCTCAACTAACACGAAGAAGATATAGCAATAAGAGTTTGTAAGAATGGTTAGTACAAGAGTAGAAAAAGTCGTGTGAGTGCAACACATCAGATTTTTCTATCTGTTAAATAGTTTTGTTAGGAGATAACGGTGACGTCGAGCGAGTTTCCCACAGAGAAGGGCAGAGGGTGGGAGGGAGGGAGGGAGGGGCTCGTTAGTTTGTAATTGGTTCCAGACAGTTGAACGTGTATGGTGTTGACACCATTCATTCTCCATGCTCGCTTGTGGTTTCAATAACACGCACACGCACACTTCCACAAGCAGATGGGTCATGGTCATGTAAGTGTACATGATTTATCATTAGTGCGTGCGTAAATAAATAAAGTGTTCCTCATTACACGCTCTCGCCCCACAGGAGGCTCTAACTTCCGTTCTGCCGTAAGGTTACACTAGCATTTGCCTAACTTAGGAACAGGCAATTCCTCCATCAGCATTTCCAACTTAACACTTTGTTTTAGTTACTTTAAATACACACAATAAACTTTAAATCAAACAATAAACTTTGGTTTTTAACCGACTTTTCGTTATTCAATTATGCTGTTCACACACACACACACACACACACACACACACACACACACACACACACACACACACACACACACACACACACACACACACACACACACACACACACACACACAGAGACACACACAGACACACACACACACACACACACACGCGCGCGCGCACACACATCTTGACATGGAATTTTTGGGTCAAGTAGAGTACTTCCCTTACTTTAAGTGGTAGAGAAAGTAAACTTAATGCCATACCCGGGGTTTGAATCACGGATCTTCCGCTCTGCGTGCAGTTGCTGTTAATTACTGAGTTACATGGCAACATGTCGGTACAGCCTTAAACTCGCATTTTCCCGGTAGACCACAACGGAAACTCGTATTTGAGGTACCTACTTACCTCAATGAGGACTCACGATCGTAAGTACTTCAGTCCCAGACTTTTTTTAAGCTTTTTAATTAATACTTTGAATGTATGAGGACAGTCAATTAATTCTGCCTTTCAGAGTTTACCTACACACGACTTCTCTGTGTTAGAAACAAACAATTCTTATCACTGATTGGCCTGACACGTATATACAGTGAAACTTGGCAATTTACAAAATGTAGTCCGTAATGAAAATTAGCAATAAGATAATTTCTGCAAATGTTTATCCTACTTAACATGCAGTAGAGGAACACAAGTTTCTAAGAATAGTACAAGAATAGAGAAACAATTGAGTCACTATCTAATGAGTGACTCGTATTCAAAGCTGACGAAAAACTTTATGTTGAAATATTTGCAGCCGACGAATCTCGAACGCAGTAACCTCACTAAATTGGATATCACATGAAAGTAATGGACGAAGTAAGGGCTTATACAAATGAGAGTAACCGTAGCGAATTTCTTTGGTTAAGAACAAGTTACAGTTTGAGTAGTGGAGTGAGCCACGTTTAATTT
The DNA here is from genome assembly GCA_030765045.1 of Tenodera sinensis. Taxonomy (NCBI): domain Eukaryota; kingdom Metazoa; phylum Arthropoda; class Insecta; order Mantodea; family Mantidae; genus Tenodera; species Tenodera sinensis. The sequence continues at coordinate 102,361,499 of CM060972.1, forward strand.
AGACCAGATTTGAGAGTGGTAGATCAAGCGATGATCGAAGTGGGTGCCCAGCTGTAGAATAGTGTGATCAACACGTTTCTGGGGTAAGGGAACTGATAACAAAGTGATAGGAAGTGAAGCAACGGAACGATGTAAAGTGAAAATCAGCTTCACACTTCTCGTGGTTTAAATAACTTCTGTAGTTTAAAATCCCAAGCACTAGGGTATTGACGAATGTCACAATTTAGAAATTATTATATCGAGGTCGTGATGAGAAATAACCACGGCTATGCCACCAATGTACATTGTGAAATGAACATGTGATAAGTGCAGTAGGTATATCACTGAATAGAACTGGGGCTAAAATGGAAGCTTGAGGCACTCAAGAAGTTGCCGGCTACACTGTGGACAGAGAAGAACCGAACCAGCTTGTACCAGAAAAAACGTTCGATCACTCGATTAAGATAATCCGGAAATCCGATTAGTGATACCAAAGTAGCTTTTTAAGGCCAAATATAGTTTAAAAAAAAAGACAAGCAGGTTTGCGAGAAAAATCACTAAAAGCACGTTCAGCCATCTTAAATATCGATGGCCAAATTTAACAATCTTTCAAAATATTCTGCCGTTTCTAACTGCTTTCAATGGGTATCGTCTAATTGCTTTCTCTACTACGTATAGTAAGTAGAGGAATTCCACCTAAAAATTCGGTGTCGAGACTTCAATGGAAATACATGTTTTGAGGCTCCCTGAATAAGAAAAAGTCTTTCAGCCTTTTAGAAAAAGGTTAATGTGTGTGTGTATGTGTGTGTGTGTGTGTGTGTGTGTGTGTGTGTGTGTGTGTGTGTGTGTGTGTGTGTGTGTGTGTGTGTGAACAGCATAACTCAAAAACGAAAAGTCGGTTAAACACCAAAGTTGGTATATAAGTTTGATGTCTTTCAAGGATGGGACACGAAGATTTTGAAGAAAATTCCTTCACCCTAAACTACCATTTACATAGAAAATTTTTCGGAAATTTTGATTCTCTCGAAAGCGGCTGTAACAATTTTAATTAAAATTCTATATGTTTGAGGTATTTTTATGAAAAATGAAATGTATATTTTTGTTATAGCCCATGTAGTCCTATTTACTCTGGATAACTTTTGCATAACTGGTAAACCGTAAGAGATAGAACAAATTTTACTGCACAAAAATGTAGATCTTGCTAAAACGAACAATTTATGTACGAATAAGTTTTTTTGTAGAGTGGACTATTTCGGAGATATTCCTTTATATTTGTGTCAGTTTTGGAAAACAAACTTTCGTCAAATGGAACATCGTTATTCATTTTTTGTATGTTAAGTGTGCAAAGAGAACGGAGTTTCAAAGCTTAAGATTTGACTATACTCAAAACCTATTCCCATATTTCCCTTGTACCTACAAGGAAATAAGCAATAAGATAATTTCTGCAATAGTAGTAGTAGTAGTAGTAATAATAATAATAATAATAATAATAATAATAATAATAATAATAATAATAATAATAATAATAATAATAATAATAATAATAATAATGTAACTTTTTTTGTGGTTGGTGTGTAAAGTAGACAGATGTAGTCGAGATAAAGAAACACTTTTATTTCCGTAAACAGTAACTTTGTACACTCGTTGCAACAACAAGAAAGTCTTTTCCGATTCTCCAACAGCACGGCTCCGAACTCGTAACACAAAGAACTAACTCTTCTCCGTCAGCACAACGCTTCACATCGTCTGTCCGTCTCCGTCGGCACTACTCAACCTTCCCATACTGACTGACTCCTGTCGCACTTTACCGCTATTTATATCTCCCGGGCACTATTCTGGAAAGTTCAGTTATTCGGTGGAATACAAAGAGGAAGATTCCAGAAGCTTCTATCCTTTTCTCTCTTTCGGCAAGCGCCCCAACAATGCGGCAATTCTCTGTCTCTTTCCTTCGGCTCCTTTGCGGTAGTGCCGACGATAATGCGATGGGTGACACTGCTGCTGTCGGCAATTAGATGCGGCGGGCGCGGTGACACTGCTCCCTCCTCAGAGCTGGTCGTCCCGACCAGCACTATCACTGCGGCAACTCCCTTGCGCCCTGGTGGACTAACCCATCGAACCTCTTCTCCAGGAGGCACGATCCTAGGTATCGCTGTTGGATAGTATCCCTTGGTCCGGGTAGGACGATGTATGCCATCCTGCTTCGAAATTCTGCAACAGTACCGCCGGTCTTGACGGTCTCTCGTCCAGTTGCCCTTCTTCCTGGTGTGTTGGCGGGCCATCCTGCGCACTTGGAAACGGCTCGCTGGGTACCCTGTCCGCCGACCTCTCTGGCGCACCTTCGCAGCCACCTTGCTTCCGATGGGTCCGGCAACAAACCCCACCACATCCGCGCGAGTCGCGTCCACCGCTGCACTCGTGTTCACTCGTGCTCGGCACGGCCTCTCCTGTATCCTGCCGTCCAAGATGATGTCCACCATTCTTCCGTTCACGGCACTATGCGTCAGGTGATTGGATGGCTCCGACGGTCCCCCCATGTCACACGCCAAGTCGGTTCTCGCGTGATGCTCGTTTGCTTGTGCGCTTCCCTGCTGATCGTCCTCCACGTCGTATCCTGGTTGGTGACGTACCCGACACACTCCTCCAGAGGATCCTCGACGACGTCCCTGAACTGCCCCTTTGTCTTCCCCGAGACGTACACTTTCGTTATCTGAAACGGGCGCAACTGTCGCCTCGGCCACTAGGTGCTTCCTCCCCGGGTCCGCGCTATTCCGTCTGCCCCTGGCATCCAGTACTTTGACGCTCTCGTCAACTCTTACTACCAGGGCGCCAAGACGTTCCCCGTCGTCCTCCACGACGTCCACATGCTGGCAGAGGTCTTCCACCTTTTCGCCGAGTTCTTCCACGTCTTCCGTCACGCCAATCAGTTCGCCGAGTTGTTCCACGTCTTCCGTCACGCCAATCAGTTCGCCGAGTTGTTCCACGTCTTCCGTCACGCCAATTAGTTCGTCGAGTTGTTCCACGTCTTCCCTCACGCCAATCAGTTCGCCGAGTTGTTCCAGGTCTTCCCTCATATCATCCGAAACGGGCGCGACTGTCGCCTCGGCCACTAGGTGCTCCCTCTCCGGCTCCGCGCTATTCCGTCTGCCCCTGGCATCCAGTACTTTGACGCTCTCGTCAACTCTTACTACCAGGGCGCCAAGACGTTCCCCGTCGTCCTCCACGATGTCCGCATGCTGGCAGAGCTCTTCCACCTTTTCGCCGAGTTCTTCCACGTCTTCCGTCACGCCAATCAATTCGCCGTCAATTTTCACCAATAGCTCCATCTTCATCTCAAATAGTAACACATTAATTCCAATGACGAGCACATTACAAAATTTTTACAACAAAAATTTCCTATCAGACCTATGGAAATATAGATCAGGCAACTTAAAACAAATGCATCAGGTTTTTAAAACGGAAGGGAAGGTTAATATACCGGAAACGCTTGTGGAAGAAAAGAGGATGCTAACTTCTGATGACGGCAGCGAAGACCACGGAGACACGACAGGCGACAGCTCAATGACACCAGATGCTGCGGTCAGCAGTGTTTACGCTGCATTTGACGAAACATTACAGCTGAGCCGTTTAGAGGAAAGAAACAACTTATCAGCAGCTTTAAGGCATATTATACGAACCCTCCACAAAAACGGCGATAAAATTATTTTTCCAATCCCAGATGCTATCGATAGAATGGAACTAAAAGTTCTAAATATTCCAACCGACCCAAACGAATTATTAGAATTAGTTAAAAAAGTTTATAGTAGAAGAAATGAAATCTTGGATCTGGATGAAGTATATAAACATTTTGTTTTATGTTATGGAAGAATTGCTTTTGATGGGTCGCAAAAATGGCCGCATTGTTATGCGGTCATTAGGCATGATAACCTTGACTATCCCAAAATAATCTCCCAAAAAGCAACACCTACCCCAATATTCCCTCAAACCACCAATCATAGTAATACAGGAATCTTTAAACATAAATCCAACAAAGTCCCGCAAAATAATTATAAAAAAACCAATAGATATCCCACCAATAGTAATCCATTTCTCCAAGTAACAAAATTATTAAGTAACAACAGCAAACCAAAACCTTCCAATACCCCACCTAAAATCAAACCCAAAACCCCACAAATGAGAAGAGTACAATTGGTTCGTGTACATAAACTATCGAGAGAGCTCACTGAAGAAAATAGGAAACTGGGTATTAAACAAAAATGTTTGGCACCCAGAGGTTATGTTCTTTTAAGACGAAATAATGGCAGACTCACACCAATACCCCATCAGATTACTTAGATTGGCACAAATAAACGCCCAGAGAAGTAGATTGGTTATGTCGGAAATCAAGAAGATTATAGATGAGTTAAATATCGATATTTTATGCATACAAGAGCCTTACTTAATAAACAAAAAACTAGCACATACCCCTGTTATGGCGAGAGAAATTCACACCGGGGAGAATCCAATGGCAGCTATTATTATAAATAACAATGAACTACAGGTAACCAAAATAACACAACTAAATGATACACATAATAACTGCATACAAATCAGTCATGATACAGGAACTTTTATTCTTTCCAACCACTACTTTCAGTACAGCCATGAAATTGAACCATATCTGGAATCGATACATAATATAAATAGACTATATCCAAATTATGAAGTATTACATACAATGGATGCAAATGCGAAGTCTGAATGGTGGCACAATAGTACAAAAGATGAAAGAGGGGAAAAATTGGAAGAGATTATATCAGAACTCAACTTAAGTGTTCTAAATCTACCTAACAACGCACCAACCTTTGAAAATCGAGCAGGTGCAACATCGAACATTGACCTGACCCTAGCAAATTTTCACATGGTTAACAAAATAGAAAACTGGAAAGTAGGTTTGGATTATACTACAAGCGATCACAGATTAATTTATTTCAATTACATTTTAGAACCCAGAAGAAATGTACATTTTAAAAAGGAATTTAGATTAAACTACAGACAAACCAACTGGGAGAAATTTCGACAGCAATTTGAAAACGTAAATCTAAACTACACCGGCAATGATCTACATTTTGAAGCCAAAGAATTGGAGAAAATAATTAGACAAATAATGATAAATACCATACCGAAGCGCAAAATTAAGAAATATACAGACAACGTATGGACAGAAGAACTTTACAACTTACGAAGAAAATTAAGGAAAACTAGACGAATATATCAAAAAACTATAATATATGAAGAAAGAGAAAGAAATCTGTTACTTTACAGAAAAGCTAAACTTAAATTTAAGACAACCCTGCAAGAAACTAGGAAAAAATCATGGCAAAATTATATCGAAAACAGCACAGGCCAAAACATTTGGGGAGTACCATATAAAATAGTTATGGAAAAAATAAAAAAACCGGAAGTGTTAAATACTTTGAGAAAAGAAGATGGGACTATTACAACCAACTGGTCGGAATCTATAAACGAATTGCTACGAAAACTACTACCGGATGATAATGACGAGACAGATAATGAGCAAAATAGGATATTAAGAAATGAACTACAGGCACCATATGAAAACAATACAGTCATTTTCCCATTTCATGAAACTGAAATCAAACATACAATTTTAAACCTTAAGAAAAAGAAGGCAGCTGGAATAGATGAAATTAAAAATGAGATTTTGATTAATATAAGGGATAGCTTAATTCCATATTTACACAATATGTTTAATGACTGTCTATGGCAAGGAGAATTTCCCAGAGCTTGGAAAATTGCCAAGTTGACAATACTCAAAAAAGGAAGTGATAAAGATCCACTCGATCCTAAGTCCTATCGACCAATCTGCTTATTGAACACTATAGGGAAAGTTTTTGAATCTTTATTGAATAAAAGAATAATTGAATTTAGAACCATGATTGGCATGAATGACAACCAATATGGATTTCGGAAGGGAAGGTCTACCGAGGATGCCATTAACACAGTAATTGGAGCCACAAAAAATTCACCAAGCAAATATGTAGCCGCTATTTTTGTTGATATTTCTGGCGCTTTTGACAACCTTTGGTGGCCTTTTCTTTTTAAGAGATTAAGAAGCTTAAATTATCCAGTTTCATTATATAGAATTCTTTTAAACTATTGCAAAGATAGAAAAGTGAAACTTTTAGGAATAAATCAAACAATAACTAAGACTATTACTAAAGGATGCCCACAGGGTTCTATATTAGGGCCCACATTTTGGGACATTGTTTTAGAAACACTCCTAGAGGAAGTACAGCGCAATAATAACTGTCTGAAAGTAATAGCTTACGCTGATGACGTAGTTTTTCTAATAGATGCAAATTCAAGACGAGAACTAGAAGGAAAAAGTAATAATTTGTTGCATATACTTTCAACCTGGTGCAAGAGTTCCAAAATGAAGATATCCCCAGCAAAATCTGGATATATGATTTTAAAGGGAAATTTTAAAAGGGATCCAAGTTTAAAATTTGAAAATGAAAAAATAAGAAGAAATAAGAATATGAAATATTTAGGAATATATTTAGATGAGAAGTTAAATTTTAATCATCATACAGAACATGTAAGGGTCAAAGCCGAAAAAACTATGATGAAACTTTCTAGAATAATTCAATTTGATTATAAAATTCCGCTCCATACTGTTAGCATATATCACACAAGTATATTCAGCTCAATAATAACTTACGGTGCTGCAATTTGGGCTACTAGAATGAAAAATGTGATGATTAGAAATCTCCTAAGAAGGACACAAAGGAAAGTTTTATTAAGATTCACGGGAGCTTATAAAACAACCCCTACTTTATCTCTTTTTGTAATAACTGGAATTTGGCCAGTAGATTTAACTCTAAGACTTCGAGGAGCTTATTTTTGGCTTAAAAAAGGAAACTTTAATGCAGTTGCTGATATTTTGGAGCAGTATTGCACTACTAAGCGGGAAATTAAAACTAGACTGATGCATATTTGGCAAGAAGAATGGGAAATTATAAATCAAGGAAGGCGTGCCTTTTCTTTCTTCACGAATATCTCCGAAAGATTGGCACTCAAACATTTGAATAATACGAAAGGACTTGTACACTATATATCTGGCCATGGACCTTACGGCACTTATTGGAAAAAAATTAATAAACTGAACACCGATGAGTGTGACGTATGCTTTAAGCAGGACACACCGGAGCATGTTATGTTTGAATGTCAAAAAAACACCAATTTTACGCTTGAGGAAAGAGAAAATCTACAAGGATATCAGCTCTTTGACATAATACGTAACAAAGATCTGTTTCCACATTTAGAGGCTCTAGCAAACAAGATTAGTTTACACGCTAGAAAGATAATTATAGTACAACCTCGACAAGCAGGAAACATAACGATAAATGCAGCAGAAAGACGATCACACAGAATTCAGACCAGGAACATGACAAGAAACCGTGAAAACCTACATATATATGATGAAATGGAACAGGACGGAATTTAATTATCAAGACATCGAGGTAAAGGGACCGAGCACAATAGTATACAGTCAGGATGGAGAGGCAGTATACTAGAGGAAGTACTATCGGTGTGAGGCAGGCGACAACCCACGACCAGGGAGACGATGATCAGAAAGGAGTGGCGTGTCGAGGCGAGGCGAAGAGAGGCGAGTCGAGTCGAGTCGAGTCTTCACCAAGTCGGGATTGCTGCATCATGCATTGATAGGAAGATCGGCGACGGATTGAGTGACCGCAAGTGCTAATGATCAAGTTAGTGATAGGATTTTAAGTGATTTATGACCCTGCTTATCTAGATAATCTAATTAAAAGTAAATAACTGATTTAGTGATGTGAAAGTTGAATTAGTGAAGTGAAATGTGATTTATTTTATAAAACTTCTGGATGTTTAGGAAATAATAGTGAAAGATAATTTTGTAAAAATTAATCAAAAATAATTAAATATTAGTGATTTTAGTCCACATTATTATATTATTAAAGTATATAAACCAACTTATTAATCAAAAGTATATTTTTGTGTATGTTGTTTTTATAAATTTTGGTTATGTAGATTTTGAATTTTATACTACACACATTTTGTAGATTTTGTAGTTTTTGTGCTGGAAACCAGTACATATAGTATGCCGCCGGTAACCGGCGGCAGTTTAGAGTTTTAGTTTATAGCTGTTTCTTTTTCTTTTTTATATATATAACTGGTTACCAGTTATATTTTACTGGATACCAGTAAATTTTTGTTTATTTAAAATTTTTAATAAATATGTACATTTAAATTAAAAAAATATATATTTATAAAAAGTATTAGTTATAGGTATAATATTAAATTAATTAAATTTTAAATAATAATGATAGGTAATAATAATGATGATAATGATATTAATAGTAATAATATAATTTATAATTTTATGTAATAATTATAATTAATAATTTAATTTTATATATTTGTTTATTGTTTAGTAATAGTTTGTAGTTGTGAGTGATGTTGAGTATGAAATTTATATTTTGTTGTATTGAGGAGATTAATTTGTTTTAATTTTAAAATTTTATTGTTTTTTTTTCTTTTAATATATATATTAATTTATTTAGAAATTTTATTGTATTTTGATTGTTTGAAATGATTTGTTATTGTTTTAGAGAATTTATTTCTTAGAGTGATTATGTGTGAAATGTTATAATTTGTGTTTTTGTTCTTATTTTCTTGTGTTTTGTTTTATGATATATTATTTAATTTATCTATCTTTATAATTTGTTATATATTATATTATTTTGTAATTTTATTTTAAAATTTTTCTGTAAAGTATGTTGTATGTATGAATGTGTAGAAAAAATAAATTTTAAAGATCTGGCATATTAGCCCTGGTGTAAGTAATTAGGTGCCAGGGTTATTATACAGATTTTTATTTTATTTTATTTTATTTTATTTTATTTTATCTTCATCTCTTTCAGCTCGGCAGCGAGGTTGTCGTTTGCCGTCTTCATTTCTGTAGCGAGGTTGTCGTTTGTCGTCTTCATGTCTTTCAGTTCAGCAGCGAGGTTGTTGTTTGTCGTTTCCATTTTGGCAGCGAGGTTGTGGTTTGACGTTTCCATTTTGGCAGTGAGGTTGTCGTTTGCCATCTTCATCTCTTTCAGCTCGGCAGCGAGGTTGTCGTTTGCCGTCTTCATTTCGGCGAATAATTCTTTCATCATTGCTATCATCCTGGTTTCCGAATCTCCCTCCATCTTGGTTCCAACGTTGCAACTTCTGACGATGTAATGAAACTAGAAGCAATTCGACGAATCCCACTTCTGACACCAGTGTGACTTTTTGGTTTGGTTGTGAAGTAAAGTAGACAGATGTAGTCGAGATAAAGAAACACTTTTATTTCCGTAAACAGTAACTTTGTACACTCGTTGCAACAACAAGAAAGTCTTTTTCGAGTCTCCAACAGCACGGCTCCGAACTCGTAACACAAAGAACTAACTCTTCTCCGTCAGCACAACGCTTCACATCGTCTGTCCGTCTCCGTCGGCACTACTCAACCTTCCCATACTGACTGACTCCTCCAGAGGCTCCAGAGGCAGTTCGAGTCGATCTCCCGGGCACTATTCTGGAAAGTTCAGTTATTCGGTGGAATACAAAGAGGAAGATTCCAGAAGCTTCTATCCTTTTCTCTCTTTCGGCAAGCGCCCCAACAATGCGGCAATTCTCTGTCTCTTTCCTTCGGCTCCTTTGCGGTAGTGCCGACGATAATGCGATGGGTGACACTGCTGCTGTCGGCAATTAGATGCGGCGGGCGCGGTGACAATAATAATAATAATAATAATAATAATAATAATAATAATAATAATAATAATAATGATAATGATAATGATAATGATAATGATAATGATAACGATACGATAACGATAACGATAACGATAACGATAACGATAACGATAACGATAACGATAACGATAACGATAACGATAACGATAACGATAACGATAACGATAACGATAACGATAACGATAACGATAACGATAACGATAACGATAACGATAACGATAACGATAACGATAACGATAACGATAACGATAATGATAATGATAATGATAATGATAATAATAATAATAATAATAATAATAATAATAATATCTGGAATTAATTTAGAAATATGCATGAATTTGATCTATTATAATTATACGTAAACCTATTCTAAAGTTTCAAATGAATGTATGTGAAATTCTGGATGTTTTAAATTTCACAAATGAATACGATACCTCAAAAAAAGTTCTCTGCAGGTTTTTAATTTGGAAGCGTAGGAACCTTATGCTCACAGATTAATCTCTGGCTTGTGAATGTCCAGGTTTTTGTTTCCTGTTAATATTAATGAGAAGGTTTACTACCAAGAGGCAAAATATGCATTATTTCATCTGATTTTACTTCAGAAAATAAATTTAAGATATAAAATTATTAAAACACTGATAAGAGTAGATATGCTGGATAACAATTGCTAACAAAAAAGGCTTTCTTAGTGAAAGGCACATTCACACTATCTGTGCATATTGGCAAGAAGGAAAATGGTGGAATCCAGACCCTAACCCCCAAGTGCATGTCTGCACTCCACAATGCTGGAGGGAGCTGGCTATAGAGATGTCAAACACAGACACCAACAGGGCTGTATTGATTAGAATTCTGCCACACCCAGTTTTGCAGAACCTACCTACCATCTCTGTTCAAACTGTCCACAGCAGATTTGTTGAATACATGACCACTTTGTATTATGCAGGTGCAAAAAATTGTTTTTGTGCAGTCTCCATTACTTTGCTATCTGTTTTGTCATACTATGACAAGTAGTCCTACATTTGATGACATTCAGCAATTCTCCTCAGCAGTGTTCAAGAACTTATATATAATAACTACATATAACATTCCTGTCCCCCCACTAAAATGTTATTTGCTTAGGCAACAGTAACTGAAGTTAACAAAATCTGATGTGTTGCACTCACATGACTTTCTCTACTCTTGTATTAACCATTCTTACAAACTCTAATTCCTATATCTTCTTTGCATTAGTTGAGATAAACATTTGCAGAAATTATCTTATTGCTTACTTCCTTTGCTTATTTCCTTGTAGGTACAAGGGGAATATTAGAATACAGTAGGCTTTGAGCGATAGTCAAATCTTTTAAAGCTTTGAGATTCCGTTCTCTTTGCACACTTAACATATAAGCAAATGAATAATGATGTTATAATAACAAGGCATATCTCCGAAATGGTTCACTCTATATGAAATTTATTCAGACATAAAGTGTATATTTTAGCAAGATCTACATTTTTCCTGCAGTAAGATTTGGTCTATCTCTTACGGTTTATGCAAAAGTTATGCAAAAGTCATCCAGAGTAAATACGACTACAGGGACTATATCCAGAAAATTCAAGATATACCTTTCATTTGTCATAAAAATATCTCAAACATATGGTATTTTAATCAAAATCGTTAGAGCCATTTTCAAGAAAATAAACCTTTTCGACAAATTTTCCATGTAAAGGGTAGTTTAGGGTGAAGTAATTTTCTTCAAAATCTTCGTGCCGCATCCTTGAAAGACATTAAACTTAAATACCAACTTTGGTTTTTAACTGAGTTTTCGTTTTTGATTTATGCTGTCCACCGATTGACACACACACACACACACACACACACACACACACACACACACACACACACACACACACACAGAGAGAGAGAGAGAGAGAGAGAGAGAGAGAGACAGACAACACACACACACACACATGGGCCGTTTTCTAATTTTTTTAATTTAGGGGACCTCAAAACATATTTCCGGTGAAATCTCGACATCGAAGTTTTGGGTGGAATACGATACTTTCTCTGCTTTACAATACGTAGTAGAGAAAGTAACAAGCTTAAACAAAATGTGGAAGTATGTTAGATTTGTTTTAAAAAAATGAAAAGAATAAAATTGGTTTTAGCAATAAGGGCAGCACAGTAAAGAAGAATTGTAGTTTTAAACATATTTCTATAATTAATAATGCAGATCAATTATTCTCAAATTATTGTTAATATCATTGTAATTTTTTTTCTTTCGATCTTTCGTTTTAAACACTCATGAAGTGGGTAAATGTGCATTTTGTAACTGAAGAAGAAAGGCAAGAGACAAACTCAAGCATATTAGCATTAATATCTCTGTGATAAGCAAGTACATTATTTACTTCGCATTAAAACCTAAATAATAGTGTTACATACATATGTAGTTAAGTATACGAAGGCGACAATGAACGTCTTTAGCAAACCAAAATAGGATTATTAGTTTTAAAAGTGTTAATGTTTTTTTCCAGGATATTATCCTTAATATAAACACATTTTTGCATTCGATGAAACTAGTCCTATTTTTTTTAATTGGTCCATTTCTATCCCACTTTTAACTGCACAGCCATTTTGCCTATTGGCAAATGGTTTTACTCGTTTAACAGTGGATTTTTCGGTCTTTGTGATTTTTACACACACACACACACACACACGCACAGGGAGAAAAATTCCTACCCCTCTGCCGGGAATCGAACCCGGGACCCCTAGCACAGCAGGCAGGTGCTCTACCAACTGCGCCACGGGGCCAACCAAACTAGTCCTTAACCCTAGCATTGCCAAGTCTTATTGCATAACTTAGATTACCGAGGGTGGGGCGTACTTCATGAACAAAATGTTTGAGCAAGTTTTAAACCAAATTTATTTTAAAATTGGGTATTGTATCTTGTCATGTTTATAAAGGTAATATTTAACACTGTTTAATCATTGCTTTTTTACATGAATCACATTATACCGATGGGGCAGTAATTTATGACCACCTTGACATTTCATTGTTTCTCAAAAAGACCAACAATGAAAATTGGAAACAAATATGCCGTTCAGCAGTAGAAACAGTGATTGACAATAACCATCAACTGCGTGCCTTGAATTAAAAAATTAAAAGAGGAAATTTAAAATAATTGCGGAAGGTGGGCATAAAGTACCCCCCCCCCCCCCCCCCCACACACACACACTTGGTAATGCGAGGGTTAAAGGAATGTTACCACTCTTCCTGAAACACCTCAAAAACTAGTTTCTTCTGGTCTTCCGTTGCTTCGTCTGATGAAAAAGTGATTCCAAGCATTTCACCTTTAATTTTGGGAAAATAAAGAAATCATAAAATGGTAGGTCAGGGCTGTATAGTGAAGGGTCCATGGTGCTGACCTTTATTGCATCCAGATACTCAGCTGTTAGTTTTGCTGCATGCGACGATGCGTTATCATAATGTAAAATTATTTGTTCTTTTTGGATTTCTTTCACGGACTTTTTACAATGTTTGCTGTACGGTCGTGTTGTTGCTTTTTGCTATCCTGCAAGTTGTGTTTAACCCTTTCAGTCACGGTGTCCATTATAATGGACATAAGCATGTTTTTCCTATTTGTAATGCTTTTAACGGTTTTTTTCTGCTATATTCTTTTATACTGTCACCAATAAAACATGTATTTGAATTGTTCTGTACTGTACAAAATTATTATTATTATTATTATTATTATTATTATTATTATTATTATTATTATTATTATTATTATTATTATTATTATTATTATTATTATTATTATTATTATTATTATTATTATTTTTACAATTTACACTGTAGTGTTTTTTTTTTTTTTTTTTTTGAAAGAAAAGAAAAGAAGCAAAATCTATGCAACCGCAGTCAAATGATACCTCGTCATCATCCACGCATTACAGGAAGAACGACATAAGTAGCAACGTAATATCTGACTGAAAGAAGGGTTAACAACTTTTTTTGTTTTAATTTTTATTAAGATCGATCAGCAATAATGCTTTTACAGATCTGTGAGAATAACATAAAATAAAGAACATTATAACAACTTTAAATTCCGGATTCTGTTGCAGCGATTCTAGGTCTTTGTTTCTACATGTCAGCTGATTATAATGTAGAGGCAAAGAAGATTCCATGATGGTTAAACGTGGCAGGTACCCACAACGACATTGTTTAGTTCAGCAAAGTATTTTATGTTGGTTGTGAACTATGCGATGTAACGTAATTGACGCCTGCATGGGTGATATTTTTTCCAAATCCTGTAAAACGCTTACACCAAGAATTAGTGGTCTGAAAATTACGAAAGCTGTCCTTCTAACAGGATATGTTTAATGACCGTGCTTTATTTACAGTTCGAGAGAAGAAGCTGAGAGACCCTGCTGCACCGTCTGCATTCTGTTGAAGTACTGAGCCTATAGCGAGGTCCGATGCAAAGAGTGGGGCTCCTGGATGTGTATAAGGGTCGCTGCTTTGCAGAGGGCTTCCTTCATCGCAGTATAGGAGGTTTGTGCTTCTTCATTCCAGTCAAGGCTTTGTCCTGTTCTCCTTGTATCCGCTAATTAATTTTTTTTCTCCCCATTTATGTCCCGCCTTTAACTGCAGGGGTCATATCGGCGGCCTTGCCTATTGACAAATGGCCTATTGATACATTTAACGGTGGGTTTTTCGATCTTTGGGGTTTTTATACTTTGAATTCACACACACATGCACACTTTCATTCATATTTCCAGACTCAGGGAAGGATGAGGAATAATCTTGGCTGGAGAAAAATTCCTACTCCTCTGCCGGGAATCGAACCCGGGACACCTAGCACAACAGGCAGGTGCAATGCCTGTTTCGTTTCTTTCAAATTTAGGGTATTTTGGTTCAAAATGGGGACTTTCAGCATCACAAGGTTGGCGACACTGTCGTTCGCGATCACTTCGCGCAATTATACACTTTTGTGATTATGCATGTGTTGTGGTAAATGTGAAGCTTTGTAGTGTATACTTTATAAAATAGAAAATCTACACAATTTCAATTACAATCATATTAGATGTTTAATTCATTACTTCGAATTTGAATACAGATAAACTTAAAATGGATTTCCTAGAATACTCGGATATATCGTCGGAGGTTAAGGGCGCTATGGTAAGCAAACCGCTTATTGTCTGACCAAAGTAAAGGTGAAGGTTAGCTAGTTGTGAGGTATGAGAGGAGACTTGAATAGTTATTCTTGCTAACATATCGATTTGTTTAGTACGAAATCTGTATGTGAATCACTCATAATGCCACATCTAATACTTTGGTTAAAGTTTTGTACGAGTGCCCGGAGTCGCCAAGTGAGAGCACTAAGCAACAAAGCGTAACGGAGATTTATTTTATAAGATGGGTGAGCAACTACGAAGAGTCGACAAAGTGTGTAAATCAGTATAGCTAAAACCCAATGATCGTGGGTGTGGTAACCTGCATTCATACGGAACTGCTTGTACGCGGTGTTCGGCAGTCGGAATGAAAGCATATTGGCATTACTGGATTTTCTGGGTCCGCTAATGCAACCTCACTTGGGACACCTCTCAAACAAAGTAGGATCTCCTACCACAACTGCCTACAGTGTGATGTAACTGCCCCTGCTGTCCGTGTATCCACACATTGCATGCAGAGAATAGGAAACACTGTATTTTCAAAACATGAATAGCCTGCCCCACTTCTCTGTAAAAGCATACTTTGAGGCTTGCGGATTAAAAATGCAAAGAACCAGAAGACAGCTACATTGCC
This sequence comes from Tenodera sinensis, assembly GCA_030765045.1. Taxonomy (NCBI): domain Eukaryota; kingdom Metazoa; phylum Arthropoda; class Insecta; order Mantodea; family Mantidae; genus Tenodera; species Tenodera sinensis. The sequence goes on from CM060972.1 coordinate 102,377,083, forward strand.
TCTCTCCCTGTTTGGGGTTACCTTTTGTTTGGTAATGGTTATTACCCAGTGGTAGAGGAAGCGGTCCCCCTTTGGAGGCCATTGTGATTTGAAAAAATCTGTACTGGTGCATCAATGTTGGGAGAGGAGTAAAGGTGCGGAAAAAGTGTACACATAGCAAATGTAGAAATTCATGGCAGTGTGTATAAAGTGCCAAGCTTCCGCAGACCAGCCCTGTCAAAAATTAATAAAATGGCATTGAAACGGTATAAAAATTACTCTAGTGTTCTCCATAGTTGAAAAGCTCCCCATTATTGCATCAGAGAAAGATATTTATTGTCGACTTTGGTCGCCTGTAGTAGAAGATTGTTTACGTTACGGCTGGTAATGGAAGCTAGGATTTTGGTGTTTATACGTGCCTAACAAATATTTTGGGATAAAAATTTCTTTTTTCCGGTGGGGTTGGTCTGCAAAAGTTTGCCCTAGGGCCTAACTTCCGCAGACTAACCTGATAAAAAATATCATTAATTTAACATAGTCTTTAGTATCCATTGATTTGTTATTTATATATTCGCATATTGTTTTTTTATGCTAAGCTCAGGTCAAATTATTAGTGCTTCAGTTCTCTTGTTAGAGTAAGGTGCACATACTGTGAGTACCAACTGTTCAAATGCAAAATCAGGAAACCATGAAAAAGTGGTAAAAGACAAATAATACTTAATGTCTTTAACTCACTATTAGAAAAATACCCGTCATTTGCAGTAGTATACATTAGAAAAATAACATCCAAAGTTTACAGGTGTTTCACTGAAAAGTGTAACTAAAGTGTACAGGAAATGTAAACAGACTGATTACAATATGGCAGCTGAGTCATCTTTGGTGGATGTGGATTTGGGTGTTGCACCTTAGCCTGAGGATTGCAATTAACATAAGTAAAATGTGCACTTCTCATGCTTATAACATCAAATTTTACTTCAGGCTCATGCTTATATCAAATGTTACTTCAGATTGCATTTTGAACTATGATTTTTCAGAAAGAGTGCCTTTTCGTAGATGATACAATGTTCAGCTGTAAGTGATATGCAGCAAATAAGTGTGAGAGCGAGAAGCAGTCTTTATGCGTGGGGACTTTTTTTTGTTATATTGTCTAACGCCTGCTTTTACTACATGGGGCAACACAAGCGGTGGCACTAATAATACATAGAATGGGGATGAAGCACCAGTGGAATGAGATGGTGGAGGAAACTGGAGGAAACCTGCCGATGTGTCACTTTGTCCACCACAAATTCTGCATGAGGTTGCCTGGGGATTGGGGACTGAAAACTACTTTAGCGCAAATAACACAAAGAGTCTGCTTACAGTAACAGACACCAGTTTGGAATACACATTAATTGCTGTATTTTAAAACCCCCTGCTTTGAGTGAACATTATGATTATTTTGTTTATTTGAAACCATCAAGTGTGCATTTTGGTGCAGAAATTGGCTAAACTAGTATATCTTGCTGCTCAAAACATGAGCGAAGGAAATGGAATAGGATGTTGTGAATACCTTATTAGTGTAGTATGGAATCAACGTCACTGTGAAAGCCCTTAACTTGCCCACCTTCCCTTTTAAGAACCTCTTAATTTATACGAGAATGGCAAAATGACAACAAACATGACATTTCCCCACTGAGTTTGTATGCTGGGGACTACCAACCTAAATTAAAGATGAAATTAGTTGGATTGATGTTTTGATTTGTTTTTATCATTGGGGTTTAGCTACATAGATCCTACGGCTACAGACTTCAGGGATGCTTCACTCCTCGATCCCTAGACCATGCTAAAACAATCAGTGGCAGTGTAAGTTATTCACATTTTGCAAAATGCTGTTTCATTTATTTTACTGGCTGATCAAGATTGAGATGAGTTTTTGTTTATGGATGCTCTTTGACTGCTGTGGTTCTCAGTGTCCCATTCTATGAAGCATCGTTCAATTTTGCTCAGAGGCCTCTTTATAAGGCTTGAGATCTTTTTTTGTGCTATAAATCTACGATACAGGACCACCAAATTTACTTCCCTGCCAAAGATTTTTACACCCAAAAAGCATCCAGCGTCCTCCGGTGGATTTGAATATGCCCATCCCGTCCTAGAAGTATGCAACTTACAAAGAAAGCGTCCAAATTTTGGAGAAAAAACTTTGATTTCTCTACAAAGTTTTCTTTCAACTTGATACACTTTTACAAGTGATGCTCAATAGCTTTGATACCATGTTTATAGTGAGAACAGTCATGTTCTAACAAATAACCACCAATTGCATACTCTACCTCTTCATTGTTGGCAAATCTTTTACCACCAAGCCATTTCTTCAAGTTTGGAAACAGAAAATAATCAGAGGGGGCTAAATCTAGTGGATAGGGTGCATGAGGAAGCAGTTTTAATTTAATTTAAAAGGTGAGTTAATTAGTTACACTGAACAACACTTACAACATATTTCTCCGGGACGCGTTTCGAAGGTAACTTCCCTCCATTATCAACCGGACAATTACTGGGTTTCCATGGTGCTTGATGGTGCAGATGGTGATGCTTCTTCTGGTGTTTCTTCTGGTGGCGGTTCGATGAACTTACTGAAAATGTCTCTCTGAGGAATGTCGAAATTAAATACTCGGTTTCTATTTTTTAAAATAAAGATTTGTTCCCATGTGGACAGTTCTTGTTTTCCGGTTATGTGTTTAAGAAGTTTCGGTTCTAGCAATTGAATGCAGTGATTGTAATGAAATATACATAGGAAAAACCAAAAGAAATTTAGAAATTAGATCCAAGGAACACGTTAGAAACATTAAGAGTAAACAATTAGAAAAATCAGCGGTTGCATTTCACTTTTGGACAAAAAATCATGACATAAAGCTAGAACCGAAACTTCTTAAACACATAACCGGAAAACAAGAACTGTCCACATGGGAACAAATCTTTATTTTAAAAAATAGAAACCGAGTATTTAATTTCGACATTCCTCAGAGAGACATTTTCAGTAAGTTCATCGAACCGCCACCAGAAGAAACACCAGAAGAAGCATCACCATCTGCACCATCAAGCACCATGGAAACCCAGTAATTGTCCGGTTGATAATGGAGGGAAGTTACCTTCGAAACGCGTCCCGGAGAAATATGTTGTAAGTGTTGTTCAGTGTAACTAATTAACTCACCTTTTAAATTAAATTAATTACAACAACACTGTTTTCAAACTTCTATGAAAGAAAGAAAGCAGTTTTAACTTTAGCTCATTGATTTTGGCCATGGCAATAATGGATGTGTGAACTGCTGCATTGTTTTGATGAAACAAAACTTTCTTTTTCACTAAATGTGACCTTTTTTGCTTGATTTTGTCACCCAAACACTGCAACAAGTTTGCATATTACCCGTCATTAGTTGCTTTTCGTTTTTGGAGACAATGAAGATGGCTCAACATTCATTCCAAAAAAAGCTGATACCATGACCTTTCATGCAGACAGAACTGTCTTTGCCCTCTTTGGAGCCAACTCTCTCCAGTAATTCTACTGTTTCAACTGTTCCTTTATCTCAGGTGTGAAGTGATGGACCCATGTTTCATCCATGGTAATGAATTGATGCAAAAACTCAACTTTATTGCAGCGAAACATCACCAAACATTCAACTGAAACATCCTCATGCTGTTTTTGTTCCTTTGTGGGCAAACATGGCACCCATTTTGTGCACAGCTTCTTCATGTCCAAATTTTCAGTCAGTATGCAATGTATCACACTTTTTTAAATGCCTGCAATGTTCGCTAGCTTGCGGACTTTCACTCAACAGTCATCCAATATCATTTTGTGGTTTTCTTTACAATTTCTGGCATGATCACTTCATTTGGTCAACCACAATGTTTGTCTTGGCTGCTTGTATGGCCTCTTTTAAACTCTGCCGTCAAATATTTGACTGTTGTAAATGAAGGAAATGACTGCCCCAGAGCAAAATCTAGCTCAGCCTTAATATTAGACTAAGACCTTTCAAATGAAAGTATTATATCACATAATGGTGACTAATTTTGTCCATATTTACAAATTTGCTGAGAATATTCACTATTTATGGCTGCCAAACAAATAGCAAATACTGTAGCATCGTCAAACTTTAAATGAAGCTTTATAAGGTTGTTACTTTCTACGAGTCATTGTTTGAAACAATGGCTATCTATATGTCAGGTTTGTACTTCTGGAACAGTGCTCATAACTTCGATTAAAAGTGGGAGTGTGTGGCACAGAGACTTGGAGGAAACATGTAGTGCACAAACCACTTATAAACTCAGGGTTATTATACACTTATCTAGTAATCACATGCATAATGTGAAATTTGCACTCTGTGCTTAATATTTTGTTTTTTATCGCCGTTCAAATACACTTTGATGCCAGGAAATTTACTGGCATGTAGAAGAATTGTAGGACAAAATATTAAATATGTTGCATGTAATGCACACATGAGTATAATGTTACAAATTTTGAACTATTACAGTCAATGCATTGTTTTTATTAATTTGTGTTATCTCATATTAAACAGGTTAATGTGCGCTTTTTTTTTTAATTAACGTCCTCCAACGTAATGTCATATAGGATGGTGAATGATTGAAATGGGTGAAATGATGCTCAAATCAGCCCAAGGTCCATGGAGCTTTAAGTTACATGACATTCGTCTTCTCAGGATACGGGAAAACCTCGGAAAGAAACCTTACCAGGATAACTTATCCTAAGCGAGATTTGAACTTGCGACTTCTTGAATGTGAGGCAGACACGCTAACCATCATGCTACAGAGGCGGGGATTAAGTGATTCTTACATTAGCATTGTAATAAATACCAAAAGGAAGCAGAAGAGATATTCATGGAAATATTTATTTTGGTGTAATTTTGACAATATTGTTTTGAGAAACAATAAAAGGATAAAATATTATGCTGATATAGCTGTGCAGCAATCAAGTGTTGGTCCATAGACCCAAATCTAATATTTATATACACATACACATACACACACTCCTGCTGATCTTAGAAGGGAACTTGATGTTTAAAAAAAGGAAAAGAAAAAAGAATGTGAAATACTGGCCTGCCTGCAAATTATATTACTTCACCCTGGGTGCAGCATAGGGTAACACATGCTTCTGATCTGAACCACCTGACCGACATAAATGCATATCAGCAGTGTTTATTTCTGAACTATTGCATTATCCTCTTTTCATAACAGTACTACTTCATCAAACAACACATGATTATTTTATATTTGTTGTGCTGTAACCTATGAGCAAAGCACACTTTGAAATAATTTGGTGTTGGTGCAGTGGAATATTGAACAATATATGTGAACATTTTTCTGCAAACTGTGCATGAGTTATAAACAGTTTAAAATACTGAAATAGTAATATAAATAGTGTGGAATGACAGAACTGGTATAATAACATTTGAAATGTGGAATAAGAAATGAAAAATTAAATGCTATAGTCAGGGTTTGAACCACAACCTTCTACTGTATGTGCTGCTGCTCTTAACCACTGAGCTACTACAGCAACATGTCTGCACAGCCTTAAATTCTGCAACTGATGTGCATTTTCCCAGTAGACCACAAGGAAACCCAACAGCGACTTTCAGAGTTTACCTACACAGTTTGTATGTGTTGGAACAATCAACTGTCATTGATTGGCCTGATATATGGAAATTTGAAATGTACCTTATTAATCAGAATATGAAAGTGATCCAATCATGTCCATTTTCTCCTTCAGCACCTCTTCCAGCTGATTATCATGCTACTTTTCAAAATTCCTTGTGGGCTGTTTCATATATTCGTGCATTTTGATTTTTCATAACAATTATTAGCCTTGACCACAGTTAACCACAATAATAAACAATTTGAAAACAAGGGAGCATCGCTAAGTGAAACAAAAAAAAATTATTTTGTTGTTTAACGACGCTGTCAATTGCCAGGATCACATCAGCGTCGCCGGTGTGCCGGAATTTTGTCCCGAAGGAGTTCTTTTACATGCCAGTAAATCTACTGACATGGAGCTGTCGTTTTTAAGCACACTTAAAAACCATCGGCCTGGGCCGGATTTGAACCCGCGACCTTGGGAACAGTAGGCCAGCGTCTAACCAACTGAGCCACCCAGACCGACACTAAATGAAACAAGACAGACCAATTATTTTATATGCTTTTAAATGCAGCGTGAACTAAAGTTTAGATTTTTAGAACAACAAATTGTTGTCATGTGACACAATGGTTACTAAACTTTCTTTGCGTCTTTAAGTTTAAAAATATTAATACACGTATAAATCATCGTGAGAGAAGACATTGGGTGAACTTTCTGCAGCTAGTGCTCGCAGAAGAGGTTGTGTCGTGTGACACAACAATCCTTTGTAACAAAATAAACTCTTCAATAATATAAAACGAAATTAATTTCCTAAGTCCAACACGGGACTATGTTGTAATTCACGGTCGATGCACGTGCTTTTGCTTACATCGGGCTACTTTCTAAGGCCAGCGGGATTATAATATAAAATAATAGAAAATATAAATGTTGAGTTCCATTTCTTTAAATTAATTTGTCGTCAATTAATATGGTCAGAAGTAATGTCGACCAGACAGGCATAGAAATAAGATGGCTTCACGTGTGACTTCTCCAAATTCAACATTAAAATCTGCTTTACTGCGCCCAAAAAAATCCAGCGATATCCAAAGACCGTAAAGGTATCATTTCTGCTTAAAGTGCACAGGTGTGTACAGGACTCCACGTGAATCTGGAAATGTGTACGTTGGTCAAACAGGATGCACTATTAAAGAGAGGTGCAAGGAACATCAGCGCAATATCATACTCCTTCAATCGGGAAGGTCTGCAGTAGCCCAACAGCGTATAGAGAAGGTACACAAAATTAACTTTAATAAATAACACCTCAGTTCTGAACGCACGGATAGTCATCCAAGAGGCCATTCAAATTAAAGTAAAGCCAGGGAACTACAATAGAAATTGGGGACTTCAACTGAGTCCAGCATTAAACACACTGCCAGAGGAGAATGAAGGACCACACACGTCCCGGATGGTTCGTTCAGTTTTTGAAGAAGGCCATGGATTTTGATCATGTTTGCTGAAGAAGGCCATGGTTTTAAGGGAACGTTTATTTCTTATTAAGTTCTTGAGTGGTTCTTGACGAAGGCCATTTCAGTTCCTGTTGATGCCATGGAGTTTGATGTGGCTGAAAGCTCGACATTTGCATATCAATTTGACACGGCTGATGACCCGTGAACCCATAATCCATAATTAAACCTGCTATTCGTCTCTTAAAAACGGGACGTCACCCTTTTCTACTTCGTCCCGAGAATTTTTGTTGGGACGCGAATATGTTCCGTATTTGCTTGACACTGTCTTCCTAATTCAAAACAAATACATATTGTTGCCATTTCCCATTGTGAGAAAGCTGGGTCGGCGCTTATCTCGATTTGTGAACAGTGAAGACAAAGTTTGCCTAGTCTGGTGCTGGGGTTGTTATTTGCGTGAACTTAGCTGTTATGCCTAAACGGAAACGCACCTTCTCTTCCAATGTAAAGGAAAAATATCTTTACCTCGAAGAGACAAAGCTTAATCATGAAGTTGACTGTAAAATTTGCAATGCGACATTTTCGTGCACTTCACTAAGGCTATTAATAAACATTGTTCTGATGCAAAGTGTATTTGTTCAATATCACGTTTCCTTCATTCTAATGTAATGTTAATACGATTTTCAGTAAGTAAAGATCTATTGATCACAAACTTTTTTGGCGTCCCGTATTTTAACGAAAAAAATGGTATGCTTATCCATAATCACTTTGAACTTTTGATTAATGTGAAATACTAAATACTATGAATAGTAGTTTTAAAGAAGATTGAAGCTTCAGTTGAATTATATGTAAACAGTTTCGTTCACCCCTTTTCTGCATTCATAGATAACAATGAGTCTGTGGATTGGCCAATCACTACGCTCATAAGAGTACCGTAATGGAGGGTTTTTCTTCTTTCTGCTCGTGCTTTATTCACGATCATTCGCGGATGGGTTCATGTTTGTGTTCTGTGCTACATGTGTTGCTTTAAATATGAAGCTCTGTGTAGTTTATTCTTCATAAAGTAGCGATTTTGTGTAAATCCACCAATTTCAATTCAATCTGTAGATATTCAATTCATTACTTAGAATTGGAATTCAGATAAGCTTAAAATGGATTACTTAGAATACACGGATATAACGTCGGAGGTTAAGGGCGCTTTGGTAAGCAAGCCACAATGTCTCACCACAGATGAACGTGGTATAGTGGGTCTGAGGTGTGAGAGGGGGCTTCAAGGGTTAATCTGCTTACTCTCTAACTTTTACATATTTTGGGAAAAGCTAGTATACATATTGTCCTCTGTAGTCTAGAGTTAACACGTTAGTTTCTGGTTCTCGAGGTCGCGCGTTCAAACCCGCCGGAGGACGATGCATTATTTTCGGGCGTAAAAATCTGGATGGCTTCCTTTGGAAGGGAAGTAAAGCCGGTGGTCCCGTACCGTAGATTTATGGCACGAGAAAGGTTCTCAAGCCATATAAAGAGGCCTCTGAGCAAAATTAAGCAGTTTTTCATGCCCAATATAGAATAGGATGCTGAGAACAACTGTTAAGGAGCGTCTACAAATAAAAAGTCAATTTCAATCAGCCAGTAAAATAAGTGAGATAGGATATTACAAATACCTTATTAAGTTATTCCTGATTTATGGAGTATATGTAGTCACTTTAAAAGCCTATAACTCACCCAGTCACTCTACATAGGTAATCTTTTATAGAGGTCGGTCTGGATGGCTCAGTTGGTTAGACACTGACCTACTGATCCCAAGATCACGGGTTCAAATCGGGCCCAGACCAGTGGTTTTTTAAGTTTGCTTATAAACGTCCGCTTCATGTCTGGCATGTAAAAGAACTGCAGGATAAAATTTCAACACACTGGCAATGCTGATATCCTAGCAATTGAAAACAAAATACGAGGGATGTTCAATAAAGACTGGCACTGATTTTTTTCCCCTTTCATTAAGTGTCTGACTGCGACATCTGTCCATGTGCCATTGAACTACGTATTCTAGTCGCTAATCACTGAAAATCACACAGCGATAGCTCTGTCAGTTGATTGTTGACAGCCTGTGAGAGTGAACATGTTTGATAATCGCCTCTAAATATCGTCACTAGTACAGAAGTCACCCAATAAGGGCATAGTCAGTATGGTTCTTGATTACCAGAGGATAGTCTGCATTCTCACAGTTCCAAGACACTCTACAGACACTGCAGATTACTATAACACTATCGTGAAGCAATTGGTAAAGGATCACATCCCCAAAAAGCTAAAGAATCTCATTCAGCAGTGCAAGCTTCATCACGACAATGCCAAGCCATATGTTGCTGATGCGGTTATCGAATTCCTGGCATAAAATCATATCTCCACGGTACCTCTTCCACCTTATAATCCTGACCTAGCTCCATGTGACTTTTTTCTTAACTCGAGAGCCAAAAAGGAACTTAAGGGACGTCGGTTCGACAATAAGATCAAAGCAGTGAAAGCTTTAGAGGCGACCCTGAACAGGCTCTCAAAGAATGGCTTCCTGCACGTTTTCCAGGAATGGCAAAGGAGGTGGGACAAGTACATTGTATTGAGGGAGAAGTATTCTGAGGGGGGCAACAGTCTGTATGAGTGATTTTTTACAATACATTGTTGTATGAATATTAGTGCCAGTCTTTATTGAACAGCACTCGTAATAATAAATTCATCTTCACTCCAAGGATTAGGCAATGCTGCCTGTTCCAGCTTCAAAGCACGTATGACCATCGTTTCCTTGATCTTCCCGGATGTCTTTTCCCAATAGGCCTATAGTTGAACACTTTCCTTGCGATCCTCTCTCTAGGCATTCTATTAATGTGCTCTCTCTATTCATTACTGTAAGTGGTAATTTTGTATCCTCAAAGGATTTATTCTTTTACAGGGAAACACCACATAAGTACACATGGCCATCTTGGCACTATTGAGCTTGTGCCATGGGAACTACCAACTTAAAGGATAATGAACAAGTGGTCAGTTGGTGGTTTTTTCCTCCAGAAGTCAATTGTGATATATACCTATAATACCCATATTTGAAACCATTTCCCTGCAATCCTAGGTCATTGGGGTTTAGTTTCACATACCACAGTTGTGCTTGGTTGTCGCTCTACACTCCTTTTCTTATGAAAAATAGCCCTCGGCTATGCTAGATTATTCATTGGCTGTTTTGTAATGTCTGCAGCTTGAATGCATTTGTAAGAGACAAAAGCAAGATGGAGGGTGGCATCTGCTAGTAGAAATCAGAACTTAAGCGAGGACACAACTATACTAGCTTTCCCCTGATTTCTCCCTACAGATGCCATCCTACACTTCTTTATGGCTCTTTTTCACAGCTGGCAACATGTGAGTAACTTATACCACTACTGACTCATTCAGCGTAGACAAGACATTGATGGAAGAAGAGGAGTGAGGCATTTGTGGCCTGTAGCCATAGGATCTGTGTAGCTAAACCTCAATGATTAAAAGCAAATCAAAACATCAACAATCTAGAAAATTTTGTTTTTCATTTAGGTTGGCAGTCCCCCATCGTACATACTCAACAGGAAAATAACATGTTTGCTGTCATTTCGCCATTCTCGTATAAATTAAAATTTTTTTAAAAGGGAACGTAGATGGGTTATGGCTTTCAGAGTGACATTGATTCCATGCTACACTAATAAGGTATTCATCCTATTTCAGTTGCTTCACTCACTTTCTCAAGCAGTAAGATATACTAGTTTAGCGAATTTTTGTACCTAAATGCCCATCCTTTAAGTCACGCACAGCAGTGACTGGCATCAAATAGGCAAAATAATATCATATGTTCAGTCAAAGCAGAGGCTTTTAAAATACAGCAATTACTGTGTATTCCAAAGCAGAGTGCCTGTTACTGTAAACAAACTATTATTTGGACTAAAGTAGTTTTCATTCATTGCTCCCCAGGTGACCACATGTGGGATTTGTGGTAGACAAAGTGGTCAGGGGCAGGTTTCCTCCAGGTTCTCCAGTTTCCCCCAACTGTCGCTCCAACAGTGCTCCATGTATCATCAGTGTCATTGCTTGGGCATTAAACATTATAAAAAAAATTGCATTTATTGTTTTTAAAAACACAGCTTCCATTCTTCCCTCCCCTCTCCTGTTTAAGTGCTTATATGTAATAAAAACATCACTTCAAAAAGCACCTTTAAGCACATATAAGCACCTTTCCCTTTGCATTGTTCTGACACTTCTAAATAACAATGCCCATACTGCTTTTTTTAAATGAATAATTTTAAATATGTTCTCTTCTTTAGTGCCCTGGTAAACTGAAACTAACTGATCAGCAAATAATCTTCAAGAACAGCAAAACAGGGAAGGTAGAACAGATTGCTGCCTCGGATCTGGACTTAGTGAATTGGCAACGCCTTGTTGGAACTTGGGGAATTCGAATATTCCTTAAAAATGGAACTTTGCATAGGTTTGGTGGCTTTAAAGAAGGGGTAAGTATGAAATAGATGGATTAAGCTCTGAAAATGTGTGACTAGTTGGAGTTAAAATGCTACATGTTAATGTATTTCTTACTTTCTGAAGTACATTCCAATTCTTTCATGCTCAAGATGGTGCCAATAACAATACTGTAGAGATTCAGTGCTTTTTTACTTTCTCTACTGGTAAGTAGGGGAAGTACATATTGTATTCCACCCAAAAATTCTATGTCGAGATTTCACTGGAAATATATGTTTTGAGACCCCCTGAATCCAAAAAAAGCATTTTTAGATAAAGGTCTGTGTTTCTGTGGACAGCATAACTCAAAAACGAAAAGTTGGTTAAAAACCAAAGGTGCTATTTAAGTTTAATGTCTTTCAAGGATGCGACACAAAGATTTTGAAGAAAATAGCCCCACCCTAAACTACCCTTTACATGGAACATTTTTCGAAAATTTTGATTTTCTTGAAAATGGCTCTTAACGATTTTGATTGAAATGTCATATGTTTGAGATATTTTTATGACAAATGAAATGTATATTTTGAATTTTCTGGCTATAGCTCCTGTATTCATATTTAATTTGGACGACTTTTGCATAACTGGTAAGCCATTAGAGATAGACAAAATCTTACTGTACAAAAAACGTAGATCTTGCTAAAATACACAATTTATGTCCAAATAAATTTTCTTGTAGGGTGAACCATTTCGGAGATATTCCTCGTTATGTGTGTGAGATTCAGAAAACTTAAAACTTTCGTGAAATGGAGCATCGTTGTTCATTTGTTTTTATATGTTAAGTGTGGAAAGAGAACGGAATCTCAAAGCTTTAAAAGATTTGACTATCGCACAAAGCCTACTATATTCTAATATTCCCCTTGCACCTACAAGGAAATAAGCAATAAGATAATTTGTACATATGTTTATCTTAACTAACACGAAGAAGATATAGGAATAAGAGTTTGTAAGAATGGTTAGTACAAGAGTAGAGAAAGTCATGTGAGTGCAACATGTAGATTTTTTGTTATGATATACCTATGCTAATAGATATGAATTAAAATTTAAAAGGTATGATTGAAATCAGTTTTTCATTCACTGACACCCAAGTGTTAAAATGGGCACTATTATGCTCAAGCATTATGGAAGCCCTTTGCAATCCGTGTGCATTGTATACTCTGTTTATAATTCATAAAAATGTTCACAATATTTAAATTTTGTGTTAATGAAATAGACTTAAATTTTTACGAATAAATTTCTTATAATGGTTAAAGTATTTTAAGTTTAACAATCAAACCACTTGTAAAGTGTTGCTGCCTGCAGGGCCTTAAACAGTTTGTGAAATAGGGCTATCTGAGCAAATAAGAACACCATAATGAATAATAATATAGGGTAGTTAAATTATATTTGAGACAGCCGGCAGTCACTGGGGAATTTATGCTGGTAGAGGCAGACTAAAATCCATACCTTGTGATAGATGCTGGAAATGTTGACCTTCTGCTGTCAAACAGGCAGCATATCTCGAGTAAATATTCTCTCTTACTCTCCGAAGCTCAGCAGCAGGAAATCTTGTGATTTCTTGCACAATATTTTCTCAAAGTTTCTGTTGTGTGCAAGGACTGGAACAATACACTTTGCCTTTTAAAGAACTCCATAAATAAGATTCAACTCGTTCGGTCAGAAGAATGAGGGGACCACAAATCAACACTAATTATTCTGTCATCAAACACCTTTCTTACTGCATTTAATGATGAGGCAGCCAAAGTGCTGTTACTGAATCTTGATGGAAGCAACCATACAGTTTCTCTTCTTCTGTCAAGCGATTGAAAAATGGCCTCAGAATAAACCTCTGATACCATTCTGTATTTATTGTTTCATCAAATAATATGAGCCCTATTATTCTTCTAACATTTATTGCACACCACACATAAATTTTCTGATCACAATGAGACATTTCATCCAGTAGCACAGGTTTTTCTGAAGCCCAGTAGCGACTTATGGGTATTCATACATCCATTTAGATGAAACCAAGATTCATTCAGTGATAAACAAAAGCTGTGGGTCAATGAAACCCCTTGCTAAGGATTGGAAAAAACAGTTACAATAAATCACACATTTAGCAGGATCATTTGGCTTTAACGCTTGAACTCATATGTAGCGATATGGCTTCAGTTTTAACAGATGTGTAGCATTTCTCGCAGAAGATCGAGATACACCTGTTTTCTGTCCTAGTGTTTTCAGTGATTTTTGAGGTGAACGCTCCAAGGTGGCACCAATGTTGTCCAGTTTATTTTCAGTTAACACTGACCTTTTCTCGAATATTTCTTGTCCAACACCGAACCCGAAGCTTCAAATTTCTTTACAACCAAGTGTACAGTTGACCTTGTAGTTGGTACAGAGTTTGAAAACTTTTCAACGAACTCCCTGCACACACATGAGCATATGCATGGTTGAAATAAGCACGCATTCTTCCACAGATAAGTGACATACCATGTTTGCTGAACGACAGAGGCACCTGACTCACACTGAATGACTGCACCTGACATAGCAATACCAGAGTTGGCGCCAGTGCACTTTTGAGAAGGAATTGCCTGTCCAAAGTCCTGACAGCTGGTACAGGAGTAGCAAAGGAGAGAGATGCCGCGAATGGGTTCAGATATAATTTAACTACCCTTATAATTAATTACAATGCTGACTTTCACATCACTATTAAATGTCTGCTTTACGTTAACATACTTCAATATCTTTCAGTGTTAATTATAATTTTACAAGACTGATATTTCTAGGTCAGAGAAAATTTTCTTTGTCATTGTTGTAACCGTATACAGATACTAAAATGTAAATTCATCTGTTCCTCTTTATTGTAGGTCATGTATATCTACACCATAACCTCAACTTATTTGTTTCTTTACTCTTAGTTATAAATGTAATCATTGAGTAGGCGTAGTCTTTCACAGCCGGTGTTTGGAATTCTAAAAGAGTCTTCCGGGCTGATTTGCCGTGGTCTGCTGGAGTAACTTGGTCCAGACGTTTCGTCCACTACTGTGGTGGACATCATCGGTGGCGTGGTCGAAGTCTTCTTGGTCTTGGTCTTCCTGTCGACAAGATTGAATGCCTCCTGCTACGCCATAATATCAAGATGGTTTTCAAGCCTACAAGAGAGCTCAACAGTTTACTACGTTCAGCCAAGGACTCGAGGGACCCCCCTCTCGTCGGCTGGCGTATACCGGATCCCCTGCTCGTGTGGTGCAGTATATATTGGTACGACGCTATGTAGTATCAACACCAGACTAAACGAACACAAGAGATGCTGCTGTCTTGGACATTTTGAAAAGTCAGCGGTCGCTGAACATGCTATAGAAGCGGAGGGGGAGCATGTCATCAAGTTTCAGGACACCAGCATTCTATCTAACATCTCACACTACCATGCTCGACTACAGCGCGAAGCCATAGAAATTTATAAACATGCCAATAACTTCAATAGGAAAGAGGAAGCCCTTAAGCTCAACAAAACTTGGTACCCCATCATCGATAACATTAAACAACACAGACAGTCAAGCAACACAAACCAATCAGAATCTAGTAGCGCCCGAGATGCAGCTAGCCCCCTCCCACCAACCGCACTGCCTCAGTGAGCCCCGAGCCAATCAGAGAAGACCCCTCCGTGTATAAATTCTGCATCCCAGACAGTCAACGCCTCAGACGCAACTGTACCTTCACCAAGAAGACTTCGACCATGCCACCGATGATGTCCACCGCAGTAGTGGGCGAAACGTCTGGACCAAGTTACTCCAGCAGACCACGGCAAATCAGCCCAGAAGACTCTTTTAGAATGTAAGCATTGATATTAAGAAATAAAAAAAATAAAACATTTCATATTAACTTGAATACAAAAATAACCCTAAAGCATGTAGGCATCTACTTAATAAATAAATTGTGAAAACTGTAAGCTGGTATATGTATATAGGTAAACTAACAAGAGATATTTAAACCTGAAGGAAAGAACCTTTTAGTTACATTACCATTAAACAAGTAGAAAAATTGGCTATAGCAAATCATTTTTCTAAAGTGACTATTGAGAAACATCAGTGTCTGTGCTGACTAAAAGTTTGAGAAAATATTCACATCATTAAAAGGAAGGAACACATGAGTTTTGAAATCCCATCATTGAATACTCTCTGGAGATTTATCACAAGTAATATCGTAAGACATCTGACCTAACAGATAAATTATCTGGGAGAGCAAGAACCAGACCATTTAATGATACTTATTTGGACTATTTGATAAATAAAATATGTTCTCTAATACCTGACAGACAATGAAGTCATTAGTCTTCTTACACCCCAAAATTTCTTATAATCATTTTGTATATTGAGAACTGATGGACACTTTTGCAGATGATTGTAGTCCATTTTTTCACTTAGACTTAAATACTATATAGCAAAGATTTGACCACAAAATGTTAAATTGTATAAACAATTCCCTAAAATATATTCTTTTGATTATTGGTTTTATTCACTCAGCAGTGCCTACTAAGGAAAATGAAACCCAAGAATTATATGTATTTCAATCTTCTCTTGTTATAAAGAAAACCAGTTTACAATCTCAAATAAATCTCACTCTATTTGTAACATTTCTACGTGAAGCCAAAAGCACTTTAAGTTACAGTGATATTTGAGCATTTGTGTATACATTATTTACTAAGGTTTGATCAGTTAAAATAATTTAAGTTCTTGCATTCTACTCTTTCAGGAACAAGAAAAAATTGCCAAATTTTTTTCAACAAATTACAAAAAAGAAATGTTGGAAAAGGAGCTTTGTCTGAAAGGTTGGAATTGGGGAACAGCAAAGTTCAATGGTGCAGTGTTAAGCTTTGATATTGGGTCTACAACTGCTTTTGAAATTCCTTTAAATCATGTTTCACAATGCACGACAGGAAAGAATGAAGTTACACTAGAGTTCCATCAGGTAAGAATGATTTGCTTCATATTTATGTAAAACTGCTCAATTTTGTAGAGTAGGGATCATTGGAATTGCTGGTTTATTAGTCAGCAGCTTGAATGACTCTTCTGCAACCATAGAACCATTGTGAAACATTCAGGAATCATACAGAACCTTTGTTTGGATGCTTGGCAAGCCTGACTGGAATGTTCTTGATACCGGGAATCAGGTTTTCATAGCCTAACTGAAAACATAGATTTCCCATGAAAATTATAGCTACAGTAACCATGTACTTCATCTAAATGATGAACTTATGGTGCCTCAGACTGCTTGTACCTTTTAAGAAAATTTAACATGTCCATGTAAATAAAACGATGCTTCATCCATGATAAAAATTAAGCACAGGCCAATAAAGTGAATATTAACATTACCCAACATGTAATTGCAGAAATTAACTTTACTCACATTATTGTGTAATTGCAATTTTTGAACTATACATATTTTATATGGTTTTAGTTTTAAGATCAGTGGCATTCTGTGCCGAGGTTTTTGAAATTCCTGATTCCTGCATTCTAACTTTTCTCCATTCAAGTTTTTCCTTTGTAAAAAAACAGCAATTTATTTTCAATTTATGATCAAAAATAGATCCCATTTTCTTAAATCTTATGCTTAGATAATGAACCATTTCTCTGTGAGGCTCATGAACAGCAGGGAATCTGTCAATAAACCTGCGGTCTCACATCTCTACAAGTTATTGTCACATGGAATCTTGCATGAAAATTCTTGTGATAAAGTATAAAGACTTTTTGCATTACAACAGCAGTAATCCTGGTGTGGGGATTTTCTTACCCTGGATGATCTGGTCCAGATGCACTCAGCCATGTTAGGTCTCTGAGGTGTCAATTGAGGAGCTATCTGACTGAGAACTAGTGGACCCTGGTCACAAAGACCACATATACTGGACAAGAGGGACTGGGCACTCGCCATATCACACCCTCCAGTACTGCATCCCATGTGTGATGTCTGTAGTGAGGAGAGTTGGGGATGCAGTTGCTGGCCATTAGGCCTTGCCCTCAAAAGGACTATTGCGCCACAGAGTTATAGCAGACACTAACAGGTGGCAGGAGAAGCTAGTCAACACAACTCTGATCATAGGCTTGTCATGTCTTGTGGTGTTGTATAACTAAACACACTGCAAAATCACGCTGTAAAGCCGGTGATATAAATATCACTTGCTCCCACAAAATTTATTTGCGTAACAGGAAACCGAATAATCTGGTAATCCAGTGGTCAGCTATCAGCTGCTATTAAATTTTGTGTCTGGCATAGTTAACACACTGTAATACTGAAATACTTATCTAAAGTAAGAACAAATTAGAAACTAAAAGCTTCACTTATCTTAGTAATATTCCAGGTTGTTTGGTGCTAGCACGTTTCAAGTTGACTCCAATTCGTTCTCAATAATATTATTGAGATATTACTAATAATATTATATTACAATATTATTGGAATATTACTAAGATAAGTGAAGCTTTTAGTTTCTAATTTGTTCTTACTTTAGATTCTTGTTGCTTCACTGTTAATAGCTTCATTATCTCCTTATTTAACTGAAATACTTGGTACCACATGTCAACCGGTGTACAAAGACTTAATGTCAACTAATTGGCTGGTACATGAAGAAGCAAGAGAACTTGGTTAGAAACACTGCAGTGCAGGGTAAGCAATTCCCCGTAAAAGAACATGCATTGAAATGAAGGCTCTGTAGCACAGCAATACAGTTGAAAAGCATGAACTGCATGCAGATTGTACCGGAGCTGATGGCCATGTTCTGCAATGCAGGGTCTACAGTTTAGAGAATATTATAACAAATGAAAATCCAATTGCTGCTAGGAAGACTTTATTGCTTAGGGGCTTAGCTTAATGTAAACATTACACTTGAAACATTGTTGCATGTATTCTGAACAAAGCACAACTGATCTGTCGAATCGAATCACAACTGAACTGCACTTAACACTGTCAAGTGCAATCAAATCAATTCACATGTCAAATGACTCCGGAAAAACTGTCTATTGCCATCTCAACTCGATGATGGTCAACTCCTTAGTTAGGCCCCAAGTACTCCCCTGCCAATCCAGTTTCCTAATGCCAAGTCCTCCACCATGCTAAGTCTGACTACAGTCATTGGTGCACCACTGTCCTCTAGCATGTGTCACAGCTTTCCTTGTATGCAGCCATCCTCTATGAGGTTATCGTCCATCTTAGTGCATACTCCGTGAAACTTAAAACTGTAGTTTAAACATTTTTTTTTTTTTTTTTTGGTATATTAATGCCCTCCAAAGTAATGCCATGTCAAATGCTGAATGAATGAAATTAGTGAAATTGTGCTCAATTGAGCCTGGTTTCACTTTTAAACTACTTTTACAATTATTGATCAACCTATCACTGATTAAGCTAATAGTCAGTAATCATAAAATCCAGGACTTAAAAGTATTAATGACATTCTAAGTCGCCATTTGGGATATGTTATCTCAAAATAAATTGGAGAATACCTTGTGTTTTACTGGGAAAAATGGAGTCAGCTGGGGAATGATGTATTAGCTTGGTGCTGTGATAGCTCAATGGGTTTGAGCAGTAAATCAAAAATTGTGGTTCAAATCTCAGCTTTGATATTGTATTTTTCAGTTTGATTCTAACTTTCCGTGGCACATTTATGTTTTGATTTGAATATGATGTGTAAATTCCATTTTGTATACAGAATGATGATGCACCAGTGAGCTTGATGGAGATGAGATTCCACATTCCATCTAGTGAGTTAGCAGGAGATGTGGATCCAGTAGAAGCATTCCACCAGCAGGTATGTATAGGAAATTTAAGTTACAACGATATCTCCAACAATTAAGCAAAAATTTAAGGATTAAAAATGCTAAACAATAACAGACACTTAGCTTTGAAGATTGTGCAATAATACATACTAATATGATAGGTTCACTTCTGTGTTTATTTTTGCAAAAACTTGGTTGTTTGAAAAGTGCTTGGATGTCATTGCTAGATAATAAACCAAAACCTCCAAAAATCAACCAGCCAATCACGTGGCAGTTTCCTCAGCCTCACAGAGACTGGCCGAGTGAACAATAGAAGAGGATGTGGTCCCTCCAGCCTATATATAGTGTAACAAAAAGACAAAATCAGTCCAGTTACTTTTCTATCACCTTGTTTTCTAAAATTTTACCACAAATACACAGTTTTCTTCTCATTGTTAAGTCTACAGTCCTTCGAGCTATGACGACTCACACTTTTTACTTCTCATAACCTTGCTCAGTCCTTTTAGTGTCTTTCTTCACTTCCTCTGTCTCTCGTACTCTAATTATAGCATTATAATCACTTGCAATGCTTGGTGTATCTTCTTACGATGCATACTACGACACACAGATGCACAGCTGTTTCACACTCACTGACACTGACTGACCCATGTCCTGCAACTCAACTCTAAAAACTCTGCTGTTTTTGGCCTCCTTATGTAGTGGGAATGGTGTCACATGAACCTTTCTCGATTCCACACACACACCCCGGAAATGACCCAAGCAGATCTTTCTCGAAGGAGCTAGTCATATACACACAGCAGATGCACAAGGTAGCCTGACCTTTGACATGTTTGCCTGCTTGCCGACTTGGCATATGTTAAGTATCTTGAACTGTCTGTTCATTATGCAGTGAGCCTGACATCGTAATAGTTTGGGTCCTCCACCAAGTACCATTCTAGTTGTAAACCAACCAGGATTTACTTCACTTCTCTGAAGATGCCCAACAGAGTTATGGGCGAAACATTAGATTATCTATTTACTGGAGTGTGGCCTACAAACTTGGAAAGTACATCCGATTTGATCAATGCTGGCTGTGAAAGCCTAAGCATGTATATTTTAGTATTCAATAAGTGTTGGTTTGTTTACACTATACCTTGCACATTAATGCAACATGTTTCAGGAATCTTTATTGCCATCTTCAGCCATCAACTGATTAGTTGCTGCAGTTGTTTCATCATGTTAATTGATGCCTGATGATGGGAGTGAACATTTCTGAGATATGTCTCATTAACAAAGTGAGGTATAGTGTAAACAAACCAACAGTTGAGTAATCGTAAGCTTTCACAACCAGAGTCAGAGTAATGAATAGTGGATTCTTCCGGGTGATAAGCCATGGCCTGCTGGGATTTGATGTCCAGACATTTCATCCACATCTGCGGTATACATCATCAGTGGCATGGTCTCAATCTTCTTCACAACTGATTCGTTGATTAAAGCTTCGCCAAAAAGATTGATACCATGCCACCTATGATGTTCACTGCAGATGTGGATGAAATGTTTGGACATCAAAATGCCAGACCATGGCTTATCAGCTAAAAAAATCCCACTATTCGTAAAAACCAACACTTGTTTAATTTGAGTTTACCTCACTATTCAAAGTATGTCCAGTTATTAGTGAACCATTTGACAATATACATCAAAATTTACATGGTCATAGTGTCTTAAAGATTTTTCTTACTGTAGTCAGAGGTGATATTTATTTGTTTCAAAAATGATGTAGATTGCAGATGACTATTGAATATTGTGCTAAGGTGTTGACAACACTGTGCCTTTGGATCAAAACAATAGAGTTTGCCTTTGATATTACACTACTCAAGTACACTGCAGAGGTTGATACGTTTGACACACCTCGTACAGAATGCCTTCTCTCTGTCTAAACCAGAAACATTGACTTACAAAATGAAACTTTGTATCACAGAGCAAAATAAATAGGGACTTTAAAGATCCTACAGGTGTTCTCTGGCACAATACAGTTTTTGTGCCGCATGGCTACACTACGTACTGCAGTGGTTTGATGAACCATTCAGTCACTTATGCCCAGAGAAGTTATGAATTATTTTATAATTCAAGCTGAAATGAGGTTTTGTAATGCATTAATTTCTCTATTTGTATGTTACAGGTGATGAAACAAGCAAGTGTTATCAGCTTGTCTGGTGATGCAATTACAACATTCAAAGAAATTCAGTGTCTCACGCCTCGGTATGTTGATAATACTAACATTCTGCTTTCTTACATACTCCATTTCATTACATAATCATCACCATTGCATAATGTCGCACTTTGATAAGATGGTTTACTGTCACACATGCTTACAATTTTTGAGCAAAAGTTCAGTAATCTGGTAGCTCAAAAAGTATTAACAATACATTAACTTCACATAAACAACATTAGAACAAAGTGTGCAATATATACATCTGACTTTCCTTGGATAAGTTAATATATTATATAAAAAAGTATAAAATTTTCCCAAGATAAGTTACAAAAAGGCATTACGGGAACTAGGGCTCTGGCTCATCATTCATTAGTGTTTTGCTAAAATATCTTATGTCTTTAGTTGCTCTGATATTGCTGAGCAATTTATTGTGGACTTTTATTCCAGCATATAGTGAGCTTTTCTCATACAGTGCCAACCTATGAATGATAGGTTTCAGCTTGTTTTTAGTACTTCTTCTGTGACAGTGATGATTTTGTAAATTCTATAGTGTTTCAAAGTTTGTATGTATATATTCATTTAATTTGTATAGATATTGTGATGGTAGGGTTAAGATTTTTAGGTTTTTGAACACATTTTTACAAGGTTCTTTGGGTTTAATTCATATCATTATGCAGATTATTTTCTTCTGTCTTTTAAAGATGGTTTCCCAGTCCATGGCATGTCCTCATAGTATAATTCCGCGTCATTATGAGGTGAAAGTAACTGAAGTACACAGTTCTTGTTTTTAAGTCGGTTATTTTTGCTTTGCAGCTCATATTGAAACATGTACTGTCTAATTCTTTAAATATGTTCTGGATGTATTCTTCCCATTTTAAATGCTTATTTAAGTAGATGCCCAAAATTATTGAAGTATATGCATGATTTACTGAATTAGTTAGAATGTTGTTATTCCTCATTGTCGATGCCATCAGTTTGCAAAAAGTGGTGCCAAGATGGTGGCTAGCCCATTAATAAATCTAAATGGTTCAAGAACTTGAGGCATGGAAATTAGCAGATGTGACTATTGAAACGCAAATGTACTAGCAAGAAATGTGAACCATTTTGTTAGCACACACTAAGTCAATTACCACCTTATTCTTCAATTGTGTATGGCTGTTTGTTTTGTAAGTTATTCTAACAAGTGTTTATGTATATTAAAAGTTCACGCATATCTGTCACAATGACCTTCACTTATTCAACTATTTTAACTTTTTTCCAGGCCAAATTGTGAACTTGTTTGATAGTTCGATAATATTGACTCTTTTGTAAATAATAGATGCATTTTAATTGAATAAATCCAGTTACATTTTTTTTTATTTGCTGGAGTAAGTGCAAAGCAGTGTGGACGTCACTTTTGTTTCCCCTTCTTCCACTTTCTTTTCAACTACAAATAGCATAACATGGCCATGCTTGAATATCCTCAGACTCGCTCTTACTCCCATATGTACCCAAGTCACTGAAAGTTAACACAGCCAGTCTTAAATAATTTATTATTCACATACTGGTCACACTATATATTTTTACTCTATGAAGAAAGCATAATGCAATGATTATGCAATTAAATACAGTAATCACATTTGCTGATATCTTCCAGTGTTGTTGTTGTTGTTGTTGTTTTCTAGTGCCTTGCATCTGGCAATGAAGCCATTAGCATTCGTGCTTTCCAATACTTTTGAACTGTAGTTTCTTCTGATCTTAATGCTTCACAGGTCTTCAAGTGGTCTTCATTCATTTCTGCTGGATCGTTACACAGGACACATATTGGTAAAGCTGAGATACCTATTCTGTAGAGATGACTTGCTAAGCAGTCGTGATTTGTCAGCAGTCGGAAGGCTGCAACCGCTGTTTTCCTTGGTCTCTGGGGGATTATATCTAGGTTGGAAAGTAGTGTAATCCATTTTTTATCTTTGGCATTTGTTTCTATTTCTTGTAGGTATGAATGAGAAAATTTTTAAATTATCAAGCGTTTTATTGAGGAATATGAGAAATTGAATTTAGACTTTTGTTTTATTTTTGTGCCTTTCTTTGCAAGTGAGTCTGCAGCTTCATTCCCCATGACTCCACAGTGTGCTGGAATCCATTGGAGATGAACAGTCTTATTAACCTTTTGGAGTTGTGTTAACATTTTGTAGCCTTCTCTAATTTTTGTTGACTTCTTTGTAGTATTTGAACATATTCACTGAATTGCAGCTTTAGAATCTGAAAGAATTACTGCCTTGTTAAATTTATTTAAAGGAAGATTTAATAATTCTCGGAGAGCAATGTATATAGCCTCTATTTCTCCATCATAATTTGTTGTGTCTCTGCCAACAGAATGATAAAAGGAAAAATGTGAACACGTAACTCCAGCTCCAGTAAGGTTTTCCGTAGAGGATCCATCAGTATATATGTGCAGCCATTCTTCTGTGGGATATCTAGTATTGATTGTTTCCAGAGCTAGAAGTTTTTGTATTTCTTTTGGTGTGTCTGATTTACTTATTTCCTCTATTAATTCCAAACTGAAGGTAGGTTGCAATAATTCCAATGGATTTTCTCTTATAAGTAGATTTTCTCTGGTGTTAGGAATGTTCAATTTGGATTTAATCTGTGTTACCTTTTCTAGGAAACTACTATGAGTTTTAAGGATTGAAGGGGGGAGGCTCTCTTCTGTCCATTTAGAGTTTGGCAGTTGTAACATTTTCTCGTGTTGGAGCAATGCTTGTTCTTCTATTTTTGTAGTTATTGATGGGGTCCGTGTTAAGGCAAGCATGGCATCAATAGGTGTGGATTTAACTGCTCCAGTGATTAGGCGAAGAGCCTGATTTTGTATTTGTTCAAGTTTATTGATGTATTTGCTGCTGTTATTAAAGCTTCAGAACAGTACAAGAGGTTTGGTTTAACATACATTTTGTATGTTGTGTTAAGGACTCTCCTTGAGCAGCCCCATTTAGCACCAGCTAAACGTTTCAGGATTTGCAGTTTCTTTTCAACCTTTTCTGAGATGTTTGTCATATGTTTTTTCCAACTTAGCTTTCTGTCGAAAGTGATGCCTAAGTATTTGGCATCATCAACTGCTTTGAGTGGTTTACCATTATAATTTATGTTAATATTAACTGGTTTGTATTTTAGTGTAAATAATTCATAATTTGTTTTTTCCACATTGAGAGTCATGAGGTTTTTGGAGCTCCATTCATGTACTTTGTTTAGGGCTGTCTCTATTCTGTCTTTAATTAATTCAGGTTTTTTTGAAGAGCCTGGAGTCCAAATGACTACATCGTCAGCAAATAAAGCAATTTTGGTTTCTAAGCTTTTTATTATTGATGGAAGGTCATTTATATGTTAAAGAGTGTTGTGCTCAGAACAGCACCTTGTGGAAGTCCTCGGTGCGTTTGTTTATATTTGGAAATGTATGTATTATATTTTGTGGCACAAAATCTTTGTGAAATAAACTGAGTTATCCATTTAAGCATATTACTTTTCACACCTATTGATTGCAACTCCTCAGTTAATTTGTTTCTCCAGACTGAGTCATATGCTGATTTAAAATCAATGAGTACTGCTAAGGTATCCTCCTTTCTATTGAAAGCTTCCTTGATGTCTTGGCTTAGTAGGAGTACATTTTCACTTGTACTATGATTCTGTCTGAAGCCGGTCTGTGAACTATTAATTAAGTTGTAATATTCTAGGAACCAGTTAAGTCTAGATGCCACCATTCTTTCCATCACTTTTGCAATAACACTGGTCAAAGATATTGGCCTGAAACTATTAATATTGTTTGAGGGTTTGTTTTTCTTTAAAATCGGGATGATAATGGCTTTTTTCCAGTCAGAAGGCACAGTCATTCTCCAACACATGTTATACAGTTTAAGTAGGATTTCTTTTCCTTTCCTGCCAAAGTGTTTAATAAACTCTGGGTGGATCTTGTCAGGTCCTGGAGATTTTTTGTTCTGTAATTGTTCTATTGCTAAATCTAGATGTTTCGTTAAAATCATGAATAAAAATACAATTTCGTATATCTTTTGGCTTATTAGTTTCTCTGATAGTTTTTTGGATAGCTTTATCTTGTTTTTTATATGCTTGGGGTATTCTTTGTGACTGAGCATAAAACTTGTTAAGGGATTCTGCTATTTCCCTATCTGTAGTTAAGCTTTTGTTATTATGATTTAATGGTTCAGTTGTATTTTTTGATAATTTTGTTTTATTAAGGAATTTGTATATTCCAGTGTATATAGTTATGATTTAGTACATTTTGTTGTAATATGTTTAAAGAGTAAGCTTGTTAACTAAAGTTTGTTTTATATTTACAGTGGCCGATATGACATCAAGATATTTCATTCATTTTTCCAGCTTCATGGTAAAACTTTTGATTATAAGATACCAATGTCCACAGTTCTGAGGTTATTCATTCTGCCACATAAAGATAGCAGGCAAATGTTCTTTGTGGTGAGTATAAGCTGTTACGTTTTATTTCTTGTGTAGGTCAAGCGTAAACATTTACACATATTACAGCTTTCCTCTATTTGGAGTACTTTGAATTTATCCTAGAATTGTATACAGCTAAACACCCTGGTTATATTGTGTATAGTAACCTTGTCCTCCTAAGCTGGGATTGGGCACATGATGTGCGCAGAAAGCCAGCACTCAAACAACTGTGCTATTGAGGACAACACTGGTACTGTAAAGTTAGTCTAGTAGATATGCAATTCTGAAGGTTTACAAATAATATTTAACCACTTAATTGTTAGTTTTTTGTGCAGAAATAAAAATTTGTTTTTAATTTAGGTTTTTGTTTTATTACAGGTAAGCTTAGATCCCCCAATAAAGCAAGGTCAGACAAGGTATCATTTCCTAGTGTTCCTTTTTGGACAAGAAGAAGATATTACAATAGAATTACCCTTTTCTGAGTAAGTAATAACAATACACGTAGTTAGTTTTTATAGTTAAGCAATAAAAAAACTAAACTGAAGTTACCTACTGCTGATGACAAGGACAAAGGCCCTTGAAGAACAAGATTGGAAAGTTAGAATCAGGCCGAAAAATTGAGTGCCATAACCAGGATTTGAAGCTCGAATCTTTCAGTTTCTGTGCAGTTGCTCTAACCAACTGATCTACCAATGCAACATCTCAGCAGAACATTAAATTCTCCAACATACTTGCATTTTTCCCAGTGTACCAGAAGCAGATATAATGCATATAAAGAAATCTTGAAGTCAAACAATTGCTCATTTAATGTTTATTATTATTTAATCTGTTATCAGTTTGTGGAAATTATTATTATTAACATTGTTTCAATATTTTGATCATGTTTATGAAATTAGTAATTATTTTACATCATACCATATACAAGGGGAAATTTAAAATATAAGTAGTTATTATTTATGGAATGATCAAAATGACCTTCAAATCGTGTATACATGATAAGGATGCAATGACGTTATCAAAATAATTCTGATGAAACAAGAAAATGTATTGTCAAGAGCAACAAGAGCCAAATAATATAACTATAGTTACCCATAGAAAATTTTTCAAACAGGGCTTACTTAATGAATTCATAGAAGACAACTTAATGAATTCATAGAAGACAGAAACCATTTTCAATAACTTGCCACAAAATCATAAATTGTATGGTTTTGGGCATGCTAGCAAGTTAGAAACGTTTATAAAAGTGAGCAAATATTGAAACAAAGTAAAAGTGATAATAAAAAAGAATGCAACAAAAGAAGTTTGGGAGTTTAATTGGAAAAGTTAAGTTCATTCTTTATTCCCTGGCTACCACCTGAGAAGAGTTACGAGTTCTCATTGATCATTGTACAACTTTGTATAAACGACTGCACCAACCATAAGGACATCTCAAATTCATTTGAAATAAGATGTCCCCATTGTGCCTTACAATGTTGTAAGACTTTGTTCCGAGCTTTGTAGTTAGATCCATGGTTCAATTCCTGCTATGGCAATGAATTTTCCATTCTGACTTTCCCTTTCCAGGTTTAGATGACATGTTTGTATAGGCAAAATAACCAGCAGAAGAAAAAACAAAGGGAGGGCATCAAGAGTTCTACGTGTTCTATTAAGAAATGTAGTGAAATAAGTATGAGAGAGAAAGCAGTAGATTTACAGAGTCAAGTATTATGTTTAATAATTAACAAGGCAAAATATATGGAAGTGAAATATGCACATGGTGTAATGTATCACTTGCTAGAGGTTTCAGACTTGCTCGAAGACAATTTATTTATAAATCTAGGTGAAGGTGTGGAGGAATTAAAGAAGGGAAAGAACCGAGCATTGAATGTATATTTAATGCAAGAATAGGTGACGATTACTTTTGTTGCAAATCTAATGAATGAGAGCATTTTAATAATTTAACCTCTGGTTGGTTTCATGATTAAATGGCCAAAAATAATACGTCATAGCTGATTTATCAATCTGTTAATAATTAATATTTCTAAAATGTTTTATTCTCGTTTCCAAATGACATTTGTTTTAACAATGTAATGTAAATTGTGTCACAATCCAAAGCAGCAAATATGATAAATGCCAGAATTTTTAACTTTGAAATTTTATCCTGTTTAGACAAACAAATTTTTTGTATTATATGTATTTTGAGGAACCAAAATTTTTCCATGTTCTTTAAAAAATGTTGTAAAATTTTTATTAGGCCAAGGATAATAAATATACTTTTTAAAATAACAATCATCTTTTATTTTCTTGAGGGTTAAAATTTATTCTACAGTTTTTTTACATTTAAATTTCTCTATCTCTTTGTGAATTAAAATCTGTATTAAAACCTGTTCAATAACCAGTATTGATAATGCATTTATATTTTCTGTTAAATTCTTCCTTGTTAAAGAGTACAATTATTCGGGAGTAATTGACTCATTAAAGTGGTCTGTTGTTGTTTTCTAGTGCCTTGCATCTGGCAATGAAGCCATTAGCATTCGTGCTTTCCAATACTTTTGAACTGTAGTTTCTTCTGATCTTAATGCTTCACAGGTCTTCAAGTGTTCTTCATTCATTTCTGCTGGATCGTTACACAGGTTAAAGTGGTCTAGAATTGGAAATAATTCATAATTACCAAAGACAAGTGAAGTTTAATCTGTAAATACTTAATATTTTTATTCATTTATATTGCTTTACTGTCAATAGCTTCAGTTGTTTCATTGTAGTTATTGGATTATTTGAATTTGAAGGGAGTTGAAACGTTTTTAAATACTAAATTTCAATAGAATTTTAAAAAAAAATGGTAGGAATACCATTGCTAAAGTTCAGTCTCATTGGCTCAGTGGGTACTCAATGTGTTTGCAATTGTATACACATAGCACAAGACTTGGAGAAAAAAATTTAGATTATGTTAGATTCAAGACTATAAAGCTGTATAAAAGTTAATTACAGATAGCTGTATGAAGTAACATTTTAGATGTCCCGCATAAGACTAAATGATGTAGATGCTCAAACTATCAGAAACATTCATTGGAACAAACTTATTGCATCATTATTTATAAGTTAGAAACAATAGCAATATTTAACTGGTTTATTTATTAATCTCTCTTTACGCTGTTTAATTTTGTATCAAAAGGTACTAAAACTAAAGTACAAGGTCATCACTATAAATTTGCATTGCCCTAAAAGAAAATCTTTTTTGTTCCAGAGAAGAACTGAAAGAAAAATATGAGGGTAAACTGTCCAAGGAAATCACAGGACCTACTTATGAAGTAATGGGGAAAGTAATGAAAGCAATTGTCAATAGAAAAGTGACAGTACCAGGAAATTTTGTTGGGTATGTTTTTATAAATATTAATTATTGCACACTAATTACTAGCAGAGTTCCTGGTATTTCATGAATGAAATGTTATATGTCTAGTGTAAGAATGTTGTTGTCGTCCAATGCCTGGCATTTGGCAATGAAACCATTAGCTTTCATGTACTCCATTATTTTTCAATGATGAATCCAGGAGGTAACGCTGAGCAGTTTTGTAGATGTTCTTCAGTCATTTCTTTCTCCGTATTACATAGGGGGTAGTTTGGGTTGTCGTAAATTCTTATTGTATAGTTGAATTAACGTAACTTGGGTATTCTGACAGTTCCCTCGATGTGTGCGATGTGCGTGGTAGGCGAGTGGCACAGCTATCTGTTGTCATGACAACCAGGTTTGACATCAAACCACCCTGCCACTCCCCTGGCATGTGCACAATGCACACTGAGGGAACTGTCAGAATACCCAAGTTACGTTAATTCAAGCATAGTAAGGTGTTTGGCTAGGTAGTCATGTCCTCCAAAAATGAAAACAGCACATTTTCTCTTTGGAAGATTGATGCTTTGTTTTTTATGGTAACATTTCAGGAATGAAATTCTTACCAGGAAATTACATAATGTAATAACTTTCTCCACCACCTACCTGTAGTAAGTAAACATATTGCACCCTACTCAAAAATTTTCTACCAAGATGTATGAGAAATACATGTTTTGAGGTCCATTGAACATAAAAAAAAATTCAACAAAAGCTCTCTCTCTCTCATGAGAACACCTAACCTCAAAATCAAAAGTTGGATAAATACCAAACTTGGTATCTTTTTATGAGCTAGTAACAGTGATGTAAATCTAAATTATAATTAAACTTTGGTATTTAAATTTTCATCTTCCAACATGGAACACAAGATTTTCAAGAATAAACACCTACTTTAGACTACCCTTTTTATGGAAATGATCTTGTTATTTTTTATTTCTCCCAAAAATGACTAACAATTTTAATTAAAATATCAAATATCATCTGTGAAAATCTTTGTGTCGCATCCTTAAAAGATGTCAAACTTAAATACCAACTTTGGTTTTTAACCGACTTTTTATTTTTGAGTTATGCTGTCCACAGACTGACAGACACACACACGCACTCACATGTGCGATGATGTGATGTGTTTGGTTTATATAAAAAATAAAGGTGAGATTTTTTTAAAAATTTGTTGCTCATTACTTCCAGAATGAACCTTGTATTATGAAAGTTTATAATACGTCTTTTGTATATTTTGAATGTTTGTATGTTTGTTCACTGCTGTTAAGTATTTGAGTTTATGTTTATTCATGTTTTACTTACTTTAAGAAACAATGACATGTATTTTTTACATACAGACATTCAGGAACTCCTGCGGTGGGCTGTTCATACAAAGCAGCTGCTGGTTATTTATATCCACTGGAACGAGGTTTCATTTATGTGCACAAGCCTCCTGTCCACATCAGATTTGAGGAGATTGTTAGTGTCAACTTTGCTCGAAGTGGAGGAGGAACCAGGTTGGTAAATTGTAATGTTAATATAATTAAACATAATTAATGTCCATGAAAGCAATAATATGTCATACCCTGTGGTTAGTACATACAGCTATCTCTCAGCTTAATTATTTTTGGAGCTAAAGATTGTGATGAAGTTTAAAACTTAACATAATTAATGTTTTTATGAAGATTAAAAGTTGGAGCTGGCGAATATAAATCTGTGTGCATGGACATTTTCTTGTACAACTGAAAGCTAAAATTTCTTTAGTATTTACCACGGTATCAGAAGTCAGATGCATAGAGTTTGGTTTAGTTTATTAGCCATAGAAATTCATACAGAATTATAGCCGTCAAAATATTTTAGAGTTTAAATATATTATAGACAGATTGTAAATATTCATTTACAATCTGCCTATAACATATTTACAATATGTTGTTAGCTAATGCTGGATTTCTGACAATGAAGTCATTAATCCTCTTGCTCTCCAATATTTTTCACAAATATTGAAGAGAGCAATAGCAGTAATCATAACCGTTTTTTAGAGAGCACCATATTTTTATGTTTTGGCGGTCACATCGCTCTCTCACAACCCACAGAATGTCTGGAGGACCACACCTGTCGTTGGTTTACGGGTCTCACTGACCTGACCGGGAGAATTATCAAAATAAATTCACTGACCATATCCTCTGATTACCAATCAGAGGACGTATTAAATGCCATGACAGGTCAGCATGTTAGGGGTTAAGGTTTTATAGAGAAATTAGAGAAATGGAGAGGTTGGAAAAATAAAGACTCCCTAGCCCTCGGGAACCCTAATAGCATCGGGGTCGGAAGAGAACAAGAGATGACCAAGGTAAGGTCAGATAGAAAAGTTACAGTGAGGAGCAAAACACCAGTAAGTGGAAGTAATGTTCTGCTCAGCTTGGGTTAAATATGAAGATTACAGTAATTATACATATCACCATTTACACTTGGAAGCATTAAGACGAAGTGTACAATCATATATCACAATTCAGTTAAATGAAATATTTATACAGACACATACTACCAGCATTACACTTATGGAATTTTAATGATATTTTGGCCATATAAAACTAATGATGTAGTGTTCAAAACAGTGGAACATATTAATAAACTTAATTGAAAACTATGTGTATATTTAAAAGCACATGCTGCTCCAACTTTTAATAATATTTAAAACAATACTAGTTTCGGAGGGGGTCGACATAGTTTTCGACCAAGTTTATATTTTGGCCAGTTGTAGATCCTTCTTCATTGATGGATTTTGTGTTCTTGCTCACATGAGACAAGAATAAAATATATTAGTTGAGTTAAGCACATGCAACTGGTAAGTTTACACCCTTGCTGAAGAATTATATTCTAAATATTCCTTTACTGAGTAAAACTGATTTTTTTAAGAATTTATGCAGTTCAGCCTTGAATGTATATACATAGATAATGTCTTTTAACTGACACAGCAACTTGTATGATTTTAATTCCATATACAGGGCTTTTGAACCGGTTCTTCACCGCTGTATGGCCTTTTGCCTGTGCGAGTTTGAAGCTGCTGCGGCCGGGCTTGCCGCTACTAACAAGCCGCACGTACAACATGTATAAAAATCTTGCATTATAGAAAATGCTGGAAATGTCGTCCCTCCTCTGCTATACAAGCAATATATCGGGAAAACACATTCTGATTCACATGATTAAGTTGGGCTATGGTAATGTCTCTTGATTTCATTTCTAATATTTTGTTTTAGTTCTTCCAGTGTGTGAGGATTTTTCTCGTAAACTTTGTCTTTCAGGTTACCCCACAAGTAAAAATCACACACTGTTAATCAGGGGAGCAAGAGGGCCAAGTACCAGCACTAATTACTCTATTTTCAAACACTTCCGTCACTTTATTCATGGTCTGTACTTGCAGTAGCAGAATCTTGTTGAAACCACCCATATGATTTCTCTTCTTTTGTCAGTTCACAAAAAAATGGGGTCAAAATGTCATTTTGG
The DNA here is from genome assembly GCA_030765045.1 of Tenodera sinensis. Taxonomy (NCBI): domain Eukaryota; kingdom Metazoa; phylum Arthropoda; class Insecta; order Mantodea; family Mantidae; genus Tenodera; species Tenodera sinensis. The sequence goes on from CM060972.1 coordinate 102,409,853, forward strand.
TACCTCTCTTTATTTACAGTCTGGTCGTAAAATATTGGACCAGTTATGCGTCTAGTGCTAACAGCACACCAAACTCCAACTTTCTGATCATAATGAGGGATTTCTTGAATGCGATGTGGATTTTGAAATGCCCAATAACGACTATTATGAGTGTTCACATGACCATTTAGATGAAACCACGCCTCATCTGAAAAGAACAGAAGCTGTTAATCGATGAAACCATCGTTCACGACATTGCCAGCATTTTCTATAAGGCAAGATTTTTATATGTAAGATTTAAAGCTTTCACGGTGCGCGTTATTAATTAAGATTTTTATACATGTTTTACGTGCGGCTTGTTAGTAGTGGCAAACCCGGCCGTGGTAGCTTCAAACTCACACAGGCAAAAGGCCGTGCAGCAGTGAAGAACCAATTCGAAAGCTCTGTATTTTACAGAGGTCTCAAACCACATGGTTTTTGAATGTATTTACATAGAGCATGTCTTATAACTGACACATCAACTTGTATGATTTTAAACCCATATATTTTACAGAGGTCTCAAACCACATGGTTTTGTGAATATAGATGTGTAATTTGTCTGTCATTTCATGCATATGTTTTTAATTCTGAAATGTGCAAAGAAATTATTGCCAAATGTAATGATGTATGTAAATACAGGGTTCTTCATTTAAAACCTAATGAGTGCACCGCATTTCGCCTATGCACGATTGAGTGTGCTACAGCCGGCTTTGCTCCTACATAAATTCTACGCATAAAGCATGTATAATACTCTTACCTTATAGAAGATGCTGGAAAGGCCGTCCACTCTCAGCTAAACAAGCATTATATCGGAGAACACATTCTGATTCACACAATTAAATTGGGCCGCTGTAATGTTTCTGATTTCATTTCTATTTTGTTTTAGTTCTTCCATTGTATGAAGATTTGTCTAAAACTAAAACTGTAGAAGTGTCCGTGCTTTAAAACAGAGTCTCGCAAATGCATTATTGTGAATGGTTTCTTTCACCAGTGAATGACAGTTTAATTGATCCACAGCTTCTGTTCTTTTCTGACGAGGCATGGTTCCACCTAAATGGCTGTGTCAACACTCATAACAGTTGGTATTGGAACTCTGAAAATCCACATGGCGTTCAAGAAATCCCTCATTATGATCAGAAAGTTGGAGTTTGATGTGCTGTTAGCGCTAGACACATAATCGGTCCAATATTCTACGAGCAGACTGTAAATGCAGAGAGGTACCGAAATGACATTTTGACCCCATTTTATCATGAACTGACAGAAGAAGAGAAATCATATGGGTGGTTTCAACAAGATTCTGCTACTGCCTATACAGCAGAGGAGTCCATGAATAAAATTAGGGAAGTGTTTGAAGATTAGTGCTGGTGTATGACCCTCTCACTCCCCCGATCTAACAGTGTGTGATTTTTACTTGTGGGGTAACCTGAAAGACAGTTTACGAGACAAATCTTCATACATTGGCAGAACTAAAACAAAATATTAGAAATTAAATCAGAAACATTGTGGTGGCCCAACTTAATCAGAATGTGTTCTTCCAATATAATGCTTGTTTACCCGAGGGTGGATAACATTTCCAGCATCTTCTATAGGATAAGATTGTTATACATGCTTTATGTGCAGAGTTTATGTAGGAGCAAAGCCAGCTGTGGCATACCCAATCGCAAACATGTGCAATGCTGTGTGCCCATTAGGTTCTAAAATAAGAACCCTGTATTAATGTTAAAATGATTGCATTTACATTTTGGAAAACAATGATTCATAATATTGGCATATCTTTGTTGGTGACATTGGAGACTGCTTCTCTTTTGCTGCTTTTATCCTCACCTTCAGTGTTTAACGTTTTATAGGTCATTTGACTTTGAAGTAGAAACAAAATCAGGTGTAGTTCACACGTTCAGCAGCATTGAGAAGGATGAATATGGGAAATTGTATGACTTCATCACATCAAAGAAACTAAGAGTGAAGAACAGAGGAATGTCTGTAAGTATACATTCCAAATTACATGAGCTTTAGGTAGCACTTATTTAAAGAAAATTGGATACTGTAAGAGTTGCATTCAGAACCTTGAGCATTTGAGAACACATTTTAGGAAATCCTTGTGCGTGGGAAAATTTCTGGTAATACATTTTGCATTTTGTGTAGATTCATAAGAAGCTTTTTAACCCTACTGTAGTTATATTTTCAGGAAGAAGGTGTCAATAATCCTTCATTTACTAAACAAACATTTGAAAGAAGATGGCTTATCGAATAAGAGAAAAAGTCTTGTTCAGATAAAATCTAGCAGGATTCTTTTTAAATAATATTCTGCTTTAATTACATTTTTTTTTGTTTGATTAATGAAGCCTTGACAACATGGTACATGTTCAGAATTAACTTTATAATGTCTGAAACTATTCAAGCTTCTTGTTCAGAGAAATCATATTTAGAGCGTCTCTTGTAAAACTTTGTAAAACTTCCATTTTTATAACATTTTCATTGATGACTATTGATGTTACACATAGATACTGTCCGTAGTAATGGTCATTTCTTCTTATGTTTGTTTGATATACTATATGTGTGCATTAATGCTGGCCATGTTTTAATGTATAGGTACAATATTGTTTTATGATTCATTATTACATTATTTAATCTAGCCAATAGTTTTGGACATATATGACTGCAGTAAACAAAATTAACATAAAGAATACTTCTCGTTTATCACAATACCAACAACAAATATCAAGCACATATAAATAATAAACATTAATTGAGAGATGGAATCAGGACTGAAAAATTCAATGCCATAGCTGAAATTTGAACCACAGATCTCCCACTTCTGAATGGCATTGAATTTTCCAGTCTTAATTCTACCTCTTAAGCATTGAACATATTAAGAGGTGAAAGAAAGTATTTGGAAAGTTTGTTCAGGTATAGGTTAGATACGAGTGCACCGACACTACTGTGCCCATTGCATTGTATTTCAGGACAAACCATCATATGCAGATGACTTTGGTGATTCAGATCAGGAAGATGCCCCTGATGCTTATCTTGCTCGAGTAAAGGCTGAAGCAGAAGAGCGAGATGAGGGTGAGGGAGGTGAATCAGAAGATGAATCTACAGATGAAGACTTCAATCCAGATCAGCAAGAGAGTGATGTTGCTGAAGAGTGAGTTTTTGCAGAGAACTGTAACTAATCTAATAATTAGGGTTCGAATCTTCATACAGCAATTGCGAAATGAGGCGATCGCAAGTTGCCTGCCACAAGGGCAGAGCATAACATCATTGCACGAGTACAGTGACAGCACAAAACACACAGCCTATAGTGTATAGTGTCTCTTGACTGTGTTCACTAGTGCCACACAGAGTAAAATGCCTGCAGCATGAAAATTGATATATTCATGTATTGCTGAACTTGTATAAGAATCTGGGAGTGAATATTTTACTGCAAGTGGTGACAGCATTGAATCTAAGTTATGTAACAATGCTATCTACAAGGTCCATGCATCGACTGTACCTAGTCTTCTCTGTGCTGTGATCACGTGACAGACTGATCCCTCCAACTTCCTATAGTCCATACTGTGCAATATTTCGTTCCCTGTATGAAGGTTCGCTCCCTACTAATAATTCATTACAATGTGACAAGAGTCACTGTCTGGTCCCTCTTAGACTTTTATACAGCATTTTTATAAGATGAAACTTAAAGAAAAACTAGCCTACATTTAGTACTTCATGGTGTTCACTGTGTATTAGTAATAATTTTATTAAGCTAAGAGATTGCTGTAGATAACTGATAAAGAAATTTAACTTGTCTTATTAGGTATGACAGCAATCCCACTCCATCTGATTCAGATGAGGGATCTGGTGATTCAGAAGGTGAGGAGAAGAAGAAAAAGAAGGTAGAAAAGAAGGACAAGAAACCTGCCAAGAAGAGGACAGTGGTGAGCATTCTGCATATCTGAATCCAGTTTCTAAAATTGTCCCATTCTACAAATTACCATAAAAATAACAGTCTCAAAGATCAGTGAATCAGATCTCTTGAATTTCGTCTGGTTCCAGTTTCTAAAATTTTTCCATTCCACAAATTATCATAAAGATAGCTTTCTCTGACTTTTGCCTGATACATTTATGTAACTACATTTTAAAATATTCAAAATATAATTGAGTTTCAATATTCTTTTTACTCTTTATGAATAATGTCCAGTTGATAATAGAGGAAAACTAGCCTCTGAAACATGTTCCAGGAAATTTTAAAAAGTGAGTGTTTAGTGTTATTAATTGACTCAAATTCTATTTTAATAGTAGTTTAAGTTTATAAGTCACGGTTCTAATCTAAACGCTAGTTATAAATTCATAGCATTTATGTGATCTATCAGCAGTTAAATTATGGTTTGATTCTTTTGTGTTTTTACAGTCTGAGAAACCTAGGAAGAAACGAACAAAGAAGGAAAAGGATGAAAACAGACCTAAACGACCACCATCCGCGTACATGTTGTATCTGAATGCTAACAGGGATGAGATAAAGAAGGAAAATCCTGGTATTGCTGTAACAGATATTGCCAAGAAGGGAGGAGAAATGTGGAGAGAGCTGAAAGATAAGTCTGTAAGTATACGATTGAAAGCTATAAACGAAATATATCCAGCACATGCGTTGGTAATGCACTATAGAAATACAATAAAACTTTGTTTACACGTTTTCCAGAGGAGCAAAGGAAAAAACATATAAATGTGAAAAATGCATAAATGAAAGTCAGCAAATAAAAGTTGGAAAAATTATACAGCATACAGGTCACGGTTAAAAAGTGAACAAAAAAAAAATAATAATAGGTCTTTTTAACTGTAATCAGCAACATGAAACAATACCAACACAAGAGAAATGCACCAAATAATAAATACGAAGAAAGTTGAGTCGCTAGGAAGTACTCCATTTTTTTTGTTTTTTTGTTTTTGTTTTTTTTTGCTGCTGCCGCCTTGATGTGAACAGTATCATTTGACCATTATTTTCTCGGAAACTTGATCATTCATCACAAAATGTTAGAATTTTCTGCACTGCATGTGTGTCTATTTATTTGTGGAAACACCTGACATACGTGTGATTTCTTCAATTTCCACTGTCTTAGCTACAATTGTAGTTAAGGTAGATGGAGCAATTCCTAATTTCTGTGCATTTCATGCTGCCACTTTTCTTCACTACATTCAAAATGCGTAATTTTTCAGCAATCGTAATGCACTCCTTTTCTTTTTACCCACTTTCACTAACACAACTGAAGCACAGAGCGCAAACAACTGAAGCAATTACGGTTTGATATTTCACAACTTTGCTCCAAAATAGCTTCAAAGTCACCCTCACTTCTGCACTGAGGGAATGTTTTCCAAGAAAAGCCATGAGGTGGATCGGAAAGAATGTGAAACTGCCTAGTTGTTTATGTTAGCTTATCACACAGACACAGTAACACAGTGTATGTACGCTCTGTTCACAATAACTGAACTTCAAAACTGAAATAAACATGGCTCACAATAACTGAACTTCAAAACTGAAATAAACACTGGCTCACAATAACTGAACTTCAAAACTGAAATAAACACTGGCTCACAATAACTGAACTTCAAAACTGAAATAAACACTGGCTCACAATAACTGAACTTCAAAACTAAATAAACATTGGTTCACAATAACTGAACTTCAAAACTGAAATAAACACTGGATCACAATAACTGAACTTCAAAACTGAAATAAACACTGGCTCACAATAACTGAACTTCAAAACTGAAATAAACATTGGTTCACAATAACTGAACTTCAAAACTGAAATAAACACTTGATCACAATAACTGAACTTCAAAACTGAAATAAACATTGGTTCACAATAACTGAACTTCAAAACTGAAATAAACACTGGCTCACAATAACTGAAATAAACACTGGCTCACAATAACTGAACTTCAAAACTGAAATAAACACTGGCTCACAATAGCTGAAGTTCAAAACTGAAATAAACATGGTTCACAATAACTGAACTTCAAAACTGAAATAAACACTGGATCACAATAACTGAACTTCAAAACTGAAATAAACACTGGGTCACTAACTGAACTTCAAAACTGAAATAAATACTCGTTCACAATAACTGAAAATGGTAACCAAAACAGAAATGGGAATGTAAAGCAAGGCAATATACAAGTTTTTGGTTCACAATAGCTCTGTAATGAGAACCATACAGGAGTATAACTTTATTTGCAAACAAGATGTAGGTGACCTTTTTATTTGTTTTTTATTTACTTATCTGCTGTTGAAATTACATAGTAAAAATAACATCACAATAGCGTGTTATAAAACTTTATATACAAATCCATCCATCTCCTGTGTTTCCTTAAGAGGAGCATAGCACATTTACAAAGTGCTTCCATCGGACCAGATCTGCAGCCAACTTCTTTACTTCTCCCCATGTTTTCCCTTCTTTAGTAATTCCTTCAAGAACTGTTCTCTTCCATATATTTTTTGGCCTTCCTCTCGCTCTTCTACCTTGAGGTTTCCAGTCTAGAGCCATTCTTTCTACTGCTTTGCCATCGTTTCTTAATGTGCATCCTATCCAATTCCACTTTTGTCTTTTAATTTCTATTGTCATTTGTTTTTGGTTTGTTATCTTCCATAATTCTAGATTTAAAATTATATCTGGCCATCTGATTGTTAGAGTTTCTTCGTAGACATCTATTAACAAATGTTTGTAATTTATTTTGTATAACTTAGCTTGTTTTTCATGTTTCACAACTATACAATAATGCTGATTTAACATTACTATTGATTCTAGTAGATCTAGGTATAATATTTGGTTTCCAGATTGGATGTGACAGGACAAATGCACTGTTTGTTTTCTTTATTTGGTTTTGGACATCCTCAAGAGCTCGACCATACTTATCAGTTATGCTACCCAAATATTTAAATTCTGAACAGAATCAATATTGTTATTGTTTAATATGGTTTTGTTTGTCCTTTCACCATTTGATGTCATTTATTTAGTTTAATTTACAATTATTATCATATGAGCCCTTTTTACTTTCTCTACGGGTAAGTAGAAGTTAAGTATTGTATTGCACCCAAAAATTCGATGGCAAGATTTCACCGGAAATATATGTTTTGAGACCCCCTGAATCCAAAAAGTGCATTTTTAGAAAAAGGTCTGTGTGTGTAATTATTATTTATTTATGCCAACAAACTTACTGTTGGTGTTTTTAAACATACAAGCCGTGTGTGGGCAAAGTTTGAGAGGTAGAACTGGAACTTAAAAATTCAATGCCACAACTGGGATTTGAACCACAGACCTTCCGCTTACCGGGCGGCTGCTCGACCACTGAGCTATTGTGACAAACTGCCAGAATGGCATTAAATTACCAAACCAGTTTGTATTTCTCCTGGTAAACCACAAAGGCAGTCTCACATCAGAGACTAATTACCCCAATGGTGACTTACTATTGTAAGTACTTTATATCCCAGGATTAAATAACCTTCAGATGGTAATTATTATTTATTTATGCCAACAAACTTACTGTTGGTGTTTTTAAACATACAAGCCGTGTGTGGGCAAAGTTTGAGAGGTAGAACTGGAACTTAAAAATTCAATGCCACAACTGGGATTTGAACCACAGACCTTCCGCTTACCGGGCGGCTGCTCTACCACTGACTGTGACAAACTGCCAGAATGGCATTAAATTCTCAAACCAGTTCGTATTTCTCCTGGTAAACCACCTGTGTGTGTTTGTCAGTCTGTGGACAGCATAACAGAAAAACGAAAAGTAGGTTAAAACCTATGTTGGTATTTAAGTTTAATGTCTTTCAAGGGTATGATACGAAGATTTTGAAAAAATAGCTCCACCCTAAACTACCCTTTACATGGAAGATTTTTCGAAAATTTTGATTTTCTTGAAAATGGCTCTAACAATTTTGATTAAAATGCCATATATTTAACCCTTTGCGGACATAGTTCTGGGAAGAAATTTCCATAGCCAGGATGGAGTTTTAAATTTGCTGCTAGAGCTACGCAAATGGGAGCAAAACTTCATGCAAAAGTGGTCTATGTTACTGTACTTACCTACACTGCAGATTATCAAATATAGCTGAGCTAAACGGAGAATTGTTGATGCACTCAAACAGTTTGTGCTGCTTACACTGTCCACTAATATGGAGATTTTTTAATTGTTTTAAGTTTGTAAACACTTTAGACCGAGATAAAGTATCCATGTCATAAAAACACATAGCAATGAAAAAGCATTCGGCCATAAATAGTAATGTATATAAAATGTAAACGGACACAAGAACACCATGTACATATATATATATACGTCACACACTTCTCATTATGACAGAACAATTACTTTTTATAATTGACAAGTGTATGATAGGACTTGAAACATTTGCCGATACACATGGCCGGTTTATTTACACACATGTTGCAGTAGAAGTACGTTTCTTTTCTCGCGCCCTTGACTTTTCAATTGCTGCAGACAATACAATCTTTGTTTTTTTCCCTCAAAGTAGTATATAAAATGTGGTGCATTGTTTAGCCTTTCCTCTCAGCCATACTGGGGCGTGAGGTTGGCCTAGGGTTCGCCAGACTCACGACAAGTGACCTTCTGTATTTTACATGGGGCAAGGGATGGGTGCTTGCCTGGGAATTTTGAACCTTGTTACTGTTGCTACTTCCAGGCACCAGAAAAATAATTTGCGACACCACTACAATGATTTTCACATAAAAGCATATGTTGCACAATAATGGTCACTGCGATCCACACCTCCCATGTGTTTTGTATAATCAAATACACACAGCAGCTTTTGTACATCTTTTCTTGATCCTCCCTTCAAAATTGTTGTAGTTTTCTGAATAGAGGTATCATGAAATGTAGAAATCATCAAGACTACCCTTTTATCTTTCCACCCCATAACCAACACGTTGCCATTCCGGTAAGAACTGGTTTTTTCTCACATTTTAGTTTTTTCAAAAGCCCTTGCTTCACAGGTTGCCTACCCTACCAGCCATTATAGTGCCCGGGTATGGCATTCACCCCTGTGCTAAATCTACACTACTATAATAGCGATCTGTAAATAAATGATGGCCACTAACTCCAAAAGCACAAGTCCAAGGTGATTTATCAGAGTTAGTACAATTCTCGTACTGAATTGCTTTTCAGAATACAATAAATTACAAATTTGTGCTGTGTGCTTTCCACAGTTGGGAATAAGACTGAACATGGCCAGTATCCCTATCTGCCAAAACAAAAATCCTGATACCCCATTTTGTGGGTTTTTTAGGGTTGTACGTTTTAAAACTTATTTTGTCCTTGAATCCCACAGTAGATTCATCTATGGCAATATTTTTGCCTGGTAAAAAGTGTTCTTGAAATTTTTTCCCCAGAAATTCAATTACACCATGAACCTTTTTGGTTCTTCTAAGGGATGGAGCAGTGATATTCTGTGAATCATCCCCTACATGTAGCATCCAAAAAATCTGCAAAAATCTATTCCGGGGCATAACATCACGGAAAAACTTTGAGTTGTCCTATCAGTGGACCAGTAATCCTTTAGTTGCGGAAGTGAAACAAGCCCCATGTTCAATATTATCCCCAAAAACCCTCTCATTTCTACTACAGACACATCAGCCCCAGTTTTCCAAATAGAGCGTGGGGACAGTTGTAACGTGGCAATTTTTTCTCTCGCGTATCTATTTGTTTCCTTAGCAATTTGAGATATTAGCTCATCAGTAAAAAATAAACTAAGGTATTCAATTGGCTCAGCATCAAAGGCAAGATTCACTTTTGGACCTACCTTAATTCTTCCACATCTTCATCGCACAACACATCAAACTTTCGTTTTCTAATTCCAGAAGGACCTGGTTTATACGCGCTCGAAGCCATTGCAAAATACTGTGCATTCTAGACAAACATTTCCCCTGTATGTTGAAATAGTTAAAATAATTTCCGAACAGATGGCAGTATAGGCTGGGTAAAGCTTCCATGAACACTATGATGCCTGTAACATGCTGCCAGAAGCGTTACTTCTTGTAACTAAAACGAGAAAATGTGAAGAGCTTTGCTGTCGATCATATGTCAACATACGACAGTACAGCCATTACTGTCGTGTCCATCATATATCAATACACGACCGCAAAGGGTTAAGATATTTTTATGACAAATGAAATGTATATTTTGAATTTTCTGGCTATAGCCTCCGTAGTCCTGTTTACTCTGGATGACTTTTGAATAACTCGTAAACCATAAGAAATAGACATCTTACTATACAAAATTTAGATCTCGCTAAAACACACAATTTATGTCTGAATAAATTTTTTTGTGGAGTGAACCATTTCAGAGATATTCCTTGTTCTTTTAGTCAGTTTCAGAAAACTTTTAACGTTCGTGAAATGCAACATCGTTGTACATGTTTTTATATGTTAAGCCTGCAAAGAGAACGGGATCTCAAAGCTTTAAAAGTTTTGGCTATCGCTCAAAGCTTACTGCATTGTAATTTTCTCCTTGCATGTACAAGGAAATAAGCAAGAAGATAATTTCTATAAATGTTTATCTCAAGTAAGATGAACAAGATATAGGAATAAGAGTTTATAAGAATGGTTAGTACAAGAGTAGAGAAAGTCATATGAGTGCAGCACATTAGAGTTTTATAATTTGTTTGCTTAGGAATGGGAGGCCAAAGCAGCCAAGTTGAAAGAAGAATATACCAAAGCAGTGAAAGAGTATAAAGCCTCAGGAGGAGGGGACAGCAAAGAAAAGAAGGAAACAAAACGAAAGGAAAGCAAACCATCTCCCATCAAGTCTGGAAATTTCAAAAGTAAGGAATATATCAGTGATGATGATACCAGTTCTTCTGATGACGATGATGATAAAAATGCAGCAAAAAAACCACCCCCTCCAAAAAAACCAGTAAGTACCTTTTAAATTATTTCTACCTCCATTTACACAAATAAAATGTTTTACTTCATTTTGGAACACTCATAATATAAATTATTAAGTTGCTTTATAAAGTAGAAAATTAGGTTAACTTTGCTAGCAATAACTTTAACTCTTGTTGCAAATAAAGATGATTGGTGATAGTTGCAAGATGGAATAAAGGAGCATTCAGAATCACATGGCATGTCGTGCAGTTGCTGGACAACACATTTATTTATTTATTTGCTTAAAGGAATACATTCATATTCAAAGCATCGTTATTTTGTCTTTAAATATTAAAATACAGTAGATAATTATATGAGGCTTCTAATTTCAAAGATGAACATAATCCCATGGGAACTTCAAGTGTTCTTATCAATCTTCTTGTGTTGAATTTAATGGCAAATGTAGTTCCGTTCAGAAACAGACAAAATGAATATATTGTGACATTTAAAATGTGTGGTTACTTTCAAACTCTAACGTAATACCATCTGGTTGAAATAGAGACTTGAACTCACTGTATGTCCGTCTTTGACACTAGAGGCCTCGTATATTTTATTCTTTGTTGCTGGATTCTCCTTCATAGCTCCAACCCCAAAAAGTTCTGCACAGTGGAATTGATTTATGGCTCACAGTTACCTTGAGCTAAGTTTTGGAAGTGCTTAGAAACAGGAAACTATTTAACATATTGAAACTGTGAGTGGATTGATGACACTAGTTTCACTTACTAAGTTTTCATTCAGGACATGTTTCAAAGATCTTAAACTCCATTGTCAGCTGTACTTCCATGGCATCCTGAATGGTGTACTGCCATCTAGCTGTCCAGTGGAGACCTTCACAATGTTGTCAACTGATAGAATGTCAAAATTCATTACTCTGTGTATTTTTGATCTGAATTTTCTGCCATAATGTGAGTTCTGCTGATGATTTAATATGTTTAATGTTGTGCATTACAGCAGCTATGTCCATTTGCTTAAGTTTTAAATTTCTTATCTGTTCCTTGTCTGGCTTGTGTGGCAGACATAGCTTATCAGCAGTTGCTAAGAGTTCAACATGGCCAACATTGCACTAAACTGAAGACGACAGTACCCCAAAAAGCAGTACTGCCAACGTACATAATAGCATTTCTAACTTCAAATATCACAGGGTTAAATTAATATGCTTTCAAACAATAATAATACTTCTACATCATCACCACACAACACATGATGAACCTACTCACCTTCAGCAAATCTTGTTTTGCAATAGCACTTTGGATAAAATAATTTCCGCTAAATATCGTAATATATATTTAATACACTGCTGTGTTGCAAACACAAAAATATCAGTAACTATGACTGCATATACTGCTCTAAAAGAATTCCAAGACAAAATCATGCAAACACTAGCAGTATAATGGCGTCCACAGATTTATTAATTAAAATTAATATGACATCTAAACAGAATCTTATTTTAAAATTTATCAGTTGGCCTCTGCAACACATTCAAAAACAAGGGCTTCTGTGGCAACATAATGGATGCTTTACCATGTTTATATTTTACAAAGATGGCAGTACCAATGCAACCTAAGAGATGGAATATCACCAAATAGAACCAGACCATGCCATAATGTGGGGAAGAATGTCACAGTTGATTTTTGGGGTATCCCAATAAGCTGTTCCCTCAGTAGGTTTTTCTTGGGTTTTTGTTTGCATATTTCATAGCAGTCTTCACCAGCAATTTGCTAAATCCGTGATTTCTTAGTATTCAGTACATTGTCCTTTAGTAGATGATGAAGTAAGTTTCTGAGGTTGTGTTTATTGTATAGAGCAAATTTTATGCTGCATTCTAAAGAGTTTATTGAATTTGTGATGAATTTTTGGTTGGAATATGAATCCGTTCTGTGTGGCTAGTTTCAGAGTGTATTGATATTCACTGTTCATCTTCAGGAGTGTATGTCTACAGATCTGTTGGTGAAGTTGAGGAATATTGCCTATTGATGTAATTTAGGATTACGATCTTTTTATTTACATAATTGTCCACAAGGATGCTGGGGATGATCATTCTTACAAGGCAGATGACAGTTTTACCAGTTGCAATATTGTAATAGTTGTTAGCTAATGCTGGATTTCTGACAATGAAGTCATTAATCCTCTTGCTCTCCAATATTTTTCACTGATGGATGGGGCACTAGAAGTGGCCAGGCATATTTGAAGGTGGTCTCGATCCATTTCCTCTTGCAGATCACATAGAGGACAGAGTGGTGAAGAATATATCCCAATTCTGTTCAAATGTTTTACCAAGCCAATCATATCCCGTAATCAACCTGAAGGTTGCAACTGCCATTTTTTGAGCATACTCAGGAATTACTGTGAAAGTTTGGTAGTTCCCATCTTTTATTTTTTGATTTTTCACAGTCATATTTTGCAATTTTTTAATTTAGAGTTGACTAATCTTTTAGCTGCATAAAATGATTAACTATAGATTTCTGTACACTGCTGGTACCCTTTTTTGCAAGAAAATCAGCTTTCTCATTACCACTTAGTCCACAGTGAGCTGGTATCCATTGGAAGACTAGGTGTTTTGTACTGTTAGATGGGTAAGGATTTTCCAACATTCTATAATTGGTATTTTGGTGACAACTTGGAAGTAATTGCTTTAATTGCTGCCCTGGAATCTGAGAGAATAACTGCTTGATGAAAAAGTGAAATTCTATACAAAAGATTTTAAAGGGTCATTCAAATTGCTTCAATTTCTCCATCAAAGTTAGTAGTTCCATAACTTAAAGATTTGTAATAGGAAAAGAGGTGACACGTGACTCCAGCACCTGCTCCATCTTGGTTTGATATCAGTGATCCATATATATTGCAATAGTGGTTAATATTATTCCATTTTTGTAAGTTTCTAGCTCAAATGTTTTAAAACTTCTAGTATTGAACCCTGGTGAAAATTTGAAAAATTACTTACTTTTAACTACTAATCTCAACCAACATTTGTTTTATAGGTGAGGTCGTTAAGACACTTGCACATTCCCCATGACTTCCATTTTTTCACTGATCTTTCTTTAGGCAATGGTTTAAAATCAAAAATACTTTGGCACAGTTTTATCTTAATGGGAGTAGCATGAAAATCACAAAACAAAATTTAAAAAATGCACTAAAACACAAAAACGTAATACTAGAAAGCCCCTGGGGCAAGATGAGATCGCTAACTTGCCCCAATTGAACTACCCTGATGGGGAACGTTATATGTGTTTGATTATTGTGGTAGGATTAACAAGAGTTAAATATAAACAGTGATTGTCAAAAGCATATCATTCAAGGTAGTCATATACGGCAAAGAATAACCAAATATCTTACCTGTTAGACCACTAGATCTTATGTTGAAGTTCTTGAGAATTACAACACATCAGACAAAATACACGAACATCATCAAACAAATAATGCAATGGTGGCAGTGGCTTGATCGTGCAACTTTTTAGTGTATATCAGTGTAGAGCACTAGCAGTGTCTGTAAGGTAGTGCTACCTCACAATATAAACTTAAATTAAGTCATTCATCATCTTGTCCTTCTCGCGTTAACTTGCCCTGGCCTTTCCTGTATAAGAATCTGAATAAAGTCCAACATATTTCAAATTCGGTTGAAACTAGAACAAAATGGAGTAATTTACCGCACTTCTCTGAATACAAGACAATCCAAAATAGATGGTCTTCATTTTTTCTGGACTTATGTAAGAATTTAGCATGTAATTAGTTGTTTTATTCATTTATTTATTAATTAAGCTTAGAACAGCATTTTACATGATTTGTATATACATTGGGACAAATTGAGAGGATCACAATGATGCAGTGACCCAAACAGCAATTTCATCTTTTAAATTACAAGTGTTTGTAATAAAACAGTAAGTGATGTAGTGTCAAAAATTTACTCAGTAACTTCTTAAATAGTTTCGTCTTCATTTCAAAATTGTTTCTCTATTATCAGAATCTTGTATTTAAATATAGTGAATGCAGAGACTTCAAAAAATGTGTGAAAAGGAAAACTGTACCACCTACAGAATCAAAATTGTATATATGTATATGAGCTTGAAAAAAAAATCTCTTAATGGATTTTAAATTTTGTTGATACAATATCCATTAGAGTGAATTTTAACAATACTGCCACAATATGGTTGTACATGAAATTTAATTCTGTTCATATTTACAGTCTTAGTTGTTATAAGATAGTATAATAATAAGCTGTGCCTTTCTTTTCTCAGAAATTAGAAGACTCCAAGAAGGATAAGGATTCGAAGAGTTCAGAAGTTAAAGTGAAAAAAGAAAAGAAGGATTCAGATGATGAAGTAAAAGTAAAGAAAGAAAAAGACTCAGACTCAGATGGTGATGATGAAGAAGAAGAGGAAGATGAGGATGAAGATGAAAAAGAAAAACCAAAAGAAAAATCAAAAGAAAAAGCAAAAGAAAAAGAGAAAGAAAAAGAAGCAGATGTTAAAAAGGAGAAAAAAGATTCTGACAATGAAGATGATGAAATAGACGAACCAATAGAAAGCACTCCACCAACAACTGAAGATGATGATTCAGGATCTGGAAGTGATTGAAAATAAACATTCCGATGGCTAATGTTTTCATTAAATTTGAATAAAACTGTTGTGTAAAATAAAATCCATCTTAAAGTGAAATTTAGAAAAATGTTGTAAGCACACCTTCATGCTCCTCTTGGTTTTAAAGCAGCACATTGTAGCCCTATAATGTGCATAATCTGAAAGTTTGCTTTCTTTGCTCAATATTTTGATTTTGATCCCACTGTCAGGGAATTTACTGGCATGTAGAGGACTTGTAAGATAAACTTTTAAATATTATGTTAACTGTGTTGCACATGTTTTATGTCACGTAAAAAGCAGTAGGAATTAATTTGAACTCGTGTAATTAATGAAGCTTTTTTAATAGTCTGCGCTATTTCATATTAAATAGATTAACTTATATGAAAATTTGGATAATGTTTCGATTTTACCAAAACATGTCAGATGTATTTTCTCACACTGTTAATACTATATTGCACTGTTTTATTGCACAAGTATTAAGAATACACCTTAAGGAACAATAATTGACACACATAATGTTATTTATTTGTGTGAATGTCCGTAAACTGCACTTATTTGGAGCAAGTTGGACAAGTTTGAGGAATTAAACATAATGATGGCAGTGCACTTCACGCAGAGCATCATGGGAGCATTTCTCTCCTGCTCATCCCTTTCCTCTCCTGTCGAGCTGTTGCGAACATCAGCAGTCAAAATAAAAGCACATGGCGTTGCAAGTTCCCCTGTTTGCGCCTTTTCCTGCATAGTTGCTGAATAGTTCTTGCGTTTTATACGTTGGCAATATGACTCCTTGCCTTCTCCTACCTCACTTTTGCCTCTACTGCGTGCCTTCTGTGTATAGTGTCTGCTGTCTAATGAGGTTCGAAAAAAGGCTATTTCTGTGTTCTTAAGAGTTTCAGTATGCAACATCATAATCTTAGAACAATAATAATGTACTAACGCTCACCAATATCACAAATAACATAGAGACCATAGGCTTCACTTAATTTTTTATATGTAGTGCAAGTTGTAGAAAAACCAGCTAGTTTCTACAGGTATCCTTGACATTTTCAAGACAACTGACCCCTATCTGACCTTATCCCTGACCTACAGAGTTACCTATCAAGACTAGTTGTTTCTATAACTTACATCACGTATAAAAAATTAAATAACACCTGTGGTCTCTACATTATTTGTGATATTGGTGGATTATATTTGCTTCACTGGTAATAGCTTCAGGTGTGTATACTAAATGTATTGACATTTATCAAGGTACCCAACTGTCCCTAACCTAAGTATTTGTGACGAAAATTTCATTTTGGTATATATGAAACATTATCCAAATGTTCTTTCATTAATATTTTAGTAAATACCACAACTAAGAAGAAAAGAGATATTCATGGAAATATTTATTTTTATGCAATTTTTACATTATTCTGAGAAACAACAAAAGGATTAAACATATGCTTAATCAAAAGATCTGTGTATGTAAACTGTGCAATTATCAAGTATTGATCCATGGACCCAAGTCTAACTATACTAAATGGCCATATATGACTATAGAAAGTTGTTGTTGTTTTCTAGTGCCTTGCATCTGGCAATGAAGCCATTAGCATTCGTGCTTTCCAATACTTTTGAACTGTAGTTTCTTCTGATCTTAATGCTTCACAGGTCTTCAAGTGGTCTTCGTTCATTTCTGCTGGATCGTTACACAGGACACATATTGGTGAGGTTGAGATACCTATTCTGTAGAGATGACTTGCTAAGCAATCGTGATTTGTCAATAGTCGGAAGGCTGCAACCGCTGTTTTCCTTGGTCTCTGGGGGATTATATCTGGGTTAGAAAGTAGTGTAATCCATTTTTTATCTTTGGCATTTGTTTCTATTCCTTGTAGGTATGAATGAGAAAATTTTTTAATGATCAAGCGTTTTATTGAGGAATATGAGAAACTGAATTTAGACTTTTGTTTTATTGTTGTGCCTTTCTTTGCAAGTGAGTCTGCAGCTTCGTTCCCCATGACTCCACAGTGTGCTGGAATCCATTGGAGATGAACAGTCTTATTAACTTTTTGGAGTTGGTGTTAACATTTTGTAGCCTTCTCTAATTGTTGTTGACTTCTTTGTAGTATTTGAACATATTCCCTGAATTGCAGCTTTAGAATCCGAAAGAATTACTGCCTTGTTAAATTTATTTAAGGGAAGATTTAATAATTGTCGGAGAGCAATGTGTATAGCCTCTATTTCTCCATCATAATTTGTTGTGTCTCTGCCAACATAATGATAAAAGGAAAAATGTGAACACGTAACTCCAGCTCCAGTAAGGTTTTCCTTGGAGGATCCATCAGTATATATGTGCAGCCATTCTTCTGTGGGATTCCTAGTATTGATTGTTTCCAGAGCTAGAAGTTTTTGTATTTCTTTTGGTGTGTCTGATTTACTTATTTCCTCTATTAATTCCAAACTGAAGGTAGGTTGCAATAATTCCAATGGATTTTCTCTTATAAGTAGATTTTCTCTGGTGTTAGGAAACATGTGCCAATATGCTATTTCCGGGCCCCTTACCTACATTAACAGCAACACTATACATAATCGAGAGTTCCAAAGGCATTTAGCACAAAAGACCTATAACTGACTACCAGAATGCAAACATAGCAGGCAATAATGGACCTTAAAGACAACCCTGCACCCCTTTTCAGAATGTGTACGAGGTGCATCCAGAAAGTAAGTCCCGATCGCATCCAGAGATGGCACCACCAGACGGATAGGAATGCGCGTGTGCAGGAGAAGAGAGGAAGTATATGGTAAAATTGCAGTAAAGTTTCAGTTTTGTGATGGCAGTAGTTACTGCTCTGTGCTAGGAGAAAATGGCTTCTCAAATATTGTCTCCCGCCAAATGCGAGGTTTGTGCAGTCATTTGATTTTTGCATGCTGAAAAGCAATCTCCAGCAGAAATCCATTGTCAATTGTGTCACGTGTATGGACAGGGCATTATGTGTGACAGTATGGTTAGACAATGGTGCAGGCAATTTACGGAAAGAAGAACCAAGATTCAGAACGAAGACCGTAATGGTTGAGTGTCCCTGGTGACGCCAGAGGCATTATGCTTGTGCATGGCAATGCAAGACCCCATACAGCCAATGCCACACGAAATGTGTTGAACAAGTTTGGATGGAAGGTCTTCGAACATCCACCCTACAGACCCGATCTTGGTCCAAGTGACTTTCATCTCTTCCGTCTCATGAAGCGTTTTCTGGCAGGAAAACGTTTTCACAGTAATGCTGAGGTGCAGAATGAAGTGACTTCATGGCTACGGACATTGGCGGCAGAATCCTATGAGTTGGGCATACAATTAATGGTGTACCGTTACAATAAATGACTCAACAATGGTGGTGACTATGTTGAAATGTAGCCAGTGAGTCTAATTATTCCAATAAATATTTCTTACTTAGTGATGTTCTTGTTCTCTTTATCAGTCATCGGGACTTACTTTCTGGATGCACCTCGTAGTCAGAGAGAGCAATGTTTGCTTTTGACAGCCACTGGATGAAGCAAACCCCAGTGAAGCCAATAACTCATTCAGCGCCTCACGTTATCCAAACAATTACTGAACATTTTTAAATAGGGTGGAGCAAAAGTATAACCTATTTTCAGAACTCTGTAAGGCTTGTGTGTGCAAAAGCTGTAATTTCTTACACTGTTCTTAACCATCAAAGTTACATTGAATCATGTTATAACTTCAGGTGCGGTAACAATCTTGAAAAACAATGGAAATTAATTTTTCTTCTACACTATGTAGGACAATATTTTAAAGGAATAGAGTGAGGCTGAAAAATTCAATGCAATAGCTGGGATTTGAACCATGGATCTTCCAGTCTCCACCCAGCTGCTCTAACCACTGAGCTACCATGACCAGTGTGACATGATATCACAATTGATGCCATGTCAACAAATTGGCCATGGTAGCTCAGTGGTTAGAGCAGTCAGACGGAGACCGGAAGATCAGTGGTTCAAATCCCAGCTATGGCACTGAATCTTTCACTCTCGCTCTACCCCGTTATAAGAAAAAACAATTTACAAAAAAAAAAAAAATTGAAAATTTAATACTTTTTTGAACATATTAATTTGATTTAGTTTGGGAATAAAAATCAGTAATACTACAGTGACTTTAAAATGGGATGATGATTTTCCTCAAGTCCTACCTAGTTGGCAACTAAATCATGCATGTTGTATTATTGTATTTTCCTTAAGGAAGGTGTGACACGTTCCAAGTGAATTCGTCTCTAATATATACTACTTGCACTAAGAATATTCATATTTTGCAAAAAGTAATCCACTAGGACGGTGGAGAATACAACACGGACACATCAGTGAGTAAGAACAGTTGTAACACAAGTGACTTATCTGAGCACGGTTTTGGACAGCAAGCTCTAATGGAGCTAGCACATTCAAAATATACACCAAAAAATACAAATTACCTTGCAGAGATTTACTTGCTGCTCAAGATCATCCTGGGGGCTATCATTCAACCACCTTATCATAATTTATAAATACTGTCTGCTACCTACAATAACCTATGCATCTAATGTTTGATATTAATACATCTGCTACAAGTCACAAATGGAGACACTAACTAAAATCCAGAGACAACTAATATTTATGACAAACTCTTACCATTCAGTCTCAACTGAGGCTCTTACAATCATAGCATATGTCCTCCCTATAGAACTGGAATTTAGATTATGAAATGATATCTGGGCACTAAATCAAGAAATGTCACCAGTGCTATCTAAATTAGTATAATGCATGAGGCTTAACTTGGCACTTTCTGCACTATCCTTGTCTAGCATGGGCTGTGGCTTTCTTTCCTTGAAATGGTCTACCTAATACCTGCGGTGGTATGAGGGTAAGCAGACATCAGTGTTGTTGCAACTCTGACAAGCGATACTTCAGTTGCAAATGTGACAATGAAGAAGGATCACCTACCACTGGTGTGTCTACCCGGCCTGGCTTGCCATAAAAGAGGGGTGACTATTTCTCTTTCTAAAAAGTAGGTGTCAAGTTAAATCTCGTCCACTATAAAAGCAGAAATCCTGAGAAGGGAAGAGGAACCACAATCCCTGTGTATTGAAGTAGAATTTACTCTACTGAAGGAGACTACATCCTCTACACTGGTGGATCAAAAACGGAAATGTTGGGGCAGACGTGGTAGTCTACAAAGAAGGAATACAAATTTTCTCAAAATGGCCAAACTCATCACCAGTGCACTGTATTTCAAGCCGAGCTACATGGAATTCAGATGGCACTAAAATTGATAAAAATCTACAGAAAAGCTACAACCAAGTACCCATAAACGTTGACTCACAAGCAGCCCTGAATGCAATTTTATACAAATAAATTAATCCTATTGTCTGTTGGATTAAGGAAGATTTCCAAGATTTACAACATAACTAAATCAAATTCTGCTGGATCCAAGGACACATTGGTCAGTATGGCAACGAAAGGGCAGACATCCTCGTGAAAATAGACTCAAATTCTCAAAGAATAATAGCATATGACAGAATATCTCTTTCATTTTGCAAATAGACTTCATCAATACTTCACAAATAACTGGAACAAAATGTATACATCCTCACATAAAGGCCACCAACAAAACTCATTTTTCTGAACGTCCATACCCAGCAAGAAAGAGTTTTAAACACATAATTCCTTACAAACCATAGAAAATTCCAACAGTATCTATACAGAATTAGAAAAGCAACCTCACTGAAGTGCCCATTCTTAGATAACCACCAAACAGCCATACATCTCTTACTTCACTTTAAGCTGCAAGCTAGGAACAGACCAATGCATTTGAAGAGCCCCAATATAGTGTTACGAAAAGTGCTTTCATCACCATGTACAGTTCAGTTTATACATGAAATCTTTAAGATACTAAATTAAAATTACTTTCATAAGCATGTGTATGATACTAAACATCCTGCAATATACCCACAGGGTGAAATGCAGGTTGTAAAAATCTGATGTGTTGCACTCACATGACTCTCTATTCTTGTACTATTCTTACAAACTCTTATTCCTATATCTTCTTCATGCTAGTCAAGATAAACATTTGTACAAATTATCTTATTGCTTATTTCCTTGTAGGTGCAAGGGGAATATAGTAGGCTTTGTGCGATAGTCAAATCTTTTAAAGCTTTGAGATTCCGTTCTCTTTCCACATGTAACATATAAAAACAAATGAACAATGATGTTCCATTTCACGAAAGTTTTAAGTTTTCCGAATCTCACATACATAACGAGGAATGTCTCCAAAATGGTTCACCCTACAAGAAAATTTATTTGGACATAAATTGTGTATTTTAGCAAGATCTACATTTTTTGTACTGCCTCAGGGGTCTCCGTCTAGGGGATATGTGAATAGCAACCACAAGGTACCCAAGCTGAGCAGAACATTACTTCCACTTACTGGTGTTTTGCTCCTCACTGTAACTTTTCTATCTGACCTTACCTTGGTCATCTCTTGTTTTCTTCCGACCCCGATGCTATTAGGGTTGCCGAGGGCTAGGGAGTCTTTATTTTTCCAACCTCTCCATTTCTCTATAAAATCTTAACCCCAACATGCTGACCTGTCATGGCATGTAATACGTCCTCTGATTGGTAATCAGAGGATATGGTCGGTGAATTTATTTTGATAACTCTCCCAGTCAGGTCGGTGAGATCTGTGAACTAACGACAGGTGTGGTCCTCCAGACATTCTGGGGGTTGGTTGTGAGAGAGCGATGTGACCGCCAAAACATAAAAATATGGTGCTCTCTAAAAAATGGTTACTATTACTGCTATTGCTCTCTTCAATATCATTGTGAAAAATATTGGAGTGCAAGAGGATTAATGACTTCATTGTCAGAAATCCAGCATTAGCTAACAACAACATTTTTTGTACAGTAAGATTTTGTCTATCTCTAATGGCTTACCAGTTATGCAAAAGTCATCCAAAGTAAATACTACTACAGGGGCTATAGCCAGAAAATTCGGGATATACATTTCATTTGTCATAAAAATATCTCAAACATATGACATTTTAATCAGAATCGTTAAGAGCCATTTTCAAGAAAATCAAAATTTTCCATGTAAAGGGTAGTTTATGGTGGGGCTATTTTCATCAAAATCTTTGTCGCATCCTTGAAAGACATTAAACTTAAATACCAACTTTGGTTTTTAACCTACTTTTCGTTTTTGAGTTATGCTGTTCAGACAGACACACACAGACCTTTTTCTAAAAATGCTTTTTTTGGGTTCAGGGGGTCTCAAAACATATTTCCGGTGAAATCTCGACATCAAATTTTTGGGTGGAATACAATACTTCCCCTACTTACCAGTAGAGAAAGTAAAAAAAAACTAAACCAAATAAAGAAAGGGTCAAGAGAAAGCAAACAGCAAAGTTTCTCTTAGCCTTTGAAATGATGCATAGTTACAGAATGTGAACCGTCAATTGTTTATGAATGTGTGGTTTTGTAATTGGGGACGGCACTTATTTACATTACAGAGTTTGGATCACAATTTAGTTGCTGTTGGATAGCAATAGAAAAGTGTGAAATTGTGCAATCGAGTTTTGGCGCTGAATTTAGTATTGAATAAAAGAGGTAGGTATCACAAAGTCAGGCTTGAGGTATTATTTTAAGGGTTTACTAGTTTTTAAAAAGATGCAATAATAAAGAAGACAAAAATCCATTCAATTTAAAAAATGCTCAACACTTGACTGCTAAAGGATGTGGTATAGGTAAAGCAATTGTTTCTCTCATTTGCACAGAGGCAAGAAAATCTAATTCCAATGTTTGTATTGCTTAGAAAACCCAATGGACCTCTGAAGAGAGTTACAAATTTAAGTGACCTTGACCAGGACAGAGTCAGTGGAACTGTGTTCAAGTTTTATAACCAACTCAGGGCGAGTTATCTGGATAAGGTTATTTTTTCTTTATCCTGAGAAAACGTTTATGGGGTAACTTTAAGCCAGGGACCGCCGAAGGAGAACCAACAACAAGAGCTCGGCACACGTACATGTACAATGACCGCCAAAGAAAATCTCTTACACCCCCAGTCTGTCACTTTATTTATCGTTGTATGAGGCCATGGCCGCTTCAGTGTGTTTTAGGCCACGTTGCCTAAAACAACAAATGAAATAGGCATGTAAGTGCTGAGGCTTTCACGGCCGGCATTATCAACTATGTTAAGTAGATTTTCCGGGTTTGTGGGCCGTGGTCGAGTTGGCGGTCATTGTACATACAGTGCAAGTTGTGAAGTTGGCCAGAAGATGTCATCACAGAATATGTAATCATGAGTCACTATATCCATGCGTGATCCATGCGCAATCACCATTCAGTTGTTACAAGAAACGTGTTACTAGATAGCGCTGAAGTAGTGTTGTTTACAAGCGGTTCAAAATAACATGTGCAAATGAAAGTCTCAAAAATGTGTAACATATTGAGATGTAATCTTGAGAATGGACATGTAGTTCTTCGATAGGTAGTTTCTTTCAAGTTAAGATACGCCAAATTTCATTTACTTTACGTATTCTATGTTTCAGCATACATCGAAAGAATGTTTTAAAAAGGATACCATAAGTAAGCATGATTTTACAACTGCAATAGTTTTGTACCGTAAATAATGTTGTTAGCTAATGCTGGATTTCTGACAGTGAAGTCATTAATCCTCTTGCTCTCCAATATTTTTCAGAATGATATTGAAGAGAGCAATAGCAGTAATAGTAACCGTTTTTTAGAGAGCACCATATTTTTATGTTTTGGCGGTCACATCGCTCTCTCACAACCAACCCCCAGAATGTCTGGAGGACCACACCTGTCGTTAGTTCACAGATCTCACCGACCTGACTGGGAGAGTTATCAAAATAAATTCACCGACCATATCCTCTGATTACCAATCAGAGGACGTATTACATGCCATGACAAGTCAGCATGTTGGGGTTAAGATTTTATAGAGAAATGGAGAGGTTGGAAAAATAAATACTCCCTAGCCCTCGGAAACCCTAATAGCATCGGAGTCGGAAGAGAACAAGAGATGACCAAGGTAAGGTCAGATAGAAAAGTTACAGTGAGGAGCAAAACACCAGTAAGTGGAAGTAATGTTCTGTTCAGCTTGGGTACCTTGTGGTTGCTATTCACATACCCCCTAGACGGAGACCCCTGAGGCCAATCAATAATAATTGATTGTTCTAATGTAATCAAAACTGTTGACTGATATATGGAAACTATTAACTAAAAAACCTTAAATTCCAGGACTTAAGTACTTGCCATTCTAAGTTGCCATTAGGGTGAGTGTTTTGAATATAAGATTCCCTTTTAGTCTACCGGGAAAATGCAAATTAGATGAGTTTAAGGTTATGCCCCCATGTTTCCATACTAGTTTACTGGTTAAGAAGAGCTGAATGTAGGGTGGAAGAACTATAGTTCATATTTTTCATTTCTGATTCTGCCTTTCATATCCCATCATTCCTACTTTGTGAGAACTATAGTATATATTTCTCCGTACCCTTTTAATTGTTCTATATAATTCCAATGAATATTTATGCTTTAAACTAGCTCATATCTTCCAATATTTACAGAAACCAACATTGAGTTGTGCTCTGTGCTGCTTCCAGTTTATTTAGTTATTATTTTGTGTTTGTTTGGCAGTTAAATGCTTTGTCTGTTCCTATTAATTCTATTGCATGTGTTTGTGGTACATACAATAATATGAATAAATGTAGATCTTGCTAAAACACACAATTTATGTCCACATAAATTTGTTTGTAGAGTGAACTATTTCGGAGATATTCCTTGTTATTTGTGTGAGCTTTGGAAAACAAACTTTTGTTAAATAGAATATCATTATTCATTTTTTTATAAGTTAACCATACAAAGACAACAGAATTTGAAACCTTTAAAAGATTTTACTATCATGCAAAGTACTATATTCCCATATTCCATTTGCACCTAGCAATAAGACCATTTCTGCAAATGTTTATCTCAAGTAACACGAAGAAGGTATAGGAATATGAGTTTGTAAGAATGGTTAGTACAAGAGTTGAGAAAGTCATGCGAGTGCAACACATCAGATTTTTCTTTTAGATTTCCTAATTTAGGGTTTACCATTATACACAAAGCATAATGAGCAAGTGTTTAAATATACATAGAAATTTATTAAAGTTTCACGGGCGATCAGCCGTGTGAGGTTTGAAAATATTGAGCTTTCGGCCATTCTAAACTCCATGGCCTTAGTCAGAATGAAATGACCGTTATTTTCCCGCTCCCCCTATATATACAA
This sequence comes from Tenodera sinensis, assembly GCA_030765045.1. Classification (NCBI taxonomy): domain Eukaryota; kingdom Metazoa; phylum Arthropoda; class Insecta; order Mantodea; family Mantidae; genus Tenodera; species Tenodera sinensis. The sequence goes on from CM060972.1 coordinate 102,435,654, forward strand.
TGTTAGATGAGAGGGGGTTGCGTTGCCCTGGCCAATGAGCGGGTGACGATTTGTGATTGGGCCTGCTGTTTCGGGCTATGTTTGTCACCGGCCACAGTGAGCATTGTATAGAGTATGTCCACAAAATAAACTTTGAAGACATCAAAGTTCTGGAGCATACGGATAAATACTGGGACAGAGTCATTAAGGAAGCCATTCAAATCAAACTACATCCAAACAATTACAACAGGGACCGCGGTCTTCAGCTAAGCCCTGCCTGGACAATAGCCATGAAACACATTCACAACAGCAACTATAGTGATTCTGGTCCAAGTACTGACCCTCAAGAAAACACTGTGGCCGGTGACAAACATAGCCCGAAACAGCAGGCCCAATCACAAATCGTCACCCGCTCATTGGCCAGGGCAACGCAACCCCCTCTCATCTAACATTGTATATATAGGGGGAGCGGGAAAATAACGGTCATTTCATTCTGACGAAGGCCATGGAGTTTAGAATGGCCGAAAGCTCAATATTTTCAAACCTCACACGGCTGATCGCCCGTGAAACTTTAATAAATAACGTGCGCCGTGAAAGCTTTAAATCTTACATAGAAATTGTTTAAACTCACATGAAATGTAAAGATAATATAATGTGTGAGTTGGTTTACTGACACTACATCTTACATTTATGTAAAACGGAACATGTTTCAAGAGCACAACTATTCTCATCAGCAACCTGACACAAACTGCTGGAGCTTGGTGTCCTTATGTTGGAAACTGTTGCACTGTCGTCCTCTGGCATCTTTTAAAGGAATTTCTTGCTGTGGTTGTCACTTGGAGGCAACTCAAAGTTGAAAACCAAATGTTTGTTTTCCAAAATGAAAATGTTCTCCCAGACTGTTAGTTACTTTAAGTTAGAGACACTTCTTGAAAGTATAGGTTTAGGACCAATGTTGTGTGCATACATAAGTGTGCTGTTACTGCCACTTTTTCTTCTTGTTTATACGAGGGCTGTTCAATAAAAAATGATCAGTCATATTTTTATCAAATCTATCAAATCTAAAAACCTACATTTTTATACCTATTAATTTTTATAGTCATAATTTCTTGCACTAGAATTTAATCTTATGATATTCTGTTAGCTTAATGTGTAACAAACACACTGTACTAGACTATTGGTCTAGAAGGCATTGTTGTTGTTAGCTAATGCTGGATTTCTGACAATGAAGTCATTAATCCTCTTGCACTCCAATATTTTTCACAATGATATTGAAGAGAGCAATAGCAGTAATAGTAACCATTTTTTAGAGAGCACCATATTTTTATGTTTTGGTGGTCACATCACTCTCTCACAACCCCCAGAATGTCTGGAGGACCACACCTGTCGTTAGTTCACAGGTCTCACCGACCTGACCGGGAGAGTTATCAAAATAAATTCACCGACCATATCCTCTGATTACCAATCAGAGGACGTATTACATGCCATGACAGGTCAGCATGTTAGGGGTTAAGATTTATAGAGAAATTAGAGAAATGTGGAGGTTGGAAAAATAAAGACTCCCTAGCCCTCAGAAACCCTAATAGCATCGGGGTCGGAAGAGAACAAGAGATGACCAAGGCAAGGTCAGATAGAAAAGTTACAGTGAGGAGCAAAACACCAGTAAGTGGAAGTAATGTTCTGCTCAGCTTGGGTACCTTGTGGTCGCTATTCACATATCCCCTAGATGGAGATCCCTGAGTCAAAAAATATTATTATTATTATTATTATTATTATTATTATTATTATTATTATTATTATTATTATTATTATTATTACTATTATTGTTATTATTATTATTATTATTATTATTATTATTATTATTATTATTATTATTATTATTATTATTATTATTATTATTATTATTATTATTATTATTATTATTATTATTATTATTATTACCACCTTTTTTCTGGCAGTCATTTGTATGTTTTATTAGTGAAAAGTGTGAGATTCATATAAAATACTAATATAGCAGCAAGTATGTCGCGAACGTGTATTAATCATCCTGATAATTTCTGTTATGTGTGCGGTGAACATACAATTAAATCTAATAGACAGAAAATAACACCACTAATAGAAAAGGCTTATGAATTATATTTTGATCTTAAACTTGGTGATCAAAATCGCAGTTAGGCTCCCCATGAAGGCATTGTAGACATCAACATTTTGCCAAGCGCAGTACTTGGCGAAATGTTGGCATCCACAACGCCTGCCAGACCACGGCCTACAAGCCCGGAAGAACTAAACATTTCTAATAGTCAAGACACCAGCCATGAAAGCCTAAGTATATATACTATTTCTTGTATTAGGTTTTTATGAAAACCGAACTGCCTACACAGTCCATCCACTGGCGAGGTATCATGCTTATCATCTCCAACCAACCATCATGATCACTTGGATGGAGTTGACATTTTATTTATCTTTCTAATATGGAAATGTACACCCATATATCTTACATTTTTCTGCATGAACTTCTGCCAGTGTTTGTTCAAGTGACTCTTCTTATGTTCGGTTGATAATGGAAGACAAGAATGGTGGAATGTTGAGTTTTATCTATTCTGCAAAAAAGATCAATTAGTTGCTCACCAGTGAAACTTCTTCATAAACTGTATGATGTTTTCTCAGTGTTTTGGGTACCAGAGAACTAATTTTATGATAAAGGTTGTTCCTGAAAATCTCGCTAAACAGGTAGGAGCCCAAGACAAGTCCAAAGGTTTCCATCTCAATGTGGCAATTCTGAGTGTGATTTTCATCTTGGATTCTGCTAGAAATTCTACAGAGTGGACATACATTAGCAGCCACTTTTATTGCAAACCTCCTGTCATTACTGTTGAGCTCATTAGCTGTTGTGTCCATTTAATACTCTTTCAACAAAATAACTCCCTTCCCTTTCTAAGATAAGGCGCACCAGGAATGATATTCCCTCTCATGCAATTGTATACTTTTTGCTTTCACTTGAAGTTGGCCTTCTTGGACAATAGGTAAATTGAGTTTATTCACCTTTGAATTTCTCCAGATAAGTCACAACAGGTGTTTATATGAATATTAAGTGATCTCGGCAATATGTTACAAGGATAGATAAGCTACAAGATAGCCTTCCAGCTGCATTTAAAATGTCCAAGAACTTTGCATCTTTTTTTCTGTGTATCTGGCTTCTCTGATGGAAGTTCAAGGATTTCTTTTAGAGTAGATCTAATTAATTTGTCCAAATCAGAGGGAAATTTATGTATTAATTTTTCAGAACAGTGGTTAAAATTGGAATATTAATGTAGGGCAGATGAAGGAAAATAGTACATAAGCAATTATTATTTATTTATGCCAACAAACTTACTGTTGGTGTTTTTAAACACACAAGCCGTGTGTGGGCAAAGTTTAAGAGGTAGAACTGGAACTTAAAAATTCAATGCCACAAGTACAAATACAAGGAGAAATACGAAAACTGGCTTGAGAATTTAATGCCATTCTGGCAGTTTGTCACAATAGCTCAGTGGATAGAGCGTCCGCCCAGCAAGCGGAAGGTCTGTGGTTCAAATCCCAGTTGTGGCATTGAATTTTTAAGTTCCAGTTCTACCTCTTAATACATTAAGCTTTTATGGGACTGTAAAAGTGAAGATAATTCCAAGGAATCTAGTTCCTCTTTAAGTGATTTCATACAATTGGCAGCATCAAAAATAGTGGAATCATGGTAATTGCCTTTTAAATATTTTATGGTTTCATCTGGCAATGCCACAGGTATTATTTCTCCTGATTTTAGACTTAAAGCATTATAATTTAAAAGATCTTTAGTAACAGATTAACATTTGGATTTATCAACACCAATTTACAGGCCAATTTGCAGTATCTTTCAGTGGCAGTTTTCATTAACTTTTTTGCAGTGAAGATTTTTTCCCCAAAACCAAGGTATAAATGAGAAAAGTCACAGACATAACTTTAGGAAAAGTGGGTTCAGTGTTCTAACCACATTTTATACTGATTTTCTTGACATGACAGTTCTTGGAGTAATGGTCCGTAAATAATAGAATAGGGCATTTAGTGATCCTGAAAGTAGCATCTGCAGATATTGCAGTAATTAAGTTATGGTTTTAACTCTCACATCTATGGTTTTAAGTTCCAGCTAAACATGTAATAAAATGAAAGCAAGAATTCACATGCCAAATCACAGATTAAGAATTCAGTAACAATAAGTGGGAGTAGCACTGAAAAAGCAAGAAAATTACTTCTGAACGAGTACGGGATTTTTTTATTAGAGTTCATAGTATAATTTATATACTAACACTCATCCACTGCACCTATGGAAACGTAGTTTTGCTGCTAGAAGCAGTGTATTTTGTTTTGGTTCAGATAGTGGTAGTTACAAGTTTAAGTGTCTATGGTATTTTAGGCTGCCTAACTCTGTTTTCTGTCTATATGTTGCAATAGATTAGTAATTGGCGACAGAATTATACGTCACAGGTTTCATATTATTAATGCATTATTTAATTATTATTTAGTAATAAATAAACTTTTAATTTATCATCTTGTTTTCATATATGTCCATCTTCTAACAGTAAACCCTCATATTAAAGCCAGTTACTTAGCAGTTATAGCAAATGGAGTTATGTTAGGTCGAGATTAGCTGACAGCATATTTTTAAAATAGGGCAATAGTTTTATAGTTATCTTCTGTATAATTGACTAAGAATAGTAACTTAGAGAAAGAAAAAATATATAATAGTGATTTTAAGAATAGACCTTTAAAAAGCTTTAATTCACGTGTTTACCCATTTTAAGAACTGTTAAATAGTTAAACCATTGTGATATGTCAGCATATGTCACTTCCCAACAAACCTTGCTGTGCATGATCACAGTATAAAGTAAGCAGGTGCTTTGCACTGACCAGTAAATAACATACAATTGTTTCAAAAAGGTGTTACTATTCTGCAATAAAAATATATAACAACTTTCTATGTTATCTAGAGCTCTTGCCTAATGGCAATCATGGTCAACATAAGATCTTTAAGAGAAATTGAAAGTTATTCTTATATACCCACTCTCCATATGCTGTTGAATTATTTAATATTGTATCAACAGGTAAATATTTAATATATGTCAGATTATACATGATGGTAATTTACAACATGTTGTGTAGTTTTTTCTTGCATGGTGGTGGCTAAACTTTAAACTAAAAAAATTTTTTTTCTCACAAATATGAGGGAAATAATAGTATTATTCTATTAGTTTTGATGCATGTTCCAATTGTATAACGTGTTCAACGTCCCTGAGTTCTGCTCGCAGTGGGACCAAACAAACAAATTAATGCATGTGCGTGGAGGAAATTGCCGACACAATCATATTGATGTAATCCATGAGAATGATGATATTGGATGTGATAGATTCCTTGTGAGAGATACCATACCTGTTATTTGAATCCAGTTCATATGCGTACACTAAACTAAACACAACCTTGGGTCTGCCTATGGTGCCATATGTAGTAAAAGCGGGCATTAAACACTACAGAAATAAGAAACGACCTTGGGTAAATGTCAAAACCTCAGAACTCATTGTTTCACTATGGCTTGGTGCATCATTCCCAGTCTATGTCATTTCTATCATGGTAATGCTTGCTCAAACATTTGGCAGCCCTACAGGAAGGACTGCATAAATTATGATAGTCACAAAGCACACTCTGCTGATGGAATTATAAACTGATTAGCAAAGTTAAGTATGGAAGTAAATTGAAAAATTATTGTAAGATTTAAAGCTTTCACGGCGCACGTTATTTATTAAAGTTTCACGGGCGATCAGCCGTGTGAGGTTTGAAAATATTGAGCTTTCGGCCATTCTAAACTCCATGGCCTTCGTCAGAATGAAATGCCCGTTATTTTCCCGCTCCCCCTATATAAACAATGTTAGATGAGAGGGGGTTGCGTTGCCCTGGCCAATGAGTGGGTGACGATTTGTGATTGGGCTTTTTGTTTTTTTTTTTTTTTTTTTTTTTTGTGGTGGGGAAAAAGGCTACTTACGCCCTAACCGCATGCATGCATGCATGCGAGTGTAAGACTCCTACCCTGGCTTCGAACCCGGGCAGCCTACTCACTAAAAAACCCCACCGGAAGTCTTGAGGTCAAGGCCTCTATGCTGCAGTACCGCATAAAGTACCTGCGCATTCTGTGGTGAGAGATGGAAGCTGCCTGCCAGTGGCAGTAACAGCGAGTATTACTGATGTGCCGGAGGGCAAACATGACATAAGCCCTGAGTGCCCCCTGGTAGTAAATAATGGTGATGTGTATGATAGTTGATGGTGTTCTTTTTGTGTTTCAGCCATTTGGCATCGTTAGGTGTAGATGGATGTGAGGGATGAGTGAATGAGCATGTTTTGTTTTAAAACTCCACCCGAAGGTTTCGTTTCTTGTCCTTAGCGTAATTTTTTTTTTTAATATTATTTTATTTTATTTTTTTTTAATTTATATTGCGTCCTATAATCTATGCTAGTAGTATTTTAAGAAATGCTTATATAACTAGGTGCAGTTATGGTGATATTTATAAAATTTACAACTTGTAGAGATAACTTCTACTGTGTCATTTAATCTTAGTTACTAGGGTGTGATTAAGCCGGAGGCTTCGTCATTAATCGTGTACCTGATCTTGCCTGGTCGTATAAGTGCACACATGGCGGGGCTGTCTGCCTGAAGTGCAGGAGCGAGCCTGTGCCACTACCGGGGAGGCCCTCGTCTCCCGGGGTCCGCCTTGGCTAGGTAGCACAAGGACTTGTGAGGGCTTGAGTGTAAGTGTATGTTTTTATAGTGTTGTGTGTTTGTTGTGTGCTTCCCTTCATCCCCTAACAAGTAATTTCAAGGTACTAAATTATTCAGGTATTCCTGTATGTTGAGTTCAGGTTCGCCTATGCTTATAGTGCGATCGAACAATGATAGAGGGCGGAGGTGTTTGTCGCGAGTCATATCATACTCCCCGAGCATTCGTATTTGCTCGTTGTGGTTCTTATTCTTTTTGGCGTATAGGTTGCATGCCAGGTGTTTAATAAACTGCTCGATTGTGAGCATTTTTAGCTCTTCATGTAACTGGTACGTCGGAGCCTCTGGCGGTAGTTTAGCAATAATTCGCAGTATTCTATTTTGCATCGTTTGAAGGTGTTTTATGTGCATTTTTGCCGCATATCCCCATACCGGGGCGGCGTAAGTTAAGATGGGTCGAATCAGCGTCTTATAGAGCGTAAGTCCCATGCGTAGCTTAAGGCTGCTGTTAAGATTTATGAGCGGGTACAGTCTGTTGAGTTGGCCATTGGCCTTTGCTCTGGCTGAGTTAATATGCTCTCTCCATGTGAGATATTCGTCCATCTTAACCCCTAGGTACGTGACGGATGTCTCCCACCCAATAGGTTCCTGATTTAGGGTGAGGGGCGGGAGGGCTCGCCTCCTTTGCCTGTGCAATTTTCGCCTGGTAAAAATGATTGCTTGGCTTTTTCTTGCATTTAGTTTTAACCGCCATTTCGTGAACCAGGGCTCCAATGTGTTTAGAGCATTCTGGAGCCGCAGGTGTATGATGCGTGGCTGAGTAGATTGCGTGGCCAGTGCCGTGTCATCCGCGTATATGTATTTATCTACTCGTACTAGTAGTGGTAGATCATTGATATATATATATTAAATAGTGTAGGCCTGAGTAAACTTCCTTGTGGGACTCCCGCGTTTATGGGGTGCAATGAGGATTCGGTATTCTCAATTGAGATTCTGAAACTCCTTCCACTGAGGTAATCTTTTATTAGGGCGACCATTGAATCTTGTACCCCTATGTGAATGAGTTTGTGGAGTAATCCTGCATGCCACACTTTATCGAAAGCGCGTTCTATGTCCAATAGGACCACGCCTGTCGATCGTTTAGTGTTAAATCCCCTGGTGATACTTTCGGTAAGCCTAAGTATCTGTAGGGTTGTAGAGTGATTGGCCCTGAAGCCGTACTGGTCGTCAGTTATCACGTTGTTTTTGATTAGGAATGAGTTGAGGCGTTTAAGTATTATTTTCTCTAGCAGTTTACTTAGTGTGCTTAAGAGGCTAATTGGCCTGTGATTAGTAGCTAAGCCCTGCCTGGACAATAGCCATGAAACACATTCACAACAGCAACTATAGTGATTCTGGTCCAAGTACTGACCCTCAAGAAAACACTGTGGCCGGTGACAAACATAGCCCGAAACAGCAGGCCCAATCACAAATCGTCACCCGCTCATTGGCCAGGGCAACGCAACCCCCTCTCATCTAACATTGTTTATATAGGGGGAGCGGGAAAATAACGGTCATTTCATTCTGACGAAGGCCATGGAGTTTAGAATGGCCGAAAGCTCAATATTTTCAAACCTCACACGGCTGATCGCCCGTGAAACTTTAATGAAAAATTATTATTTACAGCTTGAGGTTCTATTCTGAGATTTGCTAGATTTCTAACATTTTTCCAAATTAGATGTGGCACATATATGAAACAGATCTTTATTTGGTTTGAAGTTAGTAGAAATTAAGGACTATTAGGTCAATAACTTGTTTTCACACTGATGGTCTGTTCAATTTTAGAATGGAGGGAACCGATGTGAGCTCTTTTCAAGCAGTTGGCACACAAGTGCAAAGGCAAGAAGAAGAAGAGGATGAGCAAGAACGTAAACGTAGAACAAAGGAGGTAACTACATGTAAACAGTTCACACTTCCTTAAATTGTGTAGGTGACATTCACAGGAAATCTTAGCATTATCTAAATAATTATGTTGATGTGTGCAGGTCTGTGATTTAATGGCACTTTTCCATGGTAAGTTGCTTGTTTTCTACTGTTTAGTATTGGACCACTGTGTTCCAGAAATGAACAATGTGGTGACTCCTTTAGTTCAGGCATTAAAATTCAGTAAAATCCTGATAACTCAACATTCTGCGTAACGCGGCAATCTTTTTTAATTTTTTCATCATTAAACTTGATTGTAAGAACTTCAATTAAGTACTATAGGTAAATTTTCATTAGTTTACATATACAACTAGTGTACTTTCTGTCCTCTATGTGATCTACAAGAGGAAATGGACCGAGACCACCTTCAAATATGCGCGGTCACTTCTAGAGCCCCATCCATCAGTGAAAAATATTGGAGAGCAAGAGGATTAATGACTTCATTGTCAGAAATCCAGCATTAGCTAACAACAACATATACAACTTACTGCAATCTCCCTCACAGTAACTAAAGGGCTGACCACGTATTGACCTTTGATATCTAGTCAGAACATATGTAGCCAGCAGGCCATTGTTATGTCCTATGCAACCAAAAGCTTGCTGCTAATAATGGACACATAGTACAAACACTTGTTAGGAAGGTTTGAAGGTTTATTGCTTCATCCAGTACAAAGGTATTTTTTAGATGTGACAGTTGCACAGTGGTTTACAATCGAGTTCATTTTTGTATTTATAAGACTACAGGGGTGTGAGGTTATCTTCCCAACTTCCATGGACTGTGCGTGATTAAGTACAGTGCCCGCTGGCATCAGCAGTGTGTTGTTTATTTCAAAGAAGAGATAAGAGGTAGAACTGGAACTTAAAAATTCAATGCCACAACTGGGATTTGAACCACAGACCTTCCGCTTGCTGGGCGGACGCTCTAACCACTGAGCTATTGTGACAAACTGCCAGAATGGCATTAAATTCTCAAGCCAGTTCGTATTTCTCCTGGTAAACCTGTTCTACCTCTTAAACTTTGCCCACACACGGCTTGTGTGTTTAAAAACACCAACAGTAAGTTTGTTGGCATAAATAAATAATAATCAAAGAAGAGACTTTACCCACATCATCAATTTGTATGATGTCACTTGTACAGGTTGAAACAAGATCATTCACCATGTGTAAGAGATACCTGTGTATGTAGTAAGCTAAAATTTCAGTTACATATTTCTGGTCACAGTGTAGGTTCCAAGATTTCAGGCTTACTGTCAGTGTTGAGTTTTTTGTGCCAGTGAAAATGCAAACAAGAAGAAAAGGTAGGTTAACATGACAATGAAAGGTAGAACTGGAACTTAAAAATTCAATGCCACAGCTGGGATTTGAACCACAGACCCTCCCTTACTAGGCGGGTGCTCTAACCATTAAGCTACTGTGACAGCCTACCAGAATGACGTTGAATTCTCAAACCAGTTCATATTTTTCTACCTCTCAGACATTGTCCACACACGGCTTGTGTGTTTAAAAACACCAACAGTAAGTTTGTTGGCATAAATAAATAATAATGACAATGGAAATTAAATTGGATGTGTTAAAGAGACTGGACAAAGGGGAACATATTAATACGTAATTAATTTTAGAATATGTTATGCTTTTGTTTCCTATATTGTGCTAGAATATGCATTTATGTAACTTGCAGTATTATGTTATGGGTTGTGACTAGCAGACACTTTATTCAACATTTCGGTAACTCGACAGCCTCTCAGTGCACATTAGGTCAAGTTATTGAGATTCCACTGCATACCTTGAAATTACACATTTATTTTAAGGCCAACTGCATATAGGCTATTCTATTTCAAATTTTCTGAAAGAGAAGAAAGATCAACTGTGCATTTTTTAAATGAAATTAAACTTCTTGTATTTGAAGAGAAGCCAAATAAATTGCCTTTTGCAGAGTGTTAACATTCAGGATACTATAGTTTTGTAAATAAAATTGTTGAGATTTATCAGATCTTCCTGTATTTTCCAAGTTCAAGCTGTTAAACTCTAGAACTATTAAGAAAAACTGTGATACATGAACAGTAAAGCAAAGGAGACAGCTGTATTTCACATACCCAAAAGCATAGTTAGACTGTTCAGCCAGAAGATTTCTAGTGGGGTCGATACTATCAGATACATTCAAAATCTTCAACCTCTGTAAATGCTAACTAATTGAGATTCTTTATTCATCATTTGGATCAAGCTACATCATATGGGCAGATAATATGATTATGTAGAGTATTCTATCAATGCCAGGATATATAAGTTAATATTATTTACTATGGTTTATATATTCACTTAGTAAATTAAAGGTATGCTGTAGTAGATAAGCTTTGACTTTGTAGCAGTATATTGAGATTGCCTTATGCCAAAAAGGTTAATTTAATCATTAAAATGTATTAAAGTTATTTAGAATTATGTTATCTTATTATATATTTAACCGAGCAATTCTTGTATATAAATATATTCTGCACAACTTGGAAATGGCTCTAAAGATTTCGATCAAATTTTGTATTCAAGTAAGGTTTTGTTTTTAAGTTTATATAGGTGTCATTCCTGAAGAAATGCAATTTTACGTAAAAAATAACATTTTTTATTCCTGCTTCTACAGAGCAATTGAACCTTATTTTGGCTTTTTCTTCTCTTCTAATGGACAAATTTCAACAAATGAAGTAGCGTTTTAAAGTCCCCTTCCAGGGCTGACAGAATACAGTAAGAAAGTTGACCTAGCTATATGCGTAAGTCACAATTACTCTAAACCTTATTTTGGCCATAATTTCTCTGTTAATGGGGCCAATTTCAACAAACAGGCCAGGATATTAAGGGTCTCGTCAAGAGCTTTCAGAAAACCTAAAGAAAGTTGACTTAGCTATCTTAGTCTACATGTAACAGTCACAATTAGTCAAAAGCTTATTTTGGCCATAATTTCTCTGTTAATGGGCCAATTGCAACAAACAAGCCAGGATATTAAAGGTCTCGTCATGGAAATGGCTCCAACAATTAGGATGAAAATTTATATTTAGTTAACATTTTGCTTTTCAAGTTTATCTGAATAAGTATCTTTTCCCAAAAAATCACAATTCATAAAAGGAGAAGAAAAGAAAAGATGAGCAAAGCTCGGTCACCCAGATACTAGTTCTTAATGTTAGAATTAATATGGAATGTTGCATGTTTATAAGCACATAGTTCCATGACATTGCTACGTCTGGCTTCCTTCCCTGAACTTGCAGGGGCTGTAATCGCAATTGCCAGTTTGTGGGTCACTGGTCATGAGGATTTAATTGCTGTACAATCTGCTACTTGTAGAGGTGGAACTTTAATTCATGCAATATTCGTCGTATGCTTGCTTGGCAATCTGTAGCGCCAATGCATGCTGTTGGATGGAGTGGAAAGGGACTCCTCTTGATATCCTGAACAATTTCAATCTTCTGGGGTACATACCATTTTCAGATGTAAACTGGGCAACGCTTTTTCAAAGCTGAACACGCTTCTTCAAAATTATACAGCCATGTTGTAATTACATGAAGCAATGGAATACATTCATATCCTAGCTGGTAGTGGTGTCAAAATTCCCTTTGCTCGGCATTCACACTATCACTGTGCTTGTAAAATGCTCTTACAGCAACAGCACATTCTGCATCACTCCAATGCTCCGTGATTTCTATATGACAAAGCCTTCAAAGCAATGTGCATCGGATCCCAACCACTGCTGGTGCTGCAGAGTTACCAATATTACACACAGATGTTTTTGGTTGCCTGTATCACCCTGTTATGTCTTGTAACTTGTATTTACTCTTTTTTAATTTCCTGCATCTGAATTGAATTTTGTTACTTAAACAAATGCAACATCTAAAGGATTGCACAGGTGTTTCTTTATCAGATGGCAAGTCTAGTTCAATGACCAGTTGTAATCACTGGTTTTTGTGTAAATCTTATTTTTAGGATTGCAGCATATGCCTCTATGCATGAAACAAATAAATTAATGATTTCAAATTGAAATTAGTTGTAAGATAAGGAATGCTGCAGTAACAATTGTAATACTGGTTCTAGGCAGGGTTGTCAGGTCTACTTTTTTGGAAATCTACTGATCTACTGCTAAAAACTGAACACACTTCAAAATCTCCTGCTTTTTGTGTATTTTCCATTATTAAACACTATTTTCCTTAACATCATATAATTCGCTCTTTTGAAAAAGATTTTCAGGCAAGACATTTCCTTCATGTATAAAAACAAAAGATTAATATAATTACCTGTATACATAAACAGTATACCACACCTGTTGTTTCTGTATTGCGAACTATCGTTGGCTGCGATATTAAACCTGAACTTTTGAATTCCACTGAAATAGATAAAGTTGAATACAGGGATTCAAAAGTATTTCTTCCTGTGGAAACATGTATTTTGGTGCCAAAGTTCAAATATCTCTGACAAAATCATTCCTGCCTGACACATATGTTCAAGTTTTCAAATTACGCTGTGTTGAGTCAGTTCACAACATACTAAGTCATTTTTCATTAAGTGATCTTCTTACAATGTTAGAAGTGTTAGAACCAGCCAAAATTCAAACAGTTCAGTCAATTGCAACACTTGCTTCTCGGTTTCCTAATTTGGTGAAAGCAGAAGAAATCCAACAAATAGATACAGAATGGAGGCTATTGCGCAATGCTGACATTGCATGTGGCAGTAACTCTACAGCGCAAGAATTTTGGACCAAATATTATCATCACCATTATCATTACTATTATTGTCATAAATGTGTACACTAAGCAAAATTGCTAGTTAAAAAGTCTACTGTTTTCTCCTGCTTTTTTCAAATCAAATCTTCTGCTTTTACTTTGGCAGACATGGCAACACTGGTTCTGGGTTTCAAGTAGTGATTTATGAACAGAATTAAATTTTGTGTATTATTTTCAACAGCTTAATTGTTTTGTTTTTTGTTTTAGCTGCAAAGTATAATCTCAAATGTTTTACACTGGGACATTGACGATGATGACGCATGTTCTGTGAACAGCAGCCAACAAATACCTGTGGTGAGATTTCAGGATGGTGAGTCTTTTATCTATGCATTTCAGCTATAGCTTATAATTATTAAACGAAAATGACACATGTACAAATTATCGTGGAAGCCTTACACAATGCAGAGTAATACTGCAGCAAACATTTACTTAGGAAAGTAGGTTGTATGGTATCAAGAACAAATTTTTAAAAAATCTGGTGTGTTCACATGATTTTCCCTTCTCACTGATCTACAAACTGTACTTACAAAAAATTATTCTGCTATTTAAGCATGTTTTGTTAAAATAAACTTTCATCTCATATTAACACATTTTTACTTTCTGTACTGGTAAGTAGAGGAAGTATTGTATTCCACCCAAAAATTCAATGTCGAGATTTCACTGGAAATATATGTTTTGAGGCCCCCTGAATAAAAAAAAAAAGCATTTTTAGAAAAAGGTCTGTGTGTGTCAGTCTCTGGACGGCATAACTCAAACATGAAGTCGGTTAAAAACCGAAGTTGGTATTTAAGTTTAATGTCTTTCAAGGATGTGATGTGAAGATTCTGAAGAAAATAGCCCAACCCTAAACTACCCTTTACATAGAAAATTTTTCGAAAATTTTGATTTTCTTGAAAAAGGCTCTTAACATTTTGATTAAAATGCTATATGTTGGAGATATTTTGATGACAAATGAAATGTATATTTTGTATTTTCTGGCTGTAGCCTATGTAGCCCTGTTTATTCTGGATGACTTGAATAACTCGTAAACCATAACCGACAAGGTTGGTGATTTAGATTTTAAGTTTTGACTTTGGACCCAAATGTCCTCGTTGATGGGCCCTTAAACTCCACTCAATCACTTTCCCAAGATGTATTCCAAGTTGGTATAACCACCTGTTAAAGGTATAAGTATTATTTTGGAGGTATAACTGTTGAAAATGGGTACTTATAGACTTCAGTAACTATTCTTTTTTTATGTTGTTGTTTGGGCCTCCTAATTCAGTACCTTGAGCTAGTACTATGAGTCACATTTCATTTGTTTCCAAATGCTCGTATCAGGAGAGATTTCTTATTAATTTTTTATGTTGCAAATTATTGAAACTGTAATTTTAAGAAAAGAGAGATCATGTACTTAGCAGAAATTTTTTGTGTTTTTCTCATTTTCAGAAAGTGGAAGGCAGCTTGGCCATAGTGGCTCAACTTCAAATCCAAATCAACATTCAAACGAAGTTCAAGACAGTGGAATTCAGACATTTGAGGAAAAAGGAGCAGGAGATGGTCACTCTAGCTATGGCAAGCGTATGCAACAACAGCAAGCTTCAAGTGATGGGAAACCTGTCAAATCTGTGCAGTTCTACAGCGATACATTAAGAGACAATGCTGGCAACAATTCAGATCCTTCTCTGCACTATGCCAACTCATACAGCAAAAACTACAAGACACCTACATATGATAATGAAAGATTTCGACAAGCAGGTATAATTCATGCTGTAGCTTAGATTCGGGAAGCAAATGAATGTAACTGGTTAACAAACATAAAGTAAATATAGAGACTAGCTTCACTTATCTTAGTTAAAACATGCGTATAACTAAGCGTAGGCTTTCACGGCCGGTGTTCGTAATTCTAAAAGAGTCTTCCGGGCTGATTTGCCATGGTCTGCTGGAGTAACTTGGTCCATTAGTACCAAGTTTTGTTGAGCTTAAGGGCTTCTTCCTTCCTATTGAAGTTGATGGAATGCTTATAAATTTCTATGGCTTCGTGCTGTAGTTGAGCAAGGTAGTATGAGATGTTAGATAGAATGCTGGTGTCCTGAAACTTAATGACATGTTCCCCCTCTGCTTCTATAGCATGCTCAGTGACCTCTGACTTTTCAAATTGTCCAAGACGGCAGCATCTCTTGTGTTCGTTTAGTCTGGTGTTGATACTACCTAGCATTGTGCCAATATATTCTGCACCACACGAGCAGGAATCCCATATATGCCAGCCGAGGAGACGGGGGTCCTTCGGGTCCTTGGCTGAGCGTAGTAAGCTATTGAGCTTTCTTGTAGGTTTGAAAACTGTCTTGATATTATGGCATGCAGGAGGCATTCAATTCTGTCGGTGACGTTTTGAACATAGGGAAGGAATACCGTGCCTTTGCTCTTAGGTGGGATCGGCTTAGCGGAGATCGGCTGATGTCTGGGTGGTCGGAAGGCTCTCTTTATTTCTTGTGTAGAATAGCTATTGGCTTGTAAGGCTTGTTCCAGATGGTGCAGCTCTTGTGGTAGTAGATGAGGCTCGCAAATGCAGGAAGCGCGGTGTAGAAGAGTTTGAGTCATAAGCTGTTTCTGTGTGGGATGGTGGTTGGAGGTTTTGTTGAGACAATGGTCTGTGTGAGTAGGCTTGCAGTATACCATGTACCATGTGACCAAGTTACTCCAGCAGACCACGGCAAATCAGCCCGGAAGACTCTTTTAAAATTATGCACATAACTATTACTAAAGCATTCCCTTTAATTTTTAAAACTTGGTACAGATATATGCATGACATTTTTGCTATTGTTCCTGAGTAACATGTAAATGATCCTTTAAAACTTCTAAATTTAGAAGATAAAGCCATAAAATTCAGTTTGGAAACTTTAAAGAAAGGCTGTCTTCCATTCTTAGATTTGAATGTAATAAAAGTCGTGGTAAATTGAATTTTGGTACTTATAGAAAGTCAACCCATACTGATAATTACATGAAAAATAAAAGCTTTAATCCTGCTTCACATAAATTTGCTGTTTTTAATAGTTTAATCTATAGATTAACAAATATACCTCTTAATAAGCAAGGATTTAACAAAAATAACACGTTATCAACATTGTATTAATTAATAGCTGTAATACAGATTTCATTAATGAAAAGGTAAAAAGATTTAAATACCAAAAGGCTCTAGAAGAGGTTTCTACCCTCAAGAAAATAAAACATGATTGTATTTTTGAAACATCCTTGGGCTAATAAAAAATTTACAAAAAGGTTTTAACGAACATGGAATAGCTTTGGTTCCTCAAAATAAATATACTATAAAAAATTCGTTAAATTTTTCTTAAAAGGAAAAAATTCAAAATTATAAAAAATCTGACATTTATCAGATTGGTTAAGACTGAATGTTATCTGGAAACCAGAAAAAAGGAACATTTTAGAAATATTACATATGAACAGATTGATAAATCAGTTGTAACAGATTTTTTTATGGTCATGAAATGATCCAGAGATTAAATTATTAAAATAATTAAATGGAGGCATAGGTTTAATGGTGTTGGCAAAAGATTTTCATTTTGAAAAGTAGGGACCATGTTATGAATTTTGGACTGTAGCTGATTGATTCTGTTAACAGATTTGTTTTTTAATTAAGGTAAATGAAGCTATTAACAGTGAAGCAACAAGATTCTAAAGTAAGAACAAATTAGAAACTAAAAACTTCACTTATCTTAGTAATGTTGGAAAAATAACTTGCAACATTACTAAGATAAGTGAAGTTTTTAGTTTCTAATTTGTTCTTACTTTAGATTTGTTTTTGCTTTCAGAGGTTGATAATAGACAGGAATTATGTAGCCCAGCATTCGAAACGATGGCGACCAGTATAAATAATTATGTATTTGGTCTGAGAGTGTGATTAAAAATCACGAAACTAGTTACCTGCATATTTTAATTAAGATAAATGAAGTCATTTATTTATGCCAACAAACTTACTATTGGTGTTTTTAAACACACAAGTCATGTGTGAGCAATGTTTGAGAGATAGAATTGGAACTGAAAAATTCAGTGTCACAGTTGGGATTTGAACCACAGACCCTCCGCTTACCAGCAGGTGCTCTAATCATTAAGCTACTGTGACAACCTGCCAGAATGAAATTGAATTCCCCAATATATTTGTATTTCTCCTGGTGAACTACAAAGGTAGTCTCACATCAGAGGTTGGTGTTCTGGTGTCCTTTCGGGCCAATGTCTACTGACCGGCCGCTGCATCCCCCACCTCTGCTTACCACAGGTGTCAGTGTAGGGTGGAATACTGGAGGTGGGATGTGGTCAGTATCACAGTCCCTCCCAGCTGGTTGTGCAGCCTTCTTGACCAGGGACCACTACTTTTCAATCAAGTAGCTCCCCACCTGGCACCTAACAAGGCTGAGTGTACCCTGGACCAGGTCTCCCATCGGGAGAAATTCCCCACATTGGTACCAGGAATTGAACTCAAGTCCCCGCTTGGTAAGCAGCAGCACTACCATTGTGCTAAGGAGATGACCTGATATCATATACATACTTGTGAGTATTATGTTATGCAATGTATACTCTGAGATCAGAAACACTGATAAAAGTACTCAAGTTATTGCACCAGTACAAAGTTAGAGGACTTATTTATTTCCTACCTTTCATTACTGTAGGTTCATTGGTTCACCTGAGTTACTGTGTAGCAGACAACTAGCCTTATTATCGGTGCCAAACAAGAAAGGTATTGACAGTTGGTGGTGAAAGAGAGGTGACATTGCTGATTATCGTGCCACGTGGAGAGCGTATTAGCATTATGTGTAAGAAGACGGATTGCGTTTGGAATGTAGTGCAGGTATAATTTATATTCGTATTCAAAACAATAGTAAAATAGTTCATCTACATGCAAGGGATGGAATATGGAAGTATATCAGTGTAAAGATTTATGTTAACAAAAGAAACATACCTGTGAAATATTGTAAAGGGAAAATGCCGCTGATATCCGATTCGCTTGAACTATTACTGTTGTTGCTGGAATTACCCTGGAAATGACATACTGTTCTGTCCTTGCTTCTAAGATTCCATTTTCCCATGTTGCAGTTACTACGCCCTTTGTATCAGTAACCACTTGTTCACAGTTTTCAGCTTTTTATTGATGTAGCTTTATTACAGACAACACAGTGAAATCTTTGTTTTACACAATATAACCCTTTACTTCGGCCCAAATTAAATCGGATTACATTAGGAAAGGGCGACACCAAATAATTTTGCGACCATGTTCTTCAGCAATACCATCAACTGAATAATCCTTTAATTGGGATATGTACCTTACCAAACACAATTTCATTCACTTCCCAAGTACGTAAAGTTTTTCATTTAGCTATGCTGTCTTAGTCAATATTTTTGGACGTAATTATTCATTAAAAGAGGGAGACAGTTGTAAACATTCATAACATACGCACAAATACACAGATTCTGACATGTAAATACAAGGCAAATAACTACAATAAATAGAATGATGCAAACAAACTTGTCAGCATACACGCAATCTCTGATACAAACATTGCAAGGTGGAGTGAGACATTATATATACTGCAAGGAAAACAAACGCTCAGTTTTTGTTTCTGCTAGATTGCAGGTCCGGCACATGTTAATCACGTGTTAAATATTGACAACACTGGTTTAGTGTTGCTATGGAAACATCTTAGGTCTAATTGGTTGCTCTTTTCATTGCCATGACGATCACCATGACGCATCTATCCCCTTCTTATTTGGCGCCGAGTATAGTTGCATATTCACATATTTTGTTGCTGTTGAGTTAATTGGAATGTATGCTTAAATTCTCCCTGTTCTTTATCTACACTTAGTGCAAGACCAGACATACAATTACAGTTGCATAACAGTCTTGTGCCACCTATTTTATTCCTGTTATCTGTAGTGGAACTTCAGGTCATAGAATTGAAGTGTCCAATTGCCCAATCTAGCCCCCAGAATGTGAATTGTTGGATTGGGTTGGAGTCGGCAGGACAGTGGTTCCTGTGTGTATGCCTGGGCAGAGATGTGCAGGTGGAGTTTGTGAGATGCCTCTGTGTCCCCTAGTACCAGCTTGGAGAGCTAGGAAATGTTCCATCTGAAGTTACTGCCCATAAGTGATGTGTCCCTTCACAAGCTGGAGGGGTTCTTATAGCGACTCCAGGTATTGGCCTAATAGCAAGTGCTGTGGTAGGAGACCCTCTGGCACTTTTCCTAGTTGGAGAAGGGAAGCTTCAGTTACATAGTACGTATGTCTATTTAGAATAGGCATTTCAATGTCACATTCCCTTCTTATACTGTGCACATGCATTACCCTCACTTTGAACTCCATGTTGTTACAGAAAGTGATAATGAGATTTTACCTACAATAATAAACAACAGTGTCAAAATGACTGAACTGAGTTGCTTTAGTTTAAATAAATATGGTATCAGATGGCAGTCTAAAAGAATAATGTATATAATTTAATATAACTAGGAGTTATTTCCGGGATGTTATGCTATTGTCTGCTGACGTTTTGCCCACAGCTGCAGCACACATCTTCAGTGACATAGTCTCCTCAGAGAAGTTAGCATAGGATCTGAGGTGTGGGCTGTCTGAGCTGTTGTTTTTATCCCTTGAGTGGCCTCCGCTGATTGGTCCGGATGGCAGGAGGGAGGGGGCAGGCTTCACCCAAGTTGTTGTTTCCTCCACTTGAATTTCTCCTGTTTTGTGCCATTTCTTGCCTTCAGTGACAGGATACCAGTTGCTGTTAAGTTTCAAAGCTTCTTCTTTCTTATTGAAATTGTGGGGATGTTAATATATTTCATTAGCTTCAATAGTATATAATTTCTTCAAGTCTCTTCAGATTGTGAAGAACTTATAAATGTATTTTTTAGAGATGAGCAAAAGATTGCAGCAGAGGCTTGTCAAATATCTCTAAGATGTGTTCAGCGCGTATGTAATGAAGCCAATAGAAGTGCAGTTACTGATATTGAGACTCCAGGACCATCCTTCAGTTCTCCTAAGAAAAATATCTCCTGAGAAATAAAGACAACTGCAGAGTTATCAACAGAGCTACATTTAAATTGCATGTGCATTCATTAGGATTAGTACTGACAAATTAGAAACAAGAATATAAAGGCATTTGATTAGTTTATTGTAGTATGTTGTCTATGGTTAAGTCAGGGTGCCCAAGAGTTAACCTCTTCAGCGATATGGACGTTTAATCACGTCCATTTAAAATGACGGATGAGCGATATGGGCATGTATACACGTCCTGTGCGTTTGTGCATTTAACCCTTATTTATCCCTTATCTAACTCAACTTATTTTAATTTTCCCTTTATGAAACATTTAACCTCTTGAGCGATGGCCATTTAAAACGTCTGCGAGCCGAGAACTGCTACCCAATATCCAGCACAGGGCATTTAAAGTGTGTCGTATATACACAGCTGTATTTTGTGTAAATATTAAGTTACTTTAATGAAACAAAAACTGGTATAAAACTTGTTATTTGCAGTATAAATGTACGTCATCAGCAAAGTTGAGTTGTATTTACAAAACGTTGAAATGGCACAATTTTGTTTCACTGTGGTGAAAAGTCAACTTTTCTCTGTCGAACGCATCTAATATAAGTTCTCGGAAAGAAACAGTAAAGAAACACCCATTGTATGTGTGGCTTATGCGTCAGCATACTGTGAAATAAAGCACTACTGTATGCGTGGTGTCTTGAGTCATCATAATAGAGCAACATTGCAACTTTTGCTTACGCGAGTTTCGTAACTTAGTAGAGTCCGTGTCTTTCTTTGTTGAAATACATACATATACTTTCCTGCTTGTAGCTGAAGGGAGAAGTGGTATAAAAAGATACTCGTATTTTTGCACCAACTGGATATAACCATATACAATTGTTTGGTGATTTGGACAGCTCTCTAAACCCACACAGGACAATGACCGACCTTGACTTCCGACTATAAATAGCTCACAATCTAATTGAACAATGCCACATTGGGGGTTGAAAATCCAAAACCCCTGCACCCCTCAGACTTCAAGGAAAACATTATCCTAAAAGGATACCACCAACAGCAAAGAAGTCCCGCCCATCTCGAAAGTGTTTCGTGTGCCGCAAGAAGGGAATTCACAAATGTGGAGATGTACCTAACCTTATGTGTTTATCCCTGTTTTGAGGTAAATCACTGCGGAAAGAACATATTAAGGTAAGCCAATAAAGTATATAGACTTTACTAAAATGTTTCATAAAGGAAAAATTAAAATAAGTTGAGTTGGATAAGGGATAAATAAGGGTTAAATGCTTAAACGCACAGGACGTGTATACACGCCCATATTGCTCATCCGTAATTTTAAATGGACGTGATTTCACGTCCATATCCCTCAAGAGGTTAAGTAAAGTCTATATACTTTACTGGCTTACCTTAATATGTTCCTTGTGCAGTGATATGCCTCAAAACAGGGATAAACACACAAGGGTACATCTCCACATTCGCGAATTCCCTTCTTGCGGCACACGAAACACTTTCAAGATGGGCGGAACTTCTTTGCTGTTGGCGGTATCCTTTTAGGATAATGTTTTCCTTGAAGTCTGAGGGGTGCAGGGGTTCTGGATATTGTTCAATTAGGATGCGAGCTATTGATAGTCGGAAGTCCAGGTAGGTCATTGTCTTGTGTGGGTTTAGAGCTCTCCAAATTACCAAACAATTGTATATAGTTATATCCAGTTGGTGCAAAAATACCTTTTTATACCACTTCTCACTTCAGCTACAAGCAGGAAAGTATATGTATGTATTTCAAGAAAGAAAGAAACAGAGCCTGTTATCCAAGTTAGGAAACACATGCAAGCAAAAGTTGCAAACATGCTTTATTCTGATGACTCATAGACCACGCATACACTAGTGCTATATGTCACATTATGCCTTGTTTTGCTGACGCAAGGGCCACACATACAATGAGTCGACTACTGTTTCTTTCAGAGAACTTATATGTGTTCGACAGAGCAAAGTTAACTTTTTGTCACAGTGAAACAAAATAGTGCCATTTCAACGTTTTGTAAATGCAACTCAACTTTGCTGATGTCGTACATGTATACTGCATATAACGAGTTTTTGTTTCATTAAAATAACTTAATATTTACACAAAATACAGCTGTGTATATACAAAGCACTTTTAGTGCATTTATCAATTTAAATGCTAGCAGTTCTCGGCTCGCGGATGTTTTAAATGACCATCGCTCAAGAGGTTAAGCATTGTTGTTCTTGGTTTGTTATGCCTTGTGGGGAAAAGGAGGAGGGCAGTGTGGTGGTGATGCATGGAGAACTACCAGGCATGACCTTGAGCTACCTATTCTAATTGAAAATATTGCAGCTCTGCATCCATTCTATCCAATCCAGTATTTTCCTGGCAACTGAGGAGAAGCATGGAAAAACAACCCAAGTCAGATTAATCGTATATAGGAACTGAACTCGAGACATGTGCAGTTACAGATGTTATAACTTGAGTCTTTTCTAAAATTGTGTTTCAGAATATGACAGCAAGGAACAGTTGCAGATATTGTATGAGGTTCGAGTTCGTGAGGTAGAACGGCTTGCTCAGCAGATCGAAGAGCTAAAAGCAAATGCAGCAATGGAAAATGAACAAATGTTCAGGAAGCTTTCACTTTTACAAGCTGAGAAAGAACGTGCTGTGCTGCAGAATACTCAGGCCAATCAGCTTCTTGGTAAGTAATGTTCTGTAAGAGCTCTGAGTTTGTTCCATTAATCAGGGGATGATAAATAAGGGCTACTTAAAAGCAAGCAAGGGGAAAGTGTGCTAAGAATGTGTCTCTGGGAAGTTAGGACGACCTAACATATGATAGAGGCAGATGTCTAACAACATTTTATTTTTAATACTTATATGAACTTCAGACCATCATTTTAATCACAGTGTGTGTCATTGATGACATGATTAAAAGCATCACAAAACTGCACTCTCCCTGTATATTCACAACTTATTAAAAGCATCACAAAACTGCACTCTCCCTGTATATTCACAACTTAAAACAAGATAAGTGAATGCTGGTGTCTAAATTTTTATAATGCATTTGCTGATTTCTATTGCTTTGCTGTTAACAGATTCAGTTTCTTCAGTGAATACGCAAGGTTAATTTAAATAAGGAAATAATGAAGCTATTAACAGTGAAGCAACAAGAATATAAAGTAAAAACAAATTAGAAACTAAAAGCTTTACTTATCTTAGTAATATTGCAAGTTCTTTGGTGCTAACAAGTTTCAAGTTGACTCCAACTCATTCTCAAAGCTATACTTGAAACTTGTGCACCAAAGAACTTGCAATATTACTAAGATAAGTAAAGCTTTTAGTTTCTAATTTGTTTTTACTTTAGACCCAAGGTTAATGTTTATCTGTCATTTCATTTTTGAGTCATGCAAGTGTTTTTTTTTATTTGTTGGGAGGATTTGGGGTGGCCTCAATAAAGGAATTTTCAGTAAAATCTTGATTGAAATTTTTGGTAGTACTTTCTCTACCCACTGAGTATGTTGTAGAGAAAATTAAAACTGAAGGTAAATTGTGTGTGATATTATTTTGTGTGGTTTTTTTTTTTTTTGTGGGATGGGTCCAGTTCTTGTCACCCAAGCGTTGATGCCTCCTAGGCTGGCATATACACTCCCCATATTATTGTGTTAGTACTTTAATTGCATTTTTATTTAATTTTAAAACTAATTTACATTAATATTTTACAGTACCCCAAAAATTATATTGATCAGCTGGTATTTTTTGTTTGTGTTACAGTTGCTAATAAAGCAAGAATAAATGAACTGGAGCAAGAAGTCCAGACCATGAAGATGAATCTTTCCAACTTAGAGGCATCCAATCTGGAGGTACCAAATATTTGTAATTGCATCATGCCACTATCATTACCATCCATTTTTTCCAAATGCCAAATTGCCAAGTTTTTCCAAAATTCAGTTAATTTGACAAAAAAAGCAAACTTAAATGAAAATTGTAAAATCGACAAAATGATGGAATCCAATAGAAAGCACATTCCAGGCTTGTAGGCGATGGTCTAGTAAATGAATAATCATCTAACATTTCACCCAGCAAAGTGCATTCTGTATGTTAATATCGACTGTGAGAGTCTATTGTATGGCCAGTGGATCTCCAGCTCTGACATTTCTCAGGCCTCGTGGTGCAGTGTTGCCAGTTCTTTGGCAGGAATTTCAAACAGGGTACTTGAAACATTTCATACATCTGCAGATCGCATTGCTACTTCATAAATTTACATGGACAGTATGCATATACGAGGGGGTGTCAAAAAATAACCAGAATTATTTTTTTGCATTTTAAAGCGCCTGAGCATGAGATGGGTGTTGGTAGTACCGGAGAGGTCTGGCCTTGAGTGACAAAATGGCATACACGTCATTGGCCTGGGGTGCTCAGTTGGAAGGTAGCAGGAGAAGTGTGAGGCCGTGTTTACTGTACCCAACATGGATCTCAAGTTTGCAGCAAGCGCGCATCAATTAGATTTTGCATTCTTCTTGTCAAAACTGCATCAAAAACATTGGAAATGTTGCAGCAAGCCTGCAAAGAGCAAACAATGGGGAACACTCAAGTGCTTGAATGGTATAAATGATTTCGGGAGGATAAAATGGCCTTGAGGATTTTTGAAAAATTTTCCTTGTAAAGGGTAGTTTAGGGTGGGACTATTTTCTTCAAAATCTTTGTGTCACATCCTTGAAAGACATTAAACTTAAATACCAACTTTGGTTTTTAACCGACTTTTCGTTTTTGAGTTATGCTGTCCACAAACTGACACACTGACACACAGACACACACACGGACCTTTTTCTAAAAATGTTTGTTTTTTGTTTTGTTTTTTTTTTTTTATTTTTTTTTTTTATTTATTTTTTTTTTATTTTTTTTTTTATTCAGGGGTTCTCAAAACATATATTTCCAGTGAAATCTCGACATCGAATTTTTGGGTGGAATACAATACTTCCCCTACTTACCAGTAGAGAAAGTAAAAAGGGGCTTCAGGGAGTGTTTTGCACATTGGACTGAACACTGGAATCGTGTTGTATCCGAGGGAGAATACTTTGAAGGTGTGTAATGGAATTTGATAAAGGTGAGCAGCATTTTCCAGTAAAAAAACAATTCCAGTTATTTTTAGACACCCCCTTGTAAATATCCCAGAATAGTAGAATATGGAGACAATTGTTATACCGTTTACCTACCGGAAAAAAACCTCCACAGACACCAAAGCAATTAAAACCATGTGGTCCTTGTAAAACGGAGTTGGCAACACAGTGCTACATTTGAAAGCGACACCTAGCAGTGAGACTGGTGATTGGTGCTAGCAGAAAGTTTTAACATCCGGTGCGTTACTCGCTTCTAGTATTGCCAAAAGTAGGAGCTACTGCCCATAACAGATGTAAAGGTAGTATTCAAAGAGAATAGTGGTGTAATGAAGATATTGCATGAAAATAAAGCCATGCATTTCCGGACAGGGTTTCCTATTTGAAAACTGATCAGTTTGGCATCCCGCACAACATAATAAGCACTATTGGTGTTTTTTTTTTGGGACACCCAGTATATGAGAATAAATATATTAAATTTATAAATATGTATATAAACAATATTTAAATTATTGCAAAATATTACTATGAAAAATCTGATGTGTTGCACTTACATGACTTTCTCTATTCTTGTACCAACCTTTCTTACAAACTCTTATTCCTATATTCCTGACCACAAACACGTCACAATTTGACATGTCTAAAAATACCTCTGTAAGGCTTATTCTCAAATTCCTGTTTTCTGTAGATTTCAAATTAGTATGTGTGTTAAATAGTCAGTTCAAGCATCAATTTAAATATGTCACAAAAAAGAGAAAAGTATTTAATATTGAAAAAAAGTCACACATAATATGGCAATTAGAAAATGGGGAAGCAAATGTCAGCATCATGAAGAAATTGGGTGCCTCACACTCTACAATTTGAAAGGACAGAGAAAAAATACAGTCTCTTTTGGAACAAAATTGTTTAAAAATCAAGCGGGTGAGATCATCTGAGCACAAAGATATTGAGGAAGCTTTACTTACATGTGTAGCAGCAAAGAGCAAATAAAGTGCCAATCAGTGGACCTATTCTTCAAGCGAAAAATCAATGACTTTGCACATTTTGCATTTTAAAGTTAAAGTAACTGCTTAATGAACTAAACAACATGTGTACTATAATTGTAGAAATCTAGGAGATTAAATTCCAATATGTGTTATTTTTTAAAAGTACAGAAGTGGATTAATAGTGTATTCATTATTGATGCTTTGTGGTCATGTGTGTTAGATATTTTCAATGTGTTGGTTACAGTGCGCCATACCATTATAACATTTTAATGAGAAACACAGGAGGAAGTGCAGGCCTTTGTGTAAGTTATGTGTAGAATACTGTCTTTTCATTTTAGCACTGCTGATTAAATTTTGTAATGCAGTAAGTTGTCATTTGTGACTATTATACTTTACAGCACTTACAGTACCTTTTAAACATGCTCAACTTTTTATCTCATTCATTATCCAAGATTGTTTGAGATTAGTTAACTATATCCATTGTTGCTACTTCTTTCCTTACTTGTCATAGGTTTTAACATTTTTTGGAATGTTATTGCTGTACGTACTGCATAAACATAAGGAAAATTCCTCTGCAGTTCTCCGCAAATACTGAATTGTAAATAACGTGGATGTGCTGCATTTCTGCTGTTTTTTGAACTTTTAGCTCTATGGCAGCCCAAAAAGTATACATGCTAAAAAAAGCAAATACCCGGTTTGTGCGACTATTGGCTATAACAACTGCAAAGCGGGATTGGTCCCTTCAACATTGTTATAACCGGTTTTGACTGTAATTGCAAATTATAAAAAATCTGGCCTTTATCAGTATAGCTGTTTGGATCATGAAAGGGTTTATCATTGTCTGGCAAAACATTTGAACAGAATTGGGATATATTCTTCACCACTCTGTCCTCTATGTGATCTGCAAGAGGTAATGGACCAAAACCACCTTCAAATATGCCCGGCCACTTCTAGTGCCCTTCCCATCCATCAGTGAAAAATATTGGAGAGCAAGAGGATTAATGACTTCATTGTCAGAAATCCAGCATTAGCTAACAACATATTTGTAAAACCAAATGTCATTTGGAAACCAGAATAAAGGAACATTTTAGAGATATTAAATATAAACAAATTGATAAATTAGCTGTGGCAGATCATTTTTGGTCATTTAATCATGAAATAAATCCAGAGGTTAAATTATTAAAACAATTAAATGGACCCTTAGATTTAATAGTTTGGGAAAAGATATTTATTTTGAAAAATAGGGATCGTGTAATGAATTTTGAAATACTGCCATCTGATTCAGTTTATAAATTTGTTTTGTTTTCATTAATTGGTAACACATAGTAATTTAATTTAGTTTGTTATGATGGCGATCAATATAAACAAGATCAGTACTGATGATACATTAGATTTAATGTGAAAATATTTAGTCTGTGTTGGATTTCAAGAACTTTGAGCAGATATTAAGATAAGTGAAGCTTATAGTCTCTAAGATTTGTTAAAACCTTTATAACTAAATTATTTTTGCAAATTTTTGGATTGACCAATAATGTTGTACATTCCTGAACATTGTGTCCATTTCCATAAGTCACCTTCCTTTGCAGTTTCAGAAGTTTATGATAAGAGTATCTGAGAATGTGAATATTAAAAATAGAAGCAGTAATAACAGTGAAGTATTCTTCATGTTTGAGGTCATTTTGAGTCACTTTTTTACACTCACCTTCACTAGGTGACTCAAAATGACCTCAAACAATCTGAGAACGTGTTTATCTTCTAATGACAATCTATGAGTATTTTTGTTTGTGTGACTTTTCAGTTAACCCAAGACTTGGAGGCAGCCAGAAGCTCTGTGAAGGATTTGGAGCAGAAGCTAGCAATGTTTGATCGTGAGAATTTCAATACAACAGATGTGTTTCTACGTGGTGTTCAAGAACGTCACGAGAAGGAGGTATCTAACTTGCAAAGACAGATAGATACTTATGCTGCAAAACTAACTGCCAAGGTGAGGCACATAAAACATTGCATGTATTAATACTCCCTGCAATACATTCAGGTAGACATTACCATTGTCAGGTTACAAAGCCTGTAATAATTCAGTTTCTTTTCAGTATCGTGTACTCTGTTATGTTCTTTCAATGTGGCCCTCAAGTTCCTCTTGATCATTCCTATATAAGATCGGCACATATCAGAATAGTGACTAAGAGTCCTGAACTTCATAAGTTAACTGCTGTGTTATCTCAAAGTATGTGAGAAAACCTTGTGGTTTACCAGAAAAAAAGAGAATCCAATAATATTATGTTAACAAGCTCTTGTTATGCAAAGAAAAGAATGAAGGAAAAAGCAATATTCACAAATAGCCCCCATATATCAGGACAATCAATGATAATTTATCATTGTAACATTCACAAACTGTGTGTAGGTAAACTTTGAAGCATCTCCATTAGGTGATGGTTAGGAAAGACCTAAATTTGTGATGTGGAATATTTTTATTTCCTTGTTATACTAAAGTAAACAAAACTCGCTTAAACAAAGGAAAGTTTACAGGTATCCACAAAAATTTAAGATGTAAATTTTATATATTGACCTCGACAGACAATAGGTAGTTACATAACTCAAAATATTTCAGTTTAGATATACTTTTTTCAAGATTATCAAAAATATATAGTCACAAATATCTTAGATTACATATGTATAATAAACTTCCAGATTATCCTAACTCACTACCTGTTCATAAATTCAAAACAGTTGTAGATAAATGATTAAAAAGAAAGTGTTTTACTCAACAGAAGAATTCTATTAATGCAACATTTCTATTCTATTAATGCAACGTCTCACATAGATCAGTGGAAATCTAAATCAATTTAATTTAATGTTAAATATATCACCGGTTCACAGTAACTAACTCTAATAATGTGTATACAGGCTTGAAGTGAAGTAATCCATCAAGACTAAAGGAGGTGAGATAGTGTGTGTAAACTAATAAAAAATTTCATCAACTTTTTTACTTAAATGCACCATTAACTAGATAATCACGCTTAAAGGTAAGAGTGTGTAGTAACGTGGCACAACCTGTTGATTGAGTAATCAGCTTCTGCCGGTGGAACAGTGAACTATTCTAATGCTCTATAAGACCATTTAAGTAACATTGGCCATGTGTCGAATTCAGATACATGTTGCGGTGCACATGTTCTGATGTGAGACTGCCTTTGTGGTTTACCAGGAGAAATACGCACTGGCTTGAGAATTTAATGCCATTCTGGCAGTTTGTCACAATAGCTCAGTGGTTAGAGCATCCACCCGGCAAGCGGAAGGTCTGTGGTTCAAATCCCAGTTGTGGCATTGAATTTTTAAGTTCCAGTTCTACCTCTTAAACTTTGCCCACACACGGCTTGTGTGTTTAAAAACACCAACAGTAAGTTTGTTGGCATAAATAAATAATAATTACCATGTGAAGGTTATTTAATCCTGGGATATAAAGTACTTACAATAGTAAGTCACCATTGGGGTAATTGTTTCTGACGTGAGACTGCCTTTGTGGTTTACGAGGAGAAATACGAACTGGCTTGAGAATTTAATGCCATTCTGGCAGTTTGTCACAATAGCTCAGTGGTTAGAGCGTCCGCCCGGCAAGCGGAAGGTCTGTGGTTCAAATCCCAGTTGTGGCATTGAATTTTTAAGTTCCAGTTCTACCTCTTAAACTTTGCCCACACGGCTTGTATGTTTAAAAACACCAACAGTAAGTTTGTTGGCATAAATAAATAATAATTACCATGTGAAGGTTATTTAATCCTGGGATATAAAGTACTTACAATAGTAAGTCACCATTGGGGTAATTGTTTCTGATGTGAGACTGCCTTTGTGGTTTACCAGGAGAAATACGAACTGGCTTGAGAATTTAATGCCATTCTGGCAGTTTGTCACAATAGCTCAGTGGTTAGAGCGTCCACCCGGCAAGTGGAAGGTTCAAATCCCAGTTGTGGCATTGAATTTTTAAGTTCCAGTTCTACCTCTTAAACTTTGCCCACACACGGCTTGTGTGTTTAAAAACACCAACAGTAAGTTTGTTGGCATAAATAAATAATAATTACCATGTGAAGGTTATTTAATCCTGGGATATAAAGTACTTACAATAGTAAGTCACCATTGGGGTAATTGTTTCTGATGTGAGACTGCCTTTGTGGTTTACCAGGAGAAATACGAACTGGCTTGAGAATTTAATGCCATTCTGGCAGTTTGTCACAATAGCTCAGTGGTTAGAGCGTCCGCCCAGCAAGCGGAAGGTCTGTGGTTCAAATCCCAGTTGTGGCATTGAATTTTTAAGTTCCAGTTCTACCTCTTAAACTTTGCCCACACACGGCTTGTGTGTTTAAAAACACCAACAGTAAGTTTGTTGGCATAAATAAATAATAATTACCAGAAAATTATGTGAAAAAGTGAACTTATTGCTGACCGCTCTGTATGAAAACATTACCTAGAGTGGTAATTATTATTTATTTATGCCAACAAACTTACTGTTGGTGTTTTTAAACACACAAGCCATGTGTGGGCAAAGTTTTGAGAGGTTCAAATCCCAGTTGTGGCATTGAATTTTTAAGTTCCAGTTCTACCTCTCAATTATCTAGAGTCTTACATTTCTGCGTAGTTCTTTCTTCTATATGATCTGTAAGAGGAAATGCACCGGGACCTCCTTCAAATATGCCCAGCCACTTCTAGTGCCACATCCATCAACGAAAAATATTGGAGAGCAGGAGGATTAATGACTTCATTGTCAGAAATTCAGCATTAGCTAACAACATTTCTGCGCAATTACGAAGCTTTTATTTGAAGGTCTGAATATCTGGCCTGTTCTATTTGAGAGGCTTATGCCATGATAAAATAACCTCACTTGGAATCGGATTTTTGTTTTTAATGCCCTGCAAAATTGTTTTGTAACTTCCGACACCGGTTGTAGTATTACATCCACTAGGAAGTCACAAATATGATAGAGACATAAAAAGGAAACTTTAAAGATACTCTAATCAGTCAGAAATGTGATGTTTGTGGTGGATTTTCTCCAGGTTCTCTGGTTTCTCCTGCCGCTCATTCCATAAATTGCTCCATCATCACCTTTCCATTCATCAATTTCACCCACATTTCATATCATCTTCTTCCTCACCTGGTGCTTGGCTGACTACCCACTTCCAGATCTTCACTTTGTCTGGTCCATGGGGTTCTCTGACCCTTAACACAGGCTTGTAAGTCCTAGGGGATGTAAGGAAGGGTAATCAGGAAAAGAAGCATTTTTTCCCAGAAAACTATAAACATTTCAGTTTTTTGGTATAGACTTTCTTGTTATTCATAGTAAGAGAAATTCACTGTTAAGGTCTGACGGATTATTTCACTTCCACTCTGTATATGTGTATACATTAAGCTGCCAATATTGTTTATACTGGGTATGTCCAACCTTTTTTGGAAAAAGGCCATTGTTGTTATGGTGAATTGGTTTGTGGGTCACATGATTCCAGTTTAACAACATTAAATAGGATCTAAATTCTAAGAGAAACCAATTTATTTAAAAAATAGGTAATATACTGATATGTTATTTTGATTAAAATATTAATCATATGTTAGTTATTTTTAAAATTAAATTCAATAGATGTTTTTTCGTTTATAACCTAACTCAGAAATCTAAATTGAACCATATAAATTATAAATAATACATTATTTACCCTTGTATAAATTTTAGTTTAAAATTTAAATAGAGTTTTTATGTTAAAATAATTGAATTGATATTTTACCTATCAGTGCAACACCTGGCATTGCTTCTCACAGACAAAGCATCCAATTATTTGAGAGGTAGAACTGGAACTTAAAAATTCAATGCCACAACTGGGATTTGAACCACAGACCCGCCGCTTATTAGGTGGGTGCTCTAACCATTAAGCTACTGTGACAACCTGCCAGAATGACATTGAATTCTCAACCCAGTTCGTATTTCTCCCGGTAAACCACAAAGGCAGTCTCACATCAGAGACAATTACCCCAATGGTGACTTACTATTGCAAGTACTTTATGTCTCGGGATTAAATAACCTTCAGATGGTAATTATTATTTATGCCAACAAACTTACTGTTGATGTTAATTATTATTTATTTATGCCAACAAACTTACTGTTGGTGTTTTTAAACACACAAGCTGTGTATGGGCAAAGTTTGAGAGGTAGAACTGAAACTTAAAAATTCAATGCCACAGCTGGGATTTGAACCACAGACCCTCCGCTTACTAGGCGGGTACTCTAACCATTGAGCTACTGAATAATTACCATCCAATAATTATTTATTTATGCCAACAAACTTATCAGTGTTTTTAAACACACAAACCGTGTGTGGGCAGTGTTTGAGAAGTAGATTTGGAACTGAAAAATTCAATGCCAGAGCTGGGATTGGAACTAGAGACCTTCTGCTTATCAGGCGGGTGCTCTAACCATTAAGCTAGTGTGACAACCTGCCAGAACGGCATTGAATTCTCCAACCAGTTCATATTTCTGCCAGTAAACCACAAAGGCAGTCTCATTTCAGAGACAATTACTCCAATGGCAACTTACTATTGTAAGTACTTTTATGTCCCTCGATTAAGTAAGCTTTAGATGGTAATTAATATTAATTATTTATACCAACAAACTTACTGTTGGTGTTTTTAAACACACAAGCTGTGTGTGGGCAATATTTGAGAGGTACAATTGGAACTGAAAAATATAATGCCACAGCTGGGATTTTAACCACAGACCTTCCGCTTACCAGGTGGGTGCTCTAACCATTAAGCTACTGTGACAACACCTGCCAACATTTTAGGATATGTGAATTTACAGTAACTTTCTTGAGTATCTCTAATTTTTCGTTTGCTGACTCTGATAGTTTTCCATCTATGTTTTTTGATTAATCTGGTTATGGAATTGGGTTTAAATCCACTCAGATTTGCAACAAATTTAATATGCTCCTATACTATCATCAGTTTTATTCATATATTCCTCTTTTCACTGCACCTCACTTCTTCTAAAACTCCTAATCCAGCAAGCTCCTCTTATTTTTCCCCTTCCATCCCTTATCTCCCAGCTCTGCTGCCTGTTCCTCGTCATAAGCCCAATCAGAGAGGACCTACATCTCATTGGTCTGTGCTATTTAGACCCCAACTACTACTTTGGAGTATATTTATTTAATTTTTTTTTTATTTGCAATATTACTAAGATAAGTGAAGCTTTTCGTTTCTAATTTGTTCTTATTTTGGATTCTGTTGCTTCACTGTTAAAAGCTTCAATATTTCCGTAATTAACATATTAATATGTTTTATGTTTATAGGAAGCAGAGTGTGAGTCATTGCAGCGTCGTTTGGCAGACTTGATGCGATCTCATGAGACTATGTTGATTGAGAAATCTGAAACAATAAACCATCTGATGGCAAGCTTAGAAGAGAGTCAGAAGCGATGTCAGCAGCTAGTAACCAGGCAAAAAACTGCACATTTGACAACTTTTCAGACTGAGAATGAACAATTACAGAAGCAATATCAGCTGCTTGAGGTATTTCAACTTCAATTCTAAAATCAAGTAGAAGTAACCTACAAAACTGAACCAAATGTTGATGCTTTATATAGCTAAATACATTTAGAGAAGAGTTGTAGTATTGTCTATTTAAACTATTTGTTTCCCTGATATATATATACAAAACTGTAATCTTTTGTATTGCCAAAACTAACTGGATGATTAGCTTACATTTAGTTTGTATTATTTTACACCCTCATTCTCTTGCATTTGCCATGTATCTCCATTCACATTCATTGACTTATTGGAATGTATAAACTGAGTATTTGACTTATCGGTACTGCACAGGACTGTTCAGACTATAATGAGATATCAGTCTTCAGAGTGGCATACTGTTTTATCCTTCTTGCTATTCCAATTCAGTTTCGTGGAGTTATGTGATAGAAAACTTGCTTTTACAGGCAGAGTTGGTGAAGGCAAAAAAAGATATTAAAGATTATGAAGCCATGGCACAGATGGGGCTTCTGAGAGTGGATGATTCAGACACATTCATGACAGGATCCAAAAATAACCCAAAGGATGATGAAAATGTGAAACTGCGTGACCAACTTCAACGATGTCAAGCAAGTGAGATATATTATCAGTTTATATGTTTCTTGGTAGCAGTTTTAAGCTGAAATTGTGATAATAAATAGTTAAGTTATTGCTGTTACTGGCATTTTTAATTTGTATCTTCATAATGCAAAACACAAGAAGCCACATAGATTAAAAGGAGTATAACTGGCACTCAAACATGCATTATAACAGCTATTAGAAATAGAAACACTGCAAACAGTGACTGCTGCTACTGCTTCCTCTTCTTTAACTTCCTGTGGTTACTCTAAAAGTGTCGGGGGTCTTCGGTGAAGGACTTACATGTTTTCCTATCTTTTGCCATTCTCTTTAACTTCATCATATTTTTATTAACTTTCTTCCCCAGTTCCTCTATACAATTCTCATATGTGACTGGGGTAGGCTCTCTGTCTTCCTCCTTCTGGCCTTGCTTTCAGAAACTGTTTTGGCTTCCTTCCTTCATCCATTTGTGATAGGTGACTGAACCATTGTGATTGTCTTTGTGCTAATCGTTTCTCAGTTGGGGGTTGTTGCAAATCCCATCTCATTCTTTGATTTCTTATTAGATCTCTTTTAGTTTTACTGGCTATACATCGCAGACTTTTAATTTCTGATCCTGTTATTTTACTTATAGCAGGTCTGCTCTCTCTTCCATGTAATAGGATGGGTTCCAGTACAGTCCTGTATATTTTGAGCTTTGTTTGGGGGTGTATTTCTTTTTTCCCCAACATGGTATGACTAATTTGATAGTATGCTCTATTACGTTTTGTGACTCTATTATTCACTTCTTTTTGTATTTTGCCACATTGGTGTAATATTGTTCCTAGGTGTTCAAAGCTCTCAACCTGTTCAATCGGTGTCGCCTTACAGTATATGCTCAACTGTCCAACCTTATCCTCGGTCTTGGCCACCTGCATCACCTTGCTTTTACCTATGTTTATTTCCATTCCTTTTTCTTCCAGGGTGACATTCCATTCTTCTATTGCTTGCTGTAATTTTCTTTCGGTGTCAGGTATCAGCACTATGTCATCTGCATATATTAATGCCTGCCACTGCACTGGTCTCATTTTCCAATTTCCAATTTCCTTTTCTTTTAATCTTATAATCCGCCAATGCCAACCACGTTTCTGTTTGTAATAATAAGTGTTTCCATGCTTCCTTCTTCTCTTTTACTGCTGTTTTCACCCGTTCATCCCACCATTTAGTGTTCTTCCACATTGGTCCTACTTTCTCCTTACCACATGCTTCTTCACTCATATTTTTAAAAAGTTGCCATTTTAATTCAACATCTCTTACATTTCCTATTGGCATTGCTTTAAATCTATCCTTTAATTTATCTTGATTCTCTTCTTTCTTTAACTCTTTGGTAACATTTTCATCATGTTGAATTTGGAATGAGTGACACTATCTTTGCCCAAACCTTCACTTACTCTAATCTATATGCTGTAAAAATAAAGTAAATGCAAGTAGAAGCATGTGGCACAAATGAACCTCATTGGCTGGTGTAGTTTAATACTCCTGTATTCTTCCACAATATAGCTCCACGTTTTATTAACCTTCTTACTTTGCCTGCTTTTAATAAACCATTAAGTTGTTTTAATATACAATATAACTGTATAATGTAATATACTGCAATAATATATTTTATACCTCATCATTGATCAATTCTGCTTTGCCTTAAACTGTCTGATACATTCTATAGACTGGAATAGTCTCTTTTGAGTTTTTACAGTGCCTTGGGTCTGAGAGATATATGCCATACTTCTATCATGTCAGTGTATGCCAGTAAATCTACTGACATGGGGCTGTCACTTTTAAGCACACTTAAAAACCAAGGCCATGTTTGAACCTGCAACCTGGGAGCAGAAGAATATATATTTGTGAATATTGTGTTCAACTAAAGGAATACTTGAAAAAATTATTGTGATTATCATTTTGATTTGAATTCAAATATAATTTTGTCATGATGTTTTTCTCACCTTATATTAAAAGGTACTAAATATTTGTTTATTATAAGCCATACAGGATAATCCACAGGACAAACTGCAAGTGCATAATAGAGAGTATGCTATAATTATTTAAAACTTAATTGTATCAGTAACTATAGATTCACTTAGAAAATACATCCTATATATTCAGTGAAATTTGAATTACAATGCACATCATTTAATCAACATGGTTCAACTCAAGAAAATGATAAATAATTGTTAATATTTAATTGTACTCTGTTTCAGGTCTGAAGCTGAAACGGGACGAGAACAAGAAACTGAGAACACAGGTTGAAACGAAGGATAGAGCAATTAAAACACTTAAGGATAAAATGGATACATATGTGGTGGAAGCAGACAAATTAAAGGTAATATAAAATGCTAAAATCCAAGTAACTTAAAGAAGCTGTACTCTTGAAACCAATGTATTTCTATCTTTTGAGAGAATAAGATTTAGAAAGTGGAAATGTATGTTATTGCATTTGTTTTAATAGGACAATGCAAGAAAATTACTTGAGGAGTTGGACAAACAGAAGACTGGGTATTCCATAAAGACTTCAAATTCAGAAGAAATTGACATAGCTTCCTTACAACATCAGGTTCATGAGCTCCAGGTAAAAATAATCTGATCTTAACAAATTAGTTTTACTTGCAACATTTATTCATTTAAATAATAATAATGATGATGATGATCATAATAATGATGATGATAAGATTGATAACAGTAACTACAAGAAGAAGAAGAATACTGCTTTTATTTGAGACATAACTATTTCTCTTTGCTATAATATATTGGTGCTTATACATATTTTCCTAAGGAAGTCGAGGCTAAACTCAAAGGGCTGTAGTGCTACAGGATAACGATGGCGATGATGGTACATATCTTTTTGTCATCAAGTGCATTTTTTACTTTTTCTACTGCTTATCTGTAGTAGTAAGTAGGGAAGCATTGCATTCAATCCAAAAATTTGATACTGAAATTTCATCAGAAATACCATATTTCATTGTATAAGTGTCACACTTTTTATAAAGTAAAAATAAACAGTGCAACGATTATACTAAGAATAAATTATTCTTTAAGACTATTATTTATTTAAGACTAGCTGTATTAACTTTAGGCAACTATTGTACAGTAACAGGAGTATGAGCAAGTCTGAGTGCATTGCAGCACAACCTCATTACACTGTTCATAGTTGATAAGAAAGGAGAGGAGATCAAGGGGAAAAGAATTGAAGATAGCACCGCAATGCAAACACCTACTCCAGTCAATAATAAAATAAAAATAAAAATGTG
The DNA here is from genome assembly GCA_030765045.1 of Tenodera sinensis. Taxonomy (NCBI): domain Eukaryota; kingdom Metazoa; phylum Arthropoda; class Insecta; order Mantodea; family Mantidae; genus Tenodera; species Tenodera sinensis. The sequence continues at coordinate 102,473,639 of CM060972.1, forward strand.
ACTTTAGGTTTCTTGAATTAAGATTCATCTATTATTTACAAAAGCATTTACATTACTGTTGAATCGTGTATACCTTTCAACTGAGATCAGTATTATCGAACTATAACAAGTCCGTAATTTGGCCTGGAAAAAAGTTAAATTGGTAAATAATAAGTGAAGGTCATTGTAAGATATGCATGAACATTTAGTATACCTAAGTACTCATTAGGACCACCTTTGTAGCGCAATTTTGTTAGGTTCTGGGGGACTAATTGAGGAGCTACTTGATGGAGAAGTAGCGTCCCAGGTGGCGAAGGCCGCATAATTGACCAGGAGGATTTGGGGTGCTGATCACGTCCCACTCTCCAGTACTGCACCCCACCAATGATGCCTGTAGTGGGCAGAGGTGGGGGATGCAGTGGCTGGGCGTCAAGCCAAGGCCCTTCCTTGGCTGTAGCGCTAGGGTTTTAGTTTTTTTTAAGTAGTCATTAGAGTAACTACAGAAACTAACAGCCATACACAACTAAGAATAAGATTGACTTGACGCATGTTAATCAAATGGTTCACACCTCTTGCCTCTTCACTCATCATTTAGTCATGCCTGCCAATTCTCATTCTTTAGGTACATTGATGGGCGGCTACCCACCATCTCGACGTTGGCAGACTGATGGCGTTGACAACGAGGAATATATTACATTGTGCTACATACACTGTCTTCTCTCCTGTGAACCTAATAGGCACATTATTTTTCAGTATTTCTTGATAGTGAACACTTAAGATATTAATATGATATAATGAGGGGAAATACTTGAGTCCCAATTGCTTCTATATAAGTCAGGGTATGACCATTATACAGTGGCAATAGTTATGCTGTAAAATGCAGTACATGCTTTGAGAATCTGGAACTCAAAAACATTTTTAGGAAAATGTCTGTGTGTATCTTCATATATTGAAAGTTGGCACCGGGGTTGTTTAAATAATTTAAGAGCTAAAACTGAGTCATTAATAACACAAAATAACATTCACCATTTAAAGTTCCCATAACATGTTTTGGAAGTTAGATTCTTCCATTGTTAACTAAACATTGATTGGACCTTAATAGGATGACACAAAGTGGCTGTGAATTTTACTAGCGTTACAATGAAAGTAAATAGTAAAACTCTACTTTTGATTTTATATTTTGTCTCAAGCCTTTTCTTTTATATATCCCTGCTCTCAAAAACAGTAACATACAGCTTTCTTAATTGCAGGATTCTATGCATTTGATATTAAAAATAATACCTGATGCATTACATTCACATGACTTTCTTTACCCACTCTTCAAGAAATTGTTCTGTCACCTTCAGTTAATTGAGATAAACATTTATAGAAATATTTTATTACATATTTTCTTCTAGGCGCACTCGGAATAGGGAAATACAATTTGCTTAAGAGATAGCCGAATCATTTAAGAGCTAGTTGCAATGTGACATGTTTGAAATTTTGTTCTCTTTGTATGTCCAAAAAAGAATAAAAAACCAATAATTACTTCTCATTTGAGAAAAGTACGAGTATTGAAAAATTCAAACCAATAACAAGAATATCTCAGAAATGTTTGAGAGGTGGAATCAGGACTGAAAAATTTAATGCCATAGCTGAGATTTGAACCACAGATCTTATGCTTCACATGGGGCTGCTCTAACCACTGAGCTACCATGGTAACTTGCTGGTATCACATTAAATACCCCATTGATTTGTATTTTCCCAGTAGACCACTAGGAAATCTCACATCTGAGATAAATAATCCCAAAGGAGATTTACAATTGTACTTTATGTCCTGGGTTTAATTAAATAACCTTTAAGCCATCTCAGAAATGAATTTTTGGATGTAATACAATGCCTTCTCTACCTATTGTGTGCATGGCAGGGAAAATAAAACGTAATGAAATTATACCAATTGTATCTAATTATGTGATAAGGAATCAACTTGCAACTTTCAAAACCTGATTCTCTTATAAAATGTGCTTAAATATGTGTAATATTTTTAATAGTTTTGAAAGGGTGTAAGATAAAGGTGGTATCCAGAATATTCGAGACTAGTGCTACCATCTGGTCAAAAACTTACTTTGGGACTAATGACTGTCGTCGCCCTCAAAGTAGTCCCTCACCACATGTCCCAGTGATTTTGCTATTTTCCAAATGAGTCCTGGAAGTCATGTTCTTTGAGGGTGTTTAGAACAGACAGTGTTTCTTTTTGAATCCTCTCAGTTGTGTTGAACTGACATCCTTTCAACTTGATTTGCAGTTTGGGGAATACAGTGAAGTCACAGGTTGCCAAATCAGGCAAATATGGTGGATGGAAGACAACCGCCGTGTTGTTTTTTGTTAAAAGGTTCCTAGTGGACAAGGAATCGTGTCAGCAGATTATCATGATGCAATGGTCAGTTTCCTTGTTGCCAAAATTTGGGCCATCATCTCCACATGTTTTAATGGAGCCATCCTAAATTGTCACAGTAGTACATGGATTTTACTGTTTCATTTGGTGGGACAAATTCTTTGTGCACGATCCCCTTGGTATCAAAGAAAACAAGGGTCATGCTCTTGACTTTGCTCTTCAGTTGTATCGCTTTCTTTCTTCTTTTTCTTTTATTTGTCTTGGCGAATTCAAGCTCTTCCACTGGGACGATTGCTGTTTTGTCTCAGGGCCATAGGTGTTCATCCCTCTCTCTTCACCAGTGATGATCCCGGACAAGAAGTTTGGGTCATCAGATACAGCCTGATGAAGTTCCGTCCATACTGCAACACACTGTACCTTCTGATCAGCAGTCAGGATTCTTGGCAGCCCATTTCTGTAGCATGGTGGTGACATGTCTGCCTAACATCCAAGAGGTCGCAAGTTCAAATCTGGCTTAGAGTGAATTATCCAGATAGGGTTCTTTCTGAGGTTTTCCTTTATTCTGAGAGGACGAATGTTGGATAACTTAAAGCTCTAAGGACCTCAGGCTCAATTTAGCATCATTTCACCTATTTCATTCAATCACCATTCAATATGAGACAGTTGGAGTACGTTATCAAAAAAAAAAGACCCATGGCACAAATTGTGTGGCAACACAAGGGCTGTTCAACGTTGATCCTTACAAACAAGATGTTGAACCTTGGCAATAATGTCAGGGGTTGTGCAGCTGACAGGGCCACCGGTGTATCAGTAGCTGTATAGCCCTGAACCAAGCATGCCACTCAAACACACTTTTACGGCTCATGCTTTATCCCCAATACACTTTTTTAGTAATTGTGAGGGTCTTAATAGCATTTTTCCCGAGATTTGCCCAGAATTTGATGCACACTGTCTGTTCTAATCTTGGATCCATTGGAAAATGTACACATACTACACACAGAGTATCATGAAAAGTATATAGAATCAACACATCTACCCAGTAGCGTGAAACTTTATATACTCACTCATCAAATGTGCTAGTGTTGCTACCTGCCAGTACAAAACTCTACTGCAACCACTGTCAAGATGGCAGCACCATTGTCATATAATTTTCTTATGCTTCTCTATGACTATGCTGTAGACCAGTATTTTGGAGTTAGTTCCTTAATACATAATCACATTAGTGTTTATCACTCAGTAATTTCTTGTTCCTCCTCCGAAAAATGAATACAGGTATGTTCTACTTAGATATACTATATTTTATTTTTGTAGTCTGAGCTAATGAAGATCAATACTGATAAAGAGAAACTATTGGAGGAAATCCAGACAGACAGGCAGAGAAATGCTGAGGAGAGGTTGTTGGCCAAAGAGCAAATCAGTGAGGAGTATTTGCGATGGCATGATGCAAAAGTTGCTCATATTATGGAACAGAACAAACAAGAGCTCGAAATAGTTACTAGAAAACTAAGGTAAGTTTCCTTGTGCATGCATAGTTATATATAGTGTATAATGTTCTTTATCTGATTACTTCTCCTGTATGGAGGACTGACACCCCCTCAGACTTACAAGCCAGTGCCTAGGTTCAGACACCTGTTGGGGAGCACAGGAATCTATGGACTGGGCAGGATGAAGACCTGGAAGCGAGTGGTCAGCCAAGCACCAGGTGTGAGATTGAGGAAGAGGATGATATGAAATGCAGGAGAAATGGCTGATTGGGAAAGTGATGATGGAACAGTTTGTGGAATAAGTGGTGGGGGCAACTGGGGAACCTGGAGAAAACCCGCCTATGTGCTACTTCTTCCACCACGAATACCATATGTGGGTCCGTGGGATTGAACACTACACCTTGGGACAGGCAACTGCTTGGCCACAGTGCCGCCTTATAGTGAATACTGTCCTTCATAGAAGTATTCTTAAAACCCTTATGTGTAATACTTTTATGACTTATATAAAACGTTCTTCTCAATTCTATTTTATTACAAAATTGTTGTTGTTGTTTTCTAGTGCCTTGCATCTGGCAATGAAGCCATTAGCATTCGTACTTTCCAATACTTTTGAACTGTAGTTTCTTCTGATCTTAATGCTTCACAGGTCTTCAAGTGTTCTTCATTCATTTCTGCTGGATCGTTACACAGGACACATATTATTACAAAATAAACTGTTTGAGTTTTGCTATGAATATGACTTTTGAATAACATACACAAGATTAAATTGCGTAAGCTTTCATGGCTGGTGTAATAGAATACAGAATGAATATTCAGGTTTGTGGGCCATGGTCTAGTGGAAATTCTTCTTCCATATGTTTAATTCGAAACTATGTCGAACATCAGTGGTGTGACCATAGTACTCTGTTGTTTTGTTTGGGCACTAATGACTGCCGTTTCAGTGAACTGATCAGAGCCGTTTGGTTTCATAGGTTTTATATGTTAGCATGTTTAGGCATATGACAGTTGGTCTGGTCTTTGTTTATTGGCTTGGCTGTTGCGTGGGCTGGTTTAAAGTGGGGGTTGCCATTGTTGTCAATTGTTTTTTTTTTTCAAATTCAAATTTATTGCTCATAAAACTTGTAATACAAGCATGGAGCATTGTCAAATGCTAATACATGACTAAAAAATACATCATGGCACATAATTAGACTTATGGAATATTGAATATACAAAAATACATTAACAGTACACATTAATTTAACATCTCTTCTAACCTGTATGGGCACTTTTCAATTAGATAATTGCATATGATTTTGAATTTGTCTCCGGTCAGGTGACAATTTCAAAATCATATGCCAGCTAGAGCTACAATAAATACCAGCCCTTCGACAACAATGGAAGCCCCCACTTTAAGTCAGCTCATGCAGCAGCCAAGGCAATAAACAAAGACCAGACCAACTGTCATACGCCCACATATGCAAAGCATATAAAACCTGTGAAACCAAATGGCTCCAATCAATGCCAAAAGTAGCAGAGTACTACAGTCACACCACTATTGATGTTCAATGCAGTTTCAAACGAAACGTATGGAAGAAGAATTTCTACTAGACCACGGCCCATAAGCCCGAATATTCATTCTGTATTTTATACACAAGATTAATGATTACGGTCAGTTTACTATAGTGGCCATCAAACAGAACACTAAAAACTCTTTGGCTTTTATTTTTGGAACTATAGGGTGAACCATTTCAACTGTTGAATAAAGTACTTTATTTCCATGAAATGTAACATATATCAAGATACATGCTGCTGCTACGTATAAAAGCATTATGTATGAGAAATTACATCTGGTATATGTCCCCAACAACTTGCCCTACATGTTGTAAGTCTATCAATAAGATATGTTATTACCTTTAGACAGATCTGTTCCTGGATTTGGATGATGCATTTCGAATCTGTTACTTCAGTTGTATTTTTCGGGGTAATTTTTCTAAACTTGCAATTCTAAATGCCCCCAAAGGAATTTCCTAGAGGGAACTTTTTGCAATTTCCAATTGTTGTGAACAACAATGAATTGATTTTTGTGTGCTGAAGGCAACACTGTGGTGCACAATTGCAATATTCTTATCAGACTACCTGGAACGAGAGCCACTGGATGTCTGTTGTCTCAAATTTTGTCATTAGCCAATGAACATGGACTCAGGGGCATTATGACAATTGAGACCCACACAGTTTCCACATAATATTCACAGATTTGTAATGTGTTTTCACAATCAATGTTTCGTTGCTCCATTGTAAAGCATTCTGTGATAACTAACTGCAAGAAATACTGATTAAAAAGACATAAATGAAATGCTCCCATGACAACAATCAAAGAATGGCATGCAATTAAAAGCCGGCATTCTTAATGGTCCATCCTATAGTTATGTATGACTGAAAATGTTTGCTACATATGAATGGTGAAGTGAAAATGGAGTTTTCTGGTGACATCTCCATGAATTTGTCTACATTGTTCATCAGTGGGATTTTAAAATACAGTGCATATTTGTTGTATTTGGTAGCTTTCATTTCGGTGCTCATGATAGCAAGACTTGGACTCCATCAGGACTGAAAAATACCATAGCTGGAAATACAATCTGAAGCTTTCCTGGCGAAGAACAACTTGAATACCATAGCTGGAATTTGAACCATGGATCTTTTGCTTCATGTGCAGTTGCTCCCAGCAATGGCATTGAATTTTTCAGTCCTGGTTCTATCCCATGCCCATGCATGGCTTGTGTGTTTAATAAAGCCAGCATTAACTTGGTTGGCATAAATAACAATTACTGGAACTGCAGTTGATCCTTAGCTTATGTTGGAAGCAACAGTTCCTAAAAGTATTTGGTAGTTAAAAAGTAAGTGAAATTCATAAAATGTCCTAAGTCATTGAATATCATGACTATACTGTACTGTATCTAACTTTTTGCACTTCATCTTGGTTACTTGTTTTACAGTTCCTTTATGAATGTGGTTCTTGATCTATCCACAAGTACTTTTTCTATTAAATATTAAGTTAGAAATCTTATTTATCTCAGTAGGATTCATGCAGCATGTTATTTTCAATTTTAGTGTTCAGCTGGAAGAAGCCCGCAAGGAATGTGATGATGTGAAGAAGCAGTACATTGAAGTATGCAGTTCGAAAGAGAAGCTGATTACAGCTCTGAAGTCTGAACAGAAAATCAATGAAGAAGTAGCAGAGAAAATGAAGGAAAGTGAAGCAAAAGTAATGGAAATCCAAGCAAGATTGGAAGCAGAAGAGAAAAAGGTATCTTACATAAACTTGAAAATGTTTGCACAGATATATGAGTACATATGGTCTCTTCATTAAACTACCACGTTTGCCTGCGTATAAGATGCACTGGCATAAAAGACATCCCAATTTTTAAGATCTTTTTAGGGGAAAAAATGTAATTTAATACATTTATTCCAAAACAATTATAACACATATGTGCATATACATCAAATATCTAGGCAATATAAGTAGGAAAAAGTGTTCAACTTTTAATTTTCATGCTAAAAACCACAAAATTCATCCTCTCTTTTTCTTGCGTTAATGACAAACCGAAGAAATTCAAAATTTATTCTTCGTACTTGGCTATTATCTTCTGTGATATTTTTGTCTTGATTTACATGCAAAGTCAATACCTCTTCATAAATCTTGACCATGATCTTGATCCAATAAAGTTGGTGATCCCTTTGTTAGTGGCTATTGCTTTCGCTTGATGAATGTTCATTTTCATAAATGAAATTCGCACTTGTCTAAGCTGAGTAGGCTTTCATGGCCAGCGACATCATATAGGAAACGATTATCCAGGCTTATGGGCAGTGGTCTAGTGGAAAAACTCCTTCCCGATGTTTCATCCGAAGCTGTGTCAAATATCTTCAGTGGTGTGGCTGTAATACCCTTCCAGTCTTAGCTACAACTGATACACAGCCTTTTGTTTCATGGGCGTTATACACCTAGCTTGGGTGAGTAGATCTGGCTCCCGGTTGGTCAATTCTTTGTTGATTGCTTCTGCTGCTGTATGGTCTGGCCAATGAAACTGAGGTGGTAGATGGACTCACAATGGCTGAAGATGAAATCAAATGATCCTGAAAAGTTTCAGTTTTTCCAGCATTTTAAAATGAAGGTGAGTGTAAAAAAAGTGACAAAAAATTGAACTCAAAACGTACTATCTATTCACTCTAAGGTTGATCCGCGCGAAATTGAACCCAGATGGCCAGTGCACAGTTATAATGTATCCTTCCGCCATTCGCGCCAGAAATAGTCACAACACAACCACGTGGTGAGTGCATGCGGTACGTAATAGAAACGAAATGATCCCTTATTCCGTCAATTTAAAGAGTAACTAACATGTAACACGAATTGCGTTTCTAACAAAATCGTCACATTCTTGCATGGCGTATTTCACACGCTTTCGTTTTTTCCCGGGTGTAACCACTTTTCCTGTTTCAGCTTTTTCTTTACGAGCACTGTTAATACTGGTACTCGAAACACCGGTGAACTCAGAAGTTAATTTCAGTACTTCTTTGATGGGAACAGTTGGATATTACTCACACAACTTACAATACACGTTCAACACTATTGTTTTTTCACCACTAGTCAACGGTTTTCCCGCATTATGCTTTGCATAAGTCGACGAAGACGCAAGAGCAAATTCACCGCGGTCGTCCGTCATGATTCTAAATAGGAACTGCTGGCTGTAAACAATACTCGGATATCAGGTCCTCACACGAGTTGCATGTTGGAACTTGTAGCTCTGTTTATCAGTATACATCAGCGTTAATTAACCTCTCAAGTATTTGTGTAGAATGTTATATCATTTTACGACAAATTCATTCTAAAACTCAGATTACTAGAATGGGACTACTTCCCTGCACGCATTGCTACCGTGTTGTACCACGGTGCACTGATCACGTGGGTTTGTTTTGATGCGGACAAACCTAAGAGTGAACTTGGTTTAGTGACATGTTTCATCTGTATTATTAAGAGCTGGTAAAATAGTGTAGCATTGAAGGGTATATGTTACTTAGCATCTTTACCAACGATATATTAAACTGGGTGTTGGGCGTCTTCAGAAAAGGGTAACCTACCATGTCTGGAAGGGAAGTACAGGAGTGGTACCTTAGGGTACTACTTACTAAGAGTGGCTATAAGTATGGTAAAGTATTAACTCCAGAAGTTGACGTGTAGTTCTGGTTTAAAGGAGGTTTAATTTACGTAAATAAAATTATGAATTCACATAATAATGAGAGAAAGAGGAAATAGTGGTCAGAGCTAGATAGCTGTTTAGTGGAGATTCCAGACAATGCAAGTTCCATCTTAAAAGACATTGTTAAGGATTAAAGTATTGCAGGTTTGTCTTAGCATGTGGAATTGACACCTTGCTAGGTCAAAATTCAGGGGTTTAAATACATAATACTTGTTTGAGGTCATTTTGAGTCACCTTTTTACACTCACCTTCACTTAAATTGTTTTAAAAACAGGAAACGTTTTCAAGACCATTCGGTTCCATCATCAGCCTTTGGGTGACTGACGCTATCTTCTGGTTCCTCCTCTCTGCTACTATCGTCTCACTACCATCTGGTGTTAAGGGTGCAGATGGCATCGCCACCGCCATAGGCCACCACCACCGCCGCCGCCACGGTATCAAAAACATAATTGTTACAATAGTATTATAATAATTTGGGTGTACTATAAACTTGATAGCAACAATTGAAAACAGTGAAAATAAGTTTTGTTGCATTTTAATCTGCCAATCACCTCGTGATCAACTGCAATGCAAAATTCATACTTGAGGCTCAACAGTTGAACTCCAGAATATGCAACTGATGTCTGTTTTGCTGTATCTTGAGCATCAACTTCACATTGCAATTTATTTTATTACACTAAATGTTTCAATCATAAAGGATTTTTCATGATGCATCTCTTTATCCAAGGTCACTCTCCTGGAGGAAGAGCTGCTAAGATTAAAGATTGCAGCATCAACAGCAGAGAAAGTTCAGAAACTGTTAGTGATTGAACAACAGAAGGTGGTTGCACTACAGAATGCCTTAGATGAAGCTCAGCAGCATGAAGCGCGTTACAAAGAAACTGTTGTCGCAGAAATTGAAAAAGGTATGGTAGATAGGTCTTATCTTTATAAAATCTTAACCTGTCCATCACAGCGCTGAGTAATATTTTCATATTTTAAATTAACATTGTGTGGTATTTTTTGTTTGACTTCACTATTGCACATATTTACCTGCACAGAACATATTTCCAAGGCAATCCATAGTTAGATGTGATCAGCTGCAATGTTATTTAACTTGGCCTGCAGATTTCTTTGTTAATAAATTGTACCTGGAGGTAAAGTTAGTATTCTTTAATATCTCAACATTTAATAACCTCTTCCTGTCGCTACGTTCTCTACAGCTTATTATAGTAAGAAGAGAAAGTATTGCATTCCATTTATAAAAGTTTACATTTCACTGAAAATACATATTTTGAATTATTATTTTTTTATGCCAACAAACTTACTGCTGGTGCTTTTAAACACATAAGCCGTATGTGGGCAATGTTTGAGAGATAGAACCAGAACTGAAAAATTCAATGCAACAGCCAGGATTTGGACCACAGACCTTCTGCTTCACGCATGGCTCCTCTAACCACTGAGCTACTGTGGCAACTTGCCACTACATCATCAAAATCCCCAACCGATTTGTATTTTCCCGGTAGACCACAAAGAGAATCTCACATCAGAGGTGAATACTACAAGGGCAACTTATAATTGGAAGTACTTTATGTCCTGGGATTAAATAAACTTTAGATGCTAATTATTATTTTTTATGCCAACAAACTTATTGCTGATGTTTTTAAATATACAAGCTGTGTGTGGGCAATATTTGTTTCTTGTGATGTTATGGAAAGAGTATGTATAGCATTCAGTTTTCTAAATCATTTTCTATCACTATTCCCTTTGTACCTATAACAAAATGTATAATGCAGCTATTGCAGAAAAGGTGTATCTCAATTAAATGAACTTGACAGGAAAATGAACTTTTCTAGGAATAATTTGTATATTCATAATAAGTAATGAGTAGAGGAAGTGATATGGGTATAACGTCAGATGTTGTTATTCATTTGTCAAGCTTAGCAATAAAGAATTTGTCTATTTGCAGCAAAGGCAGAGGCTCTGAAAGAAATGGAGAAGGACATGAGAGAGAGACAAGTAAGGATAAGTTGAATTTACTCTAATGATATAGATTTCAAATTGAACCTTTAATTTTTCTTCAAGATATATTTCCATAATGTCTACTATTATCCAAAAATGTTGTACCTATGTAAGTTCACATGCAGATTTCTTTCTTAGCTTCTAGTGTTGATGAGTTTTACCTGTTGAATGGCGTATCAAATATGATAGCTGATCAACAAAGGCTGAAACTGATTCTTTTTTCACAGATGTCTGGCAGGAATAGTAACTCAAAAAAGGGAAAAACTATTTACCAAAATTATATTGTTCAATTTATGTCCAGAAGTTATTAAAATCGAAAGGAAATATGCTCAAGATTGATCATAACCCTTGCAATTGAGGGGCGGCGCCGTGGCCGAGCGGTTAGCGCGCTCGCCTACCACCTAGGCGGCCCGGGTTCGATCCCAGGGACCCGCATGTGGTATTCGTGGTGGACGAAGCGGCGTCAGGGCGGGTTTTCTCCGGGTACTCCGGTTTCCCCCGCCATCTCATTCCACCGGTGCTCCATCTTCATGTATCATCAGTGTCACCGCCTGCGGTGCCGTAGTAGTAAAAGCGGGCGTTAAACACTACAACAACAACCCTTGCAATTGATGTATTATAATCAATAACAATAGGCAACCAATGGGCCACAGTTGCTATGTCCATGTTTGACAGAAATAAACCAATTACCCCAATTAGGATAGTAATGAATGATTACTAGTGATATGTTCTTTGCTAAGCACGGTTGCATATTTGTACTGCAGAATAAGAGATTTTGTTGGTAATCCAATGACATTGGATTATATCGCCAATGGACATCTGATTCAATACAGCGTGTAAATATTCAGTATGTGCAAATATCTTAAATATTTTAAAATATTTACGAAAGAAAGAAGTGAGGATTTAACTCATACAAAACCGCAAAGTTCCTGAATACAATAGCTTCGGGACCTAAAAGTATTACTTCTTGTAAATGAGTGAAGATAATTTATTCAACTATTGCAAGTTAATGGCAATAAAGTTGAAGTAGCTGAAAATTTGAATATTTATTTGAAATATATACCTCGCCCTTATACATTAACTTGACCCAACAATGCCCTGAGGATAAGACTCATTACTACTATATCGCTGCTATAGCTACTCTGTAAAAACCATGAAGTGGTATCCTTACCTCTTCTTTTTGTAGAGCTATGATGTCGTGTTGTCCCTTCATCAATATCCCTGGTGACCTCTCACCTTGTTCGTCGCTGTAGGACCTGGATTGTTTTACATGTGTCTCAGGGCCGATCCTCTTGGCTAGTTGTAGAGATGGTATGGGAACGTAAGATGGAGGCATTTGGGTATTCAGTAATACACACTTGTCTTTTGAATTTCTTCTCTTTGCACACACTGAATTCTCTGCAAGATTTTTATAATAATAACAAACTGTTCCTGCCCTTTTTTTTATAGGTCTGCGTGACTCAGTAATTCACATAAATCACCAGCCTACGTTAATTAGTATTATTCTAATTGCTCCATCTCAATTCTCCACTGTGCGGTTTCATTTAGTGCTTGTAACATGTAATTCTAAACATTTATTGCCTTATGCACATCACTTATTTATTGGGTACATATATATCCATGTCACAACAATATCCATGCTTCGGGCTAGTTGCCCACACAACGGTCTCAATACAACTGAATCTGTTCAAATACTGTCTTGTAAATTGAAAATCAAACTGTCGGAACACAAAGGAATCTTGTGACTTCCTCACCTGCATGAGGAGCAGTGTTGTGGAATATTTATGATACGATTGTATGTGGCAAATAACAGTGCATGATACTTTATCAAATGTCTTTCAGCAATACAATCCAGTATTATAGGTTGCCGATAATATCTCGTTATAACTAATAATGTGAATAAATCTTACATTACCTCTTAGTTACGTACCTAACAACTGCCACTTATCAATTACCTATTGTTATCGATTGTAACATATCCTTGGACATGTTGCTTATGATTTGAATAGCCTCAGAATACAGGTTGAGAAATGTAACCTTGATATTTACATTATATAGTAAATTCACAGATCTCAGGTGGATACAACTTGACATATTAAACATTGATGTAAATTTTCTCATTAATTCATGTGGACATATAATTCCTGCCACAGCCATATATTACATAATGTGCTCTATTTATTCTTGCTGTAAGTTTCTTAATATGACTTTTTCAGTTTAAGTATTTATCAGTTATGTTGACAGCACCATGGCCGAGCGGTTAGTGTGTTCACCTACCACCTAGGTGACCCAGGTTCAATCCCAGGGACCTGCATATGGTATTCATGGTGGATGAAGTGGCATCAGAGTAGGTTTTCTCCAGGTTCTATAGTTTCCCCTGCTACTCACTCCACCAATTGCTCCATTACCACTTTTCCATTCGCCTGCATTTTACATCATCCTCTTCCTCACTCTGATACTGACCACCCGCTTCCAGGTCTTCACTCTGTCAGATCCATAGGTTCATGTGCTCCCCAACAGGCACTTACCCTAGGCACTGGCTTGTAAGTCCTAGGGGTTGTAAGTCCTACATAAGGGGAGGGTAATCAGGTAAAGCAAAAGAAGTCAATTATGATTCCCAAAAATTTTGTTTCGGAGACACATTGTAAGGTTTCTTTATTGTATACAATTTTTGGTCCTACTGATTTATTACTATTAGAGCCTGTGACACACATTCAGTGTGACTTTTTCCCATTTAACTAGATTTGCTAGAAGATAAAAATAGAGAAGTAAAATAGGTTTAAGAAACTAATATATTGTAAATGTATGAGAGTGACTGGTAAAGAGCTGGAACACCGGTCATATTCACTTGTATACAACTTAGCAAATAGAAAAATGTTTTAATATATTTTTTATTTTTTTAAAGAGAAAGCAACCTGTAACCATAGCTGTTGCTACTTCACCCATACAGAAAGGAAACCAGGAAAACAAAGAGAGAGAGGAAATGGAGAAAGCTTTTGCTCGGCAGTTAAATGAAAAACTGGATCTGGTGAGCACTTGAATGATCAAGCCTGGTTCACAATAACCCAAGAATCAAAACCAGAACAGCAAGCAAACAGCATATAACATTTATTTATGCCAACAAACTTACTTTTGGTGTTTTTAAACACACAAGCCCTGTATGGGCAATGTTTAAGAGGTAGAACTGGAACTTAAAAATTCAATGCCACAGCTGGGATTTGAACCACAGACCCTCTGCTTATCAGGCAATAGTAAGTCACCATTGGGGTAATTGTCTCTGATGTGAGACTGCCTTTGTGGTTTACCGGGAGAAATATGAACTGGTTTGAGAATTCAATGTCATTCTGGCAGGTTGTCACAGTAGCTTAATGGTTAGAGCACCCCCCCCTCCCCCGGTAGGCAGAGGGTCTGTGGTTCAAATCCCAGCTGTGGCATTGAATTTTTAAGTTCCAATTCTACCTCATTTAACATTTTGATTCATTTGTGGGAATATGAACGAGAACCCATATCAATGATCATGCTGAAAGCTAAGGGAAAATCAATTTTAGGGGTTTGGATGTCATTTTTTTTTTCTTAATATGTTTTTCATCTGTTTCCAATTCAACCAAAATTATGCAGGTTAGCGAATGTCAAAATTTGATAAATTACCTGTTATCTAAAGTCATTACTACTTCTGATTCCTTTAGTCGTATTGTGTGTCATTCCATTATTAATAGTGTACATTAAAATTATTCATTGTTTTTTGTTAATTTCTAAGGTTTTTGCTGTTGTCTTTAAGGCAATAACCAGTTTTAAGTTGCTTACAAGCAAACTGTGACACTTGCTCCAGAATTCAAGTGAATAAGGATGTACGCTTTCTGAAGTATTTTCCAGTTTCATTTTCCCACCTTATGACTGCAGGTCAATTAAAACAACTAGTCCATCCTGACAGCTACTGCCTGGCTGCAATGCTGGGTTGCCAGCTCCTCCCTCAGCTGAACTGTGTGCCACACAAATAGGGGACAACTACAAACACTATAAAGTGCACCAGAAAACATTTGTTCTAAATGCCGCAAAACCTTAACTCATTGAAATTTTTCAGTTCCAATTCTACCTCTCAAACATTGCCCACACACGGCTGGTGTGTTTAAGAACACCAACAGTAATTAAGGAAATTGAAGCTATTAACAGTGAAGCAACAAGATTCTAAAGTAAGAACAAATTAGAAACTAAAAACTTCACTTATCTTAGTAATGTTGCAAGTTATTTTTTCAAACATTTACTCGAGTTTCGAGTTGACTCCAACTTTGAGAATGAGTGGGAGTCAACTCGAAACTCAAGTCAGTGTTTGAAAAAATAACTTGCAACATTACTAAGATAAGTGATGTTTTTAGTTTCTAATTTGTTCTTACTTTAGAACCAACAGTAAGTTTGTTGGCATAAATAAATATTAAATCATGTCATTTTTTAATAGATTGATAATGAAGCACTACAGGGGTGCAATGTAATACCTGAGTATGATTGGTGGAAGCATTTGTTAACATGGAAACTCTTTCAAGTGCATGTGTGCACCTAGCAGTCAGATTGGACTAGTTATTTAATTGAACTGTAGAGCAGCTGTATATATCATGGCTGCCTTTAATCATTTTACAGTCGAACATCTAATATGCACATATGATGAGGATCTTATATCACATTCCCAGGACCTAGTAAAGTTTTGCACTAATAAGTAAATGCATACAAAATGTGTATATTTTAACTTTGACATTCTCTTAGTGGTTTTTATTCTCAGATATTCTGAACCAGCCTTAAAACATTTCTGAACAGGATTAACTGGAGGTAATTTGCAGCTCTAATAATAGTTTGTAGAAAGGAAATATTTAAGCACTAATTTACAAACATTCCTGAGGTGCTAGGTAGTGTATGTACATCCAAGAATACTGCAAAAAATGTTGATGGCTGTGCATTCTGGGTTCAACTTGTTTCATAGCATGTGTACTGTGGCTAAGGCTATAAACTGTGCCTATTCAATACACTCCAGCATACAAGTATTTCTGCATTATTTTTAAAGCTCAAAAATAATTTTCAGCCTCTAAAAATGCTGTACTCAGTCCCCATATGTCTGGCAAAAAAAAAAAAAAAAAAACGAACAACAAATAAAATTCTGGGTGCCCAAGAAATTAAAACACTTCTGAATAGAAAGGCTCGGCAAGACTACAAAGCTAAAATCCAGGACAACATAAAAGACACACAGTGGGCTAAAATACAGCATGGCCTACCAATAAACATTTACCATGGAAAGAAGCCATGACATTATTCAGGCTGAAGACAGGTCATGACTGTCTTGCAGCACACCTGTGCAAAATAAACATCTTCACATCTGAGAAGTGTACACTTTGTCAATAGGAAACTCGATCCCAAACAACAGGAAGCAGCCAACCTGGCCAAATTGTACTGGACGGCAAGATTCAAATCAACTAGAACTTTTCAGAAGGAAGGCCATTAGAAGGAGAAGGAGGTGGTAGTGGCAGCAGCAGTAGTGGTGGTAGTGGTGGTTTGCCTGTATCAGACCAATCAGTGATAATTGATTGTTGCAATGTACACAAGCCATGTGTAGGTAAACTTTGAAAGATAGAATCAGAACTGAAAAATTCAACACCATAGCCAGAGTTTGAACCACAGATCTTCCTTGTGGTCTGCTGGGAAAATGCGAAAGAGTGACAGAATTTAAGGCTGTGCCAGCATATTGCCATGGTAGCTGAGTGGTTAAGAGGTGCCACGTGTAGAGCAGAAGATCCATGGTTCAAATACCGGCAATGACATTGAATTTTTCTAGTTCTCATTCTAACTTTCACTGTGCTCAGTTATTTACGAACTGAACAGTATCATACCTAATGGTCCATTGCAGGCCCAGGAGGGCTGTTCTTGAACCACTTGCCAGAGTATATCCTAAAAGGTGTTAATTAATTACCACGGTGTTAAAATAAAGCTGGTCCATACACATCCAAGAACTATTAAATTATTATTTATTTATGCCAACAAACTTACTGTTGGTGTTTTTAAACACACAAGCCGTGTGTGGGCAAAGTTTAAGAGGTAGAACTGGAACTTAAAAATTCGATGCCACAACTGGGAAGGTCTGTGGTTCAAATCCCAGTTGTGGCATTGAATTTTTAAGTTCCAGTTCTACCTCTTAAACTATTAAATTGTTTTGTGCGAAAGTTTTAATAATGTCATTAGTTATACACTCTGATCCAAACTAGACACCTAACTGCTGCTGTTGTCTAATCCTGGATTTCTGATAATGAAACCATTAATCCTATTGCTCTCCAGTATTTTTCACTCAAGGATCCCACATTGGTGATAGTTGGACAGCATTGAAGGTGATCTTGATCCATTTCCACTTGAAGATCACACAAGGGGCAAAGTGGTGAAGAATAAATCCCAATTTCTCCATCAAAGTTTGTAGTTCCATAACTTAAAGATTTGTAATAGGAAAAGAGGTGACACGTGACTCCAGCCCCTGCTCCATCTCACCACATGCATTTGCCAGAAATGGTCTGTCTTGAGATTCTTGAATCAAAAAAGCCTTTCTGGAAAAAGTGTGCAGTGTGTGTGTGTGTGTGTGTGTGCGTGTGCGTGCGTGCGCGTGTGTGCGTGCATGGCAATATATTTTTGAAAATGTTTATTTCCTCAGAAACAGTAGTATCAGTATGCAATGATTAATATGTAAGCTACATGGCATCCATCTCACCATTCATCAGTTCTGGAGAAATTATTGAAGCAATTCGAATGGTCCTACAAAATCTTTCATATAGAATTTCACTTTTTAATCAACCAGTTATTCTCTCAGATTCCAGGCAGCTATTATAGCAATTACTCCCAAGTTGTCACCAAAAACCAAACAGTTATAGAATGTTGAAATTATGAAATCCTACTGCCTCAACAGCTGCTTCATTTTTTCACTACTGAAAACCAGCAGAGTCCTTCAACTTTCAACTTTGAAATTTGTGATTTTAATCAATGCACATTCAAATACTATCAATTTTCAAATAAATTATATTTTTGAAAACGGTATTTGTTATAACACTTTACACTTGTGCAATAAAGAGCATTTTGTAAAATAATATCAACCAATTCTCAAGCCAGTTAGAGCACCTGCCTAGTAAGCGGAGGCATTGAGGCATTGAATTTTTAAGTTCCAATTCTACCTTATTTAACATTTTGATTCATTTGTGGGATTAAGAACGAAAACCCATATCAATGATCATGCTGAAAGCTAAGGGAAATGAATTTTAGGGGTTGGGATGTCATGTTGGAAAATCCTTACCCATCTAACCGCACTTCAAAAACACCTTGTCTTCCTATGGACACCAGCTCACTGTGGACTAAGTGGTAATGAGAAAGCTGATTTTCTTGCAAAATGGGGTACCAGTAGTGTACAGAAATCTATAGTTAATCTACCATTTTATGCAGCTAAAAGATTAGCCAACTCTGAATTCAAAAACTAAAAGATGGGAACTACCAAACATTCAAACAGTAATTCCTGAGTATCCAGTTGCAATCTTCAGGTTGATTACAGGACATGATTATCTGGCAAAACATTCAAACAGAATTGGAATATATTCTTCACCACTCTGTCCTCTATGTGATCTGCAAGAGGAAATGGACCGAGACCACCTTCAAATATGCCCGGCCACTTCTAATGCCCCATCCATCAGTGAAAAAGTATTGGAGAGCAAGAAGATTAATGGCTTCATTGTCAGAAATCCAGCATTAGCTAACAAGCACAGCATTTCTGGCAAAATCTCAGCATTGAATTTTTTATTGGAATACTATACCTTTGTCTATGTACTTACCATTAGTATGCAGTAGAGAAAGTAAAAAATGATGAGGAATCATTTCATACTGTAAATATTTCTGTACCAAATGTGTTGTACTGGTTGTAAAGAGTGTTTGGCATATAAGTATAATGCACATAAAGGGTCTTTCTGCAATTGTATGTCTGTATTGTTCCAACTAACACTGTCTGTATCACTGTGTATAGGTAAAGCAGGAAAGTGTCAAATGTCTGGCTGACGAATTGGCAGCAGCTGAAGAAAAACATCAAGCACAGCTAGAAAAACTGAAAGAGGAATATTCTCGTCATCTATCTACATTCAAGGTTCATATTGACAACAAGGCTCATGAGGTAATTTAAAAAAAAATAATTGTGAAGCAATATTTAAATGTTCAAACAAAACATACTATAAATTAGTAATTACTAAGGGTAATTAGTAGAAAATAATTACAGGATATTTGCCTTCTAAATGGCAAGATCTAATATTCAACATTCAGTAATCCATCATAATGTTGTTTTCTAGTGCCTTGCATCTGGCAATGAAGCCATTAGCCATTATGTTACATCATAATGTAACAAATGAAAAATCCAGTTACTTTTTAATGTCACTTTACTTCTTCTAAAACTGAACCACAATAATTTCTTTCTTTTTTCTGTTTACTTATCACTTTTCCCTTCGCTCTCATAAGTATATAAATTGATGTGTGTGCATGTGTGTACTTAAAGTGGCTTTGCCTTTTTGGCAGCACTATAGTAGTAATTGAACACAGTAATGTATCACTGTAATCTAATACAGAACTATCCATTTCAGCTTCCTAGATAAAGAGCATAAATGAATGAGCACCTTAGAGCTGCACGCACTCATAAATTATTCCTAACTTTCAGTACAAAGTGATTGTTGGACTTACTAGCAAAATTTGTTTTTCAGAGTTGAGATTTTATACATTTACATTTTATTATCTTGTTGTTAGCTAATGCTGGATTTCTGACAATGAAGTCATTAATCCTCTTGCTCTCCAATATTTTTCACTGATGGATGGGGCACTAGAAGTGGCCGGACATATTTAAAGGTGGTCTTGGTCCATTTCCTCTTGCAGATCACATAGAGGACATTTTAATATCTAGTACTTCTTACCATTTTACCTTTGCTTTTGTATTAAAGATGGAGCTGGTAAAACAGGCAATGTTGAAAGATCAAGAAAAGTTGCGAGAAGAACGAGAAAACACTGCAAGGTTAGTCGCTGATTTAACACAAAAATTGGCAATATGTCAGCAAGAACTGACTGTTACAAAGGTAAAGAACCGTGATCTATTGGCATCGACAGAGGAATGGCAAAAGAAACTAACAACTAGGGAAGAGGAGGTTGAGGAAGAGCGACAAAAGATGGCAGAAATGATTACAAGTATGTTACCTTAATTCTCTCAGTTTTTCCGTTATGTCTCTAGAGATCAGAGTATGTTATGTAGTTGGTTTGATCTGACAAAGAATAAAACTGTACTATTGTTCAAAAAGACATAGTTACTGGCTATCTTATTGTTAATGTACCTAGGTACATTTTTCTTACAAAGCATTCAATGTTATAACAGGAAACTTGCTTAATTTTATACAATGAACTCCCAAATATCAAACACCTAACAGGATCCAAATTTAGGACAAATCTAAAAATGCACTGTATCAATAGATGTTTATACAATCTAGAGGAACTATAAATAATTTTTTAATGTATAAATCACTATAAATTTCAATCTGTAACATGGACATAATCGGAAATTTGTAAGAAAATCTATTGACAATAAACATTATTATTATTATTATTATTATTATTATTGTTATTATTATTATTATTATTATTATTATTATTATTATTATTATTATTATTATTATTATTATTATTATTATTATTATTATTATTATTATTATTGCTGTTATCATTGTCATTGCTATAAGATTTGATTAACTGTTCTTCCTTAGGTTAAACTACACTTTATATAGTTTTGGTTTTAACTGTTGCGAAGATATCTGTAACAATTAAGCATTGTTTTGGCCAAAAAATGCGGAAATTTAAAATAACTTCTCTTGGACTATCAACCAGGTGAACTCTCAAAGGATTTCCAAGCTTTCAAGTTTTCAGTAGTTTAAATCTCTTTGTAGGTTTATACATAATCTATATAATTTCCCCAGTTTAGTTTGGTCAAAAACTACTAGCAAGAATGACTTACTTTAGTATACAAAATAAAAATCCATAGAAACCAATTCTAAGGCTAAATAAAAATGTGAGAAGACAATGGCACAGTATTTCATTTTAACTTAGGAATTACGCTGAGGCCACTGGCTCACCAAACTTTATGAACTCAAGGTAAGGAGAATAAATAAAAGGATGAGGTTTACTGAAGGGTCAACTTACAATTGTTCAATAAGTGAATCTAGTAATGATGGATCTCAACTGAACCCAAAAATGTGAAAATGCATCACTGTTCTAAACAGACATGCAACTTTTATATCAGATTTGAAAGTAGATAGTATACTATGGTTTTTTGTTATGTATAATTGTTATTTTAAATGGTAGGTTGGGCAGAGGAACTACAAGGACTTCAAACGCAGCATCAAGAGAGTCAGAAGATGATCAAGGAGCTTCAGGAAAAGTATGAGAATGCTAAAAAGACAACACAACGTTATAAAGAGTGGGCCAAGGGCAAAGAGGAGCACATGTCTCAGGAATGGCAGCGAATAAGTATGGGATTCCAGAGATCTTTACAAGTACTTCGTGATAAGATAGACGCTGCACTGTCCGCCGACGAGAACCAGCAGAGGTTGATTACAAAACAACTAGAAGTTGAAATACAAGAACTGCAAGAGAAACTGAAACAATATCGCAGTAAACATCCAAATAGGTGATAACGCAGTTGAGTATAGTTATAAACATTTCAGAGTCATGCTGTGCTCATTTTAAAATGTAATGTTGTACTAATACCATACTTGAGGCACCAGCAGTATGATAATTGTGTAAAGATGACATTTCTTTCTGTGATATATTAATGCCTTTATTAATGTTTGTAAATAACACTGAATTCAGATTGATTTCTGAATATAAAAAGAAGAGTTTCTAAGAAACGTATCACTAAAAACAGTAATGCAATAAAAATATTAATGTAATTTATATTTTTACTGATAAGTAATATACTCTAATTCATTCCGACCCTACACTCAGTTGTGTATCGCCTGCCTACCACTTTGTAAACAATCAATGTTGGGTGCACAGAACGAGTGATGTACACAAGTAGTTAAGAAGAAAACTGTATAAATTGTTTTCTTGAGAAGAAAATTAAACAGGATTTTTATTGCAACTATTGTACTTTAAGGCATGTGAACGCTGGCCAATGCCCAAGCAGAGAGCTGTTGCCAAGCATAGTGCATGTACCGGCAGAGGCTCTGTACATAAGAGCGTGTGATGCATGTACCACATTCACCAGCGCTGGTAGGAGGGACAAGCTTAGGATTTGCTGGAGTCTGCAGTACAACCCGCCTCCATGTGCCTTTAACTTTTGCGAAGATTATAATAGCAAATATCAGTCAACCAACAGCTAAAGATGAGATGGAATGATTTTGAAAACATTTCAATATTTTTAACCTTTTAAAGTGAAGGCGAGTATAAAAAAGTGACTCACAAACTATTGTACTTAAGATTTAATTAAACAAAATGATAATACATCCAGTGCTTTCATCAAAAGGTTTTTAATGGAAAGCAGGGGCGTAACTTATGGGGATGCTAGTATGCTAAGTGTTCCCTTATTTTTCTGTGTTTAATTGTTTTATATTTTGATATTTTATTTCACTGCTTAGGGCCCAGTGGCAGTGCAGTCAATACAGTACAATGTTGTTGTTGTTGTTTTCTAGTGCCTTGCATCTGGCAATGAAGCCATTAGCATTCGTGCTTTCCAATACTTTTGAGCTGTAGTTTCTTCTGATCTTAATGCTTCACAGGTCTTCAAGTGTTCTTCATTCATTTCTGCTGGATCGTTACACAGGACACATATTGGTGAGGCTGAGATACCCATTCTGTAGAGATGACCCGCCAAGCAGTCATGATTTGTCAATAGTCGGAAGGCTGCAACAGCTGTTTTCCTTGGTCTCTGGGGGATTATATCTGGATTAGAAAGTAGTGTAATCCATTTTTTATCTTTGGCATTTGTTTCTATTTCTTGTAGGTATGATAGAGAACATTTTTTAATGATCAAGCATTTTATTGAGGAATATGAGAAATTGAATTTAGACTTTTGTTTTATTGTTGTGCCTTTCTTTGCAAGTGAGTCTGCAGCTTCGTTCCCCATGACTCCACAGTGTGCTGGAATCCATTGGAGATGAACAGTCTTATTAACTTTTTGGAGTTGTGTTAACATTTTGTAGCCTTCTCTAATTTTTGTTGACTTCTTTGTAGTATTTGAACATATTCCCTGAATTGCAGCTTTAGAATCTGAAAGAATTACTGCCTTGTTAAATTTATTTAAGGGAAGATTTAATAATTGTCGGAGAGCAATGTATATAGCCTGTATTTCTCCATCATAATTTGTTGTGTCTCTGCCAACAGAATGATAAAAGGAAAAATGTGAACATGTAACTCCAGCTCCAGTAAGGTTTTCCTTCGAGGATCCATCAGTATATATGTGCAGCCATTCTTCTGTGGGATACCTAGTATTGATTGTTTCCAGAGCTAGAAGTTTTTGTATTTCTTTTGGTGTGTCTGATTTACTTATTTCCTCTATTAATTCCAAATTGAAGGTAGGTTGCTATAATTCCAATGGATTTTCTCTTATAAGTAGATTTTCTCTGGTGTTAGGAATGTTCAATTTGGATTTAATCTGTGTTACCTTTTCTAGGAAACTACTATGAGTTTTAAGGATTGAAGGGGGGAGGTTCTCTTCTGTCCATTTAGAGTTTGGCAGTCGTAACATTTTCTCGTGTTGGAGCAATGCTTGTTCTTCTATTTTTGTTGTTATTGATGGGGTCCGTGTTAAGGCGAGCATGGCATCAATAGGTGTGGATTTAACTGCTCCAGTGATTAGGCGAAGAGCCTGATTTTGTATTTGTTCAAGTTTATTGATGTTAGCATTTGCTGCTGTTATTAAAGCTTCAGAACAGTACAAGAGGTTTGGTTTAATATACATTTTGTATGTTGTGTTAAGGACTCTCCTTGAGCAGCCCCATTTAGCACCAGCTAACCTTTTCAGGATTTGCAATTTCTTTTCAACCTTTTCTGAGATGTTTGTTATATGTTTTTTCCAACTTAGCTTTCTGTCGAAAGTGATGCCTAAGTATTTGGCATTATCAACTGCTTTGAGTGGTTTACCATTATAATTTATGCTAATATTAACTGGTTTGTATTTTATTACAGTACAATGTAATTTGATGTCAATATAATACAAATACAACATAATTATTCCTACCAACAAGATTTGTGTAACATACCGTTTCTTTTTAGCCTCTCTTTAAAACTATTTACACTTTGAAGCAGTCTCCAGCAACTCTGCAGTTAAATTGTTCCAGTCATCAATTGTTCTATTTAGAAAGGAAAATTTACCTACGGCTTGTGTGTTTAAAAACACCAACAGTAAGAGGTAGAACTGGAACTTAAAAATTCAATGTCACAGCTGGGATTTGAACAACAGACCCTCCACTTACTAGGCAGGTGCTCTAACTATTAAGCTACTGTGACAACCTGCCAGAATGACGTTGAATTCTCAAACCAGTTTGTATTTTTCCTGGTAAACCACAAAGGCAATGGTTTACCAGAAAAAATACGAACTGGTTTGAGAATTCAATGAACATCCTTAACAGTCTCAGTTACTCCAATATACATACTTTTATATACTTTTGAAGTTGAAAAACCATGCAAATATATTTTATTTCTGGGTTTGCGTGCAACCACACTATAAGGTTTATTTACATCTGTGAGTATGTTGTTCTTTCACATTGGTTGTGGGTAGCCTTCTTTGAACCATTTAACCTGCCTTGAAAAGTTTATTGCCATGATAACAACTGACACTATAACTATTTGGCTTTTTGTGCTGATATTCTATCACAATAAGAGTTCAACATTCATTGAGCCTCTTTCATCGCAATGTGTGCTTGCAAAAGACGGAGGAAAGGTAGGAGAAAATAGTGTAACGGATGGTAAAGAGATTCCATTTCTTTGGTGTATTTAGAACTCATATGATAAATTTATGGGAAAACTGAGCCAGAGTTGAAACACTCGGGTGGAATTGAACTTTGTGAAAATACCACTAAAGATGTCACCTCAAACAACAACTGCACACCAGACAGCACCATCATGAGCCAATCTGTCACTTCTGATGATGAGAGCAAATAGTACAAGACACAAAAAATGCAAGTTATGTAAATGTTTCAAAATCCAACTCATTTTTTTCCATAAATTTAAATTCACATCTCTATTTTTAGCTTACTCAAATATCATACAAGCATATATGATCTTTTATTATACATAGCGAAATCTGACATAAAAATAACACATAATCCATTACAAATTAGCAATGACAATGTCTATATTTCTTCATTTCCTTTGTTTAGCTGCCATATTACCACTCTTCCAAGCGCATCTCCTACTGCTGCCACCAGAGGACTATGTAAGAAAAAAACATACATAAGTTTAAATTCCTGAAATGAATAAAAACTATTGGAATATTAAGTCAACAGCAATGACTATTTCAGTAGTTAATCTTGGGAGACAGTGGGGGGAAAGGTTCAACAAGATAAATTGTATGTTTTAAAACAACATCTACATGGGAGCAAGTACTCATTTTACAATAACATCTACGTGTTTTATGTAATAAGATTTTGCCTATCTCTCATGGTTTGTTTGTTCACTTGGTCCCATTGCGAGCAGAGCTCAGGGAGTTGAACATCTCATACATTTTGGAACACACATCATGACTAGTAGTATAACCACCATCCCACCACCAATAATACTATTATTTCCTTCTATCTTTGCAAGAAATAAAGGAGGAAAATGAAAATTTTTAAGCTACCAACTACCATTGCCAACTACACAACATGCTATATATCACCATTATGTCTAATCTGCCCTATATGTTTAATATTTACCTGTTTGAGATATTAAAGAATTCCTCCACAGTATACAGGTAGTGTATATAAGAACGACTAAATTTTTCTTAAAGATTTTATGATTGCCTAATAGTTTTAGGTTGTTATACATTTTTATTGAATAGTAACATCCTTTTTGAAACAGGTATGAGCTAAGATACACATTTCATTGCTCATGCAATATCATAAACAAAGAATACGTTAACCAAAACTCATTAAAGCCATTTTTGAAAAATTATTATTCTTTTTCTTTATCTGATTCCCCTTCCCTTATGTAGAACTTAACATTCCCTAGGACTTGCAAGCCAGTACCTAGGGTCAGACAAACCTATGGACCAGACAGAGTTAAGACTTGGAAGTGGATGGTCAGATGAGAGTGAAAAGAGGATGATACGAAATGCAGATGAAATTGATGAATGGAAAGGTGATGATGGAGTATTTGATGGAATGAGTGGGAGGGAACCAGAGAACCCGGAGAAACCCGCCAGATGCCGCTTCATCCACCATGAATCCCACATGCGGGTCCCTGGGATCAAACCCGGGCCGCCTTGGTGGTAGGTGATCAGTCTAACCACTCGGCCACTGCACTGCCTATGAAAAATTCAAGTACGAAAAATTGTCCATATAAGGCAGTTTGGTATGACAAATTTTCTTGAAAATCATGTCACATCCATGTAAGTTAATGAAATGAAATACAAAGTTTTATATTTACTGATGTTTTTAGGTATGCTATATTCTCAGAAAGGCATGCACATAAACTAAAAAGGCAATTTTTGGTTTGAGGGGACCCCAAATAATGCACTTTTGGTGAAATCTTGATATTGAATTCTTGAGTAGAATTACAACTTTCTCTGCTTACCATAGCTAAATGCTAGACAAAATAAAAAAATCTATATATCTGTCTATGTAGATCTACACATGGATCAGTTACATTCATCTGAGTTTCTCTGCTCACTCTTCTATAAAATATTCTTACAAAAGTTTGTTCTTCTGAGGCTCCGTCCACCCTCAGTCAACAGTAAGTCAAGGTTCAGACTTTATTGTAGTTTGTTTCCCTACTGCTAATTACTTTTGAAGCTGAAAGTATGTAAGAGTTCATGCTGTAACTGTTGTGCAATTGGTATGAGAGTAGATCCACAAGTTTCCAGCTTAACCATTTTCCAGGTATGATAAAGACCAAGACTATGTTTCACTTCTCAAACAAAAGGGAAAAGAAAACCTTCACTGGGTCAAGGCTTACTGCTCAGCCACTGCATGCCCCTCCTCTGCCCACCATCCCGGCCTCATCCTGTTTTGCAATACGTGTTTCACATTCCACTTAATATATACGAAGTGATAATAGACAGTGAAACTTTTCAAATGTTTTAGAAGTATATGAGCAAACCTATAGACACTTATAGTTTCACTTACACCTATTTTTATCTGAACACATTTCGAAGACCAGCATCTTCATTCTCAATGGTTTCTCAACTGGCTGTTAAAGAGGAAACATTTGTTATGTAGATGGCTTCCTTTTCCTTGTTTACCTGTGTCGCCTGCTGTAGATGTTGCTCCATTGTTATAGTTGGATCAAGAATGAGACCCTTTCCTGCATCTCTCTTGATGGCTATGATATCTGCTCTTCGATGGCTGCCATCCTCAGAAAGCAATGGACCTCTTCATAGACCTCCCAATTGGCTCTATGAAGGGCTGTAGAAATGGATGAACGCACACGGTGGTGACGAGTGTTGCGAAGTAATTCTCCCTTTAGGCAATATCCTAGTAAATGCTCAAGGGTTTCCACTTCTTTACAATTTGAGTGGCGAGATAGTGCTGTTCGCTGATTTCTTCCAGGTACAGATCTTACTGCTAACGTGTTACATGACATTGTGATGGCATTAGTCCATTCAGAACATGATAGGATTTTTCTGTTGCTCGTCCATGAATTGGCTGGGATTCTCTTTATATGTCTCAATCCCCTTTCCCTTGTGAGGTAGCTTCCACCATGCATCAAATGATTTAAGTTGTAATTGTTTTCAAAGCCATTGTCCTGATTTTGACATGATTTCATTGTTAATGTCAATGTTCAAATTGGAAAGGGCTTCTTTCTTCTCTTTCTGAGTATCTCGACACAAGCATAGAAGATCATCTTGTATTTGTGAAAGCTCCTGAGCTATATTGAAATGTTGTATATAAGCCTCCCAACCAGCTTTGATTAGTCCTATTCCTCGAAGATTGCGTGGAGTGTATATCATATCATTGGGGCAATCATGTGGTAGCCCAACTATTTCTTTGACAGATGTTCTTATTAATTTATCTATATCTTCTAAAAAGGAGGATGGAATCTTATTCAGTGGTGTACTTTGAAGGGAATAAACTAATCCAGGCCAAATATATTGATTAATGATATTTAATTTTTGATCTGCTTTGAGCAAGTTGGAATAAGAAAGTGGATTCAAATCTTTTTCCAAACGTTTGATTATCTTATTCTTATCCAACTGGATTTCATTCGTGAAATTTAAACCCAAATATTTTATTTTAGAAGTTTCACTAAGTTTACCATGTTTGATATTTATGACATTGCATTTTAATGGATTGATATGCAAACCAATTGTAGCCAAGTTACTGGTAGTTAAGTCTAAAAGTGACTGAGCAGATGCTTCGTCCTTTGCTACCAAAACAATATCATCAGCAAAAGCCATGGCCGTTTGCTTGTGGTCTATCAAAATTCATGGCTATGTGAACATTCTTCACATTATGTATTTTCTCCCAAATTATCAGTTCCACTGTTGTTTTTGCGTGTTTTAGTAATTTAATATCCTCTTCTATGGTGTACTGGGTTGACCAGAAATGATGGGCTATGGTTGATTTGTCGATCTGTTTGAATGTTATGTTTCTAATGTGCTCCTTCAGTTTTTTTTTAAATTTCTTTTAGTTTGGCTGATGTATATTTTTGGGCAATCCTCGTATTTTATCTCATAAACACTGGATTTTTAGTTTTTTGGTATTGTGCCCTTTAATAGGTGGTTTAGCAGATTTCTCAGGTTGAATCTGTTATAAGGGCTAGCTTAATGTTATGATCCTGAAACAGTTTGTGGAGTTTGTTGTGCAACTTTGGGTGGAAGGTGAATTTGCTGTACCAAGGTTGTGGATTGGATCTATTGTTCAGTGTTGTGATGTTCTTAATCTGTTTTTATCTATCATATTTTTTCAAGTCTTTCAGCTAAATCCGTTTTGAGACCATTTTTTTCCGCACTATCTTGATGTTCCTTAGCAACTTACCAACAGTAAGTTTGTTGGCATAAATAAATAATAATTACCATCTGAGGGGCAGTATTGTATTCCACCCAAAAATTTGATGATGAAATTTCACCGGAAATGTGTTTTGAGACCCCCTGAATCGGGGGGAAAAAAAAAAAGCATTTTTAGAAAAAGGGTGTGTCAATCTGTGGACAGCATAACTCAAAAACGAAAAGTCAGTTAAAAATCAAAGTTGGTATTTTAAGTTTAATGTCTTTCAAGGATGCGACACGAAGATTTTGAAGAAAATAGCCCCACCCTAAACTACCCTTTACATGGAAAATTTTTATTTTCTTGAAAATGGCTCTAACGATTTTGATTAAAATATCATATATTTGAGATATTTTTATGACAAATGAAATGTATATCTTGAATTTTCTGGATATATCCCCTGAAGTCGTATTTACTCTGGACGACTTTTGCATAGCTGGCAAACCCTTAGAGATAGACCAAATCATACTATACAAACAATGATCTTGCTAAAATACACAATTTATGTCCAAATAAATTTTCTTGTAGGATGAACCATTTCGGAGATATTCCTTGTTATGTGTGTGAGTTTCAGAAAACTTAAAACTTTCGTGAAATGGAACATCGTTGTTCATTTTTTATATGTTAAGTGTGGAAAGAGAACAGAATCTCAAAGCTTTAAAAGGTTTAACTGTCGCACAAAGCCTACTGTATTCCAATATTCCCCTTGCACCTACAAGGAAATAAGCAATAAGATAATTTGTACAAATGTTTATCTTAACATGAAGAAGATATAGGAATGGTTAGTACAAGTGTAGAGAAAGTCATGCAAGTGCAACACATCAGATTCTTAAATTCTTCATCTGTCAGTGGTGTGTTTATTAAGCTGTGGAACATGGCATGTTGATGTGGCTTTGGGTTAAGATTATTTTCTTTGATGTAGCTTTCCATATGGAGGGTTTTCTGTAAATGCCAAATTCTATTTCGTGGTTCATTACTTTCAGGTCCAGGAAAGGTAACCAACTTTCTTTTTCAATTTTAAGGGCAAATTTTATGGCTGGATTCTGTAAGTTAAGTAGTTTTACGGCATCTTGTGCCTTCCCACACATATTCAAGATGTGGGTGCAATATGTGGATGACGTGTTCGCCATCATTCCAAAGAAGTTGGCAGAGCCTTCCATCACAACCCTTTTGTCGATGTTTCGGGTTGGGATGACACAATAAAGTCCCAGATTATCGAGCGATTATATGGTAGCTGCAGCAACTCCAGGCAAGGTGGATCCCGGAACATGTGGAGGACTCATTGGCCAGATTGGTCACTCAATTTGATTGCCTGACTTCTTGTGGGGAAACTTGAAGGTTAAAATGTACACCACATGTCCTCATACAGTGACTGCACTCAAGACAAGAATACGTGCAGCCCTGGAGGACATCCCATTGAATATACTGAATCGGATGATGACAGCTTTTGTTTGCCACCTGGAGGAATGCGTTGAACATGATGGTGACCATCTACCAAGTAATGCTGTATTTTGTGATAAAATGCCATATATCCTTCTGTGTTTCAGTGTGAGTTTCAACAAATTTGTGAATTCGTTTCAAGGTTTTGTTGTGTTTATATCCTACTATCCTTTCTGCCAGACCCTGTACTTAACAAATAAGATAGGACACCACAACAGTACTTTATGCAGGCAATAATTCTTATCCGTTAGACTGGAAACTTATGGACCTACCCTTATATGCCTTGCTAAATGCATTACCCACCTCTTAGGGTTAAAGCGCATTGCAGAGATGGGTGCTGGTTTCTCAGTGTTGGGAAGCTGGAGGGAGCTCATGACTTCCCCAGTGCTGAGTTTATACAGGTTCACCTTACCACTTGCACCCCAGGCAGCAAAAAATGATACTTGTAATGGGTTCCACTCCACACCAAGCACTGCACTGTCCACATGCACTGTCATAACTGGAGCTGACTGGAAGCAGCAATAAACAAACATGGTGTAAAAATGCCTTTGAAAGATGATAAAGAAAACTGTCCAATATTTTAGGATGTATAAACGTACCAAGTCCATAAAGATGTCTTTAAATTATAATTGTTTTATTGTTTCTATTCATTTGCCATAATACTGTACAGTAAAATCTTACAATTATAAATTCTCTGAGTTGCTATGTTATCCTTTAGGCTACCATACATATCAACCAATGAGTACTAATGCATAGTGGTCTTTAGCTTAGTGACAAATAACAAATACAGTAGAGCTTCAACTGAGGTAAGGATGACCGACAGTATCTTGGATAATGGAAAACTTGGATAACAAACTGCAAAAAGTCGAGAGGGAAACCTGTGCTAAACAGGTGAAATGAATGAAAACGTGGGGAAAAATGTTAAAATAGCATCTATTGTATTATCAAATGAAAAAATGATGTACATACAAATAAAAGGTAAATAAAAATACATGGAAAAGAAAACAGACCTACAGTACATACATGCATACAGTATGTACATGTTCCAGTTAAAAAGATTTATTTCTTCAAGAAGGCCATAAGTGTTTTTTGTTCAACGGAACTCACTCGCTTCTTTGCTGCTGTTTCACACAATCACCATAGTAGTAGGTCTGCCGAATTAATTGTCTCTGATTGCTGTTGTAGGTACTTGATAATCTTTTCTATCACCTTGCATCCTTCACTGTGGCTCATTTTCTCATTTTCCATTTCAATGTTTTCATTGTCACTTTTACTTTCACTTTCTTCAGCCCCTGCATTCACTGCCTCTACTATCACCTCGTCAATCACTTCTAATTGTTCGTCTGCATTGACCCAATTTGTTTCTATTTTTGCACCACACACTCGTAAAACAGGAACTAGCTTAGTTGGGGTTTGGATAACCGCGGCTCTACTGTATTCTGTTTATTTATTTTTCTGAACAATTTTTGTCTTGTTCTTCCCATAAATTTTCCCCAATAGTTTTATATTGTCTTCATTATCTTAATGCTTGTAATTTCTGAATTGATATTCTCCCATTTTTTAGGTATAACGGCCTCTCAATATCTTCATTTCATCATATACTACTAAACTTAACAGGACATTCTCACTGCTAATACAATTTCATGAATATACTGACATAAACAAAACAACAAGCATTGACATTGAAGGTAAATTTTATTTACACTATACCTCACATACACTATCAATTTTTACTTTATGAAGAAAGCATAAACAGTGTGACAATTATGCAATGAAATATTATTCTTTCCTTATGGTTACCCCCCCACTACTTGACAACCTCATTTCTAAATAATAAAATTCTCTAATTTCAAAAGTTCTTCATTCAAGAACCATCTTTATCTCTTTTTAATATACCTCTTTTTTAAACACTATTACTTTTTACTTCTGAAAACTTACTCATAAGCTTCATTGTTACCTGTTTGGTTTATTGTTTGTGCATTACTATAATAGAATCTACCATTAAATCATCAGCAAATAGAATCATTTCTGCTATATCAACTTAATAGCAGGTACAAAAATTAAAGGTTGCTCAGGGGATTCTGCAAGTTGCCCAGCCCTCATGTAAAGGGGTAGTCTGTGACAGAGGAGATCTTGGTGTTGCAACACTGAAACATACTAAATGTAACTATCAAGTTTGGTATTAATCCAACCTTTTGTCTTCGAGTTATGTTGTTCAGACACACACACGCACGCACGCACACACTCAAGACACACACACACACATACAGACCTTTAAACACAGAAATGTTTTTGTTTTTAATTCAGGGATTTTAAAATGTATATTTCCAGTGACATCTCTGTATTAAATGGGAATGATTTCCCTACCTACCCCTTAGGCATATGATAAAGCAAGTAATGGCTATATAACTATTAATAAAAAAACCAGATATACCTGTTTCATGTGGTAAACTCTAATCTCATTGTCAGAAGCACAAGATAAGAAGGTTCCATCGTGATGTGGTGAAAACTGAACACATGTTACAGGTCCTTGATGCCGTTCAAATGCACTTAACACAGGGTCCTTCAGTGGCACATCTCCTCTAACTGCAAATCATTTCATACAAATTTTATATTGTACAGATTGTAAAATTACAATAAATTCTGAAAATGTGGAAAGAGTTGAGAACATTAAGTAATTAGAATTATTAACACAGTGGAACTTATATAATTCAAAGTAGAAGTAGTAAGAACAAAATTTTGAATTACAAAAATTATGTCTAAAACTGATAGTTTAGCAATATAGGCACATATGTATATCCATCATTCCAGTTGTCTTGCCCTGTTTCAAGTTCTTCCATTTTCAATTACAACATTGCTTAAAATGTTCTCCTTATTCTTCAGATAGTGGTATCCCATATTCTTTTGGAATTTCAGATTTTTTCTTTAAACTCTTTTCTACTTCTCAAATGGGGACAACTTTTTCTGTAAAGGTTAAATTCTTGTACTGGACATGCAGTTTATGAAGAGACATAGTGGCATTAATTTGCAACACAGTGAACAGTAGGAAGCTCAAGCGACAACTAAAGGCATTTGGGAACAGGCATAGAAGCTCAAGGTCGGCAGCTAGGAAGGCTGTTCCATCCCCCAAACTGTATTCCAATAAAACAAACATTCCCAGAACAATCACCTATTTTGCAGAAATACATGGAGAAAGTTACTTGAAATTTCTGTGTTTAGATTAATTTTCGACTAACATTTCTGAACAAAAAATTCAAATTAAGGAAAATGAAATTTGAATTACATTTGATTTTTTTACATTGCTTTAATACAAAATTGGTGAGCGGAAGGTCTGTGGTTCAAATCCCAGCTGTGGCATTGAATTTTTCAGTTCTGATTCTACCTCTCAAACATTGCTCACACACAGCTTGTGTGTTTAATATTGGCATAAACAAATAATTCCCCTCACTTATTTGAATCAGGTCTGCGGAACATGGAACAAAAGTTGATAACTAGAAATACTGCAGAGGAGAACAATTAGAACATTGTATGGAATATCATGTGAAACTCCAAACTGAGGATCATAATTATGAAAATTCCAACCATAAATATAGAATAAGACCTGTACTTACAATTCATATGTATAAATTATAAATAAATCACTGAATTAAACTTGATCTTAAAATAAATATGTAGTGCATTCCATAATCATTGTAGAAGATGCAAAATAATATTAACTAATACAGTAGATTACCACTTATCTGAACTAATTGGGACCGAAAACTGTTCAGATTAGCAGAAATTTGGATTAGGTAGATTTTTGTTAAATACAACATATTGACTTCAAGCATTTGTGTTAGGTATTAAAATGATTGAAAGTGTGTTACATCAAAAGATCAGGTAGATTTTTGTTAAATACAACATATTGACTTCAAGCATTTGTGTTAGGTATTAAAATGATTGAAAGTGTGTTACATCAAAAGATCACTGACTTCACTTTTAACTGTTAATTTGCTTTTCTGTTTTGTTTTCTCGCTAATGTAAAAGAATGGCATTCAAATTTTCTTATGCGCATTTTTAGTAGTCTAGACCCTTTTCTTTTTTTAGTTTTTGTGAATAAGATAGCCAACAGATTCACTGTTTACTCTTTTAGCATTTATTTCATATTTTTTTGTGCTAATAAATTTATGGTTTTACTTGGAAAAACTAATTTAATCTTTATTTTTTCCTGTTTTAAGATTCAAAACTAATTTCGTAAATATTGTTTTCTAGCCCTTGGACAACCAGTTTCTTGAAACTGCATAAACCAACATTTGATGCTCTTCTTAGTTGGTGGATTAATGCCAAATTGGAGAAAATTCTCGGGGTACTGTAACCGCCAACTCACTTGCAGCAAACTCAGGAGCACTGAGTAATTAAAGTGAGTCCATCATTTTGAATAATCCTGTATATTTACAATGGTACTTAATAGTGAAAATGTGTGGCAGTTTATTTGTTAGGTGCTCAATACACCTATTACTAAGCTAAGCCCCGGCACTACAGCCCATGAAGAGCCAAGCCTTACCATCCAGCCGCTGCATCCCCCACCTCGGCCCATTACAGGCATCATTGGTGGGGTGCAGTATTGGAAGGTGGTACGTGGTCAGCGTCCCGATCCCTCCCAGCCAGTTCTGCGGTCTTCATGACCTAGGGCCGCTACTTTTCTATCAAGTAGCTCCTCAATTGGTCTCCGGGACCTAACGAGGCTGACTTCCGAGAGGGGATAAAATCCCCATGCTGGCACCGGCAAAGGCAAGCGCGCTACCAACTACGCTACGGAGGCGGTCTCAATACACCTATCCCATCTTAAATTTTGATTGATCAATATGCCAAGAAATTACAATTGTTTTTCTTTTAAAATATTCTAAGTTTAAAAATTACTACAGGTTCATCTATATTATTGAGTAGAGTGAGATAAAAATGCATTGCAACTGTTCTATTAATGCTGATTCTAACGTGAATTTAGTAGAACCAGTTGAAGGTTTGAGCAGTTGTTTTATTCAATAAGGACTGCAAAGTTTTAAGAGAACTGCTTTCTACTGTGATATTTCTATTGTCTACACATTGAACAATGGTTTTTACTGAAACATTGTTTTTAAAGTAATTCACATGTAATAAAAACAACAAAGGACCCGAGATGATATTGTGGGATTCCTCGTTTTATGTTTTGCAAGTTTGATTGACAATGTTCAGTGTACCCCTTTTCCGCAAAGGTGATTTGTACCAACTGTTTTGTCTTCAAGATAGGATCTAGTCCAGTTTTAGGCACTTCTGCTTATGCCCATACTTTCTACTTATTAAAATGATCTTATGATTTAATACATCAAATGGCTTTCTTTGATGGATTGAAGAAAATCCCTGGAATATGAGTTATCAGTTTATAGATCCACTTTTCAATGTATAACTTAAAGAGGTCATAGAATTATACTATCACCATGCTCACGACTAATTACAAATACCAGGGTACGGACTCAACTGCCTAAGTATGTTAATGACTCATCCTCTGACAGGACATTAGGCTGTACAGAAACAATTGCTATTGTGTGCTATTCTGGGCTCCAGATACTTTGTTTCATACCAACCAAGAATATTCCTCTTCCAGAAACTTTCTCATTGTGTGCAGGACCTATATATGGGGCTGCTAGAAACACAGTTGGAAAGTTTATGACAGTCATTGAGAGCCATACTGAGAGCAATTCTGTTTGAATTTGTGCAACAGTGACTTAAGTGTAACTTTAGTACTATACTAACTACTTAAAAGACAAATAAGGTGTGATTAATAGTAAATGGAGTTCTCATTTGTTGCAATATATTATATTTGCAATATTAGTCAACTCTAGATGTTTTTATGGGATCAATAGTGTTTCACCAAATAAATTAATATATTATTATTTATTTATGCCAACAAACTTACTGTTGGTGTTTTTAAACACACAAGCCGTGTGTGGGCAAAGTTTAAGAGGTAGAACTGGAACTTAAAAATTCCAATGCCACAACTGTTTGTTGGCATAAATAAATAATAATTACCATGTGAAGGTTATTTAATCCTGGGATATAAAGTACTTGCAATAGTAAGGCACCATTGGGGTAATTGTCTCTGATGTGAGACTGCCTTTGTGGTTTACCAGGAGAAATACGAACTGGCTTGAGAATTTAATGCCATTCTGGCAGTTTGTCACAATAGCTCAGTGGTTAGAGCGTGCGCCCGGCAAGCGGAAGGTCTGTGGTTCAAATCCCAGTTGTGGCATTGAATTTTTAAGTTCCAGTTCTACCTCTTAAATTAATGCAATTCTTGCAATCCACTCTTAGTCAACTAGCCCTGAAACAAATTGAATGTAAGTATAACCTGTGGACGGTTTGGTGGTTAAAGTTGAACAGTGTAGTATTCCTCCTCCATCAGTGCCTACAATGAATGTTGATAAGTCACGCACACCAAAGCTAAAACAGTTAGCCCCAAGTTCAAGGTCCATTCCTGCTGCACTAATTGGAGAAGGTAATGTTTTGCGTGGTCCACTATATCGATTATGCTCCATGCAAATAGCAAAACTGTAATCAAATGTTTCAATTATTCATTCATTCATCTATTAATTCATTTACAAAGAAGCATCTATACTGTTCCCAAAATAAGAAACACACTTGAGATAAACAAAGGCAAGAGGCAGTTTCAAGCATGTAGCCACAGCACTCAGCTTAAGTGAAAAACAGATCCCATTTTTCTTTGTTTCATTACCTTTAAAATATATTAATGGAACTTCTAATGATTTCATTGCAGCATGCCACATTGTCACTGTTATTTGGAAATAGAACTAATCGCTTGAGCAACTATTGCATCCCCATTGCAAATACTGTACACAATGCACAGAGTAATACAAAAGTGTGTTTCTTAGAGCGGATCTGACATAATGAGTATACAGTTCCATGTACAGACTGATCTTTACTGGCGAGTACACTAAATATAAAGGATAAACATATATAAAAAGAAGTACCTAAATACAGAAAACAATTTGGTTAACTTTTTTTTCCTTTTTCTCTTTTATTATGATTATGAATCTCACAATTTATGGTAATATCTTTGATGTGTGTTTTTTTGTGCACGTGTTAGAGAGATTAACATTTATCAAATATTTCAACAAGCACCACAAAAATTTTGTCATCCAGTTATTTGGAATTACAGTATTGCTCAAGTAGGTAATTGAAGAATTACATAACTCAAAGGTTTACATTTTAAAAAATCTTGTATATCATTCATATGACTTCTACATATTATCATTAACTTTTATATCTCTTCTACAAACTGTCTGACAAAAGGCTAATTTTTCTCTCTACTTCATGTCAGTCAAGATGAATGTTTGCAAAAATACTTTCATTGCACACTTGTTTGTGGATCTAAGGCAGTTTTAAAGAGAAAATTAAATATCTTAGATTCTTAATTGATAAATGCTATTGCTCATCATCTCCAAAACTGTTCATAGCTCTAAGAAATCTTCAGCAGAATGAATGAAGATTATGGAATAAGCATAGATGGAAAAAAGATATTCAACCTTCATTTTACAGAGAATGTTGCCCTCATAACAGATTCACACGAGGAAGCAGAAGAAAAGTTAGCGAGCTCTGCAAATTCAACAAACAATCAGGACTTAAATAAATGTTGCAAAAATAAAGATGACAAACTAGGAACGAGATTGAAAGAATTACACAAGTCTGGAAGCAATTCTGGGCTCTAAAGTTTATCTTACTAGAAAAATCCATCAGTATGAAAACAAAGAAGAGGTCATAGACATGTGTATATTGTTGTTGTTAGCTAATGCTGGATTTCTGACAATGAAGTCATTAATCCTCTTGCTCTCCAATATTTTTCACTGATGGATGGGGTGCTAGAAGTGGCCGGGCATATTTGAAGGTGGTCTTGGTCCATTTCCTCTTGCAGATCACATAGAGGACAGAGTGGTGAAGAATATACATGAATATACATGAAGATCTAACATCAGAATTCTACAATGGAACACAGATGGTCTCACCCAAACAAAAAGAATAGAACTGAATAAAATTGTATTTGACTATAACATAGAAGAATGTACATGTGTATATTACCAGTGCTAATATATGGCTCACAGATATGGTCATTAACAGAATGTTAGAATTCTTATTTATTTATGCCAACAAACTTACTGTTGGTGTTTTTAGACACACAAACCCTGTGTGGCAATGTTTTAGAGGTAGAACTGGAGCTGAATGTCACAGCTGTGATTTGAACCACAGACCCTCCACTTACCAGGTGGGTGCTCTAACCATTAAGCTACTGTGATAACTTGCCAGAATGACATTGAATTCTCCAACCAATTCATATTTTTCTCCTGGTAAACCACAAAGGCCGTCTCACATCAGAGACAATTACCCCAATGGCAACCTACTATCTTAAGTACTGGGATTAAATAACCTTCAGATGGTAATTATTACTTATTTATGTCACCAAACTTACTGTTGGTGTTTTTAAAAGGCATAAAGTACTTACAATAGTAAGTCACCATTGGGGTAATTGGATTCTCTGGTTTACCCCACCATTCATTCCACTAATTGCTCCATCATCACCTTTCCAGTCATTGATTTTGCCTGCATTTCACATCATCCCCTTTCTCACTATCATACCTGGTGCTTGGCTGATAACCCACTTCCAGGTCTTCATTCTGTCTGGTCCATAGGTTCATGTGCTCCCCAACAGGCATCTGACCCTAGGCACTGGCTTGTAAGTCCTACATAAGGGGAAGTAACCAGATAAAAAAGAGGAAGAATACGTGATGTGGTTGTTGGATTGTGCACCGTTTGAGAATCACCTACCCTGCATTGAGGTGCAAATTTTGTGAGTGTGACCCCACACGCCACATGAGGATGCGCCCATCACTTCCTGCTGAAACAAGCAAAGGCCTTTGCTGCGTGGGATCTGGGTTGCGAACCCAAGACAACTGAGTGATGGCTTCTTTATGTGCTCCAGGTACAGTTGCAGAAGAAGCTATGAGGCCATCATCATCATTTTGAAGATTCCACACCAAAATCTCTCCTGTGTGGGGATAATGCTTTTAAAATATTTACACTACTGCTGGATAATATTTATCTTAAGACAATATCTGTGAACATGACAATGATTCATTACATTGTTAGTATACATTAAGTATTGTGGCAGTATACAGAGTATCCCAAAAATACAGACAACGCTTAGTATTACATTAAAATAGGAATTTTAAGTTGATTAATACACAAACAACACTCACTTTTTAAAATTTCCTGGTACATTTTTCAGAGGCTAGCTTTCCTTCATTATCAATCAGACATTGCCTGAACTGTAGAGACTGGTTCCCATGGCTGGTATCTCCTGGTAGACTGCTCTTGCGGTGGTTTTAAGAACTTGTATAAAGGATTGCCTTATGGTATATCAAAATTGAAAACTCAGTTTTTGTTTTTCCAGATGAAGATCTGTTCCCACGTTGACAATTCTTGGTTTCCTGATATGTGTTTTAATAATTTTGGATCTGGATTAATGTTGTGATTTTCTTTCCAAAAATGGGTGGCAACTTCTGATTTTTCTAAGTGTTTGTATTTTACACATCTGAAATGTGTTTTTGTTTTTGTTTCCAAATTTCTTTTGGTTTTTCCTATGTAAACCTGGTTGCAGTTATTGCATTCTATTTGGTAGATTAGTATGTTGTGCAAGACTTTTCAGTTTTCAAATAGGAACTCCTGTTGGAAATGCATGGTTTGGATGCTGTAGCACATCAAAGTGTGAGATGAGTGTATGCTCACATTTTGTCAATAAACCCAACATTGAGAAGTTTAGATTACAAACGGGCTTCGAACTATGTAACTCCTACGTCATTGCAGAGCCTATATCGGTTGTGGTGAACCTCATGCACATGACCCAATACATGCGGTTGTCTTTAAAGATTTTCAATCACTCATCAGAATTGAGCCATATGGTCCTCCACTGACATTGCAGGAAAGCCATACACCATACACTTCATACAACTCCACAGAGAATAGTCGAGAGGTGTCAGATCTGGCAACCTTGCTGGCCATGGAACTGGTCCACCTCTACCATTCCATCGATTTGAATATGCGACATCGATGTAATTCCACCTATTTACATAAAAGTGTGCTGGAGCTCAAGTCGGCCATTTTTGCAGCTGTGTACTGGTATATGTCGCACTGTTGTTAAAACATTACTGTACTGGAAACTGCACAAGTAATGCAGTAGGATGTGCACCAAGGACTCTTTGGAGGAATTTAGCACATGAGCAGGAATGTTCTTATGCTCAGGTCATTCATCCCATTACACAGATAGCTATAGGGTTGCACATCTTCTATATTAAGATACCAAAACAAATCTAAACAAACTGTCACAACCATTCATTCTCAAACTTCAATGCTCTCCAGCGTCTAAACCCTGAATTTCCGGACAGGAGTTCCTATTTGAAAACCAATCAGTGTTCCATCCTGCACACCATAGTAAGTGTTGTCTGTGTTTTTTTGGGACACCCAATATATATGTGATAATTTTCATGCTTTTTTTTTCATATAGATTGTTATGGTATTATCTATTTGTATGCATGTTTCTGTTTACAATTTGGTGTTGTAGAAGCATTTCAATTTTATTGCAATTCAATATGGTGTGATACACGATTGAATCTAGTCAATGGTAAACAAGTAAATATAATTCTAAAGTAAGAACAAATTAAAAACTTCACTTATCTTAGTAATATTGCAAGTTCTTGGTGCAATATTACTAAGATAAGTGAAGTTTTTAGTTTCTAATTTGTTCTTACTTTAGAATCTTGTTGCTTCACTGTTAATAGCTTCAATTTTCTTAATTAAGTAAATATAAGTTGCAAAAGACTAAATAACAAAACATTAATAATAATAATAATAATAATAATAATAATAATAATAACAATAATAACAATGTTAATAATAACAACCATAACCCAATGTTTAGGTAAGTAGCGAGATCGTGAGCAACAAGACCACTACTGCCACGGTACGTTCAGGGACAATGTCAAGGAAGCTTTATGAAACTCGAGTTTGTGATTATTTTCAACAACTTATGCCATATACAAAAGATAAGTGAAGCTTAGTCTTTAATATTAGTTGAGATGTAGTATATTCAAATAATGAAAACTGTGGGCATCACAATCAGTAGTCTGGTATATATTCAGGTTTAATTGATGATCTGTGACAAAAACAGGGTAATAGTTCATCTACGTACCGCTGACAGTACCAGCAGCTATAACCGAGGGCTCTATTGGATGGGCAGCAATATTGGTAACACAGCATCTTGTTTCCAGCACTCTAGTAGGTTTTGCAGGGTCTACTTCTGGTCTGTAACAATAAAACATTACACAACTTGTCACCTATATACAGTGGAAAAGGAACTCAGTACCATAAGCAATGCTGGTAGCAAAAGTCACTAAGATTAAGAGCACTAATATGTCCTTTAGTAACGAATATTGTGACATTGGGCTCAGTGCACAACAATGGACAGACGGGGCCAAGCTACTTCACACCACATGCCATATCAGTGAGTGGCCAAAGACACTCAAGTTCAGGCTGCCTTGTGGAACTGCTGTGTGTACATGACTGTTAACAACTGAAGTGTTAGAAACAAAAGTGGTTTTGAGAAAGCTTGCAAGAGTTCTAGCTCCTTGATTTCCAGTGTGTGTGGATCTCGAGAAAGATCCATGTGACATCATCTCCAGTATATAAAGAAGCCAGAAAAGAGCAGAGCAGTGAGTTTTAGGGTTGAGTTACACACATGAGTCGGCCAGTATGTCGAGTGTGAGACAACTGTGCATGTGGATGTCGTGCTGGTACGTTGTAAGAAGATTCATCAAGCACCACGAGTGATTGTAATGTCATAATTAAGGTATGAGAGCCAGAGGAAGTGAAGAAAGACACTGAAAGGACTAAGCAAGGTTACGAGAAGAACAGTTGTAAGTTGTGATAGCCCGAAAGACTGTAGCCTATGTTAACAACAAGAAGAAAACTATATATGTGGTAAAATTTTAGATGATAATAAAGTGGTAGAAAAGTAATGACTAATTTTGTCATCATTCTCAGACTATAGAAGACTGGCTCATACAT
Organism: Tenodera sinensis; assembly: GCA_030765045.1. NCBI lineage: Eukaryota > Metazoa > Arthropoda > Insecta > Mantodea > Mantidae > Tenodera > Tenodera sinensis. The sequence continues at coordinate 102,516,504 of CM060972.1, forward strand.
TCAAGGTTAACACATTTTTTTTTATTTTAATATCTTCCTGTTACAGTTACAGGCTGCCAAAAAGACAAAGAATACTCATACAAAAGTAACAAAATAGTTTATAAAACATTCTTTTCAAAGGTGAGTTACAACTGACAAATTTAATGCCAAGCTGGGATTTGAACCACAGATCTTTCACTCTACATGCAGCTGCTCTAATCATTGAGCTATCATGTCAAAATACCAATATGATATTAAATTCACCAACTGACTTGCATTTTCCAGGTAGACCACAAGGAAATCTCAAATTCAAGATCGCATACCACAATAGCGGCTTTGGGTTGTTGATATGTGCTGAATTTCAAACTCTCTACATAATTAATCCAATTAATTCTTTTCAACTTCCTGAAAATTGCTGCTTACCCTGAATACAACTATCCTTTAAAATGTAAACAATTTTGGTTGCATTACCTGTTAGTGTTGAAGAGGTAGATGTTGCTAGTATGATCACACCAATCTTCATGTTCTATGTAACTGTTAGCAAATGCAATAACAGCTCCTGTACAACTCCATGACACAGTGCTTACCTTTACCTTAAACAGAATAAAAAACATGTCTACCAATCATAACAATACTGCAGCACATAAAAACAAAGGTTAAAGTACTGAAAATATTGTCTTAAATTCACATGAGTTTCTTTGCTCTTTATTGTACATTAGTGAGTATACAAATTATTTTCACACCTTAATTTTCCTATTTTAATTGAGATAAACCTTTAGAGAAACAGCGACATTACACGTTTTGTCATGAATACAAAGGGAACAGCAATAGTCAAACATTTAAGAAATGGACACTATGTGCAAGCCTTAATTGCTAGAAATGACAAAATTGACAGGGCTTCAAAAGAATTACAAAGTATTCAGTAATTTAAAGCATTAATAATGGATATCTCAGAAATGGCTTATTTGACAAAAAAAGATCATTTGAAATAAATTGTGAGTTTTAAAATGATTGATAATTTTTTGTGTGATACATTTTTGTCTATCACTTAAGGTATACCAGTTATAAAAGGTTATACAAAATTCCTTTTGAATGAAGAGGAGTTCACAGGCTATTGCTAGAAAATTAAACATATACCTTTTAATATTTATTTATGCCAACAAACTTACTGTTGGTGTTTTTAAACACACAAGCAGTGTATGGGCAATGTTTGAGAGGTAGAATCAGAACTGAAAAACTCAATGCCACAGCTGGAATTTGAACCACAGATTCTCCACTTACCAGATGGGTGCTCCAACCATTAATATACATTTTGTCATATAAATATGTTTAATATGTGGTGTTTTAATCAAAATTGTTAGTGCTGTTATGTAAAAGGTAGTTGGGGATGAAGGGATGTCTTTTTGAAATGTTCATATCACATCTTTGGAAGATGAACCATAACCCCATAGCACAACAGCCCTGAATGCCTGACTGCTGCATCCCCCACCTGTCACAGTAGCACAGTAGGTGCAGTACTGGAGCTGGGACATAGCGCACTGGTCCCTCCCGGCCAGTTGTGCAGTCTTCTCAACCAGGGGTGTTACTTTCCAATCAAGTGGCTCTTCAATTGGCTCCTCAGGGACCTAAGATACTGAACTTAAATACCAAGTTAGGTATCTATCTGACTTTTTAGTTTTGTATGCTATTCATAGATACACATGCAGACATTGAAGTTTTGTAAAAAGCATTTATTTGGATTCATGGGGCTTGAAACATGTATTTTTGGTGAAATAGTATCAAATTTAGGGATAGAATTCAATATCTTCTCTACTTATAATGTACATGGTAAAAAAGCATGCAGGTTACCTCTAGTCGTTCTTTTTCTATTACGTGGTGTTATATTTGTACATTTATAAAATCTTTAAAACATTAAGAAATAATCTGATGTGTTGATTGACTGGTTAGACATATATTGGAGGAGATTCTGCACTTATTATGCCTGGATTTTGTACGTCAGACCCTGGATGGAAGGATGAGATGGTAGTATTCAACTGGCGGCTGGTGAGCCACAAAGAGATGCCCATCGAGGTCCCTACAAGCAAAGATAGTTCATCATCTCAATGGGAGGTTTGGCCACGGAGCCTGCCCTCCAGGTTTCAACTAGTGGCCTCCTCAGGACAGACGACTGCAACGCCACTTTGTCACCGAGAACTGTGTTGACAGAATGGAGAGGTGCCACCCTCACAACACAGCTGACAACCTTGAAAAGCTGGATGAAAATGACATGAAATGAAACGACAGGAAATTCGAGGATGTGTAAATATCCTTCCCAGCATTCGCCTGGTGGCCGGGAAAGCCTCCAAAAAACCCATAGGTCAGGAATGTCAGCAGCATGAACCTTGCTCAGTATATGATGTGCAACATTCATGTCACCTCTAGCCCTATCTAAACTATTCTTGCAAAAGCTTATTTTTCCATCCACGCACATTAATCCAGATAAATGTTTGCCAAAAGGTTGCTATATTTTGTTGTATGTACAAAAAAAGCAGTAACCAAATCTTTAAACAGTTGGTCGCTATATGTTGGCTTTGAATTCTGTGTCTCTTTCCACAACAATGCAAGAAACAACTGATTAGTGACAGCATCTCAAGACATGACAAAGTATTAAACAATGTGAACCAATAACAGTCAATATCTCAAAAATGACTGATGCCACAGCAAATGTTATTTGAACTAAATTACATGCTTGAAAGAGATCTACATTTTTTGTGGAATAAGCTTTTGTCTCTCATAGTTTGCCAGTTGTACAAAATTAATTCAGAATCAAGAGGGTTTTACAGGTTATTGACAGAAATTAAAATGTACATAACGACTATTTTACATAGTTGAGCTTTAAAGAACATAAAATTATCTTTAAATTCATCAAGTCTTCACCAGGGACTCACCTTGTCCTGCAGAACCATCCAAAAAGCCAGCAATGTAATCAATGATTACCTGAAGATTTAGACAGTGGTCCCAAAACATGCTCTGAGATGTTTTTTTTTTTTAGTAAGAGAAGCATGTGAATATTTAAGTTCTGCAAATCAAGTTCAGCACCTGATACATTACCACTACTTCAACATGGTGACTTGAAATGTCCAAGTAAAAATTACTTTTGCTTTTTAATACACTACCACTATTTATTTGGTTTTACAGCCTCTGCACCTTAACAGAATACTTAATTTAGAAACATCTCATATAATTTACCAACCTGATTCTCAGATCGGATGTTTGGAACCAGTAATGTATGCAATTTCTTAGCATTTCCATGTTGAAAATCCTCTAGAGGTTCATAACCATGAAAAGCACGACTTCTGTGCATTTCATCTAATACTTTGATTACTTTTGGAGAGACACGCCGTAAAAAAGTCGCTAGTTTATCATAATCCACCTCTTGAGCCATCACCAGCTCTGACTGCATGTCATCTGTTTGAACCTAGAACAAAAGAAAATCTGAAGTGTTACAGATTTGATTCCTGGCTGCAGTAGGAGAGGTTTTCTTTAATTAGAATTAGTCCTTACCCTATGGAGAGTCTACAAGTATGAATGTAAGTGTGTTTCATGGCAAAATTGATAAATCCAATGTTAAAAGCTTACAGCGCAATGAGTTATAAGACCATAAGTTCCAAATTAAAGCCCCCTATGTTACCAGAGAAGCTAATGGGTGCTATACAAATGAAATAAAAATACCATATTTTTCTCTCCACTTTAAGTTAATCAAGATAAACATCTGTAGACATGGTCTCAATGGTTTCATTGCAAATTCCACTATAGACACATGGGAAATGCAGGAGGCTGTTGTAACATAAGTGTTTAGAAGTCGGACTGCAACACTCTGGCCTTGAACTTCCACATGTTTTCTATGACATTATGAGAAACAATGAATGTCTCAGGAATAGAATATGCCAAAAAATAATAACTTATTAATTAACGAACCCATGGCACAACATCCCTTTCTGGGCCAAGGCCTACTGTCTGGCTGCTGCATTCCCCATCTCTGCCTACCACAGGCACGATGAGTGGGGTGCAGTACCAGAGGATGGGATGTGGTCAGAACTTTGGTCTCTCCCAGCCCACTTCGCAACCAGCGGTGGCTACTTCTCATTCAATTAGCTGCTTAGTTGACCCTTCAGGGACCTAATGAGGCTTAGTGCTCCCCTGAACAGGTCTCCCAGGAGAAAATCCTCAACCTGTCATTGGGAATCAAACTCAGGTGTACTCTCTTTACCTATTAGTAGCTGCTAGAGAAACTAAAAACAAGAAACTGTAAATAAGGAAAAATTGAAGCTATTAACAGTGAAGCAACAAGATTCTAAAGTAAGAACAAATTAGAAACTAAAAACTTCACTTATCTTAGTAATACTGTTATTTGCATACCCTGGGTTTCAAGCTGGACACAATATCACTCCATGATAACATCTGAGGCTCACATTCAGGAGGTCCAGGATTCAGAAAGTCCTCTCAACCGTCCACTGTGATCTTTGGTTTTTTGTTTTCTTCTCTATTTGGTAAGCAAATGTGGGGTAATTTCTCATTTGCCATGATTTGCTTTTCATTATTTCCCTTTCATTCCACTACCTTCTCAGATTTCAGGGGTGCTTTTAAGTTTCTTAGTGTGAACTGGTGATGGACAATTAGATAGCTCCAGTAGTACAGGCTGGAACTGTTAGGAATTCCCATGTATCCTTTTGGCCTGTCTGCCTGTAGCCTCCTGAGGTTCCTTCATTTCATCCCTTCCTCCTGTGGGTATGCAGTATGTGAGGTGTCCTTGCATACTCTACACTCACTCAGAATGAGATTCACCCCAAACAATTTGACAACTATTTTAAGACATTATATTAATGAAATACCATATATGCATATGATTGTGAAGTAGGTAGAATAAAATGATTACCTCCATAGCTGCAGAAGTAGAACACTGTGTTTCTTCTTCTTTATATACACATTCTGCTGTCTGCACTTCTGCCTCTTTGCAAGTTCTGTAAATGAAATAATGCAGTCAAATCTACATATAAATTGTATATTAGAGAAAACATGTTACAACTATATATGCATTATTTTCTATATATCATATGTAATTGAAACTACACTTATTTTGAGGGGAGGGTTATTCTGCTCATCTTTAATATTATTGTACAGCTCGTGAGGCAAGACAAGAGCAATTCCCTTAGCTGCGCAGTGGCAACTCTTCCCCTAAAAGGTTGATGGTGAATGAAGTTCGCTAGCATAGCTTTAGTGCATATTGCTAATGACATTATATATGTATAAAAATTGACTTTATAACAAAGTGATTTTGCTCTAACTATAGTATGCGTGAGCAGTTACTTTATGTGAATTACAATTGTTTTAGCTGCACACTATTGTTGTGTTTTATTCATTTGCGGCGAGCTGTTCCCCAACTCAGCCATTGCAGAGAGGGAGGGAAGGAAAGCAGCTTCCCCTATGTGCAAGAATTGTTCATGTCTCTCCTTATTACATATAACACACAGGGGACTCAACATGACCCCAAAGAACTTAAAAAAGCATTTGGTTGTCATGTGCAACGAATAAGACATTGCAATACACAAGCATTTTAAAAAAATGTTTCATTTTTGTGTCAATTACAACACTAGCATTTTGTTTAAAACTTTGAAGTTCTTTAAAATGTGACGATCGAGTTATTAAATATGTAATCTATTAAATAAATGGGTTTTTCTAACAGCCTTTCATTGCCTATTTTAGTATTTATAATGCCTAAACTTCCAGTCTCTGATCATCATCAATCATCCATACAAGTATTAGGCCCAAGACTTATATGGACTCAAAGCATGATTCTCTCCATCCATCGCTTCCTCAGACGTCCCAGAGATCTTTTTCTATTTGGATGATAACGAAGTATGGCTTTAGGGATTCTGCTAGAATGCATTCTTTGTACATGTTTCTTCCGGTTGTGCTGGTACTGTTGAATATATTGGTTCAACTTGTAGTTCCTCTCATTGCATTTGTGGTCCCACTTCGTATATCCAGCCATAGATTGCACGAATCTCATTTCATTGGTAGTTATTCTATTTTCATCTTTCTTTCTCATGGTCCATGCCGCACTAGCATAACAGAGAACCAGTTTAGCCAGCATTTTGTAGAGCTGTATTCTTCTATACTGTTAATTATTCCCATAGTCCTAGTGTATTTAAGAATTTTGTCTTGTATATCTGCTTTGTCCACAAATGATTCTTTATAATCGAGATTGGAAAATTCATTTACCCTTTCAAGCAATTTATTCTTTAAGCAAATTTTGCTATGCGCATTAGTTTTGATTTGTCAATATTTATTTCCATGTTATAGTATTCACTCACTGTGTTTAAATTATGAACTGAGTGTTGAAGACCAGTTTCAGCAGGAGCTATTAAGCCCAAATCATCTGCAAACAATATTGCATCTAACTGTAAATTACTGTTCATTTGGATGAATCCAAGTTGTTTCTCTCCAGTTGCTGATGATATTCTTCATATATATTACGAGCAATGGAGGTGAGAGGCCACGGCCCTGTCTTATACATGCTGTGATTTCATGCCATTGGGATAACTTGTTGTCTAGTCTGACTGCTATCAAAGTTTTCTTATATATAGTGTAAAAGTTTTGTATATGTTATGGAACTTGATCATGTGCAAGAATTTCTCTACCTTTTTTGCCAAGTAATACCCTGATTTCTCTCTATCATTTCTATACTGTCTTAAAAATATGCAGACATACCATAGTAATTTATTACTGTCAAGTTAAAACACAAGTAATCACAAGTTAGAACCAAATATTCAAAACATGCCATCTTTTTATCAAATGATTAAAGTTTCATTTTCTTTAAAAATGTATAGGGTTATCAAAACTACTCTAACTTGGTATCCTTTTTTTTTTTTGTATTAATGTCCTCCAACATTGTGTCATATCGGACAAATGAATGAAATGGGTGAAATGATGCTCAAATGAGCCCGAGGTCCATGGAGTTTTAAGTTACCCAACATTTGTCTTCTCAGGGTAGGGAAAACCTCGGAAAAAAACCTTACCCGGATAACTTACCCTAATCGAGATTCGAACTCGCGACCTCTTGAACGTGAGGCAGACACGCTAACCATCACGCTACCGAGGCAGGCAAACTTGGTATCCTGTTTATCCACATTACCTTTCATGAATTACATATGTGAATCTATCATATACTTCATTTTGTGGAACATTATAAACAACCATAGGCTCACAGCAGCCAGTGCTGCCACCGGAATTCCCGTCTCTAGGGGAATTTTGGTTACACGAGACTGCGGAGCTACTTCTTGATAACCTTATAGAAATTGATGTTAATAGGCTTAAAAGCATGAGATGCTCAAAACATAACATGGAATTCTCAAATCAACATCAGCACTAAAAGGTAGAATCAGAAATGAAAAATTCAATGCCATAGCCAGGATTTGAACCATTGCCAATCTCTTATCTAATGTTACTAATGCACAACTATACACTTTGAGTGTAACTAATGCAGCCTTATTGCCATAGCAATTGTAGTAACAACCAATTATTCATCTATTTTTCCAGTTTCCAGTACATTTTCTAACGATCACTGGTTGTTTCTGAAAATAGGACATTTAGAGTTTTTTCAAAAATTCCCCCCAGACAAATGGCTAACATGTAGGGCATGTGCGGGTACTTCTGGATGTCTTGGTAACCCTAACTGGGGACCTGAGGGAGAGGGTAAACTAATTGAAACCTGCATAATTAAACATTGTATAAAATACAATCAAAAGTAGTTTTTGTTCACTCTTCAGGGAAATAAAATACAATTTAGTAAGTGAAACTAATCTGACCAATCTGCTAACAATTTAAATATGTTAAAGGATTTCACTGCTTATAATCACTTCCAATAATTTAGTATATGAAATGAAATGCTATCTCAAAAGATTAATGACAATATAGAGAGAGAAAATCCAGCTGAATAGCTGTCATATTTTAGGATTGTCATAAACACACAGCCGGCTAATAAACCTATTGATAAAGTTAATTTTAAAATAAATATGAAAAGTTAAAATATGTGTAATACAAGGATATTTGATAAATAAACTGTAACAATGTACAAAATTGTTACAATATTTAGAAATAGGACAGCTAGCCTGCCTCAGTAGCGTGTCTGCCTCACGTTCAAGAGCTCACGCGTTCAAATCTTGCTTAGGGTAAGTTATCCGGGTAAGGTTTCTTTGAGGTTTTCTCTTATCGTGAGAAGACAAATGTTGGGTAACTTAAAGCTATATGGACCTTGGGATCATTTGAGTATCATTTCACTCATTTCATTCACTCACCGTCTGATATGACATTACGTTGGAGGATGTTACAAAAAAAAAAAAATAGGACAGCTAACATTTAGTTAAAATAATAATAATGGTTAAACAGATTTAGCTTGATTATAAAACTTCTGATACATAGATCAAAAATACTATACAGAGATTTTACATTCATGTATGTTTTGAGCTCTAAATCTCAAACTTGTTGGCAAGTATCTTCACATAATCAACATAAGCAGTGCCTATTGTCAGTCCACTGAAATTCACAGCAGACAGTACATTTTAAGTGTCCTGTCAAACATTGTTAGTAACTTTAACCAAATTAGCAACAGCTCATGTTGTGATGTAAAAATAAAACATAGCTATGACAGATATGTTCAATCTACATGTGATTCTAAAAATATAAAACAGTGTATACATGGCATTAAAAAAAAAAACCCTGATAAGTAAGGAGTTGTATAATTTACAATTGAAGCTATTACTAAATGCTCCTTCCCCTATTTTAATTTCTGTAGGAGACAAAAAAATCTACTATTAGTTTCAGTGGTCAAGTATATCATTAGTGTTGGTGCAAACTTAAAATTCAAATAACCAGATGTAAGGGTGCTTGTGATATTAGCATTGTTAGATTAGGAAGAGGTGGAAGTAATATATGTTTTGCTAGTTTAACAGGCAAGATATATTAGGGTAAAATGATGGGTCTGTAATCCAGTGCCAAATTATCCAAAATATTGGAAAGTCCAGGAAAACATCCTGATTCAGATAACTCACTTCAACCGAGATTTGAACCCGGAACCTCTCATTCTGATACAGACGTTACGACACAATTATTTATTACACAAAGGGAGTTTGTATTTATTGAGCTACATTTGACACCTTCGAAGTGACGGTGAAGCACACCAATAATGGACAGATGATGATTTTCGGTGGATGTCAACAATTATTCATGTCTAATGCCGTAATGGCATTAATATATATTCATCTCATTGAACGGTATGAGGGAATATATAGCTGCTTCGGTTTACATAGTTAAAATACACATACGTGGCTCATATCGTACGAACTCTTAAGTCAATAAATTCCCATATTTTAAAATAGAGGTAGATTTATACGCGAATCGTTTGCTCTATTATAAAAATATAAGGTTAAGATCTCCTCCCCAAAGGACTGCTGCAAACGCATCACATTATGCTTTTCCTAGAAAAACTATAAGGCCCCCCTCGCGGTTCCCTTCTCCTAGACTACTAATCGCTTATGCCTGAATCTCTGTTGCTCACCTCTCTGTCTTCCAACTCGAATTAAACCCTACAACTTGAAATGACTTATCGGCAAACATAACGCTCACATAAATCCGACACATGGAAGGAAACGTCCACAGCTGTGGTCTACAGGTCTGTCAGTTACAGCTTTTGTGTGAAAACCAAATGGCGACGCATGCTAAAAATATACGTTATTACAGGTAGCCATGGAAACGTGCACGCAGATCAATATGGTACATGGCAGCCATACTCCTACGCGTAATTTTGGAATTCTGCACGTCTTTCTCTTATGCTTTACGCTACAAAGAAATTAATGTAATATAGTCCCTCTATATCATTTTTCATCCCACGGAGCCAGTTACCTGTTCATATCCGCCCGCCCCACTTGAACTCGTAATTTTATCAATCCTGGAACTTTTCTTTCGACAACATAAAAATGGCGATGACCAAACCGGAATTCTAACTGGTTTTCTTCTCGTGGTAAGGCACTAAATATTCGAGTATTTGGTTTACTTTGCACTGTAATTCAACTTATTAGATTTAAATGCACAATAGGTTGTGTAATTAAATGACCTCAGCCGTAATCTTTTTATTGAATTTAAATTAAATTTAAGTTAATATTCAGTTATGTATTGGCCTACTTTGCTCAACTAGTTGCGAAATGTGAAAGTCACCCCACTTTGAGCAAGCTTCTTTCACCTCTGGCAGCTTAGTTTGGTTTGCTTTCCAGACTAGCTCTAACTACTCCAGCACTATATTAATAGCATTACTAAATACCACAGCAAACATTTCAGTACACTTAAAACCTATGTACATAAATGCAACAAACAAACAAAAAAAAAAAAAAAAAAAAAAAAAAATTAAATAAAAAATGCAACCCTAGCAAAGCCCAAATATCACAAGCCACCTGTTTTTGAAAACCCTGCTACATGGTATTTCAAGGAATAACAAAATGCACCAACTTAGCTTGCTCAAACCCATTAATTAGGACTGCACAAGACCAGAAAAGCCAGTGCCAAAAATTAAAACTAATCACACACAAAATACCTACGGAATGAGGGCATTTACACATTTTCCATGGACACAGTTAAGAACTAAACTGCCATGCAACAATTGTGAAGTATATCACCACTGCAGTAAATTGCTTTAATTTTTATGAGTAGAAAAAAACGTTTCACAACCAGTAAATATCCATGTTAATTATGTTAACTAAAATACCTACCTACCTTCCATTACTATGTTTCCATGGTAAATTCAAGTCAATTTGAAATTCTTTTTCCCGATTGAATATTGCATAGAAACACGGATTCAAACAAAGCTTAACCACTGGAACCATTTAAATTTAGTAGTATCAGATCAAAATCTTATCGTATTTAATTTGTCTGATCTTACTTCCGGATTGAATTCAACATGGAAACAGTTCATGCATGTCAGTCAGCCCAGACTACTTTGCTCTTTGCCTTTTACATTTCTAGAGGACCCTAGACCAGTAACCAACTTAGGTTGTTTAAATCTATCAATTACTGCTGCACATTGAAAACAAAAACATCACATATTACAAATGGAACACGCTTTAACCACTACAGATTGAGGGCATCTACTGAGTTTTTATGAAACAACATTCTGAGCCGCATTACTTTAAATTGTGTATAGTGGATTATTTTGCACTCAAACCAGTGCTATAGTTGACTTGGGTAGTTGAACAAATACTAAGATTCCATTCAACAACTGTAAAGTACTTATAATATGCCACCACTGCAGTAAATTGCTGTGGTTTTCGTGAGCAGAAAAAATTTTGTTCAACCAGTAGACACCCATATTATCGTAACTAAAATACCTACCTTACATGTTTGTAGGTCAGTCCAGACTACTTTGCTCTTTTTTGATATATTTGAGGACCCTAAAGAGGGTCCAGGAAGGAATGGGAAAAGGGGTAAATTTAACACGATAAGGAATAATACAACCAGGAAAGGAACATTCAGAAAGGGGAGGTTACAGATAATACAATCAGGAAAGGGACACTGAGAAAGGTGACAATACGGATAATACATTCAGCAAAGGAACATCCAGAAAGGTGAGGATACAAGAACAGGAAATAGGACATATAATGTATACGCTTTCTTTGGCAAGGGTTTAGATATGAAAAATGAATTGAAGAGATGGAAATGAGATGAAGGATTCTGGGTGATTGGCATGATGAGATCGAAGGCATATAAAATCTGTAGGAGACAAAAAGTTATACATAATTTTTACAGCAACCAAACAATATCAATTATTTCTACTAGGCCTAAAGTATTGCACTTAGCAATGTTTTTACTGTGGAAGACACAATGATCTTGATTTCTTCTCTTCCAAGTCTCCAATAGATTAGTTTAAATTCACAGTTCTTAGGTGGCTTTCTTCACCGATTTTCTGATGAGATGGGTCGGCAATACCCAATGAAAGACAAGAAGCCTCCTGGGATGATTTGTACTGGACTGCATCGGGTAATAAAGTGGAGACTTCTAGATTAGGCGTCTAAGTTAGTGTTTCATTTTGGTCCTTTAGTAGTTGAAAGCATCTTGTAAACTTCTGTAGCAGGCAGTTCAGTGACATATTACTGAAAATGAATACAATGTAACAAACCCAGCAAGAGGGTTACACGTCATGGAATGTTATAATAAAATAATGCTGCAGTCCAGTGGCTGTCCTTTGAGTATATAGTTTATCCATGGATTCCTTTTCAAAACCTATCGAACACCTTACACACCAAACTTCACAGATTCACTGCAAAAAGCCAGTCTTCCAGTTTCACTGATACTCCTCCAGCTGTCTCTCAAGCATGTCCAATTGTGACCAAATCAAAATGCTGTTGAGATTTTTAAGCACGATTACACAAAATGATACATCTCTCTTTCAATTCAACATGGACATTTACCATCTGATTACATAAGTTTACGGAATGAATTCTGAATGATATACATTTTATCTTTGCTTTATGAGAGGCAGTCGACAAGCATTTGTACCTTGTTATCACATGGAAGGAACTGTAAAACCTGAGTATCTCTAACAATTGACTCCTCTTTATCATTACATTTAAAAAGGTTGCTCAATAGCTTTGATCCTCAGATCTTTTATATCATTACCATACAGTTGAAGTTTACAAGCAACTTTCATTTCATCACAGACAATTTAAAAAATAGCATATTTATACTACATAATATTTACACTTTACATGGTAAAAAAATTAATGACCTCTTGACTAGATACTAATACAAATCTTGGCTCAGTCTCGCAAGGTCATATGGACAAAATTGAAACACTAACTTATATGAAAATGTGCTAGAAATGAGACTGCTTTAAGATCTACTGTAACTGGAGGACCTTCTAACACACATTTCATTGATTCATTACTCACAGTACAGCAGTAAGTAGATCTACCAGTGATTTGTTTTGTATTGGCAAGTGCCATTTATAAATCATTGTGTCTGAATTAAAACTCACTTATACTACACTTATAGACTATAGAAATTGATAACAAATATTATACCACAGCTAAATTATTCAAAGATGGAAAAATCACATCATAATGAAAGACCTTATCAATTGTATATAATTTTTCACTCATCCTAATTCTTTTAAGCATTTTTGTGGCAGTAAAATAGATTTTTTTTCACATAAAATGTGCATTCCTTTCTTACTTTGTGTTACTTCCTTCTCGAATAATCTAGCTACTTTATGGAGAAGATGAGAACTGCCTAATGTTTTAGTACGGTAACTACAATTTTGAAATATGAAATTTTGAAACACAAATCCCACACTAAATCTTGACAACTAATTAAATTTAAGAAAAAATTGCCCTATACACTAAATTGCAATCCTTGTTGAGTTATTGCTGCAGAAAACTACAAAGATCACATTCATTTTACATACTGTGAGCAAAACAATGGGGTTACTTTTCATCTTTGTGAAAAGAATAAATGAATTTGTGAAACTTGCCAATTATATTCCAATACACTTTTAGAAAAATTACATGTTTAAATTTTAAGTTACTGCAGCCTTTTATCACAAAAAATTATATAAAAAAAAGTTACTTTGAAATTCAATTATACTACTTCTACATTGTCCTGCTCACATATTGTGCTGTAAATAAAACCTTCCCACATAAAAAGGAAACTACAAAACATTCAGTTTAGCTTCCCATTATACATATTCTAAAATACATGTGTACATTTTTGAACTTAATACTTTTTCTTTTTTTTTTGTTGTCCACCGAGTAAACTGTGTCAGCAATCAGGCAGACACATTCAACAGCATTTTGAGTTGGTTAGATATTTCCCTGCACTTGTCTGGCCTCTCTGATGGCAGTAGAGGAAATGTGCTAGTGGATGGCATGTACATGCAAGATGTCCAATGAGTCGGTGGCTTGGGCAGTGCAGTTGGTGATGGTGGCTCACTGAACTTGGCACCAGCATAAAAAACTCCAAGCGTTGGGGAAGTTCTTGGGCTCCCTTCCTTGGACGGACTAGCTCTGGGTTTCAGATTCGGGGAGCCCTGCCTTGTGGAATTAGACAATTTAAATGCAGATTCTGACAGTCTTCCCTGATTCTCTTGATCACTCACTTCCTCTCGTCGAGTTTCTTCTTTTCGATGCTTGCCTCTTAATGGTGTGACGATGCTGTGAAAGTAAGTAGAACTCTTTGCTATCCTAGGCCTAACATGGTTCTTTTGGCGATTGTGACCATGTGTCCCTGGGCTAGAGTATCTTTCATTGTTCTTTTCAACCATTTTTGATCTATACGTCATTGAGACTTCGGACAATAACACAACTCGGTACACTGATATTCCTATTTCACACACGATTTGAGCTCAAATGGCCTGCGCTTTTATACACTAAGCTCGACCTTGATACAGCTGATACGAAGCGATAACTAATATTTTGTTAACGTAGGACGTATCACAAGTCTTAGCACCACAACGTATTAACAGTTTACAGTTTCAAGTGCTGTTGAATCGATACGTCAAATCACAACAGCTGTGAATGGCTACGATAAACACATCCCTTTAGGAATCGAGAACAAAATGGCGTCTTTATCCTGTCCGGAGTTCAAACAGCCAAGTTAAAACTCTCAACTTATCGCTTGTTAAGAAAGAGATTTACAACTGCCAAATATTGTCTCTTGAACAGGCACAGCAATACTGAAGAAACTCCAGCTTCATATACACAGTGGACAAATTATTTACAGAAAAAACTACTTCACTTAACCAGATACATGATGTCCCTTTCTCCTACACCTTCGCTACATCACTGTAACTGCGTCATAAACACAGAAAACACAAAACAGATGCTGACGTAAACCCAATAACATCGTAGGATCCAGTCACGTGATATTAGTTGTCAAATCATGACAATAAACTTTCGGAAATTTCCGTGGCAATTCGCGAGTGGCTAATACAGAAAATTTCCTTTAGGACTTCATTAAAGCCAAATTATGCTTTAAACTTTAGATTTTTAATAAAATTTAATAATGTAAGCAAGCTCATTTAGTTTAACAATAGAATTAAGAGTATAATTGCTTTGTTCTATCGACTTTCAGCCTGGGTGCGGTAGAGTTTAACTAAATGCCTTCTTCTGATTGGACAAGATGCACATGTAGGCGTGGTTAAATTTAGTTACTGACGAGGGGTCGTTTGTGACGGCCATGGTTTCCTAAGCAGTGGTGGTTGCGAAGTACCGAGAATTGTTAGGAAGATAGGAATGGAACAACGGTAACGCAATCGAACTGTAAGGAACTGGTTGATTGGGAGTGGGGAAAGCTGAATCATTTTTCTAACTAAAAATGGAAGCTTGTTTGTAATAGTTGGTGCCAAGTCAGTTACTCAAGTGTTGACCAAAGCGGAAATTATCAATTTTTGGAAAAGAATTTGTCGAAAGAACAGTTATTGTTCGTGTTGTGGCAATAACGCAGTGGAAAAATTCTCGTCGAGTGTGGAAAACAAAGCTGCATTTTGTGTCCTTGCATACATACAGGTTGGTGGAAAATAGAAATATGCAGAAGCTACTCTGGAATTTACTAATAAAACATCAGTGAAATAGCTCGGCGCATAGTATTCCGTGGATCAATATCTCGCACCAGGCATAGTGGAATTGGTTTTCCTAACTCACGAATCGTACGGGGTAGCGGATTTGCATTATCTTAAGTAACATATACGGGGCCGTAAAATTAAAAAGATGCACCATGAGCAAATACTGTCCACGTTATGGAGACAGACCAGTGTTGGTATATGAAGCCTATAAATTCCTACAACATTTATTGTACTGTTTGAAAAACTTTTGTTTAAAGAATTAATAGGGAGGCAAGATGGTATTTTAGTACTTACTATTTATTTTAATAATTACCACTGCTTTGTAGACTTCCATAAAGAGTATAAAACAAGTAGCAGCTTTTCAGATTTTGTAAATAAATTCCTATGCTAGTAATTATTATGCACATTCAAATTATGGCTGCACAGGAGTATTTGTGCTTTGTATTTATATTATTTATAGGTGTATCTGAACAAATAAGTTATTTTAGTCATCCAAAGCATACTGTAAAATAGGAAATGGAAATGATTTATGCTTGAAATGTTAATGGGAGCTTATTTGATGGTTATGGATATGGTTTGATACAAATTAAGTTGGCAAATAAGTAGTATGAAGTGTATCAGCTCTACCCAAAGTATGTCAAGATATCAAATACTTTATACAAATGTAAAAAAGCCCAATATTAACAGTGGCGTTCAGGTGACTAGGTAAAGCTTTGATATGAGATTTAAGCCATCTGCCAAAGTGATGGAAGGAGCATCCATGTGGGGGACAGGGAATGGAGTTGGGGAAATCAATTCACAACAATGCATTGACCGTCACTTTAGAGTGTTATGGATGACACAACATTTAATGGCAGGTAGCTCAACACAGTATCCAATCAGAGGCTTGTCATGCCTTGTGGTTTGTATATGTAGCTATATACACTGAAATCATGCTGTAAGCCCAGCAATTTAAATATTGTTTCTACCCCATAAATTTTATTTGCACAACAGCAAAGAGAATAGTAGTGGCCAACTATCAGCTGCCATAATTGATTTATTATTTATATCTTATAATTTACACATGAAAGGAATAAATTCGCACCAATGCACATCAATTATGTGAAGAAGTTTTCGTTGGTTGACTTTTCTCACTATGCTGTTGAAGTTTCATCTTTGCTCTGGAGTGTTAACGCAGATGATAGCTTTAAGATTAGATGAAATAATAAACACTTCCCACAAATACTTCTTTATTGACTTCCAGTACGGTTCCATCCTATTGGCTTTTTTAAAGATATTGATGCTTTGCTGTAAACTATTTATGTTTAGCTTGTTTACCAATAGCACGCGGCCTGTACCGGAACCAAGAAAAGAAATGGACAAAGGCCATGAAGTCCGCGTAATTACTTCCCATAAGTAGTTTGTGGGAAAGTAAAGTGGGGCCACTCGCAGGGGAATGGTCCACCTTCAAGCTGTGGTGGGGGAGCGACCCAGTGTCACATGGTGTGATTACAGATAGTGGAGGGGGAAGAGCAAATAAAGCAAGCTTGCTGGAAGGGTGGTGTGCTGGTGTACTCTCTGGGGACCAGGAACCATGCAGTTCCAGGATTATCCACTTTTCTTATAAAAAATATTCCTCAGCTGTGCTTTGCGGCTCAGGGCCCTCAAGCCCTTTGTTACTCTTACGTTAGCATCTGCAACATCCAAGAATATTATGGTGCTATCTTCAATGAGAGTGGGACAATAGGGCCAGGTGAGCAGATAGCAAAATTTAATGTGGATATAGTAGGTAGTTTGATTGCAGGTTTTATTTAATGAATATATCCTCTTTATTTGGAATACAAGATTTTGTTATTTTTCTGCAACTTCCACCTTATCTTCACTCATAGTGGTTGCTAACAGGGGATGCTTTAGATCTATGGCTATTCATTTAGTTCATCCTGGAAGGCTGCCAACTTTTGAAGAAACAATATTGTAAGATAGAAATAAAGTGCTTTGTTCCAAATTTACCTTACCTGATTAGTCCATGTATCAGCCATACTGATGCCAACTCATGCAGATGAAAAACATTGAGAGACTAGGTCAAATCTATGATGAGAATTCAAATGTTGTTAGCTAATGCTGGAT
The DNA here is from genome assembly GCA_030765045.1 of Tenodera sinensis. Lineage (NCBI taxonomy): Eukaryota > Metazoa > Arthropoda > Insecta > Mantodea > Mantidae > Tenodera > Tenodera sinensis. Next base: position 102,534,232 of record CM060972.1, read on the forward strand.
TTCTGACAATGAAGTCATTAATCCTCTTGCTCTCCAATATTTTTCACTGATGGATGGGGCACTAGAAGTGGACGGGCATATTTGAAGGTGGTCTCGGTCCATTTCCTCTTGCAGATCACATAGAGGACAGAGTGGTGAAGAATATATCCCAATTCTGTTTAAATGTTTTGCCAGACAATCATGTCCTGTAATCAACCAGAAGGTTGCAACTGCTGTTTTTCGAGGATACTCAGGAATCACTGTTTGAATGTTTAGTAGTTCCCATCTTTTATTCTTTGATTTTTCATAGTAATATTTTGCAATAATTTTTTTGAATTCAGAGTTGACTAATCTTTTTAGCTGCATAAAATGGTAGATTAACTATAGATTTTTGTACACCGCTGGTACCCTTTTTTGCAAGAAAACCAGCTTTCTCATTACCACTCAGCCCACAGTGAGCCAGTATCCATTGGAAGACTAGGTGTTTTTGAAGTGCTGTTAGATCGCTAAGCATCTTCCAACATTCTATAATAGTTTGGTTTTTTGGTGACAACTTGGAAGTAATTGCTATAATTGCTGCCCTGGAATCTGAGAGAATAACTGCTTGCTGAAAATGTGAAATTCTGTACAAAAGATTTTGTAGGGCCATTCGAATTGCTTTCAATTTCTCCATCAAAGTTAGTAGTTCCATAACTTAAAGATTTGTAATAGGAAAAGAGGTGACATGTGACTCCAGCACCTGCTCCATCTTGGTTTGATATCAATGATCCATCAGTATAAATATGGAGCCACTCATGTTCTGGAAATCTAGTATGGATTGTCTCTAATGCCAATAATTTTAGAACACTAGTTGGAGTATCACTTTTTTTAACTTCTTCTGTCAGGTGTAAATAATATGTGATGTCTAGTGTATGTGTTGGATTGACTTTAGATATGGTTTCCTTTGAATTAGGAAGGTGTACATCCTTCTTGATGTCTTGAATTTTGGAAAGAAAGCTCTCCTGAGTCTTTAGTGTATGTGTAAAATTTATCTTGTGCCATGTATTGAATGGGAGTCTGATCAAATTTTTGTGTCGAATAAGAGCCGCTTTTTCTATTTCATATTCAATGGGGTATTGGTTGGTTAGTATTTCCATAGCTGGTATTGGTGTGGTTTTGATAGCACCAGTAATTAATCTCAGACTTTGGTTTGGAAAAATTTGAATTTTTTTTTGTGTTTGCTGTTACAAGAACTTCGCTGCAGTAAGTAAATAATGGTTTAATATATACATTGTATGTTGTGTTAAGCGTTGCTCTGGAACATCCCCACTTCATTCCTGTTAGACGTTTTAACAGTGAAAGGCACCTCTCTGCTCTTTGTATTACATTTTCTATTTGTTTGGTCCATATAAGTTTGGTATCAAATGTAACTCCTAAATACTTTGCTTCCTTTGTTTCTGGTAATTGTTGACCCTCAAAATTTAGTTTTATTTTTAGTGGTTTTTTTCTTAGTGAAAAGATTTGGTAGTTTGATTTTGTTGTATTAACAGTCATTAAATTTTCTTTGGTCCACCTCTGTAAGTTGGTTAAGGATTGTTGCATGGTTTTTTCCAGTTCTGTACTTTTGCTTTTTGGTTTTGAAGTCTGCATTACCAAGTCATCAGCAAATGGTGCACACTTCACGCCTGATTCTTGTATTTGTTGTGGTAAATCATTAATAAATATATTAAAAAGTGTAGTGCTGAGCACTGCACCTTGTGGCAAGCCACGGTGTACTTGTTTATATTTAGATATATTTCTTCCATATCTGGTTGCAATAAAGTGTTGTGTTAGGAAATGACATGGCCATGAAAACATTGGACCTTGTATCCCTATTTTTTTTACTTTCTTTAGTAGTTTTGTTCCGCATATAGAATCATATGCACTTTGAAAATCAATAAAAACTGATAAATTATCTTCTTTTCTATTGAAGGAGTCTGATTTCTTGACTGAGAAGTAAGACTTGTTCATTTGTAGAGTGGAACTCTGAATCCAGCTTGACATGGGGATATTAAATTTTGTGATTCTAGGAACCAATTTAACCTGTTTGACACCATTCTTTCCATCACTTTTGCTATTATGCTGGTAAGAGCTATTGGTCTATAATTTTTTATTTCTGATGCTGTTTTGTCTTTCTTCAAGAGTGGGACAATTATTGCTTTTCGCCATTCAGCAGGTACAGTGGTTTTCCAGGATAGATTGTAGAGTTTCAGTAGTTGTTTGGCTGTTTTTCCAAGGTTTTTTATGAACTCTGGATGTATGTGATCTGATCCAGGAGACTTTGTTTTTTAGATTATTTATTGCAATGTTCAATTCTTGCATATTAAAATTTTGAAAAAAGATATTGCACTGAGTGTTAGGATTACATTCTCTTTCTTGTTTCAAATCTTTCTTAAATTCTTTACGTTCCTTTTTATTATTTCTTGTTACTTTGTGTGAATTAGCATAATATTTATTGAATGTTTCGGCTATGACTGCATCATTTACTAACATTTTATTGTTGTGTATGATAGGTGTGCTGTTGTTTTCTTTCCTGTCCTTGACATTTTTTATGAACTTATGAGCTTTGTTACCATCTGTCCTATAATCCATTTTTTCTAAGAAATTATTAAAGTGATTGTTTTAGCAGTATTAATTTCTTTTTTTAGTGAGGCACATTTCTTCTGCCATATTTGTGTATCTGATATGTTTTTTGTTTGTTCAGCTGTATTTCTAGCTATATCCCTTTGCTTTTTCAGTTCTTCTAACTGGGGGTTCCAAAAGGGTTTGAAATTTTTAATTCTTCCACGAGGAATATGTTTTTTTGCAGTTTCTAGGATGACTTTACAGAATTCTTTGTTCATATGATCTGGTTGTTCATGCAGCTGTGAGTTTGTTTGTTCTTTAAATTTATGTTCTAATTCAGTTTTATATTTGTTCCAATCTGCATTTTTGAAGTTCCAATACAGATTCGTAAGACCTTGACTGTTGTTTGTATTCTCTAGTTTTATATCAGCAATTACTGCTCTGTGACCAGAACTTGGATCTTCTATAACTTGTTTTTTAATTTTTGAAACAATATCTGTTGTAGCTAACGAGAGGTCTGGGTTACTGCCCGCTCCAGAATAATGTATATAGGTTGTGGGATCTTCTTTACTATAAATCAGTTCAAAAGTTGTATTCAAAAATTCTTCCACTATCTTCCCTGTAGAATCCACTTTTTCATAACCCCATCTTTTGGAATGTGCATTGAAATCCCCAATTACAATTGTTTTATTTAATTGGTCAACAAGTGAGAGATCTGGTTCATTCCTGGGAGGATTGTAAATACTAGAATTCAAATGTGTCATCAAAGAAAATGGACGTGAGGTGAGTGGAGACCATAGCAAGGAGCAGAAAATTGCCAGGTTCCTCCGGATTCAAGATTTACAGATCGAGTTAACCTTTAGCCGGTGACATGGTAAAGTTGTCACACTACTAGTGATGTGACATTTGGGAGACACCTTATTATTGTTACTTGTAATGTATATTAGCTTTCAATACTCTAAGCTTTTTATTTAATCAAGGCATCACTCAGCATTATTTTGATATAGGACAAGTTTAACAATAACAAATGTTAAAAAAATAAAGCACCCTCTTATGTAAATAATTAGAAAATATTTACTTGAGTTATTTCTTCCTAGGAATCGTGTTAAAAGAGATCAGCAAACCCAGATATTTTCGATTCAGCAATGTATGCTGATTATAAAAATGTAGTGTTCATATTTCAATCCGTGTATTCAAAATGTGCATACCCTATCTACTGTGCTTCTTTCCCACAATTTTGTGCAGATTTTGAGACATCTTTGTAATCTGTCTTTAAAAGATTGGCAAATCGCAAACATAGCAGAACATTGGAAAATCTCTTTTGGGCTATAATGAGACAATATTTGCAGTTGCCGTCTGTTGCAGATGTAGATGAAATATCTTTATCATTTGATTTGAGTATGGGAATGGCCAATGCATTAAAACTTTAGTGCCATGTTAGTCCATTTCACGCTGGTCCATTTTAAGATTATTTGTGCCATCTCAGGGAAATAAAATTCAAAGCAGTCTTGTAATTCACTTTGTTCCTCAGCCGCCCAAAAGATTTGAAGCAAGCAAATACATAGTACTGTGGCTCGAAGGGTGAGCATATCTTCTCACAGATTCCATTTTGCACATTTATGGGTTCTAAAATACAAATAGGTTTTCTGTTTATTTGCAGCGTGTTCATCTTCAATGCAAGAGTTTTCAGCCACTTCAACAGCATCACGCTTAAGATTTCCCTATCATGTACATTTTCAATTACTGTTCACCTATCCACATTACTTTCATAATTACTAGTATCTTCATTCAATTTTTTAAACATTTGAATTTTGAAATCGGGGTCTCTGAGCGTCACTTTGCTGGGTAGAACAGCACCATTTGCCATTGTAAACAACACTGACATAAAAGAAATCACACAATGGCACGTGATGTCTGTCAGACCTTGCTATTCTCTTGGACAGTAAACACCTGAGGCCTGTTCACCAAAGGTTACTGGAATATCTAGAGTAAGATAAGATCTCAGAAGTCAGCTTCTCATATACAATATAGTATAGTGTTTCATAACTTGCACATCTGAAAGACTTCATGTCACCAGTTGAGGATTAAGTTAAGTGTGTGTGAATGAGTAGGTTTCGTATAACTAGTACCTATGATATGAGAAATTGCATAGCAAAGTCTCACATCAGAGATAAATACCCCAAGGGCGACTTACTATTGTAAGTACTTTATGTTCCGGGTTTTAAGTAACCTTTAGATGGTAATTATTTATTTATGCCAACAAGCTTACTGCTGGTGTTTTTAAACACACAAGCCGTGTGTGTGGGCAATGTTTAAGAGGTGGAATTGGGACTTAAAAATTAAATGCCATAGACAGGATTTGAACCACAGATCTTACGCTTATGGAGCGGCTGCTTTAACCACTAAGGTACCATGGCCAACTTCCCTGTATGGCATTAAATTCCCGGGCCGATTGATAATTACCATCTAAAGGTTACTTAAACTAGGGACATAAAGTACTTGCAATTGTAAGTCGCCTTTGTGATATATATGTATATCTGATGTGAGATTCCCTTGTGGTCTAAGCAGGAAAAGTACAAATCAGCTAAAAATGTTACTATTTTCATGGATGACACTAGTATGCTTAGGTTAGCACTTTCTTCTGTATCCTCACAGTATTAATAAAATGGAGTGCTTTAACAGATTGATGGAATTTCATACTTAAGAGTGTTAAAAGAGGTTTGGTGGGTACTGGCTTTCTAAGTGTTCATGTGTCCTTTTAAATTGTGATAAATACATTTTTGTTACTTATATCTTCTTCCTTAGCAGTACATTCACAAGATATTGATGGCTCCATTACTGAAATTGCAGCTATACTTAACTACTTCTACTGAAAATTAAAATGCCGATAAAGGTAAAAAAGAATGATGTAATTATCTTAGCGTTTTAAGTTGCAATTGTGCATGGACGATAGGGTCTGCCAACCTACATAAGATGCCAAATCTACTTTAGTGCAATGTTTTGATATGTTTTTTGTTTTTCTTCTTTGCTTCCCACTCATATAAACTTAACTTTGAGGCAGTGAATTGGAGTATTGTAGCACAGGAAATGGCTTGTGCAGGCTGCAAAAGTTCTGTGCATACTCTACTTCTTTACCTGAATACTCTGCGCGTATGGAGGACTACTACCCCCTAGGACTTACAAGTCAGTGCCTAGGGCCCAACGCCTCTCAAAGAGCAGACAAACTTATGAACCAGTCAGTGAATACCTGGAAGCGGATTCTCGTCCCAACACCAGATATGATAGTGATGAAGAGGATATGAAATGCAGGCAAAATGGTTGATTGGAAAGGTGATGATGGAGCAATTGGTGAAATGAGTGGCAGGGGAAACTGGAGAAATCCTGCCCGGATGTCACTTTGTACACCACATGTACTATAGGTCCTCAGGATTGAACCTGGGCGGCCTAGGTGGTACATTCTGCCACACCACCCTTGTGTATACTCATTCCCCTCAATTACACTGCAATTTACAACATAATGGGAGAACAAAAAAACTTATGAAATGGCTGCAAGGTGCTTTGTCTGCTCACATTCTCAGCACTCGTCATCTGCCACTATCATAGAAATGCTCAGAGGAAACCACACAGCATTTTTAAAACTACATATAAAGACCAACTTTATAAAAGGAGATGCTGAAACTGGCCACTGTTGTCCATACATTTTTGGCTTTGGCACCTCTTCAGGAAACTATCCATCACTTGCCGTTGTTCACATTGAGAAGTACTGGCAATTTTCTGGCAGATATTTCATTTTAATTCTTCCAGGGTGTGTGGGTTTGTCTTGTACATTTTGTTTTAAGTTACCCCAGGGATAGAAATTCCAGGAGGTTAAGTCGCAGGACAAAGAGGCCCACAAACCTCTACTAATAATCCTCTCCTGAAATACACTTTCAATTGTTGTGATCAAAAGATTGGCCATATGAGCTGTTGCAGATTCTATTGGAAAAAGGCAACATCACACTTTCTGTCAATTCTCTGAAAATTGTAGTTAGGTATGTACAGACATCAACTGTTGAATTGAGAAAAAAATGGCCCTATAACTCAGAACCTAATATTGTTCATGAAGTAACCCTTCATGATGAAAGAATTGGTATATGGTGTGTCATTAGCGGAGAAAGGTTTCTCAGAGGTCCAATAAGCGGTTTGTATCTCTGTCATTGTAACTCGTCCACAAATCCAAAAGTAGAGTGCAATTACCTCAAAATCAGGGTCTCTATCATCCTCCCTCCCAGTTTCACTGCTTTTATTTTTTGGCCTTAAACATCTGCCTTGAAGCTACTCCAAACTGCCAATATTCTCCTGCAATACAACAAATAATTTAGGGAAAATAGACCCATCCATACTAATAGTGGGCACAATAGTGTGTGAATGGGTCGGTACTGCAATAGATTGTGCAACACTTTGTACATATTTCTCCCTAGCAATAGAGAGTCCTTTATACTCCCATTTTGCACTTGAAACCACCTTGATCATTGTTATGGTAGATGCAAAATTTAATGACAGCTGATAGCTGACTTACTGTTGTCTTTCCTATAGTACAAATAAATTTTGTGGGTGCAAATGATATTTGTCACTGGTTGCGTGATTTCAGAGCATGTTTAGCAAACCACAAGGTTTGGCGAGTCTATTTGAATGTGGTATGTAGCCACACACCATTAAATTTTGCGTCAGCTATAAGACCGGAATGGTGATAATTTTATGGTCATTCTCTTGCTGTTTTCAAAAACCTTTCTGCTTTGTGCTTTTCTTCCTTTAAAAATGCCTGTAAATGAATTTACCTTCCTACTTTACATTTTATATGACCTTCTAAAGTAAAAACAAATTAGAAACTAAAAACTTCACTTATCTTAGTAATGTTGCAAGTTATTTTTTCAAACACTGTTTGAAAAAATAACTTGCAACTTGCAATCTTGTTGCTTCACTGTTGATAGCTTCAATTTCCTTAATTTATATAACCTTTTGAAATGATAGATCCGAACTGAGGATGCACTAAGATTATCTCTTACAAAGTTTTGCTTATTTATTTTTTATTTATTTCCAAGGCCCAGGGGTTTAAATCTTCATTGACCACCTTTCTCTTTGCTGTTATCTACAAAGCAGCAAATAGTAATCATACACTTTTTTATACTCAGTAGAAGCTAAGAGGGCAGTTTCCATTTGTTTCTTCCATCCAGGTATTCCATTTTTCTGTGGACTGTAAACATTACCAGAACTAGCAGACTTTGTTGGAGATCAATCTGTATTGATGGTCACTAGATTCCAAAACATAAAAATGTGGTGCTGTCTAAAAAGCGGTTACATTTACTGCTAAGTCTCTTCAATATCTGTGAAAAATATTGGAGAGCAAGAGGATTAATGACTTCATTGTCAGAAATCCAGCATTAGCTAACACCAACAGATTCCAACATGTGACTTAAAACTAGTTTATAGTGGACAAGTTTTGTTGGTATCCTTGTCTAGCACAGGCTGTGGAAAAGCAGTGGGTTTATTTCCTTGAAATGGTCGGTCCCTTTTAAAGCTCTATTGTATTCTCTAATTACCTGTGGTAGTATGGAGATACTAGATTCACCATAAAAGAGGGGCGACTTAGAAAAAGATGGTGAGTATTTTTCTTTCTAATATGCAAGTGCCAAGTTACACCTCGTCCAGTATAGTTATACCACTTGTACTTGGGAGGGTGAATGTCACCAAATCTGTGGGGGTTTGTTTTTAACAAATTAATAATATGCAGGCTAATCGGCATTGCTTCAAGACTTACTATTGCTGGAGGAAGACCACATACTTGAAAATGATGCAATATGAACTCCAGCACATTACAGGATTCATGTTTGAAACTTCAAAGAAACACAAGGCAACCAGAACCATGGTAATATCATATACATATATCCATGGTAGGTAGAGCCCACAAGTGGGGCCTATGTCATCTTTTCATCTGTTGTGCATGTGTGGCTGACAGGCTCATCCATCAGGGTTGTCCATTTCCTTTTCTACAATGCTGTGTTATGTTTCCTCTCTGTTTCAAGGCATGGCAACCAATTTTAGGACTTGGACTTGAAAACTGCAGCTCTTTTTTGAATACATTCCTCTTAAAGCACAAGGTTGCCACAATAAAACTTTTCAAGTATTTGCAACATGAATATAATGATAGGTTCCTTTTAGGAACCTTCTACTTCTAATATAGATGCAAGGAAACAACAATGCATGTTTGTATATGTTTTAAGGTGGTCAGGACAGCCAGCTCAGGGCTTTGTGTATATTTTTACTTTCTCTTCTGGTAAGTATGGGAAGTATTGTATTCCACCCAAAAATTCGATGTTGAGATTTCACTGGAAATATGTTTTGAGAACCACTGAAAAGGTCCGTGTGTCTGTCAGTCTGTCTGTGGACATCATAAATCAAAAACGAAAGGTAGGTTAAAAACCAAAGTTGGTATTTAAGTTTAATGTCTTTCAAGGATGTCACATGAAGATTTTGAAGAAAACAGCCACACCCTAAACTACCCTTTACATGGAAAATGTTTAGAAAATTTTGATTTTCTTGAAAATAGCTCTAACGATTTTGATTAAAATGCCATATGTTTAAGATATTTTTATGACAAATGAAATGTATATTTTGAATTTTGTGGCTATAGCCTATGTAGTCCTGTTTAGTCTGGATGAGTTTTGAATAACTCGTAAACCGTAAGAGATAGACAAAATCTTACTGTACAAGAAATGTAGATCTTGCTAAAATACACAATTTATGTCTCAATAAATTTTTTTATAGAGTGAACCATTTCAGAGATATTCCTTGTTTTGTGTTTCGGAAAACTTAGAACTTTCGTGCAATGGAACATCGTTCATTTTTTATATGTTAAGTGTGCAAAGAAAAGGGGATCTCAAAGCTTTAAAATATTTGACTCGCTCAAAGCCTACTGCATTTCAATATTCCCCTTGCACATACAAGGAAATAAGCAATAAGATAATTTGTTTAAATATTTACCTCAACTAACACGAAGAAGATATAGGAATAAGAGTTTGTAAGAATGGTTAGTACAAGAGCAGAGAAAGTCATGTGAGTGCAACACATCAAGTTTTGCTAATCATAACTTTTATTAGTCCATTTCTTTTGAAGGGTTCAGCCAGATTTTCCTTTTTCCTTGGTTTAATGCAGCTTTAAATGGTTTTCCTAACTTGACAGAGCTAATATTTTGGCACAGTAAAACAATTCAAAATGTTTAGTTCTTCCGGGCTTGTAGGTTCGTTTCGCCAAGTACTGTGCTTGGCATCATCAGGGTAACACGATTCTCCGTCTGCACTGGTCAGAGTTTGAATGTGGAAGCAGAGAAGTAGTGGAAGTAATCACCGTTAACGTCCGTTACAGTTATTTATATGGGTGGGGGTGGGCGGGGCATTGTTACGCTGGCTACGGTAGTGGTTGGCCAGTTGTAGGTGGGGTTTTATTACAACTGTTGTGTGTGTCTGAAAGGTATAGTAATTAAAAGTACATTGAAATATTGACATAAAATTGAATCAAGGGAAGAAATAAATATTGTCAAAGATTGTTTGCAGATAAAACAGAAAGAAAAAATGGAAAGGAAGTCAGAAAAACAATCCAGAAAATTGGAGTGGGTGAGATAGAAAATCAGCAGTACTGAGCACCTCTAAATTTTAAAAAAATGACGGAGAGAAAAATCTGACTATTTGCAAAAGGAAAAAAAGGAGGATTTAAATGAGGCAGAGCAGGTATAATGTGGTTAAGTGTATAAAAATGACACAAGAAGTATGTGCATTGTGTGACTAATAGACAAGATCTTCATTGTATGGCAACTTGTCCAAAAACTAAAATATGCAGAGAGAAAGCATGTAATAAGTGGGATAATTTTTAGACCAATTTTATTTTCTTTAAAACATTGGTAGAAGGAAATATTTGGAACAATTTGATAACTGGAAAGCAATAGAAAGACGATGGAGGCAAAGGAAGAAATTAATGATACGGGTAGTAAAGACATGGGCTGGAAAGATCTTTCTTAGGAAAAACCATACACTGATGTCCATTTTTAATAAAATGTATAGCTCAGAGTGAAGCATGTGTATCTTGCTGTTGATTTCACCAATTGCGTAACATTTGTTATTTTTTGTACTACATATAGTGAATAGGAAAGTATTGTATATTCCATCCAAAAATTCAATATAAAAAATTTCACTGAAGTGCATCTTTTGGGATTCCATGAATTTCTCAACACCCCCCCCCCCTCCCCCCACCTCCAAAAAAGCATCTTTTAGAAGAAAGTCTGCGTGCATGTGTGTGAACAACATAACTCAAAAACAGTTAAATACCAAACCTGATATTTAAGTTCAGCACTTTCCAAGGCTGCGACAAAAAGATTTTCAAGAAAATGCCCTCGCCACATACTACCCTTAACATGGAACATATTTTGAATATTTTGATTTTCTAAAAATGGCTCGCAACAGATTTGGAAGAAAATACTGCACATTTAAGATATTTCCATGAAAAATGAAATGGTACGTCCTAAATTTTCTGAGAATGTCCTTGGAAGTCCTCTTCATTTTGGTTAACTTTTGCATAATTGGTAAAGTGTAAGAGATAGACAAGATCTTACTGCACAAAAAATGTAAATGTCATTGAAGCACAGTCTCTTTTTTGCGGAGTGTACTATTTCCGAGATATTCCTTATTTGTTTGAATTTTCCATTGCTTATGCTTTTCTCAAATGGGAAATCATTTGTTTTCTTATGTTCCAGAAATGTATAGAAAATGGAATGTCAAAGCAATTACATAGCAATCAGCTCTTTAAAGATTTGATCATCCCTTAAGCCTATGGTAGTCCCCTTGCACCTACAACAAAATTAGTAATAAGATAGTGTCTGCAAATGTTTATCTCAATGAGCATGAAGCAGTTAAGAATTCGTAAGAGAAAAGTTTGCACAAGCATAGAAAAAGTCATGTGAATGTAACATTAGGACCACCTGCATAGCGCAGTTGGTAGTGCACTTGCCTCTGGCGCAGAGTACCCATGTTCAATTCCCAGTACCAGCTTGGGGATTTTCCCCCCATGCTGGGAGGTCTGACACAGGGTGCACTCAGCCTGGTGAAGTCCTGGGGGACCAGTTGAGGAGCTACTTGATGGAGAAGTAACCCCAGGTGGTGAAGGCTGCATAACTGGCCAGGAGGGCTCGGGGCACTAACCATGTCCCACCCTCCAGTACTGTACCCCACTCTTGACGCCTGTAGTGGGCAGATGTGGGGGACGTAACTGCTGGGTGGTAAGCCAAGGCTCTTCCTGGGCTGTAGTGCTAGGGGTTTAGTTTTAGAATGTAACATTAGATTTGTTTAAATAAATGGCTTTCTGTCGTGGGTAGCAGATTGTTAACACTCATGAGGCCTGCAATTCTAATTCTTCCAGAACTGTACTCCATAATGGAGGTTTCTTCTGGATTTTCCTCAATCCCAATTAGTGGTAAATGCCAGAGAGGTACCCTGAGTTTAAGTCTGGAATGTTTCCTTTCAAATTTCATGTCATTGCTATCCACCACCTGTCTGGTTGTATGAAGCAAAAACAGACATTAAACATTACTAAAAAGAATTAATTGAAAAACGAGCATTGTGCATATTAACCATATTTCTTTTTTAAGGTCCAACCAACTCTGATTACCATTCTGATTTTTTGCCTTTATAGCTTTGGCATTCTTACTCTGCAAATTCACTTTATGTCCTTTAACTGGTTAGGTCATATCAGGAGAAACTGTGCAGTACGGGTCGAATAGCTGACTTGATGTAGGTATACATGATCTTTCCATCCTTGTCCTTCCCTGCTATTTTAACAATGCTGAAATAGTAATTGCCTACATAATTGGTCAGTTTCCTCCATGTCAGAATAGCAAAAGGCATTCCAACAGTGCCTTTTTTCTTCACCCAACAATTAAGAGGAGATGAAAAATGTGTGGTGCCCATTTTCGGTCCTGAGTGCCTAACTTGCTTCTGGAATAAAGATCACACTTTCTTCACTACGGGTGTTAATGTTCGCATGATTAAATACTGTGCTCCACGATTTAGCAAAAGCTTATTGGGTGGGTCTTAAACAATCTACCTAACAGATTTTTATAACATTCTTCTATAATGAAATATTTTTCAAACTGAGGCTGCTACAAGAAACAAACATACTCGTGCTTGGGGGCCAAAATACATAAACACCCATTTCCATTCTTGAAAATTTTTCATTATAGATCAGTGTTTTTGTTTTCCATCTTTTTGTGCAACCCCCCCCCCCCCCCCCCCCCCATCCCTATTACCTCGAATAATCAAGACTTTTCTATATTGGTGTTCAAAAATAATGGGAAGTGGCATACAGTGCATTTTGTTTAGCAGTCGTATTACAGCTGCTTAATCTCTTGTTTGTTATATTTACTTTATTTTATTGCTTTCACTTTATAATAATGCTAGGTAGCTTATTACAAACCCACCCCCTCCTGCCCCCATGGTTGCGATGTGATTGTTTTTATTACAGATTGTCTGTTGAAACTTGCCCTGAACCTTCTTCTTTACCTGACTACGCTCTCCTTATGTAAGACTTATAAGAGAATGCCAGGATTAGACGCCTGTCAGAGAGCAGAGGAACCTATGGACCGGGCAGTGAAGATCTGGAAGCGGATGGTCAGCCCAGCCCCAGGTATGAGAGTGAGGAAGAGGATGATATGAAATGCAGGCAAAGTCGATGAAGGGAAAGGTGATGTTGGAGCAATTGGTGTAATGAAGGGCTGGGGAAACTGGAGAACCCAGAGAAAACCTGGCCTCGATTATAATTTAGATCCCAAAAATATTTCTACACCTAGTCTGCATATTAAAATGAAAGTGGTTACATTTTACAGTCCATGGCAAATTTTTTTACAAGAAAGGAACTGAACGTCAAAAAAGTTCTTCTTTTGTAAACTTAAGTGAATTTTGTACTGTATGCAATACTTTTGTTTGCATTTTTTTTGTAGCTCTTGAACAATAAAACACTTATCAGCGGAGTGGAGGCAGTATATCTGCCTCATATTCTGAGGGGCCTAAATTAAAATCCTGTTGGGATGAGTTACTGGATACCATTTTTTTTTGGTAACTTAAGACTGGTTCAAAATACTCCTGGAATGAGAGCAAAAAATATATCAATCATATCTATAGTAAAGTAACACGTTGATTTTGCACATTGTGCATCATTTTGTTTCAGTAAATATTTTCCAAATAAAGTCCATTACTATTGGTTCCTACGTTACCAGCATGCATTGGAGAGAACCCATGGAGCAGGCCTTATGTATTAAGGATCCGATAGTGACTGTAACTCAACCCCATGGCATTACAGGGCAAGACCGCTACGTCCCCTACTTTTAACCACAAGGGTGCAATACTGGAATGTTGTCAGTGCCCTGGACCCTCCTGGCCGGTTATGCAGACTTCTTGACCAGAAGAGATCATGTACATATGTCAAAATGAACAAGATCATGTGGTTAAAGGATGTTAAACTCGCGGAAAGATCATCCACTGTTGCAATTTGTTTTACTGCAATTTTTACAAATATCCCAGCAATTCCTGGTGCATAATCTTGCACAGAAAGGCAGTTCGTGACTCAACATATATCAATGGCAGAATAATCACATGAGAATTCCTCTCTTATTGTCTAGCTTCATTTGCTTGGTGTAGACTCAAACTTGAAAGGTTGGGCCTTCCAAACTTGTAAATTTACATTAACTTCAATGAATGTTAAAATGTTTATAGCTCTTGTCAACATTTAAAAACACCTTTGCTCCACTTAACAATAAAGAGGAGTACTTTCGGAGAGACATCTTCTCTGCTGACTGATGTACTCGTCGGCCAAATGGCTTCCTATTCCCTCATTGTCTGGTCTGCTGCTCTTCCCATTGGGAAGATATCAAAGGGGAGGCAGTTTCCTAATAAGGGAGCCAGTCAGCTGACCAGCTGAAAATGGAAATGTCCCCAAAACTAGCCCTATTTTGTTAAGTGGAGCAAAAATATTTTTAAGTGTTGACAAGTGTTTTACCATTAACATTTTATTAACATACTCCACCATTTTAAACACTTCATTTTTATCATCAATATTATTTAATTCAATGTTTATTTTTATATTTACGTGATTCATTGAAAATAGTTCTGTTGCAGTACACATCATCTAGCATCTTAAATGTGTTTACACTTAATTTTTATTGTGAATGGGCCCTTATTCACTTCATTGTCAATTGCATTATTGTGGTAATGCATTCATTGTTTAGTAGAATAGCACTTTGGTATTACAAATGATTTGAATATCTGTGTTTTGTGATTTATAGAAACTTAAGTAATAAACATTTATGTGTTTAGCGATGGCATCAAATAACCGATCATCATCAGTGAGGAATTCATCTCAGTTTAACCGTCATGTTTCTACCAATCATTCTACTCGGCAAAATCATCAGAGTCGGTGGCCTGTGAATCATGTTTCCTACCCTAAAGACTACAGGCAGTACGACCAATGTTATGCTAATGGGTAAGTCTTTAATTTTAAAGTTGAACTAAAGCATCAGTTTCCAAACAGTGATGATCATTTGCCATTTTTGGCAAAATCATATATTGTATTTGATTAAGAGGTAGAACTGGAACTTAAACTTTGCCCACACACGGCTTGTGTGTTTAAAAACACCAACAGTAAGTTTGTTGGCATAAATAAATAATAATTGTATTTGATTATTTGAAAACTGGGAAACTTACCTGTTTTTACCTCCAGGGCCGGTTTCAACAACGATAATATTAAAGTTGGTTTAAAGATATTAAAACTGCATGTTTATTTTTGTGGAATAAGGGGTCTGTTATTCACAACTCAGAACATAATGCTGCAAATTATTATCTGTGCCAAACAAGAAAGGGATTGACAGTTGATGGTGAAAGATAGGCAACATTGCCACTTATTGCGCCCACGTTGAGAGCTCATTAGCATTATGTGTAAGAAGACCATTGGATTGCATTTGGAATGCAAAGCGGTTATAATTTATATTCATATTTGAAGACAATAGTAGAATAGTGAATCTACGTGCAAAGGTATCACTGTAAAGATTGATCTTAACAAAGGAAACATACCTGTGAGATATAGTAATGGGAAAATGACGCTGTTCTAACCTTGCTTCTAAAACTTCATTTTCCCGCGTTGCACTTATCAGTATCAGTAACCGCTTTTTCAGCTTTTTATTAATATAGCTTTATTACAGACAACACGGTGAAATCTTCGTTTCGCACAATGTAACGCTTTACTTAGGCCAAAATTAATTAAATCGGATTACACTAAAAAGGGGGGGAACCAAACAATTTTACGACCATGTTCTTCAGCAATACCATCGACTGTATAATCCTTTAATTAGGATATGTACCAAACAATTTTATTCAATTTGATTTAAAAGGTGAGTCAATTAATAACGCTAAACAACACTTACATAAAAAAATAATAATTACCATCTGAAGGTTATTTAATCCTGGGATATAAAGTACTTACAATAGTAAGTCACCATTGGGGTAATTTGTCTCTGATGTGAGTCTGCCTTTGTGGTTTACCAGGAGAAACACGAACTGGTTTGAGAATTTAATGCCATTCTGGCAGTTTGTCACAATAGCTCAGTGGTTAGAGCAGCTGCCCGGTAAGCGGAAGATCAAATCCCACTTGTGGCATTGAATTTTTAAGTTCCAGTTCTACCTCTCAAACTTTGCCCACACACGGCTTGTGTGTTTAAAAACACCAACAGTAAGTTTGTTGGCATAAATAAATAATACTTACATTTATAATTTTCCAGAACGCATTTCAGAGGTTAACTTTCCTCCATTATCAACCAGACAATTTGCTTCTGGCGTATGTAAAGTTTTTTGTTTGGCTGCGCTGTCTTTGTAAATATTTTTGCACACAACACTAAATATTTCTTAAAAGAGTAAGGCAATTGTAAATGCTCACAACATATACACAGGTACACAGGTTCAGACACATGCAAATACAAGGCAAATAATCACATAAATAGAATGATGCAAACAAACTTGTCAGCATACTGGTAATCTCTGATACAAACATTACAAGCTGGAGGGAGGCATTCTGTATATCTTGCTGGGAAAACAAGATAAGACATACTTTCTGTTACTGCTGGATTGCAGGTCATGCACACGCTAATCACATGTTAAACATCAACACTGGTTTAGCATTTAGCATTGCTATGGAAATGTCTTAGCTCTAATTGTTTCTTCTTTTCGTTTCTATGACGATCGCAGTGACGCATCTATCCCCTGCTGTTCACTTAGATCTTTCCCCCATATGGGTAGCAACTGTCAATCCCCTTCTTGTTTGGCACTGAGTATACATAAATACATGTGCAAGCATGATAAAGGAAAAGTATAACATTGTGATATACTTTGAGTTTCTATGTAGAAAGCATCTCATAAATTATTTGTGCCTTGAATGATGTCATGTTGCCAAGGAGGAGGAACCTTTATATTAAGTTTTAGAATAAAAATCACATTCGCATAACATTTTAAATTCTCTTCCATAAACTATTCAGAGGCTCCTCTTCTATCTACTTCTTAACGGGTATAAACTTTCATTACAAATTAAGTATAGATGTTTAAGTTTGAACCAGTAGCAAAGAATCTCTGAAATTATTTATTTATGCCAACAAACTTACTGTTGGTGTTCTTAAACACACAAGCGGTGTGTGGGCAATGTTTGAGAGGTAGAACTGGAGCTCAAAAATTCAATGCCACAGCCGGGATTTGAACCACAGACCCTCCACTTACTAGACGGGTGCTCTAACCTGCCAGGTTGTCACAGTAGCTTAATGATTAGAGAACCTGCCTAGTAAGCAGAGGGTCTGTGGTTTGAATCACTGCTGTGGCATTGAGTTTAAGTTCCAGTTCTACCTTTCATTCTCTGAAGTGCTTAATGACCCCATCCTTCAAGAAAGAAAAAGCTGCAAATTGTCTGTTTTGAGATATACAACTTTTGTGATATTTGTCTCTCTCCCATGGTTTACTAATTATACTTTAACAAAGGACAAAATCCAGTTTGATTTACTTTTCTATCTCTTTATTTTCTTTTGAAATGTTACCACAAATACAGTGTTCTTCTCGCTGTTAACATGGTATGAAGTTTTTTGTACATCAGGACTCAGTTGTTCTTTTCATAACCTTGCCCAGTCTTTAGAGTATCTTTCTTCACATTTTCAGTCTCTCATACTCTTAGTACGACTTTACAATCACTCGACACTCGATCTTCTTTCTATACACCGATGTAACTTTCATGATGACACACACACATGCACAGCTGGCTCACACTGACTGACTCATGACCGCAGCTCTAACTCTAAAACTAAGCTCTTCCTGTTGCTGCCTCATGTCCTTATATATGGGGATGACATCACACCAACCTTTCTGAACTTGTACACACACTCTGGTGGATGATGTAACCGGATCTTTCTCGAAGGCACAGGAGAAAACCACTTCTGTTGTTAATCACGTGTTCACTCACATGAATGGTTGTCTAACAAGCCCAGCATCACAATACCAGTCATTTAGAATGAAGATAGCTTCATAAGCTAATGCCAGAGAATTCAAGATATACATTTGATTTATCAAATACATATTTTAAGTTCATGATGTATTAATTGAAAGCTCTTATCCTTTTATTTATTTATTTATTATTATTATTATTATTTTTTTTTTTTTTTTTTTTTTTTTTTTTTTTTTTTTTTTTTTTTTTTTTTTTTGTTTAATTAAAGATAACAATGCTTTCCATCTTAAGGGTAGATTGGACTGGGGGATTTCTTTGAAAACTTTTGTGTTGGAACTGTTTTGTATTTAACTGCCTTTTGGTTTTGAATTTGTTCTCTCTCACAGAAAATATTCTCTAAAAATGTGTTTGTTTTAATTCAGGAGAACTAGAAGGCATGTGAAATCTTAGTAATACATTTTTTGGTGAAACCTTCCTCTACTTACTATTTACTATTTTCAAAGCTATCCAAACAAGTTACCATAGTTACTCATAGTGAAGCTTTTAGTTCCTAATTTGGTTTTATTTTAGATTCTGTTGCAATAGCTTCAATTTTCCCTAACTTGTGAATACTTTGTTTCAGTGACTGCCCTCCTTTGTCAGTGGGTGGAAATAATGTGAACAAGGAGTCAGGATATTTACCTCCTCTTCAAGGTTATCCAAAACCACCACTTGGTGCTCAGCTAAGCCCCACTGCTCAAGGACACCCAGTCTTTACAGCAGATCCTGTAAACGGTGCTGGTATTCAGGAACGGCGCCAGGTTTCACCTCCTTTGCATATCAATGTTTGTGGACAGGTATGTTATTGCTAGTGTTACAAATTTTATATACTAAAAATCAAAAAAATAGCTACTGTATGTTGCCCAAATTTGTACTATGCCTTCTTGTGCATATTTTAATCCTAAAGATTAACACTTTTACAAGTTATTGCTGTTGGTTATTCTGTAATCGTTTATACAACTTTTGTGTTTTGTTTTTGTAGCTTAGCAACTCTGTTTGTTCTTCTGATAGCTTGCCCATGTAACGGCGAAAGTGTTAAATTAAATATCCAGTTATCTTAATTGTGTCGTATCTTTTATACATATTAAAGCTTCCAGTCCGAGAGAATACAAACAACAGGTTATGGGCCCAGGCATATAAGTATAAAGTGCGATACGCGAAGCGGTTTATTTTCAGTTTCGTTACATAAGGTTTAAGCAACAAAATGGCTGACTTTTGAAGTGACATCGTAAAGTTGAATAATCATAATTATTCAAACTGGAAATATAAAGTACAACTGCTTTTAATGAAAGATAACTTGTTTAAGAAGGTAATTGAATCTGAAAGACCGATAGATACAGGTTCAAACGAAAGGTTAATCGCCGATTGGGATACAGCTGATAGCAAAGCACAAGCCTACATCGGACTTACGGTGGAAGATGATCAACTTATCCACATCAGGGGTAAGTCCACAGCAAAGAAAATGTGGAATGCTCTTAAGGAATATCATGAGAAAAGTACGTTAACGAATAAAGTTCATTTAATGAGAACAATTTGTTCTTTGAAACTCGAAGAAGGCGGTAATATTCCACAACATATTACTCGCATGCAAGAATTGTTTTTAAAGCTTCGAGACATAGGTGAAGAATCTTTATCGGATAAATGGAGTGTTGCAATGTTGTTGAGCAGTTTGCCTAGAAATTATGATCCATTCTTTACAGCACTGGAAACACGTCCAGAGGATGAACTAACGTTTGCCATAGTACAGCAAAAGGTAATTGCTGAATATGAACGTAAACAATATGCAGAAGGGGCTCCCCGTAATTCTTCAGATAAAATGATGAGGACAGTATCCAGAAAAGATTTTAAAAACACTTCCATGAAATGTTATTTTTGCAAAAGGTATGGACACATGAAAAAGGATTGCAAGAAATACTCAAGTTGGAAAGAAAAACCAAATAAAGTGAATGCAGTTGAACATATAGAGCATATATTTACATTTGACATTCCGTCAAATAGTTGGATTTTAGATTCAGGTACCACTCGGCATGTAACCAATGACAGAGAGTTTTTCACATCCTTGGATAGATCCTATGTTAATAAAATTGAAGTTGCAAATGGTGAACTAGTTTATGTTATTGGCATCGGGACAGGAAAATTGATGCTTAAGAATAAAAAGGGAGAAGTGACACCAGTTACTGTTACCAATGTGCTTTATGCTCCTAAAGTTGTTGGAAATTTAATTTCTGTTCGACAGCTAAACTTAAGCAATTTTTCTGTTAACTTCAGTAAAGACTATTGTGAAATATGCAAAGATGGAAAACAGATTGGATTTGCTAAGTCCACTGGAAACTTGTACAAATTGTGTGAGCCATACAAAATCCATGCAGTGTTGGAACACAACAGCAATTGTATTCATACATGGCATCGGAAAATGGGACATTGTGACCCAGAGGCCATAAGGAAAATGCATGCTGAGGGTCACTTAGATGATTTGAAGATAGTTGATTGCGGTATCCAAATGTCATGTGATACGTGCATGAAAGGAAAGCTGACCAGATTACCAGTCCCAAAACAATCTTCAAGCGAGTCTACCAGATCACTTGATTTGATCCATACAGATGTTTGTGGACCAATGCAGACCATGACACCAAGTGGTAAGCGATTTATAGTCACATTTATAGATGATTTTTCAAGGTATACTCATGTATTTTTTTTTAATTTAAAAGGTGTATTAATTAATAACACTGAACAACACTTACAACATATTTCTCCGGGACGCGTTTCGAAGGTAACTTTCCTCCATTATCAACTGGACAATAACTGGGTTTCCATGGTGCTTGATGGTGCAGATGGTGATGCTTCTTCTGGTGTTTCTTCTGGTGGCGGTTCGATGAACTTACTGAAAATGTCTCTCTGAGGAATGTCGAAATTAAATACTCGGTTTCTATTTTTTAAAATAAAGATTTGTTCCCATGTGGACAGTTCTTGTTTTCCGGTTATGTGTTTAAGAAGTTTCGGTTCTAGCTTTATGTCATGATTTTTTGTCCAAAAGTGAAATGCAACCGCTGATTTTTCTAATTGTTTACTCTTAATGTTTCTAACGTGTTCCTTGGATCTAATTTCTAACCACTTGTGTTCAAACATTTGAAAAAACGATACAAAATTCAAGCATAATACCAAACAAATATGCAATTAAGCCAAATAATCCAACCGTACCCAGAATCTATGGTTTACCCCAAATACACAAGCCAGACATTACCATGAGACCCATAATTAGCAGCATAGATTCACCAACTTACAAACTGGCAAAATGGCTATCTAATAAATTTAACTCATTTCCTAAATTTGAAAGTTTAAGCATAAGATACAGTTATGAACTAATAGAACATATCAAAGACTTCAAATTAACAGAAGAGGACACCCTTGTCTCCTTTGACGTAGAGTCACTATTTCCCAATATACCAATAGAAAAGCTCCCATCACTGATCAAAAATTGGCTCAAATCACTTGGAATGTCACGTCAGAAATTGCAGAATACATAGAACTCACCAAATTATGCACAGAACAAAATTTCTTCCAGTTCCAAAGTATTTCCGTCAAACTTCAGGTTTAGCAATGGGCAACCCTCTCTCGCTATTCTTAGCAGATATTTACATGAGTTCATTGGAAATAAGGATCACAAAAGGTTTCCCGTGGATGTTCAAACTCTGGCAGCGATATGTGGATGATATATTTGCAATAGTTCCAAAAAGACACATCAGTGACGCATTAAAACTTCTGAACATACAGGACAAAAGTATAAATTTCACAGTGGAAGTAGAAAAAGATAATAAATTACCATTTTTAGATCTAAAATTAATCAAAAACAAGGATAGAATAAATTTCGGTATTCACAGAAAACCAACGCAGACAACTACATAAAAGCTAATAGTTACAATCCAAGAAGCCACAAACAAGCAATTTTCAATAGTTTAACACACAGATTGGTGAACATCCCTCTTTCAGCAGAAGAATATAAAACAGAATATTACAAAATAATTGAAATAGCACAAAAAAAACGGCTTTCCCAAAGAATTAGTAGATAAAAAGGTAAAACAAGCAGAAAAGAAAAAATTATTAAAAGAAACTACAACTCTCACAGCAGCAAAAACAAAAATGATATTCAAAAAATTCACATATCATCCATGGGCTTTTGATAAATTTAAAAAGGTGTTCAAGGAATACAACATTGAGCTAGCAGCAGTAAACCATTACTCCATAAAAAACCTACTACTTTCAAACATCAAAGATGCTATTCCACCTAACAAAAAATCTGGCATATACCAAATTGAATGCAGTGATTGTAATGAAATATACATAGGAAAAACCAAAGGAAATTTAGAAATTAGATCCAAGGAACACGTTAGAAACATTAAGAGTAAACAATTAGAAAAATCAGCGGTTGCATTTCACTTTTGGACAAAAAATCATGACATAAAGCTAGAACCGAAACTTCTTAAACACATAACCGGAAAACAAGAACTGTCCACATGGGAACAAATCTTTATTTTAAAAAATAGAAACCGAGTATTTAATTTCGACATTCCTCAGAGAGACATTTTCAGTAAGTTCATCGAACCGCCACCAGAAGAAACACCAGAAGAAGCATCACCATCTGCACCATCAAGCACCATGGAAACCCAGTTATTGTCCGGTTGATAATGGAGGAAAGTTACCTTCGAAACGCGTCCCGGAGAAATATGTTGTAAGTGTTGTTCAGTGTTATTAATTAACTCACCTTTTAAATTAAATTAATTACAACAACAGTTTTCAAACTTCTATGAAAGAAAGATACTCATGTATATTTATTGGCAAACAAATCTGAAGTTCCTGATACTTTGAAACATTATGTAGCACTTGTGAAAAACAAGTTTGACAGAAAAGTCAAGATTATTCAATCTGATCGTGGAGGTGAATATCTAAATAAACAATTAAGAACATATTTGGCCAATGAAGGTATCCAGACTCAGTTATTCCCCACAGCAGAATGGCATAGCAGAGAGGAAGAATAGAACTCTGGTAGAAATGGCACGTTGTATGCTGATTGATGCAGGCTTACCAAATCAATTTTGGGGTGAAGCTGTGATGACTGCTAATTTCATACAAAACAGAGTCCTTACTCGAGCAAAGAAATTAACACCATATGAACTGTGGAATAATGAAAAGCCTAAAGTAAAGAATTTACAGATTTTTGGTTCCAAATGTTTTGTTCATGTTCCAACCCAGAAACGCCAGAAATTGGATAATACAGGAACAGAAGCAATATTTCTTGGATATGATGAAGAATCAAAAGCTTATCGTTGCTACAATTTAGCTTCACAAAAGGTAATAATCAGTCGAGATGTCAAGTTCAGTGCATATCAAGGGAAACGTGATGATTTAAATAGATCTGAAATTGATATAAATGTTGATTCCAAAGTTAAAATATCACATCGAGAAGTAGAAATTCAGGGGGAGAGTGATAAAGAAAATGATATTCGAAACGCACAAGCCATCCAAGCAGTCATACAAAGGCGGAGAAGGCCAAAGAGAAGATCAATGGGGGTCGTCATGCCTGATGAGGTTGATCCTGACAGACAGGAGTCCCCAGGTAGAGAGGATGACTACTCGAAGATGAATAATGAGGAGAGTGGTGGTGGGTTATCTGGCCATTCCTCACGTCTCAGTTCAGTGTCTGGAGGTAGCGGCGATGCTTCAGTCAGTAACAGCCGATCGGGAACACCTGCACACTCAGTCAAAGATGACGGTGAAAACGGTGAACTTGATTACAAGAAGCTGTACGAGCAATCCTTAGCAGAGAATGATAGGCTGAGAGAGAAGCTTAAGAAGCCTGAAGACGCCCTACATGAGGCAAAGACACAATGTGCTAATGTAAAGAATTCCTCAGAGATGGAGAAACGAGAAAGGAGAGCAATGGAAAGGAAACTTTCGGAAATGGAAGAGGAATTAAAGTTCATGCTAGAAGATGTTCGAAGTAAAAATGGTCCTAGTGAAAGTACTGCAGCTTATATCAAAAGGCCAGTGGGAAGTGCAAGTATGCCTGTCAGACTGTCCTCAGCACCTGTGGAAGCCTCCACACCTGACGCATCGTTACGTTAGCTCTCCGTCGGCAAACAAAGCCTCCTGATGATAAAGATCAGGATAGAGAAAAATGTAAGGTTGTGTAAACGAGGAGGAGTGTTGGTCATTCTGTAATCGTTTATACAACTTTTGTGTTTTGTTTTTGTAGCTTAGCAACTCTGTTTGTTCTTCTGATAGCTTGCCAATGTAACGGCGAAAGTGTTAAATTAAATATCCAGTTATCTTAATTGTGTCGTATCTTTTATACATATTAAAGCTTTCAGTCCGAGAGAATACAAACAACAATTGCTACTTACCCTTTCTTATTACTAACTCAACTGATAAAACTATGACATGCAGTCTGATTTTTAAAAGAAGATGCACGACAGATATCAAGCAAGGAAGGTAAAGTGTAAGAGGGGATGGCCATTGTTTATTATCATCAGCTATAGAAATTACAATGTAATTCATAGTGTCAGAATACATATGGTTATACATAATTACATATAAAGAACTTTTACAAAAATAGTTATTTATATGGATCTACCAACTAACACATATTTATTATCTTACAGCTATGGCTTATATTCTATTTAGAAATTCTACTGAGTAAAAACTCCCATCTATGCAATACTCTTTCAATTCTACTTAAAATTTACGTATACATTTTATTTCTTTTATATTTTGTGGTAGTGTATTATATAGCAAACATGAGCTACTGATGGTTTGATTTTGTAAATTTCTAGTCTATGGGAATTTATGTGAATATCTGTGTTAACCCTAGTGTTGTATTCATGAATCTGGTTGTTTGTTTCACTGCTGTTTTCTGTATGGAAACCTAAACAAAGTTTGCTATATTATACTAATGGCATGCAACTTGGCAGTTCTCTGCACAGAAGACAGAGACAGAGCAAGTATAGCTGCATTGCCATTGTCGCACATGCAGCAAGTTTCTCGTGCTAGAGCAAACTTCTTTTCAACAATTAAAGGAAAGGAGCGAGACACATTATTATATCAGTAATTTTGTGTACCCTAATGAAAAGCATTATAATGTGCATATATATAAAGCACAGTCACTATATTACTCGCACCTTTAACCTCAGTTGTTTTTAGTTTCTTACAGTAAACATGTATTTCATTCACACAGATACAAGTCTGAAAACTATATAACAAATAAACCTAAGAGACAAGGAATTAAAAAGACAACATTTAAGGTTCGTTCCTATAAAATAGTTGTTGAATATTGAATTGAAGAATATATCCCAACGTATAAAATAGTAAAAGATAGCAATAGATTCATTAATATAGAAAATAACCCAGAGAGTTACATAATGCACTTTACTGTACGTTATTTAAGAATAGTTGCATATTCGTCTTCTACAGATTGTTTAATGTGCCCTTGTGCAGTTATATTGTGTTTTCCTGTTTATTACTCTGTCATTATTGACTTTAAATAGCACTGCACTGTCAATTTGAACATTTTATATTCGATAGTAAAGCACTCTTTCTGATGAAAATAATATCTCACTTCACTTACACCCTGTTGCTTCATTCCTTTTGGAAATTAACTTTCCTGCTGAAGGAAACTCGCCTCTATCTTAAAAATCTAAAACCTTATGATGGAGCATGCTTAGATCAAACTCGTCCATCCCAGTTGCAGGCTTCTCCCTCTGCCTATTTTTTCCAGGGGAATTAAATATGGGATTGCCAGAAGCTTGTTCTGATAACCTACCTTCACAAACAATTATTTGCACTTTTCTGAGACCTACCTCACAAGCCTCGGCTGTGTGTTCTCCACATTAGCAATGCTGCATAATGGCCTGTCTTCAGGCACCTCTCTCTTGAAGTAATTCACTTTATAAAGTATGCCCCTCGCTTGTTTGTGTAAAGCCAGCTGCTTCTTTTTGCTTCTTTCCATCACGTACACTAAGTACTATGTATTTATGTATTAATTGTAACACACACCCTATCACTACACTATTAAAAACCACTTTAATTTTGAATCTGGGAGCACGGCTTTCTCTGTAGGGTAAACTGACTCCCATTGGTGGACATACACTTTGTACATCAAGAGATTAGAGGAGACGTAAACAAAGCCACGTGTGTTTTTGACCACAGCGTGCCCTCTTGATGCTTTTGCCGTCTAAATAGTACCCTGAAGAAATACTGTTACTAAGGTCTGAAATCTCACTTAATATTTATTTATGCCAACAAACTTACTGTTGGTGTTTTTAAACACACAAGCCGTATGTGGGCAAAGTTTGAGAGGTAGCTATTGTCACAATAGCTCAATGGTTAGAGCAGCCGCCTGGTAAGCGGATTGTCTGTGGTTCAAATCCCAGTTGTGGCATTGAATTTTTAAGTTCCAGTTCTACCTCTCAAATCTCACTTAATGTTTGCTAAAGCACAAACTAAGGGTACTAAGCATAGTTAAAGTGTAAGAGTATACAGTTAAGTGAATATGTAACCAGCCTAATTCATTCAGCGCACGCTGAATGAAAGTAACATGGCAGAAGAAGTGAGTGTTGTGAAACATAAGTGCAGCAAACCGTTGCGAAGTTGTGAAAAGACAATAGTATTGAACGTGTTTAACAATTCTACAAGAAATATCATGAACTTGCTATCGAAGACGTGATGAAATTAACATCCGAGTTTACTGGTGTGTCAGTTGCAAATATTTACAGCACACGCAAAGAAAAGTCCTCAGGTGGTGAAGTCAGAGCTCCCAGCAAAAAGCGACCACATGCCAGTGTAGTTTGCGACAAATTTGTGAGATCTGCAGTCCGTCGAAAAGTTCATCAGTTCTTTGTTAACAGTGAACCCCCACCTTAAACAAAGTGTTGGCAGTTAACTCTGATCCCAATCTTCCAGATTTAAAACGAACTTCCCTCCACAATCTGCTTCTGGAGATTGGTTTCGAGTTTGTGAGCAGGAAATGAAAAAGTGTTATTGTGGACAGAGATGACGTAAGTAGCAGTTAATTTCCATGTGCTACATGTTATGTGCATCAAGTAAATATATCCTTTTAGTAGTGTAAAATGCATATTATAGCTATGCTTAGCGGTAACTGTGTTGCGTCATTGTGAATGCACGTGGCTGCAGAGTGGTACAAACCGGTGCTTTGTTTACGTCTTCTCTAATCTCTTGATGTACAGAGTATAGTTGACATCATCAGTAAATGCCACTGCGCATCCTAGCTCACCCGCCGGTCAGTATAGTTACGCTGATGAATCATACATATATGTACATACACGTACAAGGCCCTTAGAATGCATTTCATTGGCATCAGTAGTAGAATAACCACATATGTTGACTTTTTAATGTTATTTAACGTAATAATGTTACTTTTAGTGTTAATCACAAATTTGGAATCAAATCCCTTCTTGTTATTAACCTGTGCATCATGATTCTCCTTGCGAGGTCGGTTTGTTTTTGCTTGTGATTCTACATTCTTGTTTAATTTCTGATTACTCATTGAAATGCAAATCCAGTTCATTTATTAAAGGCACTAATTAAAGAATGGTGAAAAAGTGAGCCTTTTATTTTTGTACATATTGTGTTTAGTAAATTTCTTATATGAGGCCCTTAAAATGACAAAGGCATGTGTGCTAAAAGTTACTTTTAAGAAAAACGTGATAAAGTTTCACTAAGCACCAGATATTAAAGTACTTAATAAAGACAGTAAGAATTGCTCACATGTGAACCTAATGCATTATGCTTGAATTAACGCAACTAGGGTATTTTGACAGTTCCCTCGGTGTGCGCTAGGGGAGTGGCACAGTGGTCTGTTGTCGTGACAACCAGGTTTGATCTTGATGTAGCCAATAGTGGCCACGCAATCCCGTCACGAAGTCTATTGGCTACTTCAAGGTCAAATCTGGTTGTCATGACAACAGACCGCTGTACCACAATCCTACCACGTATCTATCACATGCCGAGGGAACTGTCAGAATACTCAAATTACGTTAATTCAAGTACAATATTGTCAATTATGATTGTAAAATACTATTTGATGAATATTCGAGATCTCTGGACACTAATTTCATTGACAATGTTATTTAAATAAGGTATGCATTCATGTGTGTTTACTTGTAAAGTTAGCATTTTGCAAGAAATATACTTATATTAATAAATAATAAAATGAATAAAGATGTAAGTAATCAGTATAATGATGATTAAACATACTATCTGGGCTTGTAGGCTGTGGTCTAGTGGGTTTGCAGGATCCCAATGTTTATGAAAAGGGATTTATCCGCACTGGAAAACTCATTTGAGCTCTGAACAGCCACTGAATCGCCTGTGAAGATGCCAAGCAAGGTCCTTGGCGAAACGCCTGGAACCTGAAAACAGACTAGATCACGGCCTACAAGCCCTTATAGTATTTATTATTTATTTATGCCAACAAACTTACTGTTGGTGTTTTTAAACACACAAGCCATGTGTGGGCAAAGTTTAAGAGGTAGAACCGGAAGGTCTGTGGTTCAAATCCCAGTTGTGGCATTGAATTTTTAAGTTCCGGTTCTACCTCTTAAACCCTTATAGTATGTTTAATCTTCATTATGCCGGTCGTGAAAGCCTCATTGTATAAACAGCATAAGGTTTACCTCACCGAAGATAGTTATAATTGAGTGCTAATCCAGATTCTGTGTGTCTGAGTCGCTCATTGTGCTTAAAAAAAGTAAATCATTACCTAAATGCACTAAAAGTTTGTTGAATGGTATCATTAATAAACAATACAACTGTAAACACAATAGAAGGAGAATGGGGTTCATCCAAGTTCCTAGGCATTAGACTACTACTTACTACCACCACCACAGCTACTTTAAATGCAATGAATAAAACAATCAGCTCCAATCAAAAGCACCAGCAGACTGAACTAAACAGATAGGCCCCATACAGAAAGTAGAACATCCAGGCAAAAGCTCTTTGCACACCACAAAATCCTTTAAAATAGTTAAGGAATAATCATTCCTGAGGGTTAAAGGACTGAAAATAAAGATCACCCTCTGTTAACTGATTCATTGCTGCGTTCCATTCAGAGCAGCTATCGCAGCATAGTGACTGACAGGCTGGCTTTTACTATTCCTAAGATATAGCTGTAGCACGTAAGGTCCAACACCATGCTATATTCCAATGGGAAGTTCATTCATATCCAATACATGTCAACCATTCACACTTAACTGACATGAAAGAGTACGCTTCATACTATTTTGAAAGGAAAAATTACACACTTTGGTGCATATGCCTCTGCTATTCTAAGAACCTCATATACATACACAGTTAAAACTCCAAGATAAGAGCATTTTGAAATGAAGAGCATAACATATGATGGAAACATGTCCTTCTCTTTGTAATGTTGCAGGAAAACACTCTACGTGGAGCATCATTACTAAGTTTAAGCCCCAGCATTGGCACCAACACAATGGATGGAAGTATAGGCTTAGAATTCTCCCCACTTCGTAATGCTGCAGGTAGGTTTATAAATCCCAGCAGTTACCTTAAGCATAATGTTGGTTGTGATTTATATTTTTATGCTTCAATTTCTGGTGCATTGCATTCTATCCAAGAATGAGTATTGCAGTTTCATTGGAGTTACAGAGATCCAGAATCTCCAGAGAGAATGAATTTCAGTGAAATGGCATTACTATAAACGAGGTTGCAGAATTTGTTTATAGTTCATCCTAAGCTCTTATCGTGCTGTAATTACTTTCTGGTACAACTGTTAAAAGGGTTTTTCTAAATTTTGCCCTTTATAACATCATCATATGGTTTTCATTCAAAAATTTGATACCAAAATTTTACTGGAAATTATACGCTAAAAGTAAGCACCTCTAGTTTAAAAAAAAAACTTCTGTGTGTGTCTCTGAACATAACTCAAAAACGAATAATTGCTTAAGTACCAAACTTGGTGTTTAATTCGGCATCTTTCAAGGATCCAACGTGGAGATTCCCAAGAAAATGCTGCCTCACTTTAAACTGCCTTTACTGGCAATTGTTTTTGGAAATTTTGATGTTCTCAAATATGACTAATGATTTTTATTAAAATACTGTATATTCAGTATATTTTAATCACTGTTGGAAATGTATGACTTAAATTTTCTGGTAATGGCCTTTTTAAGTCCTTTACATTTAAATAACTTTTGCATATCTGGTAAACCGTAAGAGAAAAAAAAGTTAAAACGTATACTTCCTCAAATCAAACTTATTGCAGTTAACCATTTTGGAGATATAGCTGTTGTTGGTTTGAATTTTCAGGTATTTATGCTTTTCTGTAGAGTAAAATTACCATTTGGGTTTTTTCTCTTGGCCATGAAGTTGAACAGAATTTCAAAGCCATCACTTAGAAGCCCACTCTTGAAAGATTTGACTGTATTGTATTCCGCAATCTCCTTATATCCACAAGGAAATATGCAATAAAACAATTTTTGCAAATTTGCGTCATAATTAGCATAAAGTAGAATAGTTGGCAAGAGTGGGTGGAGGAACTAATATGAATGTATTCAAATGTAAGCAAATTTCTCATTGCTTTTCAATTTCTCACTGGTTGGCTTCAAACTCCATTTCTGCCCAGTCAAATGCCAGAACATAAGCATTCCTGTTTGAGGTCATTTTGAGTCACTTTTTTACACTCGCCTTCACTTAAATTGTTTTATAAACTGGAAACGTTTTCAAGACTGTGCGGTCCCATCATCAGCCATTGGGTGACTGACTCTATCCTCTTGTTCCCTCTCTCTGCTGCCATCTGGTGTTATGGGTACAGAACCTTAACACTTTGAAGCTGGGATTTCGAAGTTAATCACTTTATTATTGTTTTTGATCATGTATATTTTT
This sequence comes from Tenodera sinensis, assembly GCA_030765045.1. Classification (NCBI taxonomy): domain Eukaryota; kingdom Metazoa; phylum Arthropoda; class Insecta; order Mantodea; family Mantidae; genus Tenodera; species Tenodera sinensis. The sequence goes on from CM060972.1 coordinate 102,565,291, forward strand.
TCCCAAATGCTCAGTTCTATTGGAGTTTTTATTTTATGTTTCTCTGGTGATCCTTTGGTCTGATTTCCAAATTTCTTTTAGTTTTTCCTATGTAGCTTTTATCGCAACTATTGCAGATGATCTGGTAAATTCCAAATTTTAGATTGGAAGGGATGGTATTGTTTAGTGGCTTGTTCAACAGGTTTTTTTAAACTGTGTTTGTTTTGTGGTGCCAGTTTTATGTTTAGTTTCTTGAAGATTCTTTAAAGCAATTTAAGTGAAGGTGAGTGTAAAAAAAGTGACTCAAAATGACCTCAAACCTGAAGAATACTTCACTGTTATTAGTGCTTCTATTTTTAATATTCTACAAATGAACAAGTCTTACTTCTCAGTCAAGATATCAAAGACTCTTTCAATACAAAAGAAGATAATGTATCAGTTTTTATTGATTTCCAAAGTGCATATGATTCTATGTGCAGAACAAAACTGCTAAAGAAAGTAAAAAAAACAGGGATACAAGATCCAATGTTTTCATAGCTATATCATTTCCTAACACAATGCTTTGTTGCTACCAGATATGGAAGAAATATATCTAAATATAAACAAGTACACCACAGCTTACCACAAGCCGCAATGCTCAGCACTACACTTTTAATATATTTATTAATGATCTGCCACGCAACAAATACAAGAATCAAGTGTGAAGTGTGCTGATGACTTAGTAATGTGGACTTCAAAACCAAAAAACAAAAGTACAGAACTAGAAAAAACCAAGCAACAATCCTTAAACAACCTACAAAAGTGGACCAAAGAAAATTTAATGACTGTTAATACAACAAAATAAAACTAAACTTTGAGGGTCAACAATTACCAGAAACAAAGGAAGCAAAGTATTTAGGAGTTACATTTGATACCAAACTTACATGGGCCAAACAAATAGAAAATGTAATACAAAGAGCAGAGAGGCGCCTTTCACTGTTAAAACGTCTAATAGGAATGAAGTGGGGATGTTCCAGAGCAACTCTCAACACAACATACAATGTATATATAAAGCCATTATATACTTACTACTGCAGCGAAGTCCTTGTAACAGCAAATACAAAAGAAAAGAATTCAAATCTTTCAAAACCAAAGTCTGAGACTAATTACAGGTGCTATCAAAACCACACCAATACCAGCTATGGAAATACTCACCAACCAATACCCCATTGAATATGAAATAGAAAAAGCAGCTCTTATTCAACACAAAAAGTTGATCAGACTCCCATTCAATACATGGAACAAGAGAAATTTTACACATACGCTAAAGACTCAGGAGAGCTTTCTTTCCAAAATTCAAGACATCAAGAAGGATGTACACCTTCCTAATTCAAAGGAAACCTTCATATCTAAAGTCAATCCAACACATACACTAGACATCACATATTATTTACACCTGACAGAAGAAGTTAAAAAAAGTGATACTCCAACTAGTGTTCTAAAATTATTGGCATTAGAGACAATCCGTACTAGATTTCCAGAACACGAATGACTCTATATTTATACTGATGGATCATTGATATCAAACCAAGATAGAGCAGGGGCTGGAGTCACATGTCACCTCTTTTCCTATTACAAATCTTTAAGTTATGGAACTACAAACCTTGATGGAGAAATTGAAGCAATTCGAATGGCCCTACAAAATCTTTGGTATAGAATTTCACATTTTCATCAAGTAGTTATTCTCTCAGATTCCAGGGCAGCTATTATAGCAATTACTTTCAAGTTGTCACTAAAAAACCAAACAATTATAGAGTGTTGGAAAATCCTTACCCATCTAACAGCACTTCAAAAACACCTAGTCTTCCAATGGATACCAGCTCACTGTGGACTGAGTGGTAATGAGAAAGCTGATTTTCTTGTAAAAAGGGTACCGGCATTGTACAGAAATCTATAGTTAATTTACCATTTTATGCAGCTAAAAGATTAGTCAACTCTGAATTCAAAAAAATTATTGCAAAATATTACTATGAAAAATCAAAAAATAAAAGATGGAAACTACCAAACATTTGAGACAGAATATTGATCAATAGAAAATTGTTCGTGTAAATATTTTTGTAAGAGTGTGTAAATTTCTAATTCTTTTAATTTGGGTGTATCAGGGACTTATTTTTTTTAATAAGATTCAAAATAGACAATGTTTTCTCGTCACTTTGAGTTCAACCAATGAGAACTGTTGCACGGATGAATACATAAGAATGGCGGTGTTGCGTCATAGAGACGCTAGGGACTCTTTTATCATTAGCGTCTGTGAGCTCAAGGTGAAAGGATGTATATTTTTGCTGATAGCGTGTGAACATGTAAATTACACCCAAACTTTTAACCAGTGTAGATTCTATCGAATTTTGAAAGTTGTTAACTAATGAACATAGTGCTAAAAGTGTAAATTTACGAATAAATATGTTGTGATAAAAGGAACGTTGATTCATGCATTCCATTCCATGACCATCGACCCTGAAGATAAGAGTAGCGTCAGATATCAATCAAACTTTCCATCTTTCAGTAAAAACATTATTCCTGCTGCTATATTCACGCTGATATGTGTTGACTATCTTTTTATAAAAACCGTACCACATTCAAACAGTAATTCCTGAGTATCCTCGAAAAACAGCAGTTGCAACCTTCAGGTTGATTACAGGACATGATTGTCTGGCAAAACATTTAGACTGAAGTGGGATATATTCTTCACCACTCTGTCCTCTATGTGATCTGCAAGAGGAAATGGATCGAGACCACCTTCAAATATGCCCGGCCACCTCTAGTGCCCCATCCATCAGTGAAAATATTGGAGAGCAAGAGGATTAATGACTTCATTGTCAGAATTCCAGCATTAGCTAACAACATTTTTAATATTCATAAACATTCCTGTTTGAAGATATCATTGCAAATAACTGCAGCTTGTGTTAAAAATCCTAGTTTTGTGTTTTATTTTCATTCATTAAACCCATTTTAATGTAGCAGAAACATGGGATGGGTTTTGTACTTCATGTACTTTGTACTCAAACGCTGCACTTCTAAAGAGATGGAATTCGATATGGTGATATGGAAGTGTTAAATCTTTGTGCATAAATATTACTTTTTGGATAAACATGGTGAAGTATAACTATGTTAAAGACTAATCATGGATAGATCTAATGCTCTAGCTTGAACTTCGTTTGTTAGGAATTTGTAAAATATGGTAGCAATTTAGTTTAGGAGTTACATAGGAGTTAGTAGACATTTTTAAATTTTTGAGAAAAAAAATGTTTTTGGCTGTGTGCACCAGAAAATAGGACCTCATTCATTAACAAGCAAATGTTACATTTAAATGTTCCGTAGACTTTTGGTTGCATTCGTCTCTGTCAAACACAAACTTAAGATATATAAAATGTTTCCTGCATGTTCTACAAAGAATTAATGAAGCTAATACAGGGTTCCAAGAATGCATTTCTTTAGTGCCAAAGTGTTCATTTGCCTCTGAAATGAGTTGCAACATCGATCTACAACACTATTCAATCAAGTATCACTCAAGATTGAACCTTGGATGTGTAAACAGTTAGAGAATTGCTGCCATTATTGCTTACATCATGTAATTTACCCTTTAATCTTTTTTTTTTTTTTTTTTTTTTTTTTTTTTTTTTTTTTTTTTTTTTTTTTTTTTCCATATTATGAGATCCTCAGATACAAGTAAATAAATACTTACTATATGCATAAGTGTCTATTGATGTGTGTATCAAATTTTATGCCAGGAAGTGTATTTCTTTTCTGTTCTTCATTGTAAAATCTTTGTCAAAGAGGTTATATTTGATCTGAGTGCATTTCGTTTAAGATTGCATATATGCTGAAAACCCTCTTTCATCACAAAATACTTTATCAGTATTTTTAGTACTGATGCACATTTCCAATTTCGACAAGCGATAAAATTAAGAGCTTCCTCTATCCGCTATCTCCTAACTCGTTAATCATGTTGTTGTAGGTCCCTCTATTGTCAGAGCTGCCAGCATATTTTAGTGAATTCTGGGTATGTACAAAGTTATTCTGAGTTAATAAATAGTGGTTTGAGAATATGTTACCACCTACATCCCTTTTAAGCGACTTCACTTTTTCAAGCATATATATATCTGTAAGTACTAATCTTGATGAATTATTCTCATTTACACTTGTATTAGTAGAAATTCTGCAATAAAGGAGTGCACCAATATAATTCTATGTATTTGAAATAAGCGATGTGGAGTGTTGTCCGTGATACTCAATTTAGATGGCTTTGCTCCTTTATTTCAAGTATATACATACGTACATATAACATACATATATAGGTATGTAAGGATAACTACCGCATTCTGAGGGTCAATTATTGTCGATTGCATTTATTTACAATGTGTGTTAAATGTTTGCTATATGAAGTGTTTTAGCAACATACTGAAACTTGGCCTGCGTTTCTACCAAGACCAAGGAATTTTAGATATAGTTCAGTACCTTTCAGAAATATGACAACATAGAATTTAAAGTTATATTTAGGTTTGAGAGGTAGAACTGAAACTTAAAAATTCAATGCCACAACTGGGATTTGAACCACAGACCTTCCGCTTACCGGGCGGCTGCTCTAACCACTTGAGCTATTGTGACAAACTGCCAGAATGGCATTAAATTCTCAAACCAGTTCGTATTTCTCCTGGTAAACCACAAAGGCAGTCTCACATCAGAGACAAATTACCCAATGGTGACTTACTATTGTAAGTACTTTATATCCCAGGATTAAATAACCTTGAGATGGTAATTATTATTTATTTATGCCAACAAACTTACTGTTGGTGTTTTTAAACACACAAGCCGTGTGTGAGCAAAGTTTGAGAGGTAGAACTGGAACTTAAAAATTCAATGCCACAGCTGGGACTTAAACCACAGACCTTCCGCTTACCAGGTGGCTGCTCTACCACTGAGCTATTGTGACATACTGCCAGAATGGCATTAAATTCTCAAACCAGTTCGTATTTCTCCTGGTAAACCACAAAGGCAGTCTCACATCAGAGGCAAATTACCCCAATGGTGACTTACTATTGCAAGTACTTTGTCCCAGGATTAAATAACCTTCAGATGGTAATTATTATTTATTTATGCCAACAAACTTACTGTTGGTGTTTTTAAACACACAAGCCATATGTGGGCAAAGTTTGAGAGGTAGAACTGGAACTTAAATATTCAATGCCACAGCTGGGATTTGAACCACAGACCTTCCACTTACCAGGTGGCAGCTCCTCTAACATTGAGCTACTGTGACAATCTGCCAGAATGGTTTGAGAATTCAATGTCATTCTGGCAGATTGTCACAGTAGCTCAATGGTTAGAGCAGCCACATGGTAAGTGGAAGGTCTGTGGTTCAAATCCCAGCTGTGGCATTGAATTTTTAAGTTCCAGTTCTACCTCTCAAACTTTGCCCACACACGGCTTTTGTGTTTAAAAACACCAACAGTAAGTTTGTTGGCATAAATAAATAATATTTAAATATGTGTTACAGAAAATGTGTGTATGTGTCAAACATGAAGTTTGCTTCATAAAAACAATATATATATATAAATACACCAATATCCCTCTTAATAGTTTTCGGTCAAATATTCTTAATTAAGGTTTAATATACAAGCATTTCAAAATTTGGTCACACAAATGTTTTTCTTTCATGTTTGGATTTGATTTTTTTGAGTCCTTTATTTACACTCACCTTCACTTGAAAAGTTTCAGTATTTCCAGCATTTTAAGGTGAAGGTGAGTGTAAAAAAGCAACTCAAAGAATCGAACACATACATGAACACTTCACTGTTAATAGGCTTTTATTTTTAATAATGTGTATCTTTCAGTTAATTATGAACATAAAATTTAATTTCAACAATTTTTATTTATGTTACAGGTTTTTTAAATATGCACTGAGTATTTAAAACTTTGCAATTTAATTGTTCCTTTGCACTATGTTGAAAGTGTGTGTTGTGATGTTTCAGAATTGCGACTTAGTCCAGTACAAATCCAGCATTCACCTAGCTTCTACCATTCCTCAAGTCCAGATGATGGTCACAAGGTACGTGTGTTTATCTTGTGTAAACATTGTTATGTAAGTGGATGGATGGCATTGACTCTTCTCTTAGCAAGCATTTTAGTGTATAGCAGTGAATACTCTCAAGGCAGCACTGTGTTGTCAGCTTTCACTGGGATGTGTAACTTCTTCTTAATACCAGATAGTTTCAAATTTGCTTTTAGATTGTTAGTTTAAAGTTTTAAAGGAATTGAGAAAAGTGTTGTTAAAATGTATGTAATGGTGTGTATATAATTTAGATAGTAAATGGTTTATCTTTATTATTTTGGGTAGATAATTTTGTTTTCAAAACATTGAATACAAAATTGTGATTTTCAGAGTGAAAGTCCATCACGCAAGCGTCGAAGAATCTCACGTGGAGGGCATCATCAAATCTTGGAGCTATCAGCACCAGCTCCTACGCCACCACCTCATAATCGCAGTCCATGGGATCATCGGCGCTCTCCTCGACATCAGGCCTCTACACGTAACAGGGGGAGGTGAGTATTGCTGTACTATTTGATGTTCGTATTTCCCTATCAATATGCTGGGAGTGATTAAGCATCATTGCTGTTTCTCTCTTTCCAATACGATTGGTTCCTTTGCCATTTTATGTTGTTTGCTAATGCTGGATTTCTGAAAATGAAGTCATTAATCCTCTTGCTCTCCAATACTTTTTACTGATAGATGGGGCACTAGAGGTGGCCGGGCATATTTGAAGGTGGTATTGGTCCATTTCCTCTTGCAGATCACATAGAGGACAGAGTGGTGAAGAATATATCCCAATTCTTTGCCATATGATGTATCTCAACATATTCAGAGGTGAAGTGGTAGCAGTGTTAGCATTCCCATCCTTTCTCATTAGCTCATGCAAAACTTTTGTAATATCATGAGTAACAGAATTACATCATTGTAATGTTTGGCAGTACAAACAAAATTTAGATCAATTTCTCTATGATGGCAATATAATTTTGAATCATAACTTAAATTGAAGAAAAATTGGAAGTTATCATAACATAAAATGTCTCTCTTCACCACCCCCATTCCATATATTTAATATTAGGAAGTCGCACAATGTGCATTGATACAGGCACATTAATGCAATACATATTACATGCAGCTTGTCCTGTTCGTCTATGTGTGTTCCATCTGTTATCTTTCGTGTTTCCCTTCACTTTTGCTTTGTTTATTTGTCCCCAAAACAAAATTTAAGGATATTGCTCTCTTTTCCCACATTTTCACACAGTATCCTGTGCCTTGTTTCCCACATAATGCGCTCACACATTTTTCACCTGGCACGTGGTGTCTTTCTTATACATCAAATGGTGGAAACCATGTGCTCCAAAGATTGTTACAAGATGCCTTAGTTCATAGTTTGGGCCTATCCAGTCTTCCTTGGGTCATTGTGTCCATGATGTAGAAATCTTTCCTTATTTCAACTGTTTTCATTTGGTGTTCCTTCACTATTTGCTCTGTTGTTGGTAACAGTATTTGAAGTCATTGTTCCTCTATCCACATTGTCTTTCTGCACATTTCATATCTCATCTGGACAGTGAGCACTTCGATACACATAATCTTCCTTTCTTAGAAGTTTGAAAACAGTGTTGTTATAATCAATTTAATTTAAAAGGTGAGTCAAAACACATTTATAATTATCTGGAACACATTTCGGAGGTTAACTTTCCTCCATTATCAACCGAACAACAACTGGGTTTCCATGGCGCAGATGGCGATGCTTCTTGTGAAGTTTCTTCTGGTAACGGTTCAAGGAACTTGTTGAAAATATCTTTCTGGGGAATGTCGAACTTAAATACTCAGTTTCTATTTTTTAAAATAAAAATTTGTTCCCATGTAGACAGCTCTTGTTTTCCAGTTATGTGTTTGAGGAGTTTCTTTCCCAGGAAAGAAGATTTGGTCAAGTTTAAGTTATGTGTCCGTTACCAGGCACAGCATGTTAGATTCATATTGTGCGTATTAGACTTTTCGCTGCAGAAATTAATCAAGGTGGGCGTACCATGAAACAGCTGCTAGAGCTCTCTCTAATCGCAAGATAGAAAAAAATCTTATTGGTCGGTTAGGAACAAACGAATTCCCAATGTGCAATATCCCCTCCAACTTCTGGTATCTTTCTCATTGCCACTGCAGGGCTGTTGTGAACCAAAATATTGAGTGCTGCCTTGCTTGCCCTTCCCAAAATCATTCTGGTTACCATTGTCGGGTACTTATGAACCAGCCTTAAGTTGTCATTGGGGTGTCTCTAATACGAGATTCCCTTGTGGTCTACTAGGAAAACACTAATCAGTTTGTGGCAGGAATTATATGTCTAAATGAACTAATGAGAAAATTTGTCAATATTTCATATGTCAAGTTGTATCTACCTAATGCGTAAATTTCTTGTATAATGTGAATATTGAGGTTGCATTTCATAACCTTGATCTCAAAGCTATCGAAATACAGAAACATGGCCTAACATTGATTGTAATCTATTTGGTGTTCAACGTTCATTATAATTTTTGGCTAATGTTTGGGTTGTTGTCTCAACATTGAAAAGCCACTTATAAAGCGTGGTAATTATAATTATATAAGTAATTGTTGTACTTATTAATTACAGAAGTGCCACTGCTACGGTAATCTAGGTAATCTTCATTGCCATTTCATTTACAAATTATTACACATTTACATACGTTTACTACATTGAGTTGCTGATTACCTTTGGGCCCATTAGGCTCAAACACTGAGGTTGTCGAGCTAATGGGTCCCCATTTACATCTTATCTAAAATACATCTTCATTTTTGTCATATTTACTTATCTTCCTCAACCATTTGGCTCTTACTTTGCCCAAAAAGTTCCCAATTTCAATTAAATTTTCCCTAGTCCTTACACTCATTAACTTCATTGCTTGAATTTCATTTGGTAGCCTTGTCCAATCTTTTTTTACCTATCCTCCCCCTAAGCAACCTAGTTTCTTCACATTCTAAAACTAAATGCCATTTTTTATCCCTTTGGTGACATAATGGGCATGCTCATGATATTTTGTTCCAAATCCGGCGCCGAGTTTTGCTCAACTCCGCTGATCACTAACAGTACCAAAATTATAAATACGAACCATGCCATAGTCGCCGATCGTTTTTTTGAATCTCCGGCTCCTGAACTTATTCCGTATGCAGTAAATAGCCCAATTCTCGCTCTATATACTTCGATTTGTATTCCCATTCTCGCAAAACACATCTGTCTCCTAGCACCTTTCGTCAGCAACTGTTATTACAGTATTATTGGAGAGATTGAGAAAAATTTGTTTGAATAGGTGCCACTCAATCCTCCTGGCACTTATAATGTGTGGTATAAATAAAAACTAGCTAGTGCTTTTGAGCTGAAGCTGGTAAGCAAATTGACTATAAGCAAAAGGTCGTGATTTGGTATAAATAAAAACTTCCCCTCTTCCGCCAGCTCTTGCTTTCAACACACAGCTTTAGCTCCGTGACCTTCACTACGCGACGTAAACAAACACACCTTTTTCATGTCTGGAGGGGATTTAAATATTTGCTGCATTTAAATATCCATATACTTATTCATGTTAAACCTGATAGAGATACTGATTTTAAAGAACGAAAATGTAAGTAAAGAATTTCTATTTAATTTGCCAAATAAGATTCACCTGGCATTCCACCGATAACATTCATACACTTTCTAAATTCCATCAGTGATTTTCTTAATTTTATAGTATGTATCAACTGATATATGGAAGTATATAATTTGTACTCGTGTGTTTGCACCGTTATACTGATATCCTTTACATCTATACATATAAACTATCAATAACTAATTCCAAGAGTGAGTCTGTGGGGACTAATTCCAAGATTATATGACTTTATCATAAATTAAAGCTATACCGGATGAAGAAGTTTCATTTCGTGGAAATTTAAATTTAGGGTCGGTTTGAAAGTCTTCAGTTATAACCCTGTTTCGATTTGCACAATATTCTACTCTATGTATCGCTTTGATTACATTATCGTCAGTAATGAGAGCGGAACACTATTACCTCATTCACATGTTAAGCGTTATCGTACGCAGGCAAGATAACACCTTAGGATGTATACAGATTGGTAAAAGGTCCCCTTCTTCTTTCATTTCCCTCTGGAAGCAAATGCTGCGGAAGCAAATCTACATTTTCTCTTTAAATGTGATTGTAATTGTTTATATCTGCATCAAAGTCCCTACATATTGTGTAATTTTTTAGTTCCTCAACCACTAAATGTATAGTAGAGGAATTATTGCATTCCGCCCAATAATTCGATATCCAGATTAAAGCAGAAATACAGCTTCTGAACCTTTCTGAATGGAGAGCGAGAGAGAGAGAGAGAGAGAGAGAGAGAGAGAGAGAGAGCCCTAGGTGTGCGTGCCTGTATGTGTGTAAGTGTGAACATCAAAAGGTGCTTATAAAAACCAAATTTCGTATTGAAGTTCAGTAATCTCCAAGAGTGCGACGTTATGGAAACCCTCCATCCAAAACTAACTTTTACATGGATAAACATTCCTAATTTTTAATTTTCTCAAAAATGGCCGCTGTACTCTTATTTTGATTAAAATGACATATGTTAAGATATTTACTCAGGGGTCTCCGTCTAGGGGATATGTGAATAGTGACCACAAGGTACCCAAGCTGAGCAGAACATTACTTCCACTTACCGGTGTTTTGCTCCTCACTGTAACTTTTCTATCTGACCTTACCTTGGTCATCTCTTGTTCTCTTCCGACCCCGATGCTATTAGGGTTCCCGAGGGCTAGGGAGTCTTTATTTTTCCAACCTCTCCATTTCTCTATAAAATCTTAAGCCCTAACATGCTGACCTGTCATGGCATGTAAAACGTCCTCTGATTGGTGATCAGAGGATATGGTCGGTGAAATATTTTGATAATTCTCCCGGTCAGGTCGGTGAGACCTGTAAACCAACGACAGGTGTGGTCCTCCAGACATTCTGGGGGTTGTGAGAGAGTGATGTGACCGCCAAAACATAAAAATATGGTGCTCTCTAAAAAGCGGTTAATATTACTGCTATTGCTCTCTTCAATATCAGTGAAAAATATTGGAGAGCAAGAGGATTAATGACTTCATTGTCAGAAATCCAGCATTAGCTAACAACAACAGATATTTACATGACAATTGAAATATAGGTATACCTTTAATTTCGGGGGAATAGCCTGTGAAGTCCTTTTCATTCTGAATCACATTTGTATAACTGATAAACTGTAGGAGATAGACGAAGTCTTACTACACAAAAAATGTGTATCTAATTAAAACACACAGCTTACGTCAATTTCTTTTTTTTTGGGGGGGGGGGGCAGGGATAAATGAAACAGTAATTGGGATTGATCTGAATTTCCAACACATGGCGATTATCCTTTTATAAATTTAAACCCAGATTTTCATAATTTGATGCCCTGCGTCTATTACAAGTGATATATTGAAAGATTACTTTTACTGGTGTTCTGTTGATCTGCTCTAGAACTGGGCAATTACAATTTATGGAACATCAAAATAGGATATTCTAAGATTTTAAAAGTGTTACCTGAATTAAAGCTATACCTACTTTGTGAAAGAGTTTCATATAGGCTTATTTTATAGATATAATTCGACCTTGATTTGTACGAGCATTATGCTCTTCATACGTGCTGCACGTTTGTATAAGCACGTTCGTATATGTTTTGATTCCATTATCAGGTTTCCGGTAATGAAAGTGGATCACTATGACATCACTTGCATTCTAACCATGCTTGATCATAACACCTCAGAAAAATGTCCTTGTATCATTGGAGCTGATATAGCAGCAAATATCTCCAAGAGTAGAGTTTATATTTTACAACACGTATTTCAGTCACCATGGTTGAAGAAAGCGGTGTATTTATGAGGTGCTTTGTTCATCTATTAAAGGAAAATCAAGACATTCTATTAAAAGCACAGTTGTCAGAAAGTGCAAAAGTTTAGCAGTAGCTACAGTAAAGCAACAATTGGAGGAAGTTTAAAACATCCATCAGCGAGATGCAAATACTAAAAAAAAGCAACTTAAAAACAAGAATTAAGTCCAAAAGTGATTTGAAACTAATTGGCAATAAGCTAGTTGTTTTAAAACAGTGAGAGCAGGAAATCCTGGCCATGGTACTAACTGATTGAGCAAGCTGGGGTACCTACATAGCTACCTCAGAAAAAGCCAGCAAAAGCTCCGTCGGAGTGAGGAAGGCAAGTTTTTATTTATACCATTTCGCGAACAAGAGCTCCGCGGTCAAGGTCTGGAAGCTTTAGCTTGCAAGGAGATGGAGGAGAAGGTTTTTTATTTATACGTAACCAAACTCTTGCTCCGAATTAGTAAGAAAAAGCTATTGCTTGCTTTTATTTATACCACCCAAAATTACTTAGCATTGAAGATCCTTTGCAACTCATTCAGTTGCAAAGTTATTACTTGTTCAGTAGCTGTACCTGGCCAGAGACTGCTAGAAAGGGCATGGAATCACTTACAAATGAAGGTTTTCAAGCTACCAATTAGAACAAGTTCGTGTAGGATAGAATTATGTTACTTTATTGTATACAAGGCATAAATGAATTTGAAATGTTACAATTATTATACACAAATGAATTGACGAAGATTACAGTTTATAGCTTTACCGAGATTTAAGTTTCTGTATGAGTCGCTGCGCATAAGAAAACATTTTTAAGTCACTAGGATGAAAGCCGAAATGATCTTGATGTTAATTTAGCCTACTCTATGATGAGCCGTAATAATTTCTTGAAGTAAATTTTTCCTATTCTACGCACTATTGCCAGATAAGTCTTGATGTTAATTTAGCCTATCAGATTTCTAGTGTACTTACTTGATTTGTGTGTGTTCTAAGTAATGTCACGGCGTCGCTAGATTTGAAGAATTCTATTTGTTGGCAACTTCAGTATGTCCTGACGAAAGCGACTGTTCCGACTCGTGTGGTAGTTGGCAACTGCTCTGTTCCATACAGGAATATGAAAGGCATATTCATTTCCCTTCCACATCAAAATTTTGAGTTTCATTCTCATTGGAGCGGGTTCCGCTGATTACTTCAAAATTTTGTATTTCTTAATTCTCTGATTGGCTATTGACCAAACATGTCAGTGGACAAGACGAGAATTTGCCACTGAAAATGTGATGTCCTGCCTCTGGTGGTAGAATCTCAAACATGGTTTATAGGCACTTTTATGACTCTTGCCTCACAAAGGCTTAATCCTGCCTAACAATGGGGTTTACCATTTGGCTGGCGACAGGCTCGTTCAAGCAGAACTAATTCGGTTCAAAGAATCCGTGTGATGCCTCTGAAGTGAAATCTTTCGAATTTTACCCTATAAACTGCATTCTGCGTCCGTGATTTCTTATTCTTACAAATATATACACTAACATTTATGAGTATTTATTTGCACACGTTTGCACAGTAACTTATATTACTAGTGGCACTTGCCCTGTGAGTGGTTCTACATAAAAAAAATGCTGGAACTATATGTCATAACATTTATTTACCTTTATCTCAGGCATGGTATAAATACTGTCTCAGATGTATACGTTATGATCTATCTATAACGGAAGATAACCGAGAAGCGGTAGTTGTTACACGCATCTAAGACAAATAAGATATCGTATAAGCACTATTGATTCAAACGTCATAGAAGACTGACGTGTATTCAAGTGAGAGCAACGTAACGGCAATCGGCAATAGTGTATTGCACCAAATTGAACCAAAGCTATTGAACCAAATAGCTTAAAAACCTTTTTACAGTTCTAGTTTGAGAGCTAGAAGTGGAACTTAAAAATTCAATGCCACAACTGGGATTTGAACCACAGACCTTCCGCTTACCGGGTGGCTGCATTAAATTTTTAAGTTCCAGTTCTACCTCTCAAACTTTGCCCACACACGACTTGTGTGTTTAAAAACACCAACAGTAAGTTTGTTGGCATAAATAAATAATTATTACAGTTCTGTTTGTGAAAAGTAAAGTTATTTATTATTATAATATTACTATTTCGTTATAATAAAGATAATTTCGGCAGAAACCTGGATATTTCTTGAGAATACGTCATTCATCACCATCTTATATCTGCTAACCCATTAACGCCGTGAAGATAAGAGTCCCATTGCTACACTGCCTCTAATAAAAAACTGCCACAAGTGGAAAATAAGGCTGTGCTGGATGATACCATGGTATTTATTTGCCCATTTTGGTTATTATTGGTTATATATAATTACATGGGCTTCATAAGCTGCTGCTACCACTAATAAATCGGGTACATTAGCTGTATTGCACAGTGGTTAAGAGCAGCTATAGTTAGAAAGGAAGGTCTGTGATTCTAATGCCCATCTATGGTATTGAATTTTTATTTGATTCTATCTTGTTTACCTAGACACAGTGTTTGTTAGAAGAATCAATTATCGATTGGCCTGATGTATGTGTAATTAAAGTTTATTGAATATCAGTAAGTAGACAGAAGATTAGCTTCTGAAAGAGTGAGCAGAAAAAGTATTGTGAATGCAACCCATGAAATTTTCTGTGAACAGTCCTCCAATCAGAAGAGCACGGTACAGAGATTGTGGACCTGTGTGGAATCAAGATGGCTACCCACTGGGAACAGCAGCATTTCTGCCGACTCCACAGACAGGAGTGTCGCCACATCCGCCGGCTGCCGTGGTGATGGATGTCAACCAAGTGCCTGTGTCCATCCCTGTGAGCCTGTCCCATCACCACCACCACCATCACCACCTGTCGCTTTACTCTCCACCTCCCCCGCCACATCTTCCAGCAGGGACCAGCTCAACATGCCAACTTCACAGTCTGTATAGTTGTCCACAGTTCCCCCCACCAGCATGCCAGGTAAGCTCTTCACAAGTATGTTCATAGCAGTGAGAACTATTTTATTCTCAAGTTTTCAGATTTAAATAGTTAAGATTACACATTTAGTTCATTATATAGGGTGTCCCAAAATTAGGTCATCAAACTTTGGAAGCTGATAGATAACATTATTTTAAATATTTTTTGTTAAGGAAAGTTTTTTGCTGCAGTGCTTTGTTTTAAGCACTAGACGAGTTAATCTCATAGATACATAAACAGAACACAAACATCTCATTGTTTACATTAAATCACAACTTGACCATTCAAAGTTAGACCGACAAACTTTTAAACCAGAGAAATGGCTGGTGTCTTTGTGAGAGTATGGCAGAATAGTGCACGCTGATATATTCTTTGTGTTAATCGCAATGGGTGTGTGTTCCAACATTTACTTTGAATAGCAAAGCTGTGATCAACCGTAAACTGTGAGATGTTTGTATTTTGTTTGTGTTCTGTGTTTATTTCTTGGATTAAGATTGTGTGCCTTACTAAGATAAATGCAATACTAATTTGCATTGTTGATTTTGCTGTAAGTACTTAAACTGTATGGGAGGCAGTAATTATGGCATTAACTCGTCTAGCACTTGAAGCACCGCAGCAAAATACTGTACTTAACAAAAAGTGTTCAAAATAATGTTATCTATCCGCTCTCAAAGTTTGTCGGTCTAATTTTGGGACACCCTATATATCTAATTCAATATTGGAGAACCTGTGAAGGAGAGATGCCTATTTGTTTCTCCTGGGAATGCCTATGCCCAGTTTCTTCCTTACTGCACATGTAAACAAGGTATATCTAATATTCTGTTAATGCTGCTGGATGCATAACTGCTTATTGCGATAGAAATTAGTTCTGTGTTTGAAACATTAGTTTGCCTTTGTACATTTGATAAATTGCAATAAAAATATAACCATATACGAGGGGGTGTCAAAAAATAACCGAAATTATTTTTTTGCATTTTAAAGTGCCTGCGCATGAGATGGGTGTTGGTAGTACCAGAGGTCTGACCTTGAGTGACGAAATGGCATACAGGTCATAGGCCTGCAGGTGCTCATTTGGAGGGTAGCAGGAGAAGTGTTTACTGTACCCAATATGGATCTCAAGTTGCAACAGCGTGCATCAATTAGATTTTTTGTTCTTCTTGACAAAGCTGCATCACAAACCTTGAAAATATTGCAGCAATTCTACAAAGAGCAAGCAATGTGGCAAACTCAAGTGTTTGAATGGTATAAATGATATTGGGAGGGTAAAAATGACCTTGAAGATGCTCCACGTCCCGGAAGACAGTCAACTTTGAAAACAGACATGCATGTCAACACAATGGATGGCATGTTGCAGGAAAACCGTCGTTTATGGTTGACAAAGATTGCCGTGATTATGAATATAGCCCATGGATCAGCTGAAGACATTGTACGAAATGTTCTGGGGTATAGAAAAGTTGCAGCAAAGTCGGTGCCATCAAGACTCGAGAAATAATTACTGAATTAGGCATTGAGGTGATGCCACATCCACCTTATTCACCGGACCTAGCCCCGTGTGACTTCCACCTATTTCCTGCAGTAAAAAAAGAGCTCCGGGGTCATCGTTTTCAGAGTGATCGAGAGCTAAACAATAAAATTTCGGGTGTACTCAACAGACTATCAAAACAGGGCTTCAGGGAGTGTTTTGAACATTGGACTGAACACTGGAATCGTATTGTGTCTGAGGGAGAACACTTTGAAGGTGTGTAATGGCAGCATTTTCCAGTAAAAAAAACAATTCAGGTTATTTTTTGACACCCCGTAGTATATGAAATTAGTGTATAGAGGCATTGACTCACATTTGTATATTGAGGAGAGTTTTGTGAAAATGTGGAGGTTAATTCTCGTGTTTAAACTTGATCTTTGCAACAGAAAGCACATCCAGAATTCCTATTTTAAAATATTTGACAGATGCAACAATTACCCAAAATCAGACTGTCGATATGTCACAACAGTTGTGTTTTATGCACATTAGAATGTCATCTTTAATGAAAATTTGCAGAATTGTGAGACTCCCAAATCTCATTCCATAGACATGACTGTATTAAAGCTGCAGTTTAGTTTTACATTCTGCATGACTAATGCACCAGCAATAATCAATCAGGCAATTGAATATACCTAATGCACTAACAATTGATTCATATTGAATTATTACATATATTACAGTGTAAAGCAAATTGTTGATGCAGAAAGTAGTCCAGAAACATTGATAAGTATCTTCTTTCTTGGAAGTTTGAAAAGTTGTATAATCAATTTAATCAAAAAAAATCTGTGTTGACTCTCATGATTTTCTCTACTCTTGTACTAACCATTCTTACAAACTCTTATTCCTACGAGTATATCTTCTTCGTGTTACTTGAGATAAACATTTGTACAAATTATCTTATTGCATATTTCCTTGTAGGTGCAAGGGGAATATTAGAATACAGTAGGCTTTGAGCAATAGTGACATATTTTAAAGCTTTGAGATCCCGTTCTCTTTGCACGCTTAACATATAAACAAATGAACAACAGTGTTCCATTTCATCAAAGTTTTAAATTTTCTGAAACTGACACAAATAACAAGGAATATCTCTGAAATGGTTCACTCTACAAAAAAATTTAGACATAAACTGTGTTTTAGCAAGACCTACATTTTTTGTATAGTAAGATTTTGTCTATCTGTTATGGTTTACGAGTTATTTAAGTCATCCAGAGTAAACAGGACGTAGGCTATAGCCAGAAAATTCAAAATATACATTTCATTTGTCATACAAATATCTTAAACATATATTTTAATCAAAATCGTTAGAGCCATTTTCCAGAAAATCAAAATGTTCAAAACATTTTCCATGTAAAGGTAGCTTAGAGTGGGGATATTTTCTTCAAAATCTTTGTGTTGCATCCTTTAAAGACATTAAACTTAAATACCAACTTTGGTTTTTAACCGACTTTGTTTTTGAGTTATGCTGTCCAAGGACTGACACACACAGACTTTTTTTTTTAAAATGCTTTTTTCTTTTGATTCAGGAAGCCTGAACATATATTTCCGGTGAAATCTTGACATAGAATTTTGGGTGGAGTACAGTATTTCCTTCTACTTACAGTTGAGTAAGTTCTTGTTGTTGTTAGCTAATGCTGGATTTCTGACAATAAAGTTATTAATCCTCTTGCTCTCCAATATTTTTCACTGATGGATGGGGCACTAGAAGTGCCCGGGCATATTTGAAGGCGGTCTCGATCCATTTCCTCTTGCAGATCACATAGAGGACAGAGTGGTGAAGAATATATCCCAATTCTGTTTAAATGTTTTGCCAGACAATCATGTCCTGTAATCAACCTGAAGGTTGCAACTGCTGTTTTCCAAGGATACTCAGGAATCACTGTTTGAATGTTTGGTAGTTTCCATATTTTATTCTTTGATTTTTCATAGTAATATTTTGCAATAATTTTTTTGAATTCAGAGTTGACTAATCTTTTAGCTGCATAAAATGGTAGATTAACTATAGATTTTTGTATACCGCTGGTACCTTTTTTTGCAAGAAAATCAGCTATCTCATTACCACTCAGTCCACAGTGAGCCAGTATCCATTGGAAGACTAGGTGTTTTTGAAGTGCTGTTAGATGGCTAAGCATCTTCCAACATTCTATAATAGTTTGGTTTTTTGGTGACAACTTGGAAGTAATTGCTATAATTGCTGCCCTGGAACCTGAGAGAATAACTGCTTGCTGAAAATGTGAAATTCTGTACAAAAGATTTTGTAGGGCCATTCGAATTGCTTCAATTTCTCCATCAAAGTTAGTAGTTCCATAGCTTAAAGATTTGTAATAGGAAAAGAGGTGACATGTGACTCCAGCACCTGCTCCATCTTGGTTTGATATCAATGATCCATCAGTATAAATATGGAGCCACTCATGTTCTGGGAATCTAGTATGGATTGTCTCTAATGCCAATAATTTTAGAACACTAGTTGGAGTATCACTTTTCTTAACTTCTTCTGTCAGGTGTAAATAATATGTGATGTCTAATGTATGTGTTGGATTGACTTTAGATATGAAGTTTTCCTTTGAATTAGGAAGGTGTACATTTTTCTTGATGTCTTGAATTTTGGAAAGAAAGCTCTCCTGAGTCTTTAGTGTATGTGTAAAATTTCTCTTGTGCCATGTATTGAATGGGAGTCTGATCAACTTTTCGTGTTGAATAAGAGCCGCTTTTTGTATTTCATATTCAATGGGGTATTGGTTGGTTAGTATTTCCATAGCTGCTATTGGTGTGGTTTTGATAGCACCTGTAATTAATCTCAGACTTTGGTTTTGAAAGATTTGAATTTTTTTTTTGTGTTTGCTGTTACAAGAACTTCGCTGCAGTAAGTAAATAATGGTTTGATATATACATTGTATGTTGTGTTAAGCGTTGCTCTGGAACATCCCCACATCATTCCTGTTAGACGGTTTAACAGTGAAAGGCGCCTCTCTGCTCTTTGTATTACATTTTCTATATGTTTGGCCCATGTAAGTTTGGTATCAAATGTAACTCCTAAATACTTTGCTTCCTTTGTTTCTGATAATTGTTGACCCTCAAAATTTAGTTTTATTTTTAGTGGTTTTTTTCTTAGTGAAAAGATTTGGTAGTTTGATTTTGTTGTATTAACAGTCATTAAATTTTCTTTGGTCCACCTCTGTAAGTTGGTTAAGGATTGTTGCATGGTTTTTTCCAGTTCTGTACTTTTGCTTTTTGGTTTTGAAGTCCACATTACCAAGTCATCAGCAAATAGTGCACACTTCATGCCTGATTCTTGTATTTGTGGTGGTAGATCATTAATAAATATATTAAAAAGTGTAGTGCTGAGCACTGCACCTTGTGGCAAGCCACGGTGTATTTGTTTATATTTAGATATATTTCTTCCATATCTGGTTGCAATAAAGCGTTGTGTTAGGAAATGACATAGCCATGAAAACATTGGACCTTGTATTCCTATTTTTTTTACTTTCTTTAGTAGTTTTGTTCTGCATATAGAATCATATGCACTTTGAAAATCAATAAAAACTGATAAATTATCTTCTTTTCTATTGAAGGAGTCTTTGATTTCTTGACTGAGAAGTAAGACTTGTTCATTTGTAGAGTGGAACTCTCTGAATCCAGCTTGACATGGGGATATTAAATTTTGTGATTCTAGGAACCAATTTAACCTGTTTGACACCATTCTTTCCATCACTTTTGCTATTATGCTGGTAAGAGCTATTGGTCTATAATTTTTTATTTCTGATGCTGTTTTGTCTTTCTTCAAGAGTGGGACAATTATTGCTTTTCGCCATTCAGCAGGTACAGCGGTTTTCCAGGATAGATTGTAGAGTTTCAGTTGTTGTTGTTTTGCTGTTTTTCCAAGGTTTTTTATGAACTCTGGATGTATGTGATCTAGTCCAGGAGACTTTTTGTTTTTTAGATTATTTATTGCAATGTTCAATTCTTGCATATTAAAATTTTGAAAAAAGATATTGCACTGAGTGTTAGGATTACATTCTCTTTCTTGTTTCAAATCTTTCTTAAAGTCTTTACATTCCTTTTTATTATTTCTTGTTACTTTGTGTGAATTAGCATAATATTTATAGAATGTTTCGGCTATGACTGCAACATTTACTAACATTTTATTGTTGTGTATGATAGGTGTGCTGTTGTTTTCTTTCCTGTCCTTGACATTTTTTATGAACTTATGAGCTTTGTTACCATCTGTCCTATAATCCATTTTTTCTAAGAAGTTATTAAAGTGATTCCTTTTAGCAGTATTAATTTCTTTTTTTAGTGAGGCACATTTCCTCCGCCATATTTGTGTAGTTGAGAAAGTAACAGTGTGTCAATAACTCTACTCAACACTCATAATTTCCTGGAACATGTTTCGGAGGCTGATTTTTTTCCTTTATCAACTAGACCAGTGATAATGATAATCTAGATAGTTAATGTAAGCATTTCAACTCTTACTCAATTGTTCCATAAATTTAAATTCACATGAAGTATTCAAGTATTATACAGTTTGGTATGTTTACATGTGCTGTAGGCTCAGACGAAACAAGTTATATACATCCTGAAAGTATTTCAAACTTTCTCTACCATATATTCTTTTTATGATTTCATTGCTCTAGTTAAAGATATGCACTTATAGAATTGACTTTAGTTATAGATAAGGCAGCATTTATGCATTTGAACATAAAAAAATTGTTATTTATTTATGCCAACAAACTTACTGTTGGTGTTTTTAAACACACAAGCCGTGTGTGGGCAAAGTTTTAGAGGTAGAACTGGAACTTAAAAATTCGATTCCACAACTGGGATTTGAACCACAGACCTTCCGCTTACCGGGCGGATGCTCTACCAGTGAGCTATTGTGACAAACTGCCAGAATGGCATTAAATTCTCAGTTCGTATTTCTCCTGGTAAACCGCAAAGGCAGTCTCACATCAGAGACTGTGTTTAAAAACACCAACAATACGTTTGTTGGCATAAATAAATAATAATTACCATCTGAAGGTTATTTAATCCTGGGATATAAAGTACTTATAATAGTAAGTCACCATTGGGGTAATTTGTCTCTGATGTGAGACTGCCTTTGTGGTTTACCAGGAGAAATACGAACTGGTTTGAGAATTTAATGCCATTCTGGCAGTTTGTCACAATAGCTCAGTGGTAGAGCATCCACCCGGTAAGCGGAAGGTCTGTGGTTCAAATCCCAGTTGTGGCATTGAATTTTTAAGTTCCAGTTCTACCTCTATAAAAAATTGTTTAATGTATGAAGTTCCATTTTAATACAGTGAAAAATTATAAATATATTTCAATGTTATGACCAAAAAAATAAATGGATGTCAGTACAATTGAATCATTTGCAACTAAAAGGCACTTGTCAACTACGGAAACCTCAGCTTGGTTTAAGCTTTATCTGCTATCTTGCTAAACAGATACATTGTCATTGCTAAGTAGTGTTTTGCTCCACACTGTTTAGGTTATAATTACAACATTAGATGAAAAACTGTGGAGTATCTTTTAGCACTTTGATTGATCTGCACCAGCTAAAGTTCTGTTTTGATGTGGGCAGCACTTAAGGTTTCAGATTATACAGGGTGACTCAAAAGAATGGACATTAATGGACTTTGATAAGTAGCATATTTGTTTTATTATTAAATTGGGACATGCTAATAAATAACAGGCCAATAGCTGTAAGAGCCAGATGTAATTTCACTTTATTAGAAATGCCAACAAACCTTCAGCGACAAAATATTTCTTCCACTGTTTTATACCACTCATTCAAAAACATCTAGTTATACTATAAAAGATGGCATACCTTTTAGCTCCAACTGATTCCCTTGTCCTTTAAAATTCACCATTCAGGCATATCTTTCTAGCATGCACTTTTTAAATCCATTGTTATAATATGAATGATTTCAAAATGGAAATTTTACATGCAGGTATATTTAATTCTAAGAAATGTTCTTTCTTCATCAGCAACCATTAAAAATGGTTTTAATTTCATTATGTGCTGCTTATGCGCTAAATTGATGCAGTGATAGGTTTACTCACTTCTAAGTAAAAGTCACAAAGTTTGATTCCTAACTGAATCATTGTTCTCTCTGTAGTCTAGGAATGTGAATCCATATGAAAAGATAGTTTCAAAGTGAAAATTAAAACTTTATTAACTTGGCACACATTTAAGCTCGTCAACAGCATAAAATTAGTTGTTAAGCCATGTCTTATGTTCATAGAAATTAAGAATGGATAACACTTTGGAAAACAAAATAAAAATGTGATTGTGCCCCCACTTTTTTTTCTCCTCCAAGGAAACCTGGGAAATGCCATGCACAGTCATATGAAGTAATTCTCGAAGTGTAACTACCCATTGCTGCTGTTTACGACTTGTAGGGTTAGTTTCACCAAGTGATGTTAAATTTTAAACCAAATTTAAAATAATTAACATTGAAATTAATTCAAATTCTGTTTTATCCAACACTTAGCTGTAATGTTGTGTTAAATTTCTGGTAAATTAACATAGTCTTACCCTTGTGTTAAGACATTCAACATATTCAAGAATTTGGAAAATAGTTGTTGGAAACTAGGCTCCTGATGCAACAAATTTAAGAAAGTGGAAAATGGTTCTCAAAAACCAGGCTCTTTATGCAACAAATTTAAGAATTTGGAAAATGGTTGTCACAAACCAGACTGTCCAAAGCAGTTGTGAGTTGGGGTTATAGAGAAAATACTTGAGGTTAGAACATTGCCAACAGAAACATGCTCCCCCCCACCTCTCTCTCTCTCACCCTCCAGTACTTGAAGTGTTAACTATTGAGATTTTTTGCTACTGGGACTTTTCATCTAATGGTAGGCAGTAGTGTTGAAGCCAGCCATATTTTGATGACAGCTAGATCTTTTTTTTTTTTTCTTTCTTTCTTCTTCTTCTTCTTCTTCTTTTTTTTATACACACATTTGTGCTTTGGTCCTTTGCTAGATTCCTAATGAGTGATATAGTCGGTGCAGCTTATTGAGATACCCCAAAAAACAACCTTGACATTTTTCCCCCATTATGCTGCAGTCTGGTTATATTTGGTGATATCCCATCCGTTGGGTTGCATTAGTGCTGCCAACTGTTTGTAACATAACCATGGTAAAGCTATGGCCATAGTTGGTGTTATTGCGTCTGTTATTTTGCCATTTTATGAACGTGTTGCAGAGAGGCCAACCAATAGATTTTAAAACAAGATTCTATTTAGACACCATATTAATTAATTAATCAGTGGACGTAATGCTCGTTTTTGCGTCATTTTGTTTTGAATTGTTTTAGAACAGTATATGCAATTATACTTAGTGTTGTTATTTTTGTATTCACTACATAGTAGTACATCTCGTATATATTGCGATATTTAGCGCTTGGAAGTAATTTTATCCAAAAGTGTTATTGCAGAACAAGATTTGCTGGATGTGAGTACGTTCATTATGTATTGTGTGGTAACGATGTTCAAGCATTATTATCGTTTGAAAGCATGTTAGTTTAACACTGTGATATTTGAGGTTAGAAGGCTTTATTATGTACATTGGCAGGACTGCTTTTTGTGATACTTCCGTCAGCTGTTCAATGTAATGTCGGCCATTTTGAACTCCTGGGGACTGCCGGTAAACTGTGCTGACTATAACACAATTTCATCCACTTTAATTTCATTATAGTCCCCAACACTAGCTTTAAAACATTATAAGCAACCTTGCACCTTAGTTTTGGTACTGCATTTTACATTGGCATAAAATTGCCATAGTTGCCTCTGTGCCAGGCAGGAACCGATATCTTAATTCCTTGTGGATTTTCTCCCAGGCTACACCCTTCTCCTGTAGTTGGCCAGTTTTTTTTATGCACTCAATTTCTCTATATTTAGTACCATTTCTATAGCATGTTTTCAGATTTGAAGGGTTAGTTGCTTTGCAGCTAAATTTTTTCAGTTGACATCGCAATTTCAACCTCATTGAACCAAAATCACATAGCAGTTGTCTATGAATGTCATCGATTGTTACTGAAACAGATACTGGTGGGATCTGTAGACTAAAGTGCATTAGAGCGTGTTCAGGAGCTGTGTAGTTTGGTCATCACCATCTCAAAAGCTGTTGTTATACTTTCAACATAACATTAGCAAGCAACACAAGAACATTTTTAATATCGGTTGGTGAAACTGGTTCACAGAGACAAAGTGCATGTTCTGGTTTAGACATCATTATTTTGCCTTTTGCTCACAAAATCTTAGTCATCCTCTATCAAATTCACTTTCTATAGTTTGGTTGTTTTCCAAGCAAGAGAAAGCTACTACTTTTGCCTTTCTGTTTTTAATTAAATTAGAGCCAAAGACTGAAAATAATTGAATTGCTCTTTTCAGTAATGAAAGAAATACTGTGAAGGAATTTAAGGAAGATACATGATACTAAATTTTGTATTCTGAAGTGCTCAAATGGAATAACCTTTTTAATGTTTTTTTCTGTAAGATGAGATAGTCATAATGCAGTTGTGTCAACTCTTCAAATCCTCAACAGAAGGAAATGAAAGCAATTTGGCGCAGATGAAGAAAATGCCAAAAGTCATGGATGATTCTCCACAAGATAAGGCTAAATTGCATTCTTACAATCCAGTATTGTGGTGGACTGTTCAATTAAAAGAGAAAGTATTGAGTATCTGAACATGAAAATACTTGTTAAGCACATGTATTTATCAAGTGTTAGAAATATTATATATATATTGAGGTAGTAAACATTGAGCAGTAAAACTGCATGAAAATATGAAATACATTAATATTTTGGATTTCATAAAATCTGAGTACTAAAAGTAACCCCTAGCGCAATAGCCCTGATGGGCAACAATACTTCTCAAGGTATGCTACCAGATTTGTTGTCTGAATTAGACATTGTTTTTACAAGTGAAAAGTTGTCTTGTTTAAAAAGAAAGAAAAGGCCACAGAAACTTAAGTTGGAGAACCATTGATCTAAAAGCAGTATAATTGAACCTGTGGCTGTGCCAAATGTGTTAATGTTTTCATTTCTTGTGGCACAGTAAAGCCCATTTAAATTACCAACATGTAAAAGGTGTTACCATGTCCTTGTTACATCCTTAAAATATATACTTTTATAGTGAATTGCTCACAGTTCCAGCATTTTCTTTGGTCTTTACATAACTTAGGTACATTAACCTTTAAGTGGCAAGTGAAGTGCAATATGGGATTTTAATTAAGGAAAAATTGAAGCTAATAACAGTGAAGCAACAGAATGTAAATTAAGAACAAATTAGAAAATAAAAGTTCCACTTACCTTATTAATATGCAAGGTAGTATAATGCTGACTAGTTTCAAGTTGCATCTAACTTATTCTCAAAGCTATCCAAACAAGTTACCATAGTTACCGATGCTCAACTTAAAAGATCTATTTGTCACCAACCTCTGAAAACAGAAATTTATAAATACAGTATTGGTGGTATTTCATAATTCATAATGCGGTTCTTGTTTTTTAAAATGAATATCTTTTCCCAAACCATTAAATCTATAGGTCCATTTAATTAAAGAATATGGAATAACTTTAGTTCCTCAAAATAAATTTAATATACAAAATTTACTAAATTTTTCTAAAAAGGATAAAATTTCAAATAATAAAAAAGCTGGCATTTATCAATTTAGCTGTTTGGATTGTGATAGGGTTTATATTGGTAAAACTAAACGTCATTTAGAAGCCAGAATAAAAGAGCATTTTAGAAATATTAAATATAAACAAACTGATGCATCAGCTGTGGCGAATCATTTTTGGTCATTTAATCATGAAATAAATCCAGAAGTTAAATTATTAAAACAATTGGATCTGTAATTTAATGGTTTGGGAAAAGATATTCATTTTAAAAAACAAGAACCACATTATGAATTTTAAAATACCACCAATTGGCTGTATTTATAAATTTTTGTTTTCAGAAGTTGGTGACAAATAGATCTAAGTTGAGCATCGGTAACTATGGGAAGTTGTTTGCATAGCTTTGAGAATTAGTTAGATGCAATTTGAAACTATAGTCAGCAGTATTAATAAGATAAGTGGAGTTTTTAGTTTCTAATTTGTTAATTTAGATGGGATTTTAATATTACAATTGAAGGCTTAATTTTTTTGCACAGACATAAGAGTATGTGTACAGAATTCCACCTCAGTATGCATTAAGCTATTGACTATGTTAATATTCCTGGAAGTTGACAGTGTTGCTGGAATCACATTAAAATAGAAAATTGGGTCGATTTATAACGCTAAACAACTCACTTTAAATTTCTCGGAACATGTTTCAGAGGCTAGTTTCCTCCATTAACAGCCAGACATTGAACTTGTTGGTATAGGTTGGTCCTGCTATAGACTGCTCTGGTGGTGATTCTAAGAACTTGTGCAACGGGTCGTTCTGTGGGTAATTGAAATTGAAAACTCTGTCCTTGTTCTTTTTGGGAAGAAAATCGTGATATTAATCCAGATCCAAAACTATTGAAACAAATATCAGGAAACCAAGAATTGTCAACATGGAAACAGATCGTCTGGAAGAACAAGGATGGAGTTTTCAATTTCAATATCCCCATTGTACAAGTTGCTAGAATCACTGCCAGAGCAATCTACGAAAGGACCAACCTCTTAAAAACATGTTTTATCGAACTGGGTAGAGAAAAATGTTTGTCTAAAATCTAAAACATTGTATCAAAAATTTCAGTTGGCATTTTATTACACATTCAAAATGTACTGTGGGAAATGTTTTGACCTCTGCTAATCTTTTTGTGAGAAGATTTTGAATACAGGAAAAATAGCTAGAAAATGGAATATAACAAGTTTGTCATGCTGAGTTATTTAACCAATGCAGTAATTTAAAACCAATTTCCAAAATGAATAGCATCTGCAGTACGGGAATAAAATGTCACTTTTTGAGAGGAGGGAATGACCAAAGCCTAAAACAGCACTTCAGTCTTGCCTTAATGTAGTTAGGTTATTTGTCTCTAAGTGACAAGCATAACACAAGTGGTTGAGTGAAGTGAAATATTTTTGTTGAAGGTACCACAGTTTGGAAGCTGCCTGCCACAACACCATCACCATCAGCCATACCCAACGTTTCTAGCTCAAGCACAGCCTGGTGCATTCACACCTCCGCAGAACCCTCTCTCTGTACCTCCGGCACATTATACCCATCAGCACCTGCAGCCACAGGTAGTGTTTTCACCTATATCTTATTGAGGTAAACTTCATCCCACATTTGTTTTAGATGGGTAGCAGAAATTATATGCCCAGGAAACTTAATTTGAATTAATTGGATGATTACTAGAAGTAGAATCGGAACTGAAAAATTCAGTGCCACAGCTGGTATTTGAACCACAGACCTTCCACTTCACAAATAGCTCAATGGTTAAAGTAGCTACACATGAAGCGGAAGGTCTGTGGTTCAAATCCCAGCTGTGGCATTCAATTTTTTCAGTTCCAATTCTACCTCTCAAATATTGTTCACACAGCTCGTGTGTTCAAAAACACCAGCAATAAGTTTGTTGGCATAAATAAATAATAAGGGTATTTATGAGAGGTAGAACTGGAACTTAAAAATTCAATGCCACAACTGGGATTTGAACCACAGACCTTCCGCTTACCAGGTGGCTGCTCTAACCATTGAGCTATTGTGACAAACTGCCAGAATGGCATTAAATTCTCAAACCAGTTCGTATTTCTCCTGGTAAACCACAAAGGCAGTCTCACATCAGAGACAAATTACCCCAATGGTGACTTACTATTGTAAGTACTTTATGTCCCAGGATTAAGTAACCTTCAGATGGTAATTATTATTTATTAATGCCAATAAACTTACTGTTGGTGTTTTTAAACACCAAGCCATGTGTGGGCAAAGTTTGAGAGGTAGAACTGGAACTTAAAAATTCAATGCCATAACTGGGATTTGAACCACACACACACACACACACACACACACACACACACACACACACACACACACACACACACACACACACACACACACACACACACACACACACACACACACACACACACACACACACACACACACACACACACACACACACACACACACACACACACACACACACACACACACACACACACACACACACACACACACACACACACACACACACACACACACACACACACACACACACACACACACACACACACACACACACACACACACACACACACACACACACACACACACACACACACACACACACACACACACACACACACACACACACACACACACACACACACACACACACACACACACACACACACACACACACACACACACACACACACACACACACACACACACACACACACACACACACACACACACACACACACACACACACACACACACACACACACACACACACACACACACACACACACACACACACACACACACACACACACACACACACACACACACACACACACACACACACACACACACACACACACACACACACACACACACACACACACACACACACACACACACACACACACACACACACACACACACACACACACACACACACACACACACACACACACACACACACACACACACACACACACACACACACACACACACACACACACACACACACACACACACACACACACACACACACACACACACACACACACACACACACACACACACACACACACACACACACACACACACACACACACACACACACACACACACACACACACACACACACACACACACACACACACACACACACACACACACACACACACACACACACACACACACACACACACACACACACACACACACACACACACACACACACACACACACACACACACACACACACACACACACACACACACACACACACACACACACACACACACACACACACACACACACACACACACACACACACACACACACACACACACACACACACACACACACACACACACACACACACACACACACACACACACACACACACACACACACACACACACACACACACACACACACACACACACACACACACACACACACACACACACACACACACACACACACACACACACACACACACACACACACACACACACACACACACACACACACACACACACACACACACACACACACACACACACACACACACACACACACACACACACACACACACACACACACACACACACACACACACACACACACACACACACACACACACACACACACACACACACACACACACACACACACACACACACACACACACACACACACACACACACACACACACACACACACACACACACACACACACACACACACACACACACACACACACACACACACACACACACACACACACACACACACACACACACACACACACACACACACACACACACACACACACACACACACACACACACACACACACAC
Source organism: Tenodera sinensis (assembly GCA_030765045.1). Classification (NCBI taxonomy): domain Eukaryota; kingdom Metazoa; phylum Arthropoda; class Insecta; order Mantodea; family Mantidae; genus Tenodera; species Tenodera sinensis. The sequence continues at coordinate 102,595,259 of CM060972.1, forward strand.
ACACACACACACACACACACACACACACACACACACACACACACACACACACACACACACACACACACACACACACACACACACACACACACACACACACACACACACACACACACACACACACACACACACACACACACACACACACACACACACACACACACACACACACACACACACACACACACACACACACACACACACACACACACACACACACACACACACACACACACACACACACACACACACACACACACACACACACACACACACACACACACACACACACACACACACACACACACACACACACACACACACACACACACACACACACACACACACACACACACACACACACACACACACACACACACACACACACACACACACACACACACACACACACACACACACACACACACACACACACACACACACACACACACACACACACACACACACACACACACACACACACACACACACACACACACACACACACACACACACACACACACACACACACACACACACACACACACACACACACACACACACACACACACACACACACACACACACACACACACACACACACACACACACACACACACACACACACACACACACACACACACACACACACACACACACACACACACACACACACACACACACACACACACACACACACACACACACACACACACACACAGCTTGTGTGTTTAAAAACACCAACAGTAAGTTTGTTGGCATAAATAACTAATAAGGGTATTTATGTTGGTATTTATTACATTTACTTGTGTCCACCAAAAAAGTGTCAATTTCCGGTTAGGTGAATGTCAAAATATTCTTGTAAAATATATTATTGTATCCGAAACTGTTCAGTAATGTGGAACATGGCCAGCATCAGTTGTGAGTAAAAATCATGAAAAAAGACAATGGTTGGTGACCAAGAAGAATAAATAAGGAACCCTTCCTCAGTACAGTCGCAATATAGACATTGGATATTAGGTTCAGAAAAGACACTTTAATAGTTGACGATTTTAAACATATGCTATTCGGATATAAATAAAATTAATTTTGGTGGAATCCAAATTTCAATTTGAATAACATTAGCTCTCACCATCTTTATCTGTTACCCTGAAATAGAGATCATTGCCACCTAACAATAAAAAAGACTGCTACAGATGTAAGCTGAATACAGTAGGCTAAGGCAATAGGCAGATCTTTAAAAATTGGATCGCTGTGTGATGGCTCTCTTTGTTTGATCATGAGAAAAATAAATAGCAACTTTCCACTTGCAAATTTATAATTATTTGAATCTATAACGAATATCTCAATTTTGACATAAATTGTATGTTTTAACCGGATCTATATTTTTTATGATTTAAGATTTTGTCTATACTTTACAGCTTACCAATTATAGAAGTCATTGAGATTGAAGAAATGTTCTAAGCTATTCCCAGAAAGTGCAGGATATAAATTTTGTCATGGGATGGAACCAAGCCGTATATTTGCGAATTATTTAATAAATATAACTACACCATATTATTTATGTCAACAAACTTGCTGTTGGTGTTTTTAAACACACAAGCTGTGTGTGGGCAATGTTTGAGAGGTAGAATTAGACCTGAATAATTCAATGCCACTGCTGAGATTTGAATCACAGACCCTTCGCTTACCAGGCAGGTGCTCTAACCATTCCGGCAGGTTGTCACAGTAGCTGAATGGTTAGAGCACCTGCCTAGTAAGTGGAGGTTCTGTGGTCCAAATCCCAGCTGTGGCATTGAATTTTTCAGTTCCAATTCTACCTCTCATAACTACGCCATTTTCCCAAAATCTTTTGTTGTTCTCCTTATAAGCCTTTTGATGAAATAAATGTATTTTTTTTACTTTGTATTGCAGAGACCTGAAGGTGTGGACTTGGAGTTGCTAACAGAAACTCACCAACAGCATCATCGTGCCACTAGCGCTGCATTCCATCACCACCACCATCCCAGCGCTCACCCCTCATTGCACCATCACCCCCATTCAGCAGCTGCTCTTGCTCAAGTGTCCTCTCCTCCTCCAATTTTCATATCGGAAGTAAGTGTTTCTGTAAGATAAACATTTTTTCTAACTTTTTCCGGAAATTTTATTGCTAGTGTATGGAAATTTTCCATATATATATAAGGCCAATCAATGTTAGTTAATTGTTCTAACACACACAAACCATATGTAGGCAAACTTTGAAGTGTAGAATCAGAACCAAAAAATTCAATGCCATAGCCAGGATTTTAAACATGGATCTTCCACTCTATGCATTGCTGCTCTTAACCTTAAATCTGGGACTTGAGTACTTATCATTGGGGTATATGGTCACAAATTTGAGATTCCCTTGTTGGTACCTGAAAAAAGCCAGTCAGTTGGGGAATTTAGTATTGTACTGGTATAGAGTAGAGAAAGTCATATGAGTGCAACACATCAGATTTTTTTTTAATTGTATTAACATCAAAATATGATTTGAAGCTTTCCTGGCGACGAACATATTCAAGATGATGGATTGTCCTGATGATGGGAGAGATGTACACTCCCAAAACGTCGATGGCTCTTCATCACTACACCTGGCTCGAAGCGCACGAACATCTTGAATATGTATTAACTTCCTCCGTGTTGTCATATTGTGCAATGAATGAAATGGGTGAAATGATGCTTAAATGAATCCAAGGTCCACAAAGCTTTAAGTTACCCGACATTCGTCTTCTCAGGATAAGGGAGAACCTTGGTAAAAAAGTCTTATCCAGATAACTCATCCTAAGCAAGATTCGAACTCGTGACCTGTTCGATGCAAGGCAGACAAGCTATACTCTGTTCATCTAGAGATTAGAGGAGACGTAAACAAAGCCACATGCGTTTTGACCACAGCGCGCCCTCTTGACGCTTTCGCCGTGTAAATAGTCCCTTGAAGAAATAATGTTACTGAGGTCTGAAATCTCACTTAATGTTTGTTAAAGCATGAACTAAGTGTACTAAGCATAGTTAAACTGTAAGAATACGCAGTTAAGTGAATTTGTAACCAGCCTAATTCATTCTGCGCGCGCATTATTCAGTATGAAAGTAACATGGCGGAACAAGTGAGTGTTGTAAAACATAAGTGCGGCAAACCGTTGCGAAGTGCTGAAAAGACAACAATATTGAACATTTAACAAGTTCTACGAGAAATATCTTGAACTTGCTATCGAAGACGTGATGAAATTAACATCCGAGTTTACTGGTGTGTCAGTTGCAAGTATTTACAGTACACCCAAAGAACAATCGTCAGTTGGTGAACATACCGGTAAAAACGACCACGTGCTAGATAAATGGTGGATGTAGTTTGCGACGAATTTGTGAGTGTGAGATCTGCAATCTGTCGAAAAGTTCACCAGTTCTTTGAACAATGAACCACTACCTTAAACAAACTGCTGTTGGCAGTTAACTCTGATCCCGATCTTCCAGATTTAAAACGAACTTCCCTCCACAAGCTGCTTTTGGAGATTGGTTTCGAGATTGTGAGCAGGAAATGAAAAAGTGTTATTGTGGACAGAGATGACGTAAGTAGCAGTTAATTTCCATGTGTTACATGTTATTTGGATCATGTAATTATATCCTTTAGTAGTGTAAAATGCATATTATACCTACGCGTAGCGGTAGGTAACCGTGTTGCGTCATTGTGAAAGCACGTGGCCGCGGAGTGATACAAACCGGTGCTTTGTTTATATCTCCTCTAATCTCTTGATGAACAGAGTATACAGAGGTGGGCAATGTTACTTGCTGCAGGTATCCATATTATTAGAAGCTTTTCATTATTTCACTTCTAATCATATTCTGTGCTGAATCTATGTGCAGACATTTCTAAAATGTTTACACTTGATTACATATTTGCCAACTTCTGCATTTTGTCCTACAAAATGTACAGGGCCAGGGAACTTTTAATGGCTCGACAGCAGGCATTTTTACAGCTTCCTGTGCACATTCAAAGTTAAAGATTTTTCTCACAAACACAGGATTGCCTTCACCACAATCGTGGTCACTAGGTTGCAACAAAGTGTATAGCATATACATTTTAAATGTTATTGCACTACTAGTGGACTCTGGTGACTGATAGGCAGTAAATGGCTGCGAACATGCGGACATGAAGTGTAAGATTAGCTCCTACTTATCAACTGATATGTTATTTGCATTCTGTAGCTGCAGGATACACGTTTCCCATTTTTGTGGCAGCTGTTGTTTACACCAAAAGTCAAAATCTTCCGAAGTGGCTGCACTGTGTTTTGCCTACCTGCATCCTCAGCGCTCATTGCCATCTGCCGCTATCATAGAAAGATGCAGATGAAACCATACAACATTTTCAAAACTTCTTTTAAAGGCTTTACTTACCAAGTTTATGGAAGGAGATGCTGAAACAAGCCATTGTCGTCCATACATTTTTGGCACCTGTTTAGGAAACTATCCATCACTCGCTGTAGTTCATGTTGTGAAATGCTGGCAATTTCCTGGCAGATATTTTGTTTTAATTCTTCCAGGGTGTGTGGGTTTGCCTTGTACACTTTAACTTATCCCAGAAATAGTAATTGCTAAGGTGTAGGTCGGGGAACTGAGGGGGCCAGAAATCTCTACTAATAATTCTGTTCTGAAGCATACTTTCAGTTCTTTTCATTAAAAGATTGGCCGTATGAGCTGTTGCAGAGTCATATTGAAAAAAGGTAAAATCATGTTAATTTTCAGAAGAAAAAAGTGGGGGTCTAAAATTGTATTCATGTATGTATGGGTGTCAACTGTTGCCTCAAAGAAAATTTCTCTTTCTCTGTTAATGGCACACCACACACCTATTTTTACTCTCTCTACTGGTAAGCAGGGGAAGTATTGTATTCCACCCAAAAATTCGATGTCAAGATTTCACCGGAAATATATGTTTTGAGGCCCCTGAATCCAAAAAAAGCATTTTTAGAAAAAGGTCTATGTATCAGTCTGTGGACAGCATAACTCAAAAACGAAAAGTTGACTAAAAACCAAAGTTGGTATTTAAGTTTCATGTCGTTCAAGGATGTGACACGAAGATTTTGAAGAAAATAGCCTCACCCTAACTACTCTTTACATGGAAAATTTTGATTTTCTTGAAAATCGCTCTACGATTTTGATTAAAATGCCGTATGTTTGAGATATTTTTATGACAAATGAAATGTATATCTTGAATTTTCTGGCTATAGCCCCTGTAGTCGTATTTACTCTGGACAACTTTTGCATAACTGGTAAACCGTTAGAGATAGACCAAATCATACTATACAAAAAATGTAGATCTTGGTAAAATACACAATTTATGTCTCAATAAATTTTCTTGTAGGGTGAACCAGTTCGGAGATATTCCTTGTTATGTGTGTGAGTTTCGGAAAACTTAGAACTTCAGCAAAATGCAACAACATTGTTCATTTTTTTATATGTTAATCGTGCAAAGAGAACGGAATCTCAAAGGTCAAAAAGATTTGACTGTCGCACAAAGCCTTCTGTATTCTAATATCTCCCTTGCACCTACAAGGACATAAGCAATAAGAATTTGTACAAATGTTTATCTTAACCTCTTGAGCGATGGCCATTTAAAACGTCCACAAGCCGAGAACTGCTTGCATTTAAATTGTTAAATGCGCTAAAAGTGCTTTGTATATACACAGCTGTATTTTGTGTAAATATTAAGTTATTTTAATGAAACAAAAACTGGTATAAAACTTGTTATATACAGTATAAATGTACGTCATCAGCAAAGTTGAGTTGTATTTACAAAACGTTGAAATGGCACAATTTTGTTTCACTGTGGTGGAAAGTCAACTTTGCTCTGTCGAACGCATCTAATATAAGTTCTCGGAAAGAAACAGTAAAGAAACACCCATTGTATGTGTGACTTATGCATCAGCATACTGTGTAATAAAGTACTACTGTATGCGTGGTCTCTTGAATCATCAGAATAGATCAACATTGCAACTTTTGCTTACGCGAGTTTCGTAACTTAGTAAGAGTCCGTGTCTTTCTTTGTTGAAATACATACGTATACTCTCCTGCTTGAAGCTGAAGGGAGAAGTGGTTTAAAAAGATACTCGTATTTTTGCACCAACTGGATATAACCATATACAATTGTTTGGTAATTTGGAGAGCTGTAAACCCACACAGGACAATGACCGACCTTGACTTCCGACTATAAATAGCTCGCACCCTAATTGAACAATACCACGTTGGGGGTTGAGAATCCAAAACCCCTGCACCCCTCAGACTTCAAGGAAAACATTATCCTAAAAGGATACCACCAACAGCAAAGAAGTCCCGCCCATCTCCAAAGTGTTTTGTGTGCCACAAGAAGGGAATTCGTGAATGTGGAGATGTACGTACCCTTGTGTGTTTATCCCTGTTTTGAGGTAAATCACTGCAGAACGAACATATTAAGGTAAGCCAATGAAGTATATAGACCTTATTTATTTATGCCAACAAACTTACTGTTGGTGTTTTTAAACACACAAGCCGTGTGTTTAATGCCATTCTGGCAGTTTGTCACAATAGCTCAGTGGTTCGAGCGTCCGCCCGGCAAGCGGAAGGTCTGTGGTTCAAATCCCAGTTGTGGCATTGAATTTTTAAGTTCCAGTTATACCTCTTATATAGACCTTACTAAAATGTTTCATAAAGGGAAAATTATAATAAGTTGAGTTGGATAAGGGATAAATAAGGGTTAAATGCTTAAACGCACAGGATGTGATTTCACGTCGATATCCCTCAAGAGGTTAACTAACATGGAGATATAGGAATAAGAGTTTGTTAGAATGGTTAGTACAAGAGTAGAGAAAGTCATGTGAGTGCAACACATCAGATTTTTCATCTTGGAGTACTTTATGAATAATATTAGGTTTCTCAGAGCTCCAATAATAATTTTTTGTACACACACATATCCATGAAGGTGGAACCAAGCCTCGTCCGTGAAAAATATTAAATGTGGGTCTATTTTGCCACTGTATACACTATTGAGAGTCCGCTCACAAGATGTGCAAGGAAATTGCCAGTATTTCTCAGTGTGAACTATGGCAAGTGATGGATAGTTTCATAAAGTTGGTAAGTAAGGCCTTTAAAAGTAATTTTAAAAATGTTATATGGTAATTATTATTTATTTGTGCCAACAAACTTACTGTTGGTTTACCAGGAGAAATATGAACTGGTTTGAGAATTTAATGCCATTCTGGCAGTTTGTCACAATAGCTCAATGGTTAGAGCAGCCACCTGGTAAGCGGAAGGTCTGTGGTTCAAATCCCAGTTGTGGCATTGAATTTTTAAGGTCCAGCTCTACCTCTCAAAAGTTATATGGTTTATCCGCAACTTTCTATGATAGAGGCAGATGGTAATGAGTGCAGACGACATGGACAGGCAAAACACCACACAGACAGTTCTGAATCTGTGTGTAACCTTTGAAGATGCTATACTTTGCTGTAATGCATGTTTATTAAGGCATCAGCATGTATGACCAAAGGAGTGCTACAAATTCTTCAAGGATTCTTTTAAAATGGAATTCCCATTTATTTTACATGGTTTTTGTACATTTAACTGTACTGAATATTTTACATATGAGACAGAATATTAGAAGACCCCAAAAGAAAATCGTTTATGTGAATATTTGTTAAAAGTGTAATTTGTTTTTTGATGTTGGTATGTGTTGGTCAAATGACGAAAACGTGTTACAAATGTTCATTGTTACGAACAACTAAGTTAGTTTAAAGACGTCATAAATATTTCCATATTTGATTTTGATATATATGTATAAATATTAGAATTATATGTATTCCATAATAAAAGTAAGGGAGGATGGTTAAGGATCGCTTCCCTAACAAGAAAGAACTATTTGATGGACGCATACGCGGATGTATACGAAAAAGGCAGTGTCATGTGAGGATGCCATAATCTGCCCACTCGCGTGTGTGTAATCAAGGCATAAGGATGTATTGGTGTAACGTGTGAACATAGAACTTTCACCAGACTTTCATCAAGCATTAGTTCCACTAAATGAAGTGGAAAGGTTTTAAATCAGAACGGTGCTAAGAGGAATTATTTAATGTAAAATATCGAAAAAGTGTTAATAATACATTGTGGTGAAGAAACATCGTGTGATTTTACATTCCATCCGTTACCACGCCCTGAGATCACAAAGATCTCAATAGCTCAAAGACCCAACGAAGCATAATTATAAAAACTGCACCACATATTATAAATTTGTCATTGCAAAATTATTACAGCAGGCAAAGTTTTGTGGCTTTCAATTTCAAAAAATTGACAAGTAGTTGTGCAGTGTAAATATGAATAATTTGGACTAAAAAAATTTAAACATCACTGCTATGGTACTGAATTTTCCAAGTCTAATTCAATTTTGTGTCTCTATATGTTATATCTACATGTGGTTTGTGTGAATAAATGTCTGTATATAGTGTAAGTAATTGTTGGCAGTTCTCAAACTTTTTACTGAGGACAGTGCTTTATGTTGGTTGTAGATAATCAGATTTTGTGGAAGGTATGTACCTCGTATTGTTCATAAATCGGCCGAACCACCCCATGGCAGCATCGGTTCCAGCAAGGACCAGCACGCCCTCCTCCAGAGTTACACATAAGCAATTGACAAATCAAGTACAGAACACTAACATCTGTACTAACTTACATTAGCCTTAGCTGCATCACAACAAACGTTGAAATTGAACAACACACATTCCCTGTATCTCCGAAAGCAATTTTGGTTTACTTAAAATTCCTATATTATTCATGAAGTTCTTTGTTATACTGCAAAAGTTAGGGTTTGGTGCAAAGTGAGTGCACGTTGGATTATCGGTCCCATATTTTACAACACAATAGTTTATTCACATGTTTATGTAAATTCTATTTTAAATAATTTTTTTCTACAACTAACAAGAAATGAAAGATTCTGCAACTAGTTTCAGCAGAAATCAGCTACAGCGTACACTGTTGTGAACTCTATGTATGAATTGTGACCGAATAATTAGTTAATGATGGCCACCTCATTCCCCTGGCCTATCTGCATGCGATTTTTATTTATAGGGAATGTAAAGAATAGGTGTACACATCAAATCCGCACATGTTATAAGAATTGAAAGACAAAGTCACAAGAGAAATACAGGTAATCAAATGAACTTTTGCAAGTAAACCAGAATTGTTTTTGGAGATGTAGGGAATGTGTTAGTTGAAAATCATCAGTTTGAACATCTGTTATGCAGATAAGTGTAATGTAAATTGCCAGTCATTTATGTGCAACTCTGGTAGAAGGCATGCCAGTCCGATGCCGCCACGGGGTGGTCTAGTGATCTATGAACGTATGTGCTAATAAATTAAATCCAGTCTTAATCTTTTCTCAATAAAACAACAGGCTGTAATAGTTCATAAAGCAATTTTATGCTTCATTATATGAAAGTCGAATAAATGTTTCTTCACTATTGTGAATATTTGTTGTGATTAGCCTCACTTATGGATAATGCATATAACGGAACATCTTGCACCCGTCTGTTGGACTGAAATCAGATTTGCACTTACTTAGAAATGGTAGACTGTGGTACAAGTGTGGTAAGTGCATCACTGGAGAATGAAGCAAAGTTATAGTTTTCAGCTTTTGAGATTCTCTAATGCACTTAACGCATATGTATTGCATACTACTTTTTTTCCAACAATACTGAATGATAGAAATAGTAGTTAATGTGAAAATAAAATTAATTACTAATAGCTATTGAACATAGTGGTTTCAGTAGCAAGGTCACCAATATTAACCACGGTGGTGAACTGGCGATCGGTTATCCACATCTGGTATATGACCTTTAAAATAGCAATAACTTACAGCTCATACATAGCTGCTGCATGAATTAAATCGTAAGTAAATATTAACAAATAAAAAGGAATTCAGGTAAGATTTAAATGGTGAAATTTAATTATTCAATATGTTTGTATTCCCTGTCTACAATAATAAATATATCAAAAGTTTGAGCATTTGATATATTTCATACACATAGATGTAGTAAAATAGGGAAAACAAGGAGGTAGGTTACATTATCAGCACCACGACATGCATGAGAAAATAAAATATTTTAATAAAGTTTCTCTAGAGTAGATGCCACAGTAATTTGGCAATAGGCAATATCGTGTGGATTTGGCTTGAACTATTGAATATTCAATAGAATATGTAGCTATAAAACAAGCTAACATTGGTGGAGCATACAAATATGTGCACATCTACTCTCGTCCTAAAGTAGATTTAAATTGGAATATTGTCATCCACTATACTCTGCAGAACTTGCCTCCATGATTTCCATCCCTACTACAGAGTACTTGAGTAAAATGTTGGTGGCCAATACTTGAGAATGAAAAAGCCAGAACAGTAACAAAACAAATGGCTGTTTAAGCAGACCAGGATATATTAAATTCTTAAAAAGGTGGCACAAACTGTGGCAAATGTGCATGAAAAGGAACATTTCTGTCCACAGAAGTTAGTGCATCATAATTGATTATCTAAACATTACCAGGGATCTGAAGAACAAGTTTGAACTTACATGTATGAAATATGAACCCTGTATTCAAAATTCAAAAAAGAAAGTTAAGGAATTTATTGGATGATCTTCATATGACAATCCTGAATTTCTGGAAAGATTTTACTGAAAAATTATCGGAAAATGAATACAATTACATAATATTAACAACATACTAGAAACCCCTGTTTCATTTCAGCTGTACAAATTAAGCAATAAGTCTACCATTTTAATCATTTTGGTCCTCTGAATACTTTCTTTGACGTGCCAGCATTTATAAACATTTGTGTGTCTGCCGTCATACCTTATATGGGAAAACACTGAACATAATAATTAGATTTGAGGTTATTTTGAGTCACTTATTTACACTTACCTTCACTACTAAACTGCTTTTTTAAAGCGTAAACGTTTTCAGGACCATTCGATCCCATCATCAGCCATTGGGTAACTGACGTTATCCTCTTGTTCTTTTTCTCTTCTGTCTCTATTCTGCTGCCATCTGGTGTTAGGGGCGCAGAGCTTTAACACTTCATTCAATGCTGGTATTTCGAAATTAATAACTTTATTACAGTAATTACAGAACTCTACATACTCTACTAGCTGTTTTTGAACAGGTCTTTGTGAGTTTTCTGATTAAATTCTCCTTATGATTTGCTGTGTTTATGTGCTGAACTACTTGAAATCTTTTCTCACTCCCTACATTTTTCTCACACACTCCATAAAACAGTACCCTATTATCTATAGATAAATCATCCAAAAACTCTTTCTGTAAATTAATGAATTTAGCACTCGAAGTTGGTTTTATTTTTGGCATTTGAAGAGCTTTTTAACATTTTATACGCCTAATTTAATTTGGTGGGAACCGGTTCACAACACTGTTACGCTTGAAGACCACGACACAACTACTGGTGGGCAGTCAAGCGTTGCTATAATCGTGCTGCTCAAAACGTTGACCTGCACTTTTATCTTTGTTAATATGAACCTCTCAGCTAACGCACTGATTATTCTCTACGCACGTACATATAATGAAAGGATGGAAACAAGGGATTCACTGTATGACAACATGACTCAGCATTAGTTCTAGCCACCTCGCGAGTTGCATCATATGCAATACGACCAATATGAAAAACATTATCCAGATGAAAAAAAACCTCAAAAATCATTAAAATATGAAATATAGGTGCTATAATATTGAAATCTTCGTGGGTTGCCTCATCATGTGCAATACTACCAATATGAAAAATATTATCCAGATGAAAAAAAAAAAATAAAAAAACCATAAAAATCAGTAAAGTATGCAGTATAGGGACTATAATATTGAAACATTATACATTTATCAAAATCAAGAAAATACGCAGTTATATGCACCATAAAATCATGTCCAAATAACTGAAAATTCCATAATTTGTGCACATAGTATAAAAGCATACATTTTCAACCCCTATGAAAAAACATGCAAATGCATGAACTTCCTAGCTCTCATAATTAGTAAAGTATTATTACAAATAGAAGTGAAAAAAATTAACAATATATGAGTGATGGTGCATACAAAAATTGATTTGTAATTGTTTTCTATGGTTATAAGATTGTGAATAAATGAAACTTTAATGATTTATGATAAACGAGTTGCAAAGAAGTATTATATGGAAAAGAATCCAAAAACCACTTCCACAGAAAAAGTGAGTAAATAGTTTCGGACATTGATATCAAATACAGGTGTGAGAGAATTACCTTGTGAATTAAGTTGTATAACTCAAACAAAAACAAATATTTGGTGAAATCTGAATTTTATTTAAAAAGAACCCTTGCCCGTGTCTTTTTGTGTCTCTTCATCTGTTCTTGCTACAATGCCCTGAAACCAAGATCTCATAGCTCACGTGCACACATTGAACACTGCTACAGCATCAAACAGCCTGTACAAAACTAGTACATTTTGCCTCACTCAAAACTTGTAATTTGAAGTTAATATCATAACCTCTTAGATTGATGGTATTTGTAAAGAAAGTATTAAGGAAGATCTATGGGCCTATGAACAAAAATGTGATTTGGGATATTAGATATAATTGTGAAGTATATAATTTGTCTAAAGAGTGAAATGTAATTAAAGTAATTAAGACCAATAGAGTGAGATGGCTAGGGCATCTGCATAGGATAGAGGATAATAATCCATGTAAAAAGGTCACTCTCACCGATCCATTATATGCAACCAGAAAAGTTGGAAGACCACCCATCAGATGGCTCGATGATGTGGCGAGAGCTGTGAAGGCAATGAATGTAAGCCACTGGAAAAGAGTAGCGCTGGATAGAATTGGATGGAGCGGTCTTGGCCTAATAAGGCTGTTGAACCAAAGAAGGAGAATTGTAACCTCTCTTTCCTTTATTCAACTGATGACAAAGATGCTCTCCTTTCTGTACTGTCTGCCACATGACTGGAATACTGACCAAAACTGAATGTATTAACGCAACAGTATCAGGCTGTGGAAGTAATTGTAGAAGAAACTTCTGGGCTGATTTGCCATGGTCTGCTGGAGTAGCTATGTCCAGACATTTTGTTCACAACTGGGGTGGACCTCATCAGTAGTGCAGGCAAAGTCTTCTCTGTGAAGGTTCGGTTGCATCTGTAATGTTACCAGTGGGTGATGCGCTATTTATGTGGAAAGGGGTCTTCTCTGATTAGCTCTGGGCCAGCTGAGGCAGTAGGTTTGGTGGGAGAAGCTAGCTGCTTCCTAGTCACTACTAGCTCAATGCTGGGCATAGTTACTCCAGCAGACCGCAGCAAATCAGCCTGGAAGTTTCTTCTGTAATTATCAACTCCTGCCATGAACCCCTATACTTACTCATTGGAAGTAGTTGTCAAAGCTCGAGAAATTCTGGATTTGAATTTGAGCTTAGTCCCAATGTAAGTCTTACTTCCACTAAAGAATCTAGTAAAGTTCTTCCTAAAAATGACTCTTTAAATATTAGGCTGCACATATAAGATTACAGATTTTAAAAGCTTGTTTTAACATAAATCTTATGTTTAGGCTAATGTGGTTATTTGAAACATTTTTAAAGTTGCTGGAAGATTTAAACCATAAGTCTGAACTTCAGGAGCTGATTCCTGAGAATCAGGAACAAACATTTGTATGAAAATATATCCAGAAAAGCATCACTTTGTGTCAGTATTATATTCATTGCAGGCAAGGTTAGAGTTTTAATGTATTAAGGAAATTGCTGTTTGTTAATAGTTGCATGATATATTTTGTTCCACATTGTATCAATGTTGTATAGTTCTGATTATCTATTACGATATCTGTAGTTTTGATTAAGGTGCATTTACCTTATATTTCTAAAATGCAAGTGTACCAAGATGTTAATTTTCATTGTACCTCTGCATACATGTCATCCATGAATAATCTGAGCATGCAATGGCTGTTCCACTGGCAATATATTGCCTTTGACCAAATATATTGTTGTATTTAACAGGCACGAGGTAATCAGCTGGATCTCCTGGCATCTAGAAGCCGGCGTCCAAGCACTCCAAGTAGACGTGTGAACACCAGGCGATGGCGTGCAAATCCTCTTCCGCCTGCTCCTCCGCCATACCCAGGATTCCTTCTCCACTTCCTGTAAGTACTCCAGTAGTGAACTGGTGAGAAGGCAGATAATCTTAGGAAATCATTTTCTTTCCTAAATTTTTAACTACAGCAGCGTCTTTGAAAATAAAATTGCCATTAATAAAATTTAATTGGTATTAAATTACAATGCGAGTTAACTGGATGCTTGAATTGCTTCACTAATAATTTAATACCTGAACATGTTTTGTGGGCAGTGTTATCTATATCATTGGCAGGTTTTCATGTGAGACATGTTGGAGATATCTTTGATGGAGCTAAACAACTGTAGTTTTTGAAATGTTAAATTTGTAGTGACATCTAGTTTGTCAGCAAAATGCTGTATATTAACAACACAACATCACGAGGCCTTGAGAAATGTCATAGCCGGAGATCCACTGGCCGTACAATAGAGAAGCTCAACTACTTAATATATCTGTGTGTCGCCAACCTCTGAAAACAAAGCAAACCTATAAATACAATCTAAAATAAGAACAAATTAGAAACTAAAAGCTTCAGATTTCAACATGTTTAATAGAAGCAGTACTACTAGGTTTTCAAGGATTATACACTGGAATTCCCTTGTATTTTACATGCAGTGGGTTTACATTTACTGCACCTTAACGTCCTCCAACGTAATGTCATACCAAATAGTGAATGAATGAAATGGCTGAAATGATGCTCAGATGAGCCCGAGATCCATAGAGGTTTAAGCTACGCAACATTCATCTTCTCAAGATAAGGGAAAACCTCGGAAAAAGCCTTATCTGGATAACTCACCCTAGATGAGATTCGAACTTGGCACCTCTTGGACATGAGCAGACACACTACCACTACCCTACAGAGATGGGCGTGTAGTTACAGGGTGTGTACTGCAGAACACTATTTGTTTATTGTATAAATTTTGCTTGAATAGCGCCATGCATACAGGCATTCAACTTCAATGCATGCACAAATTTGCTGGTGTCATAGTTCCTAACAAATTCAGAATTTTTGTATTTCACACAATTTATGTCCAACTAAATTTTTTTTTGTAGGGTGAACCATTTCAGAGATAATCCTTGTTATTTGAGTGAGTTGTGGAATATATACTTTCGTCAAATGGAACATCATTATTCATTTTTTTATGTCTTAGCCGTGCAAAGAGAACAGGATTTGAAAGCTTTAAAAGATATATCACTCAAAGCCTACTATATTCCCATATCTAATATGAAGCTAATTTTGAATTACAGTAAACCTGTTTTAGTAAGAGCATATATAAGCTCCTGGTACATACCATAAAAGAGTGCATCACAATCATAAGAGTTCTCTTGCAGGTCTGCCTGGTCCTCAGTAGTCGATAAAATGCTTTCATAAATTTTTGTTTTTGCGCACTCGTCACAAGTAATATTTAACATGTTGCATATATGTAATAATGCTGAAGTAAGCTGAAATGGATGAGAAAAATGGAGTTCAGTCCACAAAAAGATAAGATTTTGTAATTTCTTAATGCTATTAACTCAGCTGTGAAATTCATTTTTTCTTTTTCGGAATTCTCTTTTCGTTTTTCTTTTTAGTTTTATCCCCTTTTCTTTCTTTGATAGTTGTAACAATTTCTCAAACATTCTCACCTTTTTTTAATTATTTATTCACCCTTACACTGCTTAATAGAAGTTTAGTTTCATCAATTTTGGATTTAATGATTTGAGTACAAAATCTTGCACACCTTGGGTTGAGCTGGGCCCTGGGCTCAGGGCTTTTATGAGGGTCACCTCTTACATACACATTTCTCATGCTCAGAGGTGTCACCACACCCTGCCCTCACACATTAAGCCACCAGACACCTTGCCCTCAATTGACACCACACGTCAGCACACCCCACCTCACACATTACGCCACTGCAGCTCCCCTCACACATTACGCCACCACTCTCCACCTCGCACATTACGCCACCACACTCCAACTCACATTATGCCACCACACTCCAACTCACATTATGCCACCACACTCCAACTCACACATTACGCCACCACTCTCCACCTCACATTATGCTACCACACCCCACCTCACACATTACGCCACCACTCTCCACCACACTCCAACTCACACATTACGCCACCACTCTCCACCTCACATTATGCCACCACACTCCAACTCACACATTACGCCACCACTCTCCACCTCACACATGCCACCACACCCCACCTCACACATGCCACCAGTGTCCACCTCACACATTACGCCACCAGTCTCCACCTCACACATTACGCCACCAGTCTCCACCTCACACATTACGCCACCAGTCTCCACCTCACACATTATGCCACCAGTCACCATCTCACACATTATGCCACCAGTCACCACCTCACACATTACGCCACCCCACCCCACCTCACATGTCACCAGTCTCCACCTCACACATTACACCACCTCACACATTACGCCACCTCACATGCCACCAGTCTCCACCTCACACTTCATGCCACCAGTCACCACCTCACAAATTGTCACCAGTCTCCACCTCACATTAGGTGACCACACCCCACCTCACACATTAGGCCACCTCACATATTACGCCACCAGTCTTCACCTAACGCATTACGCCACCAGTCTTCACCTAACGCATTATGCCACCAGTCTTCACCTAACGCATTATGATGCCAAACCCAACCTCACACATTACGCCACCAGTCTCCACCTCACACATTAGGCCACCAGTCTCCACCTCACCCATTATGCCACCAGTCTCCACCTCACTCATTATGCCACCACACCCCACCTCACACATTATGCCACCACACCCCACCTCACACATTATGCCACCAGTGTCCACCTCACACATGCCACCAGTGTCCACCTTACACATTACACCACCAGTCTCCACCTCACATTATGCCACCTCAAACATTACGCCACCAGTCTCCACCTCACACATGCCACCACACCCCACCTCACCATTACGCCACCACACCCCACCACACATTACGCCACCAGTCTCCACCTCATCACACAGTACCACACCCCAACACTCACATGCCACCACACTCCATCACTCCACTCACCAAGCCTCCACACCACTCCACAATCATGCCACCACACACCCTACCTCACATAACATGCCACCACACACCCCTCCTCGCAGAGCACACCACCATACACCCACATCACAACACGGCACCATACTCATCACCTCACACCATGCCACCACATCCAACCACACTCCACACACCATGCCAGTGCACACCCCATCTCACACACACCCCCACTGTACACACCTCATCACACACCATACCACCATTCTACCACATCCAACCACACTCCACATACCATGCCACTGCACACCCCATCTCACACACACCCCCACTGTACACACCTCATCATACCACAACACCACACACATCACCTTACGCACGACACCACACACCATACCACCATTCTGCCACATCCAATCACACTCCACACACACACACCATGCCACTGCACACCCCACCTACACACCACCCTCTGCATACCCAATCACACACTATGCTGTCACACCCCACTACACACTACCCCACCACCTACATCATGCCACCACATACCTCAACACAATCATCGTGCCACCACACCCCACCACCCACATCACTGCAATTAGACTCTTTGTAGGGCCAATAATATATTTGAATTATACTCAGGGGTCTCCATCTAGGGGATATGTGAATGGCAACCACAAGGTACCCAAGCTGAGCAGAACATTACTTCCACTTACTGGTGTTTTGCTCCTCACTGTAACTTTTCTATCTGACGCTACCTTGGTCATCTCTTGTTCTCTTCCGACCCCGATGCTATTAGGGTTCCTGAGGGCTAGGGGGTCTTTATTTTTCCAACCTCTCCATTTCTCTAAAATATTAACCACTAACATGCTGACCTGTCATGGCATGTAATACGTTCTCTGATTGGTAATCAGAGGATATGGTCGGTGAATTTATTTTGATAACTCTCCCGGTGAGGTGGGTGAGACCCGTAAACCAACGACAGGTGTGGTCCTCCAGTCATTCTGGGGGTTGTGAGAGAGCGATGTGACTGCCAAAACATAAAAAATGGTGCTCTCTAAAAAGCGGTTACATTTACTGCTAAGTTGTCACCAAAAAAACCAAACAATTATAGAATGTTAGGAAATCCTTACCCATCTAACAGCACTTCAAAAACACCTAGTCTTCCAATGGATACCAGCTCACTGTGGACTGACTGGTACTGAGAAAGCTGATTTTCTTGCAAAAAAGGGTTCCAGTGGTGTACAAAAATCTATAGTTAATCTACCATTTTATGCAGCTAAAAGATTAGTCAACTCTGAATTCAAAAAAATTATTGCAAAATATTACTATGAAAAATCAAAGAATAAAAGATGAAAAGTACCAAACATTCAAACAGTCATTCCTGAGTATCCTCGAAAAACAGCAGTTGCAACCTTCAGGTTGATTACAGGACATGATTGTCTGGCAAAGCATTTAAACAGAATTGGGATATATTCTTCACCACTCTGTCCTCTGTGTGATCTGCAAGAGGAAATGGATCGAGAACACCTTCAAATATGCCCGGCCACTTTTAGTGCCCCATTCATCAGTGAAAAATATTGGAGAGCAAGAAGATTAATGACTTCGTTGTCAGAAATCCAGCATTAGCTAACAACATTTTATTATTTTCTATTATCATGTGTTCTTATCTAAGTTAACTTGGATGTGGTCCTTGTAGATTTATAGTGCTGTAGGAGTTAGCTCGGCAGGAATGTGTTACTATTTGATTGAGCAAATCCAAACTGAAGTTCTAACCAAGTTGATTAAACAAATAATATACATTTAAAGATGCTTGCAGATTGTTGAAGGCTATAATGTTGAACATTTAAAGATTTATTAGCTTAAAGTAAGGAATTTTGTGAGTATCGTCCATTTTTTGTTGCAGTGCAATGTTCTCGAATCCTCCATTGTCACCCTACAACCAGGCTGAGCTGGGTAGCCCCGATTCAACGGAGACAGAAAATTATGAAGCACTGTTAAATCTGGCCGAGAGACTTGGTGAGGCAAAGCCTAGAGGACTTGCAAAGGTGGAGATAGAACAGCTCCCTTCATACAAGTATGTACCTTCCATATTTTATGAGCATGGCTAATTATTTCCTTATTACAGGTGTTGACATGTATGCTTAAATTAATGACACTTTTGAAGCTGCACATGTAATAATGAGGAAATTCAAATTAAAAATGAGTGATACTAAAATTGCTTATTCTTTGTAATTCTCGAGTATGCTAAACTCAATATAGCGTATCTCGATTTCTCAACTTGCCTCGTAAAATAATATTTAGCATTTTATGTACAATCGCACGCACGATACTTCACAGAGTATCTCTCTGCAATGCAATCCACAATTACAGATTGCCGAGATGTAGCCCGTTGTCTGTAATTGCTCAAATACACATCTATCTTATGCAACGTTTTAATTAATAGTGTGTAGGATCTCCAATTTATTCTTCCAAGTTGCATAACTAATGACCATTGTTTATCTTCCATTATCAATCGCAACTTTTTCTTACGATCAATGATGGCCATGTTTTCTTCCATTGAATAGCTTCAGATTTGGTGCTGGCATTTGCAAAATATAACCTCAATATTCACATTACACAGGAAATTTATACATATTAAATAGATATAACTTGACATTTGAAAAATTGACATGAATTTTCTCATTAGTTAACTCGTATACATAATTCCTGCTACAGTTGTAACAGCTACATATCAAGTAAATGTATATACATTCATATCTCACACAGGATATCGACATCGGAAGTAGGGATAGAAAATTGTGGCAGAAATAGGCTTGAGATGCAGTGCAAATCATGATATGCACATAGTTGTATACTATGTAGATAAAGAGGAATCAGATGTTAAATAATTGCCATGTTAAAAGCAGTTCACTTAGCACCAGACTTTAGCACTAACCACTTGCTGCTAATGCTAGCGAGTTGTGAAGGAATTGTACCTATCTGTGCAGGTCAATGTAGACTTGTGTCAAATAGCCCAAAAATTCAATTGTGTTAGACGTGAATACAGATTTAGTTTGGCCACAGAATCAAAGCATTGCTGCAGATCAGAAAGTTTTGATCATTACATAGTCCAAATCTCTTCTGGGTACTAATATAGAATGCCATCGGTTCCTCTTGAAAGTGTAAAAAATAGATAATGAAGCTTAAGAGGTAGAACTGGAACTTAAAAATTCAATGCCACAATGTGTCCGCCCAGCAAGCAGAAGGTCTGTGGTTCAAATCCCAGTTGTGGCATTGAATTTTTAAGTTCCAGTTCTACCTCTTAAACTTTGCCCACACACGGCTTGTGTGTTTAAAAACACCAACAGTAAGTTTGTTGGCATAAATAAATAATAATTACCATTCTGAAGGTTATTTAATCCTGGGATATAAAGTACTTGCAATAGTAAGTCACCATTGGGGTAATTGTTTCTGATGTGAGACTGCCTTTGCGCCAGGTCCAGACAAGTCATTAAGGATAGCAAAAAGTCATCATGGAGCAAATTTGTAGCTTCATTTAACCGACACACACCTTCCTCGGTTGTGTGGGATAGATTAAGGCGTGTTGCAGCTAAAACGACCCAAATACCAATAGCGGGACTAAAAACAGCCACAGGAGCTGTTGTTGATTCATTTGAAGTGGCCAATACCTTTGGCAGTGCTTTCGCACAAGTGTCTAGCTCGGAAAACTACTCCCCTGAGTTCCTTCCAATTAAAACTCAGGTGGAATCTCAAGGCTTCTCGTTTCGTTCTAGAAACGTTGAAGATTACAATCGCCTTTTCACCATGCCAGAGCTGGAGTATTCCCTGAAATCTTCGCGATGTTCAGCACCAGAACCGGACGGTATTCATGAACAAATGTTACAACGGCTCTCTCCTGAAGGTAAGGCATTCCTGCTCGAGGTCTATAATCGTGTTTGGGTTGACAGTATACTCCCAGAAAATTGGCGGGAGGCCACCGTTATTCCCATCTTGAAGGCTGGGAAGGACCGTCATCTTCCCTCCAGCTATCGTCCTATTTCCCTCACCAGTTGCGTTTGCAAGGTGATGGAACGCATGATCAATGGACGATTGGTGTGGTGGTTAGAAAGTCGTAACCTACTGACTAACATCCAGTGTGGTTTTCGACGACGCCGTTCAACTGTTGACCATCTTGTGTCAATATCGACACAGATAATGGACGGCTTTATGAAGAACTGTCAAACCGTTGGCATATTTTTCGATCTTGAGAAGGCTTATGATACGTGCTGGCGAGCAGGGATTCTACGTTCCCTGTATGCCTGGAACATACGTGGACGCCTACCACTTTTCATTCAGGAGTTTATGAAGGACCGCTTTTTCCGAGTAAGGGTCGGCTCGGTTTTTTCTAATTCTTTTGTTCAGGAGGAGGGAGTACCTCAGGGTTCGGTGCTAAGTGTCACGCTCTTTGCTATAGCAATTAACTCCATCTGGAAATGTGTTCCACCTGGAGTTTCGTCATGCCTATTCGTAGACGACTTCGCTGTCTATTGCACTTCTCAGCGCACGGCGTTCTTACAACGGCGCCTGCAGCAATGTTTGGACAACCTTAGAGAATGGAGCGTGAGAAACGGCTTCCGTTTCTCAACTGAGAAGACAATCTGCGTTAATTTCTGGCGCCGTAGGAGACGATTACCACCTTCGCTCCGATTTGGTCCAGATTCACTTCCCTTCGCACAAGAGACGCGCTTCCTGGGTTTGATCTTGGACAGGAAGCTTAGTTGGTCGTCGCATATTGCACAGCTAAGAGCGAGATGTGACCGTTCCCTAAATATTATGCGAGTACTGAATGGCAAATCGTGGGGAGCGGATCGAACAATTTTGTTGCAAATATATCGCGCATTGGTCCGATCCAAGCTAGACTATGGGTGTATTATTTATTTGTCAGCACGGCCATCTGTGCTGAGAAGATTAGACGTGGTCCATAATAGGGGCATCCGCATTGCAACAGGAGCTTTTCCAACAAGCCCAGTGGTGAGCCTTTACGCCGAGTCTGCAGAACCTCCTCTGCAATATCGGCGTGAGATTCTCTTGGCAAATTATGTTTGTGCGCTTAGATGTATGCCTAAGCACCCAACGTTCGCTTCTTTTTTCACCACCACGCTAAGAGAATGAAATAGAAATAGCACCCTTAATCCAAAGCCTGCGGGGTTCCGTTTCCAAGAGCTCCTAGTGAAGCTTGGAGTGGAACTGCCTGTGATGTTCGCCAAGGGCGAGAGACTTTATCCCCCTTGGCTATCTGGTACGCCCCATGTAGATCTTGGGATGACCATACACCAGAAGTCCACGATGCCTATTTCAAGTATCCGCACGTGTTTCTTAGAATTTTTGTCAGGTTACTCTGACCGTAGATATATTTACACCGATGGATCAAAGAACACCAACGGTGTTGGATGTGCTTATGTTTATGGAACCGAACCATATACATTCGGTTTTCCAAATAGCACTTCCATTTTTACTGCAGAGCTTTATGCAATTTATCGAGCCGTTTTGTATGTTCGCCGTCGTAAATTAGGTGACTGCCTGATTTTGAGCGATTCCCTTAGTGCACTGCAGAGCCTTTGTCAGTTGTACAACCCCCACCCTATTGTACAACGTATCCAGGATGCCCTCCATGTTTTACACGCTTCTGGTGTTGATGTGGTGTGTGCATGGATTCCTGGTCACGTAGGTTTACCTGGGAATGAAATGGCAGATTTAGCAGCAAAGATGGCAACTACGGAACCCAGAATTATCATCTCACGTGTTACTTCGGAAGACTTTAGGCTTGAAGTGCGGAGAGCGGTGCTGTCGTCCTGGCACGACGAGTGGTCAGCTCTCCGCGGTAATAAGCTTACAGAAGTGAAAGAACTTCCGATAAACTGGGTAACTTCCTGTCGCACATCTCGTCGCGAGGAGGTTAGTTTGGCTCGATTAAGAATAGGGCACTGCAATTTTTCGCACGGTTACCTATTTAAAAGGGACCCTGCGCCTCTATGTCCGCTGTGTGACAACGTTTTGTCGGTTCGCCACGTGCTCCTAGAGTGTTACTCTCTAGCGCACCTTCGGGATTCTCTGCAGCTGCCTGCCAGACTTGCAGAGGTCCTAGCGGACGACAAAACAGCGGTTGATAGAGTTTTTAATTTTTTAGCGCAGTGCAATATAAATTTGAGGATTTAAAATTTTTAATTATCTGTTTCTGATTTTAGACATATTTATCACCTTGTTTCATATCTGGCTATTGCCATTGCTTTTTACCTTTGTATATTTTTCTTGTTGCTAGTATTTTTATTTTTTGAGTGAAATTTATATCTGGCTATTGCCATGAGTCTGTTAAGGGCGCTGATGACCTAGAAGTTGAGCGCCCTTAAACCAAATCAAATCAAATCAAACAGACCTTCCGCTTACCGGGCGGACGCTCTAACCACTGAGCTATTGTGACAAACTGCCAGAATGGCATGAAATTCTCAAACCAGTTCGTATTTCTCCTGGTAAACCACAAAGGCAGTCTCACGTCACAGACAAATTACCCCAATGGTGACTTACTATTGTAAGTACACACACACTGTGTTTAAAAACACCAACAGTAAGTTTGTTGGCATAAATAAATAAAAAGTATACTGTTATACTTGTAAAAAGTGAAGTTGTTATTATAATACTATAATTTCTCATCTTCTATTCGCTATCCCATTAACACCCTAAGATAGGAATATCATCACTGCCCTGTGCTTAGTAAAAATACTGCCTGGTTATTTGTGATAGTAATGCTTTACTATATGCCACTTCCGGTTCTTCAATTCTTGAAGAAAGTTATTTGATTAAATATTTACTAAAGTACAAAAAGTTAATGTGTCATGCATATGTTTTTAGGATGGTTATATTATATATTTAGTAGCTTCAGCATCCCGGTAATATTTACTGTATCAACATCTTAACCTCAGTTTTAGGTGATTTTTTATAAATGTTCACCAGTAAAAAAAATTAACAGCTATAATACTGCTTTGCATAAATTTCTAATATTCAATTACTTAATGTACTCAAGTTGGAATTTAAAGATGTCCATTAATTTTTTCCATTAAAAGCATTGTATATTTCACAATCTGTGAAACAATTTGAGAAAGAGTTGCAATATTTTTTAACTAATGTAATATGCTAATATTTGGAACATTTGCACCAAGAACTTGCAATATTACTAAGAGAAGTGAAGTTTTTAGTTTCTAATTTGTTCTTACTTTAGAATGTTAATCTTTTTAGGTTTAATGCTGACTCGCACCATGGAGATCAGACTTCCTGTGTTGTATGCATGTGTGATTTCGAGGCAAGGCAAATGTTGAGAGTCCTGCCATGTTCACATGAATTCCATGCAAAATGTGTAGATAAATGGCTGAAGGTAAGCTTGAGATATCATTGACATTTGTTGTGTATCCATTGCTAAGAAATTACAATGATTACAGTTCTAACTTCAATAGCAGCTTTGGCTTTATATGTCCTGACCATACATAAACGTAAAGCAGTAAATAGATAAAATTAAAATGGCGCTTAGTGCTTTGGGAAAGGCTAACCTAGAATTATGTTTCAACTGTGTAAAATAAAATGTTTTTCTCCAAATTTCAAATTGTGGAACTGCCAAACAGCAAAACAAACCGTTAAATTTGGAAAATAAGTTGATGTTAAGCATTATATTGCACCAATTACCAAACTACTGGTGAGACAAATTTCAAGGACCTATTGTCCCCATTTTCAGCTACAGGTCAAACAACTATGCTTGAATTAACATAACTTGGGTATTATAATCAGGTTTGACAACAGACTGCCATGCCCCTACCATGTGCATAGCGCACGCCGAGGGAACTATCAGAATACCCAAGTTACGTTAATTCAAGTATAGCTGTTCCCTGATCTTCCATGGATCTCTGTAGTATCATCTGATGTGGGGTTGCTGAATTAAAAGATTGTATATATATATATATATATGTTCTTTGCCATAAGCTCAGTTCTATAGGGTTAAGCACTAATTTTAGCAGCTTGGCCATTTGTTCTATAATGTGATTTCCTTCACAGAAGTGATTAGCAATGGTTGACTGTCCATTTGTGTCTGATCATACTTGGAGAAAATCAAGCACAAGACTAAAGGCTGGCTCACCGATATTGGTAACAATAAGCAGTACAAGAAAATTGATTGCTTTGAGAGGTAGAACTGGAACTTAAAATTACGAACTGGTTTGAGAATTCAATGTCATTCTGGCAGGTTGTCACAGTAGCTTAATGGTTAGAGCACTTGCCTAGTAAGTGGAGGAGGGTCTGTGGTTCAAATCCCAGCTGTGGCATTGAATTTTTAAGTTCCTGTTCTACCTCTCAAACATTGCCCACACACGGTTTGTGTGTTCAAAAACACCAATATTAAGTTTGTTGGCATAAATAAATAAAAATTGATTGCTATCGATATACTGATCTACAATATGCATTCCCATTCTTATTACTGGGCTCTTATGTACCAAAATGCTGAGTACCTTACCTCCCATTCTCGTTACTGTTCTGGGTACCACTGCAGAGGGTTGTGAACCCGAACCAGCCTTAAAGGAACACTTCAAAAATATTATTGCTTTCAGTGCTCAAGTCAAGCTGCCAAGTTCTCGTCCTCTGTTGATGCTTTTAAGCATTACACAAAGAAATATATACTTTAGACAAGTTCGTGACACTTTGGTTTAACTTACTCTTTACCAGAGCTTTGTCTTCATCCTCAACTTTAAGTTAATTGAGCCTTTGTGCTTAGCTTGTAGCATAATGCATATTTTTTCCTTAATTTTGAAAACAGTTCTTGAAACTTGTACAAGTCTGCAGGCAGATAATAAGTTTCAACATAACACAGTATTACCCCTCTTCTACACTTTTCATGGGACTAGAGGAAAATTGGTGTAAAATGGGGGAAAGTGTAAATTGGAGAAAATGGGCAACAACTCGACAATTTTGTAATATGTAATGGTTATAAAAATATTGATTAAAATGTATTGCTCTTTGTAAAACACCTTTTCACTGCTTATTCAGATAGTAACATGGCACATAGGTACCATTAACAAGTAATCAGTTTTATTATTTTGCTACTGATGAAAGGGTATGGATTTATTGTAGTTATGCACACCACACATTAAACATTTTGCATTTTGTCAGTAGGAGAACCAAAAGGTTTATTTTTTGCAATAATGATAAGAAACAACTGTTGAACATGGATCACTTTATTTAACTATTATACAGTTCAATCAAGAACACCTAACTCTTCCTGAAGTAGTCCAAAATTGATTTTTGTTTTTATCTTTTTGAACTAATTTGCTCTATTTGGTTTTCAAGTTCATAAAGTTTTTTTAACACCTTCTACCAATGAAAGATATTTTCGCAGCGCTTCCAAAGCTGCACTCGCCTCAGCACTTCTTGGCACCACTGTGTTATTTTCATCTTCTTCATTGCTGAGTCCACTGCAGTATGCTGATTAACCTCTTGAGGGATATCGACGTGAAATCATGTCCATTTAAAATGGCGGACGAGCGATATGGGCGTCCTGTGCGTTTAAGCATTTAACCCTTATTTATCCCTTATCCAACTCAACTTATTATAATTTTCCCTTTATGAAACATTTTAGTAAGGTGTATATACTTCATTGACTTACCTTAATATGTTCGTTCTGCAGTGATTTACCTCAAAACAGGGATAAACACACAAGGATACGTACATCTCCACATTCGCGAATTCCCTTCTTGTGGCACATGAAACACTTTCGAAATGGGTGGGACTTCTTTGCTGTTGGTGGTATCCTTTTAAGATAATGTTTTCCTTGAAGTCTGAGGGGTGCAGGGGTTTTGGATTTTCAACCCCCAACGTGGTATTGTTCAATTAGGCTGTGAGTTATTTATAGTCGGTAGTCAAGGTCGGTCATTGTCCTGTGTGGGTTTAGAGAGCTGTCCAAATCCCCAAACAATTGTATATGGTTATATCCAGTTGGTGCAAAAACACCTTTTTATACCACTTCTCCCTTCAGCTACAAGCAGGAAAGAATATGTATGTATTTCAACAAAGAAAGACACGGACTCTACTCAGTTACGAAACTCGTGTAAGCAAAAGTTGTAATGTTGATCTATTCTGATGACTCAAGAGGCCACGCATGCAGTAGCGATTTATTACACAGTATGCTGACGCATTAGCCACACATACAATGGGTGTTCCTTTACTGTATCTTTCCGAGAACTACTATTAGATGCGTTCGACAGAGGAAAGTTGACTTCCCACCACAGTGAAACAAAATTGTGCCATTTCAACGTTTTGTAAATACAACTCAACTTTGCTGATGACGTACATTTATACTGCAAATAACGAGTTTTATACCAGTTTTTGTTTCATTAAAATAACTTAATATTTACACAAAATACAGCTGTGTATATACGAAGCGCATTTAACAATTTAAATGCTAGCAGTTCTCGGCTCGCGGACGTTTAAATGGCCATCGCTGAAGAGGTTAACAAATTCTTCCAAGGACTTCTCCTTGGTGGTTACCAGTGCTTCATCAGCTGCCATGAAGTCCTCAACACTATAGTCTGGCTACAAAGCATCCCATGTGGTTAAAAGGGAGTTGATATCTTCTTCAGGCTGCACATTTTATGTTTTGAAGAACCCTCCTTTGCAAAAGCAGTTGGCAATTGTAGATTGCATGTCTTTCCATGCTTTTGCAATGTAGTGGATGGTATAAAACACAGAAATTCTGAAGGCATCCATCGCATTCAGTATGCGCTGCACCACACTCTTTCTGTAGGCTGATTTGAAGGAATGAATAATTCCTAGATCTAGGGGTTGCAGTTTACTGGTGCAGCTTGCTGGCAGGAACTCCAGCTGCACATTTCTCAAATGCATGTTGGTGCAGTTTTTCAAATAAAATGACATAGGTGAAGAGCTTTCGACTCTAGTTATCTCAGGTCGAGGTACAGACTAAATAACATGGACATGTAATTATTGTTTATTTATGCCAACAAATTTACTGTTTGTGTTTTTAAACACACAAGCCGTGTGTGGGCAATGTTTGAGAGGTAGAGCTGGAACTTGAAAATTAAATGCCACAGCTTGGATTTGAACCACAGACGTTCTGCTTACCAGGCGGGTGCTCTAACCATTAAGCTATTGTGACAACCTGCTAGAATGGCATTGAATTCTTAAACCAGTTCGATTTCTCCTGGTAAACCATAAAGGCAATCTCACATCAGAGACAATTACCCCAATGGTGACTTACTATTGTAAGTACTTTATTCCAGGATTAAATAACCTTCAGATGGTAATTATTATTTATTTATGCCAACAAACTTACTGTTGGTGTTTTTAAACACACAAGCCGTGTGTGGGCAATGTTTGAGAGGTAGAACTGGAACTGGTCTGTGGTTCAAATCCCAGCTGTGGCATTGAATTTTTAAGTTCCCGTCCTACCTCTTAAATTTACAATATTTTTTTATACAAAATTTAATTGCAGCTGGTAATACAAGATAGCACAAATATCGGCATCTCCAGCATTACCACACCCACAGATATCAAGTAACTATGGCCGACAGCCGAGACTAAGGTTCTTTGAATGTCATGACTTGGCCACGACCAGCGATCGTATGGTCTAACCCATATTGCTTTGTGTTAGAACTCGATGGGACATGGTGTAAACGGCAGGAAACTAAAATTTCACAAACATAAATCCCGGGATTCTAATACATTGTGAGTATGGGAAGATTGAAGGGACCTTAAAAATTGTTGTAAAAGTGGGGTAATACTGCATTATACCATAGGTGAATATAACCATAATAGACCTTTTTTTTCCCCCCTGTATTATATGTATCAGATGCATCATATTAAAATGTGCTGAGTTAAGTATTTGGTATTATTTGTTTTGTATTCTTGCTTTCTAATGCCAGGCATTTGACAATAGTCATTTGTCCTCTTGCACTCCAGTATTTTTCAAATATACTGTCATGGTGAGCCTGATTTTGAGATGTAGTGTATAGTGCCTTTTAATGAATGGTTTAGCACAGGGACCGCCAACTGACATGCACGCTGTGCCTATACAGTTCGCACAGTGCCATCGTACCTGGTCATTACTGGCGAGTGCTAGGGAGATGTGCCAATCACTACCTCGCACAGTGGCGTTCCATAATCTGCACTTGCTTTACCATTAAACAATTAAGGACAGGGTAGTAGTGAAGGAACAATTCAGAAACTGTAGAATACGTGGTTTAATATCTCTCTGGTACTTGCTATTAAATTATAGATAGCACAACCCAATACCAGCAAGATTATTATAGCCTTCAATCCTATACAACCAGATGATGGCATATAAAAGCAATATTTTTAACTATAAGAACAAAGCAGTACTTAGTGGAAATTAGCACAATTTTGATCTTGAAACAATTGAAAAAAATAAAATAACAAAATAATATTACACAGAATACTTCATATTAAACGAATATACACATTTCAATTAAGAATTTTATACTCAGTTTTCAGTAGACACTCTTGCCTTCTCACATCTTTTAGTTTTCACAATATTCGCCACATTTGGAGACAATGAAACTCAATTTCAGACCCTTAATGCACACTTCAAGTTATGATCACTGATGTTGGCTCTCTGAGGGTTTCTAATGTGTTTCATAGCTGAAAATAAGGATTCACATACATAGGTCGAACCAAACATTGCAATCATAGATGCTGCACGCCTGTGTAAACGAGGGAATCTTGATTTAGGAAATCTCCTGTAGAAATCTAGCAAACTTCCTCTATTTCTGTAACTGTCAGCTAACTCAATGTCACATTTCAAGGTGATAAGCTCCAGTTGAACATCTTTGGGAGTATCATCAACATTCATGCTAAATGTTGAAGCGAATACATCAAAATCTATTTTTAAGCCCATGAGATTGTGAAATCTTTCACCAAACGCACGGGAAAGCATATGCAGATTTTCAACACAACATCCCATTTCTAGGGAATCACAATCACGGATCACACTTTCCAACCTGGGAAAATGACAAGGATCACCATTTGACAGTTGACGTTCCCATAATGAGAGCATATTTTTAAAAGCTTCAATGCTACAGAACATATCTGTGATTAACTTGCTTTTCCCTTGAAGTGAAACATTCAAAGTATTCAAATGTTCACTTATATTGGCCATAAATGCAAGATAACATTTTCACTTAACATTCGTGAGCTCTTCAATACATTCTCCATACATTTCCATGAACAAACGTATCTCATCCAATAATTCAAAGAATCTGCTTAAAACTTTGCCTCCACTGAGCCAACCTAACTGCTGTATGATATGCTGTATCACCATACTCGTGCTCCAAATCTTCTAAGAAGCTTTTAAATTGAAATAATGTGTCGACGTGGGTGTCCTTCACTTTAATGAGTGCCCTTCCATATCAAACTGACAATGAAGTACGGAATGCCACTGCTAAGGAAGACAAACCGACCACTACCACTGCGAAGCACGAACTGAGGGAACACAGTGCTTGTAGCCCAGCACATGCACTGCGGCAAGCGAGTTGGCTGTGGCTGGTTTAGCATATTTCTGAAGTTATATTTGTTGCAAGGAGCCAATTTTATGCTGTGTTGCTGCTAACTGTTGTTTGGCTTAGTTAATGAATTGCTTCTGTGCTCAGCAATAGATAGACGAAAATACAAAAACATCATTAAAATGAAAAGCTTCCAAAATACTAGTAATCCAGTTTGGATTTAAGTGTCTCGCACATGTAGGTTAAGAAATAATAATGCATCTTTTTATTTACAGTCAAACAGAACCTGTCCCATCTGCCGTGGAGATGCATCAGAATACTTCAACAATTTGGATTAAAGCAGTGCCATTGTTGGTGGGAGCTTGCGCATGTATGAAGATGTTCCTTAAGATGTTTTCTTCTCCCAGAGATAGATAGCATTTTTCTTCAAGACAAATATAAATTAGCTTTATACTTACCTCAAGGAAAAATAAATGTAATAATTTTTGCAGGACCAATATTATAAATAGAGCAATAAACCTAATATATATATGTATTGTAAATGTATACAGAATATGTTCTCCAGTCTCTGCCTTTCAAAGGTGTAACAAGTTTGTTAAATCTTTTTCATAAATGTTAACTTCTGGTTTTACAGTTTTCCTTTTCCATGCTCTGATTTTTGTGTAGTTGCATGTTTTTCAACATGTAAAAGGAGAAATTTGAAGATTTCTGAAAATCACCTTTGGTTTACAGTTTATATGGTGTTGCATGCAATTAAGAAAAATAAGTGAATTGCAGTATATCAGCATTTTAAGTTAAGTAATAGATATGTACAGAAAACTGGAATGTTTCTGACAACGTATTTTCATTACTTGAGCTGCTGTTTTCTTGTAGAGTTTTCTATCAGTTGTAATCTCTGCAAAGAGTTCTAAAACTAAGATTAGTGTATAAGTAACAATAAGCCAGGGTTGTAGAAAAAAGATTAGGTTCATTCCAATGCTTTGCATGGGATTGCAGTACCTTGAATTTGTCATATGGGGAACAAAATTTTGCTAATGGTCACTCAAGCGATATAATTGCAAGCAAACAATTTTGGAATTTTAACAAAATTAGAAGCAGTTTGAATGAGCAACATGGTTCAAATTTTGTAAAGGTGTGGAATGTTTTGTTTTGAATTGTATGCACTGCACCTGATTGTCTGCATATCAGTTGACACAAGAGCACCTGTTTGTTAGTTATGCTGCATGTGTAAATAGTTATGTGTTGTGTAGCATAAAGATTGTGCAAGTTCTGTTAAATAATTTACTTTGAAAAGATAGTTTAAATGGTTTAAATCAACAAACACTGCCAGCCTAAGCCTGTACTCAAGCAGCCTTAAATGCATAAAGGCATTCCAATTGAAGGGAAATGTTCAGCAGTAATACACATTCAAAGGCTTATTCAAAATATCTCCCTTCAAGAATAAGCTATACTTGTAACTTGATAATTAGTAGCTTATATGTTTTTGTTGCATTGACAATCTTGGAGTTGCACAACCATTTGTAGTAATAAACATCTGTGATTTTTACTTTTAAAGCAGTATTGTATAATTTATCTTTTAACTATGCTATAAAATAAACATAAGTAAATGAAAGCATCACCCTTTCGTGATGTTATAAAAATAACTTGTGGTTTTCAGAATCAATATGCGAGGTCCAGTTTTTCCTTCTGCTGTATAATTCGTGTTCATATCTAAAGCTACAGTTTTTCTTCTGTTAATTGATTCCGTTACAGAAGTAACACTGTATAGGGATGCATACAATAATAACGCTCAGCAACAGTGTGGTAAACACTCGAACGGTTTAAAATGTTAAAAGATAAACTGATAGACACACTTTCAGTTAACTCACACATGCACACAAGTATCCATGCCGACATATTACCATCTATGTGAGATACAAGGAGTCACAGCCTTTTATGAATGGGTACATAGATAAATGAAGTTGTTGGGTTGGACCTGGAAGCCTTTGAACATAAATATTATCAATAAATAACACAAAAACAAAGCATTTTTGCACATATGTTTGTAGTAACTTTTTTCTTGTTCCAGTGTAAGGAACCCATTCTTAGTGTTTGTAAAAATATTTTTGAATGCATACAGTACATTTACTACAAAACTTGACTGGCAGGTGTGCAACCTGTGTGTCCTTCACTACATTTCCCTGCACATGCATGCTAACTGTCATATGTGCATCAGTCTTACTTCTGTTAGGTATAAGAGGTATCCTGTGCTGTTCTAGTCCATTTCACAGGTGAATACCATTAGGAGCTTTTAGAAGTGTTTCGTTGCTTGAAGTGTTTTGAAAATGAATTGATTGCATTATACACTACAACAAAGAGTACTGGAGCAAAATGTTTATAAATATTGACATTTTTCAATTTACAACAAAGTGTTTATATACAATGCATATGTTGTAGGGAAGTTGTAAAGCAAAAATGAAACTTTCTGGTGTGCATGTTCCAAGTAGAAACACCGTTCGTTTGCATGTAAATAAATTCAGGGAGACAGGATCAATTGGTAATAGGAAAAGAAAGATACTGACATGTGCTTATGGAACAGAAATTAGACAAAACTGAAGAAATGTTGGAATGGTCACCCTGAAAGTCTCTTATGCATCTTGCACAATACAATATTAAAACAAAATAACAGGAGATAAATTAACACTATAACGGAAGCTGGACTAATGCGTTTCAATGAAAATTTCCTTAGAAGATGCCATAGATGTATTGATGCACCTGCAGGATATTTCCAACATCTGTGATAAGACATGTTTTGTGTTTGTTCTGATACTTGTTAGTGTGATTTGATTTGACATCCACACATGTATGACCGGGAGACCGGCTCCATGACTGCCTACCAAGTCGTGCATTACATGACCGGGAGACCGGCCATGTGACTGCCTTCCAAGTCGTGCAGTACGTGACCGGGAGACCGGCCATGCGACTGCCTTCCAAGTCGTGCAGTACGTGACCGGGAGACCGGCCATGCGATTGCCTTCCAAGTCGTGCAGTACGTGACCAGGAGACTGGCTGTGCCTTCTGGCTGAGTTTTGTAGTACATGTACTGTACAAGGAACAGTTAAAATCTTACAATTTTTAGAAATTGGTCTACATGAATGCTTCTCTGCACTAGTGTTAAAAGTTTCAAAAGGAGCATATTGCTATGCATTAAACAATTTGTTTTGATACGAAAAAGCTGGTAGCTAGTAGTTATAGACAAAAGAATTTGTTACAAAATACTACTGATTAATTATACATACTTGCCAATTTTTATGGTTTACCTGTAAAATGTATGGTAGCAGATTCCGATTTTACAGTAAGTGAAGCATTTTTAAGAGTTTTTAAATTAAAAGTTTTACAAATTTATACAATGGACATGGCCAAACATTACATTCTGTGCATTATATTGCAACTTAAAATTACAGGCTGAACATACTTTGCTAATTAGTATGTAGTGCTGTGATAGGCCGAGTTATCTATGTATCTATTGTTTATCATGATCTCTCTAGTATACAGCTGTAAATGGGAGCAAACATTCAGTGATTGGTAATGACTGTAAAGTCAATCCCTCACATAAATTGTTTATTTTACTCACATTCTATGTCGGCAGGATATAAGCTTCCCATTTTTTGTGACATCAGTTTGTGTATTAAGGATAAAATGTGAACTAGAAATATTGTTTGCTAATGCTGGATTTCTGACAATGAAGTCATTAGTCCTCTTGCTCTCCAATATTTTTCATTAATGAAGTGGCTGCGCATATTTGAATATTAGACTAGAAATATAGAAAGCGATGTTTTCTCTTATGATACCAGTAAGAATTCAGTTATATGTGACAGAAAGAAGCAGCCCTACCAAGTTTACAAGTACTTTTATAAAACTAAATTCCCACTTATTTTGCATGTATTTTTTTGTTCATTTACTGCAATGAACATACGTTTATGTTTTGCTGGGTGAGGAAAAGTTTTAGGGTTTCAGTTTAAAAAAAATTGGCAAGAATGATTTATTAATGACTGATTTAGGTAACATTCAGTAGAAAGAAGTTTCTGGGCTGATTGGCTGTGGTCCAGTAGATGAAGCACTTAACGTTTTGCCCATCTCTGTCAGGTATCCTTAGAGGTAATTGACTTGTGGCTGGAATAGCAAGAGTTCCAGTTCTTGCTATTCAACACAAGATTAGTCCACACTTCATTCCCATCCTACAGCCTCATGGTCAAATATAGTGAAAAGGTTACACAGTGGAATCATGTTTTCAACAATGATAAACTTCTAATGGCTGTGTATATGCATACTGTTTAGTGAGATAAAATTGACTTAAAAGTGTGAATAAATTAAGAAAGGAAAAGGTTTAGAGTTCTGACAAAATTCTCTCTCGCATATAGGTATTTTTCTTTTGTATGGCAAACAATATTTGAGAAGTTGTTAAAAAGAGCCTGTTTACACCCAAAAGTATTATAAAATGTCTTTGAATCATCACAATTTGTTATGTGACACTAGGTTGGAACCCTTTTTTTTTTTTAAATACCTTTACACCTAGACTGAACCCACATTTGCCTGTTCTTCAATTTTTCTATTCTTCCCAAGTTCTGCAACGCTTCTATTTATTTGACAAAGAACATGTGTTAATGAAGACAGACAGTGGAGGAATATTGTGTATATCTCATACCAATCTTCAGTGGTGAACATGACTATATGCAGATAATGGTTTAGCAGCTGTTCCTTAGGTCCCATAGACAGTAGCAATTTTTCCTTACCCTCTCACTGCAGAAAGGTACACTTTTCATCCAGAGCTAGAAAATTCTGAACTAATCTGTGCAGACAGTGTTAAGGTCTGATTAGAAACATCTATTATGTTTATTAGCTAAAACTAAGCTAAGCCCCGGCACAACAGCCCATGAAGAGCCAAGCCTTACTGCCCAGCTGCTGTGTCCCCCACCTCGGCCCATACAGGCATCATTGGTGGGGTGCAGTGCTGGAGGGTGATACGTGGTCAGCGTCCTGATCCCCCCCCTGCCAGTTATGCAGTCCTCACTACCTGGGGTCACTACTTTTCCATCAAGTAGTTCCTCAATTGGTTCCCCTAGGACTAACGAGGCTGAGTGCACCCTGTGCCAGACCTCCCAGAGGGGATAAAATCCCCATGCTGGTACCAGGGATCGAACCCAGGTCCTCCATGCCAGAGGCAAGCACGCTACCAACTGCGCTACAGGGGCGGTCAATGTTTATTAACTACATCAATTAAAATGCCCCTTATCAGTTTTTAATTCAGTGTTGACATAAATTACATTGAAGTGTCACCCAAAGGTTAGTTCCATATTCAGCATGGAAGATTTTGTATCAAAAGTAGTGTTAAATAGAATTAGATCATTACTGCTGTAAAGTATTAAAGTTAACATTAGGTGGACCACAGTCCCATGGTTTTTTCACAATAGTAATGCTTGCTTGCACATGAAGGTAACCACTGTTACAGCTTGTAATGTAGATAGAATTGAATATTTATAATTAAAACATTTATAATCCAACACCTGATTTTGGTTCACTAGTACACTTGTAAATACACACACACATTCCATAATTTTACCCCTTCTGTTATTTAGGAAAAATGTAAAACATAATTTGCCAGACAAATTTGTGTTTATCATTAGTATTACTGTATATTTATTATTTATATTTAAGAATCTTCCTCAAAGTGGAGGTTGCCGTGATAAAGAATATAAATATAATTTAAAGAGAGGGCTGTAAATAATGTAACATATATAATTTACACTTTTCTTTGGGCAATGATGTCTGGGAGTAAACACACAAAAGTTTTTCCTTGGATTTGTTTGAAACCTACTGATAATTTCAAAAAAAGTTGATTTTCATTCAAGCTTTGTTCTTGGAATATATGTTAAAATACGTGATCATATTCCTTTTTTCTATAATTCTATAGCTGTCGCCAAATTTGATAGTGGGTGACTGAATACTAAATACAATCATAGGCTTAGCCACGCCTTGCTGTGTTGTATAGTTAAACACACTGTAAAGCCAGTAATATATCATTTGCACAGCAGGAAAAAGAATAGTGATCATCCGCCATCAGCTGCCATTAAATTTTGCAAGTAACATAGCAATGTTATGATGATGAAAATTGGATTGAAATAGATTGATAGTTTCTGCAGTTTGTCTCATTTTCTTCAGGGAGTATTAGTTGTCTCATACACAATAAAACATGTTAATAACCAACGTTTTTCAAAATTGTAATGGTTTCTATACCTGACGTTTGAAAGTATTTAAGTTAGAGACTTAAAAAAAAAGGTTAATATTAACCAGCTACTTACAATTTACAACTGGTAAAAATGTCCTCTTCGTAGTATAAATCACTTCTGAGAATGGATCATTTCAGTACATGGTACACAGTTTTGAATCTCGAACATTCATCAAATTTTTTACATAATTGCCATTTTGATCAAAGACATTTTTGTAAGTGCTGTGGCAGTTTTTTGTATGCCCAAATCATACCAGCTTGCCACCATGCTACTAACAAAGCATTGGACCTCTTCATCGTTGCTGAAGCGCCTTCCAGTCAAGTGCTCTTTGAGCTTGAGAAACAAGTGAGTCATGGGGTGCTTGGTCCAGACTATAGAGTGGGTGGGCGAGAGTTTTGTTGTGCTTCACAATGCCTGTCTGCATTTATGGTTGTCCCAGGAGCCATGAAGTTGACCAACAATATCCCTCTCCAATCCCAAAACACAATTACCATGACTCTACTGATGGACTGTTTTGAATTTTTACAGCTTAGGTACATTAGAATGCTGCCACTCATTTGATTATTGTTTGGTTTCTACACCATTTTTAGACCTTTTTGACATTCATACATGATTTTCCATACACTTCCATCAACTGTGAATGTATTTCAATTGGCTTAACGCCTTTTAAATTAAGAAACTGAATAACTGTGATCTTTGCACCTGTCAGTAGTAGCAGATGGGAGCCCCATTAAAACTAGCTGTCAAGTGAGGATTGAACACCATAACGGTATGGTCAACAGCCACGCAAACCGTTCACCTGTAGTCCCAGCACTTCAGAGACCTTACTTTTGGAGTTGCCCTCGTACATCAGATGATAGAAGGAGGGAGAAAAGTTAAAAGTGATTCATATGCTTTTTTCCTTGACAGGCTAGCTATCAACAAGTCAAATAGTTTGAGAAACATATCACTCTTGAAGTTTCTCCCATGTTTTTTTCCATACTTCACTCAAATTTCATATAGAAATAATGTATATGAAAATAACCTTCGATAGTGCATTGCAAAATGAAAAAAGATGTGACGCTATCTGTCAAAACACTCCAAGCTCTTTTCTCAGAAGCATGAAACAACTGCTTTGCATGCTACATAAAAGAGACAGTCATATCTCTCAGCAGGAGGGTTGCAACTATAATTTTTGTTGAACCACTAGACAGGCAATTGAAAGTATGAAATTACACAATGTTAATAAATTGTAAAGTTGTTCTTATAGTTCAGGCTTAATATCTGCTATTTGCTTATGCTGCCCAGTTATTAAACAAGGATTGATAACTGTTGTTCCTGCTGTGTGTGATGCAATGGAAATACAAACTTTTAGGAAGTATTGAATCGGTTTTAAAATCACATTACCTTTTAATTGTCCTGAAAGAACTATTAGCACAAGAACCTGTTAGATTGGATGGTAAAGTTGGTTGAACACTAGTTTTCTTTGTTCTGTTGCTGCAGGTTTAAATCCCAACCCAGAACAATGGCATTTTAGTGTGCCTAAATCCAACAGCCTCATGTCAGTAGACCTACTGAATGTAAAATAATTTCTGTTCCAATATTCCAGCACACTGATATGACCTAAAGAATTGGTAGCATTTCAAGCATCAGCTCATTAGAACAATACTGTATTTTCAGAAGTTCACATCTGTGAATAAACATTTTACTGGTGGTAGATGCTTTCTGTGCTTAAATTTTGCATAAATTTAAAGGTTCCCTCAATTTACATATTTATTTAATCTAATTCTCAATGCATTTTTTTCCTTTTAGATGCACTGAACTTTCTGTTTGAAATGGACTTCCTTTTAAAGGTCCCAGATTCACAAAACTTTCAATAAGCTTTAAATTTGTTCCAAATGAACAAAAAAACTATTCAGTAGCTTATTACTTAAAAAGAACAAACAGTGGCAGCTTTAATTACTTTCTCTAAACTTGCGCTAGTTGTTATTCCATGGAACATACAACAATAATTGATAGTTGCACTTTCTTCTGATACATCGACCTGCACTTTAACATGATCCATTACAATGCAGCTACCTGATGTATGAGTACTACATATAGGCATGCTCGAAAATAAAATAAGAAAAGAATATTTATGAAAAACAAGTTAGATTTATTAACAGAGAGTGAAAGTACTTAGGTAAACTAAGGGAGAAACAAATAATATTTATCAAGAAAGAATTCAAAAGAGATTGAGGAATTGTTTTGGTCTGCGTTGCATCAGTAATCATTGAGGTGAATATAGTCTATTGGAAAACATAGCAAGCAACTAAGTTGTAATGGTAGGAAGATGCAGGTGTTTAAAAGTTGGCTTTAATAAACTACTTTAAAAAAATAAATCTTG
The DNA here is from genome assembly GCA_030765045.1 of Tenodera sinensis. Classification (NCBI taxonomy): domain Eukaryota; kingdom Metazoa; phylum Arthropoda; class Insecta; order Mantodea; family Mantidae; genus Tenodera; species Tenodera sinensis. The sequence continues at coordinate 102,634,612 of CM060972.1, forward strand.
CTGTGCGTGCCTCTAGGGAGAAGCTTGGTTCAGAGACTGGCAAGACGTCTGCTTCACTATCATTTGTAAAGGCTGGACTGCTTGCACTTAAAGGCACTTTTATTTTGTCCCCCAGTAGTTATCAACTTCAATCTTTGCAAAAAAGAATTTAAGTGTTGTGAAGTAGCTTTGGTAAATAGTGCCTTTTGCTTGTTGTTCATTAAGTAGTTAGTTCGTTTAGTTTGGCATTGTAGTTTTGTTGTTTAAATTATTTCACATATTTAAAAGTTTTTTGTTTTATTGCATGGATAAGCTTCTTCAAAAAGCTAAATGGAAAATATTTTCCCTTGCAAAGAATGTATAAGGTTTTGTTGTTTTTAATGGCCTAAAATTGTAAGATTTGCTTGAAATTATTGTTATGTTTATGTATGGTTAAAACTGTTTTAAAGAACTATGTATCCACACACTTTGTGCAATACAATGCAGAGAGAGATTGCTGAACAGGGAAATTGTTGTACTGGTTATTGTTATCAAAATGTTGAACGTTTGTTTGATAGGACTGACCATTATGTGAGACTGAAATTGTGTGGTTTTATGTTTAGTTCTCATTTCAACTACTTGCTTGTTAGTTTTGTAGAATTGTAAGCATTTCTTAGTGTGCTAGTTACAATTAATTGATAAAATATTTGGTCACACCAGTGTAGTTAAAATGGTGCCATTCATTACAAAAGTACAAACATTAAGCTGATAATAGAACATAGGTGCCTAACTTTGCTGTTTCGAAATGTAATCCTTTCGGTTGTAGTCATGTGTATTACTGGCCAAAGTCCAGCATTTTTGTGACTAAAGTTTGCCAAAGGCATTTGAGACATTACATTCGATCACTTTATTTTAATCAGACTTTGTTTCAGGGTTAACATAACAAAATATTAAAAAGAAGTTGGTGTATGTTTAAATAATGGCTCTTTCATAGAAGCCAATACTTGCCCACTTTTACAGTTAGCTCGTAAAATGTAGAGGAGTGGGGACATTTTTACGGCTTTTCAGGCAGAATCGAAGTGATATAGATTTTCACCATGGACATGACAAAGCATTAAATTTTATTGTTTAAATTGTAACTTAAGATTATAGGCTGGCCACACTAACAGGCCAGAGCTTATTGTGTGTGTGTGGTACTTTCCTATGATCATGGCTCTTCTTCCTGGACTTCAACAAAATGCATAATGCAGATTTAAAATATCATTGCACCACTAGTAACTGATCAAGCAGAAATGGTTGTGAACATTCAGTAATGGATGATATGAATTGCATAGTCAACTCCCTCACTTAAAGAGTTTATCTTTTTTGTTTATCTGTGGCTGCAGGTAATAAGTTTCCCATTTTTTGTGCCAGTTGTTTAGAGTTATGAAGTATAAAATATGGACTAGAAATCTAACTACAGAGCTTCCCATATAAACCAGAACCATATGCACTACATTTGTGCTCTGTGCTACGGCACTTGCCTCAGCTGAATGTGTGTCACATGCGGACGCACTGCTTTAAGTGTGTACACAATCTTTTATAATCTCTTACCATATAAAAAATGCTGGAAATGTCTTTCCTGGGTTGTACAGGAACTGTATCTTGTAACCACATTCTAGCTGATGTTCTGTCACTGTAATGTTTCTGATTTCATTTGTAATTTTTGTCAGTATAGTACTAGTCACTGTCACTAGGTGTGTCTGATGTGAAGTGTACTGGATGGTATAATAATACTGTATTGTTCAGTACATTACTAGTCACTGTCACTAGGTGTGTTTGAAGTGAAGCTTACTGGATGGTACAGTAATACTATCCTGTTCAGTATAAGTGTTGCAATGTTTCATTGTAACTGTTACCCATCTTTCTTAGGAAGTATTTCTACAAATTATACATCATTGCTCTGGCTTGACTGTGAATAACCGAATGTTTTTTTCCTTCTGTCATCATCAGAACTCTTAACGATCATACAAAGAAGTGGACTTCATTGTATATGAGTATGCATTAGTTGATGGTCCATACACACTTATCACATGAGTAAGAATTCATTTTGACTGTTTCATAAAGTTAGATTTCAGCTATATACATGCAGTGCCCCTGTTATTATACTACTTCTGCGATCCCATGGTCCTGACCTCAAAATGCTTAGTGTGGTGCTGCCTTTCTCTTCTACAATTTTCAGCATGTTTTTCGACACCATGGAAAATATGCATCATTTTTGTATAAAACAGAACAAAAATGTTAAACTTCATAGATAGTTATGTAATATTGTCATAAACAACAGCATAGTTCAAACGCTAAGCAGGGATATTTGCATTTTACTTTTTATAGCAAACTGATTTTTGCCAGTATTATGAGCTGGATTCTAAATCCAGAGATCCTACCTTTGAATCCAGAGGGAAATTAAAAGCATTGCCATGAAAGCTAAAGGAAATTGAATAGCTCAAATACCTAGTTTAAACTGATTATTACAAAAGATAAGGCTTTGGCAAGTTTACAGTTAAGAAATGCTTTTGGGAAATTTGATGTGCCAAACATCACAATTTTTATTTATTTATGCCAACAAACTTACTGTTGGTGTTTTTAAACACACAAGCCGTGTGTGGGCAAAGTTTAAGAGGTAGAACTGGAACTTAAAAATTCAATGCCACAACTGGGATTTGAACCACAGACCTTCCGCTATTTAAACACACAAGCCGTGTACTTTGTGTTTTTCCTTGTATATTTCCTCGAAGTTAAATATAGGGTCAGTGATTTACAATTTTGTAAAAGGCATCCCTATAGATGTGTTGCAAAAGTTATCAGGGGGAATGGTATAATCAAGAAAATTAGCAATAGGAATGATTAATTTGGAGCTGTAAATTTTGTTTATAAAAATTGTGCATTTACTACACATACATAGGTGCAGTCTATGAAAAACAAAACTTGTAATTTTTTTGTTTTATAGTATGCAAAGAATTGTGTTCATAATTGCAAGAGATAGCTTTCCTTAAATAGTAAAGAAAAGAGCTTGTTTAAATGTCACCATTTAGTTTTGCATTTCTGAATGTTCTAATCAGATACACACAATATAACATCGTAACCATACTAAATATTACAAATACATTTTTAGCCTAGCTTTCAATCACAAAATAGGTGTACATAATGACTAGAAGTGACTTCTCATGTATAGCCAAAGAACCATAAATGAAATAATTACAAACCTGAAAAATGCAAAAATGCTTGATATGTGTTACTAAATGGCTACCCAATGTTGAATGAAAACAGTGTTGTTACAATTCATGAGTAGAATTTAGAGAAATAACTTGTCAGTTTTCCATAACTTGTTATTGAAAAAATTGTCTAAATGAATCCCATTCTGCGCCAAATCATGCATAAAGCTGAACATCACATATCTTGTAGAGCTAGAGCCATTTTAAAAGAGGAACGTGATGTATGGTAACCCTACTTCTGTTTTATTTTGAAAACTTTGCACATATGAAATACAATGTAAATGCATAATCTGTAAGCAGTTACAGAACTTATGTATGAGTATTCTCATAATGCCTTTGGTATGACTGCATTGTTGATCTGGATAAAAAGCAACAAGTGAGCTAAAGAGACATAAATAAGAATCTTCATCTTATTCCTTTTGCACATAAAGCAGAATTAAACTCTGAGTGTCTTAGAAATGGATTTATATTACATTTTATTCCTTTTGTGATGTCCTACTAAAAACTGCAAAAGATCTGGTACTGTAAACTTCAGTTGTAACCAATCTTGCTTTTGGTTTTATTGTAAGATCTGTAATAACCAAAGTGTCAATACACCAACTAGTCAAACACTTATCTATTCATTGCCTTAACTATGCCTTCATATTTGTTTTATGACATGGGCCAGTTGCATCTTGAAATGTGTTAAGTTTGTTGTGTGTACGTCATAGATAAGAATTAAGTTTATTAATGAATGAATTCCTTTAAATGGTGTGAAAAGGAAAATATTAGTATTACATCTTTAAATATTGATGTTTTTGTAATGCTTACATAGCTATTTTCTTTTTAATGAGAGTGAGTGAAATCTGAATACACCATAGTTGAACTGCATACAAATAAACAGCCAAAAAGAAAGAAAAAGCAATTCCATGCTTGCAGCTATTTTTTAGTGTCTGTGAAACTCCATTGAAGTTAACACTAAACCAACTCAAGGATAGCTGTTTATTGCTTGTTAATTTAGTGAAGTTTGATGGATTGAAAACTGGGTGGTCAGCGGAAGATGAGTTTTTGTGCTTCCTCTTAACATCTTCCTAACTGCCACATATCAAAATAGACTTTTATGCAAATACTTCACCTGTGTAGTAATACATCTTCATAGAAGTGGCCATAATAAAGAAGTGATTGCATTGTCACTGTATAGTACAAAAAAAAGGGTTTGAAACAAATTATTGCAATCACTTGCATTGTTTCTTGTAAGTAATTTGAGTAGCTAGAAATATCTTGTATTTATACATAGCTTAAATGCCAACAGTCGCCAATTTGCTTACATTTTTAAAAGTGTACAAATGAATTTTGAACTTCTTAAACAAGGCAACATCTATGCTTTCTAGGCATGTAAATATTTTTGCTTATTTTTTTAACAACAGAGAGCAATACTGTAGTATCGTAACTGTCGTGTTGTTTCGTTATGTGTGTTTTTATATGGGAACAGTTTAATCTTAAGTCTATAGAGTAACTAGTGTAAGACAGATGTAAAGCTGTGCATTTTCTCTTTGGCTTTGTTTTAGCACTTATTGAGCTCCCAGAGAAAGACATTGTTTTTTTGCACTCAGTCATAAATAGCAAATGTATACCTAAAGCAAGGGAGGCAGTCCTAATTGAAGTTTAAAATATAATGAAGAACACAGGGAAAAAACAAGGAATGTCACGAAGCTACAGACAGATATAGTCCATCGTTAGGAGGCATTTTGAGGGTGACTCTAATAGAAGAGGCAAATGTACAAAAATATGTGATATCAAAATCAGACAAACAAAGCTTTACAGGGCATGCATACTGAAACTTGACATAAGCATGATATGAGTACAGAGGCTTGTCTCATGTTATCTCAATGTACACATCATATAAACATAGAAATTTGCAAGCTCTAAGCCTTTTAGTTTATGTCAACATCAGATTTTAAAAACTAGCCATTCAGACAAGGCATTGGGGGGCCATGTTGGAACTTTGCAATCAAATCACATTAATTCATTATTCTGATGTAAAAAACTATTAAAGATATGAGCCTAATGGTCAGCAATTAATTTACAAGGGGGGGGGGGTCATGGTCCCCCTTACAACGCTTATGCATTCAGAGTATTTCTCCATACACGCTCTCAGGTTTTCCATTGCCATGTGCTGACTCACTAACTGCCTTTCTGTGTAAAATCACAAGCCAGGAAGTTTTAACATCCTTTATTGGGTAGCTAAATCTTATTCATCTTGGTGTGTGTGTTGGCGAATGCACATAGTTTAGCGACTTTTGGTAGCAGTTGGTAACATGGCTGTAGCTTTTAGCTTTTTTTTTGTTTTGTTGTTTGCTAAGAAAATTTAGGCAGGGTTAGTTACATAAAATGTCTGCCCTTGTAACAAAACTAGTGAGTTTGTGCTAAACACAAATAAAATATCTTTCTTAAAACTGGTTTGATTCCACCCCGAAACAGTGTGAACTTAATTCATTTTACGGTGTATACTGTCGGCAGCCACTTCGCAGGTCTCCATATCAGCCCAGCTGTTTCAGCTTTCTGCAATTGTCTACCTTTCACATTTTTCTTTGTTATTGTGAATGACAACATATTGCATTGTTTTGCACCATTTTAAGTCACTTTCATTGTGAAGGTTCCATACAGTGTAGGAGAAACATGGTGTACATTCATGTTGCCTGTGAAAGAAGATGGAATGTCAACAATTTTTTCGTAGTCCCATTCCCTCTACATCAGATTCATCACTTCAACCTCTTAACTTCTGTGTGTGAAAGTTATCTTTAAATAACCTAATTCATTTTCCCCTATATTCTGTTCTGTTTCTCAGAATAAAATAAATTGCTCCCAAGTTGAATGGATGAACTTTTACTAAATGCAGTATAACAAGAGGATTGCATCAACATAATTCAAATGTGGCTTTATGAAACATCTTCATTTGCCAGTAAAATTAAAATGTAAGTTTGCCATAAAGCAATATGGTAAAGAACAGTGTAGGAGCAGTAGTAACCTCTTTTTTAATGTTCCATTTATTGGCCACCTTTAACATCAAAGGTCATATCGGCAGCTTTTAACCTCTTGGAACAATTGCTCAAGAGCAATGTTGTTCACACATGTGACGGTGATTTTGTACTTTGGGTTTCTATTACTGTGTTTTTTTTTTAAATTACATCACATTCACACACACATTCATACGTCTATACTCTAGGAAGGATGGCAAATAACCCTAGTGGAAGAAAAATTCCTACTACCCCCCCCCCCCCCAAGCCAGGAATCAAACCTGGGACCCCTTGCACAGCAGGCATGTGCTCTAGCAACTGAGCTACGGGGGCAGCCCACAGCAGTAATTGTTAATGTGCATGTTACAGTAAAATTTTAAGTGAAGATGCAGTCCTAATAATTCACAAAGAAAACATTAATTAAAGAGTTTGCAAATGTAATAGTAATTCCCACCAATGAATATAAAAAACACATCCTTATCAATGCTAGTTTAAGTGTTAAACAAAACTATCCATGACATATCTAGCTATAACTTCCCCCTCTTAATTGTAGCAAAAAACATACAAATAATATTACTTTAATAAAGTAAAATACCAGCAGTTGTATTTATATTATATTTAAACCAGATAATATCTTCAGGGTTCTTATTAAATATGGTAACCCATTCCATGGGCTCTCTCCACTGTGTGAGACAACCAAGAGTGCCAGGAAAATGTTGCTTCAGAGTCATTCCAAAATTCTTACCTTATTGTACATACCGGAAGTGTCATATTTCTGCTCTCAAACAGGCAGTGTATCTTATAAAAATGTCGCTCACTGGTCTAAGTCAGCAGCAGGAATCCTTGATGTGTTGCATGGTGTTATTACTAAGTTTCTGTAGAGTACGAGGATTAGAAGCACCTAGGTTATTAATAGATGCTCGCATATGAGGGCATCATTAGTTCCTGGTGATGTCAATGACCATTGCCCTAAATATTACCCAGGGATGATGATGATGTATATTTAAAGTCATTCAAATACTTGGTCATTAGCCCCATTATAAAATGAATCCTAGTAAAAGCCAGAGATAAGGGTAAATTTACAAAAATTAAAAGGCACAAAATCCTGATATCTATACACTAAATTCCTAATTGGACGTTTATCTTTGATAAAAATCTAAAAACATTTTTAACTGCTAGGTTATCATCCACCAGGACCAGAATGCAGGAGATGTGCGAGGTAAACACACTCTAGTAATACACGAAAGACTGATTGGCCTTTGCCACACAATGGACAGTGAGGAACAGGGTCCCCCTTAAAAGGTAACCATGGGTAAAATTGCAGTGGTCAATATGCAATCAAGTCAAATCATCTCATAATGAGAAATACTAGTGACTAGAGAAAGTTACCCAGTTTATCCAAGTGTCCTTCACTTCTCTATGCTTATTTCCACAGAGAGCTATCTCATTGCACCAGCATGTCAGCACTGCTGTCTGCTTAACAAGCATAAAGTCTTCCAACATTGCATGGGATGTAACTGGATTCTGTGGTTGTCACCTTTGCTGCTAAATCTACCATTTCATTCCATAGCAAGCCATTGTAACTAGGAAACAATGCACATACCATGTTAATGCCAGAAACTAAGCATGTGCTTAATAGTACAAAAATCCATAATTTCATGCATTAGCCATAATGTGGGTGACTATACTGTACATTCAGTATATTTCTATGCTTAACTTATTTCAGCATTATAACTTCTTACTGAGGCTAGCCTAGTTTGTCCCCCATACTGCAATTTAATGGTTTTGCCAGGTTGTCAGGCTTATTTTAACTGTAGTCACGAAGTTTCCCTGCTTGCCTAATCATAGCCCGTTGAAAACCCTTTTTTTTGGCTGAAGTAAATCAAGAATATTAAATGTTACATTAATAAATCTGTTTATATTTTTTAATTGACTTATTTTGATTAACATATAATTTTGAGGTAAAAGTCATCTTCAAGAATAACCAGGCATGTTATTGCCATACAAGCCTTAGCTGAGAGAATTAAATGGGCATGCAAAGATTTTACTCTTTTATTTTTGTGACATTCGTTGTTTCTCCAGAGGTCTCTGTACTACTTAACACACTTTATCTTGAGCTCTCAGGTGGTACTGCTATTGAAGATGGCAACAGGACTGTTTGTCTTTTGTTCAATTGTACTTTAAATATCATAGAAGAATGCAAATTGTAGTTTCTGCAGCTGTTTTTTTTTTTTCTTCTTCTTTTCTTTTCTTTTCAGAAGTACTGTTTGAGTTGGTTAAGCAAAAAAATAGGGTATGATAACACAAGAGAACAGCAACAAAGCTAATGTGATACTGAAATACACAAGTGGTAACACTGGAGTATGGACAATGATGCTCAATTGTTAGTTTGGCAAAGCACAGACCTTCTTGAGGTGGACCATTTGTTGTACTAGATTCCAGGGCTCAAGATAAGCTGTATGAGTATGTAGTTAACATTGTGATTCTCAATTTGCATCCTTGAAATGGAAAAGGATAAGTGTGTACTATATTTGGATCATGATAGTAAGAATGTAATACTATGAATAGAAAAGAATGGAATGAGATTGGCTACAACAGATATAAGGCATGTTATAAAAGGTTTGAAAACAATTATGTTAGCCCATCACTATACCTGTTCATGGAGAAGTATAAATTGATTTGAATGAGACAAGGGTTTCAGTTCAGTTTACTTTTTTTGTATGGAAACAAACTACTGTACTGCAAATGTATTAAATGTGCATAGAGTAGCCATATATCCTCATTTATCACATCCTCTATTTGGAAATATATTTAAATATTTACTTACATCCTTAATACAGTTTCATGAATATACAGACAAAAACATTTGTTTGTCATTACAATTACTATAGCACTTAACCTAAATTTATAATTTAGTAAGTGTATTATCCATTTATGCAAGGCTTCCTTACACTGAACTCCAGCATTATCCATATAATGAAACTCCCAGCCACTTTTACATTCCACTGTTCTATTTTATCCCAATTCTGTCATCTTTCTAAACTGCTCTGAAACATTTCTTCCTTTACTCTCCCATCATTTTAAGGCATTTATTCCCTTATCAGTCAGTACTTTAATTTCTTTGCTTAATATGTATCATTTTATTTTCCATCTACTGACCCGATTAGATGCTGGCCTCTGATCCCAAGGTCATGGGTTCAAATCTGGCCCAAACCAATGGCTTTTAAGTATGCTTAAAAACGACAGCTCCATGGCAGTAGATTTACTGGCATGTAAAAGAATCCCTGCAGGACAAAATTTTGGCACACTGGTGACACTGATGTGATCCTAGCAATTGACAGCATCATTAAACAACATTATTTTTAGATTTTTTAACTCATCCCATCACTTCTAGTAATCAGTGAAATATTTCTTCATGTCCCACACATGAACCAAATCTTGTTTCTCAGTTCTTTGCCTGATTTTGTTCCAGATCTCTATTCTACTTTGATCTTCAAATGTCCTTGGTTTCTCATCCAAATTTCTTGTAAAATTTCCCATACAAGTTGGGTATATAAGGTGCAGAAAGTGCCATGGAGATATCTTTCACTTGAACACACCCTCTACCTTTGCAAATTCCTTTTCTTTTGCCTTTTCATTAACTTGAGATAGCCAAATAATACAGTTCCAGTGTTCAACTTGTAGCTCCTGCTGAGATATGTCATAACACAATGTGCTCACGCAAAAGGTGCAACATGCATTATTTTAACACACATACCAAGTCATATTGCAACACGTGTATCCAGCATATTTGCCAACTTTTACAGTTTGACCAAAAAATATACAGGAGGAGACGGCTTTTTGTGACTTATAGCATTTTTAACTTCATTTTACTGTATACTCGGTTACTGTTGTGAACTATCATTTGTTTGCTAGCTTCTTTTTTTCAGCATAATACCTTTCCTCCATTATCTCTGTCTGAACTTCCCTGTGTAATTGCTGTACCTTTTCTGTAACTCTTTTCTTATGTTTGTGCAAATTTTGAAAGTCAAAGTTACTATTTTTAAATTACACCATTTCTTCCACACTTTTAAAGTCCACCATTGCAATAAACACATGATAAAAGTAAATGGTTTTCTTCCAAGTTGCAGTCTGAGACATCTAAACTGTACAGTGCTCATTTAATTCCAATTGTTTTAAAAAACTGTCAATGGTTTTCAGGATTTGACAATCTTAGACATTCTTCTGCCCTTCTACATAATGTTATGCATAACAAAAAATAAATTTTTTGTAGAAAAAATAAATTATTAATTCACTTGTGTAAACTAAAACCAAATAATGCACAGGAAAATTTAAGTTACAGTTTCTAAATTAATCTCACAGGTTGTTCAAGCACAGTAAACCTATTAAGCCAAATTAAAATGTTCCATGAAAACGTGACATATATTCTGTTGGTGCAGATTTTTGATGAGGTTTCTTTTATAGCATAGTATTCCTACAGGCCAAGAAGCCATACATACATTCTACATAGCAACACAACTTCAAAAGTGATATTCATGGGTTAAATCACATTATGCAGGACATTCGGAAACATGGCAGTTACTTTTGTGGCTGTTGATCAAGGCACCAATAAAATGTCAGTTGAAAATCTGAGGGTGAATTTAATATGGATCAAACTATGGTTTTTTCTCAGGCCATACAATAAAGAATCAATCTACAGCTTGAATGAGTAATGTGTTGATATAGACAAAGGTCTTCAAGAAAGCAACGTAGTGGAAGGTTCTGATTTGTAGTGCAGAAACAATGTTATCCAGATTTTTGGGCAAACCATTCCTCTTATTTTCATTTAATCTTAAGTAGTAATTGAAACAAATCAAGTCATCTAACAAAAGAAAGAGAAATTTAGAGAATTTTAGAAACAGTTGGATGCAATAGATATATTAATCCTGCCCTTACACCTTGAAGGTTAAGTTCCCATGTCACAGATACAAAACATCACCATGGCACTGCCCTCCAAGGGGCTCTTAGCAGTTGCTATGTTGGAAGGAGTCAAAATAATACTTATTGAAAATTGGTCTTAGAAAAAAAGGTCCATTAAAATTTGTGCACAGAAATGTTTACCACTGTTCAGTGATTGTACTATAAAGGAACAGGATGGTTAGCTCAGTGAATGTTTTCCAAGTGCCACACTAATCATGCTCACAAGTGAAAACATTGGCTCAGGTGATAATATATCTGCCTCTAGTCACACTGTGCATAGTTCTACATTATTTCATTTAGAAGCCATTTAAGATGCTCAGCAATTTTATTCTCCAAGTACATAATCACCATTAGCTTAAAGAATCAGAATGTTGGCATAAGACCTCTTGAAAAACATAAGAAAAAATCTGATGTTTTGCCCTCACATGACTTTCCCTACTCTTGTACTAACCATTCTTACAAACTCCTATTCTTCTATCTTCTTTGTGTTAGTTGAGATAAGCATTTGCAGAAACTATCTTATTGCTCGTTTTCGTGCACGTGCAACGGAAATATGGGAATACAGTAGGCTTTTAAAGCTTTCAAATTCCATTCTCTTTGCATGGTTAACATAAAAAATGAATAGCGATGTTCCATTTGACAGAAGTGTAAGTTCTCCAAAACTTACACAAATAACGAGGAATATCTCCAAAATGGTTCACTGTACAAAAAAATGTATTTAGACATAAATTGTGTTTTAGCAAGATCTACATTCTTTGTACAGTAAGATTTGATGTATCTCTTGTGGTTTACCAGCTATGCAAAAGTTATCCACAGTAAATGGGACTTCATGGGCTATAGCCAGAAAATTCAAGATATAGATTTCATATCTTGAATTTTCTGGTTTTCTTGTCATGAAAATATCTCAAACTATCTTATTGCTCGTTTTCGTGCACATGCAATGGAAATATGGGAATTTAATGGTATTTTAATCAAAATCATTGGAGCCCTTTTCAAGGAAATCAAAATTTTCGACAAATTTTCCATGTAAAGGGTAGTTTAGGGTGGAGGAATTTTCTTCAAAATCTTTGTCACATCCTTGAAAGACATTAAACTTAAATACCATCTTTAGTTTTTAACCAACTTTTGGTTTTTTAGCTATGCTGTACACAGACTGACACACACACAGAACTTTTTCTAAAAATGCTTTCTTTGGATTCAGAGGGCCACAAAACATATACTTCTGGTGAAATCTCGACATCGAATTTTTTGGTGGAATACAATACTTCCTCTACTTTACTAAACATAGTAGAGAAAGTAAAAATGACAAATGCAAGTGGTATAAAAAAATCAGTGATAAATTTTGTTACTTTTATAAGAATAAGTTTCACATATCTATTACAACAGTGTTGCAGCTGAAACTAACTTGAGCTTTAATTACTGGTAAAAAGCAATTATTCAGCATTGAAGATTTGACATAAATTTTTAAAAAGAGTATCCCTTTTAAAATGTGTTGGTATGAGAAATGAGCAAAGTTTACTTTTTTGTTTTGATTGCTCTTGTTCACTCATTAAATTCAGTTATTTATTAATTTATTATGTGTATATATTGTACTAAGTGCCACTTTATGAATTGAATATCCATGAAACTACATTATCCTGTAAATCGTATTAAACATTAGTATCTGTATTGTATTTATTTATTTATTTTTCATCATTTATTTACTTTGAAAAGGGATTGCATCGAGGCTTTAATTATACTGGATATGTCTGCAGTATGTATGGCAACTAAATGCAGGGTCTACTAATTATGTAATAAAAAACAAGCCAAAACACTTCAAAAATTGCCTACCTCAATGCACAAAATATAGAGACCTTATTTAGGAGCTTTCTCATTCCATTGCTCATGCCTTATCTTAATGTATGTGTATGTTTACATTTTGTAAGACTTTAATACAAATCCTAATTGTATTTGATGCAGTTACATGCATCTCTGATTATAAATATTTTACATTTAATGTAATTGTATTATTGCCTTGATCCTGACTCTTCAGAAGAGTCTTGCATAGGCTTTAACTGCTGTTAATTCGGAAGAAGTCTATGGTATACATCAATTATCCTTTCTTTATTTGTAAACTATTGGGATCATTAGCATAAAATACATTGTGCTCTTATTCATATGGAAGTAAAGAATATTTTAATGGAAAAATTGAAATAGCCAGAATGTTGAGTAAACCATTTATTTTAGTTTCCCAAGATACATTTTGTAGATATCCTCAAACACCAACAAAGGGTTAATTGATGATCAGTCACCAAGTCCACCAGCTCGGTAATCAGCACTAAAAGTGAATCCATTTTCATCCAATAGTAGTAGAGTAGTAGTAGTATTCTTAGCGCTAACAACAGGGTCTCAGTGCTTGGTATCATTAACCATAATTTTCTTCCTCTCAACAAGGTGATGGTGTTTTTACAATGTTACAGAATACCAAAGAGTACACAACAACTGGTTAGTGGCTTTAGCAATTTGTTAAAACTTTAACCAGTTGCTACATAATAGTTGTGAACATCTTTGAATATTTTGTAAATACATTACTTGAGTGAGTGTATCGGGTTTAAGGGACCGTCAATAACTGGGTCATTAGGGCCCCTACATTACCTAAGTGTGATAAAGAAACATGTTCTGGGTAACTAAAGCAAATGCTGCTTTTTCAATACATCTTGGCTGTTTTATTCATGTAACTTCAAGTATAACATCATCAGCAGTCATTTTCTTAGCTCCCTTGTGTGAAACATCATTTTATATGCAAACATAATCATTAAAAAGACTGCCAGTACTTCATAGTAAGACTTTTCCTTCTTTCTTGTCTTTAACTTTTTAGAGATGCTGCATAAATTGCAAGATATTTTTAAAATGTTATAAAATGTACATTCTGTTCATTATAAATTCAAGTTATACTTAGGATGTTCAAATACTCACAATTTTGTATTCGCACATCTAATCAAAATAGCACTAAAACATTATTGGTTTTTCAATAGACGTGAGTGCACTGTGTATGTATATATGTACAGGCAAATAGCTTAACCCTGTATAAGATAATGTTTAACATATGTACCATGTACATGAAGGAGAACACAACATGCATTACAATCATTAAAACGTTGTCCTTAAGGGCAGATGTATATTGGAAGAGTTTGCTCTAAAAAGAGCTAAAATAATTTTAAAAAATAACACCAGAAGTTGCACATACATTCTAAATGTTCTATTGGTTCATACAAATGTAATTTTAAAATTAAGTTTACCTCAGTTCATTTACCTAAACTATGGCCAAAAATTTACAATTATAGAAAGAATTTTGAAGTTTTGGAGGCTTAAGGAAGTTTATTGTTGTTTCAGATTGTCTTGAAAGATTAGTTATTTTAATACTGAATTGTGTTAAAAATGTGCCATGCTTAAAGGTATATTCTTAATTAGATTATGATTTCTTATAATTTGTTTTTGTCAATTTATATTTTGGTTTCTAATAAATAAAATTGTAAATACAAAGACATGATATGAGGGGTGTGGAGAAAAAGTTTATAATCTGCTAACTTTTTGGATAATTGAACTACTTATATTACAAACTTCCTCAGAATTTTTTCTATCAAGATGAAGTATAATTTCTTTGTGTTATAATGTGACAGATAAACTAACAGTGCATGAAAAGGTTAAATTTATTTTCTGAGTTATCTCCAAACTTGACTAATGTGCAGCTTATAAAGTATTTCCCCCACATTCCCCATTGTAGAAGTTGTGATCACCCGCAAGAAGCAATATTATGTGTATTTGTACCTTAATTTTAGCACTAAGACATTTTTAAAGTATGAATGAAAGTGTGAATGCATCATTGTTTACTTGCACCAGCATTAACAGCTCTCATGTGTACAGTAAATATCCACCAAACAGAGCTTGGATTTCCTTTCAAACAGATCAGCTTTCAATAAAATGGTGTCCATTCCATGTAAATTATAATTAAATGTGAGTTAAAACAGCCAGAAAATGTGCATTGTATTCCAAGAGTAATAAATGAAGTTTGCTTTCTAGGTTTTGTGTGTTTCATTTATTCATTTGTATCAGAGGTGCTAGAGCAGAGAAAATATTGGGGTGGAAGGGAGAGGAGGGCTTAATAACTGAAAATGAAATTACCAAATAATAATAATAATAATAATAATAATAATAATAATAATAATAATAATAATAATAATAATAATATATTATTAATAAATATTATTTTTATTATTATTATTATTATTATTATTATTATTATTATTATTATTATTATTATAGTTATAGTTATCAGTCACATACTGGACTATATTGTAAAGGATAATTCAAAAATAATTTTTCAAAATTTAAGCCTCAAAGATTAAAATTAGAACTCATGTTAGTATATGGTCCCTAGGCACTGGCTTGTTAAGCCCTACATAAGGGGAGGGTAATCATAAAGAAAGAAAAGAAAGTTATTATATGGGATATGAACTGTTTTGATAGTTAACATTTAAATCTGTTATGTTACATCCAGACTTGTGAAGTACCTTATGTGGGTCCATGCCAGATTTTTGCATTCTCCTAAAGGCAGAGTGTCACATTGCTGGAAGATAACTCGCTAACCTAAATTAGTAGTGCAAATTCGGGATCAACATTGATGGAAAAACTGTAACTCACCTAAGATTTGCAGATGACATTGTGATAGCACAAACAGGGAAGGAATTGGAACACGTTAAATAACCTACACAGAGTAAGCACAGAAGCAGGACTTTACAATGAACCCCAGGAAAACAATGACCAATGCACAGAGGAAGCAATCTACATAAATGATGAACCAGTTGAATATGTACAGGGATATATCTACCTTGGCCAAACTTTTATCATTTCAAATGAATATTAAAAAAAGAAATATAGAGAAGACTTGAACAGGCCTGGAAAACATTTTTGGAACATTAAACGTATCCCAACTGATGACACACTGAAGTTGAGCCATAGGACAGAAGTACAAGAAAGAAGGTACTACCAGTTCTACTGTATGGCAGTCAAACATGGTCACTAAAAGAGAAAATAAAGTGAATGATCCAGGTATATCAGCAAAACTACTTCACATAACACTCAGAGATAGAATATGTAACAAGATCAGGAAGAGAACGGGCATAGGATATACAGTTATCATGGCTGAGTGTCTCAAGTAGAAATGGGAAGGCCATATTGCGAGGATTTGTAACAACAGAACAACCATGTGGGACCCCAGAATAGGAAGAAGATGCGTGGGCAGGCAGAGGACCAAATGGACGGACTTCTTTAAGCAGAAAGTGGGACATTTGTGGTCAAGTGTGCAAGAGACAGAAGTATGACTAGAACTCATAAAGTGTTAATGTAACATATGCATGACGAAGAAGGGATAGAGACAGAATAGTGTAGTAGAACTGTCAGAAGTGTTAATGTAAAATTCTGTATGTGTAGGACAAGACTACAATGTGTTCCTTAGGATTAGCTCCCCTAATGAAGTTTTATTGACCTACCCTACCAATAGGTGGAAGGCCTTAGCCCTTAAGAGATGACATAGGCTAAAATAAATAAAGGGAAAGTAGAATAGACTGGGGTTATCACAACTTCACTGTAAATGTGTGCCTGTGGATTTCCTTCTTCATTATTAATTTGACAGCCACATCATCAACATTCAGTCCATTAGCAAAATGTTGATGAAAATTAAAACTACTGTGGTAATAAGGTAAGTTTGTTCCGTTGTAGGTCACAAGCATGCCTTCACACACTTCTAAAAGGAGCATGATCTCTCCAGTTCCCAAAACACAATATCCTGTTTGCATTAGGGGATATGCGTATGTATTTACTCTCTGGTTTGTGCCAGCATGGTAAATTTAATTGAACAAAACAGTTGTGCTCAACACCTCCTGCATATCTAAAGGTTCAAATTAGTCTCACAGTATGAGAGAAACTGACCTTTTCTTCTGCTTTTTTTTTAATATAAATAATACCAGGATTTTGGAATGCTAGTACAAAAAATCTAAAGTGTTGTACTCACATGACTTTCTCTACTCTTGTCCTAGCTACTCTTACAAACTCTTATTCCTGTACCTTCTTCATGTCAGTTGAGATAAACATTTGCAGAAATTGTCTTATTGCTTGATTTCTTGCATGTGCATCGGGAATATGGGAATAAAGTAGTCTTTGAGTGATAGTCAAATCTTTTAAAGCTTTCAAATTCTGTTCTCCTTCCATGGTTAACATAAAAAGATGAATAGCGATGTTCCATTTGACGGAAGTTTCAAGTTCTCCAAAACTTACACAAATAACGAGGAATATCTCTGAAATGATTCACTCTACAAAAAAATTCACTGAGACATAAATTGTGTATTTTAGCAAGATCTACATTTTTTGTATCCCCTCAGGGGTCTCCGTCTAGGGGATATGTGAATGGCAACCACAAGGTACCCAAGCTGAGCAGAACATTACTTCCACTTACTGGTGTTTTGCTCCTCACTATAACTTTCCTATCTGACCTTACCTTGGTCATCTCTTGTTCTCTTCCGACCCCGATGCTATTAGGGTTCCTGAGGGCTAGGGAGTCTTTATTTTTCCAACCTCTCCATTTCTCCAATTTTTCTATAAAACCTTAACCCCTAACATGCTGACCTGTCATGGCATGTAATACGTCTTCTGATTGGTAATCAGAGGATATGGTCGGTGAATTTATTTTGATAATTCTCCCGGTCAGGTCGGTGAGACCCGTAAACCAACGACAGGTGTGGTCCCCCAGACATTCTGGGGGTTGTGAGAGAGCGATGTGACTGCCAAAACATAAAAATATGGTGCTCTCTAAAAAACGGTTACTATTACTGCTATTGCTCTCTTTTTTTATGAAATATGACTCGAGGGGTAAAATGTTCCGGAGTTAAAATAGTCCCCCATTCGGATCTCCGGGCGGGGACTACTTCTCGAGAACCAAAACATTATACTAATAGAAGATCTAACATCAGACTTCTACAATGGAATGCGGGTGGTCTCACACAAACAAAAAAAGTAGAACTGAATAAAATTGTATTTCATTATAACATTGATATATTTGTAATACAAGAAGCAAATCTAACAAATGACCAACTTAAATACTTCAATTTTACTGGATTTTTACTGCACTTACTACCCAAAAATAGACAGATAAGTAGTGGAATATTAGTTGGAGTCAAAAAGGATATTAAAACCTCCTTTGAAATTGTTAAAGAAATGGATAACACAGATAAAGGCGAATTAATAAAGCTAAATTTTTGGGATAACAAAACACATCTACATTTATACAGTATTTACAGTCCTCCCAGGAATGTACCGGATCTCTCACTTATTGACCAATTAAATAAAACAATCGTAATTGGGGATTTCAATGCACATTCCAAAAGATGGGGTTATGAAAAAGTGGATTCTACAGGGAAGATAGTGGAAGAATTTTTGAATACCACAACTTTTGAACTGATTTATAGTAAAGAAGATCCCACAACCTTCATACATTATTCTGGAGCGGGCAGTAACCCAGACCTCTTGTTAGCTACAACAGATATTGTTTCAAAAATTAAAAAACAAGTTATAGAAGATCCAAGTTCTGGTCACAGAGCGGTAATTGCTGATATAAAACTAGAGAATACAAATAACAGTCAAGGTCTTACGAATCTGTATTGGAACTTCAAAAAAGCAGATTGGAACAAATATAAAACTGAATTAGAACATAAATTTAAAGAACAAACAAACTCACAGCTGCATGACCAACCAGATCATATGAACAAAGAATTCTGTAAAGTCATCCTAGAAGCTGCAAAAAAACATATTCCTCGTGGAAGAATTAAAAATTTCAAACCCTTTTGGAACCCCCAGTTAGAAGAACTGAAAAAGCAAAGGGATGTAGCTAGAAATACAGCTGAACAAACAAAAAACATATCAGATACACAAATATGGCGGAAGAAATGTGCCTCACTAAAAAAAGAAATTAATACTGCTAAAAGGAATCAGTTTAATAATTTCTTAGAAAAAATGGATTATAGGACAGATGGTAACAAAGCTCATAAGTTCATAAAAAATGTCAAGGACAGGAAAGAAAACAACAGCACACCTATCATACACAACAATAAAATGTTAGTAAATGATGCAGTCATAGCCGAAACATTCAATAAATATTATGCTAATGCACACAAAGTAACAAGAAATAATAAAAAGGAACGTAAAGAATTTAAGAAAGATTTGAAACAAGAAAGAGAATGTAATCCTAACACTCAGTGCAATATCTTTTTTCAAAATTTTAATATGCAAGAATTGAACATTGCAATAAATAATCTAAAAAACAAAAAGTCTCCTGGACCAGATCACATACATCCAGAGTTCATAAAAAACCTTGGAAAAACAGCAAAACAACAACTACTGAAACTCTACAATCTATCCTGGAAAACCACTGTACCTGCTGAATGGCGAAAAGCAATAATTGTCCCACTCTTGAAGAAAGACAAAACAGCATCAGAAATAAATTATAGACCAATAGCTCTTACCAGCATAATAGCAAAAGTGATGGAAAGAATGGTGTCAAACAGGTTAAATTGGTTCCTAGAATCACAAAATTTAATATCCCTATGTCAAGCTGGATTCAGAGAGTTCCACTCTACAAATGAACAAGTCTTACTTCTCAGTCAAGAAATCAAAGACTCCTTCAATAGAAAAGAAGATAATTTATCAGTTTTTATTGATTTTCAAAGTGCATATGATTCTATATGCAGAACAAAACTACTAAAGAAAGTAAAAAAAATAGGGATACAAGGTCCAATGTTTTCATGGCTATGTCATTTCCTAACACAACGCTTTATTGCAACCAGATATGGAAGAAATATATCTAAATATAAACAAATACACCGTGGCTTGCCACAAGGTGCAGTGCTCAGCACTACACTTTTTAATATATTTATTAATGATCTACCACCACAAATACAAGAATCAGGCATGAAGTGTGCACTATTTGCTGATGACTTGGTAATGTGGACTTCAAAACCAAAAAGCAAAAGTACAGAACTGGAAAAAACCATGCAACAATCCTTAACCAACTTACAGAGGTGGACCAAAGAAAATTTAATGACTGTTAATACAACAAAATCAAACTACCAAATCTTTTCACTAAGAAAAAAACCACTAAAAATAAAACTAAATTTTGAGGGTCAACAATTATCAGAAACAAAGGAAGCAAAGTATTTAGGAGTTACATTTGATACCAAACTTACATGGACCAAACATATAGAAAATGTAATACAAAGAGCAGAGAGGCGCCTTTCACTGTTAAACCGTCTAACAGGAATGATGTGGGGATGTTCCAGAGCAACGCTTAACACAACATACAATGTATATATCAAACCATTATTTACTTACTGCAGCGAAGTTCTTGTAACAGCAAACACAAAAAAAATTCAAATCTTTCAAAACCAAAGTCTGAGATTAATTACAGGTGCTATCAAAACCACACCAATAGCAGCTATGGAAATACTAACCAACCAATACCCCATTGAATATGAAATACAAAAAGCGGCTCTTATTCAACACGAAAAGTTGATCAGACTCCCATTCAATACATGGCACAAGAGAAATTTTACACATACACTAAAGACTCAGGAGAGCTTTCTTTCCAAAATTCAAGACATCAAGAAGGATGTACACCTTCCTAATTCAAAGGAAAACTTCATATCTAAAGTCAATCCAATACATACATTAGACATCACATATTATTTACACCTGACAGAAAAAGTTAAAAAAAAGTGATACTCCAACTAGTGTTCTAAAATTATTGGCATTAGAGACAATCCATACTAGATTTCCAGAACATGAGTGGCTCCATATTTATACTGATGGATCATTGATATCAAACCAAGATGGAGCAGGTGCTGGAGTCACATGTCACCTCTTTTCCTATTACAAATCTTTAAGTTATGGAACTACTAACTTTGATGGAGAAATTGAAGCAATTCGAATGGCCCTACAAAATCTTTTGTACAGAATTTCACATTTTCAGCAAGCAGTTGTTCTCTCAGATTCCAGGGCAGCAATTATAGCAATTACTTCCAAGTTGTCACCAAAAAACCAAACTATTATAGAATGTTGGAAGATGCTTAGCCATCTAACAGCACTTCAAAAACACCTAGTCTTCCAATGGATACCGGCTCACTGTGGACTGAGTGGTAATGAGAAAGCTGATTTTCTTGCAAAAAAGGGTACCAGCGGTGTACAAAAATCTATAGTTAATCTACCATTTTATGCAGCTAAAAGATTAGTCAACTCTGAATTCAAAAAAATTGTTGCAAAATATTACTATGAAAAATCAAAGAATAAAAGATGGGAACTACCAAACATCCAAACAGTGATTCCTGAGTATCCTCGAAAAACAGCAGTTGCAACCTTCAGGTTGATTACAGGACATGATTGTCTGGCAAAACATTTAAACAGAATTGGGATATATTCTTCACCACTCTGTCCTCTATGTGATCTGCAAGAGGAAATGGATCGAGACCACCTTCAAATATGCCCGGCCACTTCTAATGCCCCATCCACCAGTGAAAAATATTGGAGAGCAAGAGGATTAATGACTTCATTGTCAGAAATCCAGCATTAGCTAACAACAACAACATTTTTTGTATAGTAAGAATTGGTCTATCTCTTAAGGTTTACCAGTTTACCAAAAGTCATCCAGAGTAAATAGAACTTCATGGACTATAGCCAGAAAATTCAAGATACACATTTCATTTGTCATAAAAATATCTCAAGCATATTTCACTTTAATCAAAATCGTTTGAGCCATTTTCAAGAAAATCAAAATTTTCCACGTAAAGGGTAGTTTAAAGTAAAGGAATTTTCTTCAAAATCTTTGTGTCGCAACCTTGAAGGACATTAAACTTAAGTATCAACTTAGGTTTTTGACTGACTTTTTGTTTTTGGGTTATGCTGTTCACAGACTGACAGACACACACACTCTGACCTTTTTCTAAAACTGCTTTTTTTTTTTATTCAGGGGGCCTCAAAACATATATTTCCAGTGAAATCTTGACATAAAATTTGTGGGTGGAATACAATATTTCCGCTACTTTATGTAGTAGAGAAAGTAAAAATCATGTGTTGCACTCACATGACTTTATCTACTCTTGTACTAACCATTCTTACAAACTCTTATTCTTGTATGTTCTTCATGTTAGTTAAGATAAACATTTGTACAACTTACCTTATTGCTTATTTCCTTGTAGGTGCAAGGGGAATATTAGAATACAGTAAGCTTTGAGCAATAGTCAGATCTTTTAAAGCTTTGAGATCCCTTTCTACTTGCACGCTTAACATATAAAAAAATTAACAACAATGTTCCATTCCGTGAAAGTTTAAGTTTTTTGAAACTCGCACAAATAAGAAGGAATATCTCTGAAATGGTTCACCCTACAGAAACATATATTTAGACATAAATTGTGTGTTTTAGTGAGATCTACATTTTTTGTACAGTAACATTTTGTCTCTCTCATGGTTAACGAGTTATTCAAAAGTCATCCAGAGTAAACAGGACTACACAGGCTATAGACAGAAAATTCAAAATCTTATATATTTAAATGAGCAATTCTTGTATATAAATAAATATATTCCGCATAACTTGGAAACGGCTCTAATGATTTCCATCAAATTTTGTATTCACATAGGGTTTTGCTTTCTAAGTTCTTCTATATAGGTGTAATTCCCGAAAAAAAAACAATTTTACATAAAAAATAACATTTTTTATTCCCGCTTCTACAGTGCAATTCTTGTATATATGTATATTCCCGGTATTTCAGAAACGGCTCTAAAGATTTGATTAAATTTTTGTATACATGCATATTACATTCACAGTGTTTTCTCTACTCACTTTTATGTAACACATTGATATCTCTTTCTCTACACACTCTTCTATAAACAATTTTTCATAAAAAACGTGATATTACACACACACACACATTTTTATCCCCAGTTTGAAAATAAGTCATACCATGTTCTGTATGTTTGAAACAGAAATGCTATTACATTCACACTGCTTTTTCCTCTCACTTTATGGTAATACTTTCACATCTCTCTCTTCTCACTCTTCTACAAAGAAGTCATACAATTTTGTGCATGATAGAAATAGAAATGCTACGTATTACATTCACACTGTGTTTTCTACTTACTTTTGGGTAACGCATTCATAACTGTTTCTCTATTCACTCTCTAACCTGGAGTCAATCGCAGCACCAAAAAACTGAACTCCATAGTGGAACAAATGCTCAACGAAAACCTCAAACTAGGTGGAAATCTATGGGGCAGGCCTGCGTTCAGCAGTAGACGTTTTTCAGCTGAAATGGTGTTTATGAAATATTTATATGTATTTCTATATCATGGAAATGACTCTTAACAATTCCGAAAAAAATGATTAGTTAACGTTTTGCCTTTCAGGTTTATCTAAGTATCTTCTCCCACAAAAAAAAAAAAGAAGGGATTTCACAAAAAAGAGGCGAAAAACGCCGAGCGAAGCTCGGTCGCCCAGGTACTATCCATTTTATTTGTCATAAAAATAATTTAAACATGTCATAATCAAAATCGTTTGAGCTGTTTTCAAGAAAATCAAAATGTTCCATATAGAGGGTAGTTTAGGGTGGGATTATATTCTTCAAAATCTTCGTGTCGCATCCTTGAAAGACATTAAACTTAAATACCAACCTTGGTTTTTAACTGACATCGTTTTTGAGTTATGCTGTTCACAGACTGCCAGACACACACACACACACACACACACACACACACACACACACACACTGACCTTTTTCTAAAAGTGCTTTTCTTTTTGGATTCAGCGTGCCTCAAAACATATATTTCTGCTTAAATGTTGGCTTCAAATTTTAGGTGGAATACAATACTTCCTCTACTTATCAGTAGAGAAAGTAAAAATGAATGATGTTCCATCTCAGGTTTTCTTAAACTGATACAAATAACAAGGAATATCTTGGAAATGGTTCACTCTATAAAAAAATTTATTTTGACATAAATTGTATGTTTTGGCGAGATCTACATTTTTTGCAGAGTAAAATTTTGTCTATATCTTACAGTTTATGAGCTATTCAAAAGTCATCCAGAGTAAACAGGGCTACATAGGCTATAGTCAGAAAATTCAAAATATACATTTCATTTTTCATACAAATATCTTAAACATATGGCATTTTAATCAAAATCATAAGAGGCATTTTCAAGGAAATCAAAATTTTTTAAAAATTTTCCATGTAAAGGATAGTTTAGAGTGGGGCTATTTTCTTCAAAATCTTCGTGTCGCATCCTTGAAAAACATTAAACTTAAGTACCAATTTTTGTTTTTAACCGACTTTTCGTTTTTGAGTTATGCTGTCCACAGACACACACAGAGACCTTTTCCTAAAAATTCTTTTTTTGGATTCAGGGGGTCTCAAAACATTTCTGGTGAAATCTCGACACCAAATTTTTGGGTGGTATACAATACTTCCTTCACTTACCAATAGAGAAAGTAAAAAAGAGGTGCTTTCTTGCTATGGAGAGTTGAAGTACCAATCATACAGAGTATATACTTGCAAGAAGCAAAATATCACATTTTAACTTCAAAATATTCTTTAACAAATACAAAATCAAAAACTGCAAATAGGAAATAATTATGAAAGCTAGCATAGCTGAAACCCCAAAAATATAGATCAGACTTCTTTTTCTTCGTCTTTGGCCTCCCTAACAAATATGCTCCATTCCAATTGATCTCTTGCTTTAGCTCTCCATCTCCTAATGTTTGTTCTTCTAATGCCAGCCTGTACATATCAATCCATCTCTTCTTCGCTCTTCCAACTTTGCTCCTATCTATTTTGGCCTTCATAAATCAGTCAATCCACTTAAAATTCAGCAAATTTACATCTCTTATGTGCTTTTACTTCCTCTACTGCAGAGGAAGCATTAATACCAAAATCTTTTTGTTGAGTGAGAATGAGATCTCACTTAGAAGCAAATGTTTTGAGCTTCCTTGTTTTAATTAAAGCATAATTACCCTGCAGAGAGGATGAATGTAAAACTGGTGCAGAAACTAACTTACATTAGTGCATAACATAAGAATTGTTGAAAAAAAAATAAGAGAAACATTGTATAAGGCAGCTTTCTTGCATAGGATGTTAGGGGTATGAGTGTGTAGATTTCATATGATGGTAGATTCAAATATGACGAATAGAAAAGTCCAATAACAAGTTCAGCTATTGTGAAAAGTAAAGGAGATAATTGAACATTATTGAATACATTATCTGCACAGTCTGGCAACAGTAGGAATGAAGAAGCAAATGTTTTGTTTACTAATACAGCTACTGCTGTATTCATGTGTTCATACCTACAATGAGAAAGTCTAAACTAGCCCAGCCCTAGAAAACTGGTGTTTGTGTGTCTGTTATCTGCTGCTTCAAGTAACAAAGGGAGGGGTGTTATTCTTTCAAGCTTTCCAAGCAGTATTCATGAGATTTAGGCAGTGTTAGCATTCCTGACCTTCCGCTTAGCATGGTAGCCAAACATATGTCTACAAATAGGTTCTAACAGACATTCTAGAATCCAATTATTTCATTTCATTTGATGGCTAAACAACTCGGTTTAACAACAAATGAAAGAGATGCAAATAACTCATTTTTAAAGCTTTACCTCTCTATGTTAATTGCAGAAGTATACAATAAAGGAGTTGTGACATATGGGTAATCAAACATTTGACCAATTTTTATTTTTTATTATTTATTATGCAAGCGTGTGCTATGCAGGAAAATTATAGTCATCCTTCAGCTTAGCAACAAAAAGTCGCCATTGAAGTCCGCACATTCATACCCTATACCTTGTATATTCACTTTTTTTATCTATAGACACTCCAGTTTACATTATAGTTTTAGATGCATTGTGAAATGATTAGAAACTGTTAAACTAAACGTGGTAACTTCTACATTTTCCATTATGAGATATCCCAAGTGGAAATAGGTCATTAAAACAAGCTTTGACTGTTTTCAATGATATGAATGCAGCAATAGAAATATACTTTAGTAAGATGGGTTATACTGTAGATTAGGGGTTGCATAACTTTTCATAATGGTGGCTACATTAACTGTCCAAGAATGAATCGTAAGTGAAGCCTTATAGGTTTAAGATATGAACAATAAACTCGCAGGTGTGAGGTGCACAGATAAGATTATTTTTCAAACACAGTGTTTTATTGAATCAAACTCTATGCTTACATATTAATAAATTATATAATTAAATACTTAACACATAGTATTTTATTTATAGTCGTCTGTTACTTGAATATTTTTTACATTAATGGCCATTCATATTCAATTATAAAAATAAAATTGACTTTTCTGTGCTATAATTGGGGATATTTGTGGTTCTAATTCTGTGCTATTACCAAAACGAATTCTAAATGTTCATAAATCATAGCAGACGTATATTTAAATTTGACATTTTGAAATTGTCTTAACAGATATATGTTGATGTGAACACTGATATTAGTCCTCAAGCAAAGAAATGAACCACTAAGCCAAAAATTGTAGAAGTTTATAACACTAACTTCCTTGTATATGTCCTTAAGCAGCTCATTACACAGTATAGCAATTAAAAATCTGAATGCTTAATTTTATGTCATTGGAATTCATGAATAAGCTAATCTAATGCAGGTACATTGTTTATTTTTATTTATATTATTTATAGATAGATGGATCAGGTTCAGCCCTTGAGCTGTAGTTTGGCATACTCTGCTGTAGATTAAAACTACATTTCCAAACTTTTGTAAAACTGTGTGATCAAAACAATTTAAGGTTAGGTATGAGCACCAAATTGTAGAACACCTTGTTGAAACTGTAGTTTTCTTTGGTTTTTCTTTTTTTCTTTTTTTTTATTATACATTGCCTTGTTAAAAATATTTTATTTTCTTCCTGACCAAGAATTTATTCTCAGCTGATGTTATATATGTTGCAGGCTTCTTCTGATACCTGTCATGTTGCAAAGATCCTAGACGTATCATGAAGAGTCACGTGTGCTGAAACAAATGTGAATGTACATGTCTGCCATGGTTCTTCACATGGGCATCGCAAAGAGGGGGGAGGGGGAGCAAGGGGTGTCGTGGTCCCCCCTTGGAAGTTGGTGAACTTAATGTGCAATCAATCACAGACTATTAAACTATTATTTTAATTTTGATGTAATGAACAATATTTATTTAGCACAGATTAATATGGTTATCTGTAGCAAACATTATAAATTTTCACAATAAAATAATGATTTAATATTATCTGATTGCAAACTCCCAACATGTGCTCTCCCCCCCCCCCCCCCCCCCCCTCGAAAAAAGTCCGCTGACGCTCATGGTTCTTCATGAAATTATGGAACTTGTAAGGCTATCTCTAACCTAACGTTTATTAGGTACCTGCCAGCTTTTAGAGGCCCTGTCAGATTGTTATAGAATAAACTTACACCATACATCAGCTTTTCATGATCTGTCTAGGATCTTCAAGTACTTACAAGATTTGAATAAAAGCTTACAATATACGCACTGTTCCAAGTCAAGAATATGCAAAATCTATAGCTGCTATTTGCAAAACCTCATTTATGAATCATGAAAATTTAAGAAACACAGAAGAATTACTGGAACTGAATTTATTGCTTTATGTCCTAATTTCAAATTAATAAATACAGTAACCCTGTGTTGTGTTTGCTCCGTTAAATGAACCTTTTCAGTTATTCTATCTTGTATATACAACTCACATGTTTCTCTTTTAGGCACCTACGTAATTCAAAGTGCAGACCATGCTGCCTCTTTTGTGAAGCTCTCCAAACATCTGGCTACACATCTGCAGCAATAACGTGAGTCATTTCCCTAAATTTGCTTTGTCCATTCATGTTGCATTACATTAAAAAGGTTAAAATGTAGCTATCTTCCCAATTTCTGCTATAATTAACTGCACTAATATATGTATGAAGTAAAGTTTGAAAGACAATATTTTCATAAACTTTGCCCACATAAAAACATTAACTAACCCTGCAGTGCAAAAGCCCTTTCTGTCCTTATGCCCCCCACCTTTCGCCACTACAGGTGTCATGAGTAGGGTGTAGCGTTGAAGTGTGGGACATAGTGCCCTGTTCCCTCCCGGCAGAATATATGCAGTCTTTGCAACCATAGGCCACTACTTCTCAATCAAGTAGCCCCTCAAGGACCTATTGACGCGAAGTGCACCAAACCAGATCTCTTAGCAGGAGAAAATCCCCATGTCAGTACCGGAAATTGAACCCGGGTATCCTGCTTGCACTGTGCTAAGGAGACAACTATATAAAAACATTAGCCTGTCAAAAATATAACCGTACTAATAAGCCAAAGAGCTGAAAAATGGTTATTGGCTTGCAAACTGCATGCTCAGTAATATTATTTTGTTTATGTATAATTATATTTTAGTTCTAATAAAAGTTACCATCCAAAAGAACATATCAAAGAACTAAGGGAATGACAATATGTAACATAGCAAGCTGGTTGTGTCTGTACATTGTGACTGTGTTAAAATGCTGTGAATATGAAGCACACAAAGACCAAGAGACTTGTCATTTAACAGACATCCATGGCTGAATGCCAGAAGTCAGTCATCACTACAGATAACCGTGAAATCCTACAAAGTTCTACTGTTGCTATTTAAAGCATTATGAACAGCTATTCATTTTTATTTTAAACAAGCCTTTATAATGCCCTTGGACTAGAAATATGTTATAACAAAGACAGAACTGGTGGTGTCCAGCTTGTTCGTAAGCATTCTTAACATGTTCCCATCATCTTATGAACAGATCTTTAAACATTAGAAAATATATATTATTTAATAGTATATATTACATTTTTGTAATGATTTATTACATACTTCAGAACAAATACTAAAGAATTTATTGTAATATTGAATTAGTTCACATCATTTGTGTTTAATTTAATCACACTATAGTATATATGCTATTTTGCAGTAAACTAATAATTATTATAATAAAAGTTTAGTCACCCTCTTCAATTATTCTTATTCATTTTTTGAGCATTCATGTTAAATTTGTTTAACAAGAGTAACACCTGATAGACACAGCATACATTGAGCTCACAATCACATAAACTTCACTGCATGGTCCTTGTTAGGTTAATGCTCCAAGCTAGAACAGCTCATGGTATTATTTAACCTATAGTTATTAATTATAGGCTTAATAGTCCAGCAACATTAAAGAGGATTCATGTTATGTATGTTCGTAGTGCATGTGGTGACACAGTGTGGGGAACTGGTTCTGTTGGTCTGCTCTAGACTAAACATGCATAACTTCATTATTTCGGTAGCTCACCTATTAAGCATAGTTATGTATGATCTACCTCTTCTCTTTGATATTTTCATTAGTTCTTCAAATATATGTATTATAAAAACACAAATCTCTTTGCAGGCTCATAAAATTAATTTGATGTATAACGTATATAGGCTTCCCCAGCATCTGTGCGGTTAAAATTCATCTTTTTGCTATTGTAGTTTTCATATACTTATTTGCTCTTTCCCAACTGATATCTTCAGCAGTTTAGCCTTAAATACATAGGCAAAAAGAGAGATTAATCATGTGCACTGTCACAAAATTATCCATATAAGGTGTATTGCATACCATAATACAACTGGATATTCATAAATGTCTAGACAATGCTCAAATTTTAGTTGTCGAGGACCATTTGCCGAAATGGTACTTTGAGAGTTACACGATTCAGCAAGCCCCTCATGAATTCATCCCAGCCTTTCTCAGCAAATGGTAGCAATTCTTTGTACAGGACAGGCCAGTATTGGTTGGCAAATTCCAGTGCTGCTGTATCTGAAAGAAAATAAGAAGCATGAAGTACCGTAATTAAAAGTATAATTCAATAAAAATGCAATAATTTATTGTAAGGATAGACTGTTAATACAGGCAGTACTCCTTTCTAACACATTACCCTCAACTTAAAAGATTTACTATGGATGCTTATTAAATGTCTAAAACTTAGTTAAGCTTATTCCTTTATTTATTTCTTGATAACCAAAATAAGCCTTCATAACACATTTAGTTGCATATTTTGAAATTTAATGCTCTTTGTATGAACATGAGAGAAAAAAGAAATGAACAGCAACTTATTGTTTCAAAAAGTATTAAGTATTTAAAAATTCAAACCAATAACAAATAATATCTCACAAATGGTTAATGCTACAAAAATGTTTATCATAAATTGTGTCTTTTAGTAAGATCTAATTTTTTGTGTAGTAAGATTTACTCTTTCTCTATAGTTAAGCAATTACAGTTGAACCTGGTTTATGCATACATCAAGGGGTAGAGGGAAGATTACTTGTAACTCAGAATTACTTAGAAACGGGATTTTGATAAGGCATCCTATTTTTTTAAAAGAAAAAAGCAGTATAGTGGGCCTACATGTGTAAAATTTTACTAACAACAAAGATATGTACCAAGAAAACATTATTTTGAACTTGGTCCAGCTTTAAAGAAATCAATTAATTTGACTTGTTTGACTTTTCTTGCATTGAATGCATACACCTCATACTGATAATGTACCTGGCGTGGCATATGGTAAGTAATTCCTAAGTCTGAAGCAATTTCAGTTTTGTGTGGATAAAGTTCCACCTCTCATAAATTTGACTTTCTGATCTACTGTATAACATTTCCTTTTTCTGTTCTCCATGGCTGATTAAAAGCAATTGAGAACTGAAAGACAAAAGTGCTCTTCAACATTAAACACCAGATACCAAACATTTTTATCATTACTTCTTGGTTGTTGCTGTGATATTGTCATGCCAAAAGTGCCGGCTCTACCAGCAAACGTCTTTGTCTTTTCTTTCCACGGCCAAAAGCCGCCCACTCAATTTGCGTCTTTCTCAACAAAGATAAGAAAAATATACCTCTAGTTCCTTTTTAGATAGTGTGTGTCATATGCTCATTATAATTATGTAAATCTCAATTGTATTTGACTGACATTTAATACACATAACAGTGAATTATGTATAAATAAGGTTCTATTAACATGTTTCTAAATTACATTTTGATGGAACCTACAAAAATGTTACGTATAAATATGAATTTCTTAGCACTGGGTTACATATAAAGCAGATTCAACTGTACAAAAAGTCATTCAAAATCAAGGATTTCATAGGCTGTCTCAGAGAATTCAGGATACACCTACATTTTATTTCTCATGGAAATATCTTAAACATATGGTGTTTCAATCAAGAGCATTAGAGCCATTTTTGAGAAAATAAAAAGTATTGAAAGATTTTTCCACATAAGGATTGTTTGGGGTGTGGGGATTTTCTGAACATATTCATGTAACATCCTTGGAAGATGCTGAACTTACACACCAAGTTTAGCACTTAATTGACTTTTCAGTTTTGAGTTATGCTTTTCACAGGCAAATATATGCATATGTTTGTATAAAAACACTCTGATTCAGGGAACCACAAATCATATTTCTGCTGAAATCTTGATATCCAACTTTTTGGTGGAATACATTACTTCCTCTAATTACTATAGATAGGCAATAGAGAAAATAGAAATATATTTCATCCAATCATGACAGTGTCTTAGCTAATATCCTGCATGCGTTTCTAATTTATTAAGCAGGTTTTTCTTGTTTTTTGAAAATGGAATTATATTTATTAATTTGAAAACCCGTTATGGATCTGTGGGGTAATATGGATCCTTATAAAAGAGTATAAACTTACTAAGTTCACGGCTGCCTGTAAACAGATTAGAGGCATAGACTTTCATGTCACCAACTTCAGGTCTCATACCAACCCGTCTGACTTTCAGGTACTGCTCACCATTCACATCCACAAGATCACCATATATCTTCCAAGTTCCACTTATATCACCTGTTAAACATATTTAAATAAAATGTTCATTGTTCTGTTTAATGACCAGGAACAGATTTTGGTAGCAGTAAGACTGAATAACTCATTTCTGGACATCTACAATATTAAGTATTAAAAGCAGAAGCATTATTAACAGTGAAATATTCTTTGTGTTCGAGTTCAATTTTATGATTCACCTTTCTACACTCACCTTCACTTTAGAACATTACAGTGTTTTCAACTTTTTAAAGTGAAGGTGAGTGTAAAAAAGTTATTCATAAAAACAAATTAAAACATCTACAACATTGCTTAAATACTGAGCAAATGAGGACTAAGATTGTGGAGCTAGGTCAGTTTTGACAACCTTATTCCCACACTTAAGGAAGTATTTAAGGGGAAAGGAGGGTCCTGGGAATCCAGACACTGCCCCTAAATGTCCTTTCACCTTCTATAAGGAAAATCAATCATAGTACTGTGTTGTGAAACACTTTCAACAGTATCTTATGAAAATATGCTAAATACATTTTAGATAAATCAAATTATATAAAGTAGCCATATTTTAATTTAAAAGGTGAGTTAAATAATAACACTGAACAACACTTACAACATATTTCTCCGGGACGCGTTTCGAAGGTAACTTTCCTCCATTACCAACCGGACAATCACTGGGTTTCCATGGTGCTTGATGGTGCAGATGGTGATGCTTCTTCTGGTGTTTCTTCTGGTGGCGGTTCAATGAACTTACTGAAAATGTCTCTCTGAGGAATGTCGAAATTAAATACTCGGTTTTTTTAATTTCGACATTCCTCAGAGAGACATTTTCAGTAAGTTCATCGAACAGCCACCAGAAGAAACAACAGAAGAAGCATCACCATCTGCACCATCAAGCACCATGGAAACCCAGTGATTGTCCGGTTGATAATGGAGGAAAGTTACCTTCGAAACGCGTCCCGGAGAAATATGTTGTAAGTGTTGTTCAGTGTTATTATTTAACTCACCTTTTAAATTAAATTAATTACAGCAACACTGTTTTCAAACTTCTATGAAAGAAAGATAGCCATATTTTGTTTTCTAACCATTGCTAAATAATGTATTAATAGTAAATTAGAGTCATGTAAAGTAGCTAATAGGACTGTTATTTGCTCTTATTCTCAAAATTAAATATTTTAAAAGGTTCAGAAGCGATGGCTGTGATGTCATTATCAGTGTTATCAATGAACAATGACCGCCAAAACATAAAAATATGGTGCTCTCTAAAAAGCGGTTACTATTACTGCTATTGCTCTCTTCAATATCAGTGAAAAATATTGGAGAGCAAGAGGATTAATGACTTCATTGTCAGAAATCCAGCATTAGCCAACAACATGAACACTCATATCACTACAAACCTGTGCCTTATGTTACCACATGTGTATAAAAATGCATTTCAATAAAGAGCTTTACTTTATAGGTTTAACAATTGGAACTCCTCTCTGCTCACTGTCAGCATTGCTGTGATATTATACTGGTGGAATTAACAATTTCAGCAATAATACAAAATCATTAGATATTTATGAACTTCTGTGTCAAGTTAAGTGCAACTGAAGGAAAACCTTGTTAAAAAATTTTGAAGATCAGTACAGAATAACCATTAAAATATAATACATGCATGTAATGTTTTTGCTTTAAATATGGCTCCCATAGCTTTTAAAAGAGATATTGAATTTCAGAAAGGTAATACAAATAAATTACATCTAATGCTATAGATATGAAGCTGAATAATCGTTGTGTCCTAGTTATTGGATCGCCATTTGAAGCTGAAGTCGTTGGTGACGTGGTGTTACCCTTTGAAGTGTTTTGCTCCGGCTAGTTCTGCAAGAGATCTCTTACTTTTATCTCGGGTTTGCGTAAGTGTAATGGACAACCCAAGAACAACTTTGCATATCATTTATTGCGTATTAAATATTTTCGGGAGCTATGCCGAAAATATTTGTATCTGTAGAGGAATCGCACTCACATCCGCGCAGCACGACCTGCCGTACTGGTCTCTGGTTGAGTAGTGACCTGACGCTTTCTCTCTTACCCACGCTAAGAAGACCGTTCTTCCATTTGAATGTCATGACGTCATCCAAGAAAGCCTCGTATCCAAAATGCTATTTCCTTTTCCCGCAATTTAGAAATGTCCCTTTCTATTATAACATGTTCTTTTATGAATTTCGAATATATAATTACCTTTTTAGGATTAAACGATGTTTACTTTATATTTTTATTAAATATATCGCGCGACTTTTAAGGTTTGTAGAACTGACTTTCGAACGTGTATTTAAACTATGTAGTATGACGTCATGACTCGCTAATTTCAAACCAATAATGTGTTTATCCTACAACTTTAACGACTATTATTTACTCATATCTTGCTCACCTTACAACACTTTCTGCTCTATTATCTATTTATGTTATTACTTAACACTTATCGCAAATCTCACATCCGGCAATTAAATTAAAACGTGTCTTTTTCAAAAGCCCATTCGATCGGAAATCTAAATTTCGGTATCAGATAACACAGAAAAACTTGTGTTGTGGAAACAATAAATTAACTTTGCCCTGTGTATACGTAAAGCTAATTTTGATGTTTTTGCTATAAATTCAGAAGCTCATGCTCATAATATGCAGAATTAAAATAGGTGCACCTAGAAATTGGGACGTATAACAGCCAAGATTTATTGTTTTAAAAGTTTTGTATGAAGGCTGGTTTACATACATCGACAACGGTAATGATAACCAGAAAAAGAGACTTGAAATGCATGTATTCAAATGGGACAACCAACAGCAAGCCTTCCCGGGGTCCAGGACTATAAGCAAGACTTGGCCAAGATCAAACCTTGGTGTTGCCATTACCAGGCACAGCATATTAGATCCATTAAGGGCATATTAAAGACTTCTTTTTCTTCCTTCAAAGTGACCGTCACGTAAACGGCTGCTAGAGCTCTTGCTAGTCACAATTCTGGGAAAATCAAACTGGAAATAATTTTATATAACAATAAGGAACAACTAATTCTAATTTATAAATATTTTGTTCTTCTCTTATTGACTTATTTCTTAGAGGAGATAGAATAAGAAATGAGTCAATAAGAGAAGAACTAAATATTTATAAATTAGAATACAAAATTAAAACAAATAACAAGAAATGGACACAACATTTAATGAGGATGAGTGAAGAAAGAATACCTAAGAGGACCTTTCTATATAACCCAAGAAGAGCACAAGATGTTGGCCGACCTCGCAGAAGATGGATTCCACTGATGACTTTACTGGAACGGATTCCATGTAGAAGATGAAGAATGAGGAACAACAAATAATTTTAGTGAAAGCTAGGAGTCTAAAGGACTGACACTTCCTGTTTTGTCACAATCGCAGATATACAATAGCTTCGCATTTATCAAAATTTGGCATTGGTTAACCCGTTTTTGTTGGCTGAATTGGAGAGCAGGTTAAAATTTTTTCATTGGTCAAAAGAAATGAATGACATCTCAGTGCACAATATCCACTATCTATTCCTGTTGTTGGTGGACTGTTGTGAACCAAAATGTTCATTCTATTCCCATTGTCATTGTTGTTACTGAGTTCTCAAATACTATGCTGGTTTGCATTAAAAAGGCACAGTTGATACTAATACATTATTCCATTGTTCCAGGCAATGTCTGAGGTATGTTTCTACATATTCTGGGGTTGTTGTAGTGTTTAACGCCCGCTTTTACTACTACGGCACCATAGGCGGTGACACTGATGACACATGGAATGAAGATGGAGCACCAGTGGAATGAGATGGCGGGGGAAACCGGAGCACCCGGAGAAAACCCGCCCTGACACCTCGTCCACCACGAATACCATATGCAGGTTCCTGGGATCGAACCAGGGCCGGCTAGGTGGTAGGCGAGCGTGCTAACCGCTCGGCCACGGCACCGCCCTACATATTTTGAAAATAATATTGTCTGTATGTAGAAGTATTTCACATTTAAAAAAAAAATGAGACAGCTTTATAATTTTTAAAAAAAAAACATTTGATAGCTTGATTACTTACGCATGCTGATGTTGTAGACACCTTTTCCAGAAATGGGGAATGCAGCAATCTTTCCCTCTGCCTTGTATTCACCTTCAACAAATACTGATGGTATCTTAAAATCAACCTCCACTGTCATATTTGATGGGTCTACCAGATTTGTCCTATAGACAAAAAACAAAACATACCTCTAAATCATTTGATATAGAAAGCATTTGTAAAAAGCCCAATAGAAGTTATTTTGCCTTTGTTGAAAATGTATGGTAATAATGCTTAAAACTCTGATGTATTATAATCACATGGCTTTCTCTACTCACTATCATTTATTTAAATACCTTCTACAAACTATTTTCACAACATCCTTTTACTTCCTCCACCATGTACAGTCTTATGATATGAATCTTATGATATATAACACTGGATTTTTCAATAAGACTCTACACTAGCTAACAAGGCTACACACGTGCAACAGTGGCTTAAGGACAATATTCCAGAGTTTATAGCACACCAAGATTGAACATCAGGAAGTCCAGATCTGAATCTGCTGGAATATCAACTATGGGACGTCATCAGGAGTTGAGCTTGCTTGACATAACAAAGAAATCTGGAAGCCCTAAAATGAGATTTGAAGCAAACACTGCAGAATTTGGACATAAATGTCATACATGATACTATAGATGGTTGGCCGTGCTGTTTGAAAGCCTGTGTGGCCTCCAAAGGAGGACATTTTGAGTAACTATCTATTCTTTGAATTCACTATATCATAGCTAGTAAATGGTATGAAAATATTTTTGATAGTGTCATTCTTTACTGTGCTACCTACATTTATAGTTGTTACAGAACTTATCACATGAATAGGTATAATAAGGCTGTTCCTAAATTATGCACGCCTGTGGACAAAAAAAAAAAAAAAAGAGTTATATGTGGAATGCCAAACTCAAGTCCTACAGGACACAGCACCTTGTTTACACCATCTGCGATGCAGGTGTGTACCAGCAGCAACAAGTTGACAAGTTCAAAATGTTAATACTACTAATGTATATGATCAATCAAGGTGCTGTGCTATGTAAGACTTAGATAAATTTGACCTCCAGATATTACTAACTTTTTTTGTCCATGGCTGTACAGTATAATTCCATTTCACCCTGTGTGGAGACCGGAGTTAAAGAATAGTCCCAACGTAGTCCATGCGTGTCATAGAAG
Source organism: Tenodera sinensis (assembly GCA_030765045.1). NCBI lineage: Eukaryota > Metazoa > Arthropoda > Insecta > Mantodea > Mantidae > Tenodera > Tenodera sinensis. Next base: position 102,671,951 of record CM060972.1, read on the forward strand.
GTGACTAAAATGGATACCCAGTGCTTGGGGGTATAGCTGAGCCACCCTAACTCTAGGGATATAAATAGGAGTCCTGATCCTCCAAGTTGGGGGTTCTGCACTAGGCTAATAATCTACTTCCAGAAAAAATAATTGTTATAAAATCCTCAAACGATCCTTGGAGTGGAAGGATCATAGGTAACCGACCCAATGCTAGGAAAATAGAAATGGCTTTTGGAACATGGAATATAAGAATCCCTCTTAAAGCAGGAGACTTGCCATAATATTAGAACAAATAACACAATATAGAGGAAAGAAAGAATTTGGAGTAGCACTCATAGTAACCAAAGGGAAGGAGGACAAAATAATAGGTTTTAAACTTATCAATGAAAAGATTTGAGTCCTCAGAGTAAAAACAAGCAATGCAAACATTAGCTTTATAAATGTACATGCACCCACAGAAGAAAAAGAAGTGATAAAAGAAGAATTTTATCAAAGATTAGAAGAAGAATATGAGAAGACACCTAACACAGATACAAAAATAATCCTCTACTTTAGGGACAGGTTAAGAGGCTCATTAGAAAACAGATGCATCGAAACCAATGCAAAAGAATTATACAATCACTTACCTCACTGGATTAAGGAAATAAATGAGGAACAAACAAAAATAAAAAAATTAAGTCTTATCTGAGAAAAAATGTTTTCTATACAGTACAAGAATACAAAAGGGCAAAATTATATATATAGAAAACAGTACCCCTCCTCATAACATTTGTTACAATTTGTTATAGAGTAAATTGGTTGCAGTGTAAATAATTTGTTATACTGTAAATAATGTTATACCTTTTTTCATATGACGAACCTTGTAAAACTATTACAGTTGGTGAATAAAGCTGAATCTGAATCTGAATCAGGAAGATTATTACCAAGGAATAATAGGAAAACAGCCTATATGAAAAGCAAGAAAATAAACAAAAACTGACTTTGCCACTGATAAAGAAATAATAATAGCATCAACATATTATCCACACAAAAGGATACCTAACCAAACATGGACCTCACCAGATGGCTAAATAAGTAACCAGATTGATCACATACAGTAACACAGTAGGAAAATAATGGATGTAAGATTATATAGAGGAGTAAATAATGAATCAGATCACTATCTGGTGAGATTTAGAATAAAATATAATAAAACACTATATAGATGGAAAAAGAGAAACAAAGCAGGTAAGTTTAAGAGGTGGAATCAGGACTGAAAAATTCAATGCCATAGCCGGGATTTGAACCATGGATCCTCCGCTTATCGAGCGGCTGCTTTAACCACTAAGCTACCATGGCCAACTTACCAGTACTACATTGAATTCCCCAGCTGATTCGTACTTTTTCCCAGTTCCACCTCTTAAACATTGCCCACATACAGCTTGTGTGTTTAAAAACACCAGCAGTAAGCTTGTTGAAATAAATAATAAAGCAGATAAGATTAACATGGAGAAGCTTAAAGACGAGGAAACTAAAACCATATACCAGGGGAAACTAATGCACAAGTTAGTAAGCCAAGTAGAAGAAGAGAGACATGGAAATACAGAAGAACTAAGGAACCTTACAGAACAAACCATACAAGAAACAGCACAGGAGATTTTAGGGATACAAATCCAAGATAATAACAGGAAATGGTTTGATGAAGAATGTCAAAGAATGGTTAAAGTCAAAAATGAAGCATGCAGTAAATATTTGAGAGGTCTGAGAGGTCTTTTACTCTTGAATCTTTTGCTTTGGGAAGCATATTGAACATCTTTTGTAGTTAATTTCACATTACCCAAAGTGTATCTGCTAGTATTATCACATCATTTCAGATTGTAGAATATTATTGGGAAGCCTGCAAGCAAATGATGACAAATCAAGAGCTTCAGAACTTTTGATTACTACTATGTTTGAGAGGTGGAATCAGGACTGAAAATTTCAATGCCATAGCCAGGATTTGAACCATGTGCTGATTGCACATCTTTTGTTTGCCACACCGGGTTCAACTGTTTTCTGATGCAGCGTTTGTCCGCGAGGGAGCTCTGTCACTTTGCCGAGGCGAAAGCTAGGCGTAGCAAGAGAAGGGGTTGTGTGGGTTAGACAGTCGTCACTGTAGCGTCAGGAGTTATGTAGCTTTTCTCTCTCTCTCTCTTCTTACTAGTAGAGACCGTAAGTATGAAGGTCGATTTTCTGTGAGAATGTAGTAAGAAGCCAAGGCAATCGAGCGTAATTCAGGCATCATGCTTATTCAAGTAATGACTTCTATGGGCAATTATTTTGTGGGTTTAAGTCGCCACTTACGCGGACAATCTGAGACTCAGATTTTAAATAGGTAAACCGGGGTGTATAACTTTAAATCGTGTTCAAATCAAATGGAGCAAAGTGTCAGGTTTAATGAAATTTGTTTGGTTAATTCAATTGGCAGATGAAATAGTCTAAAAATATACTTTGTTACACTACTTCATTCATATTCATTTCAATTGTCCACTTGTAATCATTATCACCCTTTAAAAACATGGAGATATATGTATTGTAATTTGATCAAGGGTGATCATTTGTAAGTTATAATTAATTAAAATTTGTTGACCCAAATCTCTCATTTTGTTTCTATGAAAAGGGGGGCACTCCTTTGTCAGAAAAGGTCCTGCCGTTTTCCCCATCAGTGTGATCCGTTTCCTTCTTCCCCGAAAGAATTTGACTGCATCCCGTGAAGGTCAGCTCAAGCTGTTCAGGAAAAGTGAATAAAATAGAACAAATCTTCCAAGAAATTTGTTCAAAATAGAACAAAATTTGAAATCTCTGAGCATTTCAGGTTTTATTGGTTAGTGCACATTTCTTTACAGGGTAAGAGAAAATTCTGTAATCTTTGTTACCCTAGATAACCATCCTGCTAGGTATTTTAATCAAACCTGCTGATGATAAACAGAGTTTTAAAAGCAATGAAATACACTTACCTAACAGCAAGGATTTGGGCATCCTTAAGGCCTTGGCAATCTGAATTCTTTACAATCATCTTTCCAGTAACGTCTCCTTGACGGTACTCAACTCGTGTTTCAGGCACATGAAGAGGATCCAGTGGTGGGACATCAAAATCTGGTTCTCCTAAAATATAATATTGGAATTACTTTTAGTTCCCCCTTAGTTATTCATTAGAACCAAAATTCTTACAACCAGCACATTTATCCCATAGCCACTATCAACAGTGAAAGAATAAAGCATAATTAACATTAATCAAAATATTGACTTACCATCGATCATCTTCTGCAAAGTGAACTGAAGAGTCTCCTTTGCACATTCATTAAAATTTGGGTCATTTCGTGCACATCCTCGGATGTAGGCCGCTGTTAAACAAACACCAAACCATTAAAAACATAGTGCAATGCTTCTCAGTGTTGATTTCTTTACATTGCTTTAATATTTCTATTGTTCATCATTGATTTTTGGGTGGAATCAACCAGGGGTGGACCCAAGGGGGAGTTTTAAAATTTTGGGGGGTACAAAAACCCCCCTGGTTGTTGTATCCCTCCCAAAATTTTAAAACTATTAAGGGCATAACCACAGAAAAAGGTATTCACATTAATTCGCAAACATATTCTAAGAATCTGTGCATTTTCTATGTTAATTATTTTCATTAAAATAATAAAGGTACATCTAAATATATTATAATAATGTCCTGCCATCGTAACTCAGAGCAGAAAGATGAATGGTTAATGACAAAATATGCTTCCCATAATCTCAATCCAAATTGTATGAGCATCTATGGCATTACGATAACACAAATTGCTCTTAGTTCAGTAGTAACAATGGAGGAGCTTATATCATCTTTGAATGGGTGTAATGAAATTATTTTCCCCTTCATACACAAGGCACTGAATGTTTTCTGCACTTTACTGGTAACTACAGCAACACCAGAATGTTCATTGTCAACATCACACTATCTGTAGAGCTATTTGAGGAATATAACGGGAGCAGACAGATTGAATGGACTAGCGTTAATGTATGTAGATAAAAATTTGGAAATTAAAACTCAAGAAGTACTGGGTAAAATGTGTAAAAAACATTGTTGGCTTCTTCTTTAAATGTAATTATATAACTCTGTAAGACATCTTTTATATACACAAGGTGGTTCATATGTTCCTTCTTATTTTTGGAGATAGCCAACGCTTCATAATCTGAAAGCAACAAGGTGGGAATTACTGTGCTTGTCGACCATTTGGTAGCCATGCAAATCTAGCCTGCTCTTCATGGGAAAAGTCTTAGACCTTAGTAGCAGTCATTTCCAAACGCATGTGCTGCTAAGGTCTATTTTCTCATGAAGAGTAGTCTAGATTTGCATGGCTACCAAATGGTCAACAAGCACAGTAGTTCCGACCTTGTTTATTTACCAGGTTTGAGGTTCTTTTAAAAAACTAAGCCCATGAAAGGCCAAGCCTTACCACCCAGCCGCTGCGTCCCCCACCTCGGCCCACTACAGGCGTCATTGGTGGGGTGCAGTATTGAAGGGTGGTACGTGGTCAGCGTCCCGATTCCTCCCGGCCAGTTATACGGTCTTCACGACCTGGAGCCGCTATTTTTCTATCAAGTAGTTTCTCAACTGGTCCCCTCGGGACCTAACGAGGCTGACTGCACCCCGTGCCAGACCTCCCAGATGGGATAAAATCCCCATGCTGGTACCGGAGATCGAACCCGGGTCCTCCGCGCCAGAGGCATGTTGAAGTTCTTTTACTTGCCCTAATCTACGGCATGCATGGAACCACCGGCTTTATTTCCCTGCCGAAGGAAGTCATGCTAATGATTTTATACCCGAAAAATCCATCGTCTTCCACCAGGTTTGCACCCGCGACCTTGGGAACTACATGCTATCATGTTACTCCTAGACCACGGAGAACGACTAATAATTAAATCCAAGATCGCTAGAAGAGAGTACCATAAACTCTGAGTTACACACTCAGAATAATAGCCTGGTCTCTGCACATCTACTTAGTATGTTATTTATAGTCAGGTATCTACAGTATTGGAATGAAAGGGAGCAGTGCCAGATAGAAATGTCGTCAGCTTGTCTTACAGCGATTAACCTACATTAGATTGTGCAAGCCAGCAATCAAAACAATGCTAGACACAAAACGCACAATTTGTACTAGCTTGACGTTGTCATACAATTAGATATAATAACCAAGTTCAATATGTAGGTGTTACGTGACAGCGCTAACCACCGTTCTTTCCACTGTTCATGTCCGCTAGCAAGGTATTAGGTGTCCATAAAAATAGTTATACTTTACACTGGTATACGTCGCTTTTGACAATCGTATTGAAATGAATTGATGACATTAGAAAGAAAAACTCTGATATTTTTTAGAATATTTTAGTTTTTTAGTGTTTATTATTTAATATTTTATAATATATCTCATACATTGAATGTAACCCCCATGAGTGTGACGCTGCTGACATCAAGGCGACATTCCCATTCCTGACAGATTTTCATTATCCTCCACCAGTAAATAAACATTCACACAAGTCTAATCGTTTTGCAATGTCATCAGATTTCAACTTATGCAGTAGGAAATTGCAGTTTGTAGGGGTGAAGCTTCAACCGCTGCAGGGTCTTAGACAAATGCCTCGCGCACTTCTTGCGCAATTCCCGCATTCCCTGAATGGCTTTTCCTTTGATCACAATCCACAAAATCATGGTACCACCTCAAAATTGACGTTTGTGTAGGACCTTGATGTTGAAACCTTCGCCAAAAAGGCACCAGACTCTCCATGTTATGATATTCCAAAGCACACCAACTAGGTTCTTGTAGGTTTGCCATAACGCCTTAAAACTTCTTTAATAACAACACAATTTTAAAAGCAAACATTCACATGTAACCTGCCTGCTAAACATCCAACAATGAACCTACATACATATATCGATAGTTATAAACGTGAATGCATTTAGTTTAGTTTCTATGTTTGGTTCCCGCGATTCCTGTGTTCTCGTCAAATGTTGCCCATTGTTGATATGCACAAAAATATTAAATATTTCAACTTTACTTTCGAACGTCACAAATTTTATTTAAATACGATCATCCAAAGTGACGCAATACCAATGTAAAGTATCACAGTGTTTTTATGGACGCACTGTACAGAAGAATACAAGAATATCTGGACTAAGTAAAAGTCATGGGGTTCTCAAGAAGATACCAGTAGTAATTTACAAGGTGTAGGTATGTGAGCAGTGGGGTCACTACCCTTATACACCAACCCTGACCGAATCTACCCGCTCCTCGATTTATGAAACAGAATATCAGTGATATTAAGGTTAGCAACATGTACAGTGGTTGCACAGAAACGTGCCGATACTATTAGTTTCCTATACCCATTGTTTTTCGTTATATACTAACGTTGACTGTGTTCCACACCAGCTCGGGTGAACCAATCATGGGCGTCGCGAACGGGGGGCAAGGGGGAGCCGCGGCCCCCGCTTGGAAGTTGGTGAATTTAATGTGCAATCAATTACTGACTATTAAACTATTATTTTAATTAAGAACAATTGTTATTTAGCATAAATCAATACGGTTATATGCAACAAATATAAATTTTGACAATAAAATAATGAATTAATAATATATGATTGCAAATGTCCAACATGTGCCCCCCCTGGAAAAAAGTCTGCCGACGCTCATAGAACCAATCTCTTACTGGATTGAATTTAAGCCCGGCATACACACATTAGCCTATGGACGTAGCTGAGGCCTAGGTGAGAGGTGAAAGGAGAGGAGTACGGAAACATTCTACCTAAGTGGTTGGGTTGGAAGGCATTTTTGATAACGGCCGTCCACACGAACCCCTGGATGAATCCGTCTCATATTGGTCGGATGTCAAAAGAATTGAATAAAAGCTTTATTATCACAAAAAATTGCAAGTGTTCGTAAACAGTGACTCAACAGTCATGAGCACGGGTCGGTTTCAGGCCTAGGAGCGAAGGAAAAGGGGGGAGTAAGATAAACGCTAGTGAATTGCTTGAACCAGCAAGGTATGGGTTGGTGTGGTTGTGGCAGTGGCGGTTTCTATTACTTTACCAATATAGGTACATACTACATTATATGAACACGATTATATGCACTCTGCTGTACCCACTGTTTGTTCCTGCAATTCTGCATAAAGTAAAGATGTACTTATCTTCGTCTGCTTGCTTTAGTTTATAATGCCTCTAATGTAAAGAAACGTCAAATTAAGTAGTTATGCTCAAAGAAGTCGAAATTATTATAGAGATATTACGTATGCTTTATGGCTGTTAAACAAGTCGACTTCTATATAACTGCGGTTCATCACAGAGTTGGGCAGTTAATGCATTTTAGTTTGAGCGGTTTAGGTTCATAAAACATTTTACTGTTTTACAATATACCTACGTACGTACTGTGGAAGAGCTGACACTACACAGTATATTAAAGAATGGGTTTGTAATTTATTCGAGATTGCTTTAAACGTATCGTGCCTTTAATGATAAACTGCTCTCCAAAACGTGTACTTCTAAATTACCTACCCGCTACTATTATCTACGCTTGTACCATCAATCTCAATCCAATCCTACCTGTTTTGCTTACGTGAAGGCCACAGATGGTGACGATGTTTGTCTGCTCTGGGAACAGCAATTCCACGATCACATAACCCCACGTCCAGGTTAAAATAGTGACAAAAACGCGAAAAGGCGACTACGCAACTATGTAAAGTCAACTGTCTGGCACATTGAGTCAAGAGATAACCATCGCGCCATTGACCTAAAATGTTAAATCGAGGATAAATAGGTGAACAAAGGGCTTTATTCGTTCTTTCAACTATATCGATAATGGCAATATTTGGGGGAGAAGTTATAATTCGAGATTATGTTGCGCAATGCAGTGATTATAAGCACCTTTATGCTTGACCATATCCAAATTTAGTAATTATAAGTCTGATAGCGAACCTTTAATGGACCTCCTTAAGTGCAAATTTTCATTCAAGGACTGGTTTCATCCAATAGGACAATAATTCAATCTTCATTAAAGCACAGGTGTTCCACCAATCAGAGGATTCCCATGCAGCAATGGTAAAGCGCAATATCGATTAATTCTCGAAACGCAACTAGCGCGAGTTCAGAAAACGCTAAAATGTCGGACACTGCTGACAGTGAGATGCAACTTACTCCACCCGCCTAAGTAAGATGCAACTTACACAAATTAACCTCAATACAACATCAACTTCTAACAATATTGCACGAAGCACAGTCCCTAAGCAAATTAATTTCACTAATTGTACAATAAACAACTTATACACGAAATAAAGTTTCGTCTGAAAACTAATATATTCAATTTGTCTTCTATTTTTCAATGTTACGTAGCATTCCAAGGTTATCATTTTCATCAAGCAGCTGTGACTCGTCTTAATTACTCCCATTATGGCCTTGTTGCATAATATACTATTATAATATTGATAATATTAATTATGAGGCACTTTATGAAGAATTTTCTCTTCTTCTACAATAGGCTGACTGAAAGGCTTAAGAAGGATGTTTAAACGGATTTGGCTTCAAGGATCTTTTAAAAAAATAACATATTGTAAATGATTGTGATGTTATACGCCGTGGCCAAGTGGTTACACTGTTCGCCTACCACCTAGGCGGTCCGGGTTAGATCTCATGGAGCTGCAAGTCCTATTCATGACGGACGAAGCGGTGTCTAGGCCAGTTTTCTCCGGGTTCTCCGGTTTCCCCCGCCATTCATTCAACTAACCGCTCCATCATCACCTTTCCATCCATACATTTCGCCTGTACCTCATATCATCTTCCTCACTCTCGTAGTGACCACCCGCTTCCAGGTGTTCACGCTGTTCGGTCCATAGTTTCGTCTAGTCCCCGACAGACGTCTGACCCTAAGCACAGACTTGTACGGGGAGGGTAATCAAATAAAGAGGATGGTGATATTGTACGAAACTCCTTAGTTTTAAAATGTAAAAATTAATGTTTTGTCAAATGGAGTATGTCTTCACCGCAAGCTCTCCTGAACATTCATCACTTTCTTTAACGTTAGTCCCAAGGCTAATACCTAGCCTTAAAAGTCGTCCAGAGTATCCTTGAAGCTCTCCAGAATTTAGACCAACCTTAGGGCACGCGAAGCCCTGAACTCCGGGCGACAAGTGTCTAATACCACAAAAAAGAAATAAATTTGCTTCTCCAAGGACGACTACTTTCCTATCGCAGGTTGGATGTTTGCATCCAGAGACAAGGCGACCTTCTGCCAGTCAGAATTCCTCTTGTGACCTCAATAACCCAGTATGAGAAGGACTGTAGAATGTATTCCTAAACAATGTACAGCTTATGTGTACCTTTATGACTGTTGGGGGGGATCCACCTCGGACCCGTGACAAATAGTACCTTTTAAGGGCTCAAGAGTTTATGTGGGCAGTTCTGGTTCCAAGTACATACACCTCCTGCCGAACTGTATCCAACAAGTCCATTAAAGAAATTGCTTATGCAACGTGAAACTCAATTTGTATAAACGTTCTTGCAAAACATCACTGAAACCGCAATGTACACAAGTACTAATAAATGCAGTGCACTGGAATACACTGAGAAAATGTATTTGTTTTTTATCAAATGAGCCAATATGGCGACAATACAATAGGGATATGTACAATGACCGAAAATTTGAAATTCTGAGCTAGTAACTATACTACGTATAGTAAAGTAGAAGTACTGTTCTCCATTCAAAAATTCGAATTCGAGATTTCACCGGAAATATATGTTTTGAGGCCCACTGAATTCAAAAAAGGTATCTTTAGAAAAAGGTCAGTGTGTGTGTGTGTGCGTGCATGTGCGCGCGTGTGTGTGTGTCAGTTTCTGGACAGCATAACTCAAAAACGAAAAATCGATTAAAAACCAATAAATTTAATATCTTCCAAGAATGCGAAACGAAGATTTTGAAGAAAATTCCTCCACTCTAAACTACCCCTTAAATGGAAAAATATTTGAAAATTTTTAGTTTCTTGAAAATGGCTCTAAAGTTTTTAATTAAAATGCCATATATTTAAGATACTTTTATGACAATTGAAATGTATATTTTGAATTTTCTGGCTATAGCCCATGTAGTCCTGTTTACTCTGGAGGACTTTTGCATAACTGGCAAGCCGTAAGAGAAAGACCAAATCTTACCTACTATATAAAAAAGTAGATCTTGCTAAAACACACAATTTATGTCTAAATAACTTTTTTTTTTTTTTTTAGAGAGAACCATTTCGGAGATATTCCTTGTTATTTGTGTGAGTTATTCAATACTTTAAACTTTCGTCACATGGAAGATCGTTATTCATTTGTTTACATCTTAGACGTAAAAAGAGAACGGGATCTCAAAGCTTTAAAAGATTTGACTATCGCACAAAGCCTACTGTATTCTAATATTCCCCTTGTACCTACAAGGAAATAAGCAATAAGATAATTTGTGCAAATGTTTATCTTAACTAACACGAAGAAGATATAGGAATAAGAGTTTATAAGAACGGTTAGTACAAGAGTAGAGAAAGTCATGTGAGTGCAGCACATCAAGTTTTTTAAATTTATACCATAAGTGTAATGCAATACAAACGTGTTACAGTCAAAAGTTCATCTCTTTTGCTTCCATAGTTTAGAAATTAAGAACAAATTTGTTTATTTGTTGTTAGCTACAGTACTTAAAAAGTCCCTCGCGACAAAGAGTTCAAATTTTGGTCTAATATTTTAACCCTAAGTTCAAATACATAATTTTTTTTTTAAATTTCTGTAGGTTTCTCTGAGTCTTCTTCAGTTTAGGCTCCAACAATTTTTAAACTTACAAATATGTTCTTTTTTGCCTAAAATAGTTTTTTTTTATGTTACTAGTAATTTTTATGTTTGAAAATTAAAAATATATGCTTAGACACGTCTGTCAATAAAACATAGGGAAATTTTAATTTGTTATGTCTCTGTGAACATTAATACAATACAAAAACTGCCCAGCAAGGAACATTTTACGGGAAGAAAAATCCTTAAAATATCTCTGAATAGAAAAGAGCGATAAAAGATCTGAATGTATGTATAGCTTACATTAAAATCCGCGCGACATTTAAGAATGCAGTAGGGCATTCAAAAATGGCATCCGAATGCAAATCATGCATTTTTCGTAGTCATGAATGTTCCAATTGACTTTTAGAATTAAATTTGTTTAAAAATTTGTTTTTTTTTCGATGTTCCCGAAACTTCAATCATAGATGACCTTAGACAATATTTATAGATGTGTTAAACTTGTGTATATATTATTTTCAGTGCACCGAACTTTTAAAGTTCCTATGATAAATATTTCGAATTAAAATATAAAATAAATGGTTTGTGGTGAATATAAATAGTTATATATTTGCAAATGGACTTCAAAATATATCTTACGTTTGTGATGCTAAGAAACCTTCAATTGCTTAACAAAAAAAAAATGCATTCTACTAACGATTTTAAAATAAAAATGTGATTTAAATTCCGTGAATTATATTTATGGCAGTTGATGTACAATTTATTTCACTATGTTGTGTTATAGGCGCGATAAAGCTACTCTCGATATAGAAAAACGTTATTTTAATGACGTTTATTTTAGTTTTCAGGAAAACTCATTAAAATTCGACATCCAGTGATGCGAGTAGCCCAAGTCTAAGATGGTTACAGAATTGGCTCATTTCCAGAAAGAAGAGACCAAAGAAATAGTTAAATTGTGGATAGAAAAATATATTGCTTTTCACAAGAAAATCTTATAAGATCAGGGCAAAATTCCCGGTCATTTTAGTATTTGAATTGTCCCTTAAAATGTTTGTTTTAGTTAAATATTAGAAGATTATGGAATATTTGTAGCAGAAAGCTCCTTTAATGTGTCAGTGCTGTATTACATCGTTTCTTGATGTTATGACAGAAAGACGATTAACCTTAATATCTACTCTAATTTTAGAACTAACTAACATTCCTATGTTACTCGCAGTTTTTCTCTAACTATTTTTAAAATAGTTTGTATGTTTTATTTGATATTTTGGTTTCATATTTTATATTACCTAATAGCTATATATTTTTATTTGTAACTTAAAAACTTGTTCTATTTTAAATGGTGATTAAGTATTTAAACGATATAAAAATAAATAACTGCTAATACCCTGATTTTGAAAACCTTAACATTAAACAAACTACTTTGCTTGGCGAAATGATGATTCTTTTCTGTTTTTTGTGGTTACCTACAACAACCATGTGTTAAATAATAAAAATAACAGACAGCCTATGTGTTAAGCTTAGTGCTCACTTACATAATATACTAGTTTAGAAATGATAATAAGTAAGCTTGAATTTGTAAAATGTCATAATGTTTGGGAGGAACTGAAAAAGGGGGTTAAAATGAGTTCCCTGAAATGGAAGCGTGCTTATGATTGCGAGACACACTAAGTTGAGACCAGACAGACTCACGTAGTTGCAGCGAGGGTGCCGCTAGGGCCAGGAGCAACACAAGGACTTCTGCACTCGACATGCTGGAGACACAATCTGTACTGTACCGCTCTCCGCCTCACTCACGCCTTTATACACTTTATCAAGGCATCTTAAACACTTTCTCCTCCGGCGCACACTATCATTGTATAGTATTCCTTGGCTAGCTAGCAATTGTTACCGCCATTACGTAACGTGCGATTGATTTTTTATAACAAAGTCCCTGTTCTACAACACGACAATTCCCTAATTCGACTCCTTTTAACAGCATTTTATATTTACCAGCGGGCTAACAATTGGCAGCAAGCTGCTGTGTGCATAATATAAAATAAAACTAACGCTGCTCGCTGTAACGCGTAATAATGGGATATATATTCACACGCTACACCTCTTCCAGAATGGCATCTGTTAAGCTACTGATGTGGGTTGTTGGGGTAGTGCTATGTAGTGAATCTTAAATCGAGCAGAGACGAGAGAGAGAGAGAGAGAGAGAGAGAGAGAGAGAGAGAGAGAGAGAGAGAGAGAGAGAGAGAGAAGAATACCAAAATGATATTTGTCGAAGAATCTTCCTTTTCTCTTATCTTTCTCTCCCTCCTCCCTCTTATTCTTCAGCCCCTTACACAAGACAAAAAATATTAATTCGACCCAAAAATTTCGTATCAAAAGGACATTGGAAATACACTTTTAATTTAAAAATTTTGATGTGTTGCACTCACATGACTTACTCTTGTACTATCTTTCACAAAAGTAAATATCCAACTTCAGTGAGACCTGCGCGAAGGGTCACCTAATTCTAAGTAGTTCTCCTAAATGGATGGTATGAGAATGAAATTTATCATATACGTATGCTTTCAGAGGGGATGGCAGCCATTGGCTCACCTCACAAGTTTGAAAAGCCATATTTCAGCAATCACTCAAATATTGCAAATTCAGCGTTACTATATCTGCAGAAAATATGTTACTATAGAGTTTCGATTAAATAGCGGACCATAAGTAGAAAACAATGCCAGTGTTGAGCTCTTTGCTTACCAACGTAAGCTTGATAATCCACACACAATTCCTCTACTCGGTGTTAGCTGAGAGCCTTAAAACACGTTACCGCGGACTCGCAGTGGCTCCGTGAAGTTGGACCGCATAATTTTCCCCCTTACTTTTTTCTTAATGGGAACATAATTTATATAACCTGTGCCAGATGTACTATTATACAATATTATCATATTGCTGCAAAACACCACTGCTTGTTTTCGTTTGAACGCATGTTCAATTAAGCAAGGAGGGTTGAAACAGGACGACTGTGATATAACGTCACATCATCAGCCAGTACAGATTTGCCGACCACTGAAAGTATTTGTGTGCCTCTGGTGACTCGGTTGTCACGTGTAGCGGGGAGAGACCGCGCAACAGGTTACGGGTTACCATACACTTCAAAGAACCCATATATCACAATTAACCTGCGGTACACCCAATAATTTCTGTTCCCCATATCAGAGTCCAGTGCGATGGTGTGGGAATTAAGTTGTTCCATTCCACCTCAAGCAGTAACTTATCCTTATTTGCCATAATGTTATTAATAATTAATGGTATAATAATAATAATAATAATAATAATAATAATAATAATAATAATAATAATAATAATAATAATAATAATAATAATAATAATAATAATAATAATAATAATAATAATAATAATAATAATAATAATAATAATAATAATAATAATAATAATAATAATAATAATAATAATAATAATAATAATAATAATAATAATAATAATAATAATAATAATAATAATAATAATAATAATAATAATAATAATAATAATAATAATAATAATAATAATAATAATAATAATAATAATAATAATAATAATAATAATAATAATAATAATAATAATAATAATAATAATAATAATAATAATAATAATAATAATAATAATAATAATAATAATAATAATAATAATAATAATAATAATAATAATAACAACAACAATAACAACGATCATGGTGGTGGTGGCGGTGGCGGTGTCAGTGCAAAGGTCTCCGAGCTCATCTACATTATCATGAACCATTTACTCCATTCACCTCCTGTGGTGTCTCGCAACAAAAGTAGCTGTTAAAGAAAAGAATGAAAGAAAAGAATAAAGAAAGAAGCATACCATTAAGACCATGGAAATAACAGCTTCAAGTGATTCCAGTTTTGCAACGTTATAAATTGAGTTAAGAATGGGCTTCTTTTCCAATTTACTGATTGAGTGATAAAGAGAATTATGTCTGATTTAACTTTCGGGAATTATCATAAACATTAGGCCCTTCATTGGTATTCTTTCAATAGCAGTAATCCTATGTCCAGTGGTTATATTATAAATGCATTTTCTTGTGTTACATAAAGTACTACAAACTTAAAATAATTACATGACGTCAAAGTTTGACGTCAGGAGACTGAAGGTAAGCCAAACCAGTCATTTAGAAGCCTCTGGCTAATGTCTTTTAGTATCTTTGTTTTCTTTTTCAAGAAATGCATGGATACTAAGCAGAGGATTGTGGTTTCCAAGATATAATCATCTAGGGTACAAATACAGCAGTTGGCAAATTAAATGGATTACATCATCAAGAATAACAATGCAGGAAACAAAGTCGCAGGTAATATCCGTTTCCCATGTCCTCCTACAAACATTTGAAGGTCATTTCTAATTCCACATGCTTCCTTTTGTTGAGTTCATGTTGGAGTTCTGTCTTAATCTGTATCGAAGTTTTGCGCCGGTTGGTATACAGAACACACTGATGCTCAATTGGAAACAAAACAGCGTGCATCTACTTCTACCTCAAAGATACCGAAATCTGAATCAAATCCTAATTAGCTCATCGCGTTATATCCTCCCTTAAATAGAAGGTGCCTATCGAAGGGATACAATAAACTTCCCGTGGGATAACTTCTAGAAACACATTCTCTGTAACTGTTTTACTTGCAGTTATTTTTGCTTTCTCTACTAATTATTTTGGAAATTGTCTATAGCAAGTAGAGGAAGTATTGCATTCCACCTAAATACTTGATGCCTAGATTCCACCGGAAATACGTGTTTTGAGGATCCTTGAATTAAAAAAAGACGTAAAAAACTGTGCGTGTGTGTGAGTGTGCGTGTCTGCCTGTGGAAAACATAAAACAAAAATTCTGTCAAAGTTCAACATCTTCGAAGAATACGACATGAAAAAATACCCCGCCCCAAAATATCCTTTATATTGGCAATTTTTTATTCTCTCTGTCTCTTCCTCCCTCCCCCCTCCCTCCCCCCTCTCTCTCTCTAAAACTCCTCTGATGATTTTCATTAAAACGCTAACTTTGATTAAGATATTTGCATGACAAATATATATCTTGAATTTCCTGGGAATAATCTGTAAAGTTCTCTTCATGCTGAATACATTTTGTGCAATTGATGAACTCTAAGACTAGAAGATATGCGAAATCAACTTTAAAAATAATAATTTTCATTAAATCGCACTATTTTCATCAGATAACTTATTTTGGTGCTAACCATTTCCGAGATATTTGTTATTTGAATTTTCAATTACTTCTACCTTTTTAAAGTAGTAAGTCTTTTTTTTCCCTGGCAGAGTATGCAATTTCAAAGCAGTCACAAAATGCTTTAAAAACCTACCGCAGCCTAAAACATGTGTAAAAATGTAATGACGGTTTATCTCGATTAACAATAAGATGTATAATAATAGTTTGTAGAAGAAAGAGCAGGGAAGAAGTGTGTGCTTTAGACTCTTCAGAGTGATGCGAGATCGAAACAATCTGATATGTTGCACTCACATGACTTTCTCTATTCTTACAAAAGCTCATTCCTCTATCTACTTCACGTTAATTGAGATAAACATTTGTAGACATTTTCTTAATGCTAATGTTCTCGTAGGTGCAAGAGGAATATGGAAATACAGCAGGCTTTTAGCGATAGTCAAATGCTTTAAAGCTAGTCGCGATGCGATACCTTCGTGATTCCTCTTTGCATGGCCAAGAGATAAAAAAATGAATAACGACGTAAGGACTTCTCATTTAGAAAAGTATACGCACTAGACAATTCAGACAAATAACAAGGAATATCTTCAAAATGAATCTCAAAAAATGTATTTGATATAAATTGTGTTTTAACGAAACCTGCTTTATGCAGTAAAATTCAGTCTATCTCATAGTGCTAACCACTATGCAAAAAAAAAAAAAAAAAAAAAATAAATAAATAAATAAATAAAAAAAAAAAATAAAAAAAAATAAATAAAAAAAAATAAAATAAAATAAAGAGGACTTATGAGGGTATTTTCAGAAAATTCAATACATACATTTCATTTCTCATGAAAATATTTTAAACATACAGTATTTTAATAAAAATCGTCAGTCATTTTTATAAAATGATTTCGTTTTACGTTCCATATAAAGGATTGTCTGGGGTGATGAGATTCTTATAAATCTTCGTATCGTACGCTTTTCAGTTATGCTGTTCTCACACACACACACACACACACACACACACACACACACACACACACACACACACACACACACACACACACACACACACACACACACACACATACACACACACACACACACCCACACGCACGACCTTATTTTAAAAATGCTTGCCTTTAGAGATTTGGAGGGTCCCAAAACATGTATTTCTGGTGAAATCTCAATATCGAATTTTTAGGTGGAATGCAATACTTCCTTTAGTTATTATAGGTAGTAGAGACAGTAAAAAGCGTTCGGAGAAGTTGAAGCTTCAGCAGTAACCCAGAGAGGTGATACCGCGGTCAGGTGGAGTTCTCGGTTCGGCCATTTGACCCATGGGCTTTTTCGGGAGTTTCTGTAGGTCGCTAGGTGAATGCAGGAAAGGATAATTAAATCCCCTGAATTTCTGTCCCTCCTCTTCACCTCACTTCTCACTTCACTTCACCTTTCATCCTGATTGGCTGTGTCGGTGGAAGTCTCGGCGTGCATGGCAGGTGCATTTGCTCTCTGTAAGTCCTCGTCCTCCTGATCGGGGGCGGTCTCCGTGTTCCAGATGCCACTAGGGGATGTGTAATCCCTCGCGGAGGAGGGGGAGGAGAGCCGGTTTCACGAGGCGCCACTGTAGCTATTTGGCACCCAGCTCTCCGTTGTCGTCTCTGTTCCACGCGGCCATCCTTAGTATCATCTCACATCACCTCTCCGTCCAAGGGATGGCCCATCAGGGCCATAGGCATAAACGATTTTATTGGTCGAGATGCTAAATCCTCCCTCCCAAATTTGGAGTCAAGATAATCCCAAAGAGTTATTGTGTTGAGAATTTTAAATAAAACATCGATGCAGCACTTCATGAAAAACCAGTGATTAGTAAAACGTTTGTCGATACAATTTTCTTTATGCGTAACTGTAATGAGCGTTGTTTGCATGCAAATTAAGTAATGAACTCTCGTGTGCTGAAGTGAAAGTTCCCATTGGGCAAAAATGGTAGCTTTTTGGTTTGCTAAAGGTTGGGCAAGTCCTTGTTTTAAACGACACCGCCCTTGGCAACTTGAAAGGTTCTATTATGTCACGGACATTTTCTCACTTGTAACTTCTCGTATCTGGGAATTGAACGTTTGCACCTGGTTCTCTTTGTTAAATTATCAACATGGGTAATTTTGAATCCTGCACATACTGAACATAACTTGATGTTTGTCATTCATTTCTGACTAACATATTCCTGAATACACTTAAATGCATGAAACGTAGGTCAGTGTTTCATTATCTAACTTGTCCGTATCTGAACTAACGAAGATGTTTTCTTTGTTACATAGCTTTAGCGTCGAATTTGTTTCCAAAGCCCACGACATACTTGTTCCTCGGTTTCTCAGGAGGATCTGTACGGCTCAATGCTGTTACCTATTTCTTATGCTTTGAATCGAATAATTTTTTGTCACATCTTAAGATTACAGTCCTGTAACTGACTCAATATTCCAACTTCTTCCAGATATTCTGGCTTACCCTTTGAAAAACAAAACCGTATTAAAATCTGAGCATGACGAAAACGAAATATCCAACAGTTCATTCAGGCTGTTGAAAATAAGATGGCGAACTGTATCAAGCTCTTTCGCAGCAAATTCGGCTTTTAAGTATATATTTTAAAAGATACTTGGATTTAATTAACTACTGTAGGTACCTAATAGGAAATTCTGAAAAGATATATTCAATGTGTGAAACTTCATCCGCCAATTTTCTAACATATGTTAAAGTTCTAAGGGTGGATTTTTCCATTAACAAAATGCATCATACGTGCAATGCTTGACTTCCTCCTATCGCAATATGAAATTAAAACAAATCTTCTGATTGCTTCGACGCTTTTTTACCATATACCGACTCATAACGTAAAATATAATATAGTGCATACAAAATTTTACTATATTTGTGAAACTTTACACGATATTAACTTGTTATTAATAATTAATTACCTACTTTTACATATGGAAATATGAAATGCTTTTTTGATCCTACGGTTTGTCATATCGTTTCCAAGTTTTTAATTTGGCCTTAGGTTACAGCCATAAATAAATTATTGATTATACATTTATTAATTTCAATTAGTTTAAGGTAAAGACAATATTCTATCTACGTGTTATTGCATTTAAAAAAAAATCAAGAGAGTTAAGGAAAATAATTGGCTTTAGCTGAACTATTTAGTACTTTAAATTGATACACAACATATTTTAAATCTGTTTCGTGAAGCTTTCCTGAAAATGTGTTATACAAACAATGGACGAAGAAGCAATTTGTATAGACCTAATCAAAAATGCGAAAGAAAGAAATTGAGAAAGATGCAGCTTGAGGCTCAACTAATGAAACAAGTAATTTGGGGCTTTAAAATTATTGATATTAAAAATGATTGTGTAGCATGAAACTACAACTTTTTAAGTAAAATAAAAATTCCAAAAACGGTCAAACATTTTCACATGTTTTGGTCAAATTTCACAGATATTGCCTAAAGGCTCAGCCGGCCGCTATTGTTTTCATAAGATTCTTTGCTTAACTGATTTGGTGGTAGTGTTAATGTATTCACGTTCAAGTAGTTTAACCGCTATAAACAACAACGATACACAACCCGCAGTTACAAGCTTCTGTCGAAAACAACGTGTTCTGCTATGTGTACAAATATCTCTATGGCCACAAGCGCTTGGAGACGGAACACCCGGTTGCCCGACGAAGTGAGCGCGCGATTCGAATAGCACTTTAAACTGTGCATTAGGCCTATGGTTGGTGTCGCGGTGGTGCTGGTAATAGAACGTTTACATTACCTAATACGATGTTGATTTGGAATCTGCAATTATCTAACTTTACAGGGGAAGCAAGACACGCTTTTTGAAGCTTTGTTATACACCTTTGACAATGCGCAGCATCTCTTAAAAGAAAATGATGTATAACCTATAGTCAAACTTTAAAAAACTAAACCGACTAGGTATATGAAATAAATGAAGTTATAATTCCATTATGTAACATAACCGGAATTTTAGGCCGTGGCCTTGTTTCGTGCAAGTTATAATAGTGTAAAGCTCAGAAATTATCCAGAAATGCGGTCCACGAGTCTCAAGTGAATTTTAGTTGTATGTTGTTTACGCCAACTTCTGTTTTGCATTTATAATAACAATAACAATAGCAAGAGCAATAGCAAGAGATTTGAGCCTTTTGTATTATTATTGCTGTTGTTGCTGTTGTTGCTATTGTTATTATTATTGTCGTTTATTATTATTATTATTATTATTATTATTATTATTATTATTATTATTATTATTATTATTATTATTATTATTATTATTATTATTATTATTATTATTATTATTATTATTATTATTATTATTATTATTATTATTATTATTATTATTATTATTATTATTATTATTATTATTATTATTATTATTATTATTATTATTATTATTATTATTATTCAGAAATAGTTTCACTAATATACGCCAATTAAAATTTGCTATGCATCTATTAACATAAGGAAAGACCGTCAAGGACATCCCAGTCTGATAAGTATTTGCAAAAGCCAAAAGTCGCAATTGAACAAAGGTAATTTTTAAACTAATTAAAGGTATAATTCATATAAATTGTAATTTATAGCTCAATAAGTAATATAAATATGAAATATCTAAAAACTAAAAAGTGCAAAGTAAGGAGCACTTGAACTGCCTAGGCCACCCTGCCGCCGGTGGTAGAAGCTTGACCGCTATTATACAGGATAATCCATTTTTTACTTTCTCTACTGGTAAGTAGGGGAAGTATTGTATTCCACCCAAAAATTCAATGTCGAGATTTCACATCAAAATACATTTTTGAGGCCCCCTGAATCCAAAAAAGGCATTTTTGGAAAAAGGTCTGTGTGTGTGTGTGTGTGTGTGTGTGTGTGTGTGTGTGTGTGTGTGTGTGTGTGTGTGTGTGTGTGTGTGTGTGTGTGTGTGTGTGTGTGTGTGTGTGTGTGTGTGTGTGTGTGTGTCAGTCTGCCAGTCTGTGGACAGCATAACTCAAAAACGACAAGTCGGCTAAAAACCAAAGTTCGTATTTAAGTTTAATGTCTTTCAAGGATGTGACAACGAAGATTTTGAAGCAAATAACCCCACCCTAAACTACCCTTTACATGGAAAATTTTTCAAAAATTTTGATTTTCTTGAAAAGGCTCTAACCATTTTGATTAAAATGTCATATGTTTGAGATATTTTGATGACAAATTAAGTGTATATCTTGAATTTTCTGGCTATCGCCCCTGTAATCGTATTTACTCTGGACGGCTTTTGTATAACTGGTAAACCGTTAGAGATAGACCAAATCACACTATACAAAAAATGTTGTTGTTAGCTAATGCTGGATTTCTGACAATGAAGTCATTAATGCTCTTGCTCTACAATATGTTTCACTCATAGAGCAATAGCAGTATAGTAACCGCTTTTAAGAGAGTACCATATTTTTATGTTTTGGCGGTCACATCGCTCTCTCACAACCCCCAGAATGTCTGGAGGACCACACCTGTCGTTGGTTTACGGGTCTCACCGACCTGACCGGGAGAATTATCAAAATAAATTCACCGACTATATCCTCTGATTACCAATCAGAGGACGTATTACATGCCATGACAGGACAGCATGTTAGGGGTTAAGATTTGATAGAGAAATGGAGAGATTGGAAAAATAAAGACTCCCTAGCCCTCAGGAACCCTAATAGCATCGGGGTCGGAAGAGAACAAGAGATGACCAAGGTAAGGTCAGATAAAAAAGTTACAGTGAGGAGCAAAACACCAGTAAGTGGAAGTAATGTTCTGCTCAGCTTGGGTACCTTGTGGTCGCCATTCACATATCCCCTGGACGGAGACCCCTGAGTAATGCAACTAAATGTAACTTTGTACGAGCTCTTAACAAATATTCACATAAATGATTTTCTTTTGGGGTCTTACAATATCCTGTCTCAAATTCATTCTACGGTTATTGCGTAAAATTTAAAAAATCCACAATTTGTTGCCTTCTTAATTCTGTTAGAACTGGCCAGATCGCTTCAGCTATGTTTACTTTCTTCTGATATTGGTATAGATCGCATGGAATGTTTACTTAATGGCATGCAATTGTTTTTTTGTCAAAGCCGCAAAAAATGTGAAGCCTGACTACAGGTACTGAGTACTTCCTCTAAACTCTTATTTCAATTTACTCCCAATGTTAGTGCATACTTGTTACTGCTAATAAATGTTAGTGATTAAAAGTGTGGCCATTTTTGTTTTTAAGGCTACCATGTAAATGACAGTCCATGACTGTAGAATTCATTGGGTACAAACACCGTGTCAAATTTGTTTACCTACATTTCATGAAATATTTTGATCTCTTTCGCATATACTCATGGACACAGATCTTACCAGAAACGTTGCTCACATGTTCACCATTTAGAAACTACTCAATTCTTAGTCAGTGGGGCTTTTCCTGTTCTCATATAAAACTTGTAAGTGTAGTATGCTACAAGGGAAACATTAGTCATAATTGCGAATAGATTTGATATAGTAGTAACATTAATAATTCATGGATCTACTTGCTTTTCTTCCTCAGAGTGCTTTAGTCAAGGGTGTTCACATGCTTACAGTCACTATGAGCATTCAGTAGTTCAAGAGGCTTGCTTATTTCAGCAGCATTATAGGAACTTTCGTTATCAAAGGGGCATATTCATTACTTTTACTTTACTTTCGTTACCAGCAGTCACTCTGAATAGAGCACACACCTATACAAAAAATGTAGATCTTGCTAAAATACACAATTTATGACTCAATAAATTTTCTTGTAGGGTGAACCATGTCGGAGATATTCCTTATGTGTGTGAGTTTCGGAAAACTTAGATCTTTCGTGAAATGGGTCATCGTTGTTTATTTTTTAACATGTTACGTGTGTAAAGAGAACGGATCTCAAAGCTTTAAAAGATTTGACTATCGCACAAAGCCTACTGTATTCTAATATTCCCCTTGCACCTACAAGGAAATAAGCAATAAGATAATTTGTACAAATGTTTATTTTAACTAACACGAAGAAGATACAGGAATAAGAGTTTGTAAGAATGGTTAGTACAAGAGTAGAGAAAGTCATGTGAGTGTAACACATCAGATTTTTTTATATGTTAAGTTTGTAAAGAGAACGGAATCTCAAAGCTTTAAAATATTTGACTATCGCACAAAGCCTACTGTATTCTAATATTCCCCTTGCACCTACAAGGAAATAAGCAATAAGATAATTTGTACGAATGTTTATCTTAACTAACACGAAGAAGATATACTCGTAGGAATAAGAGTTTGTACGAATGGTATGTACAAGAGTAGAGAAAGTCATGTGAGTGCAACACATCAGATTTTTCTTATTCTGACGTTTCTGGTTAGTACATTAGGTCGTCATGATATTGTATTGTCATCAGCCTGTGACAGTGCAAATTTTCAAGTGTCAGATGACTAAGTTGGTGAAATTTGGGTTGAAAGATTCTGTTACGTACATATAGGTCGAAGTAATTTCAAACATGCAATGAAGAACAATAAAAATATGGTTATTATTCTACATTAATTTTGATATTCATATATTGATTTTACTATTGATATGGATTTTGATTCTCATTTTTGTTATTGTTATTCACTTTTTGAAATTGACGAATTTGAATTTGATGTTGACATTCTGTTGACATTTCATAAGATCTACTTCCATTTTTTGATACCGACGTTGATATTGATTTTTCGTTTGTTTTCAATACGTGTATTCCGTTATCGATTATTCGGTATCGATATTTCGCTATATAAACAAATATTAGATATTGAATGACATTGAAGTTTCTATACCTATCATTTTTCAATATCTAAATTTCGATATAATTTTTTTCGATATCAATCACAATCACAATCAATTTGGTCTTTTTGATATTCAATGATTTTAGGGATTACCCTACTTCAGGGAGGAATTTTCTCCCATAATATGTAAATTAGCACGCCTAATCACTTAAAACGTTTCAGAAAGCATCGTCTGCCCCTTTAGATCCATGCAGGAGATATAAAATTAAGATGATCGGACTTCCCGTATTGGTGATTGCATACTGATTGCATATCCTAGCATTATCAGGTAAACCGGTGAGCCAAAGCTTGCTTTTTGTGCCAATGATCTTATAGGCATAAATTGTAATGTCGAAGCTTCGATATCGAAATTTCGATGTCAAAGCTTCGAAATCGAAATTTCGATGTCAAAGTCATGATATCGAAATTTATATGTCAGAGCTTCAATATCGAAATTTCGATGTCAAACTTCCGATATCTAAATTTCTGTCAAAGCTCCGATATCGAAATTTAGATGTCAAAGCTTAGATATCGAAAATTCGATGTCGAAGCTTCGATTTCGAATTTTGGATGTCGAAGCTTCGATATGGATATTCGATTTGAAAGTTTCGATATCGAAAATTCAATGCCAGAGCTCCCATAACGAAATTTCGATGTTGAAGCTTCGATATCTAAATTTCGATGTAGAAGCTTCATATCAAAATTTCGATGTCCAAGATTTATATCTAAATTTAGATGCCAAAACTTCGATATCAAAATTTCTATGTCCAAGGTTCGATATCGAAATTTTGATGTCAAAGCTTCGAAGTCGAAATTTAGATGTCAAAGCTTCGATATCGAAATATCGATGTCACAAGTTTGTATCGAAATTTTATTGTAAAAGCTTCGATTTCGCAATTTCCATGTAAAATTTTCGATATATGAATGGCTATGTGAAAACTTCGATATCGAAATTAAGATCTAAAAGCTTCGATAATGAAATTTTGATTTCAGAGCTTCGATAACATAATTTCGATGTAATAGCTTCGATATCAATATTTATATGTCAAAGTCTCGATATCGAAATTTCGGTGTCAAAGCTACGATATCGAAATTTCTATGTCAAAAGTTCGATATCGAAATTTTCTTGTAAAAGCTTCGAACTCGAAACTTCAATGCGAAATTTCGATATAGAAATTTCGATTTTAGCTACGATATCGAAATTTCAATGTCAAAGCTTCGATATCAAAATTTCGATAACATTCTAGAGTTCGAAATTTCGATCTCAAAGTTTCTAGATCGAAATTTTGGTGTCAAAGCATCCATATCGAAATACACATGTAAAGCTTCGATATCAAGATTTAGATGTGAAAGTTACGATATCGAAATTTGTATGTCAAAGCTTCAATATCGAAATGTTGATGTCAAAGTCTAGAAATTGAAATTTCGATGTCAGAGCTTCGAAATCGACATTTCGATGTGAAAGCTTTGATATCAAAATTTGTTAAATTTTCTATATCGATATTTCTATGTCAAAGCTTGTATATGAAATATCGATTTCAAAGCTTCGATATCGAAATTTAGATGTCAAGTTATCGATTTCAAAATTTTGGTGTCAACTTATCAATATCGAAATTTCGATATCAAATAATCGATATAGAAATATCGATGTCAAATTTTCGGTATCGAAATTTTGATGAAAATTTACGATATCGAAATAATAATGTAACAATACGATACCAAAAATCTGTGCAAGCGTCGATATCAAAATTTCGATGACAAGGTTCCGATATCGAAATTTCGATGTCTAAGCCTCGATATCGAAATACTGATGTCAAAGCTTCGATATCTAAATTTCGAAGTGAAAGGTTAGATATCGAAATTTCGATGTCAAAGCTTCATTATCAAATTTTAATATCGAAGCTTTGATATCAAAATTCCATGTCAAAGCTTCGATATCAAAATTTGGATAACAAAACTCCGATATCGAAATTTGGATGTTAGAGCTCTGATATCGAAATTTCGATGTCAGAGCTTATATATCATAGCTTCGATCTCGAAATTTCCATGTCAAACTTTCGATATCGCAGTCACCATGTCAAGGGCACGATATCGAAATTTTGTTGTAAAAGCTTCGATTACGCGAAATTTCGATGTCAAAGTCTCGATATCTAAATTTCGAAGTCAACGCTTCCATATCGAAATTTCGATGACAAAACTTCGATATCGAAACTTAATTGTCAAAGCTTCGATGTCGAAATTTGTCATAGTTTCTATATCGAAATTTGGATGTAGAAGCTTCGATATCGATATTTCGAACTGAAAGCTTCGATATCGAAATTTGGATGTCCCAGCTTCGATATCGAAAATTCAATATTGAAGATTCGATACCGAAATTCCGATGTACAAGCTTCGATATCGAAATTTCGATGTCAAATCACGATATCGAAATATCGAAGTCGAATCTTCATATCGAAATTTCGAGACAAAACTTCGATATAGAAATTTAGATGTCGAAGCTCCGATATCATAATTTTAATTGCAAACCTTCGATATAGTAATTTCGATGCGATATCTTCTATATCGAGATATAGGTCAGTCTCACATCGACATTTCGATGTCAAAGCAACGAAAATGACATTTAGATGTCGAAGCTTCGATATTGAATTTTGGATGTCGAAGCTTCAATATGGAAATTTGATGTGAAAGTTTCGATATCGAAATCCCGATATCAAAGCTTCGATATCCAAATTTCGATGTCAAGGTCATGATATCGAAATTTCGAAGTCAAATCTTCCATATCGAAATTTCGATGGCAAAACTTCCATATCGACATTTAGATGACTATGCTTCGATGTCGAAATTTGTTGTAGTCTCGATATCGAACTCTGGATGTCGCAGCTTCGATATGGAAATTTTAATAGCAAAGCTTCGATATATTAATTTCGATGTGATAGCTTGGATATCGAAATATAGGTCAGTCTGGAAAGCGAAATTTCGATGTCAAAGCTTCGAAAATAAAATTTAGATGTGGAAGCTTCGATATCGAATTTTGGATGTCGAATATTCGATATAGAAATTCGATGTGAAAGTTTCGTTATCGAAAATCGATGTCTGGCTGGATATCGAAAAACATTGATGTCGAAGCTTCGATATCGAAATTTCGATGTGTTAGCCTTGATGTCGATATATATTTGCTGATGCTTAGATATTGAAATTTCCTGTCCAGTCATGGATAACAAATTTTCGATGTCAAAGTCTCGATATCAAATTTCCGATGATAAACCCTCGATTTCGAAATTTCGATTTCAAAGCTGCGATTACGAAATTTAGATGTCAAAGCCTCGATATCGTAATATAGTTGTTAAAGGCACCTAATAGAAATTTCGAAGTCAAAATAACGATATCGGAATTACAATATCGATATTTCGATGTCAAATTTTCGATATCGAAATTTCCACGTCATATTTACGGTAGCAAAATTTGGTTTTATAAGCTTCGATATTAAATTTCTTTGTCAAAGGTTCGTTATCAAAATTACTTTGTCAAGGCCTCGATATCGAAATTTCGATGTCAACGCTCTGAAATCACTATTTCGTTGTGAAAGCTTCGATATCGGGATTTCTATGTCAAAGCTTCGATATCGAAATTTAGATGTCAAAACTTCGATATCGAGTTTTTATCTCAATGACTCGAAATCGAATTTTCGATGTCAAAGCTTCGTTATCGAAATTTCGATGTCAATAGTGTGATATCGAAATCTTGTAAAAGCTATTATATCGAAGAATGACTAAAAGTTTCGATATCGAAATTTCGATGGCCGTCCGATATATAAATTTGGATGTCAAATTTCAATATGTAAATTTCGGTGTCAACGCCTCTATATCGAAATTTGATCTCAAAGCCTCGATATTGAAATTTTGAAGTAATTGCTTCGATATAAAATTTCGATGTAAAAAGTTCGATTACGAAGTCTTGTAAAAGCTATGATATCGAAACTTGAATGACAAAGTCTCGATTACGAAATTTCGATTTCAGAGCTTCGGTTTAATAATTTCGATGGCAGATCCTCGATAGTGAAATTCCATGTCCTAGCTTCGATATCGAAATTAAGACGTCGAAGCTTCGTTATCGAAATATAGACGTCAAACGTACGATATAGAAATTTCGATCTCAAAATTACAATATCGGAATTTCGATGTAAAATGTTTGTTATCGAAATTTCGAGGTCCAATTTACGATAACGAAATTTTGTTGTAAATGCTTCGATATCAAAATTTCTTTGTCAAAGCTTATCAAAATTTCGTTGTCAAGGTATCGATATCGTAATTTTGATGTAGCTCTGATTACGATAAATCGCTGTCAAGGCTTTGATATTGAAAATTCGATGTCAAAGCTTCGATATTGGGATTTCTGTCAAACCGTCGATATCGAAAGCTAGATGTCAAAGCTTCGATATCGAAATTTGATCTCAAAGTCACGTTATCGAAATGCGATGTCAAAGTTTCAATATCGAAATTTGGTTGTAAAAGCCACGGTGTCGAAATTTCGATGTGAAAGCCTCGATATCGAAATTTGGCAGTTGAAATTTGTATATCCAAAATTCGATGTCAAAGTTTCGATATCGAAATTTCGAAGTCCAAGCTTGGATGTCGAAAATTTGATGTCGAGGCTCCGAAACCGAAATTTCGAAGTCAAAGCTTCGATATCAAAATGTAGATATCAACGCTTCGATATCGTAATTTTCATTGCAAAGCTTCGATATCGAAATTTCGATGTCAATCTCGATATCGAATTTTCGATGTCAAAGCTTCGATATCGGAATTTCGATGTCAAAGGTTCGTAATCAAAGTTTCGATGTCAAACTCTCGATATGAAAAATTTGATATCAAAGCTTCGATATCGAAATATTGATGTCCTAGTCTCGATATCGAAATTTCGATGTATAAGCTTCGATATCGAAGTTTAGATGTTTAAGTTCGATATGGAAATTCCATGTTAAAGTTTCGATATCGAAAATTATGTCTGAGCTCTGATACCATAATTTCGATGTCGACGTTTCGATATCTAAATTTCGGTGTCCAATCTTTAATATCGAAACTTAAATGCCGAAATTTCGATATCGAAATTTTGATGTCGAAGCTTCGATATCGAAAATAGGATATTGGCGCTTCGATATCGAAATTTAGATGTCCCAGTCTCTATATCGAAATTTCGATGTCAAAGCTTCGGTAATGAAATATACGTGTCGAGCTTCGATATCCAATTTTGGATGGGGAAGCTTCGATATTTAAAATCGATTTGAAAGTTTCTATATCGAAAATTCGATGTCTGAGCTTCAATATCGAAATTTCGATGTAAAGCGTCGATATCAATATTCCGATGTCAAAGCTTCGGTACTGAAATTTGGATGTCAAAGCCTTATTATCGAAACCTAGATGTCTAATTTAAGATAACGAAATTTCAATGTTAAATTTACGATATCGAAAATTCTATTTTAAAGCTGCGATACCCAAACTTAGATTTTATATCTTCGATATCGAAATTGCTATGTAAAAGCTTCGATATAAGATTTCTATGTGAAAACTTCGATATCGAAATTTAGATGTCAAAGCTTTTATATCGAAATTTCGATGTCACAATTTAGATATCGAAATTTTGTGTAAAAGATTCGACTTCTAAATTTCGATGTATATTCTTCTATGTAGGAATTTCTATGTGATAACTTCGATATCGAAATTTAGATGTCAGGGCTTCGATATCGAAATTGCGACGTCAAAGCTTTGATATCGAAATTGCGACGTCAAAGCTTCGATATCGAAATGTAGATATGGAAGCTTCGATATCGTAATTTGCATTGCAAAGCTTCGATATAGAAATTTCGATGTCAATCTCAATATCGAAATTTCGATGTCAAAGCTTCGATATCGGAATTTGGTGTCAAATGTTCGTTATCGAAATTTCGATGTCACACTCTCGTAATCAGAAATTGGATGTCAAAGCTTCGATATCGAAATATTGATGTCCTAGTCTCGATATTGAAATTTCGATGTCAAGACTCTGATATTGAAATTTAGATGTTGATGCTTCGATATGGAAATTTGGATGTCGAAGCTTCGATATGGAAACTCGATGTGGAAGTTTCGATATCGAAAATTTGATGTCAGAGCTCCGATATCAAAATTTCGATGTCGAAGCTTCGATATCGAAATTTTGATATCCAAGTTTAATGTCGAAATTTAGATGCCGAAGCTTCTATATGGAAATTTCGAAGTCCAAGCTTCGATATCGGTGCTTTGATATCGAAATTTAGATTTCCAATTTCGATATCGAAATTTAGATGTCGAAGCTTCGATATGGAAATGTTGATTGCAAATCTTCGATAACGAAATTTTGAATGCAGAGCTTCGCTATCGAAATTTCAATGTGATAGCTTCGATATCGAAATTTTGATGACATAATCTCGATATCG
The DNA here is from genome assembly GCA_030765045.1 of Tenodera sinensis. Taxonomy (NCBI): domain Eukaryota; kingdom Metazoa; phylum Arthropoda; class Insecta; order Mantodea; family Mantidae; genus Tenodera; species Tenodera sinensis. Next base: position 102,702,223 of record CM060972.1, read on the forward strand.
AAATTTCGATGCCAAAGCTTCGATAATGAAATGTAGATGTCGAGCTTCGATATCCAATTTTGGATGTGGAAGCTTCGATGTGAAAGTTTCTATATCGAAAATTCGATGTCTGAGATTCGATATCGAAATTACGATGTCAAAGTCTCGATATCAATATTCCGATGTCAAAGCTTCGGTACCGAAATTTGGATGTCAAAGCCTTATCGAATTTAGATGTCAAATTTACGATATAGAAATTTCGATGTTAAAGCTTCGATATCGAATTTGCGATGTAAAAGCCTCGATATTGGATTTCTATGTGAAAACTTCGAAATCGAAATTTAGATGTCCAAGCTTCTATATCGAAATTTCGATGTCACAATTTCGATATCGAAATTTTTTTGTAAAGGCTTCGACTTCAAAATTTCGATGTAAAATCTTCGATAAAGGAATTTCTATGTAAAAATTTCGATATAGGAATTTCTATGTGGAAACTGCGATTTCGAAATTTAGATGTCAAAGCTTCGATATCGAAATTTTTATGCCAAAGCTTCGATATCCGAATATCGATGTCATAGGTTCTATATCGAAATTTAAATGTTAAAGTCTCGATATCGAAATTTCGATTTCAAAGCTTCGAAATCGAAATTTCGGTGTCAAAAGTTGGATAATGAAATTTTGATGTTCGAACTAAAAGTCGGTTAAAAACCAAAGTTGGTATTTAAGTTTAATGTCTTTCAAGGATGCGACACGAAGGTTTTGAAGAAAATAGCCCCACCCTAAACTACTCTTTACATGGAAAATTTTTCGAAAATTTTGATTTTCTTTAAAATGGCTCTAACGATTTTGATTAAAATCTCATATGTTTCAGATATTTTGATGACAAATGAAATGTATATCTTGAATTTTCTGGCTATAGCCCCTGTAGTCGTATTTACTCTGGACGACTTTTGCATAACTGGTAAACCGTTAGGGATATACCAAATCATACTATACAAAAAATGTAGATCTTGCTAAAATACGCAATCTATGTGCAAATAAATTTTCTTGTAGGGTGAACCATTTTGGATGTATTCCTTGTTATGCGTGTGAGTTTCGGAAATCGTGAAATGGATCATCGTTGTTCATTTTTTTATATGTTAAGTGTGCAAAGACAACAGAATCTCAAAGCTTTAAAAGATTTAACTATCACACAAAGCCTACTATATTCTAATATTACTCTCGCACCTGCAAGGAAATAACCAATAAGTTGTACAAATTTTTATCTTAACTAACACGAAGAAGATATAGGAATAAGAGTTTGTGAGAATGGTTAGTACAAGAGTAGAGAATGTCACGTGAGTGCAACAGATCAGATTTTTTGTATAAAATAGCTTAAATTTGTAATTTAAAGCCTAGAACGATTTAACGTACATACAAATAAAAAAATAAAAATAAAAATCTGCATACTGGACCCCGGCACCTAATTTCTTAAACCGGGGTCAATATTCAGATCTTTATTATTTTATTACAAATATAAAACAAATATACACTTTACAAAATTTACAGATTAACAAAATAAAATAAAAATAAAATAATTTAAAACACAACATTTTAACATCCTAAAACCACACCTCTTCTAACTAAAACTAAGAGAGAAAAAAAGCCCAATAAATTACCAAAATAAAATCTAAAAAAAAAAAAAAAAAAACAACAACAAAAAATTCCATCTCATCCCTAATCATACCCATTCAAAACTTTTATAAATTTAATAAAAAATCTATAAAAATTTTAAAAAATCACCTCTTTAAACACAAGCTCTTATAAATTGTAAAATAACTTATAAGAACCTTAACTTTCAAGATCAAAATTTATAAAAAAAAAAGCAAAACATTTTAAATAAAATATTACTGGTATCCAGTAATAAAATAAATAACTAATAACCAATTACTACTAAATCTACAAATATAAAAGATCCATAACAAAACAAAATATGACCGCCGGAATCCGGCGGCCATCTTGGTACTGGTACCCAGCACCAAAACTCCTTTACTCCACACTACAACTCAATTACACTCATGCATAATTATATAATAAACAATAATCAAAATAACTATTAAACATAATCAAATTACACATTTAAAAATATACACATAAACATCATAGAACACAAACATTACAACATTCAAAATCTTCAGAACCTCAATTAAATAACTCAAAAATACAAATTATCTTCAGACCTCCAAAATAAACAACAATTACTTCAAATTTCTTAATCTCAGACCTCCAAAATAAACAACAAATCCTTCAAATTTCTTAATCTACTAAAGCTTTAAAACTTTAACGTACTTTAACGTACATACACCAAACTTTGCAATCAGACGCATAACATGTAAAAAATTCAAAACACCGAGTTGAATAGTTTCGGTTTCCGAAAATTCACAAATTGCTCCCCTTAAATTGTTGTTCGGACGCATATCAAAGAATGCCGAGGTCGATCACCTTACACCACTGCACTGCGAGTAAACAAGGTAACAGTGGAGCGGGTAGGAACAAACACAGATTTTTCTCCATTCAAGAAGGTTTCGACTACCGGCTTGTTTACGAGAAGTTTCTCAAGAAAAGTATTTTCCAAAGAGTCGACCGGTACTTCTTCTCGCTTACATAAGCGAGCGAAGGAGCCAGTATTTGAGCAGTTTTTCAGAGTTGAATGTTGGAAAAGTGTTTAGTGAGTGTATCGTTGAAGTCGGCTTTTACCACAGAGAGAGTAGAGGGACAATGAGTGTGTGTCAAGGTTATGAGAGGACAGAACAGCTATGAATTGCAAGGTCACGACAAATTGTTTATTGTATTATCAAAAAATAGAGTGGACTGTGTTTTTGTGATTCAACTTTAGAAGAGAAATAGAGGGACAGATAAAGTAACTGGACTTGTAATTTGTCGCATTATTTTGTAGTGAGAAAAAGCAAATGGAGAGGAAATTTGAAGCGATGTGCAGGGCCCACACAATTTCTCTATTACTGCTTGATGTTGTAATTTACTTATTGGAAAGAAGGGAGGAAATAGTTTATGAGTGCAACAGTAAAACAGACATCCAAAACTAAACTACGTACGCAACATCACATGCCATCAAAATTAACATATACATATATAGCTTAACCCTCTATTGCGGGGCCCTAATGACCAAGTTGTCGACGGGCCCTTAAACCCAACACACTCACTCACCCCCCTCTATTGCCTGAATTATTTTGCTACATATGCCGTTCTTCCTCTAATTCGAAACCGGTTTAGATTAGGCGGTCTGAGAGGCCTTCAGCCTGCTGGCTCGGATAGCCATGATCGTTAAGGCAACACGTAGTGCACTGGCCATACTTTTTTACAATTCAAACCATCTCAAATATGTATTTTTAATTGGTGACAGACAGTATAACAAGAATATAGCAGAAAAAAAAGTTAAAATTAGTACAAATAGGAAAAATAGCTTATGTATCTTATAAGTCACACCAGGCAATAAAGGATTAACCATCGGACAGATATCCGGTGGATATCCGTAATCTCCATAAAACTCTGTAACATTCGTTCATCCTCGGGTGTTCCGTCTCTAAGCGCTTGTGTGAATATTCGTGAACTGTGAACTGGACAAACGAACAGCAGACGAAGCAGGTTGCTGTTTTGTGGACGGGCCTAGGCACGATCAGACTGAAGGTCTATAACTTGTTCCCAGGGAGTAAAATTTTAACCTACTTGAAAAAATGTCACAGAAGACAAAAAGTAGACCTAATCGGGAGTTAAGCAGTCTAACAAAAGGATATTTAATTGCATATAACTTAGCTCAAGTCTTTGGGTAAGTAATAATATACGTACATTGTTTTGCAACAGAAATACTTTTTCAGAAAATAGGTTAATTTCGTACACAAACAGGTGCACTTGAGTACATATGCGAAAAGGCTGATCATTCATTTATTCAATTTTAAATCATGGCTTTATAGTTGGAAAGGTACTTAAAGCATACGAAGAATTTGGCCCAACTTTCGCAGAGCAACCCCGTCAAAATTAATGAAATGCCATTGAAACTTAAGTTTGCCCCCTTTGGCTCCTGGACTAGATCTTGAAATTATTTTCGAGAGAATCCTGCGTTTTGGTGCAGATGTTTTATTTTTCCGAGGAAGTGGATGTCATGAACATTACACGAAATTGAACGGAATAATATAATAAGAAATTAAGGTTCCAGTTTAACGAATGACAAAAACCACTGGGTTTACTTTAAGTGCAGGCATTTGTTTTCTGGCAAGGAAAACGGAGGTAGAAATTGTGTGGTGCATTAGCGCTAATTACGATTTCCGAGTTCAATTGTACTTTGAGATAATTAAAGCGAACTGTAGAATTTTCAGATCTGCATGATTTGAATGATTGCAGTCTATAGTTTAATTGATATTTTTGTTCGGGAATACATTTATTTCAAAACGTAAGCCCGAGTGCAGGTATCGTTAACTTGTTTGTAAATGCTATCATAATGGAGAGAGCATTTATGTTCCTATTTATTTTTAGTAGATACTAGGGTCATTGTGATTCCTCCTTGGTGCTAGGAATATGTTTTAATGTTGCTGTTGTATCAAGTATAATGTGCTGACTTTTCATCCTGTTCCATTTGTTTATGGTATTTAATGTGTGTGATTTAAATGTATGCTTTGTATACTAAAGAGAGTATTTGCTGAATTGTGTATTTATCGAGCAAACATAAGTAAAGCAAATTTAATGTGGCATGATACTTTTTTTTTAGAATGTAGATTATATTTAATTATTACTTTTCTTCTTTTGTTTGCTTTTAGATGGTCATACTTAATGTACCTCATAGTCAGGCATTATATGGTAAACCCTAGAGAGATTTCTCTCTGGGAAAATGTGAAACCCATAGTTGTCATATTTCAAAATGCAGCAGTGTTAGAGGTAAGCTTCCTGGTTTGTTTGGGTTGACAGTAGTAAATCTCTGCATGAACTGTGTGTGAAATGGATTGCACATCGGTGAATGAATTTGTTTTATCAAGGCGCATGGAAGTTATCTCTTGTGATTGGATTACAGTGCAGGTTACTATAAACAAATCTGGGATACCTCTGCATGTGTGTTTGATAGTTTTCTGCTTTACCAAGGCAAGCATGTAAAATTGTATTGACGATGTACAAAGCATAAACATAACGTTTTTCTTCCTTTCTCCCTTTTTTCACTTTTGTTACTATTTAACATAGTAGATAGAGGAAGTCTTTTATTCCACTCAAATTTTCATTTTCATCAGGAATACCTTATGAGGTCCTCTGAAGCCAAATTAGACATTTTTAGAAAAAGACATCCATCCATCTGTTTAAGTAAAAGAACTGCATAACTAAAAAAAAAGAAAAAAAAGAAGAACCTGGTCGTACACTCACATGAAATTCTCTACACACTCTCTACAAAATATTCTTCTATTGACTTCATGTTAATCGAGATAGACATTTTGTTGAAATGGTTTTATTACATATTTCCTTATAGCTGTAGTGGGAATAAGAAAATACAGTAGACTTAAGCGATAGATTTAGTTAAAATGCACCATTTATATCACATACTTTTTTCTGTGAAGTGAACCATTTGCCAAGTATTCTTTGTTATTTGTTTTAATTGTCCAATATTTATACTTTTCTCAAATATAAAGTCACTATTCTCTTTTTTTATCTCCTGCCTGTGCATAGAGAATAGAATTTCAAAGTCATCACATAGCAACCAAATATTAAAAAGCTTGACTATTGCTTAAAGGCAAGCACAGGTGACTAATGTATCACAGTATCCCATGCGCCTGGCGGCGTATAATACTGTACTTGATATCTACATACATTTGTGTATGTGCTGTTCTTGTTGTAACATGCTCCCATAGTAAACAACCACAGTTTCACATTCTTTCTGATATGCCTCATTGGTTTGTCAGCTAAACACAGCACTGTTCTATTGCCACAGATAGTTACTGCCCTGTTCTTCTACATAGGGCCCCTGCCACTTCTCACTTCAACATGCTAACCTTGCTCGCTTGCCATCCCTTATTTAGAGGTTGTTTTTAAAATCCTAAAATATAAATTTAACTATCTTCACTGTTTTAGAGAAATGGGTTATTTATACCAACAAAAATTGATGAAACGAAGTGGCAAATATTTGCAAATAAAGAAACTGCATAGCTAGAGGCTGCCATATCTAGCAGTATTACCAATTTTACAGAGCAGAACTTTCCTAAACTTTGTATTAAATTTATTTCACTACCCCAAAATATGTAGGAGTTATGATTACAGTACAAAATGACGGCTGCAATGCAATTATTAAAAATATAAGTATTGTGTTTATAAGGATAAAAAATTTATAAATTTAAAGAGGAAATTCCAATTTATAAAGCTACGTTCCCAAAAACTTTTGGCAACATTTGCTATTTACTCTCTCCTTAAATCCAGATGATTCTGAACTATGAGGGACGGATTCTTTAGTGGATCATGTCTGACATTTGCCAGAAATGTGTAATTCAATGTTTAAGGAAGAATGACGACCAAATAAAGTGAGTTATGAGACCCTTTAGACTGTTCCAAAAATTAATGCTGCTAATAGACAAAGAAATTTAAAGCTGGCGTTAATTAAAGGAAAGTTGGATGTGCAAGTAAGTGCCAAGGCATTCCATCTGATGACATAATGGACCTTTGTTGCAGTGAATGCACTCCAATGAAATAAACAGTTATCATTAAAATGTGTTTAAAATGATCTTGAACACATTTTGCACTTCCATATCCTTAACATGTTCCACATTACCTAAAGATGTAATTTTGCCTAATTTGTGTGAATAACTGTCACTTGTGCATGAGATAGCTACTGACTGTAACTTTACATCGATTTCATGGGGAAAAGGAAAGCCATGCATGAAGGTGCCCAACCGTTGTGTATAATTGGGTGACGTTGCAGACTTGCACTTGTCATGGCGAGTTCTGCGCAACGTCAGGCAGCTAACCCTCTGGAAAGAAAAAAACACTAAAATTGTGCAAGTGAATGGTTTTTGCCTTTTGAATGCCAAAAGTTGTTACTCCATTTATGTATTCTAGCACGAATTATTCAGTTCTGTTCTTGTGTGATTCATCATTACCATGTTATTTACTTAGGAGTAAACATGGATAATCTATGCATGGTTGCAGAGTTTGAAAATTTGAATTATGGTGATTATCTTACTGTTATGCATTGATGCAAAACAACCTTTAAGGGAAGTAAGTACAGACTATCTCGATAATGTTAATTTAACCAATGCTATTTTCTCTGAAACTATACAATCCAGGGAGCTGCAGCTTTACTGAGGGTTCAATTAATCCTTCTTTATGGTAAACTAAATATAAGTTGATTTTAGCCATCCATTACAGAATTTTTTTTTTCATTTACAATAACTTTTGTCTTAAAATGTATAAACAAAATTTTTATTTTTGTCTTGAATCATTTTATCACTATAATGTTTAGTCTACATTAAAGAGTATGGTTAGTTTTATGATCCACTTAAATTTGAAATCATTATCTTTGATAGTTTCTGAGAAAATGGCACCAGAACCATTAAAAAGTGAATCTGCGAGAAGTTACAACACAAGTTACATACCACTCAAACACAGAATTTGCTTGTATGCACTCTACAAAGGGAAAGGAAAATCTGGAGCAGTTGGCAGGGCTACCAATAGAATCAGCACCAAATTCTCTTTGGAATATGTTGTTGTTAGCTAATGCTGGATTTCTGACAATGAAGTCATTAATCCTCTTGCTCTCCAATATTTTTCACAATGATATTGAAGAGAGCAATAGCAGTAATAGTAACCGCTTTTTAGAGAGCACCATATTTTTATGTTTTGGCGGTTACATCACTCTCTCACAACCACCAGAATGTCTGGAGGACCACACCTGTCGTTGGTTTACGGGTCTCACCGACCTGACCGGGAGAGTTATCAAATAAATTCACCGACCATATCCTCTGATCACCAATCAGAGGACGTATTACATGCCATGACAGGTCAGCATGTTAGGGGTTAAGATTTTATAGAGAAATTAGAGAAATGGAGAGATTGGAAAAATAGACTCCCTAGCCCTTGGGAACCCTAATAGCATTGGGGTCGGAAGAGAACAAGAGATGACCAAGGTAAGGTCAGATAGAAAAGTTACAGTGAGGAGCAAAACACCAGTAAGTGGAAGTAATGTTCTGCTCAGCTTGGGTACCTTGTGATCGCCATTCACATATCCCCTGGACGGAGACCCCTGAGTAAGATTTAAAATGTACAAGAGTGGAATTTGGGTACATTCCCATACCATATTTTACTTTTCCTCATATGACAATACTGAAAGCGGTATAGTTACGAGAAAGAGTGCCAGGCATTTTTAAGTACAAAAAATGTACATCTTGCTAAAATACACAATTTATCTCTCAATAAATTTTCTTACAGGTTGAACCATTTCTGAGATATTCCTTGTTAAGTGTGTGAGTTTCGGAAAACAAAACTTTCGTGAAATGGAACATTGTTGTTCATTTTTTTATATGTTATACGTGCAAAGAGAACGGAATCTCAAAGCTTTAAAAGATTTGACTATCGCACAAAGCCTACTGTATTCTAATATTTCCCTTGTACCTATTAGGAAATAACCAGTAAGATAATTTGTACAAATGTTTATTTTAACTAACACGAAGAAGGTATAGGAATAAGAGTTTGTAACAATGGTTAGTACAAGGGTAGAGAAAGTCATGTGAGTGCAACACATCAGATTTTTGTGAATAAACTCTTAAGTTCTCTTTATTCTGAATGGATTTTGAATAATTTTGTCAAGATGAACAAAAATTTTTTACATACAAAATGTAAAGCCAATTGAAAATTACAGTATTTATGTCAAGATAACTTTTCTGCAGCAAGCAATAGTGACACTCCCTAAAATGGACAAAATTAAAGAAATCCAAAAGAGGACTCAACACATTGGTAAACTGGGGAAAAAAGTTGTATTACAATGGATACCATCTCACTGTGGAGTGGATGGTAATGAAAAAACAAATTTTTTGGCTAAGAAAGGAACCCAAATTAAACAAAAAGCTATTATAAAATTTCCTTATGAATCAATCAAACACAAAGAAAAATAGATAAAAAGTATATAAATAAAAGAACACAAGAAAATAAAAATTCCAAGTGGCTACAAATTGCACAAAATACTAAAATAATTCCAAAATTACCAAGAAAATCAACTGTTGCCACCTTTAGTCTCATAATTGGACATGATTCAATAACCATCTCTATAGGATTGCCCTTACAACCTCACCAAACTGCCTACTGTGTACCAGAGAAGAAATTATGAATATGGAACATCTAGAATCATGTGAAGCTTTGAAGATGTATTCTGACATTGTCACCAAATACTGAGAAGATAGAACGAGAATGAACTGTCAAATCCTGAGCATCAGTCTCATGCACACACATTTTTATGCTGTAAGCTTTTTTCTATTTCTTATGGTTTACCCATTATACAAAACTATATTAATGACTTCCAAATGAAGAGGACTTCACAGGTAACTGCTATAAAATTCAATCTATACATTTTGTTAGCCATATAAGTATTTTAAATATGTGGTATTTTAATAAAATCATTAAAGAAATATTTGTGAGAAAACCAACACGAACAGAAGACTTTCCATGCAAAGGATAGTTTGGGATGAAAATCTTAAAAGTGTATGTGTCGCATCTTTGTAAGGTACTTAAATGGCAAGTTTGGTTTAATTTAAATGGTGAATTAATAACACTGAACAACACTTACGGTATGCATTTACCCAAATTATGTTTGTCCCTACACATAACAAGAAAACAACTTGCAGTGAGGCTTACTATGTAAAAACAATACATATCCTAAAACTTCAACAAATAATAAAAATGAATAATCTTACTATAAAGAATACACAAACTGCAATTAAATGTGTAGAAGCTATTAGTGTATAGCAAGAAGATTAATATTGTACATCTATGTTAAGTTTTAAGTTCTTCTTTCTTCAGTTGGACCCATTTCATTGCTATAAATCTTAAAGTTTTTCTCCCTGTGCTTTAAATCATATAGATTATTTGTAATAAGCATGCATTACTTTATGAAAAAATTAATTTCCCTTAAGCAATAATCCTGCATTTGGAAATATAGGTGTCTTCCTTTTGATAGCTGTAGTTTTTTTTTTTTTGTTAATGTCCTCCAATACTGTCATATCGGATGGTGAGTGGCTGAAATGGGTGAAATGATGCTCAAATGAGCCCGAGGTCCACAAAGCTTTAAGTTACCCGACATTTGTCTTCTCAGGATAAGGGAAAACCTCAGAAAAAAAAACCTTATCGGGATAACTTACCCTAAGCAAGATTCAAACTCACAACCTCTTGAACATGAAACAGAAATGCTAACCATCATGGTACAGAGGCAGACAATAGCTTTAGTGGTATTTGAGATATGAGATTAGAAGTATGAGCGAATATCTTACGTAAGCCTTGCCAAATGGGGGCATTTAAATGCCCTGTAAAATAGCCTCAAATCTGCCAAAATGAGAAAAAAGGTTTATATATAAGAATAAAAGTAACATAAAAAACTCATTTTGTCATTTTTTGACCGCATTCTCTGTACTTCCCTTAATAAGACTACAATTGCATCACAAATGAGAATATCCTTGTGACATAGTTGCAGTGGCATTTATTATTATTATTATTATTATTATTATTATTATTATTATTATTATTATTATTATTATTATTATTATTATTATTATTATTAATTATTTATTTATTTATTTATTAACAACTTACATTAAATTTGTTTACTACATTTCCTTACCCCTCTGCCTTTACATTGAAATTGAAATTTATTTTCCATAGATGATATCAGAAATGTCCATTTAAATATTACAAAAAAGTACCCTTATCCTGAGATAATTTACAGAGCAGCAGTAGCAAAACAATAATACATTATGTTGTTGTTTTCTAGTGCCTTGCATCTGGCAATGAAGCCATTAGCATTCGTGCCTTCCAATACTTTTGAACTGTAGTTTCTTCTGATCTTAATGCTTCACAGGTCTTTAAGTGGTCTTCATTCATTTCTGCTGGATTGTTACACAGGACACATATTGGTGAGGCTGAGATACCTATTCTGTAGAGATGACTTGCTAAGCAGTCATGATTTGTCAATAGTCGGAAGGCTGCAACCGCTGTTTTCCGTGGTCTCTGGGGGATTATATCTGGGTTGGAAAGTAGTGTAATCCATTTTTTATCTTTGGCATTTGTTTCTATTTCTTGTAGGTATGAATGAGAAAATTTTTTAACGATCAAGCGTTTTATTGAGGAATATGAAAAATTGAATTTAGACTTTTGTTTTATTGTTGTGCCTTTCTTTGCAAGTGAGTCTGCGGCTTCATTCCCCATGACTCCACAGTGTGCTGGAATCCATTGGAGCTGAACAGTCTTATTAACTTTTTGGAGTTGTGTTAACATTTTGTAGCATTCTCTAATTTTTGTTGACTTCTTTGTAGTATTTGAACATATTCCCTGAATTGCAGCTTTAGAATCCGAAAGAATTACTGCCTTGTTAAATTTATTTAAGGGAAGATTTAATAATTGTCGGAGAGCAATGTATATAGCCTCTATTTCTCCATCATAATTTGTTGTGTCTCTGCCAACAGAATGATAAAAGGAAAAATGTGAACACGTAACTCCAGCTCCAGTAAGGTTTTCCTTGGAGGATCCATCAGTATATATGTGCAGCCATTCTTCTGTGAGAAGTATTGATTGTTTCCAGAGCTAGAAGTTTTTGTATTTCTTTTGGTGTGTCTGATTTACTTATTTCCTCTATTAATTCCAAATTGAAGGTAGGTTGCAATAATTCCAATGGATTTTCTCTAATAAGTAGATTTTCTCTGGTGTTAGGAATGTTCAATTTGGATTTAATCTGTGTTACCTTTTCTAGGAAACTATTATGAGTTTTAAGGATTGAAGGGGGGAGGTTCTCTTCTGTCCATTTAGAGTTTGGCAGTCGTAACATTTTCTCGTGTTGGAGCAATGCTTGTTCTTCTATTTTTGTTGTTATTGATGGGGTCCGTGTTAAGGCAAGCATGGCATCAATAGGTGTGGATTTAACTGCTCCAGTGATTAGGCGAAGAGCCTGATTTTGTATTTGTTCAAGTTTATTGATAAACTTGAATCACAGCGGTATAACTGTTTCATCTAAAATGGAGGAAATGTCATTTACATATGTGCTGGCCTATCACAGCACAACAGCGTCCCTCAGAGGCACATGAGGGGAAGGTCGGTGGATCTAAATACCACCTATTTAGTCCTCCCGGCTAGGTCCAATGGACCCGTTGACCAACGATAGGTGTGGTCCCCCTTGCAAAATGGGGGTTTAAGTCGGGTGATGTAACTGCCACATTGTAAAACTGGTGCCCGTTAAGAAAACAGTTACATGAAAGCCACATACATGAATAATACATTATAAATAGTTACAAATATAAGTAACTATAAACAGTTATAAAATATGTTTTCCTACATAATAGCATACTATAAACCTTGCAAAAGTTAAAGGCATATACTCCTTTCCATTTGAAAAGCACAGTAAATGTACACTTGAGAGCTACAGGATTCACTCACTTGTGAATGAAGCTAGCCCTATCGTGTGGCAAATTCATCTGATTGCCCTCCCTGTATGGAGGACTTACACCACCTAGGACTTGTAGTGCTTTTCAAATGGGAAGGGTTCTGATCTGCAGCCAATGAGATACGTTTACATGCACAGTGTTGCAAGCTCATTACCCCCACATTTCATATTTCCAAGACAAGACACATCAGTGGAATGCATCCATTTTTACAGAGTATAGTCCGGGAGTCTAGAGGTAATATATTAGCCTCCAGTTCCAAGGCTGTATGTCAAACCCTGTGGAGGGTGACAGACTTTTTCAGAACTTCGGAAGTGAAGTAAAACTGGTGGTCCTGTCGTAGATTAACGGCATGTAAAAGAGCTTTAAGCCCGATAAAGAGGCCTCTGAGCCAAGTTAAGCAGTCTTTCATGCTCAATATAGAAGGAATACTGAGAGAAATAGCAGTATAGTGTGTTCATAAATAAACATTTTCATTTTTACTAATAGAGGGAGCTGTCATTGGTTATTCACCACCCAGTGAAAGAAGAGCAGCAGTTCCTGACTATGTATAAAGACAGACAATGAAAAATGTCATGAGGGAGCATTGAGTAAATCAAAAGAGGCAAAGAATAGACTTCAAAACCAATTTTGATCAGGAGAGGCCTCCAACTGTTGGTACTGCACCAAAGCCAGTGTGCATCTTCCAGGATGAGGTGGTGAGGGACCACTTCAGACTTGTTGAGCTGGATGCAGCAACTGTTGCAGAACCATGGACAGCATGTCCAGGATATCATCTGCACATTACTCATCTTACCAGCAAGGAGATGAGCTGCTTGAGAATCTCATCTTTTTGCTCAGCCTTGCCCCATTGACCCATAATGATGTGGAACTAGATCTCGTGCCTTTTGATTTGCCTTTCAATGAATTTTAATGATGTGATGAATATGAAAGGTGAGCTTCAACACTTTGCCCAATATGCTCTGGACCTGATACTAGTTTTAGAAACATCGTTAGATCAACTTCTATCAGAATAGGCTTACCACCACAGTAATCACATGCTCATCCCAGGAGGTGGCACCATGTTACTAGAGAGAATTCCATATAGCTATCCCTCTCCTGCCTCTCCAAATGCTTGAGATGACGGCAGTCGGTGTTGAACCCAGGGGCTTAGAGGCTATAATAGTCTCTGTACCACCCACCTGGTACACTATTTGTACCTGCTGATTAGTGTTCTATCCTAGCACTTCGTCCTTGCATGATTGTAAAGCTGAACACCAGCGTTTGCTTTCAGTACCCCTACAAATCTTGGAGATAATGCAATCAGCTGCATAATAGAGATCCCAGCCAAGAGCACTGGGCCCTGGGCAAACCACACACCATCCACAAGGTCAAGAATATCTGTAGTGGACTTTGCAATCATCAAAGTCGTTTTGAAAGTATTTGCAGGATTACGGATGGTCTAAGGTTCAATAGGATGCATGTATAAGTTTGAAAGAATTCTAGTTCACTTTTAGGAGGGGAATTCTCATGGTGCCCTCACATAGAAAGCTGAAGATCCATGATCGACAGGGTCATTGGGGTCATAAAGGCAGATACTCATGAATGAGAAATCTGCATTTCATATCCTGCCAGGACCATCCTCCTGACAGAGGTCTTTCCAGGTTTTCCTGAGTGGCCATAACAGGCAAATGCTGAGGAGGTATTCTAAACCTAGGCCTGGAACTTTTCCTTCTCAAATTTCCTTTCCCAATTGTATCATTTCATGTATCAGTGTTCACCATCTGTGGTGCCATGTGTTTTAAGAATGGGCATTAAACACTACAAAGTGATTATCACTGACCTGAGGTCTCTCAGTGATCTTTTAACGTTTAGCCTACAGAGAGCCTGTGTGGAAGAACAAACAAGTAATGATTGTTCACTTTTTTGATGCCCAGGGGTTATATGAAAAAGAACTCTAATAAGAGTTGCATGCCTTGAATGTAAGTTGCAAAGGATTTATTGCTTCGATATACATGAAGCTTTCCAGTTGTATGTTGTGAAGCCAGACAACAATAAAATTAATGACTAAGCAGTTTTGACACAGTGTGAGAAGTAAATTTTAACATATATTTACATACAATTGCATTTCACAAGTATTTGAATAAAGTGCTTTCAGTACAGTTTCAGTTCCATTGCATGATCTAGTATTTAAAAGTAAAACATCTTTCTGCCTAAATAATTAAAAACGCCTGAAAATTTTGTTTTAAAGATGCTAAACTCCACTTCATGTTACAATCTGAAAAATAGAATAAAACCTTTGTATTCATAAGTAAATTCACGTATAATGGCACAATAAATTACAGCATAGCGGAAAAATAATGTGAATTACTGGAGCCATTTTGTAGTTTAAGAATGCTAGCTTGAAAAATCTGAGGTTCACATCCTTGCCATTAATTCATTGTCATGTCACAATATAAATTTGTTTTTCTAAGCTTTGAAACAAGATCATAAACATACACTTCAGCTACATATGCAAAGGCTGTCTTTTATATTGTGATACTCAAGAGTATTTTGGGCAGTAAGACTAAAGTGCTTTCTGAAGAATGTTTTCCATATAAACTACCATTAATTTCTACAGGCTTCTACCATTTTTGAAAGGTAGAATCAGAACTGAAAAATTCAATGCCACAGCCAGGATTTGAATCATGTATCTTCCGCTCTGCATGGCAACATGCTGATACAACTTCAAATTCTCCAACAGATTTGCATTTTTCCAGTAGACCACAAGGGTATCTCAAATTCGAGAACATACCCCAATGACAACCTACAATTGCAAGCACTTAAGTGCCAGGCTTTAGGATTTTTATTATATAGGATTTCCATAAATCAGGCAAATTAATTATATTGATTGTTCTAATACACACAAACCATGTGTACACAAACGTTGAAAAATAGAATAAGAACTGAAAAATTCAATGCCATGGCCAGGATTTGAACCGTGGGGCTTCCGCTCCACATGGGATTCCCTTGTGGTCTACTGGGAAAATGCAAATCTGTTGGAGAATTTAATGCCATGCCAACATGTTGCTATGGTAGCTCAGTGCTAAAGAGCAGCTGTGCATGGTTTGAAAGATTGTTAGAACAAATCCCGGCTATGGCATTGAATTTTTCAGTTCAGATTCTACCTTTGATTTTATTTATTGTCACATACGTTTACAAGAAAATTGGGCAAATGCCCTATAAACAGGTAAATCGTCAGATAGTAGTTTAACAAACTTAACCTTTAACTGCATATGACAGCAGTTTTCAAGCACTATATCAACTGTCATAACAATGCTAAAGTAACAAGGAAAAACAGCAATTCAGATTCTCATCAGGTAACCATGAAACAAGGAAAACAGTTCATCACTATTAAATGAAGCTTGCATTGATTTGCTAAAATTCTGACATTAAATCTTATGAGTTTTCTATGTTTGATACATGCTTTTAATTTGGTTGTAGATTCTACATGCTGCCACCAACATAGTGCCATCGAATGTTGTGATAACTACATTCCAAGTTTTCTCAAGGGTGATTGTGGTATGTGGGGTATTGTTGCCAACTCCTACCGGCCCTGCTAGTCCAGGCCTGCCACTTGCTCTCTTGGCATGGTCCATTACTGAGATTATAAGATATCTCTACTATGCTCTCAATCTCTTGGGAGCTGTGCCATATCTTTTACTGTGGTGCCGGTAAGTTCTCATTATACAGTTGTAGAACATGCACAGAATTCCCAAGTTTAAGTATGTCAGTAAAATTATGAAAGCGAAAGCTTAGATACCTCTAATTACACTCAGCTTCTCTAATTATTGCAAGAAAAAATTAATGTTTGTAAATTTCCTATTAATTAGTGAACTCTAGAATGATTTTAATTACTGTCTTATGATAAAAGTTCAACAACTTATTAATTGCTGTGCAGGAAAAGCATTGTACTCTTGGTTTCACATTTACTTTTAGTATTACATACTTCAGTAAGTAAAGAAAATATATTCCACCCAAAAACTTGATACTAAGATTTCACCAGAAATACATATTTTGAGGCCCCTGTACCCAAGAAAGCATTTTAGAAAGAGGTCTGTGTGTGCACATATGTGTGTGAGCAGCATAACTCTTAAGCAAAAAGTCAATCAAATACTAAACTTGATTGGGAAACTTCCGAAGACGTGGCAGAAAAATTTCCAACAAAACTCTCGCACCCAAAACTATCCTAGGCTGCACTGTGGCTGAGTGGATAAACCATTTGCCTCTCACCAAAGTGGCCTGGGTTCAACCCCAGGCAACCGCATGTGGTACTTAGGTGAACAAAGTAGTGGAGGGGCAGGTTTCCTTGGGGTTCTCCAGTTTTCCCCACTATCTCTTTCCACTGGTGCTCCATCTTCATTCCATATATCGTCAATGTCACAGCCTATGGTGCCGCAAGTACTAAAAGCAGGCATTAAACAGTAAAGAAAAAACTAGCCTACTTGGAGGAAGATTTTTCAGTTTTCTAAAAATGGCTCTAACAGTTTTGATTAGAATACTATATGTTCTAAGATATTTACATGGCAAATAAAATACATATCTTGAATTTTCTGAGATTACCCTGTACAGCCCACAATTAGAAGTAATTTTGTGTACTTGGTACACCATAAGAGATGCACCAAAACTGCTACACCAAAATCCAAATCTCTCTTTAAAACATAACATTTATCTAAATTAAGAACAAATTAGAAATAGCTGCACTTATCTTATTAATATTGCAAGGTGGTATAATGCTGACTAGTTTCAAGTTGCATCCAGCTTATTCTCAAAGCTATCCAAACAAGTTACCCAAATTAGTTTCTAATTTGTTCTTAATTTAGATTCTGTTGTTTACTGTTAATAGCTTCAATTTTTCCTGAATTAACATAATATTTATTTTAATAAACTTTTTTGTGCCATGAGCCATTTCTGAGATATGTTAATATTGTAACAAAATCTCTTCAGTTACTGTTTTCTCACTTTATTTTCTTCCAAAATTGAATGCACAATAACACAGCTCTCTTTTACTGATGTTAGCAGAGTCTGCAGTCTTTCTTGCTATTACAACTCTCAATTGTTTTTTCTCATAAGCTTGACTCAGTCCTTTCTTCACCTTCTCTGTCTCTCAAACAGCTGACTTTGATGATACAATCACCAACAATACTACGTACATCTGCTTCACTGACTTTACTTCAGCACAAAATGACTGTACACACACACTCTTAGCGCTGCTTGCTGTGACAGACCCATATCTGTAACTATCTACTACTACCCTCATCACTTTGCCTCCTTTTGTAGTGAGGATGATGTAACATGGACCTTTCTTGAACTTCACCTTTTCTGGAACCTCCTCAAATACGATGGTTGCTGGACACCTCATAAATAATAATCTGGAAAACCTTTTGTTGTGCTGCACTCATTTTCATGTGTTCACAAATAGTGGTGCAAGGTAGCCTGACCTTGGGTGCCTTTGATATATGCACCGCTAATCTGGTATGCGGTGTGAGGTAGCTGGACCCTGGCCGTCCTTTGATGTGTGCCATGTCCGGCATCATATGTTTCAGTTGCTCAATACTTTGTAATCTTTTATAGTTCTTTGTTTATTCCCTGGTTTCTTGCAAAGTTATGGAAAGGGTATGTACGTTTAAAGCCATAGTGAACCATGCTATTGATTTGGTTTCCTCTCTATCCCTCTTGTGCTTATAACGAAATGTGTAACTAAGCCACTTCTGGTTTCTTTTATTTCAATTAATAAGTAGATAGAATAAACTTTAGTAAGAGTAGTTCATAGAAGACTGGGTGAAGAATGTGATGGGTTGTAACAAGTCATGTTGTTTTTATTTTATTTCTTTTTGTTTTACTTCCTCTTCTATTTACTTATAGAAAGTGGAGGAAATATGCTATTACATAAAAACTTGGTAATCAAGATTTTTCTGGACATATTCATTCTGTGGGGGAAAAACCACCTTTTTGCACATGTACCCTCTTCTCATATTATAATTAAAATTATATGCTTGAACAATATTTTAGTTTTTTCTGTATCTTGCAGGTGATAGATTATGAGAAAATTGTCACAAAGCTGTTTGTATAATTTTGTTAATTTCTGTCGCAGGTATACATTTTTTATTGCTCTGTATCCAATTGGCGTAACAGGTGAACTGTTGTGCTTCTATGCAGCACAAGCATTTGTAGCCAATAAGAAGATGTGGAGTCTTGAAATGCCAAACAGACTGAATGCAACATTCAGCTATCATTACTTCTTACTGTTCATGATGTTCTTGTACATACCATGTAAGTACAGCTTGGTTTGTTCTTATACAAATATGGGATATTAATATCATAGTCATGGATGTTCGACACCCTGCATGGAAAACTGGGAGAGGAACTAACAGGAAGGTAGGCTGGTTACCAGAGTCAGATGACAGAAATTCCATGTGCATTGGGAGGCAGAGATAACTCTTATAATTGTGGCAGAATAAGCATAAAATCCATAGTTTGCCCCTTGGCTTAGCATTGAATTTTTTCAAATTTGGTTATTTAGAGGACACAGCTTATTGGAATACCCCAGAAAACAACTGACATTCCCCCCCATTATAGCGCGGTCTGGTTATATTTGGTGATATTCCATGTTAGGTTGCATAAGTATGGCGCAGGGAAGTGGGAAACCACAGATCAGTGAATAAACTTTTAATCTTTGTAGTTTTTGTTGCAGAAATGATATTCAGTATTTTTTTTTTAATATTTGTGAAATATTTGGTAGGTCTGGCATTAATTATTGCATTGTTATGCATGCTATTACAATATGTCCTTGGTACTTTCTAATTCCTTAATATATTACAAAGCTGTGTAATAAAACAAACTGTTGATTTATAAAAGTTGAAACAGTTCCAATTTTCGTGTTGCACTGTATCCTTCAAAATCTTGAAATGCCCTGTTTTTTGTATTCTGTCCAAGAACAGAAATGAGGAAAAGGAACATAAAATATACAAAATTTTGGTTCATAATACCCTAGGAACAAGAACAGGAATAGATATCAATGGCTTTTTGATAGGAAATTGGAAAATTTAATATGCAAATTGGGATGTCATTTGTTTGTAACTGGCCCATTGATATTTTGTCACTGCTTCCAGTTAGCCAACATAATGCATGTTTAGGGATCCCAAATTTTAAAATAAAAACAGCGGGACACTTCAGTAATAAATATATTATAATTTGTACTTTTTTTATATAAGGGTATAGTGGGTTTATTTCGCCCATGCTGCTTCATAATTTGCACTTAACTTTAGGAGGCCTATATAGTATTCCCAGTCGCTCCACTGCTAGAAGGTAATGTTGCCACCTCTGCTGGGTTTTGTGAACTGCATTTTGCAGATCCATGAATCAGAGACAAGAGTTTACAATTTTTTAAAAAGAAGTCAAAAAAATCCCCACACTTGGTCACTGAAATGATGTTTTACTGCAATTACAGTTTTCAGCATGTCAATGTCCATGCAATTTCATTTTTTTTTTGTCCAAACTGCATTCACAAGGGAGAATGTACAGCAGCATTAGTTGCCAGAATACAAAATGAGAATTCTAGCAGTTTGTTAAGGTTTTCAAGTGATACTCCTTGTTTAAAATACTGAAATACTTCCTGCCAGTGCTCGAAAGGAGTTAATTTGTTTTCCAAAACACTTTCCTACTGTTCATGTAATGTATAACATTCACATTTTCATTAAATAACATATTTTTATTAGCCGAACAATCAAATCTCTTGTCGTAAAGAATGCTTTCATATGCCAGTTTATAAAACGAAAATGTGACAAATATAATATTACTGTGATGGTGGCTATTTTTGTGTCCTCTGTTTTTACTGCCCATGTCACAGTTTGAGGCACCAATTTCTCAAATTCCCACCAGAGGAAACTACACTCAGCTAATGAAGGCTAGGGTTGCCAGATCTCTCATATTTTCCAGGTTTTCCTGTATTTTAGCCCTATTTTACTAAAGCTCCCACCTCGCATATTTAGTCTATTTCATTCATTGGCATTTATGCTAAGTTTTAAATTGGATATTTGGAAAAGTGGTTGGCATTATTGAATGTAGACTACCTAACAACTCACTGCTATGCAATATATCAAACTTCTGATTGCTTTTTTTCCAATCTTGGCTGCACTGCTTTCAGTGGTAGTTGGTAGCACTGTCTGGTAGAATGTTGTGGCTTAATGAACAATAAATAGCAAGATGTAAGAAATGAGAATTCTTCTGAACTCATTAAAGTTGAATTGCTTATTGCTATCCATTTTAAAATTACTTTTTGGATCATAAGTATGTATGCTCACCAAGGTAGGCCAAGCTATCTTTACATGGAAACACTGAAAAATTTGATTTTTTATTTCTTCTTAAGAAGTTCTTTAGCTATGAGAGAGATGCCAAGCTTATGATTGAGTGTAAATCAAAGTCCAAACATACATACTCATTAGATGTTTTGCATAGGTTTTTAAAAGAGTGACATAAGTGAAATTACAAAATTACCACTTTGTAAATATACTTACTGGTTTAAATATTACGAATAAATGTGTTAAACCTAGTTCTGTGCAATAATTGTGCATCCTCTAAAATCAATAGAGAAAAGTTGACAATGTGTTCAGGTGTTAAGGAAACATTTTTGAAATGTCCCTTATTTTTAACTTGAAAATCTGGCAACTCTAATAAAGCAAATCAAGAATTTAATGGAAAAGTAACGTTAAAAAGTGGTACAAGTGTAGGTCCTGCGAGACATAGACAGGACATGAGACATAGGTTCTTAAAAGTGGGACGTCTGGGATCCCTATGCATGTTGGCTGAGAACCAACCTTTACGAATTTTCTAATGAATCAAGTTGTAATTCTCTTTGAAGGCACCAAGATAAATCACTACTTCTGTAAACCTTATAAACTTTTGTCTTTTTCAATGATTTTATTTTGCTTTACAGTGTTTCCTCAGATGTACCTTCACATGTTTGCACAACGACGGAAAATCCTTGGAGGCAAAGGTACAAAGAAGACAAACTGACTGTCATGAAAGTTTTAGTGGAACATCTTTTTGGAGTATTTTCTGGTTAGTGGTAGACATTTGAGAGGGTACAAATTTAGAGCCAGTTCCATTTTGTATAATATTTACTAATATGGTACATCTCAACTAAATGATTCTTGGTTGATTAATATGGTGTTCAGAGTCAATAACAGAGGCATTAACTACTAATAGATTAAGGTTTGTAAGGAGAGGGGAATTGTACATTGTCTGATAATACTGTATTTTGGTGGTATTGACAAAAGGCAAGTAGCTTTTCTTTTTCAAATACAATTTTCCCATACAGGAAAATTGCATTGTGTTGCTAGAATGAGAGGTACTTTGCATGTAGTGATTAGGGTGCCAATGCAGAATTTAACTTAAGAATTCTGTAATAAAGGAACTGTAAGATGTAAGTAACCTGGAATACCCAGAGTTACTCTGACTGAGCAAATGTTTTTGCATTTATGAGATAAGATGGTAGTTTGCTGTTATTTGAATGTACAAAATGATGTTCTTTGGATCTCATGATTTGTTTTATATCAGATATTTAGTTTGTGTTGTTCAGATAGAATTGTATTTATGTTCTAGAGATTCTAGAAACAAATGAAAATATATATATATATATATATATATATATTTGTTTACTTTTCCTTGGAGAAATTCTATAACCTTTAATTACTTCACTCTTAGAACCAACTTGCAGTAAACACATAACATCACCAACTAGCTTGCAATTCTGGAAAATCAAAACACACCATAACATAAAGTACCTCAACCATGGGTGATTAACCCTGAATTTTCAAGAAGTTAGTTAATCTTTTTATTAATATGAAATAGTAGAAACACAATGATTAGTAAAGCTAAAGAAAGTTGTAGTTTCAGTTTAACTCTGTGATTGTCACTCACCATTTTTCTGCATTCATGCAATAATGACAAGCAGTGAGTAAGGCAAATATTAGCTCGTTGAGGAACAGCTAAACTAAAATAGTTAAGCATAAGATAAACCATAGAAAGCAATGAGAAATGAATCATGTTGAATATTTTTAACAATTAGCACTTCTCAGGATACCAGCCATGTAATATATATAAAATTTTTCGAGCTTTTGGCCATACTAAACTCCATGGCCATCATCAGGAAATGAATAATTAATAAATAAATGGCAATCTCAACTCATGGCCTTCATTGGGAACTGCATAAGAAATAAATGGCTATCTCAAAATCATCCCCCATACCCCAACAGCTTTTCTGAGCCAAGGCTTACTGCCTGGCCACTGCGTCCCCCACCTCTGCCCACAACAGGCATGATGAGTGGGGTTCAATACTGGAGGGTGGAATGTGGTCAGCGTCCCAAGCCTTTCTGGCCAGTTTTACAGCCTTCGTGACCTGGTCTCTAAATCATGGTCTTATGTTAAGTATTCCTGTCCAAGCTGTGTTCAATTATAGGCTGTTGTCTCTATTAAAATTGTTTGGCTCTAATTTAATTTCAATTGCTTGTTTTATGCATCTGTCGTAATGTCAGTTACTGTGGTGCAAAACTGTGACCTCATCAAATAAAATTTGTGAACATTGTCAAGACTATGCTGTGCTGTTGCTGATTTTTCTGGTTTTAGTAGTCATAG
This sequence comes from Tenodera sinensis, assembly GCA_030765045.1. NCBI lineage: Eukaryota > Metazoa > Arthropoda > Insecta > Mantodea > Mantidae > Tenodera > Tenodera sinensis. The sequence goes on from CM060972.1 coordinate 102,725,511, forward strand.
ACTCAGTTTTATAAACGTGCCAACTTGTATGTTCTTTTGGAAATGCATTTTTAGATGTTGTTGTTGTTGTTGTTGTTTTCTAGTGCCTTGCATCTGGCAATGAAGCCATTAGCATTCGTGCTTTCCAATACTTTTGAACTGTAGTTTCTTCTGATCTTAATGCTTCACAGGTCTTCAAGTGTTCTTCATTCATTTCTGCTGGATCGTTACACAGGACACATATTGGTGAGGCTGAGATACCTATTCTGTAGAGATGACTTGCCAAGCAGTCATGATTTGTCAATAGTCGGAAGGCTGCAACAGCTGTTTTCCTTGGTCTCTGGGGGATTATATCTGGATTGGAAAGTAGTGTAATCCATTTTTTATCTTTGGCATTTGTTTCTATTTCTTGTAGGTATGAATGACAAAAATTTTTAATGATCAAGCGTTTTATTGAGGAATATGAGAAATTGAATTTAGACTTTTGTGTTATTGTTGTGGCTTTCTTTGCAAGTGAGTCTGCAGCTTCGTTCCCCATGACTCCACAGTGTGCTGGAATCCATTGGAGATGAACAGTCTTATTAACTTTTTGGAGTTGTGTTAACATTTTGTAGCATTCTCTAATTTTTGTTGACTTCTTTGTAGTATTTGAACATATTCCCTGAATTGCAGCTTTAGAATCCGAAAGAATTACTGCCTTGTTAAATTTATTTAAGGGAAGATTTAATAATTGTCGGAGAGCAATGTATATAGCCTCTATTTCTCCATCATAATTTGTTGTGTCTCTGCCAACAGAATGATAAAAGGAAAAATGTGAACATGTAACTCCAGCTCCAGTAAGGTTTTCCTTCGAGGATCCATCAGTATATATGTGCAGCCATTCTTCTGTGGGATACCTAGTATTGATTGTTTCCAGAGCTAGAAGTTTTTGTATTTCTTTTGGTGTGTCTGATTTACTTATTTCCTCTATTAATTCCAAATTGAAGGTAGGTTGCAATAATTCCAATGGATTTTCTCTAATAAGTAGATTTTCTCTGGTGTTAGGAATGTTCAATTTGGATTTAATCTGTGTTACCTTTTCTAGGAAACTACTATGAGTTTTAAGGATTGAAGGGGGGAGGTTCTCTTTTGTCCATTTAGAGTTTGGCAGTCGTAACATTTTCTCGTGTTGGAGCAATGCTTGTTCTTCTATTTTTGTTGTTATTGATGGGGTCCGTGTTAAGGCAAGCATGGCATCAATAGGTGTGGATTTAACTGCTCCAGTGATTAGGCGAAGAGCCTGATTTTGTATTTGTTCAAGTTTATTGATGTTAGCATTTGCTGCTGTTATTAAAGCTTCAGAACAGTACAAGAGGTTTGGTTTAATATACATTTTGTATGTTGTGTTAAGGACTCTCCTTGAGCAGCCCCATTTAGCACCAGCTAACCTTTTCAGGATTTGCAATTTCTTTTCAACCTTTTCTGAGATGTTTGTTATATGTTTTTTCCAACTTAGCTTTCTGTCGAAAGTGATGCCTAAGTATTTGGCATCATCAACTGCTTTGAGTGGTTTACCATTATAATTTATGCTAATATTAACTGGTTTGTATTTTAGTGTAAATAATTCATAATTTGTTTTTTCCACATTGATAGTCATGAGGTTTTTGGAGCTCCATTCATGTACTTTGTTTAGGGCTGTTTCTATTCTGTCTTTAATTAATTCAAGTTTTTTTGAAGAGCCTGAAGTCCAAATGACTACATCGTCAGCAAATAGAGCAATTTTGGTTTCTAAAGTTTTTATTATTGATGGAAGGTCATTTATATATATGTTAAAGAGTGTTGTGCTCAGAACAGCACCTTGTGGAAGTCCTCGGTGTGTTTGTTTATATTTGGAAATGTATGTATTATATTTTGTGGCACAAAATCTTTGTGAAATAAACTGAGTTATCCACTTAAGCATGTTACTTTTCACACCTATTGATTGCAACTTCTCAACTAATTTATTTCTCCAGACTGAGTCATATGCTGATTTAAAATCAATGAATACTGCCAAGGTATCCTCCTTTCTATTGAAAGCTTCCTTGATGTCTTGGCTTAGTAGGAGTACATTTTCACTTGTACTATGATTCTGTCTGAAGCCGGTCTGTGAACTATTAATTAAGTTGTAATATTCTAGGAACCAGTTAAGTCTAGATGCCACCATTCTTTCCATCACTTTTGCAATAACACTGGTCAAAGATATTGGTCTGAAACTATTAATATTGTTTGAGGGTTTGTTTTTCTTTAAAATCGGGATGATAATGGCTTTTTTCCAGTCGGAAGGTACAGTCATTCTCCAACACGTGTTATACAGTTTAAGTAGGATTTCTTTTCCTTTCCTGCCAAGGTGTTTAATAAACTCTGGATGGATCTTGTCAGGTCCAGGAGATTTTTTGTTCTGTAATTGTTCTATTGCTAAATCCAGTTCTGTTTCATTAAAATCCTGAATAAAAATATCATTTCGTATACCTTTTGGCTTACTAGTTTCTCTGATAGTTTTTTGGATAGCCTTATCTTGTTTTTTATACGCTTGGGGTACTCTTTGTGACTGAGCATAAAACTTGTTAAGGGATTCTGCTATTTCCCTATCTGTAGTTAAGCTTTTGTTATTATATTTTAATGGTTCAGTTGTATTTTTTGATAATTTTGTTTTATTAAGGAATTTGTATATTTTATTTCCATCTTTCCTATAGTCCATATGTTCTACAAAATTTGTGAAACTGGCCCTTTTTGCTGTAATTAATTCTTTCTTAAAAATGGCTGCTTTTCTTCTCCAGTTTTGTACATCTTCTGGACACTTGGTTCTTTCGGCTTTGACTCTTGCTATATTTCTTTCGTGTTTTAACTTAGATAAAGATGGAGACCAAAAGTAGCTATATTTCTTTAACTTTCCTTTGGGGATATGTGTTTTGGCTGCTGTCAATAATATTTCACAAGTTTTTTTATTCATTTCATCTGTTGACTTGAACTCTGATTCTAACAGTATATTACACTTCCCTTCTATCTCATTTTGGAAACTGGACCAATCTGCTTTTTTAAAATTCCAAGAAGTTTTAACTTTTGGTTTGTTACTTTTATTTATTAGACCTCTTATGGAGTTTATGGTGATTCTGTGGCCTGAACCTGGGTCTTCTATTATTTCTCTTTTTGTATTGTCAATTATGTCAGATGACACCATCAGAAGGTCAGGATTTGTACCCGAACCATTATAATGAAGGTAAGTGGGTGGATCATTTGGATTAAATATTAATTCCATTGTTGACGAGTTTAATAGGTCTTCTATGACTCTTCCTGCTGAATTTATATCTCTGTAGCCCCACCTAGGGGAGTGTGCATTAAAATCACCTATTAAAATACTTTTGGGTTCTATGGGAATAGAATTTAGATCTAGTGTATTGTCTGGAGGATTGTAGATACTGTAAATTCTATAGTGGTAGTTACTTTTCCATACTTCAATTTTAACTATTTCTGATTTATCTTGTTCTTCCATTGTTTTTTGGATTTGGATAGTAGCTTTCATATTTCTTTTAATCCCTGTAAGAATACCACTTGCTATTTGACGAGCCTTTGGAAGTATATGTGTAGTGTACTGATCCATTTCAAAGTATATTTCCTGTTCTTGTGATATATTGGCTTCTTGTACTGTGAAGACATCTATATCTTGGTCTTTTAATATTTTCATTAGCTCTTGTTTTTTAGGCTGGGACATGCCTCCTGCATTCCATTGTAGAATTCTTAAAGTATTGGAACAATGATGAAATTTGCCTAAAGATGTCCCCCACCCGGAGATCCGATTTTTAGATGTAAAGAAATATAAATTTAGATAATTTCTGTTTCACGTAGGTGTTCACTTGTGTATCAACCTTTAAGAATCCTGTAGGCATATTTGCCCTATACATGTGCAGCTTACAACAACCATACTTGACAAATTTGCCCAACAGGACTTCATTTGTTATTAAGTTTAAACACATCAGGATTATATTATATGTACATGTATAGAAACTTAATAAAGTTAAATGATGAGTAGTAATATTATGCTCAGAAGTAAAACCTTCACTAAAACAAATGTTTACCTTGTGTACCTAGAAACATATTTTTAAGGGTGGATGCCCCATCCTCAGCAAGGTTTGGAACTAATTAGTTGCCTCTTAGGGATTTCAAAGTACATTACTTGGCTATTTTTCGCCATGAAAATCTTGCCCCATTTGTTAATTCACGGCTTTGAGTAAAGTGACTTGTGGTGAATGGGGGAGAGGACTGATTCAAAACCCATGTGGCTGATGGTTGCTTGGCATACCCAGGTTCAAGAGGAATCTCTAGCTCATGTTAAGGACCCTCATGCTGGCTTGCGCCCCTTTCCTGGGTTACCAACGCGATATGTGAAGACACTTATGAAGCAGCACAAAATACTGTGTTTGACTCAGGAGTTTAGCTATGATCTTGTGGTTGACATAAGTGAACCTCAGATAATGCACTGTTGTTTATTCCTCTCACTCTGAAATTTTACACCTTGCACCAGATATGACTTATCCTTTCTTTCCTAAGCAATAAATGACAATAAAGAGCATCATCGATACGTTACATTACCACATCAAACAAAGCAATTATTTGAGAGGCAGAATAGGAACTGAAAAATTTGATACCACAGCCAGGATTTGAATCACAGGCCATCTGCTTGCTGTGTGGTTGCTCTAACCATTAAGCTACCAGAATGACATTGAACTCTTCAACCGATTGGTATTACTCCCAATAGACCACAAAGGAAATCTCACATCAGAGACAAATACCCCAATGGTGACTTACAATCGTGAGTACAACAAACTTACTGCTGGTGTTTTTAAACACACAAGCTATGTGTGGCATTGAGTTTTCAGTTCTGATTCTACCTCTCTAACAGTGCTTGTGTGTTTAAAAACTTTAGCAGTAAGTTTGTTGGCATAAGTAAGTAATGAAATAATTATGATTATACATTCAATAATGTCAATAATTAATTATGTTTATTGGAGACTCGAGAAACCACACCATATAATGTTGTAGCAACACTGGCACTGCTTACAGTCCAGCCATCTTGTAGACAGTAATTCTGAACTGCTGATTACTCTATTTACATTGTACTAAGAAGCTCTGCACGTCACAGTGTGACTACGTTCGAGTACAAAGACATTCTTCTGAGTAAATGACAGTAAAGGTACTGGAATGGCCAAGCCAAAGACCAGACGTAAACCCTATAGAACATCTTTGGGATGGATAGATGCATTCGCCCAAAAACTGGACTAACAAGGTTTTCTACAAAGAATTGTGTGAGCAATGGAAGAAGATTACTCTGGCGCAATTAGCCAACTTGTTAATTCCATGCCATCCAAGTGTGCTGCAGTAATAAACGCAAAAGGCTATGTAACCAAATCTATGTAAGCCAATAACATTGTGGGTCTAGACTGCATTGTTTTGCTTCTGTGTAGTTTTGATAAAATATTTTTGAGCCTAATTAATTTGTTCATTTGTGTTTTATTATTGATGCAAAGATTAGAAATGTATAATATATGTAATAAAATAGAGTATAGAGTATTTTCGGAAGTGAAATTTGGATTTTAAATAACAGAAATTCACATAAACTTGAAGTAGCCCAAATGTGTTTCTTGAGATTACTGTTAGGAGTTACTAGATAGAAAAATACCAACGAGAATGGAAAAATAATTTGATGAGAATTGAAAGAACTAGACTCCCAAAATTGCATCCCAGTATGCTCCAACTGGTCACAGGGACCAAGGAAGACCAAAACAGCAGTGGAAAGACCAAGACCATCTTTGCTAGGTTTATCGTTATGAGCTACATGGGCTAAAAGGAACTTGTTCATGATGATGAAATAGAGTACACATTATAAAGAATTAGTTTTTTATTCTTTACCTGATTACCCTCCCTTTATATAGGGTTTATAAGCCAGTGCCTAGGGTCAGACACCTGTCAGGGAGCAGAGGAACCTATGGACCAGACAGAGTGAAGACCTGGAAGTGAGTGGTCAGCCAATCCCCAGGTATGAGAGTGAGGAAGAGGATGATATGAAGTGCAGCAAAATCGATAATGGAAAGGTGATTATGGAGCAATTGGTGGAATGGGTGGCAGGGGAAACTGGAGAACTTGGAGAGAACCTGCCCAGATGCCACTTCGTCCTTCACGAATACCACATGTGGGTCCCTGGGATTGAACCTGGACTGACTAGCTGGTAGGCGAGTGGTCCAACCACTTGGCCACCGTGCCAGCATAAAGAATTAGTAATTTATTTCATTTAAATGTTTTCCTAAAGAATTTGTTTTCTGAATTTATCTCTTACAAAATACTTTTGAGCACTACTGTATGTCCATACACACGTCAGTACGCATGCATTCTGGAGCATTTAGGTCAGCAGGAAATATTTAAATCTTGAGTGCTTTAGAACAATCTGACGAGTCACCTGGTTACAGAGCTCTGGCTCATTTTGTATGTAAGCATTTGTGACAATAAAGCATCTTATCTTATCATTAGGCCAGTGAAGTATTTTGATGAAACTATCATGACTGTAAATTTGTTCCTTGATGATAGACAGTACTATCAAAAAGTTCCTTCCTATGTAAACTGTTTTTGACTCCTAAGCACGAAAATACTCTTTAAGACACCTATGTATACAGACATTTTAAAAAATGTTGCTAAATCAGGCAGTACCTACTGTTTGCCATTGGAAAGGAAGTCCCATCAGGAATATGTTGCCCTTATCTATCTGGAAACTGTGCAAGAAGAAAAGTGAATGTGTGTGATGGAAAACGCATGCTGCACTAGGAGTAAAACTATTAAAAGGACATGTGCCCCACGGTGAACAGTTTTGCCTTTCCTACACATGTTTAAGACATTACTACTTCGCACTTCTGCAAACACCAGATCTCTTGACGTATACAAATAGAATTCACTAGGTATACTAAAACCAAGAAGGTATTCTTTGCAAAAATAGAAGGCTACAGATATTGGTAATATATTTTTGACTGGGCTGTAACTGAGCTGCCCTGTGTATCATAAACAATGGTAGGCAGGGTATCAGACCCATGTCTCATTGGCAATTCCCTCCATGTCTCATTCCCCTGGGACTCTCTTTGCTATGGAGAGCAATATTGCCTGTATGGAAAGCTGTCCCTGCTTGATGTAACATTTTATGTGTTATTTGCTAGAGATGAAAAAAAGAGCTATTCCTACAACCTTTTATGTTACTCACAAACTCAAAATTCATAATAATACAGCCCAAAAATTGAAGATACACAATTGAACACCCAGTGTACATATATATTACAAATTTGCTTGTTTAGGTATTAGCTGTAAAATAAGTAGCATGTAAATTTATGATGCTGAATGAACCAACAGTACATTTAAATACTTCTCTTATTACATGCATTCATTTTGTGAACTTATCTCTTGGAAGATTTCCTCCAAATCACTTTCAAATGTTGGCCATACTTGTTTGTTTTGTGCATGAAGGCACAGTATGCTAGTTTAGCTATTATTTCTGGAGTAAAACAGAAGAAAGCAAGGGACCTAATAAATGATCAATGCTAAACTTAACCATTCTCATTAATTAATCCATTGTTCAATATCAGTAATATTTTTGAGGTAAGATATCAGGGACATTGATAAGAAATGAAAACTTGGTGTTCTTGTTGTATTTAATTTATGCTATGTGCTCTAGTGCACAGTAGTCATCCTCCATGATCTAGGGATAACATGCTAGCATCTGGTTCCCAAGGTCTTGGTTTCAAACTTAGTGAAGGGTGGTGGATTTATTGGAGTGTAAACATCCGTAGCATGGCTCGTTTGGAAGGGAAGTAAAGCTGTGGGTCCAGTGTGTAGCCTTATAAAGAGGCCTCTAAGCAAAATTAAGTGGTATTTCATGCTCAATATAGAATGGAACACTGAGAACCACAGCTGTTAAGGAGCAGCCATAAATAAAAACTCAATTTTAATTTTTGTGCACAGTTCTGAAATTTAGGTTTGGCCATTGAAGATTATTTTGAAAATATTTCAGTATTTCAAATGCTGCATTTATTGTGTGAAATATTGTATAAATTTATTCAATTACTTCAATCTGTTGATTCCTTTCAATCAAGTTGGATGTTAAAACTAAGCGAGATGGCTCTGTGGTAACCTGTGAGGCTTGCACTCAGGAGGTTGAGAGTTTGATTCCAGTGGTCAAAATTTCTGATCCATGGTTTTCTTTTTTAGGGCTTCCCTGGGTCACCAGGCAAATCCCGAGAAGAATAACCTCATCCCCCAATTCCCAGTCCTTCCATTTCATTCATCCTTTGTCCTGTTAGGTTCTTTCAGGATCACAAGTGTCAGTGAAGGCGTTAGGTGCAGCTTGGCAGATATGATATGCGCACAGGGACTTTTTCCGTCCCTTGTTGTGCGTGGGATCTGAGTGGAAAGAAGACAGCATCTGGGGGCATTGGGTCCCACACTGAGATCCCCGAGTTGGTCCCGGTGACCTAAAGACTTCGAGGTGTTGTCAAACCTTAGGGACCTCTGCCAGTTCGAAGTCATTTTGAGTCACTTTTTTTTACTCACCTTCACTTAAATTGTTTTAAAAACAGGAAACGTTTTAAAGACCGTTCGGTCCCATCATCAGCTGACGCTATCTTCTTGTTCCTCCTCTCTGCTACTATCGCCCACTGCCATCTGGTGTTAGGGGTGCAGAGCTTTAACACTTTATTTAAAGCTGGGATTTCAAAGTTAATCACTTTATTGTTTCTGATTATGTAATTTTTTTTCCAAATTTAGTTTTGTTGGCAAATGTAGAGATTTTAACAATTTTACATTGAGACCAATGTTATGGTTTTCATTCACACCACTTTTGGCCTCAATATAAAATGGTGCTTCTTTCACTTTCCCTGCTGCCGTTAGGTGTTGGGTTCCTTCAGCCACTTACTGTATTCGATCCTATCCTGCGCCAACCTGTATATTCCTCTCATTGCCATCCCATGTCTGACTGTCACTCTTTCCATATATTGTTTCCATTCTATCCTAGGTCTTCCCATCTGCTCTTGCTTCGAATGTTCTTTTAGGTAATCTTTCTTCATTCATCCTTACTAAGTATCCCAGCCATCTTAGTTGATTTCTTTTCATTGTCTTCAGTATACATTCCTGTTTTAGCTTTTCTCTTATTTTCATATTTCTAACTTGATCCCTCTTAATATACCCGGCTACTCTCCTTAAGTATTTCATCTGTGTTGCTGTTAATCTGCTTGCATGTCTATCCAATACTGTCCAGCTTTCACTCCCATATAATAAAACTGACTGGTATATCACTTTATATATTCTCATTTTAGTGGTTTGACAAACTGCCAGAATGGCATTAAATTCTCAAGCACAATAGCTCAGTGGTTAGAGCGTCCGCCCGGCAAGCGGAAGGTCTGTGGTTCAAATCCCAGTTGTGGCATTGAATTTTTAAGTTCCGGTTCTACCTCTTAAACTTTGCCCACACACGGCTTGTGTTTAAAAACACCAACAGTAAGTTTGTTGGCATAAATAAATAATAACAATAAAGTGATTAACTTTGAAATCCCAGCTTTAAGTGAAGTATTAAAGCTCTGTGCCCCTAACACCAGATGACAGCAGGATGATAGTAGCAGAGAGAGGGAACAAGAAGATAGCATCAGTCACTCAACGGCTGATGATTGGACCGAACGGTTTTGAAAACGTTTCCTGTTTTTAAAACAATTTAAGTGAAGGTGAGTGTAAAAAAGTGACTCAAAATGACCTCAAACATGAAGAATACTTCACTGTTAATAGTGCTTCTATTTGTAATATTCACCTTTGTCAGTATCTGTGCCATTAGCGTGTATCTGGCCGCCCAGTGCATCCTCTGACCTCACTCTTGCTCCTGGGGCTGCAATAAGCCTGGCCTCAGTGCCAAACCCCTCTGTATCTCTCCTATTCCTATTGCTGCTGATGTAGAGTTGAGGTTTAACACCATACAAATAAGTGCCATGGTTAGACTTAAACCACAGTCTTTAAGCTTTACAGTTCAATTATCCACAACTTGATTCATTTATAGTTGCAGCAGTGATTGGCTTTCCACTTGCACTCTGAGATGACTTTTAGCATTTACATCCAAATTAATTGAAAGGAGTCAACACAACAAATTGAATAAATAATGTAATAAAATGTCTCTAATGCTCTATGACTTCTCATTCCATCAAATTATGACTTGTCCCAATTTTAAGAAGGCAGAATCCATTGCTTCTGATGGTAAGGTGAAGAGGATGGCAATGGAACCGAGGTCCTATACAATTATTACTGTGGACTTCAAACCACATTGTTGAACCTTGCATATACTTCACAATTTTAAAAAATTTGAATTAGTTTCACTCACACTATCCAGCTTCACTTACCATCATTTCTCATCAGATATTTTGAAGGTTACTGCCCCTACTGCATGTTGACTGTTCTTAGTTGGCCTTGGATCAAGTTCCTATTTGGTACCTTAAGTTTTGAATTTGAATACAGTGTTGTCAACTTTTGGGATTTCAAAGTTCATAGAGAACTCCTCATTTTTTTAACGTAAATCTTCTCACAAACACCCTATTCATTCGTTTTTCAGCCAATTTGAGTAAGTGAATTTTTTCTTTGATGTTGTGGCTTTGGTTCCATTGAAGTTAAAACACCTCCAGGGCAAAAGACACTGAATAGCAACTTCATCCAGGCCTAAACAAGAACAGATACTCAACCTGCAGCTGATGGGCATAATGGCCTTTGAAGCTAGTGTGTAATTGCAGCAAACAAAGCTGGATAGTGTGTGGAACATTTTATAAATTTATATATTCTTAAGTTTTAACTTTTAATAGCTCATAAAATCTGAACTAGGGCAGTGATTTTTACACTCATTGTCTTTGATTGGATATCAGATGACACCTTTAATAATTGCACCCAACTGAATGGTATATTAACTTTTACTTAAAAAGAAGTCATTATGGAAATTCTCAATACAAGCATTTTGTTAGAATGTGCAACGATAATACCAAAATTTGTAGGTTAAAGTTAAAATTAGGCTTGGAGATAGCATGAGATATTTGTACTAGGAATATCATTATTGAAATCTCGCTTACTGTGCCTTCAGTAACATTAAAAATAAAAAAGAAATGCCACTGCTTGATTTACCTAAGGAATGTGCCAGAAGTTAATTTTTAAAGTTGCCAAGTTGCTCAATTAATAATAGGGAATGGTGATTTTAAAAGGTTTAATGTTAAAGAGGTCAGGGTACAATTTTACATTTAAGGTTTGGTTGTTTAATAGAATATTATTTGTTATACATTATTGTACTCTGTGAATTTTCGTCACTAAATAAATTATTCTGTTAGAAACTTGTGTGTAGCATTTAGTGCCTTTTCCATAAATAAAAATGTAATTCATGTACTTCCAATAAACCTTACTTGCATAACACTATGATGAAATTGCTCTTACTCGATAGAAGACAATGGATGCCAAAATTACTTGCTGCCATTATATAGTTGGCACACTCTTTGTTTGTGATTGATGTTTCCTGCCCAAGTGCTAATGTGCTCTGAAAATTTTATCAAGGAGGAGGGAGGGGATTAAAGCAACCACTCATAGCAACCACTGGAGACACCAATTAGAGGCAAACTTCCCCAAGCCATTTCTGTAGTAATGATGGGGCTATTTCGCGGTTGCCAGCAGTAACATAGAGTACCACGTGTTTTCCATTTAGCACAGTGACTAATTCCTTTCCAGGAATCTTTACCTAATGCTAATGGTATGCTATTGTGTTACACAATCTGTGAATCATTGACATCATGTACCTGGTACATCAGTTTACTTGTTTTGTGTGCACTGTTTGTGAAGCGTTGGTATTATGGTCGTGTTTACAAAAACAGAATTCACTGGTAATTATTACATGTAGATGTGTGTGTCAGGATTAAATATTTTAATTTAACTATGTCGACTGAAAATAATGAAAGTCAAAAAGGCAAAGTGAAACTTTCTGGGAAAATAAACAAAAATGTTTTCAGAAGAGGTATTCCAATATTGCATTAATGCAGACAATTATTGCTCATTTTATAATAAAAGCTGACATAACTATCAAAATATGACGATCAGTGTATTTAAACATTTGAATTCAAACTTCATTCTCTGTGTCTCTTGCCTTAATCTATGATTCGTTACTGCGTACAGTCAATAATTCCTGAGTTTGCGCAGCATTATTCATCTTTCTGCTATGCATCTGGTCACCATGTGGACGGCAGCACTAAAAGTGGCAACACTGTTGTCGTCACTGGTTAAAACATCGATCACCAACTAAGGGTGTGCAGACTTTAGCTCTCGCAATGTTTTTGAACAGTAAAATATTTAAATGAAAGTTTCGATGCGAGTCAACTGCGTTCAGTGATGTTATCACCCTTTCAAGTGTCACTGGACTGTTTATTTCACAAAAGCATCTATACAGGAAATCAAGGGGAGACAGATAATTCACATAGTATATAGCCTCAAATAATAAGAGATAATTATTATTTATTTATGCCAACAAACTTACTGTTGGTGTTCCACTTACTGGGTGGCTGCTCTAACCACCGAGCTATTGTGACAAACTGCTCAGTGGTTAGAGCAGCTGCCTGGTAAGGTCTGTGGTTCAAATCCCAGTTGTGGCATTGAATTTTAAAGTTCCAGCTCTACCTCTCAATAAGAGATAAGCTCGTTTAATACAGGTGATATGAGGAGAGAGCGGAGATTCCAGGTTGCTGTCCTCTGAGTGAAGGTCAATGTTCAAAATTGAATGTGCAAGCTGAATACCTGTGGTATTATCAGTCATTAAGCGTAATATTCTTCCATATCTGATTACCCTCCCTGTATGAAGGACTGACACCCCCTAGAACTTACAAACCAGTGCCAAAGTTCAGATGCCTTTCATGGAGCAGAGGAACCTATGGACCAGAGTGAAGAAGACCTGCATGCAGGTGGTAAGCCAAGCACCAGGTATGAGAGTGAGAAAGAGGATGGTGTGAAATGCTTATTTTGTCCCACTTTGGATCCCAAATAAATGTTGCTTTTTACAGCACTTAAGCTGCGGTGCCAAGCCTTGCATACGACCCACTTTACAACATATAACAGATTTAAAGAAGCTTTGCTCCATTCCTTGAACCTTTTTGTAAATTCTGACTAGTATGCTGCCATTTTTCGGGTAAAATGACTTAATGTTCAAATAATTGCAGTGTGTTGTGCTGAGTGATAAAGCAGTCTTGCTTAGTATCTTGAATGAGGTTTAAAGATGCAGCAAAGACTGTGGCTTTGGACAATGGATGGAATCTGAATTATGTTGCTGACAGTTCGCACTTCTTATTCCAATGTATGTGGGAACTGTCCAGAGTGGATAGATATCTGGGTGTAGAAGGGAATACCTCTGCGATGACTGCTTTCTTCTACTGCAAGTTCTTCGCAATCTGTGCATAACACAAGTGAAAGCCAGGAATAGTTTGCAGCAGGTACAGTTAACATAAGTGAAGACAGTTAAGAGGCTGTATGAAACAAATTTACAACCAAGAAGATCTGCAAAAGGATTACTGTTTCTCTTGGATAAAATTTGCTTACAGCAATCAAAATGGATTCTGGTGTTCATCTCAAGTTCTGTTTGAGGAAACCAGATGGATGAGAGAGAAGCTGTAAAATTAGTTTTCAACTAGAGATAGGTATCTTAAAATCATGGGGGGGGGATTCCGAGCAATAAATTATAAGAAATCTGTGTCGATTGTCATAAAAAATATTGGTAAAACAAAGAGGATCTTAAGAAACCAGACTGAACGAACACAGATAAACCAGCCATAGCCTGTCATTTTTGGTTCATGCTACCACATTAGCCAAGAAATCAAACTTTTTAAACCAGTAAAAAATCATTAATACTGGTGACAGATGATGTCCTACGAGTGACCAATGGGAAGAGCAGCAGACCAGGCTACGAGGGAAGGAGGAAACAGTTGCCTGAAACTGGTAGCCATCAGGAAAGATGGTGCTAAATGATAACGTACATGTAGGGGTAATAGGGGAAGTGCTGCGTTACAACTGTGTTCCATCTTTTTCAGGAAGTATCTGTGCACATTATACGCATTTCCATGGCTTGACTGTGAATAATGCAACGTTTTTTTCTTTCTGCCATCGTTGGAACTCTTAACAAACTTACTATCACACAATGGAGTGGACTTATTGCTCGGAATGATTTAATTTCACTGTTAAGCTGTAGGCAAATACCCTCACACATGCTCTGAAAGACATCCGATTGGCTAGAAAATGTGTGACTGTGATGTCATTGAATATTGTATTTTGCACAACCACCTTCATTTGTGATGACTATAGTCCTGTTTTATTGTTAATTAAAAGGAGCCATTGTTTTTAAATATTAAGTGTTCTAACATTCTTAACATTTTATTAAAATAAGTGTTTTTTTTTTTTTTTTTACTGTGCAGTGTATAACAAAATATGTATGCAAACAAATGTTTTTTTTATTAAAGGCAGTAAGTGGAAAAGACAAGCTTTTCCAACAATTTGAAGAATAGATATGTGTATTACTTTTGTTACTCATTTTTGAAGTGCTGTCACCATTCAGTTTCTTGCACTCATGGAAAGTACAGAATTTTAAGGCTAGCATACAGTAATCTACTGTTTTTTTGTTGTTGTAAAACAGACTATTGCTTCAGCTGTATGTATTCCTTTTAGATCTATATAAAGATATAACAAAACTATTTTTGCAAAGGTTTATCATCAACATGAAGTACAAAAACCTTATCTATAATTTGTAAAAGCTGTATACCATATTTACTTGAAAATAAGACCAAGTTTTGCAGGCAAATTTTAGACAAAAATGTGTATGTATGGAAATGTAAAGGTAGCGAGACACTGACTGCCACTTATTGGAAGTTTTTTCTAACTCTTCTACCTGCTTTCCTCTTGCTAGTAAAACTAGATCTTTGGTTATGTCAGCAGCAACTAATGTGTGATAGCTAGACTTTATTTGGAACCGTCACCCCAGTGCAATGTTCTAAATTCATAGTTCAGCAATACATTTAATATTTTAATTTTCTGAAATACCCATTTGAAGACCCTCCCAATTTTTCAGCAATAATTCCATTAAAAAAAGGGAGGGGGGTCTCATTTTTGAGTAAATATGACAATATTACCAATAATGAGGTACAGAAAGGCATGTGAATGTAACATTAGGCTTTTTGCTGCTCTAATCAAATGATGCAAATACACCAGCATTATGTCAACATTTAAATGTCTAAGCCTATTATTGCTCAATGCAACATTCACATAACAGGAGATGGATGTGCCATGGTTAAAAGGACAAAACTCCAGTTGTGTAAAATGTTTTTATTCAAATATTATTACAGTTATTGGGCATCTCCTGTTGGCATTGATCTGATAATGTCCGAATCTCCTGGATCAGTAATAGACAGTGTGCACACCCTAAAGTATTTTCCACATGCTGTTCCTAGTTCAATGTTGTTCCCAGAGTAATGGTGCACGCCTGTCTTGGCCAACATGGCGTAATATTCAATCTCAGATTTCCTGAAACACACATAGTTATCACATGAGCTAAGATGTTTTGTCACAGTGATATGAAATCCTAAAACTGCTAAAGAAAGGTAACAAATTTCAAGCATTGCAAATCATAAATGCCACCCTAACAAGATTTCACCTGAGCATTAGTGATCAATAATTTAAGTGATATGTCAGAACAGAATTTGATTTGCAAACTATTTAAACCCTTTAAATGGTGAAATGGCAAAATGGATCATAAAGACAAACTGGACATGTTTGTAAAATTTTTTTTCCATTTTTAACACAGATAATCACATGTGCAAATTTATCTGAAGAAACTCAATTTCTAGTGGGATTTATTAAGACTGTTCTATGAATAAAGAGTACATAAGTTATAACAAACCTTAAAAGTTTTAAGCTTCACTATCTTAATATCTGCTGAAAGTTCTTGGAATCAAATGCATCCTCAGTGTGAATCTTGTTTATACTGGTTGCTAAATTTGCTGTTTTTAACAGTTTAACTTATAGGTTAATAAATATACCCCTTAATAAGCAAGAATTTAACACAGAGTAAATGCACATTATCAACATTGTGGTAATTAATGGTTTTAATGCAGATTTTATACTTAAAAGGCAGAGAAATTTAAATATAAAAAGACCGAAGTGTTTACCCTCAAGAAAATAAAAGACGATTGTAATTATAAAAAGTTTACTTACCATCCTCGGGCTAATAAAAAATTCACATGGCATACTGGTTCCACAAAACAAATATAGTATAAAAAATTTGTTGAATTTTTCGAAAAAGTATACAATTCCAAATTATAAAAAAATCTGACATTTATCAATTTGGCTGATTGGATTATGACAGAGTTTACAATGGTAAAACCAAATGTCATCTGGAAACTGGAATGAACATTTTAGGCCATTTAATCATAAAATAAATCCATAAGTTAAATTATTAAATCAATTAAATGGACCCACAGATTTAATGGTTTGGGAAAAGATATTCAATTTGAAAAATAGGGATGGTATAATGAATTTTGAAATACCATCAACTGATTCTGCTAATAAGATTGTTTTGCTTTGATGGTTGGTAACAGAAATTTAAGCGCTTTAGGTAGTTACAATGTCAACAGAATAAACAAGATTCACATTGAGAATACATTTAATTTAATGTGAATTTACATAGTCTACATCTGATTTCAAGAACTTTCAGCAGATATTAAGATAAGCAAAGCTTAGTCTCTAAGGTTTGTTATAACCTTTAGGATTGTATTCACTGTTAATAGCTTCAGTTTTCTCCATTAACTGTATGCAGCAAATTACATCAATAAAATTTTCAGCAGAGGGCCAAAGTATGTTTCAGTCCTCACAATGACTGATTTAATGTTCTAATTTACTGCCTTCACTTAGCCAATGTGAAAGAATTCTAAATTTAAACTGACCTTCTGGAAGAATTAAAACAAAATCTCTACCAGGAAATTGCTAGCATTTCTCAATGTGAACTATGGTGAATGAAAGTTTCCTAAAGAGGTGCCAAAAGTATGGACGAAAGTGGCCAGTTTCAGCATCTTCTTTCATAAAATTGGTAAGTAAAGGTAGCCATTAAAAATGTATGGTTTCATCCGTGCCTTTCTATGATAGTGACAGACGGCAATGAGCGCAATAGATGCAGACATGCAAAACACAGCACAGCTGGTTGGTCAATGTTTTGCTCTCCCAGTAGTTTTGCCTTGAATTCAAATGAAGCTAGCAATGTTGAAATTGGTATTAAAAATATTTTCATGAATGCATGTATACATTTTACCATTACAGAGTGCCTAATTTTTATATCACATAACACTGGAGAATGAACATAAACAAAGCTTTCACCTTTCACATGCCCATTTCATTGTTCTTTTACTGAAGTCTGAGTGTTTCAGGCAGGTAACTTATACTCTAACGAACTACTGTACCCAGAGCAGAAACCGAAGTGCTTTCTCTACCTGGTATCACCTTGTTTACTCAGCTTGCTATCAAATTGTGTATATCTGTAACTTGATATGGTAGCTTGAGCATGTGTTATACTAATATAGTGATCTCTTAAAAGTGGGTTATACTATATCTGTTCATAAGAAAAAGATAACATCCTGATTTCAAGAGTAATGTGTTCTTGGATACTAAAAACCCCCATTACCTGCGTTTCCATCAGAAATATACCTATACTCTGTACATCACGAGATTAAAGGATACAAACAATGCCACATGCGCTTTGACTGCACAGTGCCTTCTTGACGCTTTCACCGTCTAAATAGTCCCTTGAAAAAATACTTATACCAAGGTCTGAAATCTCAATGTTTGCTAAAAAACGAACTAAGTATACTAAGCATAGTTGAATTGTAAGAATATGCTGTTAAGTGAATTTGTATGCAGCCTAACTCATTCGGCACATGCATTATTCACAATGAAACTAACATGGCGGAACAAGTGTTGCCGAACATAAGTGCGGGAAACCATTGCAAAGTGGTGAAAAGACAATAATATTGAATGTGTTTAACAGGTTCTGCGAGAAATATTCCGAGCTTGCTATACATGGATGATGTGCTGAAAGTAATATCCAAGTTAATCAGTTTCATATATTTACAGCGTAAGCAAAGAAAAATCCTCAGTTGAAGTCAGAACTCCCGGTAAGTGTTGGATGTAGTTTGTGACATTTACAATCCGTCCAGAAGTTCTTTGTTAACAATGAACTCCCACCTTTAACAAAGTGCTGTTGGCAGTTAACTTTGATCCTGATCTTCCAGATTTAAAATGAACTTCCCTCCATAAGCTGCTTCTGGAGATTAATTTTGAGTTTGTGAGCAGGAAACGAAAAAGTGTTACGTGGACAGAAATGATGTAAGTAGCAGTTAATTTACAAGTGCTGCATGTTATTTAGATTTAGTAAATATATCCTTTTAGGGGTGTTAAATGCATATTATACTTACGCGTAGTGGTAACTGTGTTCCGTCATTGCAAATGCATGTGGCAATGGAGTGATACAAACCGGTGCTTTGTTTACGTCTCCTTTATTCTCTTGATGTACAGAGTATATGGTAGTGAATTCTGGGTAGGTGTAAAATTACCCCAGATTAGAAGTAGTTGTTTAAGAACATGACATCTCATTAATGTCGTTTGGTTCACGCATCCTCTCTTTCAAGCAACCTCACATATACAACTTTAACTACCACATCTCAAGTGTGAATTGTTGTCAGTTATCTGTATTACAAGTTGTATATTAAAGGAGTGCAATATAATGCTATAATCGCTCCACTCTTAGATCCCAACCTGATGTAAATACAAGCCATCAACTAACCCGCGATAAGCACAAAACCAAAGAACACCACAAAATATAGTACCTTAAATCTAAGAGTTTCCAAGAAGTATGATAACTCTGGTAAAGACTACTTAAATATAACACTATTCCTAAAACTCCTGAGTAAATATCTTTCTGTTGCATTATAAACACGAGGCATGAGTCCAAGTAGCAGTCACAGCTGATACGAATACCAGGTTATCAGATCTAAGGTTGGATGGAGTACACATGCGTGCAATATGTGATGAGCACTTACCCTGACATACAATCTTAAGCATAAATAACACCTCAGTCTTTCTCACTTATAGCAAAATTAATTCAGATGTTATGTATGTGGAAGTACACCTCATATCCCCAAAATCAGGTTCCTGAGGAGATATTAAAAAAAGTTCAAGTTCACGGTAATCCAGTACAGCATGGGAGACAAAAAGACTTGTGTTAGCAATTTCAGGGTATACCAATCTTGGAACTAATGAGTAGTTGACAATAATTGGGTTATAGCTACACTTCTTCCCTGTTCTACCACTATCATGGCATCAGGGGCTTACCTCGGATAGGCTCACATGTTCCTTTTGAATCCAACTTATGGTGGAGAATTAGCCCAACGCTGAAGGTCCCTGTTTTATCCCTAGGGTATCTGGGTAAATTCTCAGTTCTTGAGGTAGGGATTGGTCATTTCCTGCAAACCCCGAAAGGTTTTGGTTTTCCTACCAATACTTGGGAGGCTGTTTGCAGTGGTTTCCTAGTAGGCAATGAGGTTGCCACTTCCCTAAGCTATGTTATAGCTACACTACTTGTAAAAATCATCCCATGGCAACGCTTTGCAGATAACGGTCTTCAGTATATTTTGCTAGTTGTTATTTATGCATACACCTTGTGCAATAAAGGACTGTTTATGCACATTACATAGCGATGGACTGCACTCCATATGGAACATTAACTTAAATATACTAAATTGAAAAACATGCACAAACAGGTATGCTGGGTTCATCAAAAGGATTGGTCCTTATGCAAACAGAAATACACATACAAATGTGAATCAAGTGTACATTCATTGGCTGATGTTGTGCATTACAGGGTACATTGGTTACAAAGCAGTTCGCTCAGTACTATATAAAAAAATGGATTGTCTTTGCATTAGATAATAATGGTATGTTTAACGCATTCTAGTGCGTAAAACTGCAGCAAAATGAATCCGAAGTAATAAATTGCATTTGATCAGAAAATGAGCAAAGAGCATGCGCAGACTCTTCTGTTGGTCAACTGTGGAAACGGGAAGGTAAGACCGTTAGTGAACCATCATGGCAGTTTGTAAACCATTGCAGAGAGATGCTTAATGAGTGGTGAGAAAGAAAGTAATAATTCTGAATGTGTTTCACTATGTGAAAAATATCCCACTTTGACTATTAAAGATGTTAACCTGACAGCTGAGTCTGCAGTAAGTATAAATTGTGTGAAGTGAAAGGTTAAAAACAGGTAGGTTAACCATGCCTGAAAAACCAAGGAAATGAAAAAGCCAGTGTGACAAATTTGTTAGAAGTGCAGTGTCAAAAACTTTGTCCTTTCTTCCTTATAAATGAGCCATCTACATAAAGAAAATGTTTGTTTGTCAATGACCCCGAACTTCCCTCTTTTCACAAGCAGTTACTCAACATTGGTTTTGAATTCCAGAAAAGAAATGGACATTGTTGACCCAAGGATATGTTATCTACTCAGCTGCATCTTTTTTTAACTATCCCGCAAAGATGGGGTTGAAGACTGGTGACAATAGTTCCAGGCTCCACTTGATTACTAATGTAGTGCTGATACTGCTACCATACGAGTGAAAAAGTGGAGGATGCATTTTAGGCATTGTTTACATTAGGGCCTATTCTTTCAATGAAACCAGTATAGCATTTACCATTAAGCTTACTTCCTCCCTTCTTTAACCTTCGAAGCAACTGGGTGAACCTTTATTATTTTGATGAAGGGCCAGGACCTCAAGTTCTAGAGCAGCCCAAGATGTAAATGCTTCAGTATCCAATAAATTCAATACTTGGACCCTAATAATCCAGCGCCCATGAGATGTAAGAGGCGCACTCCCAATTCATTTGCCTCAAACTTGGGTAATCCAGTTCTCGTTCGTTCCATTTTACTACTTATTTTGAGACTTCTCCATAGGATTCCCACTAATAACAAAACTACTAATAAAACAGGGAATGCCTACTTCTCAGTCTCACCTTAAAGGAGGCGTATTATTTGCGATGATCACCAGCTTCGCCTTGCCCTGCCGCAAAGTCTTCAGCGTTTGCTTTAGTCCGAGAACATATTTTCCCGACTTCATCACAAGTGCGAGACGAGAGTTAATACTCTCCATCGCCTTTTTCTGAAAGGAAATATTACGGTCTATTAATCAGGCTGATCTAATTACAAAATTCAGTAACAGATATACCCACAAAGAGTACCCACGTGTTAATCATGTACAAACCTGCTTTTTCTGGGCAACCATTGTTACTTTTTATCTTCTGCACCTAAGAATAACAAACGCACAAATTAATTATATGGTTATTGATCTACCTAAGTTGTTTTTACGAAATAATCTAAATGAGAATTATTTAACTCTCTTTTATACATACACCACTGGACCGACTTGGACAACCACGTCCGACGAAACGGAAGTGCTTCGCTTAGCTATGGAGCACTTTCAGAAAAAAAGTAGCTGTGTTTGCCATTCGCCTGCAACACGTCTGCATATTGAAATTTGAGCTGAAATTGCTGTAGTACAAATTATGTGGCTAATAATTGGAGGAATATATAAATAGTAATATTTCATTCTGAAAATTTACAGTCGATAGCTGCCCTCTATATTTACTGAGCTAGAAAACTTTCATATTTCTCACCGAACATTACCTGCGTAAATCATAGAGTTTCTGAAAGCGCTTTTCCTTATGACGTATCCAAAAATAACTGCGCTTGCGCATGTCCTGAAGTTCTCGGAGTTGGGTTCAGCCGCCATTGTTCCTCAATGAAGTGAATAGTGATTGTTTTATATATTTTAATTAGTTAATCTGTGATCGCTATTAACAGGACTATCTATCACAAGAGTGTAATTTGTTGACAGTTTAGTTCGAAAGACTTTACACCAAGAAAGAAGAAGTGTGTACGAATTAGGTAATGTCTGCAGGCGTGTCAGACCAGGTACGTAGAATTTGCTATTGGGCGTAGTATAATTATTAAAACGATTAAACAGATGGACTTAGATGTTAGATTCGTCATTTAATTACAAATATTTTATTTCTCTTTCATGACTACCCACTTCGCCGCTTTACAGCGGATGAAAGGACAAGGGAATCAAGGTAAGCAATAACAACTAACACACTTGTCAAGAATGAGTTACTTCTTTAAATTATAACCTAGCTTAGACTAAGGGATGTCTTGGGTTCAGAAGGCAGCATTTTACTCCCCACGGTCTATTAGAATTGATGGAGATGTATAAAATCTAATTTAAGAAAGAAAAAAATGTGCACTGCATTATGAAAACTGATGTTACCTTTGACAACTTCAGTTTTATTGTCTTGTGGACTATTGCTGGTCAGTAGGGAAAGGCTTTCTCATTTGTGAACAACTGTCAGTTACTGCATAAATCAAAAGATTATACCTAAATAAACAAAGGAAGATGGCAGTAACCTTGAAAATTCAGTCTCAGTTGTCCTTTTTTGTTTTGCAGTTTCTAATGGCCCAAAGGACCACGTGAATGAACATGAAGATTTTGATTCATGGAGGACCCAACATCATCAGGTAAATATAATGTAGTAGCAACATTTGGTACATAATAGAAGCACATAATGGAAGTGTATTGAGATGTACAGAAAAATATTGCAGTTTATTTACAGTAGTTGTTATTCTTATAAGTATTACTAATTCCTCTAAGCAATGTATGATCACAGTGACGTCTTCCTATTAATATGCTGCACTATTGTGTGCAGATTGTACCACATTGTGATGTAAGAGCATGTTTAACATGTATGCATTTCAAGGAAGTATATGTACTGTATTTAACTCCGGAGCTTAGCTATGACCTTGTGGTTGACACAAGTGAACCTGGGATAATGCACTGTTGTTTATTCCTCTCGCTCTGCAATTTTACACCCTGCTTCAAAAGTGACATCCTTGCTTTTCCGGGACAGTAAATATTACACAAAAGAGCATCACTAATACATAACATTGCCATATCAAACAAAGCAATTATGATCATACTTTCAATAAGATCACTAATGAATTATGTTTATTGGAGGCTCAAGAACCATACAATATAATATTGTAGCAACACTGGCACTGCAACTGCATTGTAGACAGTAATTTTGAACTGCTGGTATTACTCTATTTACATAATACCAAGAAGCACCCCACTCCACCTCGTAATTGTGTGTTCAAAGATAAGGACATTCTCCTGAGTAAATGGCAGTACATTCTGCACCCCTCATTTATGTAATGATAATAGGTATTTTATTTTGCGAATTAAAGTTATTTGATATGTGTTATTGTGCCATTGTTTTGTGGTAAGTGATAAGTGAGAGCTAAACTTAACAAATGTATTTTTAACTTCAAAACATGTAGCCTCATTTGCAGAATGAAGCTTCAGCGGTATTAAGGCTGATTACCAACAATGGTAATGATAACCAGAACAATAAGCTTGAAATACATGTATTCAAATGGGAGTGTTCACAACTGATGGGAAGCTTTCATGGCCCCGGCAGCGGGAAAGAAGGCTTGGCCAAGTTTTAACTTATTTGTTGCTGTTACCAGGCACTGTGTTAGATTCACATCGTGTGCATTAGACTTTTTGCTGTAGAAACTAAACAAGGCAGCCATGCCATGAAACAGCCACGAGAACTCTCCTTAGTTGCAAGCTAGAAAAAACATTGTTGGTCGGTTAGAAACAAATTAATTCCCAATGCGCAATATCCTCTCCATTTTCTGGTATCTTGTTATCGTTCCCGGGCTGTTGTAAACCAAAATATTGAGTGTTGCCTTGCTTGCCATTGCCAGAGTTGTTGTGGTTACTGTTATTGGGTGGTTGTGAATCAGGCTTTAGACCATAGCATATGCAAGATTTGGTGAATATTCAAAACCTGAATCATTTAGCTAATCAGTAATCCTTGTATTTTGGCAGGATTATTTCTGTGCCTGATACTAGGAAATATTTATGGGATATTTGTTTAGTGGGGAAATCTGCCAGGAAAGCCGAACATAATTAAATACATTTACCCCAACTCACAGTTTGTGGTTGATTCACGTACAGGTCCAAGTACTGCCTAATACACATATGTTGGTTTGTCCTCATTTGCCATTTGCTGTGCACCATGGGATCAGAAGTTTGAATGAATGCATGATGGCATTATGGAGACCGATTTTATTGGAAAGCATATTTCTTGTATGTTCAGTTAAAGGCTTAACCAAGAAAAAAACCTGAAATTAAAAAGGTAATTTTATGTTCTTTTCAATCTCTGACACTATTTTCTCGTTGTGCAAATAATATGGAGCTTTAAGGTCTGCCAATCTGATACGTCAGGGGGTTCAGAATTTATATGACTGGGCTGTCATTGTATGCCAGTTAATCTTTTTACTTTCTGAAGAGTTTGAAGATTGTAGAATAGATATCTTAGTGACAAATGTCATAGAACACATAATATTGTGTTAATTCATAAGCTGTAAAGTATGACTCTTCAGTGACACTAATACGCTAAAATTCAAATTTCTTTGTTGTTTGAAACATGTAAATTCTATGCATAAACATAATCACTTTTATATCAAGGGTATAGCCTAGAATGAGTTTCACTAAATCTATGACAAAAACCATCATCACATCTATTGTAGACAATAAAAACATGTTTACATAATAAATTTTATATGAGAAGCAAATAATTTATTTAAAAATACATATAAAATGTTAGTTGCTTTTGCTTAGTAGCAGAAGTAAATATTAATTATGGTTTACTGCTATAATGACAGTTTTGTTGCACAATAAAAAAGACATAATTATGATATCAGTGCTATACCTCCTTCGTTGTTAACTCCATTCTTAGTTTTGATATATTATAGAAATGAATGGGACTGGAATACAGCTCTACAGTTTTATGAAATAAGAACCACTGTCTTCTTGTTTTACAAGTCTAGGTTCTGTTCTTTTACTGTAAAGATTGAAAGCAATAAAAATAAATGTGTGCTTAAGAACTAATGAATAGGAATTTGGAATTGCTTGTACCAATGATTTTAGGTTTCATTCATCATTTATTGCAATAGTGTTTTGATAACCTGTTGCATCATGTCATCTGTGAACAGCTGATGTGAGCACCAGCGTATGAAATCTTGTTCCTGCAGTAAATGTGGTGAGTGAAACACAGGAGTGTTAGTCGACTGAATTACAAATTCCCATTTGTGTTCACTTCATTGTACAACTCCTTCATAAGTTAAGGACTAATGAGTTCAAGAAATGGGGAACTTTGGTCACGGGTGAGAAATAGAATCAATGCACTGTATGTAATTGCCAGTTAAGCACAACATTTAAAGTTATCCTACCCTTTGAGTTTATCTAATCTGATTTGGACGATGGTAGTCATCTGTTTTACAGAAAGCTGCTGCAAATGCCCTAATTTCTCTGGATGTGTCTCAAATGCTTGATAATTCCAAAGAAGAAGAGTATAAAATTCAGTAACAATAAAAGACCTTGTGATGAATACACGGATCCAATGTAATTAAATAGTAATTGGATGTTTTTTTAATTTACCTTCAGTTAACATGGGTTCTATTTCCAGTCAAGTAAAGACTTGCTGCTTGAGAATGAGGAAGAAGAGCCCAAACATATTTGAGCACCATTTTCAACTTTGTAGTGGTATCCTTATATACAAATTAAGGAAGATTACCAGTGCCCTTAGGTTTTCAATAATTTCAGAAGTACTTTTTGTAAACTGTAGAATGTTTAGTTTTATTTTCTTTAACAATGGTCAAGATTGATTACATTTTATACAGTTTCACAAGGATTTAAGAAACCATCATGCCCAAAAAGCATAGCATTAAGATCTTATTGTCAGTCATTTAAACTAAAAACTAACTAAGCCCTGGGACAACAGCCCATGAAGAGCCAAACCTTACCGCCCAGCCGCTGCATCCCCCATTACAGGCGTCATTGGTGGGGTGTAGTACTGGAGGGTGGTACGTGGTCAGCGTCCCGATCCCTCCCGGCATACGGTCTTCACGACCTGGGGCCACTGTTTTCAAGTAGCTCATCAATTGGTCCCCCTGGGACTAACAAGACTGAGTGCACCCCATGCCAGACCTCCCAGAGGGGATAAAATCCCCATGCTGGTACCGAGGATCGAATCCGGGTCCTCCACACCAGAGGCAATCACGCTACCAAGCTGAGGTGGTCATTGTCGGTCATTTAGTGAGTGAAAATTAATGGGTTGAGAGAATAACATCGCTCAGTATATTATATTGTGCAGTTTTAACTCGTTATGTTGCTCTCTCAGTGAAAGTAATTGAATGTAATTACTGATCATGTTTCATATCTTGAACTCTCTCGTATTTATGCAACAGAATTCTGCTTGTAATAAGTGGTGTTGAATAAATTGTAGCACGTTGCTCTAAAGAAAGGAGTGTAATTGTTAAAATGCAAAAATATAAAAGTATTGTTGCATATTGCGCATCTCAATGACATTGGATATTTGCTTTTGCTGCACAACCTAAAAATGATCTTCTACGTTTTATCATTTACTACAATGTATTACCTCCTCCTTGGGATCCTAATTTTGCTTAAAGTGGGTGAGAGCTATAGTGCTTTTCAAATGGGAAGGGTTCTGGTCTGCAGCCTATGAGATACGTATACATGCACAGTGTTGCAAGCTCATTATCCCCACCTTTCATATTTCTTGGCCCATGTCAAACCCCACTTAAGGGAAAAGCAATATGACAACAGGACTCCGGTTGGTTACAGGCCTTGAGACACTTAAGGACAAACTCGTTCCCATTTGAAAAGCACAGTAGAAGTCTGTGCCTATGGCCATATGAACCTATAGACCGGACAGAGTGAAGACCTAGAAGCGGGTGGTCAGTATGAGAGTGAAGAAGAGGATCAAACTGCGTAGGTTTTCACGGCCAGTGTCATTATATAGAAACTGATTATCTGGGCTTGTGGGCCGTGGTCTAGTCAGGAAACTCCTTCCAGACGTTTCGTCCGAAGCTGCGTCAAACATCCTCAGTGGCGTTGCCTTAACACTCTGGTAGTCACGGCGATGACTGACAAACGCGTAAATAAAGCCTGGCATCCAGCATTACAAAAAGCACGCAGGAAACCTGACTGTCAATAAATCCAGGACCATACGCCTCCAACAGCCTCAACATCAAGCATAGACAATAAAAGCAGCAACCCAGCCCCCGCAGCAGCCGTACCAATAAGCCAAGACCGGAGCAACCAGGAACTAGATCCGCCCACCCGCGCCAAACGTATAAAGCCTGTGAAGCTAAAAGGCTCCATGTCAGTCATCACCTTGTTGGCAGGTGAGTGAACCCTGTGGCTGTCAAGTGCATACTTAGCTCTCGCTGACTTTAATGTAAGTCATTGTTAAGACACTTGTTTGAAATGCTGCTGTAGAGGCACTGTTAACCTCAGTCTGTAAGGCTGGTTCACAAACCTGGGAACAGGAAGCAAACCAGCATACATAATTTTGGTTCAGAATACCCTGGGAGTGCATATCAATCATCATATCAATGGTGAAGTAGAAATTCGGTTTTGCATATTGTGGTGTCATTTGTTTGTAACTGCCCAATAATACGGTTTGTTTACTACAAAACTTGGCCAACAGGTGCACAGCCCATCTCCCGGACTTGTATTGCACAACTTGGCTGACAATTGCATGGCCGATCTCACAGTCACACATGCATGGACTTCAAATTAAATTTCAAATTACGTTAAGTTATCAGAACAAACACAAAACATGCCTTATCACATGAGATGTTGGAAATGCCTTCCATATGCATTAATACATACAGTATCTTCTAAGGAAATTTTCATTCACACACATTAGTTCAGCTTTCGAAATAGCATTAATTTCTCTCCTGATATTTTGTTTTAATTTTGTCTTGTGCAAGGCATCTAAGAGATTTTCGAGGTGACCATTCTAACCTTCCTCCGATTTCGTTTTAATTTCTGTTCTGTAAGCCACACCATTTTACCTTTCTTTTCCTATCACGAATTGATCCCGTCTCCTTAAATTTATGTACACGCAAATGGACAGTATCTACTCAGAACACACTCGCCAGGAAATTAAGTTTCAAAATGGTTTACAACTTTCGTACAAGATGATGTAAGCACTTAAGTATAACACATAAGCACTCTTTGTTGCACTGTATGCCGCAATCGATTAATTTTGAAAACACTTCAAGCAAAACTAAACACTCCTAATGTTATTCATGTGTGAACTGGACTAAACCAGCACAGAACAGCTGTCTAACAGAAATAAGACTGATGCACATATGATGATCAGCATGGGCACACATGGAAATGTAGTGAAAGTCACACAGCAATGCACCTGCCTCCAATTCAACCATCAATATTCACTAGTATGTAAATTTTCTAAATGTATAATTTGAATTTTTCTAATTATGCACTACTAATATTATTAATGTTTTATTAATAACATAAGTTATTTGTTCTTTATTCCTTGTTAATTTCTAACAGTTTTTGCTGATTTGTAGTGTTTTTGCTATTATGAGCCAGCAGATAGTTTTGAACTGCGTATAAACAAACTACAGATGACACTTTCACATGAACAAATGCTCAGTGGATTTGAGGGAGTTGGGATGCACATTTGCAGGAATTTGTGCCAGTTTAATTTTGCCAGTTGAGGACTTCAGAGAACTTGAGTGACTGTTTCATGTCATGGCCACCAATAGTTTCTACAATGAAGATTCAAATATGCACATGCTACACCTGAGAACGGGAAAATTTAACTTTGACCAGGTCGTCTTTCTCATTCCTGGAATGTAGAAAAGCTTTCCATTAATGTGAACGCTCACATTACAATACACATCTTTAACTTTGTCGTTCTTGTTCAATGCAATTACAGCAGAACCCTGCCAATCTGAAATTCTGGATAATCTGAACACAAAATCCATAATTTAAAAAAGCAATAAAAAGTTTGTTTGAAGTGTAGCGAAAGCATTTTATTATGAATCTGACAAACTCATTGAAACTACACAAATCAACAAAATGTTTATTGCACAAAAATATTTTGATGAACATTGCTATAGGCAAAACTGGGCAAAACCGTGAGGTGTATCGGAAAGAATGTGAAGCTGTCCAGCTGTTTACGTGAGCTTACCGCATAAACACGGTGAGACAGTGTGTGTATACTGTTCAGATGTAATCATATCTTCAGAACAGCAACGTCTCATATATCGACAGGTGTGAGAGATCATCTGTTTGTGTTTTATCACTGACTATACACCAAGTTACTATTATTTTGCTTTTCTAATAAACAAGATAAGTGATCATAGTGCTTGACAGCCTAGGTCAATACGCCTCGTCGCTTTGCCAAGTGGTAGGTACCTTACTGGTAACTATCACATGCTTATGAAGCAGTAATTTTCACTTAACTTTGCAAAATCAGTAATACTCTTCTGCCGTAAAGAACTAAACCTGCTTGAGGATGCAATGTTATGTCAATATCACATGAACATTACATTGTTTAGTTTTGCAGCAGCATGCTGTTCTATGTAGCATTATGCCCATTAAAAGGTATCTGCAGCATCAGAATATGACACAATATCTTCTCCTTCACTATTTCCACCTTCAGAGTTATCAGGTTGATTTTGGACCATAGAGACAATGGCTTCATCACTAATGTCTTGAGGACCATTATTGTCAGTTGATATTCATTCAAGCAGGCAATTTTCCCCTGCATTTTTGCATCCTGGTATTTCTTAAATAAGTTGAACAATCTCATTATTTTATGTTATGGATGGGGTCTTCAACACGAAACTTGGGCCACAGTTTCTTCCACAATATATATTTTTTTTTTCAGATAGGAAACAGACCACACTCCCCAATTAATTCAAAATAGCGAGGTTCCACTGTTAATGTACTGGTTAACCCAAGAACCGGTATCAATGCCATTTCACAAGTTTGTATTTTGTTATATTCACATTTTAATTTGTATTGACACCCAGAACATGTAGACTTATTGCTGGTTTTGAAAACATCACAGGCCATCTAAGATGCACAGAGGGACAAAGAAATATCTCTACATTTAAGCTAGTAATGCAGGTTCTGCCTAAATACTTAAATCTTTAAATTTACTTTAGAGGTTGCTTGTTTCCCTTAGATCCTGTGCACAGTAACATACTGGTTATTGATGTACAACAATCAGGTTTATTACAAATAGCTACTGCAACTACTTTGAACTTCTTGTTACCACCTTCCCTTTTCTAAAAAAAAAAAAGGCTTAATGTCCTTTGACTGGTTAGGTGATACGGGTTAAATGCATAAAATGATTAGAGTTTAGAGCTGTCAGACATTCATCTTTCAGGACAAGGAAAAATCCCAGGAAAAACCTAACTTGTATACTAACCGAGATTCAGGCTCAAGACCCATTGAATGTGAGACGGATACACTGTCCTCACACCACAGAGGTGGGTCCTCCATTTCTCAGTTTAAAACCATATCCCTCGAATATTTTCTGTTCTCTTTTGTGCAACAATTGCTTTTGCCAGTTTACTCAGACCTCGTCCTTTCTATGATTCTTTTGACATGGTTATTCTATTACGCAGTTTTGTTTAGAATTTCTTCATAGGGACCAGAAGTTCATGTATAAGCCCCATTTAATTTTTTTATCTGTGTTCTTGTGCAACTATGACTTTCTCATACTTGAGGTAAACCAAATTGCAGTACAAATTCAAAAATTTAAAATCCTAAGGTGACTTTCTATTACTGTTTTGGAAGTGTTGTTTTTTGTGTAGAAATAAACAAAAACCTTGGTTTTCCTCATCTAAAACTGAAAAAAAAAGCTGTGTTTCCTTACATATTGCAACATATAAGAACCTCTCCCCTGCCTTCTATGACCCTGTGTTACATGAAGATAAGTCAACTTCATTCCCACTGACCTCAGTAGCTGAGACCATTAAGGAAATCTGTAATTCAAATCTTGCCAGGTTTAAGAGGTAGAACTGGAACTTAAAAATTCAATGCCACAACTGGGATTTGAACCACAGACCTTCCTTAAACTTTGCCCACACACGGCTTGTGTGTTTAAAAACACCAACAGTAAGTTTGTTGGCATAAATAAATAATAACTTGCCAGGTTTGTTCTCCCCGACAGTCCAGGGTTTTTGGAATCCTCATAACTGGAATGTCAGGAAGGCACCCTAAACTTAGGCATGGAACATTTCCCTCCCAAATTTTCTTCCAGAATTATTTAATTTAACCACAATGATAGCAAGCTTTAAACACTATTTTAAAAATATAAATATCTATCGACTTCTATGTTTTGTATATTTTAACTGTTCTTTTTATTTTTTACAATGATTAAACTCTTAAGTGAGCCTTTCTTAATAAATATACAGGGAAGGACATTTAACACACCCTTCAACAAATGTACTTATGCAGTTGAAAAGGGCTATAATACAGTGCATTATATTCTAACCATCATTTTGTTTAAACAAGAAAGTTTCTCATGGATGTTAATTGCCGTCAAAAACACCTGTTTTAAGTTAACTTTGCTTTGTAGCAAATATACTGATTAAA
The DNA here is from genome assembly GCA_030765045.1 of Tenodera sinensis. Lineage (NCBI taxonomy): Eukaryota > Metazoa > Arthropoda > Insecta > Mantodea > Mantidae > Tenodera > Tenodera sinensis. The sequence goes on from CM060972.1 coordinate 102,757,178, forward strand.
GGGGTGGTTTGTTTATTGTAGCAAGTGAAGTGTCAAACCCTTCAGGTATTCATGTTTCTGACAGGAAGACCATATTCAAAATATTTTCCAGTTACAACTTTAGGGTCTCAAACTCAAATTCAGAATTATACATAAGCACAATTTGATATCAGTGGGTTTGCTTGCTTGAAGTGGAGTAGAGCTATTATTGGTTCATCCCCTTTCCTGCTTTAAACACATCCTTCCACTTTTCAGTTAGCTGTACCAAAAAGTGGTTGTTAAAGAGGTAGAATCAGGACTGAAAAATTCAATGTCATAGCCGGGATTTGAACCATGCATCTTCTGCTTCACACATAACTGCTCTTAACCACTAAATTACCATGGCAACTTGCCAGTATGACATTCAACTCCCCAACCAATTCATTATTTTCCCAGTAGACCACAAGGGAATCTCAAATCCTAGATAAATACCCCAAGGGCTAATTATAATTTATTTATGCCAACAAACTTACTGTTGGCTTGTGTGTTTAAAAACACCAACAGTAAGTTTGTTGGCATAAATAAATTATAATTACCATGTGAAGGTTATTTAATCCTGGGATGTAAAGTGCTTGCAATAGTAAGTCACCATTGGGGTAATTGTCTCTGATGTGAGACTGCCTTTGTGGTTTACCAGGAAAAAATACGAACTAACTTGAGAATTTAATGCCATTCTGGCAGTTTGTCACAATAGCTCAGTGGTAGAGCGTCCGCCCGGCAAGCGGAAGGTCTGTGGTTCAAATCCCAGTTGTGGCATTGAATTTTTAAGTTCCAGTTCTACCTCTTAAAAAAAACCCCAAGGGCTATTTATAATCCTAAGTAATTTGTCATGGATTTAAATAAATAACCTTTAGATGGTAATTGTTACTTTATGCCAACCAACTTAATGATTTTAAACACACAAGTCGTGTGTGGGTAGTGTTTGAGTGCTATGCGTGAAGCGGAAGATTCATGGCTCAAATCCCAGCTGTGACACTGAACTTTTCAGTCCTAATTCTACTTCTCAAACATTGCCCACACACGGCTTGTGTGTTTAAAACCATTGAGCTACGTAGTTAGCATAAAATAACAGTTACTGGCTGATAGATTTTCTACATGCATTCTTTGTATGACAAATTGTTTTTGTAATGGAAATTTTTATAATATGTTTCAGCATGAAGGATTGTATATTTTGCTTGTAAACCGGTATCCAGAAACAAAACTTTTCACTGTGATGTGTGAGAGAAGACAATGAAATAATATCAACTGCAGCTATGCAATAAATGTGTACATTTCCTCATTCAGAAATATCATTTAGAGCTGCCATGTCCAAACACCGAGCCAGTCCTTAGTACTTCCTGCAAGTCATCTTATGTTTGGAAAGAGGGAGAGGAGTAAATTGACCTTTGCACTGTCAAATGGTGATACCTTAAGTTACAACTAAACATTATGCATAAGAAATACATTCACAAGACCAAAGAAATGTTGCATAATAAATTATAATCTTCAATAAACAGTAAATTAAGCTTCCAAATTTGGCGTAGTATCTGTTATATATATGTAGCTGTGCCAGGAGATGAAAATCTGATATTCTAGTTCTATTTTTACATTTTATTTGCTTCATTTGAGAAAAAAGTTGCTTGCAAATAAGTGTGGAAGCAAACATTGTCAATATACAATCACTAAATGCTCTAAGGTGAGTATGTTTATTTCTAGGAGCAAGTTTAAATACCTTGATTCCTAAACACTCTTTACAAATGCTTTCAACAATAATTTTATACAGCAACATCACTCCGTTACAGTCTACCCTTTTTGTTATGAGTACGATGGCATTTGCAGCAAGTGAAGGTGTGTCAATATGTGTGAAGTTCACTTGAGGCTCAGGGAGGGTGTGCCAGATTGGTTCATGGGCCTGCGTTTGGACATGGCTGTTTTAGAGTATTAAACTCCCATTTGAAATACTGCTTAAAAATACAAAAAAAAATATGTTCCTGGCTTGTACTTGATGGAATGTGGATGGTTTTTATGATAGAAGAATAGAGGTTTCTGTTATATATGAATAAAAAACTCTCAAATTTATTACTGTGTTGTGCTGTTAAATAAAACATTTTATACATCTTAATTCAGTTATGTGTCAGATAATTCTTTGGTCACTCATGTTATTAAAAAGTATCTTTCTATGAAACATGTTCTTGGATAATTTGAGTAAGCAATGTAAATGAAGCAGGTAATTGTTACAGCAGTATGATTTTTGTATGTATGTTGATTATCTTAAGTTGGTTTTGCTGTTTCTATGTTTGGAATTTTTTTGACAGGGTTACAACACCCCAATTTCAACATCCATGGCGTCAGATCCCTACAGCATGTCCAACTACTATGGAACGTCTTTCCCCTATCAGGCATTTGGTGTAGGTGATGGAACATGGTCAAATGGAGGAGATCCCATGACATTCCTGGGAGGTTATGGGGGACAAATGGGCCATGACTCTTATGGAATGGATGGAATGTTTGGTGGAGGCGGAGGAGGATTCGGAGCATTTGGTCAACCTGCCGCAGCAGCAGCTGCAGCAAGCTTCAACTACTTTCATGGCAATGGCGACTATTCAACATGGGGAAACTCTGCAGCTGCAATGTCAAGGAAACCTCATTATGAGGATTACTATCGTGGTGGGGATGGAATGTATGGTGCTGCCACAGCGGCAGGAGTGGGGAGCTCGGCAAGTGGTGGAGTGGATGGGCTTAAAGCTGTGGAACAAGGAATGCAGGGATTGGGACTCTCGGATGTTGCCGGTGGAAATGGGGGAGTGAACCCAGGAGCGATAAAGGTGGTAGATGGCAAGGATCTGTCCAAACAACAGAACCAAAGTCAACAACAGGACGTTGGAGGTGGAGCAAAGGGTAGTGGAATGGATACTGGGGTGGGGGTAGGTGGAGGAATGGTAGCTGTTCAAACCAATGTTGCACCTGCACCCTCTGCACCAAAGAAGATGACTTGGGCTTCGATAGCTAGCCAGCCAGCAAAGCCACAGCCGCAGGTGAGCTCTGGAGGCATGAAGAAGAAGGGACCAGGGATGCCTCCCCCACCCATGGTGCCTGGCAAGCACAACATGGACATTGGAACGTGGGAGGGTAAGAATGGAGGTGCAAATTCTATTGCTGGCCCCAAGCAGCCTGTCGGTCCTCCTCCGACAGCTAGACCAGCATGGGGAGGTCCAGTAAGAGGTGGTGGACCAAGAGGGGCAGGTGGTCCACCAGGAGGAGGAGCTGCTGCATATCCTCCTGCTGGGGCACCACCGCATCACCATCCTGGGCATCACCCGGGGCAGGTGACCATTCTGACTGGACCTCACCATCCTCATCATCCAGGTCATCATCCACAAGGCACTGGCACAGGGGCTCCTCCCCCACATCAGCACATGCAACAGCATCCTCCCGGTGGACCCGGCCCACATCCCAGCAGCGTAATGGTGCCTACACCTCTACCCTCTCATCCAGTGTTAGATGAACTGCGAGTTAAAAACAACTATAATCCACCAGACTTTGATTTATCTGCCAAGGGAGCACGATTCTTTGTTATCAAATCTTATTCTGAGGATGATATTCATCGATCCATCAAGTACGAAATATGGTGCTCAACAGAGCATGGCAACAAGCGGCTGGACCAAGCTTTCCGAGAACGAGAAACCAAAGGCGGTGGGGGACCTGTCTACCTATTCTTCTCTGTGAATGGTTCAGGACATTTCTGTGGGATGGCACAGATGGTGTCTCCAGTGGACTACCATGCATCTAGCTCGGTCTGGTCACAGGATAAGTGGAAGGGTCAATTCCGCGTTCGTTGGATCTATGTGAAGGACGTCCCAAATGTTCAACTTCGTCATATCCGGCTGGAAAATAATGAGAATAAACCGGTGACCAACTCCCGGGACACACAAGAAGTGCCGTTTGAAAAAGGGAAACAGGTTCTTAGGATCTTGCATGGCTATCGTCACTCCACTTCAATATTTGATGACTTTGTGCACTATGAAAAACGTCAAGAAGAAGAAGACAGCAGGAAGGTGGTTCCAGATGTGGGTGGCCCAGGGAGCGGACGGGGAGGGGGTCCGCCCCAGCAGGGGCAGCAGGCAGGCACAGGTGGTGAACGAGGGGGAGGTCACCATGGTGCAGGGATGCCACCACAACAGAAGGTAAGATTTATCTTAATGTAAGGAAGCAAATACTTCCTGCTTTCTCTCCTTTTTATATAGTAGCTTTATATATAAGTAAGCTGGAAGTTTATAAGAATTGAAACTTGTTATAAGCATTTCTCAAACATCTTGGTAGATCATATCTGAACAGAATTGTTTGGCATGTACTTATTGCATAGAGGCTGCAGTTACATTCTATAGTAATGTAGTACTGATTGAAATACAGATATTTATTTTTAAGTGTGTGTGGTTATATTTGTAACTATCAGAATGTATTACATTTAGATTAACTAACCCCCTTTGATGAAGGGTACGTATCTAGCCCAATAGGCAGGAGTAAATCAACTGGTGCTGTCACAAGATGAATACACCAATTGATATACCATACTAAAGTCAACGTGTGTTGTTGGTCTACAACAGCTGTGGGCAGAACCCGTTTTGATTACAAATGTAAGCGTGGCCTTCACTTGAAATAGTGGCACCATGATGCTTGCATTGACTCTTTATCTCCCTTTCCTAGCTGCTGCATGGACACTTATTCAGTGGTGAAGGGAGACAATGTATAGAATAATATTGTGGATACAAGCATTTGTCACTAAATTGGGTCTTTGAGTTAGAGATCTCGGTGATCAAGAACTTTTTTATTTCAAATGTTTGCAATCTCATGGCCCTAATTGTGAGGAAAATCTGTAGAAGTATGTTAGAATCTTGGAATGTATAAAACTAGAGTTCACTGCAAAATGGTTTTGAGATTTCAGAGAAGTAGAAAACATTTTGTTTGTGTTACAAATGCTGAAATAAGGTTCTAGACACAACTAATAGTTTTGCAAACAGGCATAATATTGAAACAGAAGTGTACAAATCTGGTTGATGTAGATATTTTTCGAATGTTAAATAGTACTAAATATCTGCAAATGACATCAGTTACAGTTGCAAACCAAGCCATGTTTGCATCAACTTACATATGTGAACAGTTCTTTTCAAAATTAAACATGGTTAAATGAAAATGCAGTCCGCAAATAACTAATAATTCACTGGCTTAACTACGCATGGTAACTTCCATTTTCACTTCTGATTTTCATTCATTAACGTGCTGCGACCACTAAAATAAATGCATACCACCACTGCCCAACAGGACAGTTGTTAACTCGCCAATTTCATGTCCCTTTTCCCAAGAGTTTGTTCTATGTCAAGTGGGTTGCGGAGCTTAATGTGCTGGGGTTTACCCACTGTTGGTCTACAGCATAGATGGGGAGAACTGACTCATTGAGTCACTTCACCTTTATTGTACTTTTAACCCCTTCCACTGCCTCACAGCAGTTAGCTACCAGGCCACGCCTCCCGCTATTGTCTGTCTACATCAGAGAACCGGCCAGTCCAAATTGTGTCAGTAGGTGGAGAGCGTAAATACTTGATGGCATCCCTGTCACCCCTCTTTCCCATGCCTGGTCTACAAGATTATAAGCCCACTAAGAATAAAAAATACAGTTAAATGTTGCTTTTGTTGAAAATACGAGGTGCATCCAGAAAGTAAGTCCCGATCACTTCCAGAGATGGCACCACCAGTCGGATAGGAATGTGCGTGAACAGGAGAAGAGAGGAAGTATATGGTATCATTGCAGTAAAGTTTCAGTTTTGTGGCGGCAGTAGTTACTGCTCTGTGCTAGGAGAAAATGGCTGCTCCAATATTGTCTCCCGCCAAATGTGCAGTTCGTGCAGTCATCTGATTTTTGCATGCTCAAAAGCAATCTCCAGCAGAGATCCATCACCAATTGTGTCACATGTATGGACAAGACATCGGTGACAGGTAAGACGATGGTGCAGGCAATTCACGGAAGAAAGAATCAATATTCATGATGAAGACCATAATGGCCGACTGTCCCTGTTGATGCCAGAAGTGTTGGAAAGTGTGCGGCAAGCAATTGTGCAGAACCGGCGCTTCACAATTTCAGAACTCTCTTGTCAGATTCCCCAGATGTGTCGCTCGCTTTAGGCACAAAATTGTCTCCCGGTGGCTTGGTTTTCACAGTGTATGCAAGATGGGTGCCCAGACAACTGACAGATGAACACAAAGCCAAACGTCTTTCTGCAGCATTGACATTCCTACAGCGATACGCGCGAAAGGTGACCAGTTTCTCTGCAATATTGTCACTGGGGATGAAACATTGGTAGCGAATGCCACACCAGAGACAAATCAATAATCAATGCATTGGCGGCATAGTGGTTCACTTGCGAAAACCAAATTCAAGCAGACAATCTCTGTCAAAAAATCATGTGCACTGACTTCTGGGATCAACGTGGTGTCCTCTTGTACGGCTTTTTGCTGCGAGGGGAGACCATAAATGCTGAATGATATTGCCAGACGTTGCATAAACTCAGGCGGGCAATCCAGAACAAGAGACGTGGAATGTTGACAAGAGGCATTGCACTTGGGCATGACAATGCAAGACCCCATACAGCCAACGCCACACGAAATGTGTTGAATAAGTTTGGATGGGAGGTCTTTGAAAACCACCCTACAGCCCCGACCTCGCTCCAAGTGACTTTCATCTCTTCCGTCTCATGAAGCGTTTTCTGGCAGGAAAATGTTTTCGCAGGATGCTGAGGTGCAGAATGAAGTGACTTCATGGCTGTGGACATTGGTGGCAGAATCCTACGACTTGGGCATACAATTAATGGTGCACCGTTGCGATAAATGCCTCAACAATGGTGGTGACTATGTTGAAAAGTAGCCAGTGAGTCTATGTAGTTATTCCAATAAATATTTCTTACTTAGTGATGTTTTTGTTCTCTTTATCGGTCATCGGGACTTACTTTCTGGATGCACCTTGTACATGTTTAACATTTTGCACTTGTTTAGAGGTTATGCAGGGTGAGCTAGCTAAAGCTACAAGGACCGTCCCAGAAGTACCTGACCTAACAAAGAAAGCACAAAAATGCTGGGAAGGAATCTTCCTCTACATAGTATCCCTTCAGATCGATACACTTTTCCCTGTGATGCTCAATAGCTTTGATACCCTGTTTATAGGGAGAGCCGTCAAGGTCTGCAAAATAGCCAACTGCAGACTCCAGATCCTATTTGTTGGCAAATCCTTTACCATCAAGCCATTCCTTCAAGTTTGAAAACAGAAAATATTCAGAGGGGACTAAATCTGGTGAATAGGGTGCATGAAGAAGTAATTCAAACTTTAACTTATTGATTTCTATGCTTTCTCTGGCCATTCTATATGTAAAATGGTCAGAGTTAACTAGTAACTGTATTTGGTCGGAATCTATATGGTGTTTCATGGATATGGCATGTTCAGCCAATGCTGATTTTTTGGGTTGGTTTAGATTTAAACTTCTGATATGTTCTTGCCGTCTGATTTTTATTGATCTGTATAGAAATATTTAAATTAAAAGAAAGTATCCACAGGGATAATGGAAGACATCTCCACACTATTTGGCAAACATTGATAAGAACGCGAGGATTGGTGGACCATCAGCAAATAAGAACGAGAGGGCCGGCTCTAACCTCTACGGCCAAGATAATAAATAAGCGAGAATATGAAGAGATCACAGTTCCTGTGGTGCTGCTAAAGAAAGCATTAGCCCTGGAGAAGCTCTACATAGTAGGGTGAAAGGTTGGCAACAACACAACCAAGACGCGGCCTTCCCCGGAAAAACTTATTATTAAGGTTCTTACTGTCCTCCATATTATGCATTGTTCACTGTGATTGTTGTTAAGGCACGAGTGGCATACATGCTTACACAGCATTTTCATATTACCAAATGAAACTGAAAAATGTAAAATTAGGTAAAAATAGGTTCTAACGTGAAAGTAGGTATTTTTAGGTTGGGGAACGAAGCTGCAGACTCACTTGCAAAGAAAGGCACAACAATAAAACAAAAGTCTGAATTCAGTTTCTCATATTGCTCAATAAAACGCTTGATCATTAAAAAATTTTCTCATTCATACCTACAAGAAATAGAAACAAATGCCAAAGATAAAAAATGGATTACACTACTTTCCAACCCAGTTATAATCCCCCAGAGACCAAGGAAAACAGCGGTTGCAGCCTTCCGACTATTGACAGATCACGACTGCTTAGCAAGTCATCTCTTCATCTCTACAGAATAGGTATCTCAGCCTCACCAATATGTGTCCTGTGTAACGATCCAGCAGAAATGAATGAAGACCACTTGAAGACCTGTGAAGCATTAAGATCAGAAGAAACTACAGTTCAAAAGTATTGGAAAGCACGAATGCTAATGGTTTCATTGCCAGATGTAAGGCACTAGAAAACAACAACAACAGGTTGTATAGGACCACCATTTTCAAACATATATTTCCATAAATTAATATGTACACAACTTTTATGATCTGTATATCATGAGGGAAAAAATAGGTTTTTACTTAAAATCCGAAGTCTAATAATAACTTTGATAAGCATATATTGTTAACTATAAAATACATATCACACAAGCTGCTTTCATTATCTTCCTCTCTTGTTCATGCTCAATTTCTGAAGCTAAGTCCCATTTCCAGTTTACCTTAAGAATCAGAATCATCTGATTCATACAAGTTGCCATCTCCATCTCAATCATCATTGCAAAGGAGATAATGCATTTCTTACAAATCCTTAGGATTTTGTAGATCGTACCTTTTACTGCTGTTAATGAGAAATACGAGTAGTAACAGGTACTTGCAATGGCAAAGCAATATTGCACAGCTACATAAAATAAATAACAGACTAGTTTTGAAAGTCGCTGCTTCCATCAGCTGAAGATTGACTGGCCTTTTGGTTAACCCTTTAACGGGCAAGGTATTTTGCCACATGTGGCATTCTTCCTTAAACCAGTTTTCATATTCCTTTTGGAGACACCTTTGCTGAAGTGATTCAGTTAGCTGTTATGGTTAGGGTGATATGCCGTTCATTCAACGCTGAATGTTTCGAGATTGATTTTGTTTTTTTTTTATTAAAAAGAAACACTACAGTTTTATTGAAAAAATTTGACATTTTTACAATAGGAGACAGCAGCAAATGCTTGAATTTTGTTTATTTAGGTTAGAATGACATGAAATTAGAAAAAAAATAGCCAACAAAATATCTCAAAGCTTAACAAATTTATACGTATTGTCGCAACGGCTGAAAGCCTGGTACATGGCTGGTAAGATATGCTGGTCAGGGCCTTAGCTGTGCCTGCAGCATGAAAGGGCTGGAAGCGCTTACCTGTCTTAATGACCTGTCCTCCACCAGGACAATAGAGCCTATGGAAACAATAGCTATCTAGACTGTCCTTCCTATTTCACTCCAGAACATTCTACTTCCAGAATTTTTCTGTTGTCTAAAGCACTAAATAAGGGACCTACTCAGGCCTGGGAAGAGAAGTTGTTCCAGGCGTGCTTGTAGTGAAGCATTGGAGTGACTTAAAACATTTACAAATCCTTCAGTGGACAGTGCCTGTGAATCATGCCGAGTAGCAGTTCAGTGCTAGTTGTAATCGGACAGTTGTTTACTGTGATTCAATTCTACAGTTCTGTTGCTCTGAGTTTGTACAACAGTGATCTAAGTGTGACGTTAGCACTACGCTGACTAGAAGGCAATAACGTGTGATTAGCAGCAACTGGTGTTTTCTCATTTGTTACAGTATAAGACTCGCTGCCATTTAAAGGGTTAAAGTTATTTGTGTATGTTTCAATCATCAGCTTCCTGTCTTAATTTTTCTGAAGTATAAATGCACAAGGAGTAAATAACAAGAGGAGTGTTAACAATGTCTTTGAATTATTATTTCTTTATGCCAACAAACTTATTGTTGGTGAATAAGAAAAAATTGAAGCTATTAACAGTGAAGCAACAAGATTCTAAAGTAAGAACAAATTAGAAACTAAAAACTTCACTTATCTTAGTATGATGTGCTGCTGACCCTGGGTTTCAAGCTGTGTCCAGCTTATATGGCTTTGAGAATGAGCTGGACACAGCTTGAAACCCAGGGTCAGCAGCAAATCATACTAAGATAAGTGAAGTTTTTAGTTTCTAATTTGTTCTTACTTTAGAATTACTGTTGGTGTTTTTAAACACACAAGCCGTGTGTGGGCAATATTTGAGAGGTAGAACTGGAACTTAAAAACTCAATGCCACAGCTGGGATTTGAACCACAGACCTTCTGCTTACCAGGTGGGTGCTCTAACCATTGAGATACTATGACAATCTGCCAGAATGGCACTGAATTCTTAAACCAGTTTGTATTTCTCCTGGCCTTAACTAAGGAATCAGCTTCTAAATTCTCAAACAGGAACATTCCGAAGTGCCACAAAACGAAGCCACTGGATCAGAAAAACAGTACACAATAAGTGGTTGAATCTGTATTTGCTAATATCTCTGTGGCAGGTAATTAGCTGCATGCTGGGCTGACTGTATCTAAAAGTAGGATTCAGAAGTGGTCAGAGGTAACACAGGTAGTCTGGCATTTTTGTGCGTGTTCTTCGAAAACCTACGTTACACTGTACTGGTCCATGGATTTTTTTTTTAGTGCATTATTTCAAACGAGAATTTCCTCTGTTGCAGTTTGTACTACACATATATACTCATCCATTTCAGGAAAGAGGTTAAAAAATTTTATTTACGTATATTAGGTGTAACTGTAACGTATTCAGACATTTGTCCAGTTTTATATGTTTATGTATAATGTAGGGTAGCAATGAACTAAATGTTCATGTTTTCCTGCATCATGTCGAAGGTACAATATAACTGGCTGGTGTTCTATCCCAATCCAGCAGCGTGGCATGTCAGCTATCCAATACCACACTCTTTATTCAAAATAATTATATACACGGTTCTTTTCCATTAAAGAATGAAAAGAGCTGCATGAACAAAAAAGGAGGCATTAGTATATGTTCAGTAGAGTGGAAGACCAGATTTCCTAGTGTTGTATGCATTGAAAATCTGTGTTGGATATGCAATGAGGTGATTTTTTGGTAAGCTGATTAATCTTCCCTTATGTAGGACAGTACCTAGGGTCAGACGCCTGTCGAATAGCACAGGAACCTATGCACCGGAACAGAGTGAGGACCTGGAAGTGGGTGGTCAGCCAAGCACCAGGTATGAAAGTGAGGAAGAGAATGATATGAAATGCAGGCGAAATGGATGACTGGAAAGGTATAATGGAGCAATTGGTGGAATGAGTGAGGGGGAAACCCAGAGAAAACCCATCCTGACGCTGCTTCGTCCACCACAAATACCACATGCAGGTCCCTGGGATCGAACCCAGACTACTTAGGTGATAGGCAGATGGTCTAACCACTTAGCCGTGGCACTGCCGATATGTGGGTTTAATATGATTTAATGTAGTCATTTACCTTTGCTGTATTCATGATATGAGATAATTAATAGGTGTTTTGATTGGAAGCAACGTTAAGTGGCACTCCTTTCCCAGAAGGAATCTGTAATCATTAGGGTTTTGCTTTAGGACTGTTAGGATTGCTATGAAGTGTTTATATGATATGCATGATAATCATGCTAATATTGTGAGAGTGAGAAAGTATGTCTTTTTAAGCATGTCACCTTACAAATATATAAGTATCTTTAGCGTTCAGAAAATAAGTACAATTTTTACTTCCATTACCTTCTACCTGAGGTAGAGAGAAGCTATTGCATTTCTGAAAAAGTTACGATAGTGATTTTGCCATTAATGCATGTTTTGGGATACACTGATCTCAAAAGTATTTTTTAAAAAAGGTCCCTGTGTGTGTGTGTGTGTGTGTGTGGTGAGAGAGAAAGTTGAAAGTGAGAGAAATCTCACGTTGGCATTTACCAAAGGTGCCGTGTGATTTTCAAGAAAATACCCTACCCCATATTACACTTTACATGGAAAAAAGTTTATTTTCCCAAAAATGGCTCTAACAAGTTTGAGCAAAATATCCTATATGTAATATATTGACTTTTGAAACAATGGTTTTTTTTTCTATCCTACAAGCATTGATTACTTTTCTATAATGTTGTATTTTTGTATAATAGGTAGATTTTAACAGACGCACAAAAACTTCCAAACTGTTGTTAAACAGTTAAAACTGTTACCTAGGTAGTTTATATCAAATGTGTTCATATGATAGCCATTTTCAAAATATTCCATGTTGTAACTTAATACGTTTCTAAGCATCACCGAAAGGGCATGCTTGAACGTTTGTTATTCTTGACACCCCCATCATTTCTTTCCTTTGCAAGAGCTTGTTACCACAAATGAACATTTGAAAGTAATTTTTGCATGTTGAAATCACCTTGCTTAATTTGAAGTAATTCCTAGGTAAAAACATTGTAACATAATTTTTTAATATAAGTACACAAGGGGACTAAAATGAAAATCTTAATTTTGTTGTTTAATTTATGGAACAAAACTATATAGTGGTATAATTTTTACTTTCTCTACTAGTAAGTAGAGAAAGTGTATTCCATCCAAAAATTTGATGTCGAGATTTCACTGGAAATATATGTTTTGAGGGCCCCCTGAATCCAAAAAAAGCATTTTTAGGAACATTTCTCTGTGTGTGTGTGTGTGTGTGGGAGTGTGAGTGTGTGTGTGAGTGTGTGTGTGTGTGTGGGAGTGTGTGTGTGTGTGGGAGTGTGTGTGTGTGTGTGGGAGTGTGTGTGTGTGTGGGAGTGTGTGTGTGTTTTGATTAAAATGGCATGTTTAAGATATTTTTATGACATGAAATGTATATTTTGAATTTTCTAGCTTTAGCCTATGTAGTCCTGTTTACTCTGGATGACTTTTGAATAAGTCATAAGTAGGGCCCGGATTCTTAGTTTTTTAACTGTTTTATTCCTTGATAGTTAACTGCAGTGGTTTAATTTAATTATCTGTTTCATGATCATCGAAGCCAAATACTTGAATCTTATAAAACCTAAAACTGGCTAAATGAGACTTAAAACCTAAAAGAGGCTAAATCTCCTATTTATTTTAAAATTTAAAAAAAAAACTATTTTAAAATGGGAAAATGAAATGTTTATGAAATTATGGACTTGGACTGTTACGTCTTTTCGCTTATGTATTCTTAGAGGAGTAATGAAAACAATGCAAGAGGTAACTGACTTGTATTTAGCTGTGTGGGACCAAGCTCTGTATTGTTACAAGCAAGGAATGTGGGGATTGTTGTCGAGGAGAAGGGGTCATTAGGAGAACCCGCCATAAACTCAAACCAATCAGTTTAAAAACAGTATCCCTTGTGTTCAGTCGACTATCGTGTATTGTTAATGCATATGTATGTATGTCTTTATTCACCGTAAGAATTTTTTTACAAATTCATGGCTTCGTCAATTTTTAAATAGGGAATACAAATAATATTGGTTTAAACAATATCATGAATACAAATAATAATAACAGAGACAGCATTACAGTCATAAGAGTATAAGTTATATATATAGCCTACAGATTAAACACAAATAAAATTATTCAGAGAGTGAATCAAATAATATATAAATATATATATATATATATATATATATACACAGAGACAGTGTTACAGTAATATAGTGTTACAATAATACAGATAAAATTATTCAGAGAATGAGTCAAAGAACTCCTGCACACTGTAGTAGGTTTGCTCAATTAGAAAATTTCTAACTTCTTTCCTAAATTTAGTTTGACTGCTACTGTGGATTCTATTTGCAATTTTATTATACATGTGTATGCCTCTATGCAGTATGGAATTTACCTTTTTTGTTGTTCTGGGAGTCTGTATGTGTATTTTATTACTATTTCTGGTACTATGTGTATGAACAGTGTTGTTTATGCTAAATAAGTGAATATTGTCCCTTATAAAACAAACAGTTTCTAAAATATACAGACTTGGCAGCGTAAGAATGTGATTTTGCCGAAAGTATGGTTTACATGATGTCCTGTGCAAATTTAGCATTAGTCTAAGTATTTTCTTTTGCATTATGAATAGCACACTTATTTCGCTACTGGATCCCCATATAAATATATCATAAGCAAGCACAGATTGTACATAAGAGAAGTAAACCATTTTTAGTGTTTGTAGGTTACTGATGCTCTTTAGGACATATATTACATAATGAACTCAATTACATACAATTACATCAATTACATACAATTACTATATCGTTAAAAGTCAATTTTCCTTAGATTAGACAGGTAATTTAAGGAGCCAGTGTCATGCCTAAAGTCAGCGCATCTCAAAGGTGGTTGATTCGTCAGTGGATAGGTAACAATCCGAACTTTACCACAAATGGCAAAGTAATATGTTGCCAAATCTGTCAAAAGTGAAAGAAACCATGCCCACAGACACAAAAGCTTGAACATACATGAACACCTTCTATACTGCACAGATAAAGTCGCATTAATTGGCTAGGTGCTGTGCAGATAAACATACCGTACAGGAGAATCTGTACGATCTGTTCTCGAATGCTGCAATGCAGGTAAGGATTAAACACCTGTTATAATGCACATAGCGTATAAACTATAATTTTATTTACATATTTTCCAGATGCTCTCTGGCCAAAATCGCATTTTCATCAGCACAAAGGATCTACAGGACATATCAGCAACATTGCTATAAAAAGAGGACAATTAATAATAAAATTAATAAACAATAATTATATAAAAACTATTTCAGGAGGTTAAAGAACTAAATAAAACTTTTTTAAGATACAAAACTAAAAATTTAATTTTAAGAACCTAAAAATCCGGGCCCTAGTCATAAGAGATAGACAAAATCTTCCTGTACAAAAAATTTTGATCTTGCTAAAACACACAATTTATGTCCAAATTTCTTTTGTAGAGTGAACCATTTCGGAGGTATTCCTTGTAGTTTGTGTCAGTTTCGAAAAACTTAAACTTTGGCCAAATGCAACATCGTTGTTCATTTTTTATATGTTAACCGTGGAAAGAGAGCAGAATTTGAAAGCTTTAAAAGATTTGACTATCACTCAGTCTACTGTATTCCTATGTTCTCCTTGTACCTAAGAAAAGGCAAACAGTAAGATAATTTCTGCACATGTTTATTTCAACTAACACGAAGATATAGGAGTAAGAGTTTGTAAGAATGGTTAGTATAAGAGTAGAGAAAGTCATATGAGTGCAACATCCGATTTTTTTAATAGTCCCCCATGATGTTCAATGCATGTCTTCCAGTGTGTAGGAAGTACACAGATTCCTCCAGAACAAAAATCTTATGATTGTGTTGTGTACTCAGTCACTCGTGCATTAGCTGGTACACCTCTTCATCAAATTACATTTTTCCCTCCCGTCGCCTCTGAGTGTCCAAACATTAGGTAATCGCTTGAGGTGAGGTTTGGTGAATATGGAAATTCTGGAGTAAGTGCAATGGGATCTACTTAGCTGGCACTTTGCAGGACTTAAGGACATCATGAATGTGATGCACCGAATTATGACTTCATATTTGTGGCAATTTAATCCACCATCACAAAGTGATTTTCCATCACAATGGCTTCAACATTGCAATAGACTAGTGTCTCATTGCAATGAGCCTGGCCTGGCCAGGGATCATCTGCCACATAAGTTACTCCATTTTTTAACTTTTGCCTCCACTCGTACACTTGCTGCAGTAATAAAAATTCATCACCATACTGGGGCTTCATCTGCCAATGGATTTCAATAGGTTTCATACCTTCACTGCTCAGAAAATTTGTAACACAATGTTTTTCTTCATTTCTGTGTCACAAGTGGGGCAGCCATTTTTAACTGGTGTTGATGCAGTGTGTAGCTTATCTGCACCATGCTGCCATGCTCTGTCATTCTTTAAAGCATTGGTAACAGTACTAACAGCTTACAGAACAGATTTTCATTTGACTTCCCCTTGTATATCCTAATATATGAATTTGAACTTATTTAGTTGTAATCTAATACATTTTGGACTGTCGAGGGACTAGGGATTCACTCCTTTTGTCTTGGACAGCCTTGTTTAATACATTTTACACATTTACATTTTGTTGTTGGACATCCTTGCATGTGCTTATCTTTGCTATTGTTCTTCTCTATGTTTTACATCTATTTGCTCTTTATCCCTTTATTATTTACCTGCCTGTATCATCCTCTTTTTATTATACTGTAACAAGATGACAAAATCCAGTCCAGTTACTTTTCCACTGATATTAACACAGTCTACAGTAAAATATGATTTGAAGCTTTCCTGGCGACGAACATATTCAAGATGCTCTCGGGCTTCGAGCCAGGTGTAGTGATGAAAAGACATCTTTCCTGAAGATGGGAGAGATGTACACTCCCGAAACGTTGATGTCTTTTCATCACTACACCTGGCTTGAAGCCAGAGAGCATCTTGAATACAGTCTACAGTGTTTTGTGATCTTACAGCTCACAACTGTTTTCTTCTCACAGCCTTGAATCAGACCTTTCACTGTCTCTTTTCACTTTATCTCTCAAACACTAACTCTGATGGTACAATTACTCACCACTCAATACAACTTCTTCACTTTGTTGCAATACATCTTTCATGACAACAGAAGCACATAGAACACACACAGCTGTCTTGTACCCACTGACACTGACTCAAACTGCAACCGTCACTCCTAATTCATTGCGTTGTCTCTTTATACAGTAGGGATGATGTCACACTATCCTTTCTGGAACTTCTACAAACATGCCAGCTGCTGGAGCCTCTTGAAGGTTCCAGCAATCCTTTATTAAGACAGTGCACATTGTTGTTAGTCACATACACAAACTCGTGCGAGGCAGCCTCACCTTGAGCACCTTTGTCAGCTTGCCAGCAGGTTATGTAGTGTGAAGTAGCTTAGCCCTCATTGTCCTTTCTTGTGTGCCATGGCCAACAATCACAATACTAATATATATATGAATTTGTTATTGTATGAGAAAGTCGCATTTGGTTTTTTCTAACTTTTTTTTTCCAATAGAATTTCTTATAACACAATTACAATGTCTTGTAACAGTATATTATAATAAAATTACTTTCAGCATACAATTCTTAAATTTGTTCAGCCCCCAAATGAGTTTTAGCTTACCTCTGAATAATTTTTCATTGTATGGCAAATATTTTCCTCTATTGCTCAAATGGCATATTGTTTTATGCCAGCATATACTACGTTTCCACTTACAGTATTAGAAAATGCTTTGCCTTTAACTCAAATGGTTACTAGTGTTGAAAATAAATATATGCTCTATGTTACCAATTACTCTATATTACAACCTGATTTTGCAGGCATTTGAAATATGTCCTTTGTATCCACTTGCATGAAAAGTTGGTAATAACTAGGCTTGGTAGGTGAGCTACCAAAAGCATGATGTTATGCATGTTCTATCTGCAGAGTAGACGGACAGAACCAGTTCCCCACACTGTGCCATCACATGCACTACAAACTTGCATAACTTGAATCCTCTTTAATGTAGATACCTACTAAGCCTAGTAATAACAACAGAACGTTGTAACGTATTTGACTGTTAACACATCTTTTGGTTTGAAAATCTCACTTCAACATGACAGGCTAAAAATAAAATGTTTATAGTACTCGTCTGGTTTATATATTAAACATTGTCAGCGATATCTAAAGGGTTAATAAACTTCAGTGATACAATTACAAATTAGAATATTTATAAAGCCTTTAATGTTTTATTTAAGCCTATTTGTTTAATTATTCTTCTAGACTAAGGAAACTTACTATATACATAGCTCTCTTTTAAATCTTTTTACTTTTGATATACTTTATACCTGTTCAGGCAGTTTATTTTTTTAGTAATATGCTGCAAAGTTGGGTATACATAGTTTGCAAAGTTTAGAAAAGGTTCAAATATTTGAAATAACTGACAATAGTTGCCATTCATTCCTGATCATACAAATTTATGAGAGTTATTTGACCATTTCATCAGCTGCTTCTGACAAAAAAGTGGCATAACATTGTCTGGCTGAAAGTGTGCGTTTATAGCCTCTTACAAAGCAAAGGCAAATCATTTGTACCTTTTCTAAATTTTGCTGGAAGTCTTGTATACTTAGTTCTATAGGCTTGTGTATCACAGTTATTGCTTATTCTGATTAGATGATTATATGTTTTTCATTAGTTCTAAAATTTGTAGATATAATTCTTTAGCATTATAACCTCAAATAAATATGTTAAAATTTTTAGCTTTAAATATATCTCTACAAGAAGTTTAAGTCCAAAATTATGTTGGTTGCTTTTTTCTGAAAAATGAATGCTCTGGTTATGTATTTGATTGTGCTGCTTGCCCATTTATTATACCAACATGAACGTATGTTATTCCATAATGTTTTCAAAATGCTCACGACAAAATGGGTCATGACATTTTCTATGCCACTGTGGTCTATTCTGGCCTTAGAATGGGCCCTCACGTAAACCTTGTTGGTTCAATGGGGAGAGCAAATAAGTTCTGAATGGGCTGCACAGTGTTTTACCTGACTGCATTTTGGCGCTCATTACCTTTTGTTGCTATCATAGAAAGGCACAGATGAAACCGCACCATATTTTTAAAACTACTTTTAAAGGTTTTACTGGCCAATTTCATGAAAGAAGATGCTGAAACTGTTGTTGCTGTTAGCTAATGCTGGATTTCTGACAATGAAGTCATTAATCCTCTTGCTCTCCAATATTTTTCACTGATGGATGGGGCACTAGAAGTGGCCGGGCATATTTGAAGGTGATCCATTTACTCTTGCAGATCACATAGAAGACAGAGTGGTGAAGAATATATCCTAATTCTGTTTAAATGTTTTGCCAGACAATCATGTCCTGTAATCAACCTGAAGGTTGCAACTGCTGTTTTTCGAGGATACTCAGGAATTACTGTTTGAATGTTTGGTAGTTCCCATCTTTTATTCTTTGATTGTTCATAGTAATATTTTGCAATAATTTTTTTTAATTCAGAGTTGACTAATCTTTTAGCTGCATAAAATGGTAGATTAACTATAGATTTTTGTACACCACTGGTACCCTTTTTTGCAAGAAAATCAGCTTTCTCATTATCACTCAGTCCACAGTGAGCTGGTACCCATTGGAAGACAATGTGTTTTTGAAGTGCTGTTAGATGGGTAAGGATTTTTCAACATTCTATAATTGTTTGGTTTTTTGGTGACAACTTGGAACTAATTGCTGCCCTGGAATCTGAGAGATTAACTGCTTGCTGAAAATGTGAAATTCTGTACAAAAGATTTTGTAAGGTCATTCGAATTCTTCAATTTCTCCATCAAAGTTAGTAGTTCCATAACTTGGTCACCATCGTCCATACCTACAGTTTTGGCACCTCTTTAGAAAACGATCCATCACTCGCCGTAGTTCATGTTGAGAAATGCTGGCACTTTCCCCAGCAGATATTTTGTTTTAATTCTTTCAGGGTGTATGAGTTTGTCTTGTACACTTTGTTTTAACTTACCTCTGAGATAGAAGTTGCTTATTGCGGCTCTTAGAAACCTTTTTCCGTTAATGCAACACCATATATCAATTTTTTCGTCATGAAGAGGTACTTCATGAGCAATATTAGGTTATAGGATAGTTATAGGACCAATTTTTTTTTAATCAACAATTTACGCCTGTACATACGTGAATACAATTTTGGCCCTTCTTTAGAGAATTAACAGACAGTATGCATAATTTTGCTTTTTTTCAACAAGGCCTACGACAGTTCATAGGCCAATCTTTCAATGAGAACAGTTGAAAGTGTGTTTCAGGACAGAATTATTAGTAGAGATTTGTGCCCCTCTTGGTCCCCTACCTAACCCCCTGTGATTTCTATGCCTGGGGTAACTTAGAACATAAAGTGTACAAGACAAACCCTTACATACTGGGAGAATTAAAACAAAATATACACCAGGAAATTGCCAGCATTTCTCAATGTGAACTACGGTGAGTGATGAATAGTTTCCCAAAGAAGTGCCAAAAATGTATGGACAATGACGGTGGCCAGTTCCAGCATATCTTTTATAAAGTTGGTAAGTAAAGCCTTTAAAAGTAGTTTTAAAAATGCTGTATCATCATCATCATCATCATCATCATCATCATCATTATTATTATTATTATTATTATTATTATTATTATTATTATTATTGTTATTGTTATTATTATTATTATTGTTATTATTATTATTATTATTATTATTATTATTATTATTATTATTATTATTATTATTATTAATTTATTAGTATTATTATTGTATGAGACTTGAAGCCAGAACAGGAGAAGTCTCCTAATCCATGAAGTGTTGATGATTGTATGTTTCATCTGCATGTTTCTATGATAGCGGCAGACAGCAATGAATGATGAGAGTGTGGACAGGCAAAACAGTGTGCAGTCTGTTCAGAACTTTTTTGCTCTCCCGGTGTCTCTGTGCCAATGAGAACATTTTGCAGTTCACTGGTCTTGGCTGTAACAGAATGCCCTCTTGCTCAGCTGTTGGCTCGTATTAAATAAATTAACTTACTCATGAGTGGGTAAAGAAAGTTTATTAAGTGTAATTTTGTGGTTAAGGACTTGTTAATCTGAGATGTCAGATAGAGGTGCAATGCCCAGCTCAGTTTTAGGTGTAGTTGTGTCATTTGAAGAAATCTAAGTTTATAGTTTAAAAACAAATTATGCAAAGAAAGCTAATGACACTTTTAACAAACTCATCTGCTTGCCTAAAACACTAAATGACTGTTCCCTTTTCTTTTTTGGGATTTTTATGATTCCTGTTTGTTTAATTTCTGTTTTTTCATTGGAAACCCTTTTACAGCTACACCATTTGCATTATGAGTGTTGTAACATTGAAAGAAAAGTTTAACACATTTAATACGATTCCCTTTTTCCCCACCTTTTAGAGGGTTGCTCCTTTGTTTCTTTACACTGTTGGATCTAAATACTCCACCGTTACGTCTGTATAAGCACATACAGGCTACTGAGAGGATGGGTTCCAGAACATTGCTTCGCTGCAGTAAAAGTAATTGGGGAACTACCAACTATACATTTCAATAAATAAAAGTAAAATATTTAAATGCTTTGAAAATTGAATTATTGTGTTTATTCAACACATTCATTATTTGAATGTATCAAATAAGTAATAATATATGCAATGTACTAAACTATTTTAATTTGCATCAAAAGTTGTACCGTGGCATAATGCTATAATTCAGACCCATTGTAAGGGCTGGTCGAGGCTCAGCATTAGCACTTGTCATTCCAGGTGAACAGGGTCCATTAGCCTGTCTCTTTCTTTGTCTATGAGCTCTGTTGATGTGTGTCTGGAACAAAATGTGTAATGTAGCTATTTCTGCAAACATTTAAATTTAAATGAGGTAGATGATGGAAAAATACAGAATGGTTTGTATATATACTAAATAAACGAAAGAGGATAGACGAAGCAATACGAATGTAACACATGAGACTTTTATGTAGTAGATTTGATACCGAGATTTACTGGAAACACATGCCCCTGTATCCAAAATGGATTTTTAGACAATGGTGTAGTTCCGAGATGCTGAGGTATTCCTTTTTATTGGTTTGAATTTTTCAATACTTCATTTCTCAGCAGGAAAGTTTACTCTTTTTCCATGTATTTTCCCTCCTGGTTAAGTCAGGATAACAGAATTTCAAAGCCAATTCATTAAAGCCCCTTTTTAAGATTTGACTATAGTGTAAACCTACTCTAGTCCCCTATTTCCATTGTACTTACAAGGAAATATGTAATAAACTCATTTCTACAAATGTTCAACTTAATTAATATGAAGTAGATAGAAGAATTGCATTTTTAATATTTTGTTGAATGAGTAAAGAAATTCCTGTGAGTTTGTGAATGTAACATAAAATGTTTAGGTAAAAGGTCTGTGCGTGCGCATGCATGTGACATTCCACGGTTGTACATCGGTGAGAAAGTAAAAATGTATTGTATTGCTACGTGAATAGAAGAACCACTCTTTATATAAATATCACGTTAAAAGATATGATGCTGAAAATCACTTAATTGAGCTTTTATTTTTGGGAATATTGAGCATGAAAAACCACTTAATTTTACTTAGAGCCTCCTTAAGGGGCTTGAGATTCTTTTGTGTGTTAATCTGACACAAGGCTTTTTATTGTTATTGATGTCATTAAATAGAATGTTGTTGTTGTTAGCTAATGCTGGATTTCTGACAATGAAGTCATTAATCCTCTTGCTCTCCAATATTTTTCACTGATGATATTGAAGAGAGCAATAGCAGTAATAGTAACCGCTTTTTAGAGAGCACCATATTTTTATGTTTTGGTGGTCACATCGCTCTCTCACAACCCCCAGAATGTCTGGAGGACCACACCTGTCGTTGGTTTACGGGTCTCACCGACCTGACCGGGAGAGTTATCAAAATAAATTCACCGACCATATCCTCTGATCACCAATCACAGGACGTATCACATGCCATGACAGGTCAGCATGTTAGGGGTTAAGATTTTTATAGAGAAAATGTTAATTCCATAATTACAGACACAGACCATTTTCTCTAGTTTCCCCATGTTGCCCAAAGGTTGGATTCCTGAACAGTTAAAGAAGCTAATTCCAACACTTTTTGAACAGTCAACTGATTAAACACCATGTACCATTAAAAATAGCTGTCATACAATTAAACATTATCATACTATACTTAACAGTCTCATCATTAAAAATGTGCATTTAATTTCCTTAAAACACCCATCTCTTACTCAAATAAATAAGGGTAATATATAGTAGAATATAAATAATACAATATACGAGTACAGTGATGCATCAAAAGCTTTCCTCATGAGGTTTATCAGTTATAGAAAATTAATTCAGAATGAGGAGTTAGGGTTACTCATTGAAAAGAGATACATTTTATTAGTCATGCCAAAGTGTTCTGCCCCGTATTATATGGAGGTTTAATCTCCCACTTAGGTTTAAATTATAGGTTAGCTTTTATTTGATTTTATAAACATCAATCATCAGTTTAACTTTACTGCAACTTGTCTCGTTGAACTGCAGTTTCATGCTATGTTGTAAGATGGAAGTCCCAGCTGTACATACAGATATTGGTGGAGGTATTTGAGAAAGTGATGAGTGAAGATCAGAAAGTTGTTCAGATAATTGAAGGACCTCAGAGCCCCAGAATTTTCTTATATAGAATTTCAGATGTGGAATGATCATGAATTTTTAAACAGGTTTAGATTTACAAAACAGACAGTCCTAATCTTTTAGGTCAAATTCAAAACTGGATAAAGGAAACAACGATAAGGTATAAATGGTAAAACTGTATATGTTGTTATTGGATTTCTATTAGAATAACAGTACATGCTTAAAAATTAATTGTGAACATAAAAGCTGGGGACTATGAAAATATATGGTAAAAGCTTCTATGAA
Source organism: Tenodera sinensis (assembly GCA_030765045.1). Taxonomy (NCBI): domain Eukaryota; kingdom Metazoa; phylum Arthropoda; class Insecta; order Mantodea; family Mantidae; genus Tenodera; species Tenodera sinensis. The sequence goes on from CM060972.1 coordinate 102,780,676, forward strand.
CATCAATCTTCAGAATACAGTAGAGTCCCAATAATGTGGACTGAGAGGGTTGACTTACCGAAATGTCTAGTTTAGTGGAATAAGGGGTCTGTTATTCACAACTGATATGCTGCAAATTATATAAATGCATGTTATACAATATAGCAAACAAAAGAATTTGGCGCCAGGTACAATGCATAGTAAAGTACAGTTGGGCCAAGCTACTACATACCAGGCCAGCAAGCAAAGGTGCAAGGTCAAACTTTCTGACACCACTCGCATGAGTGAACATATGACTAACAAAAGTGAAGCGGCAAAGGGTCTTCGAGAAAGATCTGGCCATGTGCTGCCAGTGTGTTTGTGAAAGTTGAGAAAGGTCCGTGTGACATCATCCCTGCTATATAAAGAGGCAAGGAATCAGCAGAGAGAGTTACAGTTACAGATATGAGTTGGTCGGTGTGTCAGGGGGCACAAGACAGCTGTGCGTGTGTCGTCGCATCATGAAGAAATTTTAACAAGCATTAAATGTATTGTTGGAGTTAGTGTACTACTGCTGGATCAGTTCTGTGAAATGTTGCTTATACTTGTTCCGGCAATATTGTGACACCGCCGATGGCAGCAGCAACACAGTGAAGACTTGGGGCTAGGCTGCCTCTCACCACAGGTGGTACATGCATTAAAGATGCTCTAGGTCAGGCTGCAGTGTGCCACTACTTTTGAACAAGTGACAACAGAGTGACATTTCAAAGGGTGGTTCGAGGTATTTTGCAAAGGTGGCCGACATATCTGTAGAAGTTCCAGGAAAGGTGAAGTCTGAGAAAGATCCATTATAATGGATAAGGAGATGAGTAGTAGAGAAGTCAGTTACAGACATGAGTTGTTGCAACAGGCAGTATTTTGAGTGTGGACAGGCGTCAGAAGAGATACGTCAGTTCGAAAGGGAAGATAGTGGAGCAGTTAATGACTGTTGAGTGACTGTATCGTCAGAACTAGTGTTTGAGAGACAGAGAAACTGGAGAAAGTTCGAAAGAAGTGCGCCAAGGTTATGAGAAGAAAACAGTTGTGAATTGCAATATCACAATGGACTGTAGACTGACTTAATGAGAAGAGAACTGGGTATTTGTGCAAAAGTTGTGGAAGAAAATAAAGTGGAAAAAAATAACTAGACTGGACTTTTGTTATTTGGTCACTTTGTCACAATATTGTCATTGTCATGCAGAGTAGTTAATCCCATGCAGCTTTTGCCCACTGTATCTTTCATAAACAGATCACCTGTTTTGATGTCAGTAAGCTTTGATGCACCACCAGCAGTCTTATATACTTCTTGATTTTCTTCAGCAAATTTTGTTCTTGCTATGTTTGTTGACAGTTTCATGTTTGAGTAGTCAGAAGCTTTCACGGTCGGAGTTAGAATTAAGGCTAAAGATTTCTTCCAGGCTTAAAAGCTGTGTTCTGCTGGAGTTTTGAGGTCCAGACGTTTCATCCACACCTGCGGTGGACATTGTCAGTGGCGTAGTCTGAATCTTCTCTGTGAAGTTTTTATGACTGGAGGTACCGTATTTATATGTGAGCTGCTCACAGGATTGGCTGGGCTTGAGCGGGAGGTGTGTGTTAGATGGGCGGGCCGTTCTGATTGCTGATTGGTTTACTTGATTTTTCTGCATTAGTGCTTCTTTTTTATGTTCGAGTATCAGATGCCAGGTTTTGTTCAGTTTTAGGGTTTCTTCCTTCCTGTTAAAATTATTGGGGTGTTTGTAAATGTCTATGGCTTCACATTGTAGTCTGGTGTGGTAGTATGGCATAGATGAAAGAACAGTAGTCTCCTTATACTGAATTATGTGTTCGCCGTTGGCCCATATAGCATGTTCTGCAACCACTGACTTGTTTGTATGTCCCAGCCGGCAGCACCTCTTGTGTTCTGTAAGTCGGGTGTTGATGCTGCGTTGGGTGGTACCTATGTACACTGCACTGCAGGAATTTGGTAAACACCGGCTGAAGCGAGCGGGTCCCTGGGATCTTTGGCCGACTGAAGTTAGTTTCATATTTATTTGGAGGTTTTTAACAGACCTCAAAACACCACTGCTAGGGTTATTATATTCTGTACAGAAACTTTCCCATGCTTCTTCTTGCTTCCGAGTTGTGGAACCAAACTAACTAGAAGTTCTACCTCCCCTGAACTGATAAGTAGTTTGGGGAGGAAGAGTTTTCTTTTGTTATGATTTCCTTTCTTAATTCTCCATCGTTTTCAGTCACATTTCTTGCATTTTTATGTAAACTCTGTATAACTTTCTGTAAACATAACAGATAACCTCTGCTGTGTTAAATTATAGGCCTTGGAGGTAGAGTTCATTGGAAGACCAAAGATACAATGGAGTGAACAAATGTGAGACTGGAATGGGTGAAACCCAATCCACAAGGAAATAAATAGATTTATTTTTGGGTGAAATCTCAGTATCAAATTTTTGGATGGAATGCAATATTTTGTCCACCTACACAGGTAAATGGTAGGAAAAAAGTCTGATTAGTTGCACTCACGTGACTTTTTCTGCTCTTGTACAAATTATTCATTACAAATGGTTATTCCTCTATCTACTTCATGTTAATCAAGGTAAACATTTGCAGAAATTATCTAATTGCTAATTTTCTTCTAGACGCAAAGGAGATATGTGAATGTACGAGGGTAATCCCAAAACTAAGGTCTCCAAAGCACTGGGGTCGCAGGGAAACTTTGCGTGGATGTTGGCCATACTGCTTCTTTCCCTCCCAGCTCCCTCTACAGACACCACTACACATCCGCTGGGGCGCTCAGTCTTGGCTTGGCAGCCAGTTATAATGGAGCTCCCGTTAGCAGCTACCGCCTGGTACTAAGTTTCCACAGTTATTTGGTTTTTTGGTGCAAAAGGGGTTAAACCAATTGAAATTCATCGAGAGTTGGTGGAAGTGTATGGAGAGTCTTGTATGGATGTCAAAAATGTCTGCAAGTGGTATAGAGAGTTTGCAGATGGTTGCACGGAAATTCACGATGAGGAAAGAAGCGGGGGACCGTCAATTTCTGGCAAAACAATCGCAAAGGTTGAACAAATAGTGCTTCAAGATAGGCGCATCACTCTTGATGAGCTCTGCATTGTTCCTGAGATTTCTCGAAGCACCATTCACAGGACTTTGACTGAAAAGTTGAAATTTCGGAAGGTGTGTGCAGGGTGGGTCCCAAGAATGCTGACAGAAGATCACAAAAGGCAACGCGCTGAAAGTTCCCGCCAATGTCTTCAATGCTATGCTGATGAAAAAGACAACCTTTTGGATTCGATAGTCACAGGTGATGAAACTTGGGCTTTCCACTCCACACCCGAAACAAAACAACAATCTAGTGAGTGGCAGCATTCCGGTTCACCCAAGCTGCAAAAGTTCTAAAGAACACAGTCTGCTGGTAGTCATTGCAACTGTGTTTTGAGATCGAAGGGGGATATTGTTGGTTGACTTTATGGATCCTGGAACAACAATCAATGTCGACAGGTATTGTCAGACATTAGGAAAACTCAGATGGGCAATTCAAAACCGAAGAAGAGGAATGTTGAGCATGGTGAAAGATGAGGTCCAATTCTTCAAGAACATGGCGGTGGACTGGTATAACATGGACATACAAAAATGCATTGATCGAAATGGCAATTATGTGGAAAAATAGAAAAATGTTCAAGCTTAAAATCTATGTACCATATATTGTCAATAAACGTTTATTTAAATTTTAAAAAAATTGGAGACCTTAGTTTTGGGATTACTCTCATAGTAGGCTTCAAGCGATAGTGAAATCTTTTAAAGCTGGTCGCTATGCTATTACTTTGAAATTTGGGTCTCGTATGCCCAAGAGATATAAAAAGTAATAATGATTTCCCATTTTAGAGAAGTATAAGTGTTAAAAAATTTAGACAAATACCTAGGAATATTTCCAAAATGTTTCATTTCTTCTTTTCCTGATTACTTTCCCCTTATGTAGGACTTACAAGCCTGTGCCTAGAGTCAGACACCTGTTGGGGAGCAGACGAACCTGTGGACCGGACAGGGTGAAAACCTGGAAGCGGGTGGTTAGCCAAGCACAAGGTATGAGAGTGAGGAAGAGGAAGATATGAAATGCAGGTGAAATGGATGATTGGAAATGTGATAATGGCGCGCAATTGGTGGAAAGAGTGGCGGTGGAAACCAGAGAACCCTGAGAAAACCTGCCCAGGTGCCACTTCATCACGAATACCACATGTGGGTCCCCAGGATTGAACCCGGGCCACCTGTGTGGTAGGTGAAAGGTCTAACTGCTTGGTCACAGCGCCGCCTAGTGTTTCACTTCATAAAAAAAATCTGATGTGTTGCACTCACATGACTTTCTGTACTCCTGTACTAACCATTCCTATATCTTATTCCTATATTTTCTTCGTGTTAAGATAAACATTTGTACAAATTATCTTATTGCTTATTTCCTTGTTGGTGCAAGGGGAATATTAGAATACAGTAGGCTTTGTGTGATAGTCAAATCTTTTAAAGCTTTGAGATTCCGTTCTCTTTGCATACTTAACATATAAAAAGATGAACAACGATTTTCCATTTCATGAAAGTTTTAAGTTTTCCGAAACTCACACAAATAGCAAGGATATCTCCAAAATGGTTCAACCTACAAGAAAATTTATTGAGACATAAATTGTGTATTTTAGCAAGATCTACATTTTTTGTATAGTAGGATTTGGTCTATCTCTAGCGGTTTACCAGTTATGCAAAAGTTGCCCAGGGTAAATACAACTACAGGGGCTATAGCCAGAAAATCCAAGATATACATTTCATTTGTCATCAAAATATCTCAAACATATGAGCAGCGTTTTTTCAAAAACTCGATAGATGCACAAAATGTGTTTTTGAGAAAAATGGTTTTTTCTATTTATTGGCAACACTAATTGCTTAGCAAGCAATTATATTAATCATTCAATTGTCCTTCCTGATACTATTTCATTGAATATGAAAAGAAACAAATAACATAGTTTAACTAGTGTACATTTGGGGTTTGAAAATGCCGAGTTTTTTCAAAAACTGATAGGTGCTGATTAACTTTCCTGCGTGAGCGAGAAATTAACACATGAAGTTTTGTTATTTTTGTCATTTATTGTTTTTGTTGCTTTTTATTGATGTATTTATTATTTTTTATTTATTTTCACCTTTTTATAATACATAGTGTACCATACATCCAGCATATTAATGTTTATAAGGATTATTTTATTAGGTATAAACTTAGAAACTAAGTACTGCTACATTCACAAGAACAATATATTTTGTTTCATTTATATAACAAACAGATTGAATACCACAAAATAATTTCAAACAATATGAATAAGTAAACTTTAACCTTTATTAGTGCTTGTGCAGTCTGTGCGTGCTTCTTAGTTTCTCTTTTCCACATCTACCTCTGTCTTAATCTTCATCAGTCCCATTTTGCAGGTTGAGCATGTGTCAATGTGTGGTGTATGGAATGAAAGATTGAAGAAGTTGTAAAATATGTTTTTATATTTTGACAATGAGCAGACTGGTAGATTTTTTAATCATCTTTCTTTGCAAAAGTTGGTCTACATTTTTCTGATATTAAGCTCTGGAAGTAAATATTCTCTCCTTGATTTTGCTCTTCCGTACTGACTTTCTCTATATCAGTACTACTTAATGTCTTGCTATATAGCAGCAGTAATGCTCTTCTGTAATATTCCTGTTCTGTCACCTCCTCTGGTTTCCTTTGGCGCATTCCCAGATAAGTGACACCCGTGTGATTCCTTGGAATCTTGCAGCGCATACTGACAATACTCGGCCATCATTAGTTCTCACACTGTATTTAATGCTAACAGTCTGCTTTCTATTTGCATCCTCTTTATTCACCACTCCGCGATTAGCAGATGTAATACTCATATATTTCATAAGGAATTTATCTTGATCTATTTTGTTGAGCATGGAAATATTGGTGAAATTCACTTATCATTATAAGTCAAATCAGCTGCATCACAGTGCTTATGCCCTTTACTTTTAGGATTTCGTGGAGTGCACTCGAGACCATGTGGACATGTAATTGCTAGAATATGAGCTTTTCTTGACTTGCATTTTGATTTCCTTTCCTTGATTTTGCAATTCCTACCTCCTGCGCATTCTACGACTGGTACAGTTCCACAATCTGAGCTCCTGTCCATTGTGCATAGTACAGTGGAGTGTCTCAACTAAGAATAAAAATGCCATATAAGTATAACAAAGATTGCAGAAGCAGCTGCCTGCTATGCAAAGTGTCCTAGGTTCAATTCCTGGCAGGGGGGTAGGAATTTTTCTCCAACCAAGATTATTCCTAATCCTTCCTGAGTCTGGAAGTATGAATGAAAGTGTGAATGTGTGTGGATTCAACGTATAAAAACCCCCAAAGAGTAACACCATTGTCAATAGGCAAGGCCGCCGATATGACCTCTGCAGTTAAAGGCGGGATATAAATTGAACTAAAAAAAGTTTGCAGAAATGAATGTGAAATCCAAGCGCACAAACTGAGTTCGCAGTTATTGCCAATGATGCAGCAGTGTAAAAAGCTTGCAGAAATGATTGAGAATTCCTAGTATCGCAACAGTGAGATGGCAGTCAATGCCAACATGTGTTTCATAGAACTCAGGTTGCTACACTCTGGATCATAATATCATAAAATTGCATGTATCGTCCTTTGCTTTTAACTGATCTAGTGCATCTATCGAGTTTTGAAAAAACTGCTAATATTTCTTACCTTCTACACAGGACACGAATCAAATTTTGCAAAATCTGATTTCACAGAAAGATGCAGAAGGTGAAAATTATGCTGATACTATGTATAACTCAATTTCGTAAAATTTTGCATCTATCGAGTTTTGAAAAAACGCTCCTCATATGGCATTTTAATCAAAATCGTTAGAGCCATTTTCAAGAAAATCAAAATTTTCGAAAAATCTTCCATGTAAAGAGTAGTTTAGGGCGGGGCTATTTTCTTCAAAATCTTTGTGTCGCATCCTTGAAAGACATTACACTTAAATACCAAGTTTGGTTTTTAACCGACTTTTCGTTTTTGAGTTGTGCTGTCACACACACACACGGACCTTTTTCTAAAAATGCTTTTTTTTTTTTTATTATTCAGAGGTCCTCAAAACATGTATTTCCTGTGAAATCCCGACATCAAATTTTTGGGTGGAATACTATACTTCCCCTACTTACCGGTAGAGAAAGTAAAAAATGTATTTAACATAAACTGTGTGCTCAACGAGAACTACATTTTCTGTGTAATAGGATCTATCTATAGTCGTTTTCATGTCATGAAAGCGCATTGGCTCTTATGGAGGATCTGCTCAGCATTGCCAGCTATGTTCTGCCATGACGATTACCATGCTTTCTGCCACTGTGATTGCCATGCTTTTGTCACAACCAAGTTTATTATAGTCACTGTGTCTGGGGTTCTTTTCCTTTAAATAATCAAACACACTAAGAATTATTTTTCACTTGCCACTTTTAATAATTTTGTCCTTTTTTCCGCGATCCATTGTGCACCGATCACTTAACTGCAATGCACACGATTACCAAAGAGCTTGTAAAACTCACACGCACCTTGGATTCCTGAAGCCTATCAAAAACCTTCACTGAAGTACGACTCCAATTGTTATACCACATCACCTTCAAGACAAGGGCATCAGGTTTGTTGCCACTGTGTGCCTTGCGCACTGCAAACATTTACCTTTAAATGATTCGTGGATGCCTTGGTTCTGGAGATGCTCTATATGTAGATAAAAAATTAAGTTTTTACATGTGCTCCTAGATTGGGAATTAGTCAGCAACAACATTCTCCACTGTATAAACAATGAACCCAAACACTTTGTTTTAAACTTTATTTTTTTTAAAGAAATATGTTTAGGCATGTTGGTATAATCTAAATACCAAGCGAATAATCCATACTTTTTTTTTTTTTCATTGCAATTATTTCTGCTTAAAACCATGTTTTAACATTCAGAACGAGAAAGATGTCAAAGATCTACTTTCAACAAAATTTTAAATTTTATTATTTTAAAAAATGCACAATTATATAAAAGATTTGTATTCTTAGACACATTTCACATTGAAATGCACATTCCTATTTTATCCTAGTCACATTTGAAAACACACATTTGGCAACAGCGCACTTGATTCTTCCATTAGAAAAGTATGTTCCATAAGAGCCCATTGTGTCATGATGTGAAAATCCCTATAATAAGTCTTTCTTATTTATCACTTATTTAAAAGTCATTCAGAATAAAGAGGACTTCTGAGGATATACCCAGAAAATTCAAGATATACATTTCATTTGTCATGAAAATGTCTTAAACGTATGATACTTTAATCAAAATTGTTTGAGCCATTTTTCATAAAATCAAAACACTTCATGTAAGAGTTAGTCTTCAGTAGGGGAGGGGGATTTTCTTGTTGTCTTTGGAGGATACTGAACTTAGATACAAAGTTTGGTGTTTAACTGATGTCATTTTTGAGTAATGCCATTTACAGATGCGTGATATGCACACACGCGCACGAGCACACACACACATATATTTCTAAAAATGCCTGTTTTAGTTTCAGTGGGCCCCAAAACAATACTTCCAGAAAAATCTTAATATCAAATTTTTGGTTGGAATGCAATAACTCCCCTGTTTAGTGTATGTTGTAGAAATAGTAAAAATAAAGGAAACCTAGTGCTCCATTCATATGACTTTCTCTACTCACTTTTACAAGCCACTCTTACAAAAGCTTATCATTCTATCTACTTCTTGGTACTCCAGATAAACTTTCAATTCATCTTTGCACATTTCACTGTATGATACAGTAGGTAAAACCATTGTTGACAAAATAAAAAAATGGAATATTTTTCTGTGTGAAGGGTAGTTTGGGGTGGAGGATTTCCATGAAAAGCTTAGTAGTGCATCCTTCAAAGATGCTGAATCAAATACCAACTTTGGCATTTAATCAACCTTTTTATTTTTCCGTTTTGTTGTTCATAAAGACACACCAACCATTCCTTTTTTTAATTCAGGGAGTCTTCAAACATGTACAGGGGTATTTTTTAGAGGTGGCGTGTAACCTTGCTCGGATGTGCGTGTGTGACATCATGCAAAGCGATGGTGGGGTTAAGTTTCCACCAGCAGCCTGCTGGCTAGTGGGTTAGAATAATTGTAGATAACACAGAAGTCGAAGATATACTAACCAGACACCCCTTTTATCTTGCAATAGACAAGTGGACTCGACCATAAACTACTGTGCAACATTACGTCACATGCCACCTCTATAAAATACCGCTGTATTTCCATTGAAATCTCAGAATCAAATTCCTCAAACCTATTGGGAAGATGAAGTTTTCCAAGGTACATTTAGAGGGACAAATTATTATAAACAGGTTCCCAAACAATGACACCTATATGAGAGTCATTCAGGAGTAAGAGGGGAAATTGCACGAGTTGTCTACACTGATAAAGGAGCATGGGTCTGGAACGAGTATAGTTGTGGCAAAAGCATAATTTTTATGAAAGATAGTTGATAGCCTGCTAACAAATAAACTCATATTCTGTTGCTGCATGGTAACAACATGAGTAAGAAACAAGAATATTGCAGAACAATTACTATCGAGTCATACATCCTTGTTTCCTCATAAAGTGGAATAATTATCATAGTGTATTCTTTTTGTCAGTGTTATCATTTTGAACTTGTTTGTATATTACATTCTCTACCACATACCTTGAAGGTAGAAAAGGTATTGCATCCCACCCAAATATTCAATATCAAGATTTTGCCAGAAATAAATGTCCTGGCATTTAAAGGGAATGGAATGTCATAGCCATCATGAAGCATAAACTCTTGAAAGATGTGTGTATTGTTTACTGTGTTCTCTGTTCTCCTATTCCTATTATACTGGGAGAGGAAAAAAACTCCAGATTTGCTACACAGTATTTTGTCTGTCTGCTCCCTCAGCGCTCATTGCCATGTGCTGCTATCATAGAAAGGCACGGATGAAACCATACAACATTTTTAAAACTACTTTTAAAGGCTTTACCTACCAGCTTTATGAAAGGAAATCTGAAACTGGTCACCATCGTTCATACAATTTTGACACTTCCTTAGGAAACTATCCATTACTTGCCGTAGTTCACATTGAGAATTGCTAACAATTTCTTGGCAGATATTTTGTTTTAATTCATCCAGGGTGGGCGAGTTTGTCTTTTACACTTTGTTTTAAATTACCCCAGAGATAGAAATAACAAGGGGTTGGGTCGGGGGACCACAAATCTCTACTGATAATTCTGTCCTGAAACACACTTTCAGTTGTTCTCATCAAAAGATTGACTGTGTGAGCTATTGCAGAGTTGTGTTGAAAAAAGGCAAAATCACGCTCCCTGTCTGTTAATTCTCTAAAACAAGTGGGAGTGGGGGGGGGGGGGGGGGGACGGAAGTGGGCAAAATTGTATTCATTTATGGACATAAACTGTTAACTCGAAAAAAATGGACCCTATAACTGAGACCCTAATATTGTTTATGAAGTAATCTTTCATAGTGAAAATTTTGGTGTGTGGTGCACCATTAGGAGAAAAAGGTTTCTGAGAGCTCCAATAAGCGATTTCTATCTCTGGGGTAAGTTGAATCATAAAGTGTACTAGACAAACCTACACACCTTGGAAGAATTAAAACAAAATATCTGCCAGGAAATCAACTGCATTTCTCAACGTGAACTATGGTGAGTGATGGATAGTTTCCTAGAAGTGCCAAAAATGTATGTATGGATGACAGTGAGCAGTTTCAGCATCTTTCTTTCATAAAGTTGGTCAGTAAAGCCTCTTAAAAGTAATTTTAAAAATGTATGGTTTCATCTGACGTTTGTATGATAGTGACAGAGCAACGAGCGCAGGGGATGGCAACAGGCAAAACACTGCAGCCTGTTTGGAGGTTTGTTGTTCTCTCAGTACTTATAACAAATATCTAACAAAAAAACGTTTCTACAAATGTTTATCACGATTAATATGAAATAGAAGAATAACCATTTTTAAGAATAGTTAGTACAGGAGTGAGTAGAGAAAGTCATGCGAGTGCAAACATAAATTTTCCTTGGAGGCACTGGAGAAGAATTGAAACAACTTTAAATTAAATTATTTTGTTGTTTAACAATGCTGTCAATTGCCAGGATCACATCAGCATCGCTGGTGTGCCTGAATTTCATTCTGCAGAAGTTCTTTTACATGCCAGTAAATCTACTGACATGGAGCTGTCGTTTTTAAGTAAAGTTAAAAACCATCGATCTGGGCCGGGTTTGAACCTGCAACTTTGGGATCAGTAGACTAGCGTCCAACCAGCGACTGAAACAACTGTAGCTGACTTTCTCTTCACTATATGCAATCTTGGTTGTAACTTCATTAATGCAGTCTAGCATGTGGATATTTTTATTCCTGGTTCAGGGCGAAGTTTATTACCCTATCCCCGGCAGTTGAGTGGAATTCAGACCTAAGTCATCCATTAAAACTAAATTTTTCCCCAGCGACCCAATGAGAAATAAAGCCAAGGCGGGGATGTTTCTGTTTTCAATGTATTTTCACTATAAAAACTGCACCTCAGTTGAGATCATTAAACTCATTTTCAATTTATATAATGAAAAGCCAAAGAAACATGAATCTATAAATGTAATAAAAGCTTAAAGATTATAAGCCTCACTTATCTCAGTATTGCTGCAAGTTCTTGAAATCAAAGGCAAGAACTTGCAGCAGATAGATAAATGAAGCTTATAGCTTCTAAGTTATTATTACGTTTATCATTTTCAATTGTTTATTTTCCAGAAGGAAATGTCTTGGAAAGTGTTCAGGCTTATATTGATTGCATTTTGGTGGAAGTGGTGTGAACTAATAAAGTCCACCATAATTAATACCAATGCCAAATTAACATTTTGTTTTTCTTTTACAGGAACGAGATGGAGGCGGTAGAGGACGTGGTGGAAGGGGAGGAGGAAGAAATTAACAAGGACATCCTCCCCTTTAGATTGCATCAATTATATAATACATTATATAACAGTTCTGATTTAAATAATTCTGTACTAGAGGGTGAATTTTCTTCGTTCTTTTTTATTTCTTTTATTTTTCTTCTAGAAGAAAATGTATGGAATTTGTGTGTAGGAAAGGTATTCAACGCATTTGCATATTTACACATCTAACTAGAGTCCATCTCCACTGTCACATATATGAGAGGAACTGAAATGGCAAGCCAAACACATTGAAAGCATAGTTCAGGGTAGAGCATAGAGAATTACAGAAGAGTACCATTGTGAGGTTCTCTGCACTCTATTCTGATGCTTGGCTTGTGAAAGAATATGGTTTGCCTTTTGAGTCGTTCTCCCTGTTTGACATCTTGATTTTCATGTTTTGTTCACTGTTAACTGTGCAACTTGCTTTCTTCCTTTCTCCCTTGGGAAGTTTTGTTCTGCCATTTTTTCGTGGATAGTGCAATGTTAAACATCTTAATAAATTCATGTTCCATAGTTCTGGAATTTTTTACATCACCTATTTTGACAGACTTGAATAGAAAATGTGTCTTAAAGCTTATTTGTTTTGTTGAATTTTCTTTTATAGTTGAAATGGTCATGTACTAGTGCAATAGATGCATTTTCTTATGTAGTGATAAATTGAATATGTTTATGGCAATGACACCAATAATGATTCATTTGTAATTACATTTTTTTAGATATTGAAAACGAAGAATAGTTTAATAACTCCATACAGACATTGCATCTGCGGCAGAGCAAAATTAACATAACCTTTTATTTACTTTTCTGCATTTGCCCGTGCTAACAAACTAAATTTGATATGAAAGTTATTTCTTAACAGAAAAATTAAAGCTTTGTATATCACATCTAATATGCACTTTATGGTACCTTACATAAATACCCAATACCCCATAAGTTTATTTTATTTCATTTTTTAAACATCATATTGTATTGTAACGGAAGTGAGACATTTTAATTTTCCATTATAGCATTTCAATATATTACTTTCAATACTATAGAAGAAGGAATTCAAGATTTATCATAACTGTATTTATGTAGAACTGGTACCAAAAGCTGTGCAAAATGGTAATTATATAAAGCACTGTTAGAAAGCTTCCTTCTATTTCCATATTACCTTTAAATATCATAATGCATATTTATGTTTGTCTGTTCAATAAAGAAAGTTCAAGTTAACCGCAAATGACAAGCTCAAAGGGGTAAGAAAAAAAATATTAGTCAAAATTTGTCATTTGTATCTATGTGCATTTTGAAATGTTGTAGTGGTTAAAATAACTGTGAAAAACAAAACAATATTAAAACAAGAAAGGAAACCTAATTTGTCTGAATAATTAACTAGTACCCATAGCAGAGTTTATTACTTTTTTATTGTAATCTCCATTAAGCCATTTCAATTTTTCTAAACATTCACACAAGCCAAAGCAACATATAGTTGAAATTAATTGAAAGAAAAATTATGGTAGATGCAGAGAATTTCCCTCTTTTTAATTAATTTTTTTGATTCATTTTATATATGATATTTGCACACTTGATAAAAATTGTGATAGTGTTATACTCGTAAATATAATAGGGATTTACCCTCAGAAATTTGTTCAATCAGCACAGTGGCTGCTAGTCTGCAGTTACTAGAATATCGCGTTGATTTTACTGACACACAATACATAGCAATAGCTATGAAGGGTTTAAGTGCTACAAATGCTTCACTAATTTTGTTGTTTATTCTGTGTTAACATTGAACAAATTTCTGTCAGTGATCCTTGTATCATATCTTCTTTACACTGACAGGGAGAGGTGAACATTTTGCATGGAACATATGACAGTCTATTAAAATGAGAGGCTACATGCTCTTAACTGCTCTAGCTCTAAGAATAGTCATTACTTTTATATTAAAATTGAAATTATAAGAGTGTTATTTGTAAAGAATAACAAGAACATTTTTAGAGGTGGCACATTGATGCTGGTATGTCATATTGGCCCCTTGTACTTTGGTTAACGCTTGTAGCAGGTTCCATGTAACATGTAATTTACCTAAATATTTTCAGGGCATTGATGCACTGCCAGTGTAAATAAGTAAATGTATAGAGATATAAACCTTTGTCTAACACTCATGTTGTGTATTTGTGAATTGTATAAAATGATTGACTTTTACTGGTTGGTTGGAACCTGCATACTGGGTTATTGATGCCTGTGAGGCAACAGGGATACACATTTGGGTTCCATTCTTAGCAAGTTGCCTCGGGTCATGGTCTTTAAAAAATGATACTACTAATTATCATAGCCTCAAAGGGTTTTCTAAAATATGAATGGAAAAAAAAATTAAATTCACCCACTTAATTTGTGTTTCAATGGTTAGATCCCACTTGTCAGGATCAGCAGCGGTTTAGCCAGCCATGGTCCAATCATTCAAAATAGTCGAGAAGAAAATGTGCTCTTGAGAACTAACTCTTTTAGGACACTAAGGCTAAACAAAGTGTTGATAGGAACATGGCTATGAAACAAATAATGATGGATTGGTGATAATGGTAGATGCCTTGGAAATGGATTGTATTTTAGTTTTATTTTTTTTCTCTTGCAATGTTGAATGGAACTGTAGCAAATACTGATGGAATCAGTGCGTATCTAGAAGCTGGGAGTAGCTGCAGAAGAGGATAAGAAGAGAAATTATTGTGTGAGTGTGTGAGTGGTACAGTAAAACAAAAAAATATCTTAGTGATTTCTTTTGTTTTAGTTGAATGGGATAACGCAAAAATTCAGAAACTACATTATTGTTCGGTTGGAAGGAAGTAATGGAATGGCAAAGGATTGAAATCTACTGCACTAAAAACAATTCAATAAGCCTTTGTTTCTTTTTTTATTATTGAGAAAAAAAAGCAATTTACAAAGCATACAAATAACTATTCTGCAAGAACTATAAATTATACTTCAAGTATGAACTTAATTGACAACACTGCAGTGGAGAAGTGTATAGTGATAATCTGATTTTGAAAACTTTAGTGCAGATTGTTTCCATAATAAACTTCACACAACTACATTTATTTAATGTTCTTGTTTTCTTTCGGGGTCTGGACCAACGCAAAGGAAAATATTAGTGAAAGTATATATCAAATCGAAATAAGTTTTTTTTTTTGGAACATAGAAAGGAATAAAAGACTGCAATCAAATTTAAGTCAACTATTATTTTAACGGAGCATAGCTACTTTAAAGAAAGAATGTTCCAAATAGTGATGAATTTACTGGACACTTTCTTTTTTTTAAAAAAAATTAAACTTTCCAGCAAGTTGTTCATACTATCGAAACTTTCAAATGAACCTCAATCAATTGGTAGCGGACATAACAGTAACAATCGATACCGTGTGTATGTGTGCGTGTTCTTGAAGCGAGTGGATAGTGCTGCATTTGGTGGGCTTTGGGTGCAGATTGATTTTAGAGTAACGTGACAACCGCAGAAGAAAGAAGTTGCTACACTGAAATTATCAGCAATTATGTCAAAAATTGTACAGCAAAAATTGTATTGCACATAAATAGAATTTGAGTTTTTTCCCATGTAAATTATATACCATTTTTGTGGTCATAAAATCTTGTGGCTAACTTCGGAGCATTATACTGGCTGATAAAAATTGAGAAATACAGGTATCTGTATCTGGTGCCACAAGAAGGAATGTTCAATTCTTGCATAATTTATATCATGTCAAGCAAATGAACAATGATCGCATCAATCAATTTTTTTCTTCTTTTTTTGTGTATGTGTGTATAAAACTTTGTCCATTTTTTTTAGTTTAAAAACAATTATTTTTTTAAAATGATTTTTTGGCAGTTGTGGTTCAACATTTTTAGCTCTTTTTCTCTAGATTAACAGCAGTGAAGACTGTTTCTAGTTTGTGATCAATTTCTGGGGAAAATAAATATTATAAAATACTTTGTAATATTCTTCCAGACCTTTTATAATTGCCTTAAATATGCATATGTATATAAATATAAAATCACTTTTCAAAAATGTCATAGTGATATTTGGGGTTTAGAATGCCAGGTGGTTTAAACTTAAAAATCATAATGCTTGTTTGGTTATAGTTAGTGTTAATATATATTATTATGTTTGAATTTTTCCTCCATGCTTATGTTCTATTGTTGCAATGTTATTAATCTGCACTTGTTTATAATTTAATAACTTAAGAAAATGGACAAAGTTTATGGGATCCGACTAGTGGGAGATATTGTTGCTAGCTAAATAAAAACATCAATTATATGTGTTCTGGGATTCTTTATTATTCTTTTTTTCTTTCTTGTCTGTGTGGTGTCCATTTCCAGCTTTATTCCCAAATCCTTGAATTCACAACAGTTAAAATGTAATAAATAAGAATATTTGACTCCATGTACAGAATATTTTAACCATTAAAATGTTGCAGTTGGTGAATGGTTTTTGAAAAATATTTATGCACAAATAGCTTCAAAGTAGTTAGATTAGGTCCTAGAGAAGCACTGAATAGTTTGAAAATTTTCTGGAAAAAATTATAGATTCCTTTGTTGGCAAGTGCAGTCAAGTTGTGCATTGTTGCTATGAAAAGCAAAATTAATCTTGAAGTAAACTACATGAAACACTGGCTCTTAAAGATGTGTTACAGTTGAAGAAATGTGCTGTATTCGTATTAAGAACTCGTAAACTTTTCACAAGTAAACGCATCAGAATAGCTTTGACGACAAAGCATATAAGCTGCATATCTCATGGAATGGCATGAAGTTCAGCAAAATTTATCACAAATTGCTGGAGTTATGGTTAAGTTGTATTGCAGCACTTGAGAAATAACTCGTTACAAAATTATTGTTTTTAAAAATGTAAAATTCATAAGATGTAAATATTTGATCAAACTAATTGATTTATCTTATGAAACATGTCTTCAGATAATAGGAATAAAGTAAGAAATGCAGCCTTAATGTGTTTCGAGGGAGATATTCTTTTAGGCTTAGTATTTTTAAGTATTAAGCTTTTCAGATAACTGGCACATTAAAAAAAGAAAATAGCAAAGTTAAAATGCATTGTGAACTAAAAGTCATACATGAAAATGGATTGGTTGAAAACATTTAGTACAGGGGTGTACGCAGAGGGGCCAAAACCGGTAAATATTGAAGGATGACAAATTAAAACTCCTTTCGGAAATGTATTATTCCATGTATTGTTTGGCAATATTAATTACTGTCCAATGGAATAGATGAGAGCAGTCAGATGTGCAATACAAGGATTGGGGTGAGAAAGTGTGGAGTGTTCAAACAATCAAAGCAGTATGTAAACACATGAAATAGCACAAGAACAGGGATGACAAACACACATAGCAGATAATGGCTTTATAGACACTAACATTATTTAAAATCAAAGTGTTTGTATTGCCATTGCCTCAGGAGAATTTCTTTGTCCTTAAACATACAATTGTGGTGTGGAGTGACGAGCTAGGTATGCTGTAAACAGAGTAACACCAGCAGCTAAAAATTGTCTACAAAGCAGTAGAGCTGTAAACATTGCCAGTGTTGCTACAATGTTATATTGTGTGGGTTGAATGAAGACCTGTGAAGCATTAAGATCAGAAGAAACTACAGTTCAAAAGTATTGGAAAGCACGAATGCTAATGGCTTCATTGCCAGATGCAAGGCACTAGAAAACAGCATATTGTGTGGGTTCTCGAGTCTCCAGTAAACATTCATTATTGATATTATTCAAAGTATGACCATAATTGCTTTGTTTTATGCGATAATATAATGTATTGGTGAGGCTCTTTTGCATAATATTTATTGTACTGGAAAAGAAAGGATAAGTTGCTTTTGAAGCAGGTGGTAAACCATTAGCATAAGATGAAAAAACAAGTAGAGTGCTATCTCAAGTTGACTTGTGACGGCCACAAGTTCATAGCTAAACTCCTGAGTCAAATACAGTAGGCTTTTCCAAAGTGCATTGATACCCCTGTCTAAACCAATTCATGCTTTTAATTTATACTGGATGCCTTTCTTTTTCTTGTATATTAAAGTAATTCACTGTACAATGAACAATGCGTTGTTTGTATTGGCCTTCCTTGACCTTCTGGGTCTTTCCTTATGAGATGTTGAAAAAGACCCACATTTGCCTAATTGAATGTGTTCTAATTCAGCTTTGGTCCTTCATACAGAGCCAAATGATACACCAGTTGCTTTACATGTTTCTGTACGGACTGACTTTGATTCAATAGGGGTCCCTTCTCTCACCATAAATTGATACACATTATCAATCACTTCACCTGTCTGACTGTGCAAAGCTTTTCCCTGTAATCTGCTCTGAATTAATGTTGTTTAGTCTATTTTTATCTATGCTATGAATGGCATGGAGCATTGCTCATGTTCGTACTGTGCTGAACAGACGTGCCAGTTACTTACCATCCACTAGAGCAGTCAACTTGAGCCACTCTGCATCATGTTGACACTGCTTTTGTCTGTTTGCATGGACAGTAAATGGCTCACTTTGCTCATTTTACTGTCTGCAAAGTTAAATTATAGCTACTAATACTTAGATGGTTACAGAACATCATCTGTAATTGTGAAGTGAGTGGGTCTCCCCTTAGTCTAGTGCAGGGGTTCTCAATCTTCTTCAAACACTACGCCCCTTTTAAAAAAATAAAAATGTTGTGTACCCCTTCCTAAGTAATAAACTTCCTTTAGTTCATCTTTTTTTTTTTTTTTTTTGGGGGGGGGGGATCTAACTGTTTCAAAATGTTTTCCCGTTTTGGTTTACAAAATAAAAGATCTTGAAATACTTCATCTTAACATATTCCACGAACAAAAACGATCAATTGGGCTATGCCAGAACCGTTTCGTCAAGATTCACAAAGCATGGGCTATCTCGAGTTGCTTAAATGAGTTGTTCTTTTGTGTCACTTGCCATGTCACTGATTCTCCTTGAAACCATGTCGTTTTATAGTGGAATATTTTAAATACTCTGCCTCTTTTTCTCCAAACATACAAGAGACTATTTGTACTGCAGCAGCAAGGATAAGGTTTTCACCGATGGTATGATTTTTTCCCTAACTTGTCAATCATATGACTAACTTTATAAGAAGCTTTCAAAGCTTTTTCATTTTGTTCTGTACCAGAAAATTGTTTAATAGTTTTCTTACTTTTAAGGTCTTTCAAAAGACATTTAAAGTACTATAAATTTTTAACTGTAAATCTTTTGTTTTGTCCTGTACCAGCAAATTGTTAATAGTAGCTTTCCTACTTTTAAAGTCTTCCAAAAGACATTTAAAGTACTGTAATTCATTCTTTACTAAGTTTTCATGTTTGTTTCCAAAATGCAGTTTCAAAAGAGACAGTTTCATAAATTATTTGACAAGATTTCAAAATAAGCTCGTCAGAACTATCAGTCCAAATAAAACTGAATTTTAAGTATGACTCATACTTTCCTTATTTACAGCCTGTGCGAGTTTTCCTGATTTTGTCTTTTTACATTCAGTTTGCACATTATGATCAGGACATTTAGGCGTAGGCCTACTTTGTTCTGTGACATTGATAGCCAAGGATCTTGGTCAAGATCTTCGTAAGGTCTTTCTGTTTTGAGCCACTTATCCATAGTTAAGTGTTCACTTTGATATTCACAGTCTTCAAAAACTTGGAATTCATAAACACTAAATAGCCCTAAAATGTTTGAGCATAGTAGTGTGGCTGCAGACTGCCTCCGTAGCGCAGTTGGTAGGACGCTTGCCTCGTGCGGAGGACCTGGATTCGATCCCCGGTACCAGCATGGAGATTTTATTCCCTCTGGGAGGTCTGGCACGGAGTGCACTCAGCCTCGTTAGGTCCTGGGGGGACCAGTTGAGGAGCTACTTAATGGAGAAGTAGTGGCCCCAGGTCAAGAGGTTGCATAACTGGCCGGAAGGGTTCAGGATGCTGACCACGTCCCACCCTCCAGTATTGCACCCCACCAATGATGCATGTAGAGGGTAGAGGTGGGGGATGCAGCAGTTGGGTGGCAAGCCTTGGCTCTTCATGGGCTGTTGCACTAGGGCTTTTTTTTTTTTACTGTGACCACAGGGTTAACATAACAACAGTGGCGAGCAAGTTAGGCCAACAGATGACTGATTAGTCCCTACCGAGGTCGAAGTCAAAGGAATCGCATGGCAGCACTCCAAGCAGAGAGTTCTATAAACACAGCAGACTCAGCTCCAAATGACTCATAGAGGGATGGCACCACATCTGTTTTAATCTTTTATTGACCTGCCACATACTCTAGAGGAGTATGTGTATCACAGATTGAGAACCATTGATCTAGGGGTTCACACCACTTGCCTGGCTGCAAACTAGTCTTTATGCACTCCTGTTGTTCTATAAATATTTTCAAAATTGTTTGTTGATTATGCTGCCTTCTTAAATCCTCAATATATCCTGTTCAGCAATCCTGATATCCCCTTCACGTGGATAAGTCTCCAAAATTGACCACAGAGTAAAGTCTGACTGACTTTCTGCTTCAGTTATTCCTGTTTCAAATGTTACCAAATGTGCTCTGTTTATCGCCCTGAATGTGTTAATTATGAAGTTATTCAAGTTTCTGTTCTATAACATTATGAACATGCTTAAGTTTGATGATTTATCCTGTAAGGAGTTAGGCTAGGCCCTAATGCCTTCTCTTCTGCTCTATCAGATCAGGAAACAAGATATGTAATGCAGTAAGAGTAAATTTAAGCTATAAAATTAAGATACAAAAGATAGCAGCGAGTAGGAAAAGAAGAAATGTGCTGTTACATTCACATTACAGTCTCCACCCACTTTCTATCAAAAGCTTATTGTGCTATTCTTGATAAGATAAATGGGTGCTATAAATAAAAGGAAGCATTAGGTCAAATCACAGATTCTAAGCAAGTGGATAGTTTCATATAAATAAAATTCTCCTCAACCTCCTTGCCAGTTAAAGCCTGCTGAGCTGTTGCTCAGGATGTATAAATAAAAACAAGCCCTGTTTGTCTTTAGTAAGCTGTTGCTTGCTATTTTTTGAGGTATCTCAGGTTGCTGAACTGAAGCTTAGTACCATTGTGGGTCCTCACTCTTCTAAAACACTTCTTAACGAAAGCTTATACTTGGTATCTAATTCTTATTAATCAAGTTAACTTTGATTATGCATTGATGCATTTCCTTGTAGCAGTAAGAAACATGCAGTAATCTAAAGTGATGTTCAAATGTTTTAAAGTAGGTCACTGTTTGATGGCTTTTAAATTCCATTTTTTCTTACAAAATTTTGTCTAGCTACTTCTAGTAATCTAGATAAATGTTCAATTTATGTTTATACATTTTACCGCATGATACAGCAGCAGGTAAAGTGAATCAAATTTTTAGAGAGCATGTAAGCTATGTGATGGCTTTAAAATTTCAGGCTCTTTGCGTGGCCACAATTAAGAAAAAAAAAAGAAAAATCTCATGTTTCACTCGCATGACTTTCTCTACTCTTGTACAAACTATTCTCATGAATATTTCCTCTACTTCATGTTAAGATAAATATTTACAGAAATGCTTCGATTACGTTTTATTGTAAGTGCAATAAGAAGACAATGTAGGCTTAAGTAATGGTCAAGTCTTTAAGAGCTGGTGACTGTTTTGGCTTTAACATTCCACTTTCTTCTCATGTTCCGGACATAAAAAATCGAATGATGCGAAAAAAGCATCAGTATCGGAAAATTCAAACAAATAAGGAATATCTCAGAAATGTTTCACTTCACAAAAAGGGGTATTCAAATAAATTTGTGTGTTTTGAAAAGATTTACATGCTTGTGCAGCAAGATCTTGTTTATGGTTTACCAGTAATGCAAAAGTAATCCAGAATGAAGAAGACTTCATATTCCAAGAAAATTCAAAATACATATTTCATTTGAATTGAAAAAATTTAAAATACGGTATTTCAATAAAAAAATTCCTCCATGTAAAGGATAGTCGGGTGGAGGATTTTTTTTTTTTAAATCTTTGTAATGCATCCTTGGAAAATGAACTTAAATACAAAGTTTGGTATATTTGAATGTTTGTTGCTGAGTTTTGCTGTTCACACACACAGGCCTCTTCCTAAGAAACATGTAGTCTTTTGTTTGAAATTTTTGAGGTAAATCTTGTACAAGAAGATTAATTTTAGCAGGTAACTGTTGTACAAATTCAATGTTTAAAGCACAATCAGCTGAATTAATCACAATGTCATTTTCCTTTTTAAGGAACAACATTCTCTAAATGCTTGAGCATAACAAATTGATGACTTACTGTATCAGAAGCACTGAGCATGTTGGGTGGTTGGACCCAAATGACCCAGTTGTCAAAGGGCCCTTAAAAGTCACTCGGGTGGTAAAATCAATGTTGTTTGGTTGACTCAAAAACCAAGTATGAACCAAAATACTCCTAATTACACACCAGCAGTACATAATGTGAAACAAAACACTGAAGTCAATGGTAAACATATCAAATAAGATAAACTTATTTGACTTAATAATAATCAGAAATTCCGGAGAATAACAAATAATCACAAATTCCAGGAGAATAACAAACACACTTTTACTAACTTGTGATTCCAAGGCCTGTGTATGATCGCTTTGAAATTCCATTCTATTTGTACGCCCAGGACATCATGAATACTCGCCGTTTGAGGAAAGTAGAAGAATCAGAAAATTCAAACATGCCACAAGAAATATCTCAGAAATGGTTCACTCCACCCAAAAAAAAAAAAAAAAAAAAAATCTCAAGGTTTAGCAGTTATGCAAAACCTGTCCAGAATGAAGAGGACTTCCAAGGAGATACGGGGTATTGTTGCACCGTCTACGGTAGTGATTGGCCGGTTGTAGGTGGGGTTTTATTACAACTGTTGTGTGTGTGTGTCGCCCACCCCCACCCATATAAATAAACGTAACGGACATTAACGGTCATTTCTTCCACTACTTCTCTGCTTCCACATTCTAACTCTAACCAGTGCAGATGGAGGATCGTGTTACCTTGATGATGCCAAGTGCAGTATTTGGCAAAATGTTGGTATCTACCATGCCTTCTAGACCACAGCCTGGAAGAACTAAACATTTGGAATAATCAAGACACCGGCCGTTAAAGCCTAAATACCTAAGTATTAAGTTTGTGGCTGGAGTGCAATACTTCGTCTACTTACTGTAAGTCATTGCTAAAGAAACTAAAATTTATTGAGGACATGGGACATAGATATGAGCAGATACATGGAAGCAGTTATATGATTTTTAGGGAACGCAGGCTAGTTTGCGCATCATTTTCTTCCAGAGGCAAATGAAACACAAGGTAGGCCTTTTAACAATGCTGAAAAGATCCTGAGGTGTTTTCATTCTGACTCGGTACGATAACGTTAAACAGAATGTGTGGTCATTGTGATCTATTCTCGTTATTGGAAGACATAATGTAAACAAAGCAATGCATAATTGTGAACTAATGCATAGAGCAGAATGCTCATATAAATCAAAATCGTATAACTGTAAAGAATTTTGTATAAAATTCACCCAAAATTTAATTTTCAACGATATGAAAGCCTTTCACCCAGATATCTTTAGTTCATGAACTCCTCTTAAAATCTTAGAATTATGAATTGTGATATTTTGTGTACCTAGATGTAGGGGATATACAAATTGTAAAAACACCAGTATAAATAATCAAGTGTCACTATATCAATCGGTGATAGGCCCTTAGTAGTATCAAATCAAGTAAATCAGAAAGAGGAGGGACATCCTTGGGTGAATCGTAATTCCATTTCTGTTATTTAAAATTTAAATTTCCATTGGGTGTATTAAATGAGAATACACTTAACATGAATAAGCATATGAGTTTTAAGTGTAGCAAATATTTAAATCACCTCTTGCATGTACTGCCACTGGCTATTTCAGACATTTCATTGAGTAATGGTTCCAAGCCTCGTGCTTAGTTCGTCCAGTTTCCCTGGAGTAGCCACCATATCCATAAGAGGTAGAACTGGAACTTAAAAATTCAATGCCAGTTCCAGTTCTACCTCTTAAACTTTGCCCACACACGGCTTGTGTGTTTAAAAACACCAACAGTAAGTCTGTTGGCATAAATAAATAATAATCACCATATCCATGTTTAACTTTGTATAGTATCTGTCCAAATTTATTACAATCTCACTTAATTGCAAATTTATTGTCTGGGTTTTTCTATTTTATCTCAATAAATTTAGTCCTTGGTTCCACTAAAGGAAAATAAGTATTCTGCAACTTACTTTTTCTCACATAATGAACAAATGCCTTGCTCGGAAACATTTCTTAATCACTGCAGATTCCATACATCTGCCCATGTTCTTCTTATTTGCTGTATTCACATGGCTTTCTCTATTCACAATTTACAAACTGTTCTTACATAACTAGAAGTTATTTCCGGCTGTTATACCTTGGTGTCCTGGAGTTAGACTTTCCAGACATTTCGTCCACATCTGCGGCGGACATCTTCAGTGGCACGGTTGTAGTCTCCTCGGAGAAGTTTGCTTAGCAATTTTATTAAAAATATCCATAGCTATACTGTTTCTTTCCTTTTCTGTCAATCACAAGTGAGCTAAGTGGTGACTGAGATGACTTTGCATACTCCTTGTTGGTCTTCAGTAACTATCTTTGCAGGACATACTATGCTGATTTTATTGCTCCCTTGTAGTTATAAATGTCCAACACCTTTGTTGATACTGCTAATACAATTCCTTTTCAAGAAAAACAGTTTGGATACTCTTGAGTGCAGGAAAACCTACAAATTTAATAAACATATGCAGCAACACATTTCTAAACCTCATTCCGAAAAGTACATGCCATTTCACCTCTCCTAAAAAGTGCAAGAAAAAATCATGTAAGTGAAGCTTGTGTGATTATGAAGGAACAACAGGAAATAGTGATTTGACACATCTTTCATGTATCAGTTACAAGTGTTTCTACACTAATCACACAAGCTGCACTTAGGTACTTTTTTTTCTTGTACTCTTTAGGAGAGGTGCAATGGCCTTTAATTTTTCCAGGTCTTCACTCTGTCTGGTCCATAAGTTCGTCTGCTCCTCAACAAGCCTCTGACCCTAGGCACTGGTTTGTAAGTCCTCCATATGGGGAGGGTAATCAGATGATGAAGACGAAGATTTAGAAACATGTTCCCGCAAATGTTTATTAAGTTTGTAGGTTTTCCTACACTGTCCACTTTTCCTGCTGGTCAATAGTCTCATAACTCCATCGGTTTGGCTTTCTCCACCGATTTGACTTAGCTTTTTCCACTCAGATTCGGCTGACTGGAGCCCTCTAACGTAATGTTAAGTGAACATTTCCTTCCCAATTATTGCATTTATCACCATTGTTACTACCTGTGATGCCATATGTAGTAAGAGCAGCCATTAAAAACCACTGTTTTAATTTTATTTTATTCATAATTAATCACTTTATATGCCATTATGAAATTATCTTTGTAGTCTATGGTTTATCATATTTCTTCCAAATTTTTAACATGAGCTAAGCATACAAGTCTAAAGAAATTGTGCATGTGTTGCCTAATTTTAATTAGTTCAAAATAAAAATATATTATTTGTATTGATGTTACTGAATGTTTAAACTTTTCAATGCTGAACTGTTTAATAATTTGTAACTAGTGCACATTAATTGTTTAATCCTTGCTAATCCCTAAAGCTCTACTGAAAATTTCAAGCTAGGTTTTAAGTGAGGTGGCACTGCAGCTGAGCAGTTACACCATTTGCCTACCACTTAGGCAACCCAAGTTTGATGCCAGGGACGCGTATGTGGCATTGGTGGTGGACAAAGCAGTGTGTGGGCAAGCTTTCTCCGGTTTCCCCTGCCACTCATTCCAACCAATTATTCCATTGTCACCTTTCCAATCATTGATTTTGCCTGCATTTCATATCATACTCTTCCTCACTACCATACCTGGTGCTTGGCTGACCACCCATTTCCAGGTGTTCACTCTGTCCGGTCCATAGGTTCCTGTGCTCTCTGACAGACGTCTGACCCTAGGTACTGGCTTGTAAGTTTTGGGGGTGTAAGTCCCACATAAGGGGAGAGTAATCAGATAAAGAAGAATTGTTTAAGCCGTGGTCCAAGGAGTATTTAGAAGAGCTAAAAAAAGGTGTTAAAAATAAGAAATAACAAAACATTTTAATGGCACATTTTACCTAATGCATACACGGGAGGTCTGGTATGGGGTGTACTCAGCCTTGTTAGGTCCCTGAGGGTCAACTGAGGAGCTATCCTGATAGAAAGGTAGCATCCCTAAACGGTCAAGTAGTCGCCTTATGGTCTGGGGAGTCAGCGTGCTGACCAACTGAGCCACCCAGACCGACGTAATGCGTTGAAGGAGAGCTTGTTTATTATCCATCAAATGTAGGACTGCTGCAGACGACAGCTAATCTGTGCGACAGCTCGCCGGTAAACTCGAAGAAAGCCAATATCGAAGAGTAGTGTAGTTTCGAGCGATCGAATGGGGAACAGCTGTTCATGAGGCATGACGAGGGCTGTGATTGGCAGTTGTTATGTTTGTTCATTATGGTTGCCGCTAAAATGGTCTTCTGTGGTTGCAATGCTAACATTGTTGGTAAAACTCTGTAATTTTGGAAAGAAGTAGTTCAAGACTATGGTTCGAGGTTAAAATTGATTAGAGCATTAAAGTTCGTTACCCGTATATAACTATGCGTGCGGGTTGTCTGCTGGTGGATGAATGGAATTAATGTCTATTGGTCTTTGGAGATTTACTAGATTGCGCGCATACGTAAAGGTAAAGCGGTCAAATATGGCGACTACAGCAAATGGAAATGGCAATCTTGTAGACGAGTTTGAAGAAGCGTTTCAGGTAAGAAATATAAGGTTCTAAAAAGTTTTTCAAATTATTGTCTCTTTCAAACTGGTAGTAGACATTTATTATTTTATAACAAGAACATGTGTTATGCCGAACATTATTGAAATGGTTCAGTGGCTTATACAATTGTATGTAATGTTTGCTTTCAGTCATGTTTGAATGTGTTGACGAAAGAAGAAGCTTTGCATACAATGGAAAAGGATGAGATTAAAGTGGAAGTGGATCATACCATTTTGCGTTTCATCGACCTGGCGCGACAAATGGAGGCATTCTTTCTGCAAAAACGTTTTTTACTTTCTGCCCTGAAACCTGAGTTGGTTGTTAAGGAGGTAATTTTACATATTTAAATGTCGCTCTCGATGCCTGTGCTGGTCTATCGTTGTTAGCTGTAAATTACTTGATTAGAAGACCTACCACACATCAGCTGTATGATGTATAAATGTAAGGGGCTGATCCCCTTACTACGTTTCCATGGCGAATTCAAGTCGATTTGAGTTCTCATTTGGGATTGGATACCGCATGGAAACGCGGATTCAAATCAAACTGAATCATTGCATCCGATCCACTTATCAGTGGGATTACATCGAAATCTTGTTGCATTTCCAGATTGAATTCAACGTGGAATCGCAGAAATGGGAATGGACTCAAAATGAGTTCAATTCCCCATGGAAATGTAGCTGTTTCATACCCTACAAAATAAATCTGTATAATTAACTTTAGGAACCAGTAAATTGAGTTGTTTCAAGACAATTGTGATATTTGCTAAATAATAAACTAGTGACATTTTGAGGTGTCATTAAGGAAATTTAATTTTTTAAATAAAAGTAACGTTTATCCTGTAGCATAGCTGCCCCTTCACTGAATACTGTGATCTGCTATGGAGAGAGAGGGTGTGGCCAATGTAACAAAGATGGATGCACTGAAAATACTGCATCAAAAGAAGAATAAATAACAATAGTTTCAAAAACTGTTGCCCTGGGTGCAAAAAGAACTGTCACTTCACACAATTACAAAATAGTTATAATAAGAAGAAGAAAAAAGAAATAAAGTTCTTGGCAATTCATATTTCCTGTGGTTGGCAATATTCACACGGTTCTGGGGAATTCATGGTTCCAGTGTTGGCAACATCTACGTAAAACACTTAGCAGACGTAAGCTGTGAGACCACTGTGCTACAGGATAACCAAAGTAACCTTAACTGCCGCATAATAATGGTAATAAAAAGACAAATCTGCAAAAGTTTGAGGATAATGTTTGGTAATTGCCGAAACACTTCAAATAGATTTTCATGCACTTTTAACACTATTGCATTGTTTTATTGCACAATTATCAAGAATACACCTTTAGGAACAATAATTAATTGACACATGTTATTTACGTGTGTAAATTTCTGAAAACTGCTCTTAATTGAGGCAAGGTGCACAAACTTGTGGAATCTAATCAAATGTTTATGATGCACTTCACCCTAGGCATCATGGAAGCATTTCTCTCCTGCTCATCTGTTCGCTCTCCTGTCGAACTGTTGCCAACGTTGCCTATGCGAAATACAAGCACATGAACCTCAACCTTTCCAGTCTTTGTCCTACATATGGCCAGTGTGAAAGAACAATTTCCAACTAAGGTTTAGTTGTGTGTACCAAACCCAAACAGGGTCCAAATTAAGTAATTCTTCTCATAAACAATTTGAGGGCAATCAGAGAAAAACTTTTCAATCAAGAGTTGTGACTAAAGGCTTAAAATACTTCTAAAAAAATCTGTGCTGCATTATAGAACCCATTCACTATGAAGGTACAGCATAAGTACAGGTGAGGTAAGACCATTCAGCATGGGTTTCCAAACTAAATTGTGTGTGGGAGTCCTCCAAACATATATTGAGTAATATAACCAATAATATGTAGTAAGAAATGCATACCAGTCCTTCGTAAATAAATAGTACACAAACAGGTACTGAACCAGCAATAGAATCGGGACACTATGAGTGCAATAATTTCACATTAATGTAAACTGTGTTTGAAAATGTTGAATGCATGGAGGTTGTACGATCTCTATTCTTTTAATGTAATTCTCACATTTCTTAAAAGTGTAATGTCATTAATCTAACAAATTCTATTAAAATAATAAGGTAACCCATTTGCTGACTGTCTCCTGCGTGAGAGAGCCTAATTAGCAAAGTCATTAAGCCACAGATTTGTGAATAGGTGGTCTATGGTGCAAATCTCACCATGACCCTTCTCTTTGACAGGTTTTTTCCAGGTTTTACTCAGTTCTCCTACCTGGCAAATGCCATGGAAGTATCCTAAACTTTAGCCTGGAATGTTTCCTTTCCAAAATTTCCTCTCCCAATGTTCATTTCATACATTACCATTGCCAAGTGCCTGTAATGCTATATGCAGTAAGAACAGTAACCATCTACCAAAAAAAATGTATACATACATGAGGTGCATCCAGAAATTAAATCCTGATTGTGTCCATAGATGGCACCACCAGTCAGATAGGAATGCACATGTGCAGGGTAAGAGAGGAAGGATGTGGAAATAATACAGTAAAGTTTGTCTTATAACATCAGTGTTTACTGCACTGTGCTAGGAGAAAATGGCTGCTCTTGTATTCTGCCAACTGCGAGGTTCATGCAGTCATCAGATTTTTGCATGAAGCAATCTCCAGTAGAGATCCATTGCCAATAGTGTCACATGTATGGACACATGTGTGACTGAATACTAAGATGATGATGCAGGTAATTCACTGAAGGATGAACTAATATTCACGACCAAAATCCTAGTGCCCTACTGTGCCTGGTGAAGCCATAAGTGTTGGAAAGTGTTCAGCAAGCGGTTGTGCAGAAGTGGTGCTTCACAATTTCAGAACTTTTTTGTTAAGTCTCCCAGATGTCTCGCTTGCTTTTGCATGAAATTGTTTCTGGCAGGAAAACGTTTCCACAAGGACGCTGAGGTGCAGAATGAAGTGACTTAGTGGCTCCAGACATTGGCGGCAGATTGCTATGACTTGGGCATACAATTGGTGGTGCACTGTTACGATAAATGCCTCAACGATGGTGGTGACTATGTTGAGAAGTAGCCAGTGAAGCTATGTAACTATTCCAATAAATATTGCTTATTTAGTCAAATTATACTATCGTATATTAAAATAATTTTCACTTAGACATGTCCTGTGAAGTGTTTAAGTGACATTTAATATTACAAGTTTTCATTCTCCAAATCATTGTTAGTGTATTATAGAGTGTCTACATGATAAAAGGTTGTAAAAACCAAATAATATCCTAGCTTTTCCCATTTGAAATTTGTGGCCAATTCTCAGGTCATTGTTGTAGTTTTAAGATGTGTTTAAAATTTAATAATTTGAAGTAACGTTGAACATATAATTCATTGATTTGTTCCACTTTGTTTGTTTTATTTATGTTGTATTACTGTAGCCTTAAAATTACTTAATGTATAACAGAGCCCATTTATTTAGCTATGATCGTTTGTGTGTCTTTAAAACAACACATGGCATGAAAATTGTTCTTTCATATTGGGCTTGATAGGTCCTAGGTTACAAAATTGACATAGACTTGAAAAGCTCACTCTTATACCAGTCACATAACGGTTTAATGAGTATATAGGCAACTTGCCATGTTAACTCATCGGTCAGAGCATCAGTACAGAGCTGAAGATTGATTGTTCAAGTCCCAAATGTTCCATATAATTTTTCAAGTCTATTTGGGTAGAGGTAACTGGCATTTAATTGCGGACAATCAAGCGCACAATACAACCCTGGTTGACTTCTTGCAGGGGTTCTTGGCAGTTGGAGGTTATTCTAACATGCCTATGAATAGTTCACACACACGCTATTTGTGGTGACCTGTTCTGAAGATTATACGCTTTCATTTCTGCAACAACAGCTCTTCATTCTTAGTCATTTGCACACTATACTCCATCCAGCCTTAGATCCACCCCTTGTATCCCTCCGCGATAACCTGGGACTAATACAAAACAAAAACCACGTGGACTCATGCCTCGTGTTGCAACAAAACAATATTTACTCAGGAGTTTTAGGAATATTGGCGCTACCGCGTTACACTAAAGTAATCTTTACGAGGGTTATCATACATCTTGAAAACTCACAGATAATCGCCGATATTTAGGGTACTACATTTTATGGTGTGCTTTGGTTTCGGCGTATCACGGGTTAGTTGTTGACGGCTTGTGTTTACACCAAGTGCGGATCTAAGGCTGGAGCAATTATAGGCCATTCTAAATCTCTAGTAGAAAGATTCTTTTTTATGTCTTAGGGAATAAAATTTCAATAGAAGTATTTGTTACATTTATCATGTAGAATATCCTTTTAATGTGTGGTGCATTAAGTACCTTTTGCCCTGGATAGTGTACCATACACATATTTTAAGAAAATGTTATGTGGAGCCTTTTAGTTCCTTGTGCAGGGCAAGTCAAAATGATGGAACCAATTTCAGTAGCTAATTATGTGGAATCAAATTGATGTATGAGATGTTTGATTTGAAAGGTAAAATCTCTAAGTTTACTTTCCTTGTATTGCTTCTGCTTTTACTTGCAAGGTGTCAGAAGCAGAGCACGTAAAGAAAATGGCATTGACTGGAGAATAGAAATCCTTTGTGTGCTTGATTATCACATTGTAAACTCTGTGATTCATATTCAGTGGCATTTCCAAACCAAATATTGTGTAGGCCCACCTACTGGAAAAGTCATTCATAAATATGTTCACTTCAGAGATTTGTGCTTCATCTGTAAACAAAAGTTTATAGGGGAAGAGACAGTGGAACAAGTTTGCATGTGTTTTGTATGAAGTAAAGTTCTCTACAAAGTGCACAGAAGACGAGCTACCAGGCAGTAAGAGAACTTCATGTATCAGGAAACTGTACAGGTGTTCTTTAAAAATGTTTACAATTGAAACCCTATGGCGTAAGCTTTCACGGCCGGTGTCATAATATAGAAACTGATTATCCAGGCTTGTGGGCCGTGGTCTAGTCAGGAAACTCCTTCCTCAGTCATCGGCTAGACTAAGAGAGTGTTATGGCAATGCCACTGAGGATGTTCGACACAGCTTCAGACGAAACGTCTGGGGGGTTTCCTGACTAGACCACAGCCCACAAGCCCAGATGATCAGTTTCTATATTGAAACCCTACATCTCGCAACTGTTTCAAGCCTTAAAAGAAACAGATAATGCAATGAGCTAGAGTATTGTGGAGTTCAGGCTTAAGCTCGGCCCGATCTGTGGGCTGGATTCAGGCCTAATTTGAAAAATGTTTGTTGGGTTTGGTCCAGGCCCAAGCTTGAAAATTAAGAGGTACAAAATAATTTATCATATTTTTTGGTCAGTGATGTCAAAATTCCAGGAATAGCACAATTATTGCATTCTTTTACAAGGAATTCTACATGATTTTTCTGCTGACATGTTTCAAATAGTAGTAATAATGTCAGTAACCGCAAAATTTTGTTTTTAATACAAAATTACATGATTGAGCCTGGGCTGGGTGATACATTAAACTTCTTCTTAGGCTCGGGCTTCATTGAAACTGGGCTGGGCCAGGCAATGCTGAACCTAAGAATGTTGACCTGTGCAGGCCTCTAATATGTGCGTCCTTCTGTTCTGATCTTGCATGAGTGGAAGAAGGTGGGTTTTCTGATAGGTTAATATATAGTGACGAAACAGCTTTGCACCTTTCAGGGAATGTGAATAGACCGAATGTGAGGATGTGGGGAACTGCTAATCCTCATGCATATGTGGGATGCCAATGTGATTGCCCCAAATTAAATGTCTTTGTGACATTTTCCATAAAAATATTTATGCAGCCTTTTCCTTCCATGAACATACTGTGACAGGATTACTTTTCCTTGATATGCTGGAACAATGGCTCCTGAAGCTGGAATCAGATAATGCTGACTCCACTCTTCAAGCCCTCCAAATTACCATATCAGCATTCAGGACCATGTCAATAGGATATTGTAACAACGATAAGCAGTAGCACTGGTCAGCATGGTGAGATAATGACCAAATTGGTATTTCTTCCTTTATATTGTACCAATTTCCTCTTTAAAATTTTCTAGCCTCCCTTGACAAAACTCTTGATCCATTTTCAGACCCTGAGGTATTAGAGTATTCGAGGCCAAAAGAATCTTTTGTATTCATTACCTATCTTCTCTACCTATTCACACTCTTTGAATATAATGCTGGCATGTTACAGCATTCAATAATGTCCCCAATTGGCATGTAGGAGAAAGTTGATCACTTTGATCCCTCAGCAAGGTTTAATGAACCTGTAGATCGACAGGTATGATCTTTCAGGTACACTGGGAGCTGTGGTTGGATAAAATAGCTACCAAAACATTTAAAAAATGGTGTCCGTATAAATTGGCTATTGAGTATCCAAACTGAAGAGAGCCAAACGAGTAAAATATTCCAGAAGATGTCCAATTCTCACTATACAAAATTATTATGAAAAATATTGGAGTGTAAGAAGACTAATGATATCATTGTCAACTGTCGGGTATTAAAACACATTTCCTTCATTGGCCACCTCATTCTCCAGATTTGGCCGCACGTGATTTCATCATGTGGAGTTTTAAAAAGAATCATGTTTATGTACCAACATTGGATGAACTGCATGACCACATTACAGCAGCCATTGCTGATACATGCTACCTAGAGTTTGCCAGTGGATGAATTATCAGCGAGATGGGCGTTGTGCACACTTTTGATGTGTCTGAAGAAAATGTTGAGAGTTTATCTTACAAACTGTACATTTTATATGTTCATTGTACATATTTCACAAAGTAAGTTACTGAAATTGGGCTCATCATAGAGGGTTATTTTTTCAAGCTCTGATAGGACATAAAATAGAAACCCATGTGAGTAACCAAATGGTTTTATTAAGGAAAGTGCACTACACTCATAAGCTACATTTCAATGTAATTTTATGAAGATTGAAAACTTTGTCATACCTATGCACCAGTTTAACAATATTCTCTGCAAAAACATTTTCAGCCTGTCTTTTGAGCCAGTCTACACAGTCTCTTTAAGATAATTGGTGTGGAAATAATTTTGCAACTGTGGGTAAAGGTGCAATGTACTCGTTGCTAGGTCTGGTCTGGAGGGAGGGTGAGCAAACTTTTCTACCCCTAACCATCTTAATCATGAAAATGTGTTTGACCAACTCAATCCCACTACCATGCCATCACTCGAACTTCTCACACTTCTCCTCTTTGTGTAGAAACACAACATTGCATAACCTACACTTGGCAGGGCAGCCAATGGTAACAGAAATGTTTAAGTGCTCATAGTCGTGCTTTAACTGACCAGTTCACCTTGGCAGTGATTCTGATAGTAGTGAGAAGACAGCCAATCACATAGTGAAATCCCCCATCTCCTATCATTATTTGGGCCATTTGGTAGCATCGTTGAAGGTTGAAAAAAAAAAAACCTGTGTTATTAGCATAATACCATATTTCTTTATATTGTTTTTACTTTTCCCCCAAGACTGCTGCCCAAGCTATGTCCATGGAATAAAGTTTTATTATTTTCTTAACTTTCTGTAGATTAAGTTGATAAGTAAGTTAACTCTTGTATACCTTTCTACACAGGACACTAACGAACTGCGCTTAGAATTGGTCAGAAAAGAAGAATTAATAAAGCGACACTATGAAAAAATTGCTGTATGGCAGAACTTGCTTGCAGACCTGCAGGGCTGGGCAAAATCTCCTGCCCAGGGTCCTGCTCCAACAGGACTTCCTAATGGAAATGCCGGCCCTCAGCCACCTGCGCCACAAGCAGGCACTCCAACTCAACCTAATGCCATGCCTGCCAACATGCAACAACAGTTACAACAGCAGCAGTTGCAGCAACAACAGCAGCAGCAGCTGCAACAACAGCAACAACTTCAGCAGCTACAGCAACAACAAATGCAACAGCAGATGCAACAACAGCAAATGCAACAACAGGTAGCAAAAATGGAAAACCTAACATGGTGGGACAAGGTTTTTATTTTTTATCTTCTTTGCATGCATGGTAGTGGTTGTAGACTTGCATTTATCTCACTTGAATACTTTTAAAAGCATACTAAATTGATTCAGACCCCAAAAAAGTTCATCTTTTTTTTAAGAAACCGTCTGGTGTCTCACTTGAAACTGGCCCCGGAAGTTGTGTAAAGAAGGTAAATACAGAAGAAATGAAGCAAAGTTTTAACATGGTATAACTGTATTTATGAGAAATGAAAATAAATCGCAGGATTTGCTTGAAATGGCCTCAACTATTAAATACTTGATGTTGCAAGTTCATGAATGTGAATGGCAGAAGTGCAGGTGTAATGTTTGGAGTTCATGGCGCATGTTCTGCCATAACTCAGTGAGAGTTTTTGGTTTGTTTCGTTTAAGATAACCTCACAGGAAAAAGTTGATCTCGGGGGTCATAATCCTTATGAGGTGACTCAGGAACAAAATATTCTATCTCAGCCATGCACACTTGAGAAGTGTCGCACATTGCAACATCTTGTAGGTACCAGCCAAGAGTTAGTTCCTGGTGGTCTAGCTGTTTTTTCCAAACTTCACTTGTCACAGAATTGAAAAAAAAAATAGGCCCTGTTATGCAGGCATCCCTTTTCATTTCAATTTAACACTATTTTACAGTTTCCTAACTTCCTCATTAATTTTTACCTTCTCTACTACATACTTTGAGTAGAAGAAATATTGTGTTCTGTCAGAAAATTCAGTATCAAATTTTTATCCGAAATGTTTTTGGACTCCCAGAACAAAATAAAACAATTTGCAGAACCTCCATTCACACACTTTCTTGTTGATTGTGGAGTGCAGTGTTATCAGGTCAACTTTTTCATATAATGGATTTCTTCTATCGTGAGCAAAATATTTACACAACGAATGTGACAATTTCTGGGTCCCTTTTCAAGTGGGACATCTCATATTTTTAAGCACTGCTAAAATAGTAAAGCCAATGTCCCACAGTCCAACTTTATTGACCAAACTTTTTGTATCCAATGAAATTGCACACAAATGAAACGGTGTCTGTAACTTATGCTGTACTTTGAATCAAAAACAAATGATAATTTACATGGCAAGTGTGAGAAATAGACGTGGTGGATGCAAATATTAATATAGCGACTCCATAACTTGGTAGGAAGAATAGATGTATTTAGGAGTAAAAGATGTGGATGGACATGGTCATGGTTATAAACAGGGCCGAGGTATACTACAAAAAGAATTGTGGTTAGAGGACCTAGAAAACTATTGCAATTTTCTGGAGTTAATGATTTATTTCTCAACCACTTGCATTATGTTGAAGGCAAAATTACATGCAAAAGATTGCAGAACTACAAAAGCTAACTGCTGCAGAACAAACTCAAACTCATAAGTATTAAACGCTGATTGGCTGTTTTCATGTTGGATGAGAAAATGAGATGCAACTGTATTAGTGTTGGATTCAGTCAGGTTGGATACAAAAAGTAAGATAGAAATTGTATGTCTCAATACTTTTGACCAAAAATTTAGACCATGGGGCACTGGCTTAATTCATCTCTTATTATTCTAGTCCCAATTTTATAACAGGCCTTAGATAGTAGGTATACATTAGGAAGTGAAATGTAAATTAGATATATAGAGAATATCTTTGTCTTAATTCAAAGCTTTCAGGTATAAATATATATATTTTGATGGAAGGTCCCCATTTTCAAACCAATCATTCTCATTTCTTGTGTATATAGATAAATAATTTAATAAAAATACATATTAAAATGACAGTTTGATGCTTTTCAATATAATCATTCTCCATTAAATTTCAGTTTTTTGTTGGAATTATTCCTTTATATTAGTATCGCATTTTAACTCAATATTTTATTCATTTTCTTCATAAACATTTTTAAAAATTTTTTACAGAAATAAAAACAAATTTTAATCTTCCATTAAAATCTGAAACATATTTCACCATACGATAAACTTAAAAGTGTATTACGTTAACCAATTTAATATAAATGAAGTTTCTAGGATGAAATTAAATGTGCACTTTGGGAAATTTTTTTTCAAGTCAGAGAAATTGAAGAAAAAATTATATACTCTTGCATAAAAAAATATAATATTAAAGTGCTTCTAATTGACTTCTAAACATGGAGTCCAGTGACTTAGATGCATAAATTATAATTTTGGAAACTGTGAAATCTGCATTTGAGTCCGGACAAAATGTTCATTATGAAATTTTGACCCAAAAGTGCAATGATATTTATACCTTAAGGCATTGTTGTAAGTATTAGGAATAGCTCAAATTAGGATAGTGCACACAATTTAGAATTCGAGAGATGCAAGTTTAAGCCAAATGTAGTTTTTAAGATCATAATTTTTCCATTCCAGAGTGACTAGTATATTATGGCACGTAAATTTTATTTCGAGAATCTTCAAGAACAGAGTTCTATCTTCAAAATATTCCTCCAAATAACATGTTTAAAAGATTATGTTTAATACTGTTTAACAATTCTCACCTTAATACAGGATTATTCATAAGTCCCATCAGGGTTTAAAGCATTGTAAATGCAATATCTATGGCAGATATAATAAAATGATTCATACCGCCAAATGCAGTCTGAATGTACATATACCTTATCTGCTAACTTTTACAGTTTGTCCATAAAACTTACATGAGTTCAGCTGTTTTACAACTTTAAGGCAATGGATGGCCTTTTTTTTTATGGTCTTCTCAGCTCACGGTGTAGGAGAGTGATGACCCCATCGTCCAGTGGGAAACTACTGCAAACAGTTGGTGGAAAACCAGGAAAAGCAAAACCTTTTGGGGTTGGGAGGAAATGCCCAATCCCTACCTCAAGAACTGAGGATCTCCGCAGGTAGCCTGGGGATAAAACAGGAACCTTAAGCATTGGGCTAATCCCCCACCTTAAGTAAAGTTGGATTCAAAAGGAAAATGTGAGCCTTGGAAAAGGAGGGATAAATAGATGAAGACTGCAAGAAATATGGATTAAAAATTGGAACATGGAATATAAAAACATTAGCTGGAAAACAAGTTGAGATGATAGAGGAAACGAAGAAATACAAGATTGGAATAAGTAAGACCATTGGGAAGGAACCCGAGAGGAAGACCAAGGATAACCTGGAAAGAAGGGATTAAAAGAGCGGTGGCTAGTAAAGAAAAGACTTGGGACCAGTTCAGTAGACTAGCAGAGGATAGGAATAGGTTTAGGAAATGGATTCGAGGTAAATCCTGACACCACAACAGTGGTAGAACAGGGAAGTTGAAGTTTTCTCAATTGATTAAAAGTTTTGCTGATTTTCACTACAGACATGACAAAGCATTAAATCTAAAGTGGTATGACAGTGATCCTATCCTGCACTTGCTCCACCTTCACTGGACTGCAGCAAATTGCAAATGTGTGTACTTTGTTTTTATGTAATTCAAAATTGTATTACATCAAAAGTGACCTCTAGTGATAACTAATGAGGTGCAATAACGGATCAAGGTAATCATAAAGTCAACGCTCCTTCATAAACTATTTTTCTTAATCCTGTTCTATGGTTGTGGGATATAAGTTTCCCATTTTTGGTTAAATGGTTCCTGGCATGAAGCACAAAATATGACTAGAAATTTATG
Organism: Tenodera sinensis; assembly: GCA_030765045.1. NCBI lineage: Eukaryota > Metazoa > Arthropoda > Insecta > Mantodea > Mantidae > Tenodera > Tenodera sinensis. The sequence goes on from CM060972.1 coordinate 102,819,188, forward strand.
TATAGCTCAAGAAGAGATGTTCTTTGCTTTAGACTAGTTTGTTTGTGGTACCAGGAAGAACTCCAGCACGTGTATTAGAAAGAAGCAGTGTTACAGTCTTTAAGGATTCTTATAAAATGGGGTTCCCGATTACAAATTTTTGTACATTTTACACATTCTAAATTTCATGTGATTGCAAAATTATTAGACTTTGCTGGATGAGGTAAAGCTTTATAGGTTTTGATTTCAGGAAGTTGACAAGTATGCATATAGACGCGTGATATGCACACACTGGTGATGTGTTAGAAATCAATCCTGTATTCCAGATCTTAACCAAACACATGCCAACATCCCTATCATTATCAAGTAATGTGAGGATTGTACTGAAAGTTGTTAGCAACTCATTGTTGAAATTCAAATTCCAGCAATTTAACAAAAGCAATTGCACGATTGTAATCTACACACTTTACATCACATTGTGACATCATTAGCTTCTATCATAAGACCACAAACAGTATTTCCACAATGGAGGACATTGTTTTATTTTGGCAGTGTGCTGCCATGAATTCCTTGTTAAAAAGGAAAAATTTCCTGGTGAATTCATCTCAGACTTCATCATGCCTATAGAGATGTCTGCATAGGCGTCAGCAGTGATAGGAGATAGGTGAAATATTTCAAGGATAGTAACGAGTATTCAGGTTGAGTCTCATAGCAGTTGCCCTCAAACTGCCTCCATGGAACACACAGGGAAACAATTAAAAATGCTGGGCTTTGGCAATGAAGCCATTAACTTCAGTAGAAAAAAACCTTATCTAGGTAACTCGCCCTAATCAAGATTTAAACTCAGGACCTATTGAATGTGAGGCAGACATGCTACCCCCTCACAACAGCATTGGGCTCTCTATTGTTTTAATTTCTACTGACTTTTGCATTTGTTGATCTTTGAGGCAATAGCCAAGTTTGAGTTGCATATAAACAATTGCGAGTGACACTTGAGCTAGAAGAACCAACACTCATTGGATCTGAGGGAGTCATAATGCACATTTGCTGGAATTTCTGTGGGTTTAATTTTGAGCTTGCAACAGAGAGCTCTAATAGCTGTTTCATGTCATGGTCATGAATAATTTCTGGAATGAAGTCTGAAGTGTGCAGTATGAATCTAGTATGACATACCCGGAAACTAGAACAAGAAAGTTAAAATTTCACCAAGTCTTCTTTTCTGTTCCTGGGACCTGGAAAAGCTTGCATTCTGAATGCTCACACTAAAATATATGTATTTTAACCATTTTAACCTCATTCTTATTTCCATTGTCATTTATTGTGAACCAGCCTTAAATGAGGGGTGTTCAATAAGTCCTTAGAAAAGCCAAGAAGTTACACTTGTATCATCAAAAAAAGTTTGCATTTAGAACTATCTCTTATTAGATGGCAGTTAAAGTTTCAGCTATATCCATTACGTGGTTTCATTGCCATAGGTGTTTGAATCAACAAACTTGTGCATTTTGAAAAAGATTTAAAAAAAAAAACGCATTTCTTGCGGTGAATAAACACTTCTATTTAAAAGACTTGACATTGAAAGAGACAAAACCTGAGCTGGATGAGGTTCATGGCACATCTGCTCCTGCATTTGCAACAATTTGCAACTAGATAAATGAATTTACATGTGGCTGTACATCCACATATGATGAACATTGCTCCAGATGTCCATGTAGAAGTTTTTTTTTGTCCAAAATGACAAAATCCAGGATATGGTCGAGTGATAGAAGAATCAAAGTTTGTGAAATAGTAGAGATCACAGGCATATCAAAAGCTACAGTGTTTTCAATTTCGCACCAAAAATTAGGTCCGACAAAGGTCTCGGCAAGATAGGTACCACGGTTGCTCTCAATGGAGAATAAGTGCAATCATGTGATCAATTCGAAGGCTGGTTTGGCACTTTTCTGTCACAATCCTGATGAGTTTCTACATCAATACATAACTGTGGCTGAAACTTGGATACACTACTACACTCTAGAGACAAAAGCACAGTAGAAACAGTGGGTTTTTAAAGGCAAACTGTCTGCAAAGAAGGCAAAGGTGGTGAAATCAGCAGGCAAGGTAATAGCCTCAATTTTTTTGGGGTGTATACAGAATCATCTACATTGATTACTTGCAGAAAGGAAGAACAATGAATGGAGAGTATTATGCATCATTATTGCACTTCTTGAATGGAGAAATCAAGAAAAACGTCCTCATTGGGCAAAGAAAAACATTCTCTTCCATCAAGGCAATGCAGGGGTGCACACTGGCACAGTTTTGATGGCAAAAATTGTGGAATTAAAGTTTGAATTACTACATCCACGTGTTTACCGGATTTGGCCCCCAGTGACTTTTTTTATTTTAAACTTGAAAACGTAGCTTGGCAGAAAACAATTCAGATCTAATGAGGGGGTAGTCATCTCCCAAACAGATGCCTATTTTGAGGACCTTCTGAAATCCTAGTTTTTGGAAGGCTTAGAACTACTGAGAAATGCTGGGAAAAGTATACTCAGTTAAAAGGAGATTATGTTGAAAAAAATAAGAAAATCATTTTTCTATTGTTTTCTGAGGACTTAATGAATGCCCTTCGTATTATCACATTAGGTGACTTAACTTGATAGCTGTTCAAGAAAACTGTTATAGGAATAAAGCAAAAGCCTTAAGCCATAAGGCAATGGTGTTTACCAAATAAGAAAACATTAGTTTTCTTTTTGAAATCCACATTAATTATTTACTTATTTATTTATCATTTACTTATCATTTGTTTATTTAGGAATAGAGTATGTTATGTTCATATGCATTAAAAAAATTCATATTATAAGTAGAACTTCAGACTAAAGAAGACTGGTGACATAGTAAAGAGCAATTCTGAAAGCTTTTAATTCAGCTACTTTTACAATCATTGCATGTTAATGTGTAGAATAATTTTATTATAGATCTGTAGCAATCTTGCATAATTGGAGAAGCATCAGTCATCATAGCAGATGATGATTTGTGTGAAATCAATGACAGATGTGCAGTAGTTTCTTTTTTGAATGTGGGAATAACTAAAATGATTGGATTGTATTTGAAACAAAATAGTCTCTGCGCATGTCACAAATTTCAATTCAGTAAGCCATAATAATGTTTGGCTCAATAGGAAAAAAGAGAGAGATTATGGTAGCCATGCACATAATGCACATATTTTATAGTAAGAATAAATCAGTAACCACAGTCTACTATGTACAGTTATAAAGCTGTATAGGTCACGTTGGTTTGATACTAAAGGGCGTACAGAATAGGAAGGCACATGAGGCAGAGCTAGACAAAGGTGGGCGAGAGCAAGTAGCCAGTCCTAGAGGGGTGACATTGCCCAGTTCGGTAACGCGCTGTCTATCGCAATATTTGCTTTTCACTTTTCGCTCATCAAATCCAGCAACGGCTCATCATATCAAAGAATTCCATTGCAAAGAGCTAGAAATGTTGAAGCTGACTGTCCAAGAAGCAATATTTTAGGTGGCCTGTGGCCCAAGATAGTGATTGAACAAATGGTGCGCTCAGCAATAGCAAACGACACTTGCCTTGCATCATGATTGTTTATCGTCTCAAATATTTTTCTTCTCAAGGGGTGAAATGCCTGCAGTAAAGGAAAAGGAATTTAGTTTATTCTTATGCATGTTCCAAGTCTGACGTATACATAGTGTTACCTGTGTCTTATAATTACTGTAACTCGTTTTTTTTTGCTAAGAAACCTGGCGTTATCAAAACCTGGTGGGGTTCTAATGACCTAGCTGTCAACGGGCCCTTAAACCCTACTCGCTCACTCAAAACCTGGTACAAGTGGCTTACAGACAAGTAAATCGAAAGGGAAAGTATTGCATTCAGATGCACAGGCTATTATTTTCAGTGTTTACCCTTTTTTAAAAGAATTGTCCTCAGAAGTGTGTGCGAACATTGTATTTAAACAGCTAAAGCATGCAATGTAAGTGAACATTCAGTGTCGCGTAAAGTGCAACTAAGTAAAATATCCTCTTCTGAATCAGGGTGACCCTTGTTTACAGAAAAACGGGTCTTGAATCTGGACGACTTTCAGAAACATGTACTGCTGAATCTGTAACAGAAGTGGGCTTCAAAGCTTGGTGATATATGTTAAGTCATTCCTGGATTACGTGTTATAAACCAAAAATGTAAGCTATTTTATGAAAAAATTCTTGCGATGCAATGTTCACAATTCTTAATCAACACTGCATATTTGCTTCTTACTGAACTATAAAATAAGTTTTTGCTAAGAAATAGTCTTCATACAGTTGGTTTAAAAAAAAAAAATTTGTTCAATGTCGAGTTTCCACTTTTGCTATATGTAATGTAATATAAACTTTGATGAGCATGTTAGCCTAACATACTTGCCTTATATTAATAAACGCATAGCAAATTCTGGTTGGCACATACTGGGGAAACTATTTCTGGAGCTTCGCCCTGATAACTTACAAATTGCATTGTAACGAACATTTTAAGTGCTGAAATGTCTAAAATACACAACCGAGAAAGCCACACTGGAATATTACTCGTAAAAGGTGGCTTGAAATTGTGCTTAGGCATTTGTTGCTAGATTATGTAGATTTTCACTTAGAATACCTAATATAGAAACTGATTATCATATGTGCTGAAACTCTGTATAGATACTTAGAACAATTGAGAAAAATATGAGAAATACCTATCAGAAAATGCCTTAAATTGCGCAACTATGACCTCCATTTAGATTTATTTAAATCATCACGTAACTCTCTCATTTTCACTCCCATAACAAAAATATTTACACCAAAGCGTTCCTAGAGAATCAAATATAAAAGAATAATTGAAAAGTCAACATTGTAATGTTTTATGACCTAGATCCAATTTTCAACTTGAAAGATATGAACTCCATTGAAACATTAGACTGCAAATGAAAATTATCTGCTTAGATGAGGACTTCATATTTGAAGCAAATTACAGGATTAGAGAGCCTATTGTCTCATTTTAACCCTTTCATGCCTAAATTATTTTGCTACTTATGCCGTTCTTCCTCTAATTCGAAACCGGTTTAGATTAGGTGGTCTGGGACACCTTCAGCCTGCTGGCTTGAATAGCCATGATCGTTGAGGCAACACGTAGTGCACTGGCCATGCGCTCAAAGCCTGAGGTCGTGAGTTCGAGTCTCTGCAACCGCAGTCAAATGTGCCTGTGGTAAAGGACGGGGAGGGTCCACGTAAATAAACGGTGTGATGGCACGCGTGGATCATGACGGGGTATCATTTGACTGCGGTTGCATGGATTTTGCTTCTTTTCTTATTAAAAAAAAAACACTACAATATAAATTGTAAAAAAAAATAATTTTTTACAATCCAAAACATCTCAAATATATATTTTTAATTGGTGACAGACAGTATAACAAGAATATAGCAGAAAAAAAAGTTAAAACTAGTACAAATAGGAAAAAAAGCCTATGTATCTTATAATACACACCAGGCATGAAAGGGTTAAAGAGAGAGAAACTATTGTTCGCACAGGTTTTAATTGTGCACCTAGCAATCCTTCACTGTCTTTTCTGCTGTCTACCGGTAACGCTCACATGCATATTCCCTTCTCTTTCTTTCGCATAGCAATATGCTCCGGCAACAGCGCTCCATAGCTGAGTAGGGATTGGAGCTACTCATGTGCCTTCTTATTTTGTGCACCCTTTAGCACTCTTGTTGGCTGCCTACTAGGGTCATTTCAGCAAATGACAAAATGTTTTTGTTATTGTGTTTTTTTGGAAAGTTAAACACCTTCCTCTCATTAATTATTTATTTATGCTAACAAACTTACTGTTGATGTTTTTAACACAAGCCGTGTGTGAGAAATGTTTGAGAGGTAGAATTGGAACTGAAAAATTCAATATCATTACATTGTTCATGACATGATTACATGTTCGCATCAAAATATTGGCCACATGAGCTGTTGCAGAGTTTTATTGAAAAAAGGCAAAGTCACGCTCTCTGTCTGTCTTAATTCTCTAAGAAAATGGGGGGCAGGGGCAAAATTGTATCCATGTATGTACGGGCGTCAACTGTTAACTTGAAAAGAATTAGGTCTATAAGTCTTTCTTCACTAATGGCACACCATATACCTTTTTTTTTTTTTTTTTTTCTTCATAAATGGATACTTCATGGAAAATATTAGGTTTCTCAGAGCTCCAATAGCAATCTCCATAAAGTTGGTAAGTAAAGCCTTTAAAAGTAGTTCTAAAAATGTTGTTGTTGTTAGCTAATGCTGGATTTATGACAATGAAGTCATTAATCCTCTTGCTCTCCAATATTTTTCACTGATGGATGGGGCACTAGAAGTGGCCGGGCATATTTGAAGGTGGTCTCGATCCATTTCCTCTTGCAGATCACATAGAGGACAGAGTGGTGAAGAATATATCCCAATTCTGTTTACATGTTTTGCCAGACAATCATGTCCTGTAATCAACCTGAAGGTTGCAACTGCTGTTTTTCGAGGATACTCAGGAATCACTGTTTGAATGTTTGGTAGTTCCCATCTTTTATTCTTTGATTTTTCATAGTAATATCAGAGCGTTTAGAAGGAGAAGTGTGATCACTGCTGTAGTTCATGTGTTCCGCCGCACAGATGGCAGTGCAACTGTTAGTGCGGTACAATGCTAATACAAACACTAGCGTTTAGCAGGAAATTCACCTGGAAAAGTAGCAAAGGAGAAGAATAGTGTCGTTTAACAATAACTAATTCACACATGCACATTCTGACAGTCATTCACAGAAATTCAAGACAATAATGTTACCACTAGAATGCAAAATGGCATTAAAGGAATGAAGTAAAATATAATTTCCTGTGAATGAAGAGTTAACTTTGCTACAAGAATAGTACAAGCCACTTGTATTTCTATTGTATCTTGATTTAACTTGGCTGTCAGTAGGTATTTCAGTCCATTTCTCCACAAATATAGTGTCCTTTCAGAAGTAAAAGTATTCTGTTCTTCATTAAGAAGTGATTTCCAACTCCTAAGTATATCGACTTTGTTTGAACCTTTGTACAGCCCATTTATAGGCAGTGGTGCATTTAATATATCTACGAGGCTCTCTGGTGAATTGTTCCGTTTTTTCACTTCCTTCGAATCCAGCAAAGTGTGTCTCCCGGAAGAATTTAATACTATCAGCCACAGATCGGCTAAACAGCTGGAAAGCAAGCCTCACATTATTTTTTTAAAATGTATTTGGGTTGATATGAACTTTCGTAAGTTTGGGGCGGACTCTCATTCTCGAAAACTGAGAACAAGTATCAGCTTCATAAAGGCCTCCATAGCACAGAAAATGTACGTTTTCATTGCTGTAAGAAACTTCGTAGTTTTTGTGCACATTATTTCTTATGCATTTAATTATGTGCACAAAGTCTGAGAAAGCCCAAAATCACCTGCTTGTATGGATAGGATGGGCTACCGAACATTTAACATTATTACGTTTGCCACATACTCCCAAACAGTTCCACAGTTGCTTGTTAGATTGCCTCCCGTCTGATGTAAAACCAAGTATTCTAGCTCCTGAACCTTCCAGTTAAATGATAACCTGCATTAAAATTTGTGCCAAAATGCCCCCTGGAGTTGCGTTTCTACTTGCGTAGATAGCTACAGGTTACACCCAATTACACAATAAAGGGACATACATAAATACCAGGACATGATTGGCCAATTCATTTTTACTTTTATCGGGGGTTAAATCCCCCAAATCCACAAACCCATCCACTTTCAAAGAATTAGAATCAAATCGAACTTCTTCTCTTAACTTAACTTCGTCAAAAATTAAAATTCCACATCGTTCGTTTTCATTCTTATGCTTTAAAAATTCAGATATTGCATTTACAGCATGGATATTAATGCCATAAGGACATTTAAGACCTTTGATTAAGTTTCTTAAATGTGATTCTGATGGAAGGGGAAGTAGATTGTGATTTAAACAATGTCTGTATCCTTTGGGTGACTTGATTTTTAAAAGCAGGCTATCTAAAAGAAATTCTTCATTATATCTCATGCCTTTCTTTTTAGTTACCTTTGATCTTTTGAAAATTGTATCAACAACAATTTTTGTTTTTTACCTAGGCATTTTGTTCCATCAGATTCATCTATATTGCTACTACTTCCATTTACTTTCCTTTTAAGTACTTGAATCTTGGCATTGGCTATTTTCAATTGGCTTTTTAGTCTAATTATATTACGCTGTTGTTGCTTTAACTTTTTCTTTAATAGGTCTACTTTATTATTAAAATGTCTACTGGTATCTCCTGTGAGGGGAAGATTAACAGTCGTATTTTGAAAGCCTTCTGCATGGTTCCCACTATCTTCTAAATTGGTATCTCTTTCAACCCTTTTTGATGGTCGCTGTGAAGGAGGTTTACGGGAGTGTATTGACCGTGATAAGTATTCAGGAAGATTAGGAAAAAGATGTGGAACTGCATGAGGCATTAACTTCCATCTTTGCCTTGCAATCTCTACATTTTCTCCATTAACTACAAACTTGTCTAACTTTATCAAAAGCTCTTCTGAAAAATGTAAATCACACACGTAACTATTAGATGAAAGGCACTTGTCCTCTCTTTGTATGGCCCTCTCCCATTTAGAAAACAGTAGTTTATCTTTTGGAGGTGTAAAGAAATGTTTACCTTTAGATTTGTCATATCCAGATCTACAACCAGGCACGAAACACATAGGCATGTCGATTATTTCTATAAATACACAGTTTCATAAAAATTAACAACAATTCATCGCACTGTAACAAACAGAGCAACCATACACAACAATACTTCAATGCATGGTCAGCGAAACGTGCTGTAAATAGCCGCACTAACGACTTTGCTGCCACCTGACGGAGGTGCCAGGTAGCTCTTGTATAATCATATGGAAGAGCAGTGGAGTGATCACACTTCTCCTTCTATACGCTCTGGTAATATTTTGCAACAATTTTTTTGAATTCAGAGTTGACTAATCTTTTAGCTGCCTAAAATGGTAGATTAACTATAGATTTTTGTACACCGCTGGTACCCTTTTTTGCAAGAAAATCAGCCTTCTCATTACCACTCAGTCCACAGTGAGCCGGTATCCATTGGAAGACTAGGTGTTTTTGAAGTGCTATTAGATGGCTAAGCATCTTCCAACATTCTATAATAGTTTGGAGTTCTAAAAATGTTAAATGTTTCATCTGCATCTTTTTATGAAAGCAGCAGACGCAATAAGTGCTGAGGATGCAGGCAGACGAAACACTGCACAGCCAATTTAGAATCTTTTTACTCTGTATTTAATGTTTCTAGATTTCTTTTGGAAAAGAACAAAGTCAAGATTTGTTGTGTAATGGTATTATGTTGTGCTATATTTCTTGTTTAGATTTTTCCTATTAGTATAGGTAGTTTAGTTAAGTATCTCACTCCCAGGAACTGGGAACTAACCATTGACATACAGCTAATAATGAAGGTAAATGTCTTCAAACATGTTCTGAGTGAAAATAAAATTGTCATCGTTCCACTTTCATCAATGTCAAAAAATTGTGTTGTTTATAATCACTTCCAATAATTCAGCATATTGTATAACATTCATGTATATTATATTAATAAAATTCTAAGTGCGGTACTTTCTCTGCTTGAGTGTATTATAATGGTTCTTTGGAGAATCTACTAACATAAGCTGCATGAAGGTTAAAAAGGTTGAATAATATATGCTTTTGTTCCAATGTTGGATTGAGGGTTACAACTAAAATTTTAACAACCCAAGAAGTAAGTTTTACAGTTGAACTGTTTGTTAATAATTAGGCTTGGTGTAGTAAATTAGGTTATTTTCATCTTTTTGAAGACAAACCAAGTGCAATTTCTATGTGTGTGGCAGAAATCACTATCACTTTCTTGGCCTAAGTTTGTTATTTTGTGTCTGAAGTTGTTTTTCCTTTCCTCTGTAATATTTTCCTCATATTTCTGCATAATTTATGTAATTAATAGGTTATTTTTAAATTGTGTTTGTTCTTTCTTATACTTTTATTCTGTCACAAACTGAGAACTTTTATTTTGACCAAATAAATTTAGTTTGAGTATATTTGTTTTCCTTTTGATTTATTTTGTATTTTTATTTTTTTGTGGGTGTTTCAGTGAGCCCCATGTGGGTTTCTCACTGAAACGGCATGCATTTGATTTCAGGGTCCACCAGGAATTTCTGTAGCATCAGGAAGCGGTGGTCCTGGACCAATGGTGTCCCCTCAGCAGGCCATGTTCATGCAGCAGTCTGCGGGGCCTCGCGGCCCCCCTGGCTTCCCTACACAAGGTCCAGGTGGAGTTCTTCAAGGTCCACTGGCCTATCTGGAGAAAACTACAAGCAACATAGGGATGCCAGAGGGACGTAGGTGACGGGGGCGGGGGAGGGGGCGGGGCAGAGGCAGGGGGAGAGGGCGCGGGAGAGGACGCGGAGCACTGGACTATGGGACTGCCCCCTAAACCCTCCCGCATGGTGGAAGCATCAAATGTTGGGATTTGAGCTAGGCACTCTTCTTACTTATTTGTGAGGATTGATTTTATTCTTCATAGTACCTCACATGGAAATACCCAAAGACTGCTAGTTTTTCTAACAATTTTACTGTTCAGAATTTGAGTTAAGTTGTTTACTTCTTGATCTTAATTTTATTATTTTACATAGTGCTTGTTAATATAAATTAACCTAAAAGACAAATAATTTAAAAATATTGAATGTTACAAAGTGATCTCTCTTGTGTGGTGTACTAATTGAGAGTTTCTAAAAATTATTTGTATTGATACACTGTTAAAACTGAGGCACTGTTCTCACACTGACATAATTGTATAATGGTTCTTGTTGAAAGGTAGCCTGTTAAGTTGCCTTTTGGAACAAGTAGGAAGATCAGCTTCCTCACATTCAAAAATCTAAACTCTTTGTTCCCATTCAAAATTATTTTGATAATGTATAAGAGTGATTTTCAGAAATTCTGATAATAGGAAAGAAATGTTTTAAATTATTTATATTGGTTATTTTGTAAACAAGTTGAACATTTTCAGAAAACTAGAATAACCACATTTAATGTTAGCATAAACATTAACAAAACAAATGCAGCTGGCTGGTGATCCTGAACTTGTTAAAATTAATATAACTGCAGTGAATGGAGATAAAAAAAAAACAGGGCTTCATTAAGCAAAGAAAGGTTGCCCTAATGTAGGAAAGCTACCTTCTTTCAAAGAAAGTAAAGCAATGTTTTTTGGTTGGTGCTGTCTCACAGCTATGCAATATTTTGGAATTTGCAACCAGTTCATTAGCACTGTTATTTAAGAGTTATGTCAAGCTCCTCATTAACCCTTGTAGTCCTATACTTTTTTTGCAATCTGCATGCAAACATGTTCTGTTGACCAAGCTGCTCTGTGCCAAACTTTGTACAGTTTGACATCCCACAGAACCTTCGTTTGGACATGTGCCCAACCTAACTGGAATGCACCACGAAGGGTACAATTTGCAGGTAGAATTAGATATCAGTAGTCTCTTGAAGTCAAGCGCATAGATTTCTCAATAATCAATGGCTTTGCCACAGATTATTATTAATTGGTGGTGTTTAACACCTGCTTTTACATGTGGCACTGCAGGTGGTGGCACTGATGATCTATGGAATGAAGATGGAGCACTGGTGGAATGAGATGGCGGGGGGAAACTAGAGAATTTGGAAGAAACCTGCCCCTGTGCTGCCTTGTCCATCACAAATCCCACGTGCAGTTGCCTGGGATCGAATCTGGGCCATTTTGGTGAGATGCAAATGGTCTAACCACTTGGCCACAGCACTGCATTAGCATAGATGATGTTGGAAATGAGCCCTTGCCCTCTTCACACCTTTTAACAACATTTCTATTAACATTCATTGATTCTTCACGGGTATGTAAATAAAACCATTCTTCATCCAGGAGGGTGGGGGTGGGGGGTTGTAAATGTGAGTCAATAGAGCAACCTTAAACATTATCCAATACCCAATCACAGATTAACTCTGCTGACATCATGTGGTTGCAATTCTGAACTCAGTTTCCTTATAGGTTTTTAATTTTAAAAGTTGGTAGCATTCAATCTGAGATTTGTGAGATTCCTGATTCCTGTGTATGCTTTTTCAGACTTTTTTGGGCTTTGTTGTAATTTTTCCTTGATGTCATAGTTTTTTGTCTATAAGACCAGGACAATTTACTTTCAGTTTCTTATTAGAATAATCTCATTTCTCTGAGTTGCACAAACAGTAGGGAATCTTATTAAAATAGAAAAATGGGTCGATCAACAACTATAAACAACACGTAAGATAGAATGAACATGACTATTGGTGCCAGTCTGAGCAGTGGCATATTGGGTATTAATATTTTTTGCATCGTAATTTTTATTGCTTTTTGTGTTACAACAATCTACTTCTTAACACTGTTAAGATGAGCACATAGTATGAACTTGAAAACTGCTTTACACAAAAGATATAAATATGGAGCTTATCGCATACAAATTGATTGTTCTGTTAGGGTTTGTGTGTGTGTATCAGTCAGCCATCTCATATATGAAAAGCACTGTAATAAAACAATCCTTCAATTTGCTGCATTAAGTTCAGAAACACAGGGGTTGAAACATCCCTTTACCTGGATTTGAAAATCACTCTTTCACCTTTGAAACAAACACTTTTAGGCTGTTGAAAAACATTTTAAATATTGAGGGAGAGCATTGCTAAATCAGGCCACAATAACAGCAATTGCACATGTCAAACTGTGTGCAGAGCATAAAAGAGAGAAAAGCATATGCTTCCAGAAAGTGTCGGAGGGTTTTGGTAAAAGTTTTATCCAAAGGTGCTAAGACACATAACAGTACAGCAGTTACATATGTTAAGTGTCTCAAGCTTAATGAGAAAGAATTCCACAACTTTTCTTAAATAGGAGTTTAAATGTGTATGTCTGACTTAAGCATCTTATATTGCTTAATGTAGGAAATGTGTTCAAGATTCTTGGTTTTGCTATTAAATGTTATGTAAATAAAATTATATTTGCATAGTTGTTGTTGTTAGCTAATGCTGGATTTCTGACAATGAAGTCATTAATCCTCTTGCTCTCCAATATTTTTCACTGATGGATGGGGCATTAGAAATATTTGCATAGTAAGCTTAGGTTTCTTGGATTAATTTCCCCGTCTTTCAAGTCTTATTTACCATAGCTCCAAAAGATTGGAACAGTTTCAGCTGTAATAAAGTAATTTGTTTTTAAGTCCTCCAGTTTCCATGTAATTTAAATATTTTGACATTTCTGTTGCAGCATTCCTTACCATTACTGTAATAATGGTATCTGTAAATGTAAAGCAGTGCCTTGCTACCTCAGATGTTATCTTAAGTTTAGCTAACCCAGGATAATTGTATCCTGAGTGATGCAGTTAGTTCAGCACATGCTTTGGGCAAATAGTTGTAGGTTTGGACCAGAGCCAGGATGATTAAATGAGACAGCCATATACCAGTAGCATACTTGCCAACTTTTATAGTTTGCCTGTAAAATTTACAGGAGTGGAGGTCCTTTCAGGACTTTTATGGCAAAGGAAGTATGTTTCCAGCATTGTGGGCAGATTCAAAGTGCAACAGATTTTCACCACAGACAAGACAGATTATTCAATTCTATAAGATTGTAGACTGAAAGCACCATGCTGATTGGTATTGTGACAAATGACAAGTCCAATTACATTTTGCATCACTTTATTTCTTCTAAAACTGAATCACAAAACAAGTTCTCTGTTTTATCATTAACACACTTATGATCTTGCCACTCAAAGCTGTTCTGCTCTATCACAACCTTGACACAAAACACTGCTCAACTGTTCACAGTGTGCTCTCACAATAAACCTGACTTACTAATTAACTGTCCATATCGACTCGCTTATGTATCTGAGAATTAGGTCGCTACAATTTCTCTGGAAATTGCCTTTGTTCTTGCCGTGAGTTGCCTGGCAATAGTGGTGTGAGGTTGCTGACCTCAAGCATCCTTTGAGGCATGCAGCTGCTGTGATACAATATTGATAGCCAAGAGGTCGTCTGTGTGTCTATCCATTGCAATTGTGGTTCCCCCTTTCACTGGACTGCAACAAAATGCATAACATGTGGATTTAAAATTGGATTACAATACTAATGACTTCTAGTAACCAGCAATAAATGGGTGATATGAATTATAAAGTGAACTCCATCACATAAACTGCTTATTTTATTTGCATTCTATGGCTGCAAGATATGTGTCCCATTTTTTTGTGATGTTTTTGTTTACAGTCCATGTTATTAAGTGTAAATGATGGACTAGAAATCTGATGGCCTAGGAAGTGGTATTCTTTCCTTTAATGGATGTTTTCTGTCGTACCAGAAAGAATTTTCAGCATTTATGACAAAACAAGCTGTACCATAAAGTAATCAAGCATTCTTATAAATTGGAATTGCTATTTGTTTTATGCATACTTTTTGTGCATTACTGCATTGCTCAGTTTACACATACAAAATTTCATGTCATTGCAAAATTATTATGCCTTGCTGGGGAAAGGAGCATTTTTGGGGTTTTAATTTTTGGAAGTTGGCAAGTATGCAATAGATTTATTGGCATGTAAAATAATCCCTCACCTAGTCATAGTAATATGGTCCCGGTAGGCATTAAGCTTGTTAAACAAATGTAATAATTATTAATGGAGGACTATACTAAACAAACTTGCAGATATTGGGTATGCTTGCTCTATTCAGACTTGGCTCTTATAGTGAGTTTCTAAAACAAACTCTGAGTGTACTTCTCATGATTCATCAAATGATGCTTGCTCTTTGTTTTCAACTGCAGAGTGGTTCAAAATGGACCCTTTAGTCTTCAAACTTTCCAGATCTCTGTTAAAGTTGCCATATTATATATCATAGACAAGTAAAAGATGACCATTTTTCATATATTCTTTTAACATTACATGTGTTTCATATAAGGGTACCATTGACCCTCTGTAAAATCAGCCAAATAGCTTCTGGCTAAAGATCCAGGTTTCATAAGAAGTTCCACTGTATAAGTGTAACATGTAAGTTCGTCAAGCATTTACAGCAAATGTATTGACACACATATATAAATCATCATATTAAAAATGAAGAAATGTCAGGTAGCACTAAAATTGAAACACATATATTTATTTAAGATATTTCTGTACACTCCTCTCATTTTCATATGATGTAACTTTTTGTAATTATATCTTCATTAGTATCTTCAAGTTGTACTCTTCAGTGATTAATAATGACTAGTCAAAATTGATGATTCTCCTCTAAGCCCTGTGAGAGTCTATGTATGAGAGAGAGAGAGATCTTTACCCAACTTGCCTACATTTACCACTATGTAACCCTGTGGCACAACAGCCCATCTGGGCCAAGGCCTATCGACTGACTGCTGCATCCTCTTCCACCAAGTCTCCCAGCGGGAGAAAATCCCCCACACCAGTACCAGGATTGGAACCCGGGCTCCCTACTTGGTTAACAACTGTGCTACTACTGTGCTAAGGAGATGAACTTGCCACTATGTATGGTACATGTATAACCACAGAACATAAAGTGTGCAGAGTGACTGCTAAGAAATCTAGCTTGTTAACTACGTTTTGGAAATTTTACTCCTATATATTGTTGTAAGGTTAGTGTGAAACTCCATACAGCTCTAGACATACTATGTAAGGTTTAAAAACATTTGTTGTTGAGGTACAAATAAAGTGACAAATTGACAGGAAAATGTGCTTTTCTCAATGCAGTACAAATTGTCATGGCAACTAGTTAATTGTTGCCTCTATCAAGAAAATAATGTGCAAATAATTAGCTTTGCTCTCTCTTGTTATGCAAGACAAATTTTTCAAATAATTCTCAGCAGAATTTGCAGCTACTGTATGTATTGTGTGTTGTTGAAACTGTTTATCAGATGTGTTGTCATGATTGCCTAAATAATTTGAGTTATTTCCAAACTTTTCAACTTGAGTGTAAATGCAAGAGAATGTTCCTAAAACCAAAATAAATTCTTTCTCCCACTAACAGTAACATTGAGATATTGAAGACTGAAATAACAGTATTTTCCACTTAAAAGAAGGAAGATAAAAATGTATTGTAATGTAATGCTGAACTAACACTTTTGTATTCAAACTGTTTGTATTTGAGTTTTAAGTTACAGAACATTTGTTTTCCCTGTTGTCATTTTCTACTTCCTTGTTTTGTTGTGTGTGAGCTGCCCACTAGCTCTTCAAGCTTTCTAAGAAGAGTGAAAGTGCCGAGATGGAAACTGGTATAGCAGCAACAGCTCCTCCTGTTGTGCCAACATTGAATGTCATAGTTACCTGAACAGGATATAGCTAAAAGTTTATTTTTGGTACATTGTGGGTGTTTAGTAGTGGTGAATGATTTTCTTAAGCTTAACTTATTGGGTATGAAACTAGTTTTAAAATAAATATGTTCAGTTGTACAAACATGTAAGTCAGTGTAAAATATGTATATAGAAAGTGGAAAACAAAATGTTGAATGGTTTTTATAAGAATAAATAACCCTGAAGTTTTCACTTGTGAGCTTTTAATTCTTTCCTTAGCATCCTCTCTTCCTAACCGTCGGTCTGGGTGGCTCAGTTGGTTAGACGCTGGCCTACTGTTCCCAAGGTTGCAGGTTCAAATCCGGCCCAGGCCGATGGTTTTTAAGTGTGCTTAAAAATGACAGTTCCATGTCAATAGATTTACTGGCATGTAAAAGAACTCCTGCGGGACAAAATTCCGGCACACCGGCGACGCTGATGTGATCCTGGCAATTGACAGCGTCGTTAAACAACATAATTTTTTTTCTCTCTTCCTAACCTATTTTTTCACATTCTTTTTGCTTGAAAATAAGTTCATTAGAGAACATGATAACTGCAATATTGTCAGCACTTCATTGGTTAGTTCAGGTACCTACCTTACAGTTTAAGTAGGGAAGGGGTCTTGTTAGTGCAGTACTTGGTAATATCAAAACTTTAAAGTTAAATAAGGAAAAATTGAAGCTATTAACAGTGAAGCAACAAGATTCTAAAGTAAGATCAAATTAGAAACTAAAAACTTCACTTATCTTATTGTTTTGGTGCTAAGATAAGTGAAGTTTTTAGTTTCTAATTTGTTCTTACTTTAGAATCTTTAAAGTAAGTCTGATATGTTTCATTATCTCTAGATTTTTACTTTTTATACTTCTCTGAATTAGTGCAAAATATCTTTGGCTCTTATATTCAAATTAAACATACAAGACAATTCGTTTGGAGAAGGGAGAAAATGCTGATATGAAGTACAGTGAATTATGAATGATCTGATTTAGCTGAAGTACCACACTGTACTGTTTCTGTACACACCTGACTTAACCTTTACATTTACTTTGGGCACCAAAATCAGAGAATCCATCAGGAACAAATTAGAAATTTATACATAATTCACTATTTTAAAATATTTGCTCCCCTCAATCTTAGTTTGGAGATAATCACTCTCGGGTTATATTCTCAGAATGTAGTCCAACCTGTATATCTTATGACTAATTTGTTAAATATTGTTTCATTCAATGTGCATATTATGAACAGCGGTGATATTAAACATGAGGGTATATTGAAAAGTAATGCTTACTAATTTTTTGGGTTACTGTGAATAAGTTTGGACTATTAATATAGCATGTTGTGAATATTAAAAATAGAAGCCCTAATAACAGTGAAGTTATTAGTTATAGTAGTGCTTTGTATATTTCTGTGTAAGCCTACAGCAAAGTGTTTGGCAGAGATAATTTTTAGTGCTCAAGAGAGGTAAAAGTTACCTTTGTTCAACAATATATCAAGAGAAATTGAATGCTATGTATTTTCTTTACATTGACTTGAGTCTGATGTGCTTCTTCAGATGAACTTTAATGTCATCAGTATTTTCTCTGTGAAGAAGACATATAAGAAATCATAATTTAGAAGTAAGATGCATGTATTTTTATTCCAATTAATTTATTTTTTCTGAATTGTAACTTTCATTTAATGTTATCTCGTTTAAAATTAATTTAAACTCATGAGCCTACATAATAGCTGATTATATTGTTTGGGGAAAATTGGGGGATGAAAATTTTAGCACTGCCTAGGGGCAGCAAAATACCTGCTTCTGGCACTGTCTACAATGCTGTTAATCCATGTTAAAATCGAGGTGGCATGGATCCATGGAATAATAATATATAGCACTGCAAACTTCGAACTAGTAGTCGTTTCCTTAGCTTTGTGGTTCTTCGTTGTTAAACAAGGCATTTCACTGTGCCTAGAGGAATAGTAAACATGGCTGCATTCAGACTATAAACAATTTAAAATACGTGTTTCCTCCCGTTTTTAAGGTAATACCATGACACGAAGGCACTATCTCCGGAGCCGTCCCTGGTCTCTGGTTTAGGGCTAGTGCACGGCTAGTGTGTCACCTCTTATAAGGTCCTGAGTTCGAGTCCCGATTACGGGTGAATTACCTGCTTAAGGATGTTTTCCAGAATTTTATTTTATGCCCAGAAAATGAATGTCGTATAATTCGAAGCCCAATACACCCATAGCTCATTTGAGCATTCATCTGGTCCATTTCATTCATATTTTCAACTGCCCTAATTCAGTAACTAACTTTGCAATGCAATTATTGTGTCTAAATTATAGTTTATCCTCTTTAAGTTTGATGGCTTGGATTTTAAGTTAGTTGAAGTTTTTATAAGAATAATAACGAATCTCTTGGTATAGAAATATTTTAACATTTAATAACGCGTTTAAATATGAAACGCGTGAGTTAGATATTTCTATTTTCCATTCTTTTGTATCCGTTGTTGGCGATATTGCATAAATGTGGGTTTTCTTATCATGTTATTGGCTACACTGAAAAAAAAAAAAAAAAGGTGACGTGCATATTGCGATTGAAATTGAAATGAATTTGGTGTAAATAAAAGGTCGGTGTTCTGTGGTTTAAATAAGTATCGAAGTATTTTGGAAGTATGGCTTCGTCATATCTAGTGGGAAAAAAGAAAATCACACAAAATGACTTAAGACGTATAATGAATGAACAGAAACGGAAAATATCGCAGTCGCTAAAGAAGATAGATTCTCCTCTGGCAAAATATCCTTTTATAGGTTATGTGTACAGCACAAAAACGTAATGTTAAAATAAAATTTGTTATAGTAAAAGAAAGGAATTAAATTTAATGTATAAGTTAAGAAGGGCATGAGATGTGACCTTACCACATTGTAGTGAGCTGTTTCAAACGTTAGTAAGCTTTGTTGTTGATTTGGGACACTTATTCCATGAGGTATGGTTAAAAGTCTCTTAAAATAGTGCTACAGTTTTATCTTTCGGAAAAGAGATGCTCTATTTTTATTTCATCATATGTAAAATTACACAGTTAAATCTACAAATACAACTTCAGCATATGTTTAAAACATACAAATATTGAAAATTCTCAGCAATTTGTATTTCATTGTAGCATACGTTTTTTTTTTTTTAAGTTGTGCTTATGGAATTTCCATTAAGTCTCCTGTACTCAATTATGAATGCTTCAATAGTTACTGCAGCAAAATAGATAATAGCATACGTTAAAACTGAGAACAGCTTACAAAATTTTCAGCTACAATGAAATGATAACAAATGCTTTATTCTCACAGGTCTCTTCTCTCTCTCTCTCACACACACACACTGAGACACCTTTATTTTTATATATTTGGGTTCTTATTTTTATTTAAGTATTTTTTTCTTTCTTCTCCCATAAAGTTTCAGTCTGTGTATCAGAACTACAAAGTCGTTTTCCTTTGGCGCTGTGATCGAACATGGCTACTTTCACACTGCTGCTTGGCATAGAAATGATGCTTATGTTAGGAATAGTTACTTCTTTATTTAAAATTAACATTTATGCTTGAACCAGCAAAAATCTCTGAATGTCATAACAGTATGGCAAATGTCTGACAACCCTTTTTTCACACAGATTTAATATTTGTTGTATATTTTTATTGAGCAACATAAATAGGTAAATGAGATAAAAAAAATTGATTGTAGTGTTCAGGTAGTTCGGAGCAGGGGAGTTTCTTGAAAATCTTTGTGTCGAATCCTAGGAAGGTGCCAAACATAAAAAAATCACACACATACTCTCTTTTGCTTTTTTAAAAGCATTTTTAGAAAAATGTCTGCATGCATGCAAGCACCTGAACAGCATAACTTGAAAAAGAAAAGTTGGTTAAATATCAAACTTGGTATTAAAATTCAGCATCTTCCAAGAATGCGACACAGAAGTTTTCAAGAAATAAACCCCACCTCAAAAAAAAGTTTTGAAAATTTTTATTTTCTCAAAAATGCCCCTTAATGATTATTGAAATATGTGTACCATATGTTTTAAATATTTTCATTAGAAATGAATAGTTTATCTTGAATCTTCTGGGAATGTCCTCTGAAGTCTTCTTCATTATGAATGACTTTTAAATAATACTTTTCTTAAATAGGAAATTGTTATTTGTATTTTTATCTCTTGGCTATGTAAAAAAAATAGTTTCAAAACCATAACTTAACTATCAGTTCTTATTAGATTTTAATGTTGCTTAAGCCTGCAGTATTTCCTTATTCCCCTTTTACCTACAAAGAACTATGCCATAATACCATTCTGCAAATCAGTGGCATATGTTGGGGTTGTGACTTGGGCTATCACTAGGCGTACCATGGCCGTACTTTGACCGAGTAGTTTGACCATTGACCTATCACCAAAGCAGCCCAGGTTCGATCCCAAGCAACCACATGTGGGATTTGTGAGGGACAAAATGGCGCAGAGGCAGGTTTGGCTCAGATGAATTTGCCCTTGTGTTGCCCGTAAATAAAATTTTATTCGTTTCAAGGCTGAAAAACTCCTTTCTGCACTTGCAATTTCAGTTCACTTTTCAGAGACAGTATATCGTAATAGGAAATAGTTATAGGTAATATAGTTCTCTCAATTTACATACATTTGTTGGAATCCATTAAGGCCAGAAATTTCAATGGTTTCTGTGATTCAAATCTTAATTTATTTTGAGCTATTAATGACAGAAAATCCATAAGTATGAAAAATGGGTTTCACCTTCATAACAGTTTCTCTTTCTAGGCCTTTCTTATTCCTCTTCATTAGCAACGTTCATAGTTTCTGACCATACTTCTTGAAATCCTATGTTTCTAATTGCTAGTCTCTTATGTTTATCCAAAGCTATGCTTCAATGCACTAAAATTGCAAAACCCATCATTCTTCGGGGTATTTTCTCAATTGCAAACAATATGCATTGCCAGCAATAATGTTTATTTAATTCACATGAAGCAGTCAGCCACACATACTTATTATAATCGTTTATATTAAAATATCTTTTTTAAGGATTGCAAATAGTAATAGATGATTTACAGTAAAAGATGTTTTATAGGATTAATAAAGGATTCTTATTTCCTTCTGCTACACTGCAAGTCTGGAAGGGCTGCTGTGCTTTCCCTGTTTTACTATCACTATCTTATCCTCGTATTTCAACTGCAAGTATGTTTGTATTACTAATTGTTTTATTAGACATTGTTCATTCATTTTGAAGAATTAGTACTAGGAACTGTCTTGGTAAACTGTACACTATGAAATAAACAATATTATAAGTAATACAGTGGCTGAAGACTGCAACAATCTCTCTTTCTTGCTTTAAACTCCACATCCTGTTGCTATGTAGCCAGTCATGTTCACACAGTGCATTTCAGAGATGCTCATGTAAGTATAGCAACATGGAATTCTGAAGCTTGACATGCTTATTCCTGCATTTCCCTGCCTCAGCCCTCCTTGCCCATATCACAGTGAAGGCTGCGGCAGCAAGCATACGAAGCCCTACTCTCCCCTCTGTAGAGAACGAGACTTATTCCATACTATTCACAAATTCTTCATGGTAGAAACTAGCTAGTATTGCAATTATTGTTAATATTACTTATTAATTTCTAGTTTACCTTATATATGGGCTTCAGTGATGGCTTTGATAGTCCACAATATAAGCCAGTGCTGCAAATGTTCTCAATTAACATGAACTACATAAGGGAATAAGCATGATAACTAGTTAAAACTAGCTGGAATTGGGACAAAAGAAGTGAAATTATGATAGAGTAAATTTGAGCTTCACTATGATGCACTACTTAAGTAAAAGCTAATGAAGCTCAAAAGTATTAATTTTGACTCAGATATCAATATCAAATTTTGCATGGAATGTAGTACTTCCTCTAACTTAACAAGTAACAAGTGTTAGAGAAAGTAAAATGTCCACCACAGTCTGACATAACCTCTAACTTATGTGATACTTCTATGCAACCAGAAAGTCTGCTACCTTCATTGGTAATGATGTGCATTTATATTTGCACATTTATGTCTTGCAGAACCTAATAATATTTTTCAGTAGGTACCCTACACTCTATAACATCACACGAAAATCATATTCTCTGTATATACTCTTAGTTCATTATTACTCTTTGTAATATTAGTTACTAAATTCGTCATTGCCATTTGCTGTAACATACTGCGACAAAATGAAATCCAATCCAGTTAATTTTTTATCACTTTATTTTCTTCTAAAACTTTTGCACAAATACACAGTTCTGCTCTACTGCTGCTGACACAGCGTACAGTCTTTCGTCATATTACAACTCACAACTGTTTACTTCTCATAATCTTGACTTAGTCCTTTCTTAATTTTCTCTGTCTCTCATACATTAAATCTGATGATACAATCACTTGATGCTCATTACATCTTTTTCACTTTGAGGCGACGTACCTTCATGACGATGGTACTGCACACACAGCTGTCTCACACTCACTGACTGACTTGTGTCTGTAACTCTCTCCTCTGCTGTTTCCTTGCTTCCTTATATAGTGAGAATGATGTCATACGAACCTTTTGTGAACAAGTCAACTGCCAGACACTTCTCAAATCATGTGGAGAAAACCCCTTTTGGTTCTGTGGCTCTAATTGTTATCACATGTTTCCTCACATGAGTGGTGTGGGGAAGCTTGACTGTGAGCGACTTTTATATGTGCCACCTCCATTGTTGTTAGTCATGTACACACAAACAGTCACACTAGGCAACCTGACCTGGAGTGCCTCTGTTTGCTTGGCAGCCTGGTATGTAGTGTGAAGTAGCTTAGTCCCAACCATCTTTTGTTGTTTGTTATGCCCAGTGTCACAATATATTTTATATAGTCCCTAGTGCTAATCTTCATGACTCTTTGGGAACAAGAGAAATAGATAGTAGTATCACTTAATATTACTAAACTATAGCAGCAACATTAGCTGTGAACTAACAAATATGTGCATGTAGAGAATAGTTGGGCAAATCTACCAACAAAGAGAGTTCTGTCTTTTACTGACTAATAAAATAATTGAGTATTCTTTTCATGTAGTATTAGTTCATGACTGGAAAATGAGATTTTTCAGAATAAAATCACAGCAGTGTCCTGGTGTAAGTTTTTCAATCAATGAAACTGTATTTTCCCTTAACTTAATATTTACATACACAGACAGTGGTGAGTTAAGGTGCATATTGTGTGATGCAGTAGTCCGCAGTGAAGCTGTTTGGAATGTTCATATAAACAGTAAAAAGCATAAAGAAAACATAGCCAGTGCAAAAAGAAAAAAAGAAGATGCAGTATTGTTTAGTAAGGTTCCAACCCCACTACCTGTGAAAAGGCCAGCAGACACTACAGCCGTCGCTGCACCTCCAAAAAAGCTGAAAGGTAGGTGCTCATAATTACACATAACACATCAGCTCCACTACAGCCATCGCTGCACCTCCAAAAAAGCTGAAAGGTAGGTGCTCATAATTACACATAACACATCAGCTCTCCTTATGTAGAATGAAGATTCCTGACTTTTCATTGCTTCTCCCATCTCTGGATTTTACCAGTTACATTATATTGTAATAGTGTTGTTTTGAGATAGTGTGCTCTTTTCCCTTTGGTAAAATCAAAACCAACACTTTTATATCTGTTCTATTTACTTAAACCAGATGAGCATCTATTTGTTCAGAGTCAGTGAATGAATTCATTTTAACTGTGGACTATATCTCAAATAACATTCCAGTAACATTGAGAGAAAAAGAAACAAATAGGCTGAAATAAGTATGCTTTACATTTGCTTAATCAGATCTGGCCTTAGAGTGGATATGACATCCACAGTACTCGCTTGGAGTGAGTCAAAATAATTTGTTACTACATTGCATATACAGTATGCACCAAAATATACAGTACTGGTTTTTGCACAACCCACATGGGCATGCCTCTGTGTCTGCATTTTGTTGCATCATAATGTATTGTTAGTTGTGTAACCAACATTGTGCTCTGTGGTTGAAAGTTACAATGGGTCTCGTGACGGAGGAAAAAGAGTTCATAATGGAATATTTTCACTCATATAGAAATGGTTATCAAGGTGAGCCAAGTTTAAAGGTAGTGGCTGAACAATATCATAAACTTAATGAAAATAAATGTTTAAAACAGTGGAGCATATTGATAAATTGAAAAATATCTTGGTATTTTTAAACACGTTCTGTCTCTACTTACTTGTAATTATGTTAATCACAGGACTAGCTTTGGAGAGGGTCCTCTCCATCATTCAGCTGCTGTTCGTAGAGCACCTCTCCGAAATTAGTCCTGTGTTTAACATAATTACAAATAAGTTGGAGCCATGAGTGTCGGCAGACTTTTTTCCAGCCACATGTTGGAAATTTGCAATCATAGAATATTAAATCATTATTTTATTGTCAAAATTTATAATATTTGTTGCAGATAACCGTATTAATTTGTGCTAAATAAAAATTTTTCTTTACATCAAAATTAAAATAATATTTTAATAGTCAGCCGTGGCCCCCCCTTGCCCCCGTTTCGCGATGCCCATGGTTGGAGCAGAATGTGTTTAGAAATATCTACATATTTTTCAATCCATAATATCATGATCGCTTCAATAATCCGGTACTAAGCAACAAAGCTATGCTTTCTATCATTGCAAAATTTCATGGTACTGGTAGTGTATTGTGTCAATGGAAGGGAAGGTCTGGTAGGCCATTTACTGTGTCCACAAATGAAAATCATGAACGTGTCCTCAATAGGTGTTGCAGTCACCAAAGCAAAGTCTTTGACAAAAAGCCCTGAAATTAAACATCAGTAATACATCACTTTGACGATTGTTTAAAGACACAGGTGCATTTCTATGCCGAATACAGGTTGCACAATGATTGACGGAGTAAGATAGGCATCTCAGCATTCAATATGTGCATAATTTTTTGGGTTACATTCACTTGGACGGTTTTATCAATCGCCAAACAGCTCACTTTCTTGGTTTCGAGAGGCCAGACGTTATTGTCCAGAAACCACTACATTGTGTGCATATGACAATTTGGTGTGCAGTATCAGGAAACGGTGTACTAGGTCCATATTTCATTGAGGATAATGATGGTGCACCTCTTACTGTTAATAGGAACATGGTAGAGCACGGCCATTTATTCAAGCTCTCAGAGGGTTTTGTCGTATCAGGAACATTCAGATGAGCAGACTATGGTTCCAACAAGATGGGGTGACCTGCCACACTACTCAGCAGTTTATGGCTATGCTGCTAGAAACCTTTGGCAGGACGAGTCATTTTCTGTGGGACTGAGTTCCCTTACCCATCACATTCCCCCAACTTGACACCCCTAATGCTTATGCCTGGAGAATGTTAAAGCAGAAAGCTTTCAGCTGCTTAGATCCACCCCAAACTGTGCCTGCATTTCGTCAAAACATTGTCTTGTTTTTCAGGACTCTGAAACAACCTATGTTCCAGAACATGTTTCAAAATCTGCGTGATCATTATGAACACTGTCTACAGCTCAATGGAGCACATTTTGAATATTTACATTATCATCCTGATAACTAAATAACAATAAAAGTAACATAATTTTCCAGTAATGTATATTTTGGCACATACTAAATTATCACTTATTTGATATATTTAAATAATGAACGGTGTGAATAAGCACTGTTATTCAACTTCCAAAGCATTGAAACATGAGCTTATTTTAGTTATATTTACTCTCATGTGGTAGTCTGTATTTCAATTGCATTATTTAATGCAGTGAAGCAACTTTCTGGATCCCAGTGTATCGTAATGAGCCCATGCAGTGCTCATAGAGTGTTAAGATCTTAATAATAGAGAAACATAAAAGCTTAATCTCTTTAAATGTTAAGACACCCTGGCCGTGAAACAGGTGACCAAATTGATGTCAGAAGCAACTGGTGCATCTGTGAACTGTTGAAATAAAACAAAAGCCTCCTAAAAGAAAAGGAATGAGTCATTTAGTGTTTTAGGTCAAGTGGATGATGATGTGCCACTTGCTTTGAAGAGCATAGTTTCTTTTTAAACAGTGAGCCTCTGGTAATGTTGCTGTTTATGGGCTTTGGGGGCACTTTATTTGCATGACGGAGTTGTGTAGTTAGCAATGTGTATAAGATGAATGGAAGTAACTTCCGGAAATGCATGTACACAGGTGACGTAGATACAAAGAAGGCAGAAAACTCTGTTTTACTTATGCATACATTCCTCAATTCGTATTGGAAGGCACGAATGCTAATGGCTTCATTGCCAGATGCAAGGCGCTAGAAAACAACAACAACATTCCTCAATTCAACCCAAAAGATCATGTAAAAATGAGCACTATAATTACAGGATAAATGAGGTTCCCTTTGTATTACAGTGAAACAATTTATGAACCGCATAACCTGAAATACCTAACTATGAAATCATATAGCTGTGCAGTATAACATAGTTAACTTTAATTGTGAAAATATTTCATAAATATACATTTATGAAACAAATACAAAGCTGTGTTTTGGAGGCATAACCACATAACCTAAAATAACTAGAAATAATAAGCTCATGTAGTTGTACAGTACGTAGATAACTTTAAATGTGAATATAATGGGTGATCCAAAAGACTGTGAACCGGCTGCATTGTGTTCTAAGTGTACGCATCCTCGGCACTCGTTGCTGACTGCTGCCGTCATAGAAGAGTGCGGATGAAACCATACAATATTTTTAAAACTACTTTTAAAGGCTTTACTTACCAACGTTATTAATGGTGATGCTGAAACTGGCCACCATTGTCCATACATTTTTGGCACCTCTAGGAAATTATCCATCACTCGCCATAGAAGACTCCTTGTCTTCTATGAGGGGTGTAGTGTATTTGTTCATGTCAAGTTGGTATGGTTTAATGAGATAGCGCATCAATAAGCCCTTATCGACAATATTATTGACCCATCACTGAGATGTAAACAGCTGAGCGCAGAGAAAGGCAGCTCGTTTTTTGTCAGAGTAATACAACCAACAATGTTTACGTGATGACCCACTAAAGCCCAGAGTGATCGTAGTAAATAACCTCTGAATAAGAATTAAGCTGGAAAAAATAGGGACGTAACCTTACAAAAAAACTGAGTGATCAGACTAATTTGAATATTATTTCAGCTTCTATATCTACATTTCTACAAAAGCAAATGTTGATCACAATGATATATACTATTAGTTCCCCTTCCCAGTTATGTAACAAGTTACCTACACTAGAATTGCCTCTGTTATACATATACATATATCCAACATTTTGGTTCGTCTTCTTCTTCTTCTTCTTTACCTGTTACCCTTCCCTTATATAAGGACTGACAAGTCAGTGCCTAGGGTCAGATGCCTGTCGGGGAGCACAGGAACCTATGGATCGGACACAATGAAGACCTGGAAGCTGGAGGTCAGTATGAGAGTGATGAAGAGGATGATATGAAATGCAGGTGAAATTGATGATTGGAAAAGTGATAATGGAGCAATTGGGCAAAACCGGAGAACCCAGAGAAAACCTGCCCTGATGCTGCTTCGTCCACCATGAATACCTCATGCAGGTTCCTCAGATCGAACCCAGGTAACCTAGGTGGTAGGCGAATGGTCTAACTCCTTCGTCAAGGCGCCACCCACCTTGGTTATTGATTTATTGTATTCCTACTTATGCATCAGACTTCAATGCATAGTGACACTGCCAATTTATTTAGATTGACAATTTATAGTTTTATGATTTTGATTATTTTCTTCCCAATCTTTCTTGAATTGTTCCCAATAATTCATTGATCCTTTAAATCTCCATTATATTTCTAGTTTTCAAAAGTCTTGTTTTAATTATCTCTCTTAGTAACTGTGGCCATCTCAATAGAACAAATTGGTCCATTCATAATTTCATCTGTTCCTATTCTAGAATATAATGGATATCATTTTATGCACCTCTGCACAGTGCACATTATATATGCTAATTCCATCCTTCATATTCTGTATAATTTTGTTACCCAGGTTTTAAACCATGCCCGCCCTCTCTAACTAATTTATTACATATTTGTATATATTGTTCCCTCCCCAGTAGAATCATACTACTTCTATGTTGCATGTAAAAAGCATCTTTATTTAATAAATCTTTTTATAAGTTTTCTCAAAATTTAAATTAATATTTGCATGCAAATAATGACCCAGGGATCACTTATGAGTATTATGTTTGAAAATTTAGAAAGGTAAAATGCTCTGTTATTGACTAAATTTTGTTTATTGGTAAGGTATGTTTCAGAATGTGTTAACCTCTTGATAAAGGAACCCTGGATTCGCTATGGCATTGTGTGATAGAAATTTCTTGTTTTTGCTTCTGAAGGAGGCTATGTCTGCACATATATAACTATATAAAGGCATCTTTCTCCCATTCAGTTTGTGGTAATGCAGAAATTGTGTGCACAGGGATTCTAAAAAATGCTGCACCACCTGCAGTGCCAAAGGACTTCTTTGACACTGAACCAAACAAAAAGACTGAGAGTATAAAGCTGGTGGAAGCTGAAGATTCAGAAGAAAGCTCAGATGAAGAAGAAGTTAAGCAGCCAGAGGAAGAAGCACCTGCAGCAGAAACCATTGCTCTAGTGAAAGCTTCTGCTGTCAATCAGGAGGAGAACTTACCTGAAGGTTTCTTTGATGATCCACTACTAGATGCTAAGGTAAAATTATTCTAGTGTTCCTTGATAAGTATGAGGCAGTTAAAACTATCAGCTTAACCCTTATATGCAGGGTCATCAGATTAAGTGGCAGTGCTGTTGGCAACAACTCGGTCGTGGATGTGTGCCACTTGCCTACCAACATTTTATCCATGTGCGGACCATCTGTTGCTTCAAAACAACTAAAATGAATGGATAAGACCAACTAGTGTTGTTATTTCTTAAATTAAAATATTAAATGTCCTTTAAATATATAAGATTTGAAGCTTTCACGCAATGATTATTGATTAGAGCTCCTTGGATTACCAGCTGTGTAATATTTATGAAGTTGCTCAAACTTTCGGCCATATTAAACTCCATGCTCATTATCAGGAAATGAATAATAATCAACAAATGGTCATCTCAAACTCGTGGTCTTCTTCAGGAACTGCATAAGAAATAAATGATCATCTCAAAATCATGTCCTTTTTCAGGAACATGGATTATATAAGATTTGACGCTTTCACCAATGATTTTGATTAGAGCTCTAATCTCTCAATGAAAATGTTGTAGATTACACAGCTGGTAACCCGAGAAACACTAATTAATTTTCAAAGACGTTGCTGGAGATGTTCTCCTTGTGTTTGAAGACCAGCATTGCAATATGTTAATAGATTATCTGAATGTTGCAAGACTCCTTGGATTTATTACACTTTATTGGGATTTGATTTAGACACATCTTTTAAATTGCTCCACAAGAAAAAATCAAGGCGTGAATTTTGCAGATCGAGAGGGAAGCAGCTCTACACTGATCTCTCTTACCAAAAATGTCAGCAATTGCTCTTCCAAAGAAGTCCAAGCTTATGAAGAGCTGTGCATTGGTGCTTATTCTGTCAGTTGAAGGAAGGTTGCTCCAAATTTAAGGTTTGGTACTATGCAACATTAATTGTTTTGTGAAAGAAGATAGCATTGCCTCTCAGTCAATGTATGAGTTTTGGATTCTTGGGAAGGAGGTGCCGCAAGAGTTGTTGCAGTGTTTAACGCCCGCTTTTACTACTACGGCACCGCAGGCAGTGACACTGATGGTACATGGAATGAAGATGGAGCACCGGTGGAATGAGATGGCGGGGGAAACCGGAGTACCCGGAGAAAACCCGCCCTGACACCGCTTCGTCCACCACGAATACCACATGCGGGTCCCTGGGATTGAACCCGGGCTGCCTAGGTGGTAGGCAAGTGCGCTAACCGCTCGGCCACGGCGCCGCCATGCCGCAAGAGTGGGAGCTGCTGACTGGGTAGGGAAGTGGCTGCTAAAAGGGTTGCCACTTTATCTGATGGCACTGTTTATAATTTTCTCTTATAAAATTATTTATGAATTCTGCAAAATGTTTATAGTAAAGTAGCAATGCGGATCAAAGTTACTGGTAAGTCAGTCTTTGAGGAAAAAGAAACAGTTTTTTACTTTTTGGGTCCTATCTAGAGAAGGTATCACATTTCACCCAAAAATTCAATATTGAGATTAATCTGAAATCATTTTTTGGAGCCCCTCTCAACCCTAAAAGCATAGCCACATACATAATAGGTATAGAAGGTATTGCATTCCACTCAAAAATTCCTTATTGAATTTCAACAGAAATGCATATTTTATGGCCCTCTGAATCAAAAAATAAATACTTGTAAAGGAAGGTCCCCCAGACGTGGGTGCGTGTGTGTGTGTGTTTGTGTGTGTGTGAAAATAACTCAAAAAGAAGAAGTCAAATAAATGCCAAGCGTGCTTTTAAGTTCAATGTCTCCCAAGATATGACAGGAAAATTCCCCAATCTTTAACTATCTAACATAGATTTGAAATTGAAAATAAGCTAATGAATTTCAACATTCCCTTGGAAGAAAATTCACTACTGAGCCTCATTCAATCTCTGCCAGATGCCTACCTCAGATAAACTACATCCACGGGTCTGACTGAATCCCAGTCAGTTGACAACTTGTGATGATGCCTTCACGTGAGGACAAAACACGTAAAATAAAATGTTCAGATATGTGAAGTATGCATATCTCAGTGTTCTCACTGTATGTCATTTTCTGGAATTATTACATCATCTTACAGTGTCAGTTTACAATTATAGATTCTGAAACCATTGTTGAAGAACTTCAGGGATGTTTCAATGTTGTCCATCCAAGTTTGCTTGTCTCGTCCATGATTTTCTGACTGATATATGGCCATGCATTGTCATGCAACAGCAAAACATCCCGCTTCTCCCGATGTGGTCAAATACATCTCAGTTGAGTTTGAAGCTTTTTTAGAATTGCCACATATGCATTAGAATTAATTGGTTCCACGTGGCATGATGTCCACAAGCAAGAGTGCTTCAGAATCGAAAAACATCAACTTTTTCAGCCAAAGGTGCAGTTTTGAATTGTATTGTCTAGGTAAGTTTGCATAATGCCACTCAGTGGATTGCCCCTTTGTCTCTGATTCAAAATGCTGGAGCCACATTTCATCAACTGACAATTCTTGCAAGAAAGTCATGTCCTTCATTCCTGTACTGTTTCTTTGTGAGCCTCTGTTGACCTCCTTGGGAACCATTTGGCACAAACCCTTTTTAACCTCTTTCAGTATTCTGCAAGCACTTGCTTCTGCTATTGCAATGTAGTGTGACAATTCTTTGACTGCAATGTGTCACCCAAAACCATGCTGTTATCTATCTGCACATTGTCAGGAGTTCGTGCAGCATGGGGTCTGCCATTGCGGGGAATACCTCAAATATTGCCATGCCATTTTTCACCACATAACATACTTGGCCAGCAACTAACTGTATATGATGGACAGCAGCATCTCCATACAGTAGGCTTAAGCAATAGATCTTTTAAGGGCAGGTTGCTATGTGATGGCATTGAAATTCTGTTCTCTTTGCATGACCCCAAGAAGAAGAAGAAGAAGATGGAAAGCAATTTTCCACTTGACAAAACATTTAAGTATTTAAAAATTCTCCCATTAACAAGAATGTCTTGGAAATAGTGAATGCCACAAAAAATATTATTTGGCAAAAATTGTATGGTTTAACGAGATCTACTATTTTTTATAGTAAGAGTTTGTCTTATGATTACTTACTTATACAAAAATCATTCAGAATGAAGAGGACTTATCAGGCTTTTACCCCAAAACTCAAGATATACATTTTGTCATGAAAATATGCTAAACACTCTAATAAAAATTGTTAATTTTTGAGAAATTAAACAATAATAAAAAAAAAAGTAAGAACCTTTCCATTTAAAGGGTAGTTTAGGTTAGGGGAGAGTGACTTGAAAATCTTCTCACCACATCTTAAATACATCTTAATTTTTGAGAAATTAAAGAATAAAAAAGTAAGAACTTTTCCGTTTAAAGGGTAGTTTAGGTTAGGTGAGAGTTACTTGAAAATCTTCTCACCACATCTTAAATACCAAGTTTGGTATTTATCACTCTTCATTTTTTAATTATGTTATTGACACACACACACAATTTCTCTAAAAAATACTCTTTTGGGGGGGGGGGGGGTTCAGGGAGCCTCAAAACACACATTTTTGTGGAATCTTGATTTCAAATTTTGACTAGAATACAGTATTTCCTCAGCGTTACATATTAATGGAACTAAGTAGCTGAATTAAGGAAATTGAAGCTATTAACAGTGAAGCAACAAGATTCTAAAGTAAGAACAAATTAGAAACTAAAACCTTCACGTATCTTAGTAATATTGAACAGTCAACAGAGTTGACTCCAATTCATTCTCAAAGCTATGCACACAAATTTGAACAGTCAACAGAGTTGACTCCAACTCATTCTCAAAGCTATACAAACAAATTCAAATTTGTTTGTATGGCTTTGAGAATGAGTTGGAGTCAGCTCGAAACTTTAGTCAGCTTTGCAGCAAAGAACTTGCAATATTACTAAGATAAGTGAAGTTTTTAGTTTCTAATTTGTTCTTACTTTAGTAAGTAGGTGAAATTAATTATTTTCTATAGCTCAAATCAAAAAAGTTGAAAAATTCAATAACCTTTACGTATACAATTATTTTGCCTTAAAGTAATAAAAATTAAGAAATGCCTGTACAATATTTCTTTGTTTGTATATTAAGCTCAAATTAAAACTTTGGGAGTGAAACTTTAGCATGCAAGGAGCGTTCCATACTACCATATCAAGAAGAGATTAATTATGAAATTCATATCTTAGCAGTAATTTGACATAGCTTGTTAAAATTTAGTATGTGCTGTCTGTTTTATGTGTTGAGTATACAATAACAAAAAAGTCAGAAGAAAACGGGATTTTAGGATCTTCACACATACATTGGCTTAAAACTGCTGTGTTATAGGCCCGTAATGTAGAGTACAAAGATCCTATTGAAGAAGAATGGGAGAAATTCCAAAAAGAAATGAAAGAAGAGACAACAGTATCAGCACAGATAATTGCTGATGACCAGGAGGAAGCCACTGCAGAAAGACAAATTGAGGAAATTGAGGAACAAATGAGAAACTGGTCCAGGTAATAAAGACTTCCTTATCCTATTTTTATGCTGTAAAAGTCAAATTAATCCATTATGTGTGTTTGCATTTATGTTTTCAGAAATTAAAAGATAGATGAGATGACTTAACACATACTTACTGCTTCACTTATTCAAAATTGATGGTCTGGGTAGTTCAGTTGATTATGCACTGGCCACTCCTAGAGATGTGGGTTCAAACCCGGTCCAGACTGATTGTTTTTAAGTGCGCTTAAAAGCAACAGTCCTATGTCAGTATATTTACTGGCATGTAAAAGAACTCCCATGGGACAAAATTCTGACACACTGGTGCATTGATATGATCCCAGCAATTAACAGACTCGCTAACAGATAAAATATTTTAAAATACAGGCCTATTCAAAAAGAAAGAACAGATTTCAAACATTTATTTCTTCCAAACTACAAAAGATAGAAACATGATTCCAATGTTCTTGGACAGAGAAAGGTTTACAATTGAAATAGTGGGGATAGAAGTTCCAATCACGGCCACATTGGCGCAATTTCTCTTGTGATTTGATCATTGTTATGATAGCGATAACAATGAACGGTGTCGCTGCCATTTCACTACAAACAACAATGTTTTAAAATACTCCATGTGATTTTTATCTATGGGGTTACGTAAAAGACCATGTTTATATCCCTCCTATGCTTGACACTCTTGAAGATCTATAACATCAAATTGTTGAAGCTGTGAATTTATAACGGGAGACCGGCTTATTCGTGTGTGGCAAGAAATGAGCCACCCTTTTGACATTTGTCAAAACACGGTGCTCATATTGAATGCATAATATAAAATTGTAAACTTTTCCCTCTCCATGAGCGTTGGAATCATGTTTCTATCTTTTGTAGTTTGGAAGAAATGTTTGAAATCTGTTCTTTCCTTTTGAATAGCCCTGTACTTGTTCAAAATTTTGAAGATGTGTCAGACCATTGACTGCACCATCAGCTTGTTGTCTGTGCTGGCTTTGGATAATTTTATAAAAACTATAAAAATTATGAACAAATTAGTTTTTCAAAGTTAATAATTTGTACTTAATAAACCAAAGCATTACTACATTTTCTGTCACCAACATTCTTTTGAGAGTGTTTATCTATAAATACTATTTTAAATTATCAAAATTTTGAAATCTTCATCGTGTGGAGCATTTCAGGTATGCTACCAAAAATAGGTAGAAAGGATAATAAATATAAAGGTGTTTAAGATATTGCAATGAAAATTTGAATGTACATTATTCCTTATATTATATCTGATATTAGTTTGAACAAAATCACCTAATAATTGTAGAATTTAGAAATTTCACCTATGCTTACCCTTAACATGAGTTCAAAGTGCATACCCAAGTTCACACACCACACTACGCCATTGCTACTAATATAACAGATATATAGAGAATATAGGTTTCACTTATCTTCTTCTTCTTACTAAGGTACTACAACTTTACATAAGTTTTGGCCTTCTCAACAATTTGTTTCCAGACCTTTCTATTCTGTATGCAAACAGGCCAGTTTTTACTTTCTCTACTGGTACTCCACCCAAAAATTCAATGTCGAGATTTCACTGGAAATATATGTTTTGAGGCCGCCTGAATCCAAGAAAAGCATTTTTAGGAAAAGGTCCGTGTGTGTGTCTGTGTGTCAGTCTGTGGACAGCATAACTCAAAAACGAAAAGTCGGTTAAAAACCAAAGTTGTTATTTAAGTTTAATGTCTTTCAAGGATGCGACATGAAGATTTTGAAGAAAATAGGCCCACCCTAAACTACCCTTTACATGGAAAATTTTTCGAAAATGTTTATTTTCTTGAAAATGGCTCTAACGATTTTGATTAAAATGTCATATGTTTGAGATATTTTTATGACAAATGAAATATATATCTTGAATTTTCTGGCTATAGCCCCTGTAGTCATATTTACTCTGGACGACTTTTGCATAACTGATAAACCGTTAGAGATAGACCAAATCATACTATACAAAAAAATGTAGATCTTGCTAAAATACACAATTTATGTCTAAATAAATTTTCTTGTAGGGTGAATCATTTTGGAGATGTTCCTTGTAATGTGTGTGAGTTTCAGAAAACTTTCGTGAAATGGATCATCGTTGTTCATTTTTTTATATGTTAAGTGTGCAAAGACAACAGAATGTCAAACATTTGACTATCGCACAAAGCCTACTGTATTGTAACATTCCCCTTGCACCTACAAGGAAATAAGCAATAAGGCAATTTGTACAAATGTTTATCTTAACTAACACGAAGAAGATATAGGAATAAGAGTTTGTAAGAATGGTTAGTACAAGAGTAGAGAAAGTCATGTGTGTGCAACACATAAGATTTTTTATTTTCATATGCTTAATGTCATTAAGTACATCATGTAGCCATCTATATTTGGGACGGCCCCTTAACCTTGGGTTCATTGGGATTCATTTATATATTCTTTTAACCATTCTATCATCTGGGGTCCGATTCATGTGTCCAAACTATCCTAATCTTAGAGCTTTTATCACTTATCTTATATAGGGATTAATTCAGCAACTTACACCATATAAGATAAGTGAAGGCCTATAGTGTTTATATATTAGTGCAGTTCTGTTTTATCGCTAGCACAGACTACAAATCTTCATGACTTTGCAACTCACAGCTGTTCAGTCCTCCCTGACACACACACACTTTTCTGTCTTTCAGTTCTCTCTGTGTAATAAACTGCTGGCTTTGACGATCACACTCAATAAAACTGCTTCACTTCAAGATTTCAACATAATGTATCAGTGTCCCAACAGTTTCTGTCTATACATAGTTCTCTCACGATAATGACAACTGTACTCACATATGCACTACTGACAGCTGTCTCATTCAACACTCACGATTCCATCACATACAACTACTACTCTTCCCTTTGTCTCACAAACTCCTCTTCTCTCGCTGCCCTGCAATCTTTTATAGGCAAGAGTGACAGTGTGGTTTTTTTTGGAAATTCAGCTTTTCTTGATGCTTCCACAAACAAGCCAGCAGCTGGAGGTCTCCCGAACGTTCTCAAAACATGTTGTTCTGGTGTACTCCATTGTTGGGTGTTTACTTGTCATGAGCGGTGTGAGGTAGCTTGACCTTGGCTCTTTTTATGTGTGCCGAATTGCCAGCTGGTGTCACTTAATTGAATATCCGATTCCCCCAGCTGGAAACTCAGATCAGTTGCAGCAAATGTTGGTTGGAGTCCTCGTGCCATACTTTTACTGTTTGTCATTCACATATTCACTGTTTTAAAACAATCATAATTAATATTTGATGTTTTCATTCTTAGGGTTTTGAATTTAGAACTAAAAAAAGAAGCTGTTGCCAAGGTTGCAGGCACAAGAAGTGCAGGGGAAAATGAAGATGAAGCCTCCAGTGGCGAAGAAACCGACTTTGATGAGTACCTGGACTGGAGAGCTAAAAAATCCTACAAATAGCATCATTGTTAATTGTAAATAAGTGCAGGTGTTTTGGGAAATAATGAATAAGTGCTGACCCTGTAAATACATTGTATTAAGTGTGGTGATGAAGTGCAGTTTTATCAAAATACTCTTACGCAATAGTGTATACTAGCCTCAGGGCAGTAAGTGATAAAATCTGCCTTAATGAAATTTGTCATATTTAAAAAAAGAAAAAAAGAATTTCTGTATGGTATCTTTCAAAGAAAAAGTACACCCAAAGTTATAATTAGTCCATCCTGTTTCGAACAAATACAGGGCACAATGTAAACTCACATACTCTACAAGAAAATGAACAGTGTACATTTGTATATTATTATTTGTAATAAAATTATAATTTTTATTAAAGTGTTCATAAACGAATATTTTATACTTGTTTAAAATGTTTTATTAATATAGTTAGTACATTTTATATCTTATTCTATTAAATTGCAAGCAGCGTTGTTAAGATAAATTAATAAGGAATCACATTACACTTTGAGAAAAAGATGCCACAAGCGAAACATTTTTAATCCTGAAGTAAATGCATAAAAAGTCTTATAAAGAGCTCATAACCACAAATTTTTCGTCTCATCTCATTGTGTCTGTTCCGAGTAGTAAATATTATCTGGATTATTTATGAATATTTATCTCTCTGTAGGGATCACATTTACTCCAGATTTTGTAGTTGAGGATTTGTGGCCTACTTCTTCCTAAGATATAATTTTATTTTATTTACTGTTGGAGTAATAGTATGTAAAACATAAGCAGTATTATAAGTGCTGAGGCTTTCACGGCCGGCATTATCAACTATGTTAAGTAGATTTTCCGGGCTTGTGGGCCGTGGTCGAGTTGGATTACCTTCCTCCGACGTTTCGCTGAAAACTGCGTCCAGCATCTTCAGGGTCAACCTCTGTTATTAGCAGCTGCACATAAACTAAAGTTCACTGCAAACTTTCATATTCATCTTTGTTTTTTATTAGTGTCCTTGGTAACATAAATTTTCAGGATCGCTCGTTCTCATGAATACCAACATGAGATTATCGATCTCAAAATGCCGGCAAATGGGACGTCTCTGATCCTGGTATAAAGGAGAAACCTTTACGTGTCTCAGGTTTTCTTCTCCCTCTTATTAGAGCCGGGAGCCAAGTTTTGCTTATCTGCTGTCTCTCTTCTTTTCAATTGTAGGAGTTTTTATGCATAAAAATCTCTATCACTTCCCGAGTCAAGCGAGCAGTATTGGCTAATTTTTAGCACACTCCTGTGCAAGAAAATCTCAGGTTTAATCAGGGATTTCTCATAAACAGATTTACCTAGCTTGCAAATATATAGAAATGGTAAAATTATTAAGCAATGAATTACAGTAGAACCTGTCTAATCTAACCCTGCAAATCTGAAATCTCGGATAATCCGAACACAAAATCCATATTTGAAAGGTAGAATCGGAACTGAAAAATTCAATGCCACAGCTGGGATTTGAACCATAGGCCCTCCACTTACTAGGTGAGTGCTCCAACCATTAAGCTACTGTGACAACCTGCCAGAATGACATTAAATTCTCCAACCGATTTGTATTTCTCCTGGTAAACCACAAAGGCAGTCTGACATCAGAGACTGTGACATAAAGTACAATAGTAAGTCACCATTGGGATAATTGTCCCTGATGTGAGACTGCCTTTGTGGTTTACCGGGAGAAATACGAATCGGTTGGAGAATTCAATGTCATTCTTTTTCTTTTAATGTACAGGAACTATGTTTTTGTTTGGTTGACATTGTGGTGCACAGTATTACACAAACAAGTACCTGTTCTATATTAATGTATGAGTGAAAATCATAGTTACTGTAGAATGACCATTAACAGTAATGAAACTGAATTACCTACGTACCACCACTATTGCATGCAATCAGTTATGTCCACAGGTCAGAAGAATACATTGACGTTGTTGAATACCTTGTCATTATGTTGTGCGTGGTAATCACGTCACTTCCTCACATTAGTATGCTATATTGCCTTGTAGCTACTAATCATATAGCTGAATTTATATACTTTTCTGTTTTGTTTTTCGGATAATCCTAATTCCAAATTCCATTTCCAAATCGAACAGACCACACCCTCAATTTGGATTAGTGAGATCTACTGTAAATTATAATTTGTGATAGTATTAGCAATAAGACATAATATTAACTTTATGCTATTAAAGCTAATTTTGCTATGTAAATTCTTGAGAAATTACTTCTAAAGTTTAAAAGAGAAGAAAGAATATGTAATACTTATAATACTAAATAAGTAATGCTAATATAATTGAGTGTATACAAAATTAATTTTCAGTATGGAAATTCTTTCTGATAATTTTTTAATTTAAAAATGCTAATCTGATTTTGCTTCTATCATTGCTTTGTGTAACCCTGGATCAAGATTATTATTCTGTTTGAAGGCTGCAGTTGTTAAAATATTACATTCAATTGAAAAGTTAAAACATTATTATTAGTCTACCCTTTTTCTATTTTAATAAAACATTGAGTTTTATATTTGCAGGAATAAAGAGCAATTTATTCTAATTTGCATTATAAAAAATCTGATGTGTTGCACTCACATGACTTTCTCTACTCTTGTACTAACCATTCTTATAAACTCTTATTCCTATATCTCCTTCGTGTTAGTTGAGATAAACATTTGTATAAATTATCTTATTGTTTACTCCCTTTTAGGTACAAGGGGAATATTAGAACACAGTAGACTTTGAATGATGTGGATAGTGACCACAAGGTACCCAAGCTGAGCAGAACATTACTTCCACTTACTGGTGGTTTGCTCCTCACTGTAACTTTTCTATCTGACCTCACCTTGGTCATCTCTTGTTCTCTTTCGACCCAGATGCTATTAGGGTTCCTGAGGGCTAGTGAGTCTATTTTTCCAACCTCTCCATTTCTCTATGAAATATTAACCCCTAACATGCTGACCTGTCATGACATGTAATATGTCCTCTGATTGGTGATCAGAGGATATGGTCGGTGAATTTATTTTGATAATTCTCCCGGTCAGGTCGGTGAGACCTGTAAACCAACGACAGGTGTGGTCCTCCAGACATTCTGGGGGTTGTGAGAGAGCGATGTGACCGCCAAAACATAAAAATATGGTGCTCTCTAAAAAGCGGTTACTATTACTGCTATTGCTCTCTTCAATATCATCGGTGAAAAATATTGGAGAGCAAGAGGATTAATGACTTTATTGTCAGAAA
Organism: Tenodera sinensis; assembly: GCA_030765045.1. Classification (NCBI taxonomy): domain Eukaryota; kingdom Metazoa; phylum Arthropoda; class Insecta; order Mantodea; family Mantidae; genus Tenodera; species Tenodera sinensis. Next base: position 102,859,446 of record CM060972.1, read on the forward strand.
TCCAGCATTAGCTAACAACAAGACTTTGAACGATAGTCAAATCTTTTAAAGCTTTGAGATCCCGTTATCTTTGCACCTTTAACATATAAAAAATGAACTATGTTCCATTTCACCAAAGTGAAAGTTTTCCGAAACTGACACACATAATAAGGAATATCTCCGACATGGTTCACTCTACCAAAAATTTATTCAGACATAAATTGTTTATTTTAGTGAGATCTACATTTTTTGTATATTAAGAATTTGTCTCTCTTACGGTTTACAAGTTATTCAAATGTCATTCAGAGTAAGCAGGACTACATAGGCTATAGCCAGAAAATTCAAAATATATACATTTCATTTGTAACACAAATATCTTAAACATATGGCATTTTAATCAAAATCATTAGAGGCATTTTCAAGAAAATCAAAATTTTTGAAAAATTTTCCATGTAAAGGGTAGTTTAGGGTGGGGCTATTTTCTTCAAAATCGTTGTGCCGCATCCTTGAAAGACATTAAACTTAAATACTAACTTTGGTTTTTAACTGACTTTTCGTTTTTGAGTTATGCTGTCCACAGACTGACACACACATACAAGGACCTTTTTCTAAAAGTGCTTTTTTTGGATTCAGGGGGTCTCAAAACATATATTTCCGGTGAAGTCTCGAAATCAAATTTTTGAGAGGAATACAATACTTACTTCTACTTACCATTAGAGAAAGTAAAAATGTAGTATAATATTAAAGTAGAACAAAAATTAGTAAGAACATAAGAAAATTAAAAAACAACAGTAGTTTCTTCCTTTCACTTTAAGTTTTAATACAGGGGAGATTTGGCATGAAAAATAATATGAATTCTCTATTAAAACAATGGGGAGTGGAAAGCTAGCATTGGAAGAGAGAATGTGTGTGTAGTGAGCTCCTAGAGTGGAAGGAAAAAGGGAATAAGGAACAATGGAAGTAAGCTTTGAAGTATGCAGAGGAAGGATTGGAACCTTCAACAGGCTAAAATGGAATGAGTTTAAAAGGAATCAAGCCATAGAAGAGAAGGCTAACATATTTCTTCTACTATGTATAATAGGCTCTCTGATGATAATTGGTGGAATCGAATTCAACCCTGGATCCAATGGGAATCAAGGTGTCATTTAGGAAATCCTGGTCAGAATAAGGAATATGGATGAAAGACTAGCAAACAAGCTGGATGGAGTGGAGAAAGAATTAACTGCAATTAAAGATGAAATAGACAAGGATATACAAAATATGAGATTAGAGGTGCAACATGTGAAAAGAAGAGTGGAGGTTTTGGAAGAAAGATATTGCAAGTTCAACTTGGTCATTGCAGTAGTGAAAGAAAGGATGGTGGTATGGCCCATACAAGAAGTTAGAGAGATCCTGGAAGGAAAACTTGAAATGGTACTACAGGGATGGGAAATTACTGAAGCCTTTAGGGTGGGAAGATCGAGAGGAACAAGAATGATAGCGGTGAGATTCACTTCTACGCAGTTTGTACACAAAGTGCTGAAGAGGGCAAAATAACTAAAAAGAACAGACATTTTTATTAATAGAGATTTATCGGTAGAACAGCATGCTTAGAAAAGGAAATTAATTCAACAAATGAAGACAGCCAGAATGGAAGGGAAAAGGGCTTTCATTTGGAATTTATGGCTTTGGATTGACGGGAGGACAGTGGTTGAACAAGAAAGAGAAATAAGGGACATTAGATCATGACAACAGTATATGACTCAGCCTGATTTCTCGGCGACCAGAGAGAGATAAGTTACACCGGCAGCAGCGGAAGTCCAAAGGGCAACCAGAGACCAGCTGAAGGAAAAAGACAGTCAAAGTATGATATGTCATCACAAGGGAACAGTTATGTAAAAAGGATTATGTCAGAAAAGAGTCAGGAAGATGACAGAGGGCATACATCAGGAATGAATGACTTGAAACAAACATGTTTCACCAAGGAGGGAGGAAGCACAATCAGCACGTGAATTGGCAGAAGGTGGAGCGAGAGTATGGTAAGCCAGTAGTGGGACAAAAGGAGAGGATAGTATTATATCAACACCCAACGGAAGCTTACTGGTTGTAGAAAACATTGCGGGTGCAAAAAAAAGATGGGAAGGGACTCAAACTATGGAGCAAGAGAATCTTAGAGAGATTTAGGAATAGAACCGACTCGCAAAAGGGAAGGGAGAAAGGGAGGAGGTTAGGATTCTGGAACTGCGAGGGGTTGAAAAAAAAATATGTTTAGGTATAGTGTATAATACACCTATCTCCTCGCAGTACCATAACCCCGACATGATTAAGTTTTTAGAAAGAGATATTGGGAGATCAAGTGAGAAATACAGAAGTATTAATAACGGGTGATTGTAATATCAGAATAGCAGAGGAAGATGTGAATATTGAGAGAGAGATGTTATCTGGAAGTGAATCAAGATCAAAAAGGGATTGTGTTAGGCATAGCAGAGATAAATGTGTAGACAAAGGAAGTAAAAAAAAATTCATTGAATTTTGTGAAGTGAATGTTCTAGATATTTGAAATGGTGAAGATGAAGTGGAGGAGTTCATTTTCATGAATATGAATGGGCAAAGTGTCATTGACCATATATTATGGCCAGTTAACATGGGGTGGGTATGCATTAAGGAGGAACAGAGAAATATTCAAATTAACATTAGAATCTAAGTATGGTCAAATTTGCCAACAGGGTATAACTTTATACTAAAGAGGTATGAAATATAGAGAGTAGCCAACATATTTAACATGTTATTGCAAAGAGCAGGAGATGGGGTAGTGAGGAGTTATTGTCAGTGATTACTAATTTTAAGATTTTGACTGTGTTGGACAGTTGTCTATACTTCAGTTGAACATATCTCTGTTGTCAACTATAATTTTAGCTGAAGTTCCTAGCTCAGGGGAAAACAATAGTATGTGAAAATGGAGCACTATAATTGGATACAAACATTAGCAAAAGTGATAAATAACAGCACACCTCAAAATGTAAATGTATGTAAGGAATCTTAAGAGGCTGCCCTATGAAAAAAGGGCCAGGGCCTGAGTTCAAGGGCAGTTCAAGATCTAAATGCTTTAGCACTCAGTAAATTCAATTCAATTAAAACAACAGCACTTTGATAGATATAATTTTACACACCTCAATCCTACTTTACATTAGATTGCAATTTCTGGCATACTCTTGGTATATGTGAATAACATGGCATTAAGGAAAATGCTTTCGTGCTAATTAAAAAGGTCATTTGTACCAACATAACATCTGCAGCTAAAGTAAGAAATTATTTTTAACTTCTGCATATCCATTTAGAGCTGATGGTTTGTTGAGCTGGGCGATAATAAGATTTCAAAGTGAAAATGCCGAAGTGGGATGTTATTGTAACAATAACTTTCCTCATTGACTTGGCCAGTTTTGAATGCACTTCCTGCATGACTTGGTCCATTCTGTTGTAGAACTCTAAATTCAATGACATGCAATATGCTGTCTCGGCCAGATTTGATGCACATTAATTTATCAACAGAAAGAGTACTTGTTCTACTTTCAGTTTATAATAAAAACTCAATTTTCAAAATTTTGTGACTTGGCTGGTTTTGATTCTAGACAATTCATATTCAGAATGTATAATAATTGCACTGTAACAGGTGTGACACTCCGATATAAACAAGTTATGCTTTCTTAAGAAAGCAAATAAAATATCAAAATATAAATTTGGTATTGAGGCAACTGAAACATTCTGCTTCCTTCATTTATCATATTATAAGCAGCATTGCCTAAATCGTAAGTTATTTCTCAATAATGTTGATAATGATCCATGAAATGTCCCAGCAAATTTTTTATGTAGGTGGAATTAAAAGTGTGTTTGAAGTCATCTTTTCACAATTTATTTTATTAGGCTTGTCTGTATTTAGTTCCCTTTTAATGAATAACAGTGTGGTTTGAAGTGAGGTATACAAGTCATACTTCTTTTATCATTCCAGTATTTTGCTGTTATCTTGCGAATTTAGATGGATGCTCTTGTGAAATTTATTCACTGCAATATCCTAACACATGTTAGAATGACATGGTACTTTAGCCAGTAGTAGTGACAGCTAAATGATTAAATTCTGCCCCAGTTGCCTTCTGAAGAACTTCTGGTGATGTGAAGATCCATTCTGCTCACTGTCATCTGAATTAAGCTTAAGTAATCCATTTTACTGATTCTGAATGTTAGTTCTTTCAAAGGTTTTGTTGTTACTACCAGCTGTCCTTTTCAGCCGGTGAATTTACTAATTCCTTAACTGAGTGAGGTGGCGCTGCACCAGGTCTCTGGTTTGGTCCCCAGTAAACATGCACTCTGACTTGGGTTTTTCTGTGGTTTCCCCTCCTCACTTACATGAATGCTGTGACACTTAATTACATACCATGGTTTCCTTTCCATCATTTCCTTTCATTCCATTTCCTTATCTTTCAGGTGTGCTTTCAGGCAAGTGGTGCTGGGCAGATGGCGCAGATGCTTGCACGTTGGTAACTGGTATTCTTGGTGCTAGGTGGCATTTGGGCAACTGGTATCCTCCTTGGGTAGGAATGCTTGTATGACACTGGACCTGAAGTGATGGTGGCTACTTGGCGGGGCGTGACGCCAGGATGAAGAGATCTCAGCACTTGTTAGTGACTTCCGCATGTAAGTGTGGCCCCTGTGGCACCCTGCGGTTCCCTCACCTCATTCCTGCCTCCTGGGGGTGGTAGCCACAATATGTCGAAGTGCACAAGTTGTTCTTTTCCGTGTATACCCTTTCCCCCCACGTTTTTTACTAATTCCTTCCCATGTGGGGCATTGTGTACTGGGTCCTTTGAATTACAATTGAGTTTATCAAATTATAAGATAAATTATAATTTTTTTTAAGGAATACTTTGCTGTATAATAGTGTACAAATAAAATTAACATGAAACATGCATTTGGATTGTTACCTGCTGGTAATCCCAATTGGTGTTTATTGTATTGTAGAAATGGGTTTCTTGTAGCAATCTCAGAGGATTGTAGAAACCTCTGGAATCTCTAGCTTATTATGAAGGATGATGATGTGAAAATATTAAGGTGCATTAGTTACAACTTACAGAGTTGTTTCGCAGAGTTTGTATTCTTCAGATTTATGATGAATCACAACCCTAGATTAAACAGCCATATTGCCATACAGGATGACAATGTTTTGTAGTGCAAAGCATGTGATGCTTTCTTTGATGAGATGGGCTTCAGAAGATGAATACAATATCTGATTTCTTGAACTAAATTTGTAATGTGGCCATTACATGTACATCTACTAATTAAAATTAAATTGAGATATCTAACAGTGGTCATCTCCTTAGCACCATGATAGTGCTGCTGCTTACCTGAGTTCGATTCCCGTTACTGGTATGGGGACTTTCTCCTGCTGGGAGACTTGTCCAGGGAGCATTTAGCTTTCCTACATAATGCAGAGGTACTTGAAATTATGAGTTGTTGTTACAGTTTATGTTGAATGTAAAGCATAAACAAATATTAAATAAATCTGGTCATTTAGGGTTTTTGCAACCAAAATAGTAATTCTTAGTACTGTTTGACTCCAAAACACGATATATGTGCATCACTTTAATACTTGGTTAGTCTTAGTTATGCTATATTTATCCACTTAAAGAGGTATAAAATGGATAAGCTTGCACTTCAATTACCATCAGTGACAACTTGTGTTTCTATACTGTTATGATGAACCAGAAAGTCAAATGAAACGAACAGGAGCCAACACAACATATGAATGAATAGCAACCACTTGTGGTCTTTCACTATGTAAAGCAGTGCTCTCCAATTTTCCTATGTGTTTGGCACTTTAACTCCTACCTAAGGAGGTGCAGGCACCATGACAACACCATTAGGGCAAGTACCCTTGTTTTGAGAGGAAAAGGAGAAAGCACTGGTTAGGCTAGTAATGTATACAGCTTTAGGTGTACAAACACATACATCATGGGTATTTACCAGGAAGATATTCAGAAGGAAATAATTTTGTCTTGAAATTTAAATTAATATTAGTAATCGTTGGAGTAAAAATTTGCTTATGAAGGGCCCTGCGTTGGACAGGGCTGATGGAAAGGGTCTTACAGAGTAATTGTTCCTAAGGTGGAGTATACCATAGATCACTATTGGAGACATCATCCGACAATATAGAGAATAAGACAGAACTGAATCTTTCTCAGAAACAGGACATCCACAGAAGCTGAGTGAGAAAGAGAGGAGGCTGCTTATGTGAAAGGCAATTATTAATCCTAAAACAAGTGCCCCAAAACTGGCGACTGAACTGCATCTGACAACTGGTAAAGATATGCAAAAATGCCTTAAGTGAATAAAACCAGCAGAATAAAGAGCTTGCAGTTCACTAAAGAATACTATACTAGAGATAGTATAGTATTGTAATTGTTATAACGTAATTTTTCCAGATGAAACTCTATTTTATGCATTTGATGTGTTTGATGCAAAGCCCAATACAGAATTGGACAGAAGGAATTTAGACTACAGTAAAACATAAAGGTAGCAATGTATGGGTATATATATCAGCAGATGGAGTGGGAAATTTGGTTTTCATTGAAAATACATGGACAAATATCAGTGTCTCAACATTCTCAGAGGAAATCTTCACCAATGTGCACAGAAACTAGGGATAAGAAAAGCTATCAAGATTGTGACCCAAAGCACAAGGTATATTGTTAGGAAATGATTGTTATATAATTGCACAAAAAACATACATCCCACAGAGTCCAGATGTTACCCCAATAGAGAATTTATTAAATGAGCTGAATAAAAGAATTAGAAATTCTCCCACCTCCTCTAAAGATCGTAAGAAAGAACCGCTAGAGGAATGGATTAAAATTGAGCCTGCCTGCACAAGCAAAATAATTTTGAATATAAAAATTAAGTCTGCTAAAAGTAATCAGGTAAAGGATACCCTATTAAGTATTAAATTCAACAGTGTGAAGAGAATACCTTTGTGTTAAATATGTATTTAAGTGAATTTAAAAATCCAGCAAGTACACTAAACTGTGTGTTTTTTTTTTACAATGATTGTTGTAGCTTAGAAGAATGATTTTTTTTATAATTTTAAAAATTAAGTCTTTTTTTAAATTTATCACTTAAATGCTTCATGCTCTTTTTAGGAAAGTAAAAGTTGGAGCCTGAGTTGAACTTTTACCAAATATTTTTAAGAGTAGCTTTGCTTATATAACATGTATTATTAATAGATCAGTTTTTACTATGTATTGTACATCTTCTGACAGCCAAATGTTTCATATAAATTAACACATTATGTATACTGTGTTTAAAAACAAGAATGTAGATTAAAAGATCTGTAAAGCATGAAAAATAAATATTTCATAGAAAACAATGCATTTATGTATAAGTGCTTCATATTTTTGTAATTTATATACTAGAACATTTTGTCAGACATTTCAAGAACTTTTATTCCATGTTATTAGAATATAGATCATGGAGTGATACATTCACAATCAATTGTTCTGCAGTAATGGATTTTGTTGTTGCCGTTCTTTTGTTTTATGTAAACTGAACCAGTTTAAAAGATGCTCTGTTGTTTTTTGAATTCCAACATGCTATGTTATAAAATTAAACATTTGTACCTACATGATATCTTCAGGTAAGCATGGATATGAAAAATCATTTCCATAATCACTCATAATTAGCAAATGCATTGAAACTGACATAGTACCATATTTTATTAACATCATTCATGTTTTTAGCCATTACTTAATTTTGCTATGAAAATATTGATACATATTATTTATATTTCCTTGAAGTTTTTCTTATTAATATATTTTCTGTACTTAGTATTATAACTAATTTTATGTAATTTTAAATTATTTAGAAAACATTAATTGTATAGTTATGCTTTGTCCTCTTGGCAACCCTCAAATGAGGAAGCATTTAAAATAAATCAGTAATACAATTAGGCATTTTACATGCCTATTTTGTTGGAACCATATTAGTTTTTGGATATAATTTATCTTTTATGCAATTTTAAATAAGTGTAATGCATTACACTGGAAGCTTAAAGATTGCTACATATAGGTTAAACTTGTGATGAATTGCATTATTTTCAGCATAATTGAAAATTATTTGGAACCAGCGTGACATAGACATATATTTCAATATATGAAACATTCAATAAATATTATTCTAATTCACATAAAGTAACAAATAATAAAAAGGAACGTAAAGAATTTAAAGATTTGAAACAAGAAAGAGAATGTGATCCTAACACTCAGTGCAATATTTTTTTCAAAATTTTAATATGCAAGAACTGAACATTGCAATAAATAATCTAAAAAAACAAAAAGTCTCCTGAACCAGATCACATACACCCAGAGTTCATAAAAAACCTTGGAAAAACAGCAAAACAACAACTACTGAAACTCTACAATCTATCCTGGAAAGCCACTGTACCTGCTGAATGGCGAAAAGCAATAATTGTCCCACTCTTGAAGAAAGACAAAACAGCATCAGAAATAAAAAATTATAGACCAATAGCTCTTATTAGCATAATAACAAAAGTGATGGAAAGAATGGTGTCAAACAGGTTAAATTGGTTTCTAGAATCACAAAATTTAATATCCCCATGTCAAGCTGGATTCAAAGAGTTCCACTCTACAAATGAACAAGTCTTACTTCTCAGTCAAGAAATCAAAGACTCCTTCAATAGAAAAGAAGATAATTTATCAGATTTTATTGATTTCCAAAGTGCATATGATTCTATATGCAGAACAAAACTACTAAAGAAAGTAAAAAAAAAATAGGGATACAAGGTCCAATGTTTTCATGGTTATGTCATTTCCTAACACAACGCTTTATTGCAACCAGATATGGAAGAAATATATCTTTGTTTATTGTTTATTAGCCCATAGACAATTATACAAATTGTTTCGAGCATCATCAAACTACAAATACAACAAAACAAAAATTACAAAAAGACTTAAGATAATCATATTCTATGAAATACCACTAAGTAGAGTCATATACAGCATATTTACAATTCCTCTATACAGTATAAACATTTTCCTATAAGATATTTCCTTAGTTCTTTTTTAAATACAAACAAGTACACTGTGGCTTAACACAAGGCGCAGTGCTCAGCACAACACTTTTTAATATATTTATTAAAGATCTGCCACAACAAATACAAGAATCAGGTGTGAAGTGTGCACTATTTGCTGATGACTTAGTAATGTGGACTTCAAAACCAAAAAGCAAAAGTACAGAACTAGAAAAAACCATGCAACAATCCTTAACCAACTAACAAAGGTGGATCAAAGAAAATTTAATGATTGTTAATACAACAAAATCAAACTACCAAATATTTTCACTAAGAAAAAAACCACTAAAAATAATATTAAATTTTGAGGGTCAACATTTACCAGAAACAAAGGAAGCAAAGTATTTAGGAGTTACATTTGATACCAAAACTTACATGGACCAAACAAATAGAAAATATAATACAAAGAAGAGAAAGGTGCCTTTCACTATTAAAACGTCTAACAGGAATGAAGTGGGGATGTTCCAGAGCAACTCTTAACACAACATACAGTGTATATATAAAGTCATTATTTACTTACTGCAGCGAAGTTCTTGTAACAGCAAACACAAAAAAAAATTCAAATCTTTCAAAACCAAAGTCTGAGATTAATCACAGGTGCTATCAAAACCACACCAATAGCAGCTATGGAAATACTAACCAACCAATACCACATTGAATATGAAATAGAAAAGCGGCTCTTATTCAACACGAAAAGTTGATCAGACTCCCATTCAATACATGGCACAAGAGAAATTTTACACATACACTAAAGACTCAGCAGAGCTTTCTTTCCAAAATTCAAGACATCAGGAACAATGTACACCTTCCTAATTCAAAAACTTCATATCTAAAGTTAATCCGACACAAACATTAGACATCACATATTATTTACACCTGACAGAAGAAGTTAAGAAAAGTGATACTCCAACTAGTGTTCTAAAATTATTGGCATTAGAGACAATCCATACTAGATTTCCAGAACATGAATGGCTCCATATTTATACTGATGGATCATTGATATCAAACCAAGATGGAGCAGGTGCTGGAGTCACATGTCACCTCTTTTCCTATTACAAATCTTTTAAGTTATGGAACTATTAACTTTGATGGAGAAATTGAAGCAATTCGAATGGCCCTACAAAATCTTTTGTACAGAATTTCACATTTTCAGCAAGCAGTTATTCTCTCAGATTCCAGGGCAGCAATTACTTCCAAGTTGTCACCAAAAAACCAAACAATTATAAAATGTTGGAAAATCCTTACCCATCTAACAGCACTTCTAAAACACTTAGTCTTCCAATGGATACCAGCTCACTGTGGACTGAGTGGTAATGAGAAAGCTGATTTTCTTGCAAAAAAGGGTACCAGCGGTGTACAAAAATCTATAGTTAATCTACCATTTTAGGCAGCTAAAAGATTAGTCAACTCTGAATTCAAAAAAATTATTGCAAAATATTACTATGAAAAATCAAAGAATAAAAGATGGGAACTACCAAACATTCAAACAGTGATTCCTGAGTATCCTCGAAAAACAGCAGTTGCAACCTTCAGGTTGATTACAGGACATGATTGTCTGGCAAAACATGTAAACAGAATTGGGATATATTCTTCACCACTCTGTCCTCTATGTGATCTGCAAGAGGAAATGGATCGAGACCACCTTCAAATATGTTCGACCACTTCTAGTGCCCCATCCATCAGTGAAAAATATTGGAGAGCAAGAGGATAAATGACTTCATTGTCAGAAATCCAGCATTAACTAACAACATATTTCAATATAGGGTAAACAGAGTTAGAACATCTATATATATTAAAAGTTGAACATTTAGTTATTAAGATACCTAAACCAAACATCTCTAATTCAGTGAATAAATGCATATGGGCAAAAGGCAAAGGATGCCCTTCAGGCTTCAGCAGATAGCAGTGAAACCACTGGGTTGTCTCATTTTTAGATTTGATAAGATAACGTCTCAAACTTGAGAATTGAAAAGTCTCCCTTAGCTCAAACTCTCACTCACCAGTTAATACAAATTTTAACCATTTTTGTATCTAAGAAAATATTCTGAATAAACTTAGTATAAGAAAGCAAAGTTGACACTGAAGAGAACTGTTAAAAGATTTCACGTGAGCTTTTCAAACAATGGGATGACAAAGTAGACATGTAAGTGGTACCTAATTAATTGAATATCACTTGCTGTGATATAAGGGTAGCATATCTCTCACATTCAGGAGGTCCTGAGTTTGAATCTTGGTCAGGATGAGTTACCCAAATAAGGTTTTTGTGGGGGTTTTCCCTTATCCTGAGAAGCTGAATGTTGGGCAACTTAAAGCTCTACGGATCCCGAACTCATTTGAGCATCATTTTACCCATTTCATTCGTCATCTGATATTACCTAACTGGTTAAAGGATGCCAAACATAAGCATAAAAGAATAAAGAAAAACAGAAAAAATGCATGTATTATTGCAGATCTAAAAGTGCACTCATGTAACATAGATGAATGAGCTGGTGATATAATATCAGTGATGATAGTGGTGCAAATTTGCTGCGGTCAGTGTTGTGAGTATTCCTGTTCTCTCTGGCCAGAGCCATCAATGTGGGACAAGGAGGAAGCTAGTGTTTAGTCTACTAAAGTAAGAGCAGATTTAAAGTTTATTATGACATATGTTCTTCTATGTCCATGTCTCTTCTTGTTTTCGTACAAATTATTTGAGCACTATGGCAGATTAGGGTCTTCTATGTCAGAGGACTAATAACATATGTAGGTGATTCTTTTTCCTTTAGCTTTATTCTATTTGTGATTTCTGTCTTCCTCACAACTAAGGGTGTTAATACTAATTGCACTCTCTGTTGCATAACATTCATGCATGGCTGTGATTACAGTCATCATAACAAATATTTATGCAAATCTTGCTGTGATATCCCATTGCTGCCAGTTTTGTAGTTTTTAGATTGTCTCTTTCATCCATAAATGTAAATAAAATCATTGAATTACTATTAGATAAAGCACATAATAATATAACGACAGTTTTGCTATGAAACTCCTTATATAAAATAACATACCTAACTCCTGAAAGGGAACAGGAATGATGTAGTTATACAAAGGACTTAAATGGTAGAACCAAAGTTATTAACTTTTGGAAGGTGTATTGGCAAAAATGTATACATTTGCCCTTATCACAAAGCAAATAATATTCACCATAAACAGCTGAAGGTTATAATTCTATATCGTAGTAAGGGTAAATCTTTTGTGATGGTTCCAATTGGCATTAAGATTCTATGATTATTTTCCCGGGGTTGATTTGATTGCCTGTTAAGGGATGGCATCAATCAATTTTGTGTGTTTTAAGGCAAACTGTTTTAGAACTTAGCAAAAAATGTTCCAACTTTTCTTAGGGTTTGCATTAATAAACCTATCGTTTCCATAACACAAAATATTATGTTTTCTGTTTATTTGGTGTCATATAGGATGTCTATTGTCCTTAGGAAATGCTTAGATAACTTTAGTACAACTAGCAATAGATATTCCTCCGTATTGCTTTTTCTATTGTGAAATCAGTTATAAATGAACAGGCCATGAAATGCTGTTGTAATTAAGCTGTCTTTCTTAACTTTCCCCACCTCGCAGAGTATATCCCTGCAATTATGAAGTTATTTTTTTTTTTTGGGGGGGGGGGGCGTAATTAAGCATACGTGTTGTTATCTGCATGGAACCAATTAGACAGGGCGTTATCATTCCGTTGTTTTTTCATTCAACACCAAAGGTATATTTGAACAAACCATAAATACATCCTTCCGGAAATAAGAATAATAATTTTTGCTTTTATAGTGATATTTTGCAAAAGTGTCATTTCAATATATTTGTTTGTAAAACAGAAAGTTTTCTTATTTAACCCTCATATACCAAGCTGTTTCTATTTCTGATATTTAGCATGCTACTTAAAACAGCTGGCGCCTTGCGCCAATCACAAGTTGAGCTGCAGTCACATGATAAGCACAGTATCGTATTTGTAGGAATGCCTTGTCATCGGTAATTGTAAAGGAAAGATATTTTCTTGTTTGTCGGGTGTTCAGTTGTTGTCCGTTAATCAGTTTATTAACAATAAAACATATATTTATAGCGAGTTCAAGATTGTATTGATCATTAAGGGACATTTAGTCAACGAAGGTAAGTAAATGACCAGAAAGACGCCATTTTCTTGTGGAGTAGCTATCTTGATTGGTGGAGTTCTGGGTGTACTTGTAGCTGATTCTGCAGGCTGGAAGTATTTGCACATATCTCTCATTAAAATTAATTAATGGAGATAGAAATTTACAGGAATAAGTTTTTATTAGGTATGATGTAAAAGTTGGTAGTTGTAGTTTTACATTTGAGTTTAAGTGGCCAAGAAACGTACATTATGCAATAGTCCATGAAAGCTTCTAAATTAATTTAGTCTATGAAATGCACTATGCTGCAGAACGTACATATATAAATATCATGTGAACACAACTAATTTTGCGCCATAAGCATACTAACGCAGTACATCACTTCGTGTGGTAGCAGAAGCAGAAACAAACCGCAGCCTATCCTTAGGATTAATGCAATATTATGGCCAGCCATTTATACTCATGCCTCGAAGTTCGGTTCTTCTTTTAATCACCAATGTTAGTAAGCTCTGTTGTTTTATTTTAGTTTCACATATGTCAACATAAACTAGAAATAGACTTACTGACCTCGGCATGCCGTTGCAATGTTTTCTTAAACCACTTATACTGCTATTTTCAACTAACCCCAACATATATTTCTGTAGTGAACTAGAGCTTTGTGTAAGTTACCCAAAGTAAAGCAGGAGTTTCACAGGCCTAGTTTATAAAATCACCTTGGTTTTATTATTTGAGGCACTAATCCTTCAGTATGTCCATTTAAGATATATTCCTTTTTGAGTCTGCAGATCCTACCTGTACAGTTCAGCACTTCAACGGCTTTGGAAAACTCCAATTTGAATTTTGTAAATTTTCATCTCTGAGGAATAAGGCTCTCATTTTTCATATCTTCCCAAAGCAGTTTACTGTAAAATTGTCTTTTGTATTCAATCATTTTTGTTGTTGCTGCAGTGATATCTAATATTCAGAACATTTTGATTTCAAGTGTGATGTATTCTGTTTTTCATAAGATTTATCCATATGTTTTTTGTCATAGGTAATCATTCTCAAATTTTCTGCTGCTCTCGTCTGCAACTTTCACTAGAAGCAATTTTAGATGTGGTTCCAGTTCCATATAATTAATAGTACTAAAGTTCTGCATGACTTCAGAAAGACTTACGTTAGCGATTTCAGGTTAGGTATATATCAATACTGAGTTACTATTCCTACCATGAGCATAATAGCAGTATATCTCATGTTGATTTTAATTCATTACTTAGCTGCTTTAAAACTGCATAATGGTTTTGCTGCTATCATGGAATAAAATGTGTTTATCTCTGATATCTTAATAAGGAATATAATTACATTATTTCACAAAGTGTTGTAACATTTTTAATATGTTCTTTGTGATTTTGTTGCTTGAAAAGTACTGTAGTTGGGTATACAAAGGAATCTTTTACATTTTCATCTTCTGTAATAATAGGATTCTTATTTACAGTCTCAGCAAGGAAAATCTTGAGGCAAAATCAGTTACATTACAAAAATGTAGCAAAGATGCTTGCAATGTTAGGATAAATATCATCTATCTTTGCTCATAAAGAGTAGGCTGTTTTATTTGGCTAGTATATAGATGTGCGAAAGGAAATGAATTCAGAAGTTTAATAGTTTCTTGTTTTTGTACATTAAAGAATGTACAGACAGCATTGATTTTCACATGGATAAATTTTTCAATATCAAATATTACACACCAGAAGAGAGGGAAACTAAAATCAATTACTGGCACCACTAGCACTTTCTAATTACCTAGCTGCTGGTGCTAGGGAAGGGTTGAAATTTGAAAGTAAATGAAACGAATACCCAATTGGAATCAAGAGTCCATTAGTTTTAAGTTTTGTGTAATCAGCCTGGTCATCAGGTAAACTGACCACTTGGAAAGGTAGAGGACTGCTAGGTGAAGTCCTTTTGGAGATTCATAATGCATTGCCCTGGTGTTTTACTTGGGTGGGATATTTTATTTTGAAACATGTATATGAATACAAATTACTAGTTGAAAGGCAAGAGATATATTTCATTTCCTTTGTATAGGCAGCAATGATTCTACTTCCAGTTCATGCTTCAGCAACCTGCAGTTAAGGTATGCAAGTAGAACTGTGTGTGAGAGAGAGAGATTAGCAGAGCTCTAAAATATGTTTGTATTGAAATTTAATATTTTCCGAAGACACAAGAGGAAGTTTTTAAGAAAATTCCCCCCCTCCCCCTTAAACCAAGCAGAAAACATCTATCATCATCTCAAAAATGGCTACTGTGTGTTTAAAAACACCGACAGTAAGTTTGTTGGCATAAATAAATAATAATTACCATCTGAAGGTTATTTAATCCTGGGACATAAAGTACTTACAATAGTAAGTCACCATTTAGGGTAATTTGTCTCTGATGTGAGACTGCCTTTGTGGTTTACCAGGAGAAATATGAACTGGTTTGAGAATTTAATGCCATTCTGGCAGTTTGTCACAATAGCTCAGTGGTAGAGCAGCCGCCCGGTAAGCGGAAGGTCTGTGGTTCAAATCCCAGTTGTGGCATTGAATTTTTAAGTTCCAGTTCTACCTCTCAATCATAGACTGTTAAGTTTCTTCTATTTCCCTTGTACCCACAACAAAGTGTGTAATTAAATTACTTCTGCAAATTCTTCTCAGTTATAATGAAGTAGATAGAAAAATAGCTTTCACAGGAATAATTTGAAGAAGGTATATATAAATTATAGTGAGTAAAGAAAATCATGTGAGTGTAACTGATGAAAATATTTTTTTTTTCATTTCAAATTACTTTTTAAATTGTACACCAAAATGCTGTGTGCTGTACAATTTTTTGATGCATTCACCAACACATGTGTCTCTAAAGAAATTTTATGAGTTCTTGCACAAAACCACTTAAAGTAGCGAACTGTGTAGCAACAAAAAAGGATAAAAGTCTTGGTTACAAGAGCCTGACTTCACTGCACAGGTAAACATGGGCATCAGTAGTCAGTTCGTTCTGATGTGGTACACCTTGCACTCACTTTAGCAACATCTATATTTTTGCATGTGCCAGTGTTTTGTTTTCTTTTGCTTTCCTTATTGCTTCAAGAATTAAATGAACAGTGAACTTAAACAGTTCTGTATGATTTGCAGCTGTAAATTGATGCGAGACCTGACTACAGTAAAACACATCTGAAATCTTAGTTACAACCTGGGTATGAGTTGTTTGTTTTGTTTGGAGCATCTTGCAACGTGTGGAGATCAGGAATATTGAACTTATCATGCAGCACATGATACATGCCTACACCAATACATGTAATGAAAACATAAACAACCATCACCAAAGGTTTAATATTTAGATTACACCAGAAGTGCACATTTTTAAATCCTTGGAATGCAAAAAACTTGCATATGATTAATCAAAGCTTAACTGGAAGAGTGTTTTGGATAATTACCTAGCTTATTTAACCTGAGTATTTTCCTGGGATGTTCCATGAATTTCAAGAAAATTTCCTTACCTTTTATAGCTCATGCATTTGATTTTGAACTGATCTTCAACCAGAGGACAGTTGGCGAGCCGGGATCTCGTCTCTCTCCTATCACCTGTATTATGCGATCCTATCTCTCGTTTTACTTGATGCAATGTAGTGTGTAAATCGTCTGCCCCCCTCGATTTCCCTGTGTTGACATGTATGAAATAAACAGTCCAGTGTACTTGAGGGAGTGATAGCATCACAATAAGATAACACTACTACTGAAGGCAGGTAAGTGACTCACATCAAAGCTTACATATGAATATTTCAGTGTTTTAAAACGATGGTACGAGCTATACATGGAAAAATGTTTCTTTAATTTTCTCAAAGACACTGATTAAACAGCACACATTTTAAGAGATTTACATGACAAAATTTATGTCTTGAATTTCCTGCAAATGGCCTGTACCTCTTAATTGTGAATGAAATTTGTTCAATTTTTTAAGAGTTGTAAAGCATAACAGACAGCACTTGCTATGTAAATTGTGTAGTTCTTGTTACACAATATGTCAAATATACAATTTTCGAGATATTCTTTGCTAATTTGACTTGTTCAGGCCCCTTCTAACCCCTTTATGCCACAGTGAAATGTATAAGTATATTTCTACAAATGTTTATCCAGATTAGGAAGTAGATTGCAGTATACTTAAGCTTGTGTAGCGTGGTTAGGAAAAGTAATGTGAATGTAAGACAACAGATTTTAGAGATTTGATTTTGCCTCCTGTATCCTCGTACCTGGAACTACTAACTGGCCTGTGCAACTCCTGCATGCAACATAACCAGATCAGTAGTGATTCATGTACTATCTTAAGTACGGTTGGGTTTCCTACAAGCATTGGTGCTAATTTGTTGTGTTCTCAATTTTTCTATGATCCAGCTAGAATGTAGCTATTTATTCATTAGATCAAGGTTAGGCATTGGGGATTTTATATACAGGGTCTGATATTGCAACAGGAGTTGGGATTGGTCAAAACTAATAAATAGGAATTAATGTTCCTATAAACATATGTCCGGAAACAAATACTTAAGAGATGAGCCATTTTAGAAAAATGTGCAATGTATGCATATTCTCAAAAGGTTTGTTATACACCTAGGTCTTTAAATTTCCCCATAGCCAGAAACAATGAATTGAAGTCCAGCAAATCAGGTGGCCATACTACTGAATCTCCTCGACCAATCCATTGTCCATGAAATGTTTGGTACTAGTATTGTTGCATGATGCATACAAAATGGGAGAGGTGTCCCATCATGCATAAACCACGTGTCATCTTTATACAAGTACAACTCCTCCAAAAGCACGGGTAACGCATGGCGCAGGTATCAATGATACACAGCACCTGTTAATCTGCCCAGTAAAACGTATGGTCCTAGGAGTCTGTCAAGCACAACTCCTGTTGTGACTAAAGTGACTCTGATACTTAAACCAAACATTTAATCTACAATGGATTGGTCGAGGAGGTCTAGTAGCATGGCCTTTGCATTTGGCGGATCTCAAACCACTGGATTTTTGGCTATGGGGACATTTAAAGACATTCGTGTATGCCAAATCCATAAAAAATGTGGATATGTTGCAAATTTTTGTAAGATGGCTCATATCTCAACACCTATTTGTTTCTGGACATACGTTTATGGGAAGATTAAATTTTGTTTTGACTAATCCTGACTTCTGTTGCAATATTTGGCACTTCTTTTAAACACCTTTATACATAGAGGTTTAATATAAATTGAAGTAAACAAAAACAAAATAGTTTTCCCTTTAGGGGAACAAATACATAATGTAGCAATAAGCCTAAGTGAGTGTAATAATTCTACTAAAAATGTAACTTCCCTGTTCTACCCTATTGTGGCATCAGGGGTTTATCTCAGATCTTCCGAGGTGGAGGTAGGGATTGGGCATTTCCTCCCAACCTTGAAAGGTTTTTGTTTTCCCACCAATATTCAGGTGGCTGTTTGGATTGGTTTTCCACTGGGCTGTGGGGTTGCCATTTCCCTATGCCTAAGTGATTATTCACTTAATGAAACAGTATGAATATTGAAAATGTAGAAACGGAATCTCAGGGAAGGAACAAAACTAGAAAATAAATTGTTAATATGATAGGCCTAAATGGAAATATTTCTGAAATACACCCTATGGAATTTGACAAAATGCTGTATAAAAAGAGCAGCTGCCCTGTAGCTCAGTTGGTAGAGCAACCTGCCTGTTGTGCAAGAACTCCCAGTGGGAATTTTGCTTTAACTAGGATTATCCCTCATCCTCCCCAGAGTCTGCAAGTATGAAAGGGAGTGCAAGTGTAATGTAATAAGTTAATCCAAAGTAATAGCTCAAAAAATGCTTAAGCAGTGAACACCATTGTTGTTGAGCAATTGTTCCAAAAGGCTAAAAGCAGCTGGTATGACCTTCAGTGTTAAAGGTGACATATAAATGGAACAATAAGAAATTTGTTGTATTGCACTCACATGACTTTCTGTACTCTTGTACTAACCATTCTTGCAAACTCCTATTCCTTTATCTTCGTGTTGAGATATACATTTGCAGAAATTATCTTTCTGTTTATTTTCTTGTAGGTGCAAGGGGAATGTGGGAATACAGTAGACTTTGAGCAAGTAAAATCTTTTCAAGTTTTGAGTTTTCATTTTCTTTGCACGGTTAAGATATAACAAATTAATAACAATGTTCCATTTGTCAAAACTTTTCCAAAACTCTCAGAAATAACAAAGAATATCTCTGAAATGGCTCACTCTACAAAAAAATTTATTCGGACATAAGTTGTGTGTTTTAGCAAGATCTGCATTTTTTAATAGTAAGATTTGGTCTATCTCTTACTATTTATCAGTTATGCAGAAGTCATCTAGAGTAAACACAACTACATAGGCTATAGCCAGAAAATTCAAAATATGCATTTCATTTATCATAAAAATATCTTGTACATATGCCATTTTAATCAAAATCTTTTTGAGAATATAAAAATTTTCCATGTAAAGGGTAGTTTAAGGTGTGTTGCATCCTTGAAATATTTTTACCTGACTTTTCATTTTTGAGTTATGCTGTCCACAGACTGGACACAAATATTTCCTAAATTCTGAATTTGACTCTGAAAATGTGAAGTCATTCACAGCTATGTATAATTTTACTACCTAAGGTATTGTAGGAGGGATTGGCCCATAAATTATGGGAAAAAGAAATCCTTGAAATGTCCAGAGTTGAGGGTAATAAAATTAAATAAAAAATAAAATAGTCAATGATTTGAGAGAGTATGTGTTTGTACAGCCATGAAAAAATGATTGAGTGCATTAGAGTAGAAAATTTTTAAGTTCCACATCGCACGACAGCACTTTTTACATGAGTCGATATTCCAACAATCAACTGGGTTTATTTATAATCTCTGACCAAATGTTATATATCTGACACTCAGGCTGTATCTTGAATTATCATTCACATTTGTATACATACTAGCAAATACAAATGCGAGTGATGATTCAAGATACAGCCGATAGACGATAACATATGCATCAGAGACTATAAATAAACATAACTGCATTTTGGAATATCAACTGGTATAAACTGTGCTGCCACATGTCGTGGAACTAAAATATTCTGCTCTGCCAATGCGCTCAATCATTTTTTCCATGGCTGTACATAATTAAATTGTGACCTTCAGATCACAATTACGAGGGGTTTTCAGAAATGGTTTAGAATTGTGTTCCTTAAATACCACTCCATCTATGGGCAGATCTCTTGTAGGATGATGAACTGAAGCTAGTACATCATGCAGACACTAGATGGTAGTTGTGAAGATAGTTTATAGTGAAAGAACAGCACTTGTTTGTTGTTAAGTAGAGAAAGCCATGAATAAGATGGAAGGTGACTATCATGGACAAAGATGGATTGTGAAGTTTTTGTGGAAGGAAGGAGTTGAGAAAGGTTTGTGCACATTGCATTCCACAGTACTTGACACAGGTCCAGAAGGAGAACAGAATTGTTGACTATTGGAAATGGAGAATGAAAGACCATATTTTTTTAAGAAACTGATGACGAATCACTTTCATATATCTGAGAAGAAAGTCTTTGTTCAATAACATAAAGGATACACTGCAAGGTAAAATTATGGCAGCAATTAGCAATTGCAGGCAGATGTCCACGAGTGATGCATAATACCATTAAGCAATGGTACCTACCATGACTTAAGAAGTTCCCAAGAAAGTTGTAGCAGTGTATTGATGGTGGGGAGTATATTGAGACATTGCATGTATGTTGAATAAATTTAATTAATAAATAAGGTATGAAAAACTATTATTGTAATTCATTTCTGAACATACTTCCTATTTCCTCAGAGGGTACTTTTATATGGAGTATTCTGCCAGGTTGAATTCAAAGAGAAGTCTTTACAATGTCAAACATGCTTGTTTTTTGATCATGCTGAAAAATACTGTACTAATGAACCAAATTGTATGAACTGTTAAGAGAATCACCACCGTTATTCATTATGCAAAATTGGAATCATTAACATGTTTTTTTAACTGTGACAATCCTAACAAAGCTATTAACAAACTTCGGTTTAGATATAATTTTGAAGAGGTTTGTGATAAGGTAAGGAGCCCGATAATCTTGAGGGGAAACATCTATAAAAGAGAGAAATTCTTATGCTGACAGGAGCAGAATGGGATGTAAAACCACCCCCCCCCCCCCAAAAAAAAAAAAGAAAGAAAGAAAGAAAATGATATAGACAGAAGTAAGCTGATATATAATATTCTGTTCTAAGTTACTTATGTCGCATTACATCCTAACAGTTAATGAGAGTTGAAGAAAGATCCAAGACATTTATATTCAGAAGTGCAAAATCTCTTGGATTCACCAAAACAAAAGAAAAAAATAACGAAAATTGCCTAATAGCAAAACAAAAATCTTTAAATTATGTAGAAATAGATGAACATGTAGGACAATTCATTAGAACACAATTAAACTTGGAAGTTTCTCTGGTTAAGGAAATTCCTTCAATTGACATGGAAGAGATTATCCTGACACTATCCCTGTTAGATATAGCTGTGGAATGCTAATATTCAGCTAATATTCAGTGGTGCCTTGGCTGAGCAGTTAGACCCTTCGCCTACCACCTAGGCGGCCCAGGGACCTGCGTGTGGTATTCGTGGTGGACAAAGTGGCATCTGGGCGGATTTCCTCTGATTTCCCCTGCCATTCATTCCACCATTTGCTCCATTATCACCTTTCCAATCATCCATTCCACCTGCATGTCATATCATCCTCTTCCTCACTATCATACCTGGTGCTTGGCTGACCACCCACTTCCAGGTCTTCACACTGTCCGGTCCATAGGTTCCTCTGCTATCAGACGGAGGTCTGACTCTAGACACTGGGTTGTAAAAGGGGAGGGTAATCAGGTAAAGAAGAAGAATGCTAGTATTTCTAACAAAGAATTTGAAGTCCTGTTAAATAAAGAACAGTATAATGTTATTCTAATTACTGAATCTTGGTTAAAATCTAATCAGAAACTGCAAGATTATGAGACTTGATAGACCCATGAGGCTTGTTGTGAAGACTGCATAACTGGCCAGGAGGGATCAGGGTGCCCACGTCCCACTCTCCAGTACCACATCCCACTCATGACACCTGTAGTGGGCAGAGGTGGGGAATGCAGCGGCTGGTTGGTAGGCCTTGGTCTGAAAGGGCTGTTGCACCATGGGAGTTATACCTACGGGGGGAGGAAGCATTTTATTAGAAATAAGAAAAGGCATTCTATTAATTATGAGCAAATAAATCTTATTATGGTTGAAGGAATGTCATTGAAACTTGGATATTTAAAAAAAGTTATTTGCAAACCTCCAAATTCTGCTGAGGCACTAGAGTTTTGGAAAAATTGACTTCAATTTAAACAGAGAAGAATTTTTATTTGTGATTTCAATATAATTACTCCTATAGGTGATAGTGTTATAAAAAAAATTTCAGAACTCTTTGGTCAACTGGCTTACAAAATCATTTGTGTGTGTTAATGATGGCACTCTGATGAGAGTGGGAAAATTAAATCAAATAGATTTTGTGCCTTATTTAATTATTGCCTCAATAACTTTTTAACAAAACCATGGTTTCCATCATATTGGATTCATTAGGTACTGATCATAGCTCCATCAATATATAAATGATTTGTATTTCACTAACCATCAATAAAACTTTTAGAAAGCACCATAACAAATTTAAGAATGTGTTACTTGCATTGCCATATGGCAACACTAGGCGTCAGTGGTCTACATTCAGCAACAGATGGCCTGTACTCTTTAGAAATTTATATTATGAGATAGCATCATTTTTGTTTTGATATTTTGTGTGACAACATCAAAGTCTGAAGAGTAAATAAGTATACCTAAGAAATTTTGTTACCAACAAAAGCTAATTATAATTAAAAATAATGTGTAAATTATTTAATTCAGAGAGTACAGGTCATCTAGAAGCCTCTGAAGCTCTATGCTAATGGACTGGAACAAGGTGGTAGTAAACACAAAGAAGCATTTAGCAATACTATTAAGTCATTAGAAACTGACAATGTTATACAGGGTGCTATTAAATGAATCACTGGTGCATACTTTATGTATCAATTCCTTTTCATTATATTAATTGTATAGGAGCCTTATGAGGTATTGACACAAGTATAAAATGAACAATAAACAGTTCAGAAATGGATGAAAGAAGACCCGATTAGCTACTATGATCCATAAAGGCCTGTGAATATGTAGATAAGTCCAGGACATTAAACTACAGTAGAGATAATCGAAAACTGTGTTAACACAGACTGTTAAAAGTTGAGGAAACATATTTTAAACTGGTAAAATGATTGTAAGCATGGTCAAAGATGTGAAAAAAGGTACTATATTATCAAATGAAAAAATGACATACATACAAATAAAAATACAAAATTAAAAGCAAAGAACTTACAGTACATTAGTATATACATATTCCAGTTTATAAAAATATATTTCAGGAAGCCTATGAGCTTTTCTGTTTAACGGAACTCTCTCACTTCCCTATATTTCTTTGTGCGCTGTTCCTATTTTTGCGCTACATACTTTGTGCAGTACACTTCATAAAACGGGACCTCAGTTGGAATTTGGATAACCACGACTCTACTGTAGTTACATAATTCACCTGATATTAGCTAAACCAATTCCTGGGCTACAAGCCTGGGAATTTGTTTGGCTAATAACATAGGTAGTGAAAGGTGGGTGCTCTAACCATTAAGCTACTGTGACACCTGCCTGGTAAGTGTAGGGTCTGTGGTTCAAATCCCAGCTGTGGCAGTTTTTTAGTTTGGATTCTACCTCTCAAACATTGCCCGCACACAGCTATTTAATCCCAGGACATAAAGTACTTACAATAGCAAGTCACCATTGGGATAGTTGTTTCTGATGTGAGACTGGCTTTGTGGTTTGCTGGGAAAAATATGAATCGGTTGGAAAATACAATGTCATTCTGGCAGGCTGTCACAGTAGCTTAATGGTTAGAGCACCCACCTGATGGTCTGTTCAAATCCCAGCTGTGGCTATGAGTTTTCCAATTCCGATTCTACCTCTCAGAAAAAACTTGTCTGTTACAGTAATTAGAATGATCAAAAAACATTACTCAATGGAGTTATATTACAAAAGTAATTTGTAAATGTTGGGAGCTCTACACATAACTGGCCTTGGTATGGAATGTTTGAGAACAGTCCAGCGTACACATTGGGTAGGAGTGTGTAGTCTCCTTCCTTTTCCACCTCGCTGTGAACATTGCCCATCCCATCGCAAGAGTAATATATGGAACCGTGAGCATAGCTTACAGACCAGAAAGTGTTTAACAAAATATTCTTTTAGCGCTTATCCTACACCACACCAGGGTTGCCAGGTCTACTGATTTTGTAGATCTGCTTTTTTGCAAATCTATTGATCTACTGCTAAAAACTGAACGCACTTCAAAAACTCCTACTTTTTATGCATTTTCCACTTTTAAACACTATTTAACTTATCATATTTGCTCTTCCAAAAAATATTTTCAGCCAAGGTATTTCCCTCATGTATAAAAGTAAAATATTAATATAATCAGCGGTATACATAAACAGTATACCACATAATTTTCTCCCACCAAATTTATTTGCAGAACAGTAATGGTCATCTATCAGCCACCAATAATTTTGTTTCTGCCATAGAAGACTTTCAATGACCCAGTATGTGGAACTGTGGTGTCAAAAGGGGCCTCATGGGTTGACTGCATATCAAGCTGTTTTATTCTTTTATGCAATATATTTTCTTCCAATTCTGTATGACATTTCCTAATTCTGAACAAATCTATCCACTAAATAAATAAATTAAAAAAAAAACACATTTTAGCATTAACTTCTCTTTTGTTTTTTACAGATTCTGGAATGTTAAACTGAAGCTTTGTGATGGATACTGTGCCCAACCTTTTGCCAGTGCATAAAGTCTTCTAAGGAGCCTGCATTATCAGCTACAAGTGTCAGGATAGGCATCAGGAGATTAGCGGAGTACCTTCAGGGCATGGTAAGACATCTTGTTCTGCTCTGTAGTATAGGGGTAGTAATTATTGTTGGCTTTATACTGGATCTGTAGCACTGTGTATAAGTACAGGTAAAATGGCTCATCTTGTCAAAATTAAATGTACCTCCAGGAGAGCAAAAACAATTCTGAATGGGTTTGTATGATGGTTTGCCTGCTCGCTCGTTGCCATCTGCTGCTATCATAGAAAGGTACACATGAAAAACATTTTTAAAACTCTTTTAAAGGCTTTGTTTACCAATTTTATTAAAGATGCTAAGACTGGTCACTGTCATTCATACATTTTTGGCAGCTGTTTAGGAAACTATCCATAACTCATCATAGTTCACATTGACAAATTTTGGCAATTTTCTGGCAGATATTTTAATTCTTCCAGGCTGTGTGGATTTGTCTTGTATACTTTAAGTTACCCCAGAAATGGAAATTGCAGAAGGTTAGTTCAGGGGACCTAATCGCTTATTGGAGCTCTGAGAAACATTCCTCTGATAATGGCGCAACACACATCAGTTTTTTTGTCACAAACAATGTTAGGTTCCGAACAGAATTGGGATATATTCTTCACCATTCTGTCCTCTATGTGATCTGCAAGAGGAAATGGACCGAGACCACCTTCAAATATGCCCGGCCACTTCTAGCACCCCATCCATCAGTGAAAAATGTTGGAGAACAAATGACTTCATTGTCAAAAATCCAGCATTAGCAAACAACAATAATATTAGGTTCTAGTTATTGGGCCAATTTTTTTTTGAGTCAACAGTTGATACCTATACATACATGAATACCATTTTTTTTTCCTTAAGAGAATTAATAAGCAGTGTGATATTGCCTTTTTTCAATAAGACTGCAACAGCTCATACAGCCAATCTTTCGATGACAATTGAGTGTGTTTCAGGACAGAATTATTTGTAGAGACTTGTGATACCCCAACCTAAGCCCCTCTGATTTCTATCTCTGGAGTAACTTAAAGCATAAAGTATACAAGGCAAACCCACACAGCCTGGAAGAATTAAAAGAAAATTTTCGCCAGGAAATTGCCAGCATTTCTCAATGTTACAAGAGTAAACAGCACTATGTTGGCTATAGCCAGAAGATTCAAAATATACTTAAATAAGGAAATAATGAAGCTATTAACAGTGAAGCAACAAGAATCTAAAGTAATAACAAATTAGAAACTAAAAGCTTCACTTTTCTTAGTAATTTTGCAAGTTCTTTTTTGCTGACAATGTTTCGAGTTGACTCCAACTCATTCTCAAAGCTGTACAACATGTAAAGGATACAAAAGTTAAAATTTAATACTAAGATAAGTGAAGCTTTTCGTTTCTAATTTGTTATTACTTTAGATTCAAAATATACATTTCATTTGCCATAAAAATATCTTAAACATATAACCATTTTAATCAAAATCGTTAGCCATTTTCAAGAAAATCAACATTTTTGAAAACATTTCTCTGTAAAGGGTAGTTTAGGGTGGATGAATTTTCTTCAAAATCTTTGTGTCGCATTCTGAAAGATATTAAACTTAAATGCCTACTTTGGTTTTTAACTGACTTTTCATTACTGAGTTATGCTGTTCACTCACACACACACACAAACCTTTTTCTAAAAATACTTTTGAATTCAGGGGGCCTCAAAACATATATCCGGTGAAACCTTGATGTAACATTTTTGGTAGGAATACAATACTTCCCCTACTTTATGTAGTAGAGAAATTAAAAATGTTGTATGGTTTCATTCGTGCCTTTCTGTGATAGCAGTGGACAGCAACAAGCACCAAGGATGCAGACAGACGAAACACAGCGCAGCTTGTTGGGAACTTTTTTGTTCTCCTGTTAGTTCTTGATTTGTTGTCTTTTGGAACCCATTGAGAAATAACACTGAAACAGAATTGGTGTGGAGCCCAGCCCCTGTCCTGTCTCTGAGTCCCGCTCTTTGGGCGCCATGCTTTCCTGGACATTGTAACTATGGCATTACTTAGGCTAATATTATATCTTGCCCTCATCAAATTTCCTCTCATTTGGGTCAGGATCTGCTGAAGTTTGGTCAGGATCAGTGAATGTCCTTTATGAGGTAGTTTAAAACACCCTCCCTCTAGCGTCCAGCGGTGATAAACTCTAATCCTGGCAAATCCTTTACAAACATGTGTAAAGGAGGAAGGTCCACTAAGATCTCCTAGGCAGACTGGAGTAGTCTGCATCACCCCCAATAACAATTTTATAGTCTTTTATGTATTATGGTATTCTTAATCATTTGTTTCTTGGTATATTTTTATTTGTATTTTGAATTAATATCCCCTATACGTATGTGTTAGGTTTCTGTGGATGAAATAAATACAGTACAACATGTAAAGGATACAAAAATTAAAATTTAGTGCCATTGCAGGACATAAACTACATCAGCAGGAAAATCTGAAAATTGAACCTTTCAAATCCAATTCATTTTTCCAAATTAATGCCTGCACATGATAGTATAAAAGAAGAATTAACAAGCATCCATGTCGAGGATTGTTTAGGTTGCAGAAGTACATGAAAATTTTCATTTTGAATCCTTAAAGAGGTAACGATTCAAAATGAACAGTCAATATGGAACAAAATTTTGAATGATCCATCAGTCCATCAAATTCATTATGATGTATCAAGCAGATTTTCTCTTAATTTATTACCTGGAAGTAGTACACTCTTAAGCTTGATATTATTTATTTTAATGAAGTTAAGTAAACACAAAATTGTTTCACACCGTTACTTACACAGGAGTAGTTTCGTGAAGTAGTTTGTGTGAAGCAGTCTTGTGTTTAACTAAAAAGGTGTATTAAAATTAATTAAACCTTCTTCTTACATTCTAACTTAATACAGGACATGCTTTTTCAAATAAAGATATTTACAAAATTAGAATAGTAACATCTCCAGTTTATTATTTATACCAACAAACTTATTGTCGGTGTTCTTAAACACACAAGCTGTGTGTGGGCAATGTTTGAGAGGTAGAACTGGAACTTAAAAATTCAATGCCACAGCTGGGATTTGAAACACAGACCCTCCACTTCTTATGCTGGTGCTCTAAACATTAAGCTTCTGTGACAACCTGCCAGAATGACATTGGTTCAAATCCCAGCTGTGGGTCATTGGATTTTTAAGCTCCAGTTCTACCTCTCATCTGCAGTTTGTTTACTGTGTTCCAAGGAAGCAAAAATGACATGGAACATCTTAAATATTGTGAAATTCTTGTGGTTTTTGAAAATAAGAATGATGGAGAATGATTTCAATATTAACTCCAGAGTATTAGATGAGCACATACAATTTTCGATTTAAGCTAAAAGTTTCTCATGCTGAGTTAAGAGTGATTATAAACAGTGAAACTTATTGAAACTGAGCGGGTTGGTGGCCTTTATTATGTTTTCACTCAGAATATGTTTTGACGACATTCATTTACATTGTCAGCTGTATGTCCACTGCTAACTGGAAGGGGATTCCCTAATTATGTGTCAGCTGCACTGTCATCTAGCTGTCACAGTGGAGTAGTAGTTCAACCTATTTGTTCAAGAGAACGCTTCAATTTAAGGAAATAAAGCTTTTAAAATGTGTGAAAACCCTAGCAGAGTTCACACAAAATAATGAAATTATGGTTGACACAAAATTTAATGTCAGATGGTCCAACTCAACATCCAATCAGAGGCTTGTCATGCCTTGTGGTGTTGTATAGTTACAAACACTTTGTGAAATAATGCTATAAAATTGGTGATGTAAATATCATTTGTGCCAAAAAAAATTTATTTGAACAGAAAATAGAATAAGCTATCTGCCACCATTAAATTTTGTGTCTGCCATAATTTTAAAATTGCACCCTAAGTTGTAAACTACATTCTCTACCACTTCCTGTGTAAAAATTTTTATATAATGGTTTCTGTTTATCAGTCCAATCAATGATAGTTGACTGTTCTAACACACACACACAAACCATGTATAGGTGAGTTTTAAAAGGTAGAATCGACTGGGCCACGTAGCTCAGTCGATAGAGCATCTGCTTACAGTGCAAGGGGTCCCGGGTTTGATTCCTGACTGGGGGGTGGGAATTTTGTCCTGTGTACCAAGTTGAGGTAACTAGTTCTAATAAGCAATAACCGTGAATTATGTCACCCAGACTGCTAACCATTGAGTAACTCGTTACTTTTGTAATTGTTAATGCATAACTAGCTACTGTTTCTCTACATTACTTCTGTAAATATTTCATTGAGCTTTGGTTATTTCTGCCCATCCCTAGTTCTCCAAAGTGTGTTGTATTATAACTGTGTTAAACTTATATTAGGTACGCAAGTGGATTTTACATAATTTTGACGTCCTTAAAAATAAGTCATGCATGGAGAAATAAATTATAGAGGATGAAGAATTATGGTGAGACAGAGAATGCAGTCTGTGGCATCTTCAGAATAACTGTGTGGTGTGTATTTGGCCTTCGTCATCATTTCTTTGCTTGGATTTCTGCTGACGCATGAAAAGCAATACAATGTACTTATTGAGCAGTTTTGTAAAGATTTTTTATGGGACAGAGCCCCATTAACACAGAATACCAATTTGTCAAGCAATGCAGCACATGATCAAGAAAGCTGTGTGGCAGAGTGTACACAGTACAAGTATATGTTTGCATTTAAGTGGTCAGGATGGCTCTGGGTCACGCCATAGTCAAGAGGTTAGACTATTTGCTTCTCACCAAAGTGGCCCAGGTTCGATCCCAGGCAACTGCATGTGGAATTCGTGGTGGACGATGTGGCGCTTGGGAGGTTTCCTTCAGGTTCTCCGGTTTCCCCCGCCATCTCATTCCACTGGTGCTCCATCTATATTCCATGTATCACCAGTGTCACTGCCTGCAGCGCCATATGTAGTAAAAGCGGGCGTTAAACACAAACAAACAAAAGATGGCTCTGGAAGTGAATATATAATCATCTCATAAGTACAAGCTTTGAGAAGGCACTTGCTCTTTATTTGTATGACATCTGCCCAAATACCACTTAACTATTTGTAACAAAATAGAAGTTAAAGCTGCAACTGTTTAAATACAGTAAATTACTATGTCTTCCAAAAGTCGCTTGACTAGTAAAATACTGTTTTGATGCCACTGTAATTGATTTCTACTGGAGATGTTAAAAGTTGTGGTTTTACCTGAGCTATAAAATCATTCTTTGTTTAAGAATTAACATAGTTTGGCAACAGGATGGAGCTTTATTACATTAATTTACCAGTAAAGGGAATGTCTTGATAGGAACTTAGAAGAATATATCTGAAAGTTTGGTGCAACTAACTGGGCCCTGGGTTCATGAAATTTGATACTGTTTACTTCTTGATGTGGGAAATTTTGAAAAGATATTTTTTCTGCAAAGACCTATAAATTTTTAACATTTGAGAGCAATCGTCGAAAAATCCTGAACATTACATACGTGCCAACATTTGGTAATAATTGAAACTTTGAAAAAATGTATAGAAATAAATGGTTAAAATGTGTTTCAAACTTTGTGTTTAATGATTTAAATGAGTGAAATTGTTTAAATGTTTCAGTGACTTTGTAGTTTATAATTTTTCATTATCTCTGTCAAGAGACTTGGCACACAATTTTAAGGCCTATTTAAAGTGGGTAGAAATGAACTGAAAATGATTTTGGCTTATGTTAGTGCAAACTCAAAATAGTTGTAGCTGTTATATTGTTCCTTTGTGTTGTGATTGATGTAATAAATGCAACATAAATTGCAGTGTATTATAGAAACAGAACTCTTAAGAATATATTGGTACATAAATTTTTGAAGTGATGCAAATTGTATGAAAGAAACATCTTGGGGAGAAAGTAAAGCAAGTATGTATGGAGTGTATATTGACTTCTGCCGACATTTATGGTTACATTAAGTAGTTCAGAAACAGCTGATTTGCTTCAAAGTTGGGCCTTTGGCAAAAAGTGTCAAGTTGGTGGCATGGCGCACTAAAATCCAGAGTACCAATGGTGTAATTTTTCATCATCCCCTCCCCCTTGGTCGAGTGTCAGCTGACTGGAAGCAGACTGGCGTCGGAATTGTGAGGTGTCAGTCTACAGCCTGACATCGAACGGGAGTGTAGGCAGTGGCACTCTCGCTCGCTTCGGCAAGTCTCGGCGATCTCCGCACCATCTTAACCACAGACGCCGCCATCTTCTGCTTTCCAGCCAAAGTCCTATTTAGCGTGTGTGAGTGTATTTTTCTTTCGGGAAGTGAGATCCAGTTTGTTTGTTTCACCTCTGTAGCCAGTGTTCGTGCACTAGTGTTATCCTCGAGTGTTTTCGAATAGTTGGGAACAGCTGGCGATGACGTGTATGTTTCGTTGTTAATCGATTGCAAATCGGAGTAGTGAATTCTAGTGTGCAGGACATTACATGCTAAAATGGATTTCTTGTGAGTGGATGATCAGAAGAGGATGCACTCTTCCACATCGCACTACGCTGTCGACGTAGACCTTTCACAGTTCCGAGAACCCGTGGTTAGCTGACACCGCCCTTGTTCTTAGGATCTTACAATTATCTCAGTAAGTCCTTAAAATATTTGCTAGTTTTAGGGTACCGTTTGTTTAGCGGAGGTGTGCAAGAGGAAGTGACAGCCACAGGGGGTCCATATACCTAATGTTAAACGCTTCTCCAGCTGTGCCTCTTGCCAAAATGGTTTCTTAGTAAATGACGTCATGTTCAAGGCGACTGAAGACGAAAAGAGACGCAAAATGAATAGCCAGCCGTTCATTGTTTCAGTAGGAGGTTCCCTTTCGGAAAAGCGAAATATTAAATTAGAGAACACCGATCTGTTCAATGGATAGCAGCTAATTCGCAGCCTTTGCGCTGTTCTAGTAAAAGCCTTCAGTAAACGTTTCGCAACTCGTGTCTTTGTTAAGTTTTCACGTCTGTTTTCAGTGGCGGCTTGTAGAGCAGACTGCGAACGGCCATTTCGAATTTTAGGATTACTTTGAAATCTAATCCAGGATAGAATTGTATTTGGGTATTAGGAATCTTGTGTAGATATTTTGTATTTGTTTGAATGTGTTCCCTCTTTAGACATTAACCCAAATAAACTAGTTAATATGCACTGGTAAGTTACGCTCGTATATTAGGTTAAAGCAGAACATTTATTTCGCAACGTTTCAAACATTCCTGAAAAAATTGGAAGAATTGAGAAAGTGTGTCTGTCTACTTGGTTATGCCACGCATACAGTGTTCAACTTTTTCTTCACCAGAAAACCAACATTACGCTCATATACATAAGACCTTCGTATACACAAGAGCTCTTTCTCTAGCCTTCATTTTTTGTTTCGTCAGTGTAGCCTTCAGGAGGCCAAGTTGTTGGAGGTTCTTTTTAATTTGGTAGAGGAATATGGCGTCAAGCTACTGTTGCTTTCTGTTTGATCGAAGTCGGCCTTGAGAATAGCACGAATGTGTTGGATCAGTGTCGGCTCTACGACCACCATAGTAAAGGTTGCAGTGGTAGAGCGCATTGTAATTTGTGCTAAAATGATCTTACACGGGCATCTGACGGTAGTCTCAGGCTGAGAACTTTTACCTTCCAGTTTAATTGCTTCGTTTCTAGCTTTGTTTAAACTTATCCTGAAGTATCACAACAGTGCACTTTGTCCTACATACCCTCGGAAAGTCGCCAAGCCCTGGCCTTTCGAAATTAGAACTTCAACAGATAGTTATTATATTCTAAGGTTCCAGTAAATTTGTGCAACTAATGCATTCAGACCTTTGTTAGAAAGAAGGAGATTGAAGGGAAACCCAGTCTAAGTTCTTGTTTAAATTTATTTACTTTACTATTTTACTATTTCCATTTATAAAAAATTGAGACTAACAATAATATATTGCCCTTTATTCAAGTGAACTATTCAATAATTTTATGAAATATACATTCACATGACCTTTTGTAACCACTCTCATTTATTTTCTTATAACTTCTGCAAAGTATTCATACAAAGGTAAAGTTTTCTATCATGTTCATGTTAATTGAGATAAACCCTTACAGAAATAGTTTCACTATACATGTCGTCTAGAAGGAACATAAAAGCAAACTGATTTATCATTCAAATGTTTAAAAGTGGTTTGCTGGACCCATTATAATGCAAGAAATAACTGACTGGCAACACTAAAATGGCTGAAGTGTTGAACATTCGAAACTAGTATTAATAAGTATCTTGGAAATGGCTGGTGGAGCTCAATAAGCTTATTTGAAATAACATTTATAGATGTACATTTGTTGCATAATACATTTTTATTTCTCATATTCATGTATGTGGCTTTCATGTAACTGTTTTCTTAATGGGTACCAGTTTTACAATGTGGCAGTTACATCACCCGACTTAAACCCCCATTTTGCAAGGGGGACCACACCTATCGTTGGTCAACGGGTCCATCGGACCTAGCCGGGAGGACTAAATAGATGAAGACCTGTGAAGCATTAAGATCAGAAGAAACTACAGTTCAAAAGTATTGGAAAGCACGAATGCTAATGGCTTCATTGCCAGATGCAAGGCACTAGAAAACAACAACAACATTTTTATTTCTCCTATGGTTCACCAGTTATACATGTTCTTCTGAATAAAGAGGACTTAAATGGCACGTTCCCACAAAATTCCATATATAGATTTTGTATGTCAATGTCTTAAATATGAAACAATGTGTTAATCATTTTGGACCTTTCATGTAAACAGTTTGAGGTTGGAGGGTTATAATGAATCTTTCTTTTGTGTCTTTGGAAAATGCTGAATTTGAGTATCAAGCTGGGCATTTATCCAACAGTTTGCTATTCACAGGTGGCCTTCTAAAAATGCTTTTTTATTTAGGAAGGCTCAAAATACGTATTTAAAGTTCTTCCTGTACCTACTAAACATGTGTTAAGAGCAAGTCAAGATTTGACAGCAGA
Organism: Tenodera sinensis; assembly: GCA_030765045.1. Lineage (NCBI taxonomy): Eukaryota > Metazoa > Arthropoda > Insecta > Mantodea > Mantidae > Tenodera > Tenodera sinensis. The sequence continues at coordinate 102,893,654 of CM060972.1, forward strand.
AGAGAAATGCATTTAATGCTGTACATTTGTGTGGTCATTCCCAACACAGGGAACCTATAGGAATATCTGTTTTTAACTATGAATTTATCTCTGCGTTTTGTGGATAGTTCTGTGAATTTTATATCATTGGTTGCTATAATAACCAAACAACTTGCACGTCAGTATAATGACGGTGCTTCCTTAATGTTTAAACCCAACACTCACATTTTCGATAATGTTACTTTAGTATATTCTTCATATTACAGTATCTCTAAAACACTCATAGTCCAGACATGAAGTTCATCTGTTTCAACCAAATATGGTTATAATTATTTAGAAGCACTTTTCATCAATTAGATAATCATTTTAATTGACAAAAAGCTACCGTTTCGAGAACAAATTTAAAGTGAAAAGCTCGACTAGAATTGCCATTAATAAATTAAAATGAGAAGAATATAAAGAAAATTAAAAGAATAATTGCGGAACAAATAACTCATTTTCTTTTAAGCTCTAATTTTAACACATTAGCATGTTAGTGAAGACAGCTGTGTACTTACATTGAGGCATCTACATGTGTGTATGTAAAATGCTATATTTGTACTTCCATTTCTCCTCTCGCCCTCCAAGGATTCGTTGCAATGGAAGTGAAGAATAAAGCCAGTTGGAACTTTATAAGAAATGTCAGTGTTTTGATTCCTCATTCACTTTTACTCATCTTCTGCTTCCAATACTCCTTGATTTTTGTGCATAATTACTGCTGTTGTATAGAAGAAAAGTGTGTCATTGTAAAAATTTGAAGAATGGACTGTTTGAAAGAAACTTGCATGCAGCTGCTGAGTTTCTCCATTGATAAGAAATCAAACAATTGCAAGGTGGTTACAGTTGCAAAAATGACTCGATTTGTGCTAGCTCACGCTTCTCTTCAGTAGGTCTCTTTTTGGTACATAGCTCCACACTACATATATACTTTCTAAATTGGTTGTATTTTGCTGTATCAAAGGGAGATGACAAATGCATGTTAAATTTATATAGTTTAAAACCTCACCGTACATTTCCATCAGAAAAAAAGACTTAGGTACTAAAATAGATATATTTAATTAACATTAGTTGTAAGCTTGACTTAAGGTTTATTCCATATAGATAGGAAAATCCACTTGCATTGTTGCATTAACTGCAGAGATTTGTAATGCCCACTGTCTATTTCTCTCCATTGCCCTCTCCCTTCCCCTTATGTGCAGTGCATATATTATGGGATGTTGAGAAAACTGCTAATAAATTTTCTTTTCCTGGGGTATGAATTAAAGTTGAAATAATAAAACTACATAAATTAGTGATTGCTTCTTATTCTAATCATAACTATGTCCTTTCCCATGACTTACATACTCGAGTGAGTGAATGAATGAATGCGGGTATTTGGACGTGCAAGCACGCCCGGGCTGCTTAGGGAGCGTCCCCTCTTCAGCCTAGCTGTGTTTTTGTTTTTTAGTGGGGCAGAGATCAGTCAGTTTGGGTGGTACTGTTCGTTCTTGGTGATTCTTTCTTTTCCAGGTCACATCCTGCCGTTTCTACTCAAGAAGACGATTTGATTGTTGTTTTTTTTCTAGTTGCTGCTGCAACAGGCTCTTGTCATCTTTTTATTTATGTTTGTTGTGGTTTGTTTGGGGTAATTTGGTTTTTTTTAATATATAATTTTTTTTATTTTTTTTTTATATATATTTTTTTTAATTATATATATTTTTTTATTTTTTTAAAATTTTTTTTATTTATTTATTTTTTTTTTTTTAATTTTTAAATGTTTGCTAGATGCTGTAGTAGGTCTTGTAGTTTCTGTTGTTGGTCTTCTTGTTGTTTGTCGTACACACTGATGAGGGTGAGTAGTGGTGGGTTTTTCTCGTTCTGGTTTGGTGGAATGGTTTTCATCTTCTGTGCTGTATTAATTAATCGTCTGTGTGGTCGTGTATGGGCATTGTCAATGTATTGGAGCATTAGTTTGGCTATGTGTTGGTCAATGGGCATGGTATTTGTGTAGTTGTAAATGTGGCTGTTTTTGAAGTTGGGTTGGAGTTTGAAGGCAATCCGTAGGCATTTTCTTTCGAAGGATTATATCTTCTTTATTGATTCTGGTGTGATGAGTGGCATGGTGGCTACTGCAGCATATGTCAGGTTGGGACGAATGTGGGCAATGTGAGTGAAAAATTGGTACAAGTTCTTAAATACCCTGCCCATATTTTTAAGGTGTTGGTCTGGGTGGCTCAGTTGGTTAGACACTGGCCTACTGGTCCCAAGATAGGGATTCAAATCTGGCCTAGACCAATGGGTTTTTAAGTGTACTTAAGAGCAACAGCTCCATGCCAATAGATTTACTGGTATGTAAAATAACTCCTTCGGGGCGAAATTCCGGTATACCGACGAACGCTGATGTGATCCTGGCAATTGCCAAGCATCGTTAAAATAATAGTAATTTTTCAGGTAACAAAACTTGCCCATTAGTACATGGCTTTAAACGGTTTTTGTAAAATCGTTGTTTTCCCTACTAAACTATAAAATAATAATTGTACCCAAAAATTGGGTACCAACATTTCATCGGAAGTACATGTTTTAAGGTGCCCTGGATCCAAAAAATGACATTCCCCCCCCCCCCCCCCCCCCCCCCCCCCCCTCTGGACAGCCTAACAAATTGCAGTGTGGTTAAATTTCCAACTTTCTAGGGCATTTAACAATTTACCAGGTATTTTTTTCTTATTGGTTTGAATTTTCAAAGACTTTTCTCAAGTGCTAAGCCACCATCTTTTTTCTTGTGGTCATGATGCGAAGAGTATGGAATTTCAGGGACAATATAGCGTTGTTTTCTCAAAATTTGACTGCCGTTTTAGCCTAATGTATCGTTATATCATGCATCAATCCCCTCCCCATGCATACCAGTAATAAAATGTTTGAATGTTGTCTCCCATTAGAACACCTTCCTGGTACGTTATTCTGTTGCCTAGATTGTAAGTGGGATCTGAGATATGTTTGTATATTTGCGTTTTATAACAGTCAGTTCTGTGTCTTCATTATGCATGTTAAATGCCCTAAACCGAAATTTGTTGGAACGGTTTTTTGTTCTCGGAATTCAGAACCGTCTGTTTATGGTAGCACAACAAGAAGTGATCTATTTAAGAGGTAGAACTGGAACTTAAAAATTCAATGCCACAACTGGGATTGAATTAAGTTCCAGTTCTACCTCTTAAACTTTGCCCACACACGGCTTGTGTGTTTAAAAACACCAACAGTAAGTTTGTTGGCATAAATAAATAAGAAGTGATCTGTTTATTTGCGGAGTTTTCCAGTAGACACGTTAATGGTACAAGCCGCCGCTGCAGCCTGGCAGCAGGGCCACCAGCTGTCTGACTTGGCAAAGGAAATGCCGTTCCGAAACAAAAGACCGGTATTCGTGGGGTTCTTTATTCCCATGCACCTTGTAATTCCGCTGTATGCGGGTTGTCCTATTGTGAGAACCATGTGATCCAAAGCTCCCAGGCACAAGAGGCAATGAATGTATTTTCTTTCTGGCCTCTAGATTTGGAAACGTTACTATTTGGTGATGTCTGCTTTTAGCGAGTATCCTTGGCGACATGTTTGAAATCGTGAGCACAAAGAAACATGAGTTTAGAGCGTCGTGAAAGTTGTGCAGCTTACGTTTTCGATACCTAACGGGGATTGTGCTTTATCACCTACCTAAAGTAGAGGGCTAGGGAGAGTACATTCGCCACTGAATAGGGATCTCAAAAGTGTGCGTTCTGAGGTTCGCCGTAGCCAAGAAAGTAGTATGCTTAGAAATACGCTTATACTCTGTTCTGCCGTTTCCTGGTCCGGCATGCTTTAATATGGCAAGGTAAACAATTTCATGGAATTTCCTCCCCTGCGAGTAATTGTTACATGGAAAATTTGAGGCTATGTACTATGGCTGACACAGAATTTAATTGCGGGTGCCCGAACACCTCGAATCACAGGCTTGGCACGGATTGCCCTGTTATATAAACACGCTGTGAAATGTCGCTGTAAAGTCGGTGATATAAACATCATTTGCGCCCATAAAAATTATTCGCACAACAGAAAAGCGAATAGCAGGGGTCAGCTATCAACCGCCATTAAATTTCGTGTGTGCCATAGATTAGTATAGTAGAAAGACTGCTACTTGCGTTGTTTTTGCACTCATTCGCATTCATTTTATGGATATATTAGTAAACTCTTATGGCTTGCAATATACGTTATAAATCCAGCTTTCTTAAAACTGCTGATAGAGTTAACCTATCCTCGGTAACCTCTGTGAAAAAAGCTACAAAGCTCTTGCTTTGTTTCCGGTATTGGTTTGACAATGTGTAAGATACCTGTATATAACTGAGAGCCAGAAGGAAATTACCTGTGAATAACGTAGACCATTACGAACACACAACGAGTTTAAAATAAACATTTTGCTATCTTTTCGAAATACTGGATTGATGCACAGGTTGATAGCATTTTGAACCTTAATGGAATGCAACTCTCGTATCCCAAAACTAACTTTTCTGTATGGATATACCTGGAAAAAAAATGAGGATGGGAGAGCCACGGGTGGATTCATATTACCATTATTTTGGTAAACCCCCTCCCTGCCTGTTTCAAGGACTGTTTACTCGTACGCAGACTACAATTTCTTCTACCAACTTGCGTTTTAGGTGTTTGACTTGGTTTTGGTTACAAATGTGTGTTTTGTGTCTCTATATAACATAATAAAGATAATCCTGGCGAGTACTTGAGGGCATGAAGGTAATTGTGTGCTGTTATTTTTAAAAGGTTCATTAGCGCAGTTGGTAGCGCGCTTGCCTCTGGTACCAGCATGGGGATTTTATCCCCCCCTGGGAGGTCTGGCACGGGGTGCACTCAGCCTCGTTAGGTCCCTGAGGGACCACTTGAGCTAATTGATGGAGAAGTAGCGGCCCCAGGTTGAGAGGACCGCATAACTGGCCGGGAGGGCTCGGGGCGCTGACCACGTCCCACCTTCCAGTACTGCACCTTACCAATGACACCTTGATGGGCAGAGGTGGGGGACGCAGCGGCTGGGCGGTAGGTCTTGGCTCTTCATAGGCTGTCGCGCCGATTTTTTTTAAATGCGTTTTTAAAGCTCTCTTTTATGAAATACGGCTAACATAACCGTTGTATCATTTGGATTTGGTTTAAGGGCGCTCAACTTCTAGGTCATCAGCGACCGTTGTATCAACAAATACACTTTCTGCTGGCTAATTGTCATACGTAATGGCACGAGTGATTGTCAATTTATCTAGAGAATTTGACTGTCACAAGTTGCGTTAAGACTTTTTCACGAATTAAAGGGCGATATAGCCTATGGACTGCTATTTAAGGGGATACTCTGGTACCAAGTGGATTTTTCTACCTAATTAACCAATTTTAATGCAATTTTTAGATTAAGTTGTACATGTCATGATATATTGTTGGTATAAATTTCACTACTCTCTTTTTTTTTATTTTAAATAATTGAATAATAGTATAAGGTATACTTTTTGCAGTTTAGAATTAAATTAGAGGCCTGAAATTTGGTATGCTAGTTTTTCCATGGCTATGCAATAAAACTATACTTTATTTTTCCAAAATATCAATATTTATTAGAAATATGAATTTTCTTCTGTTTGGAATAGAATAAAACGATTACTAATAATTACAAAGGAAAAAAGCATATACTTTTATGTATGTGATCAACAAACTAATGCAGTTTTCCGTTATATTCTACGTATCCTGAAAATTTCAACTTTATTCATCAATATTTACTGCTATATGGAGAAAAAGCTATTTAAAGTTTTGGAACACACTTACTGGAAATATTGCAGAAGTCTAAGTTTGAAATACACGAATTTCCAGGTTGTTTTGACACACACTATTTAATGGCCTATTCTGGACATGTTAAAGACATTTCTTCAAAAAAATTTTTCTGGAAAAAATCGCATTTTTGGCCATTTTGGTACCAGTGTCCTCTTAGGTGTATTTTAATTAACCTCTTAAAAACATACGTCAGTGTCCAATGGCAAGGCCAACAACAATCTTATTGATGCTCCGATTGTTTAAGACGTTAGCAATGTCAGGCTGGACTATCTGCTGTTAATGTGTAATTTCGTTCTATATGAGATTTGTCACTCTTTCCAAACTTATTTCGTGCTGTATTCTGAGGTTTCCCTGTTAGAATTATTTCGCCTATTTCAGCATTACATGCTTCGCCGAAGCGAGAGTCAACCATTTTTGACATTTATACCTTTTGGCATCGTTCCAAATTACGTAAGCTGTTTCAATCTGTAGCACAGTGCAGCTAGATTCTCTAACCTGATCACAACATAAAGGCAGAGGAGGTGATAGTGAATTTTGATGAATTTTTCGTGAATGAAGGCTATCATTGGTTGAAATTTGAGAATGTTAGCACATGGTTGATTACAACCAAGTCACGTACGGTAGGATAGTCAACGTAAAGCTTTGCCAGTGCGATCCAGATAACGCACAGGGGGAAATTTCCGTGATCTTTCCTGTGTCCTTGTATTACGCTGTATCATGCTGATGAGAATTTACCTCCTTGCTGTAACTGCTGTTGAAATATCTCCCCCCAACCTCAAACAGTATTGCAGGATACGAACAGACAGATTGGAGTATAGCAGGTAGAGGAAGTATAGTATTCCACCAAAGAAAATCGATGTCGAGATTTCACAGGAAATATATTTTGATGCCCCTGAATCAAAAAAAAAAAAAAGCGTTCTTAGAGAAAGATCTGTGTGTGTGTGTGCGTGCGTTGTTGTTGTTTGTAGTGTTTAACGCCCGCTTTTACTACTACGGCACCGCAGGCGGTGACACTGATGATACATGGAATGAAGATGGAGCACCGGTGGAATGAGATGGCGGGGGAAACCGGAGTACCCGGAGAAAACCCGCCCTGACGCCGCTTCGTCCACCACGAATACCACATGCGGGTCCCTGGGATCGAACCCGGGCCGCCTAGGTGGTAGGCGAGCGCGCGTGTGCGTGCGTGGGTGGTCTTTGGACAGCATAGCTCAAGAACGAAAAGTCGGTTAAAAGCCAAAGTTTGTATTAAAGTTTAATATCGTTCAAGGATGCGACACGAAGATTTTGAGAAAATTGCTCCACCCTAAACTACCTACCCTTTACATGGAAAATTTTTATTTTCTCGAAGATGGCTGTAACGATTTCAATTGAAATGCCAATGTGTTTGAGATATTTTTGTGACAAATGAAATGTATGTTTTGAATTTTCTGGCTGTACCCCTGTAGTCCTATTTACTCTACATGACTTTAGAATAACTGGTAAACCGCAAGAAATAGAGCAAATCTTACTACACAAAGAATGTAGATCTTGCTGAAAGACACAGTTTGTCTACATACATTTTTTTTTTTTTTTTTGTAGAGTGAATCATTTCGGAGATACTCCTTGTTAATTGTGCAAGTTTTGGAATACTTAAACTTTCGGTAAATGGAACGTTGTTCATTTTTTATATCTTAGGCGTGCAAAGAGAACGGAATCTTAAAGCTTTAAAAAATTTGACTATCGCTCAGAGCCTACTGTAGTCATATTCCCCTTGTACCTACAAGGAAATATCAATAAGATAATGTACAAATGTTCATCTCGACTAGCACAAATATATAGGAATGACTTTGTAAGAATGGTTAGTACAACAGTAGAGAAAGTCATGCGAGTGCCACAGATTTTTTTGGTTTTGCAACTATTCCTTAGAGCAGTATAGATGCGGATCGGAATATTGTGTAATGTCATTTTTGTTTTTCGTAAAGCCTTTGTGTTCTCAATATTCTTAGTGTGTAACGTCTGGCAGCTTTTTCTAAGTGCGTTATTGTTACTACACTCGCTGAGGTACTTCTCGACTTGAAAAATATTCCAAGGTTTCAGAATGGAATTTGGGTACTTTAAACGCTCGCCCGATCGATCGATATCTGCACCACGTCCTAAAGGGGAACGACCAAAACGAATAGAAAGCGCAGTTGTAATGTTACAATTTTATTGAGAAATCCTTAAGTGGCATTGGTTTCTTGTACGTCCTTTACTATTCGAGTTGAAAGTGTGCTCTTTGAGGCGAGTTCTCATTGTCCAGGTTCGGCTCTAAAATCATTCCTGGGCCCGTCGCAGCGTTAACATGGGCAGCAGATTGCCCTGTTTAATCATTGTTGGAACATATAAAGACAATGATGGCAGTGCAAATGAGGGTTGGGGTGATTTTTTTTCCAAAAAAAAAAAAAAAAAACTCACATGTTGCATTTGCTCACACTTCTGCAATTTATTCTCTCCAAAAAGAACGTATTTTTCTATCTGCTTATGTTAATCGAAATATTTGCAGAATTCGCACGTCACGTTGTAGTTACAGGGTGGCAGGGGGTTACAGGGAACAAGCGATAGTCAGTGTCTAAGAAGCATTTTGTATGACATCACTAGAACAAAGGATTAGATTATTTTGAGACGTGCGCAGTGGTTTATGGTCGAGTTCACTTTTGTATTTATAGGACCATAGAAGTGTTAGGTTAGTATGTCTGATTTCCGTCTAGTGAACATTATAAAAATGCGTGCTTAAGTGCAGTGCTCGCTTGCATTATCAGCAGTCTCTTCAATCTCTTGTTTATGAAACCCTACCATCAATTTGCATGAAGTCACTCGCGCCGAATCATGCAAGATCAGTCGCCACTTCTAAAAAATACTCGGTATACATTGGAACCACACAAGACGTGGGTAAGGTTATTGGAAGGATTGCAAGGCATATCTCTTAAATAGTTAACTGCACCATGGCTTAAATTGCTTCAATGATGTCTACAACTTTCGTACCACCTTTTACAAACTTAATTCAGAATAAAGGTAACTTCACAATCGGTTCGTGGAAAACTAAATATACGTTTTGTCATGCATGTCTTATGCATTTAGAACTCAAAAATGAAGGATTTTCCATGTTCCAGGTATTTAAGATGGGGGATTTTGAGGCTCTTCGTATCCCTTCCTCAGAAAATGCCGAACTTAAAAACGCTTAAGGTTTTGATTTTTTTCACGGAGTCTCTAAACACGTGTTTCCAGTGGATATTCTCATGTAGGTGAATAAATGTCATTCAACATTTTAAAGCCTGGGTGTAAATTATTGTTGCTGGCAGTGCGTAAGTAATGCTAAATAATTTAAAATATGATTTGAAGCTTTCCTGGCGACGAACATATTCAAGATGTTCTCGGACTTCGAGCCAGGTGTAGTGATGAAGAGCCACCGACGTTTCGGGAGTGTAGATCTCTCCCATCATCAGGATGATGAATGACATGAAGAGTGAAGGGGCCAGTATATGTACGCACGGCGTCTCGGCTGGCGAGGAGTCTAAGCATAAGCTACTCAGATGGTTTGTGTCCAACCCTAGCACTGATAACCTGCAATAAAATTGGCGTGAAGGCCAAAAGAGCAGTCACTCACTTGCACTAACTCAAACTTCATGCTTTCCTAAGCGACTTAATCCCCTCAACACCCAAGTTTTGGGCCAAGGGCGATTGTTTACCTATATCGTGTTGCTGGAATGCTTCCATTAAGATAGGCCTCTTGACAATTACCTCACGTTAGTCCCATTTTAGATCGATTCGTCCGTTTCCCTGTATCACATTTTTAAATTGTGTGCTGCTACGTTTTCTCGCGTATTACCTTGAGTACACTTAAGTACGTTTCTAAGGTTTTGTTTTATTTTGGGGGTGGATTTGCATTTATATGCTACCTTTAATATCTAGTCATATCGACGGCGTTCTATCCTAGCAAGTTATTCAACAGCAATAATATTCACACCCCCATTCGTACTTCCAGGCTCAAGGGAGGGTAGGGGAATAATGCTGACTAATGTCGGACCACGGAGCAGTAAGGTTATGGTATTGTGCGTTTTGCAAAACTTTGTTGGGAGAAGAGGTATTTTACACATGCCACTAAAAATGTACGTGTGCAAAATTCGCGATCATTGTGCACTGTGTAAGGATTTATCGATATAATTTTTTTTTAATACCAACGAGTCCCTAATTTGAAAAAGTGGCTCATGATTGCCCTCCAGATGTTCTAGTTACTGTTGAAAAGAAAATCCACATTCGAACCCGACCAAGCCCCTAATCGCTCATCATTCCACGGTTGAAGAAAGCAGAAATGCGGGCAAATCCGTCAGATCTTTTCTGTCCAACTGGACATTCTGTTGATAAGATACGCATGATGTACAAGCTGAATGTCTTGATGGGGAGTCGCATACAGATATTTACTAAGCAACTGATATTGCATAGTATCATTCGTCCACTTTGGGAGAAGTTGTAGGTATCCTCCAATATAGCGGATATTTGTGCTCTAACGTGGGCAGTGTTACAAGTTTCCGTTGTGCTATGATGTGAAGCCTGTCCCTAATCAGTGGGAAGACGGTTGAAGTCGAAACCACTTCCGCGTTGCAGTAGAAGAAAATTAAAAAGAGCCTTTGCGTTTTTCCTGTGGAGCCTGGAGATCTCGGCAATCGATATGACGGAATATCACTGGAAAATCCTTCCGGCAGTACCCAACTTTCATTTGTGGACAGCTTTCGTCCACATTCATTAGGATCCATACATCTTCATTTTCCTCCATCCAAGTTTTAACAAGAGAACGGAAGATATAGGTTCAAGCTGCAAACGGGGTTTAACTGATCTGTATAAGCATGCTTTCGTTGGGACGCTGGCCGTATTACGGGGAATTGCTTGCATGCATGGCGCTATTTCTTACCGCTTCTTTCCCCCGTCAGTTCCTTGCCCTCCGTATTCCGTCTAATCGGTTGACCCTGTAGAGGTACTTACATTTATTCTGTGTTGGTGCTGTTATAATGCGAAATGTTCATATACTTTAGCACACAATGTTCATGAATGATCCCTGTGTGACGGTAAACTCTTGTAGAAAAGGAGAATTGCGAGTTATTGGCAGATTGCCTTCTGCTCATGTGTCTCGGAACCTATTGTGAACGGCTACTCTCGATAAGAAATGGAAATTAAATGTGTTCTTACAGAGGAAAATCGCCTTGACGATGAAAGTTTAGAACGAAGCCCAAAGAAATCTCTAAAGAAACCTTGAACAGAAATCCGTAATTTTGCAGACCTTGGTTTTGACTGCCATTTGGTTTTCAGAATTCAAACCCTGTGAGAACTGTAATTCAGGAATTACAATCATGCTATAATGCGAGTATAGTTAATTTCTGCCATTAGATGTGCAATTGTCTGTTAACCCGGTTCAATTTTTTGCGGACAAAGCCTGGTTTTATTTACATGACTATGAAGAATTAATGAGTGTTGATGCGAATTTGTTAAAGGTCGCTGAGAGGTATGTGGCAGTACACGGACATAATTTCCAACACGTATGAGGAAGGTAGGTGGTTATTGCAACCATAATTTGAATGAGAAATCTATGCGCTTGAGTTTAAGGTATGAATTTACGAATCCCCCAGCAAACGGCGTGCTTCCCGTTGCCAAGAAACTTGCTGTTTGGCCTTCCACGTGTCTAAACGAAGCTTCTGTATTATGAAATATTTGCGATGTGCTTTCATCAGGCAGAAGGACTAATTCATTTCTTAACGGGACATGGCCCATACAACACCTATTTTTATAAAATAAATAAATCTCCTACGAACATGTGTGAGACCTGTGAAACTATAGATACGCCGGAACACAATATATTGGAGTGTGTAAAATTTTCAGAATTAGTAGAAAACGAACGACTAGCAATACAAGGCTATACTTTGCAAGAAATACTATTAAATAAAAACTTATTGAAGAGCCTACAAATTCTAACTAATGAAATATCGAAACAAGCGATCACGGAATACAGAAGATCAAGACCATTACACATCCAACCTATTGCTGCATCAAATACTCCAAGAAGATCCTTAAGGCTGAATACACCTACAACAACTAGAACTAATCTTTAACAAAGAGTCGACACCCCAATAGTTGAAGGAAACACTAGGTAGTTTCTCTAAGAGGAAGAAGACAAACTATATAACAATCATATGAACATTATTAACTTACTTGTTTAGATTAAGTGTTATGTTAGTATTTAGTATTTAGTTTTCATTTTCTGCAACATAAATATTGTTAAAGGAATGTTAAAAAAATTTTAAAATGTGATGTAACCAATATAATAATTAACTATCTTGATGTAAGAAATTAGGCATCAGGATTAATAAATGCAGATTATGTATCTATTTCATCAGGCATGCTAAGCGTTTGTGGAGGTGGATCACGAGGACTCTCCAATATTTCCAGTGCCGATACATCGAGTAGGTGTTTTTATAAGCCTCGGGATGATCCCCGATTGAAAATTGACTGTCAAATTTGCATCGCCTCGGAGTAAATTGACTTAACGCACTACATAACGTAAATAACGCAAGGAATGTTCTGGTTTCCTGAAATTCTTGCAAAATATACAGTCAAGATGCTGACAATATAATCTCTAAGGTGCGTCCCGACCCTCCGACCGGACTTTTAGGGACGCTACCTGTTCAGGACTGCCACTCAGCTGGCTTCACGAGGCTGAGTGCATCCCGGACTAGACCTCCCAACAGGGAAAAGTCCCCACGCCAGTACTGTGGATGGGCAGGCGCGACTGGGACGATCAAAATACTGTTACTGATTTTTAAAAGTTTCTACACGATTGTTTTGTGAAGCCTCGACATTTAATAGGCAGACGTGGCTGAATACATATGTTTTAGCTATCGGTTAGGAATATGGTTTTGCAGGCACGTTAGTGAATTCAGCGTTTTAATTGCATGTCTGCACATCCTGTGATTCAGGCTCTCTGTAGTTCCTTCATTACTTACTATAGTAGCTATGACAAAGAATAAATAGTATTCCACCCAAAAAAAAATCGATATCGGGAAAATCGATGTGTGCGTTTTGGCGTGGTCTGAAAACCTACTTTTTAAAAGAATCCTGAATGTTAAATATTAAGCTTTGTATTTACTTTCAGCTACTTTTAGGAATGAAAGATTTCTCCGATCGTCAACTTGCCCGTATTATCCCTTACATGATAAAACGCTCGTTTATTTAATTTAAAAGGCAGTGCGTTTTAACATTTGTTAAAGATAACAGACCACGTTAAAATTGCTGACCTATTAATTTTGCAAGGACAGATAGGAGAAAAATTTGTATAGTAATTTAATACATCAGGGAACACTTTAAACCCAACTACGAGAAATGTGTCCCCCCTCTCCCCCCCCCCCCCCCCCCAGCCCGTCATTAAATATCCCCTTGAAACCATTGTCAGACTTCACCTTAAAACTCCACCCAGTTTGTTGCTTGGTACTGTTTACAGCCGCTGTATTCGAAAGCAGAAAGAATCGATAAAAGCTTGTCGGAATGTTTGGAAACGAAACCAGTTTGAGGATGGCAGTTTGATGTATTTATTTACCTAATTACAGAGGCCCAGGGAAATGTGTCGCTCTCTCATTGCGCCATGTTGCCAAGAATTGCATAACATGGCAGTAGGCAAATGAATGTCGACTGTGCATTTTTATTGTGTGCTTGGCAGTGGTATAGCCGCTTGAAAAGTGCAAGAGCAGACCTACTCAAGTATTGATTGACCTTTCAGGACACGCTGTAGCGTCTAAAGAAAAGCAGAAGACAAAATTGCGCAGCTTCTGAATGGGAGTATAAGAAACGTCTCTGACATTTATAAATAGAACATCTAATTGCAAATTTATCTAATTTAACCTAAGTTTACTTTCCTTTAATTTTAAACAACAAATTCATTTCGCTTTGCAATCCAGAAAATTATAGGGAGTTATGTCAAAATTCGGCAGAAGCTTCTAACTTATTGACGAATTTAGATAACTTAAGGGGCGTATCTAGTGAAACTTGGCATAAGCATTAAGGCTTGTTTCATGTTAATTCACGCGTTCGCCTAAACATGAGCCCAAACTTATAATGTAAACACAGAGATTTACAGGCTTCAGGTTTTCATGTTTATCTACGAAAAACTGATGGTCAGTTGGTCGTTATGCCATTTCTCATCATATTTTTCCATCGCCATGTGTTCGCTTGCTGAATAAGATAACGGGCTGGGGATTACTCTCTTGTAACAAAAAAGATCGCGGTTGTGACTGATTTTTTTATTGAGTTTAACGCTCTCCAACCAAGTAGTTGGTAGTTCTTGTCCATTTTGATACATCTGCATAACCTCTTTTGTCGTGTTTCTGTGGGTGAGGGGAAGAACCCGAAGGGCGACCAGATCCAGATGACGACGGACGCAAGCATTGACAGGATCCCTAACATTTTCAGTACGGGCGCGTCCTAGGCTGACCAAGCAGGCCCAGAATGACACCAGCAGGAAACCCTTACTGAGCACACAGCCAAAACAGGCCGCCACATTAGCTCAGTATTTCATGCGATTGGCTGCTGTTTGTTTCCCTTAGTGAATAGCATCACGTTTAGCCTGTGCTTAAGCTTTGGGTCATTTTAGTACTTCATTTTCAATGTGGATGGCTCTTAATGCTTGTGGATTCAGATGATAGGTATCAGCTAAATCCACAAGCGTATCCGTACCCAAATTAGGCCAAAGCCACGTGGATATGCAGCACGCAGTGATCTCTCAGTGAAGAAGAGATCATTATTCGCAGATGACTATTTAAGTGTTATTGTGAAAGATGTTTCTCTGCTTGCGAAATGCTCTTTAAGTTGTGCCCTCTATTGCTCGAATCTTATGGGACACTTACCGGAAACGTTATGTAGTAAATCCCAATGAAGGGACTGAGATACTGCAGGTAAACCTGACAGTCATGTAGTCACTCAATCGTTTTCTTAGTGAACTCCTTATTTAGAATGTTCCTCAACACGCCTTTAGCGTACAGACATTGACAGGGGTTTAATGCGAGCTGATATGTTTTGGATTCCAGTTTGGAACACCTGGTACGAGTTTGCGCAGTGGGGGAAAAAAAATGATGGGCTGCAGAATTAGCGCATCCGTCCTTCCATTTTGGATGACGAACGTCCAATTACTGTAACTACCGACCAAAATCCACAGTGCCATGTAACTTGCCAATTCTCATTAGATCTTGTCTGAAACATATTGCACGAGCATTTCCACACGAGAAAGCTCACAGCGTGATGTATTCAATCAGATGCGCATCCGAATGAACATTTCACAGGAAATTTGGACATCCTGAACCGGAAGCTGGAGATGTTGCCTCACTGTTGAAAAACGTAAATTCACCACCACGCGCTTGAGAAGAAGCAGCAGCAGTCCGTCCAAACAATCGGTTTAAGAAGGTGAAAGCGCTCCAACGAAGGCCAGGTGTGTTCCTTCCGCAGAAAAAGACGATGACGATTGTTTCTTGAAAAATCTTGGTCATTCTATCGGTATACTACCTGAAGCAGGACAAAAGCTATCAACGGAGAGGGCTCTGGAACTTTCCTGGAGAATTTGAAGGACTCTATGAAGGCCAAAAGGTGACATCTGTCAAAGGAGTTGTTTCCATTGATTCTATACGCTAGCGCAAACTTCAATTGCGATCACAAAGTTTTGTGACTTCCGCTTTGAGCTGCTGCCACGTGCGCAATATTCACCAGGTTTGGATTCTAGTGACTTTTTCCTTTTCTCAAATCTGAAGGAATGATTCCCTAGATGGGAATTTACCTCTGGAGTCGTACGACCCATTTTTATGAAGATTAATAAAAGAGCATCGTAGATTTAGTGTAAAGAGCTGAAAAGTAGCCATTTTGGGAAAATTACGGTTTAGTGTTTTCTTTGTTGGACCCAGTGTCGACATAACTGTTTATTGGATCCTCTGAATAATCCCCCTTGACTTTCATGGTAACATCGGAAACAACTAATGGCTGTAGTTATTCATTTTGATTTGGAAATGTATATTCTCTCCCACTTTGACTCTGGAGGGTGTGGTATGACTAAAGAGATTCCCCCACCACCAGTGAGAATCGATCCTGGAAGACTGTGATTGAAGACCGACAAGGCTGGCCACTCAGATCACGAGACATTTGCTGTGTCCATGTTTAACATATACTCAGAGTGATGTTGCCGTCTCATGCAAAGTGTCATCAATAGTTTTTATCTCCCACCAAAACATTAAGTACTGTAGGACTCTGAGAAGACTAAGCCTTGTTCGATATGTTGAAACTAGCGGTAATCTTTCCCAGGACCGTGAGTTTTCCTTGCAGCCATATTCTCGTAAGAGGTACACAGTAAGTCCATAGTTCTGTTTGGAGGGTATTTTGGCAGCATGTAGAGGTGTCAGTACATCAGCGAGCGACTTGCATGTACTTGACATGGCGATTCAAGATAAGGCAGTAAATGTTTGCGACGTATTAGCTGCAGTTTGTAGGTAGCGGTCAGGAGAGGTGAGGTGAATGTGGCTCGCTAAATTTGACTCATACTCTGCCTGCCTGCCCCAGGCACAATGCTATTTTTAAAGTGAGCATAAACACCTCAAACAGGTGCGTAGTAACTGAACATGCGGGTCACTAACATTTATTGATCGGATTGTTTAGGTTTGCACATGTTCGTTGTCATTTCGAGTATTATGTATGGTAAATTATTGACATTAATTTGAATCGATAGTGACACTGATCGGTGTATCCTGTTATCTTCCGGGAAACAGGTGAAAAAAATTAATATGCGAAAAATGTATTGAGTGTAGGGACTAGAGATAAGTTTACATGGTTATTTCTCGTAATCCACATCTTGGTAGACGGGTGATAAGGTTTCAAAGGTGACAGAATTCACAAAGTACACATCTTTGGTACATTTGTAGAACTGTCAAGTTACGTGTACAAATGTAAAAGCTAGTTTCCCATTCAAATGCGCACCTCCAGTAATTCTTTTCCAAGGTTGTATATTATCTAAAATGCCGCACCCAATTACTTAATAAGTAGTAAATAGAAGAATGAGCTTTTATTTGTATAATTTATCTTGGGATCTTAATGCGCTTCTGTTGACATAGGTACATACTAACAGATTGAGTGCCAGTTATTGCACGCATGTAGTCAGTGACGAAGTTAAACAGAAGTGTGGCGGTTAGGAGGGCAGTTGGTAAAGCAAGGTCCGATGGACACTTGCGAGACGGTTGTTTTAATTTCTTACATCTTTTTCTACATAGTTGCCATATTTGTTGAAACATTTGTCATAACGTTCTACAAGCGTTTGTATGTCGATGTCACAGAAGTCTGCCCACCTCTGTAGTGTGGTGATAGCGTGTCTGCCTCACGTCCAAGATGTCGCGAGTTCGAATCTCGCTTAGGGTGATAAGGTTTCCCCTTATGTCGGATAACTTAGAGCTCTATGGACCTCGAACTTCATTTGAGCACCATTTCACCTATTTCATTCACTACGTTGGAGGACGCTTAAAAAGTAATAGAAGTGTACATGTGAGGATAACCAGTTGTTGGATAAGCAATGGACATTTCAATCGCCGATGTTCACGGATCTTGTATTGTCCAAATCTGATGATTCATGGCCGGTTCATTATGGACGTGACCTTACGCACTTTGCTTCCCACGCATTGCATTGAGGCCATACACTTCACTGATCTGTCGATCGCTGTCAAAAATAGACATACCGTATTTCACAGTAGCAGTGCGTTTTGAACCGACACTGTGAACAGCACACTGCAGAACTACCAAGGCAAATAACGTCGTTTTACGCGCGAAGCGTGTCGGGAATCGGTGCGCATGCGCGTTTCCATGTTCGTGCGAAATTCGATAAGCTGCGGCGATTCGAACCTTACTTTACGAATTGCCATCGTGTTAAACTCAATTGGTTTTACGGTAAAAATGATTTCAAGTTGTGAGTTTGAAAATGTGTATATATATATATATAAAATCAGATCGACACCTTACGTGGGTGCCTACCAGCTATTTTTCATTGTGAATATACCATTTCCTCTAATAAGACTGTTGCATTGTAATTCTGTATTTGTAACATTTGCTAAGTCACGGTCGCAAAAATGTACACAACTTGAGGTACACACCATAGAAGAAACATCTAGTATTTAATTTCCAGGTATGGTCTTGGATTTCCACATATTATGCCGAGGGGAAGAGTGCGGAACGGTCACCTGAGAACCATTTTTGATCAACTAATTCCATCGAAGAAGCAACTTCACCTGTCCAACATTACCGGATAAAACGTGACTAGTTTAGTTCTACTTTTTCTTATAGCCATCTAATTGTGAATGTTGAAACGTTCTGAAAGCATTAATCACACAAAGTCTTCTGTCTTTGAGATTTACCTCGTGCAGCAAATAACTAAACCTTCGTTTTTCGTCTGACTTTCACACCTCTGTAGGTATTTCCGATAATGGTCAGTGTCCTGTTTGTCTGGTTACAAAGTCAAGAAACTAATGTTAAACTTTTAAGGCTATAATTTATAAATGTGGCATTCATTAGGCACAAGGAAATGTTGGTGAATTGTTGAAGGGTCGTTTTGCGCTTCTTGGTTGATCGAGGTCGCGTGCCAGGAAGATTTATGGCAGGCTGTTAAGCAACCTTTCCTACTTGAACGGCAGACTCGACAATTTGCTAGATCAATTGTATAAACCTAAAAAGTACCTGTAAATCATTCTACTGGTAGTCTCTACACACTCGTGCATTCTCCGGCCATTAAACAGAATAGACTATAAACTCAGTTGTTGCGAATTTGAGGTAACAAGTTGCTGGGCGAAGAGATGGTGGGTTGAAATGCGAGATTTGTGTGCATGAAATAACAGATTATTATCCCTTTCCACGCTTCTTATTCATGTGCTTTTTTTTTAATTGTTCCTTTTATATTCCGTCTTCAACTGCAGTGCTCATATTGCCTGTCGGTAACAGTGGTGACTCGTGTACCTGGTTTACCTCTGAGCTTTGTACATTAGATAGCACCCCCATTCATATGGCTAGAGAAAACGTCCTAGCCTCCATCAAACAACAAGCAGGTGCTTTAACGACTGAGTTGAGCGGACAGCCTACCATCCTCCAACCGGGAATTGAATCCAGGACTAATGAATTTATAAGTAAGACCGCACACCCAGTTTAGCGTTTATTGTAGTTTGTCCTTATTACATATTTTACTTTCCCTACCTCAATGGTAGAGGAGGTATTGCTAATACAGTTTGAATCCCACCAGATGCTCCATGCGTACAGATTTAGTACATGGATATCACTGAACTTGCGTCAGACGCCTGTCGGGGAGCACAGGGTCCTTTGGACCAGAGTGAATACCTGGAGGCGGGTGGTCAGAGGAAGAGGATGGTATGAAATGCAGGCGAAATGGAGCAGTTGGAATGAATGGCGGGGGAAGCCGGAGAACCCGGAGAAAACCCGGCCCGCCGACCACATGAGGGACCGCCTAGGTGGTAGCCGAGCGGTCTAACCACTCAGCCACTGCGCCGCCGTTATACTTCCAGACTCAGGGAAGGATGAGGAATAATTCTGGCTGGAGAAGAATTCCTACGCACCTGCCGGGAATCGAACCCCTTGCACAGCAGGCAGGTGCTCTACCAACTGCGCTACGAACTTGCAAAAACATCCAGTAGAGGGTTGCAGTAGTGCATCCAAACATGGCCAATGTGTCTGCAGGATCCTGATCAACTGATAAATTAGAGACATAAAATTGTGGCTCAATGTTGGAAGGTAATGGTTAGCAAGTTATAACTATAGAAGAGTTTATAAAGCATGTTAAATAGGCACGGTATTGCTCTACGCACTGGTAGACTACTGCGCACATTGAATCAGTACAACATTAGTAAACTTACAAGCACATTCCTGACGCATGGGATGGATTATCTGGAGCAGCAAATTCAGAACCAAGCATTTGTAATGGTTTTTGTTTGTTCAGCATGTGTCCAACGTGTAGTAACAGTTGCTATTACTGAGTGTTATCAAGATGATCAGTAAAGCCATACAATTTGTAAGCAAATAAAATGTTTCATCTTTAGCGGATGAAATGATTAACGGCGTGTTGACTTTACAGTTCTTATTTTCGGACAGTACATATTTCAAATCGGCGGCCATTTCTTCGACAAACGAGTTCACATCAAAGCGCCTCGGTCTCTGTGCACAAAAACGTGCGTTCATGAGGACACAATACAATTCCCTGTAGCTGAAAACACTCATTAATGGCGCAATAGAAAAGGGGGACTTAAAATGGCGCGTTGGGATGTGAAGGTAGGTCAGTATCATCCGTTAGCTAACGCTTGATGTCGACGGACCAGTAGGGTAGTGTTCTGCTATGGAATTGTCCATTGTAGACTGATGCCGAGTTCTTGGACAACTTGGATGTGCTGATTTCAGAACCGTTTGTTTCATCTAAGTAAAACACTTGTGCAGTATCTGTAACCTTCAGTACGTTGCTAAAAAAACTGAAACGTTACAAAATAAAAGGCATTGGACTGTGCTTGTGCTGGGTGCAGGAGCTGAACACCTTGAATAGCTAATAGCATAGAGCGGTGTTGCAGAGAGACGCAGTAAGCGTTACTTGTGGGAGTTGCAATGTAGCAAGGAGGTGGCTGGCTATATAATATAACGAACGTGAATTAACTCGCAAGACTTCCAGAGCTCGCATTGGAGCAGTTTACCTGAAATAAGGTTGCTAGGGTTTAAAACATCGGGAAACCGTTTAAAAATACTGGACGAGGCCGAACATTCTGTATTTCCGAAATTGTATAGCGCACTTAACAGCATATTCGTACATTTTTGGGCTGTCAATTGTTACTTGTTGAAGCTTGCAATTTAAGAATTGGTTAAAGTGCTGTGACGCCGGCCGACGAGGCGGCAACATCAAAGGCTCGAGACTGGTCTGCCTCTCAGCACCAGCGGTGCGTGCAGCAAAGGCGCTCAAGGTCAGGCTGCCTCGCGCGACTGTTGTGAACACGTGACAGTCAGAGGGACATGACAGTAAGGGGTTTTCCAGATTATTCGAGAAGTGTCCGGCAGCCGGCGTATTTGTAGAAGTAGGAGAAAGCTCGTGTTACGTCATCCTCGCCATATAAGAAGGCGAGGCAACGAGCAGAAGAGAGACCGAGGTCAGGCCGTTCTGTGTGTGAGTGAGAGACTGGTCACATCGTCAAGGAAGATAGCAAAGCTGTTATGAGTGTGGAGTTTGATCATCACTCAGCTGTTTGAGAGACAAAGTGAGTGAGTCAAGGTTACGAGAAGAAAACAGTTGTGAGCTGTAATATGAAGGACTGTAGTGTGTTAACGTCAGCCAAGTGAACTGTTGTAGTTGTGCAAAAGTTTGAAGGGCGGTGAAGTGACAAGGAAAAGTAATTTGTCGTTTTTGTTACACCGGTGTCACAAGTGGGGTTCGGCGATGTTATTTTGTCACCATATGAAAATGCCTGGTTAGTACTAACCATAAAATTTAATGGCTTCTCCGTGATATTAGATTTTCAAACAATCACCAGAACAATTGGATATCTAATTTGCAAGCAGCATAATTGAAAACGAAAGGCCGGATAAATATCAAACTTGGTACTTAAATTCAGTATTTCCCAAAGAAGCTATATGAATATTAAGCAAAATAACATCTCACTATGCATTATTTTGAAAATTAAGTACTCAAATGTCGAACGGTTTTGTTTTAAGTGTGTATCTGTATCTTTTACGTGCAACGAAATGTGTGATGGAACAGTTTCTGCGAACTTCGAAGTAGACAGCAAAATGGTGTGTAGATATTTTAAAATAAACGTTAGTGAATAGAGAAAGCCAAGAGGTTTTGGATTTGAAGTTCCTAATGATTAACGTGGCAGTTTCGTTTCCCTGCTGAAAAGATTGAATATGTACTTGAAAGCAACCACTACAGGAATGGCTTTGTTCAGGCCCTTCTTGCCTCTCAGCTTGTGATCGGTCTGTCTCTATTCAGTCTTTCTTCCTGCTGTGTTGAAACCCGTTCGCCTAGCCTAGCCTAGCTTAGCTTGTCTATAAACATTGGCTTATGCAATAGTACGCAAATACAGAACCGTAACTGTCACGTAGTAACTCGACTTGACCAATCCAGAGGCGAAAGGTCGCTGGCAAACCACGTCACATTCTCATTTATAGCTGATACAGCACATTGTCGAAACGCCATGTACATATGTAGACCTAGACCTACTTGCCAACGTTTATGGTTTGCCCGTAAAATGCGCGCAAAGAATAATAATAATAATAAAATTGGATTTTGGGTTTGGTAGAACCAAAACCCAGGCAGTTTAGGGTTTTACCCTCTTCAGCCTAGTATTTTTATTTTTGTCTTGTTACGTGAGAGATCCTTCAGCGTGTACGCATGGCAGATTATTGTTGTTATTTTGATGTGTAAATATGCATCTTGATATTTTTGTTTATTTATATATATATTTTTCTGTTTGTTTGTTTTTTTTTTGTATATATAATTTTTTTTTTGTATTTTATTATTATTATATATATATATTTTATTTATTTTATTATTATTATTATTATTATTATTATTATTATTATTATTATTATTATTATTTTATTTTTTATTGTTTTTTTGTGTTTGTATTTTGCATATTTACACATTTACAATGTTAAGTGTGTTTGTTAAACCCCGGGTCCCACAACATGTCGCCGTCTCTGCTTCTGCCCTCAGACCTTTTGTTTGGTGCATATTTTTTTATTATTTGTTAGCTCAGCCTTGCATTTTTAAATTGTTTGTGGTTTTGTTGTCTTGATTCGGGGGGTGATGACTGTTAGATGTTTACTAATGCTTGGAGATATTGCTCTACTTGTTCTTTCTGTTGCTCTTGGTGTTTGTCATAAATTTCGATTAGGGTTAGTAGAGGTGGATTTTCTTCTTGTTGTTCAGGAGGGAGTTTTCTCATGGTTTGTGCTGTTCTTATTAATATTCGTCTGTAGAGTCTGGTATGAGCATTGTGTATATAATTCAGCATCAGATTTGCAATATGCTTGTCTATTGGCATTGTCCTTGCATACTCATGAATTAATGTGTTTTTATAAGTGGGGAAGAGTTTGTTGGCAGTTCGTAGACATCTACGCTCAAACGCTTGAATCATCGCCATAGTTGTTTTTGATATAAGTGGCATCAGGGCCACTGCTCCATATGTTAGACAGGGACGGATTAGCGCTTTGTATAATCGCGTCAGTATGTGTACTAAGTCCTGTTTTGTTGAGCCTGGCGAGGAACGTGAGCGTGGAATGTATTGCTCTTGTTTTATTGAGGAGGGTTTTGTAATGTGGTCCTACTGTAACGTTTGTGTTGATTTCTATGCCGAGATATTTTATTGATTTTGCACATGGGATTATGGATTTATTGAAGTTGAGTGTGAGGTTGTTATGCAGGAATTTTCTCTTCTTTCTGATTAGTATGGCTTGTGTCTTCTCTGTATTAATCGATATGCGCCATTTTTTGGTCCAGTCAAGGTATTTTTTAAGCTGTAGTTCTAGTTGATGTTTAGCCTGGAGTGTACGGGGGCTTGTGCACCAATACGCGGTGTCATCAGCGTACTGAGCAAGTTGGATGCTGGGGTGAATTGGCTGTGGTGTGTCCGCTGTGTATATGATATACAGGAGACCTGATATGGCGCTCCCTTGAGGTGTTCCTGCTTGCAGCGTAATGGATCTGGATAGGTTGTTTTCAATCTTTATGTTTGCTGTTCTGTCTGACAAAAAGCTGGCAATCCATCTTGTTATTCTTGGATGTATTTTGTAGTCTGTAAGTTTATATAAGAGACCATTGATCCAGCATTTGTCAAAGGCTGATTTGACATCCAGAAACGCTGCAACTGTTGCAAAACCTATATTGTAGCTGTTTTTAAATTCCGACAGCACTCGAACAAGTTGGTCTTGGATGGTAATTTCGCTGCGATATCCGGCTTGTGTTCTTGGAATGAGATGTTTTTCATTACATATTTTTGTTAGCCGTTTAACCATGATGCGCTCAAATATTTTGGAGAGGGTTGATGTTAGCGATATTGGCCTATAATTTCGATGATCGGTGCTGTCTTTCCCAGGTTTCTGGAACAGTAGGATATGCGCTGTTTTCCAATTTGTAGGATGGTAGCCGAACCGGAGCATGTTGTTGTATATATTTGCTAGTACATGCAATGTTTCTGTTGGCAGATTTTTAATCATCTGATATGTGATGCTGTCCGGTCCGGGGGTTGTATTTTTTGTGTTTTTGACTGTTGCCAATATGTCTTCACTGGTTAAGGGTGTTTCTGCTTCATCATCAGGATTTAGCTCTTGTATATTTGTAACGGCTTTTTGGATAGATTCAACGTGTTAAGAACAAGGACATGACAGAGCGTTGGACTTTATTGGTGTGTGTGTGTGTGCGCGCGCGCGTGTGCGTGCGCGTGCGCATTATGACCATGGTCCCCGTCAGTCGGCTGCAACAAAATGCACTGATGCATTTTTACCTTCTCTACATATAATAAAGTACTATATTCCACCCAAAAGCTCGATGTCGAGAGGCGCCCCCCCCCCCAAAAAAAAGTAGTTTTAGGAAAAGGTCCGTGTGTGTGTCAGTCTGTGGACAGCATAACTCGGCGGCGCCGTGGCCGAGCGGTAAGCGCGCTCGCCTATCACCTAGGGGTGGCCAGGGTTCGATCCCAGGGACCCGCATGTGGTATTCGTGGTGGACGAAGCGGCGTCAGGGCGGGTTTTCTCCGGGTGCTCCGGTTTCCCCCGCCATCTCATTCCACCGGTGCTCCATCTTCATTCCATGTAACAGTGTCACCGCCTGCGGTGTCGTAGTAGTAAAAGCGGGCGTTAAACACTACAACAACGACAGCATAACTCAAAAACGAAAAGTCGGTTAAAAACCAAACTTGGTATTTAAATTGAATATATTTCTAGGATGCGACAGGAAGATTTTGAAGAAAATTGCTCCTCCCTAAACTACACATGGAAACTTTTTCGAAAATGGCTAACGATTTTGATTGAGAATGCCATATGTTTGGGATATTTTTATGCCAAATGAAATGTTTATCTTGAATTTTCTGGCTCTAGCTCATTTCTAGTCGTATTTACTCTGGATGACTTTTGCATAACTGGTAAACCGTAAGAGATAGACCAAATCTTACTATACAAAACATGCAGATCTTGCTAAAACACAATTTGTCTCAAATTGTTTGTCGAATGAACTATTTCGGAGATATTCCTTGTTATTTGTGCGAGTTTTGGAGAACTTTGCTTCTCTCAAATGGAACATCGTTATTCATTTTTTATGTTAACCGTGCAAGTAGAACGAAATAGCCTACTATATTTCCATGTTCTCCTTGTAGCTACAAGAAAAAGAATTTCTGCAAATGTCTATTTCAACTAAACGAAGTTTGTAAGAATGGTTAATACAAGGGTAGAGAAAGCCATGTGAGTGCAACTCATATTTTTAAAATTTGACTGCACCACTAAGTGACCTAGTAAACGACGAGGAGACATGGACCCTAACATTCAGTAGCCGGCGACATTAATTGTACAGTCTACTACTTCGTAATTAATCTTCTTCGCATTCTGTGGTTGCTGGGTATAAATTTCACTTTTTTTTTTCATTTATGCTTCAAATTAAGCCAAATGTGGACTACAAATCTGTGTATAGACTAGGAAGTGATTGGTTTTGTTAATTATGTGTTTATTGTGGTACAGAAAGCGAATTTAGTGATGTGCAAGTGTACCATTATTTCACTGGGTCTTCGTAGTTTCCGCCTCTTGCCCTCTTTTTACCCCTCTCCAACGGCAGAGTGCTGTTCATGCTATTGGCTGGACAGAATTATAACCAATGATACGTCGGCATGAAATGTAAGTATTGGTTACTTCCGATGACTTATTAAATCGTTACTGATTAAGCTGAAACGGTTTCTTGCTTCAGGTTATGCCGTACGCATCAAGAGCTACACGTGGCCAGATTACTGGTCTGTAGCAACCTGCTAACAAGAGTTCGGCAAATTTCAGAAACTGTATAGATTCACAGAAATGCAATTAAATTGTAATGCCACCCAAGAAAGGACTGTATTATAATATGATGTAATGGACAAACATGTCTAGAGCTATTTCGATACGAATTTTAATACCAATATACATATATAGAGAATTTGTAGAAGGGTTAAACATTTTTATATTTTTCAGTGTAATATTGCATAATTTAAAGATTTGCGTGTTTTTGTGATACTATGGAACAGTTGCAACATTTTCGGCAATAGGTATTAATAATTTGGAGATAAATCTAAAGGAAATTAAAACGTGGCTTTTCTACGAGGGTGATATATCTAAACCTTCCCCCACCTTTCTTTGTCTTCATTACAGCGCCACGCCTCTCGACGGTATTGCAACTGTCAGCATTTCAAATTGCGCAAGCTTCCACGGCCGGTGTCATTAAATAGAAAATGATTGTATGTATGTATGGCAGAAAGGAGCGGTGCTAACAGCTCTTCAAGGATTCTTAGAAAAGTGAAATTCTCATTTGTTTTACATGTAATTTTGGTACATTTACTGCATTGAACATTTTATGCATCCACTTTGTTGGACAAGGAAAGGTTTCAGACTCAGGAGGGCTGGCAAATGTGTTGGATGATAAAATGGAAGCAAACGCGTTACTTCAGTAGCGAAAATATATCGAAAGAAAGGAGAATGTTGTGTAGGAAACCAGGAACAATGCTTGTCCAAATTGTGTCAGATGAGGTAGATTCGGTGCATGTATCATACTGAATGGCAGGGGAAAGCAGCCGTCGTGAAGCGTGTAAGCTAATTAGGTAATTTACCGGAATGGAAAGTATGAACAACGTGGAACCGTTTCATGTGGAGTTTCCTTCTCGACTTGCGAGAATTTGCGCAACAGTACAGCGGGATGACAAATGATGAGCGATAATCTGCAATTGGCAGTTTCGCGACGGATACAACCTGAATATGTATGTTCCAGCTGGGGGAAGCACGCTGCTGACAATCAGGCTCTATGCCAAGGGTGGCTGTTCAGGTGAAGTAAGTGAAGGCGTTTTCACCCGAATATAGCAGTACTTCGTTTTTATAATTTGGGCATTATCCAATTTCGAATCCCATTGTCAACTGCGAGCAGCTTGCAGTGAGGGTCAATGATCAGACCAACTTTTGTTTAAAACTGCCGGACAGGGAATGAAAATGGGGTTGATGAAAACCTATCATCTTCAAAGCAAACAATTTGGGGGTAAATGTTGGTGAAATGCTGCTGTAAACAGCTTGGTTGTCACGAAACGATCGAGTGTGCTGGTTTGCACATGTATTTTCACTTGTAAGGGGCAGCAAAGGCGTAGCTGAGAAGTTAAGCTTTAGGGCAGAGGGACTGTTACTTGTTTACGGCTTCCCGCCTGCTAAGGAGTAATCAGTCGCCATTTCATCTCGAGAACATGTCACAGAAGTGGCCTTTAACAAAACTGCTAATGTATTTTACTACGTATTCCAGTGTTCTTAATGGCATTGCGGAATGTGTGTTTCAGAGAACTCTAACAGCATGATTGGGCGGAACATTTTAAATGTAAATTACAACACTTCTGGAAGAAAACACAAACAGCTGACGCTGTTCAAAACAGGAAACATACTTTTTTCTGTTGCAGTTGACACTGCAAATTTGCCAGTTGTCTCGGAGCTCTTATCATAAGATAACATTAATGCTGAGGGGAAATTACTTGTGCGATTTTTTGGATTTCATAACTGAGTACCAAAAAGTAGGGAGAAATGCTGTTCTATTTGCTACATGCCCTTCTTGAATTTGTTTATATGCGCAAATTACTCTCGCGATGAATCACGACTTCCATCGTTGGCAAATATTTCCATTGAGGAGCTACTATGGCAGTAACAAAATTTAATGGCAGCTGATCACTTCTTCATAAGATTCTCTTTCCTGTTGCGCAAATCAGTTTTGTGAGTGCAAATTATATTTATATTTACAGCATGTTTAACCGTACAACATTGCAAGGTATGGTAAGCCCCTGATTGGATGTTGTGTTAAGCAGCTTCTGTCACCCACCATTAAATTTTGTCTGCCATAGTTAATCTTGTGGAACGCCAGCCTTTTTATGGTATCAGTAGATTTGCCGCTCTGAGAAATATGAGCATCGACTTAGTTTACAGAAATTGGTGCGTTATGCATAATTGTTGATGGGTAGCCATTCATCGTCTTTAGGATGCTTAAGTAAACTTATTCACCTATTTCACAATACACGAGCCACCACTGACACAGGGTAGGCGAGGTGGTTAAGACCCTGCTGTTTAAAACTCTCCTTAAATTAATTTCCTCCAGGTTTTCCTCAATCGTCATTACTGACATATACTGATGTAGGCCTGCAATTTTTCATGTTCATTTGATGTATCGTTAGTGTCCACCGCCTGTGGTGCCGTATGTGGATGAGTCAGCAGCCGGCTTGGTAGGCCAAGAGCTGCAGTGACACATATTTACCTTAATTTGCCAAATTTCCTAAAGGCACCCTATTTGAGAAATGCATTGACAATTCAAAAACAGTATTTCGGTAATGATTAACTGCACAACTACATAAATGTGTGCTTTAACGAGATAAGTTTCTCATGTACTTCAGCACATTTTTACTTTCTCTACTCCGTATTGTAAAGTAGAGGAAGTATTGTATTACACCCAAAAGTTCGAGGTCGAGATTTCACCGGCATTGTTTTGAGGCCCCCTGAGCCCCCCCCCCAAAAAAAAGCATTTTTAGAAAAAGGTCCGTGTGTGTCAGTCTGTGGACAGTATAGCTCAAAAACGAAAAGTCGGTTAAAAACGAAAGCTTGTGTTTAAGTTTGTCTTTCAAGGATGCGGCAGGAAGATTTTGAAGAAAATAGCCCCACCCTAAACTACCCTTTACGTGGACAATTCTTCGAAATTTTTGATTTTTTTGAAAATGGCTAACGATTTTGATTAAAATGCCACATGTCGAGATATTTTTATGACAAATGAAATGCATATCTTGAATTTCCTGGCTGTAGTCCCTGTAGTCGTATTTACTCTGGATGACTTGCATAACTGGTAAATCGTAAGAGATACACCAAATCTTACTATTAAAAATATAAATCTTGCTAAAGTACACAATTTATATCTAATTGTTTTTGTAGAGTGAACCATTTCGGAGATATTCCTTGTTACTTGTGAGTTTTGGAGAACTTATAGTTCTGTCAAAGGGAACATCGTTATTTTTTTATGTTAACCGTCCAAGAAGAACGGAATTTGAAAGCTTTAAAAAGATGTGACTCGCCCGAAGTGTACTGTATTCCCATATCCTCCCTGCACGTACAAGAAGCTAAACAATAGGATAATTTCTGCAAATGTTTATCTCAACTAACACGAAGAAGACATAGGAATAAGAGTTTTTAAGAATGGTTGGTACAAAAGTAAAGAAAGTCATGTGAGTGCAACACATCAGATTTTTTAATAAATTCGCTTCGTATTGTTGACCTGGAACTTCAGGCAAGAATTGTCAACAATAATATAAATATTTAGGATGGAGCTTATTTGTAAATAACGTCACTTTTTGGGAACACTAACCTCTCTTTATAGATGAAGTCCACTTTGCGAGCCTTCTCTCGCCATTCAAGTTTACTCATGACATTTCTGGCTGTATTGAAAAGATATAGTTATTTGGATGTATCAGTGGAAAAGCTTCTAATAGTTCAAGCATCCCCATAAGTCATTGGCGCTCAAGAGCAATCGACTGAGCTCACGACGATGCATAGGGAAGTTCCTCCTGCAGGAGTTTCCAGGCGCAGTGTGCATATGCGAACTAAGTCCGCAGATCCTGCCTTTCTTTAGTCGGTCGCCTCTGCGATACCCCTTTAATGTCCTTGTCTGCCTGCCGTAATTATTCCTTTTAAACCAACGTAGTCTCCCTCCTATGCTTGGACACAAGCCGAATGTGCCCTAGCTGGTTCTTTTCACGCACCGAGTTGTCTGCATTCTGCTGAGAAGCTGCTCTGTGCAGCTGCAGTAACATTCAGGGGTTTGCGTCTCAAATTCATCACTTGCCCTTTAATGCGAACCAGCATATGCCTCAGCTTTGGGAAGATATTTTTGTGTTCTGGATCGGTATTTGGGAGCTTAATCATAAGATTTTACGAACCTGACAATGTGACAGTCTAGTGCATGGAATAGTGCCAACATAATGCGCATTGGTTTGTTGCGAAGCATGCCTTCCACTCATTTGAAATGTGTCTGTACTCCTCCCCATTCGCACCTCACCAAGACCTGGCCTTTATTGATAGACTAATGCTTATGAGTCGGACTTAAATAAGAGACTCTCTCACCCATGGATAAAGATAAGGAGATTGTTCCAAAATGAAAGAGAAGCACCAGGAAACAGAAACCTGTACAAATTTCCGTGCACAGTGCTGAGCATCGTTTGGGTAGATATTTTGGTTGATGGCTGTAGGGACGAAGGATGCATGCATGCGGTGGAGAGTTTTGTGTTGAAAGGATGTTTACAGCACAGAAATAAACGTATTGAGTAGGTGAAGCAGTAGCTGTGGAGGTCGAGTGTCGATGTGTGATGTGCCAACAAGGCCGTTCCCGTATTACTAACGATAGACGGAAGCCATACCTGGTGACGTTTGAGCCTTGAGCGACTCTTGCTCAAGGTTGCCTTCACATTGAACGATTTGTGCGAGGACTTGGGCATTTTCGCCAAGGTTGCAGATCCAGCTGAGAACTGTGCGACTACAGCCTCACTGCCAGCGACTTTTCTTAATAGTAGAATTTTAGATCTTGATGTAAAATGTGTGTCGCAGATTCTGGCTCAAACCTCAGACGATCCCGAATTCCATTTTCTCTGCTATCATGGTGGAATTGAATTGTTTCCGAGATAACACACAATGAGTTAGGAATGGACATCTTCTTTCTTAAGACTTCACGTTTTGTAACCATTTTTATTCTCTACTGCCTTTGAAGTGAATACCGCAGTGCGTTTACTCGGAACGATTTCGTAAATTTCATTGAGGCTTATTATAAAATGCATCGCTACCACGATAGCAATTCTTTGCCAGAAAGTTGATTTTGAAACTGAAAGGCGTTACATTTTCTCTTATCTAGCTGAAGAAAATACATCCATATTTCCTAGAGTCACGCAATATTTTCATTTGTAAGGCTATTTATGCCGAATTTTCAACAAACTATCATTTATCGTAGGCAAGAACCCTTCATTGTAGAATGAAAATCCAATCCTGCTTTATGGCATTTGAAATGCTCAAACACGACACTAGCTAGTCTTGCGGGGGAAAATCTTATTTTTTATGCTTAAAACGAAATGGTTTTCCATTCGTAAGGGACTTTAATTTGGACATTCAAATATGGCGGCGAAGACCATATACCTCCATAACCAACCAATGCAATTGTACAGTAATTTGCATTTTTTCATGCAATTTGCTCTACAACCTATTAAGCTATGAGGATGATATTTTTACTGGCCATTTCTCAGTCCAAGAGCTACTTACAGCAGCTGGAATTGTCTGCACATAGTTAATGTATATGCTTGTAAAGTTTAGCGTGAATTCGGTGTCCATAAAATGTTCTGGGTGATAACATGCCTTCAGATATAAGAAGTAAATTTAAATGGAAATGATCAATTAGTGCGGATATTAAAACATTAAAGCACGTGTGCCTCTGACGCGGAGGATTTGGATTCGATCCCCGGTACCGGTGTGAGAATTTTACCCGCCTGGGAGGTCTGATCCGGGTGCACTCAGCCTCGTGATACCAACTGATACTCCATATGGGGACAATATACCTAGATCTCGTGAAATCCTTGGGGGGCCTAACAAGGAGATGAAGGATAAGATGGAATCTAGGACTCTACTTGGGGCCCTAATATGTCAGCGTAGACAGACATCACCGCTTGGGTGAAGTAGACCCATCCTACCGACAAGGTTAAAAAAAATCATATTAAATTGAGTAAACATGTTTTAGTTGAAAGTGCACGTGAATGCACCCTTAACAGTGATAATTTTGAAAATTAAACATTTTTATACAGTGTGTAGTATTAATTTTTAGCATAAATGGGCAGCTTTCCATGGGTTACTTTTCGAAAGATTGTGTATTCAGTGCCAGTTTCATTTCATTATGTTTTACAGTAACTGAGAAACTCAACATCAAAGTCGGCATTCACACAGCGGCTAGAAACTCCTTACGATCATTCAAGTGTCCTTAAATGGACCTTTGCAGGTGTGTGCAAGTAGCGCATGAAATGTTAACATTGCATTTTCTCTTGTTTTCTTACACCTTTGCCAGTTTTAAACGGTTTCACATTTTCTATGTACTTTGAAGGTAGATACGGACCCAAAATACCTTTATAGTTACATTAGACTGACATTTCACATTTACTGGAGGAAGTTGGGCACTGAGGACCATGAAAATTGTGTAATTGTTGAACAGATCTGTGATGAAATTTTCTATTGGTTAAACATTTATTGAAATTTCATTACAAAGTATCTTTAAAAGTAGCTATAATTGCTAGAGTTTAGAAACGGTTCAAACGATATGCAGCTTGAAAGAAATGATGCAAGTCGCAATTCTTTCCTGATCACACAGATTTATGAGGTTTATTTTGTCTGCAGATAGACATCCAATAGACACGTTCGCTTCTAACAGACGAGTCGTGACACGTGACTTGTTGAAAGTTTGCGTTTTTAGCATGCTGGAAAAAAAAATGCATGTCGTTTGTACCGTTTCTGAATTTTGCGAGAAGTTTGGACTTGACAATGTGTTGTCTTTTGATTTATACGGTAAATGCATTTATTTCGGATTATACTGCATACTTGTGTATGGAAGAGATTTTGCAAGAATGGCCGAAGTATGTGACTGGTATGAAATTGATTCAGACCTTCGTACACGTTAGATGTTTTTCTTCCTTGGTAGCAGCTGCGGTTTACTGTTAAATGGCACAATTCCCAAGGTGAAAGAAAGTGCTCTTTCTATTGGCACATCGCCAGTCTCCCTGTAAACGGTGGAGTCCGGCGTTAGATCCTCATCGCAGTCAAATTAGGTAAACAATGACATGTAATATTAAATGCGTTGTGTTGCATATGGATTATAAATAAATCTATACAGATTTAAATAATTTAAAATAACAATGTAATTGCTTAAAGCTTGGACATGGAGATTAAAGGCCTTATCCCGTTCATGGTTAATCTGCTAATGAGGCCTGGGGATCTACTTCTGTAGAATAATGTCGTTGTGCATTAACCCTAGCAATACCAACGTGTGGGGAGGTACCTTATGCCCACCTTCTGTGATATATTTTTTTAAATGATGTGTTAATTTTTTAGTTAAAGGCCTTGTTTCAAAGTTTTCAGTGTTGACCTTTCTGAGAAACAATAGGACACCAAGGTGATCATAAAGTACCCCTCGTCGGTATGTGATTCATGTAAAAAAGAAATAGTTTATCATAAACATGACCTCCGTAGTGCCGTTCGATCCCCAGTATCAGCATGGGGATTTTTCTCCCGCTGGGAGGTCTGCCACGGGGTGCACTGAGCCTCGTTAGGTCCCGGGGGAGCCACTTGAGCTAATGATGGAGAAGTAGCGGCCCCAGGTCGAGAGGGCCGCATAACTGGCTTGGAGGACTCCGAACGCTGACCACGTACTACCCTTCAGTACTGCACCCCACCAATGACACCTGTGGTGGGCAGAGATGGGGGACGCAGCGGCTCGGCAGTAAGCCTTGACGCTTAATGGGCTGGTGCGCTGGGGTTTACTTTTTACCTTTATAAACATGACAAGATATCATAGCCAATTTTAAAACTTGCTCAGACATTTTTACAGTGGTGGTCATGAAGTACCATCCTCCGCCGTTTCTAGCAGAAGTTGGTGTTGCTAGGGATAAACATTTTTAATTGTTTATGATAAAACGAATCATATTCAAGTTTCATTCACAAAAAGGGTTCAAAATAGAAATTGAGCAAAAAATGTCATACTTATAAACGAAGAAACCACATAGCTTGGACACACAGGAACTGCGGTATTTAGTATACCATTTTATAATAAAATTTCTCTAAAACAGGAGTCAAAATTTACCCCCGCATTCCAAAGTGTTACGAATTGTTACTATCTCTGTCACGTAACTGTGATTTCATCGGAAATCACGTTTTGAGAGCCCTGAATAAAAGCGTGCGTGTGCGAGTGAGAGAGAAACAGACATAACACACAATGGAAATGTGCGATAAATACCAAGCTTAGTTTTAAGATAAGCATTTACCAAGGATTCTACACGAATATTTTGAAATCTTCCGAGATAGAGGCTATAAACAACGGCCATTCAACAAGCCGTAGCAATATGCCACAAACAAACGATACGCCGTTTTCCTCCAAGCTAGCGGGGTTCAGTTCAGTTCTGGTCTGGTCTGTGTGATTCGCTTAATCTTGTCAGACTGTGTGCTTTTTAAGATGTGAATAATTTTGTTATAGGGAAGTAATGGAAGTACTAAACTGTAGAGTAGATAATATATGGTATGTGTGGATTTACATGTAAAAGATTTGTGTTCCATTTAGTTTGGCTTCAATCCAGTATCCACATTTCAGTTTTAAAAACCTCATTACTACTACAATAGATGTTGTGCAAATGTTAATTTTGATTTGTGTATTTTTGCTAAATTGTTTTATTGTCTAGCTGTGATGATTAGTTTGAATTTTTAAATACACGAGCATCAAAACTTGCATGAGATGCTAAATTTGCAGAGGCTAGAGAAAATAAAAATTGCATAGATGTTACTATAAAGAAATTCAGAGTGTTTTAATATTTGATTTGAATAGCCAACATTTCATCACCAAAGTGGGAACATATGACGTCATGTTGTGACGTATTGTACCACCTACATTTCGCTACAGCTGCGGTGATGTGTGCATTTTAATCCCACGGGACGATCACTTTTCTAATTGGCTATATTGATGCTTGACGGAAATGAGTTTTTACATGGGTTAACAAGATAGATTTGAGTAGTAGTTCTGAAGCAGCAGCTGTGCTTGAACGGGAAAGTGAGAATGCCCTCTGTATCGATCCAAGAGAACCTTGTAAATAATATAGTATTCTCGTGGGGCTTCATTGTGCGCTTTGCTTTAGAAATTCTCTGCTCGAGATTAGGTTATCAAAGAAATTCGCTGCATAATGGAGTTAACAGGAGATTTCCACAATCGTGGTCGCATTGGTGGCCCTTAGGGCTAACTTGTTCGTAACAGAATAGCACAAATGAATTCGGAAGCAGCTCCTTCACCAGCTCAGTTTCATGCAGTACCACGTATAGGATGCCCCAAAAGGTCTGCCGGTACTCTGGGCCTCTAACGAGAAAACGTCTGAGAGATGTTCTCTTCTCTGGAGGGGAAAGGGGAGAGTAACACACGGCAGGTCACAATGTCATTAATAGATCTACTTCACTACATTTTGTTCACCAGCTCAAGGCCCCGGGCTGGAATGCAGCTAGTCAGTAAACAATACTAGATAAATAGCGTTATCTGGAGCAGGAGTTGTACTTCTATAATCTTCGCTAAAGTTAAAGGCATTTGGAGGCGGGCCGTACTGCAGACTCCAGCGAATC
This sequence comes from Tenodera sinensis, assembly GCA_030765045.1. Lineage (NCBI taxonomy): Eukaryota > Metazoa > Arthropoda > Insecta > Mantodea > Mantidae > Tenodera > Tenodera sinensis. The sequence goes on from CM060972.1 coordinate 102,929,174, forward strand.
GTAAGCTTGCCCCTCCTACCAGCGCTGCCGAATGTGGTACGTGCTCTTGTATACAGAACCTCTGCCGGTACACGCACTACGCTTGGCAACAGCGCTCCATTTGAGCATTGGCCAGCGTTCACATGCCTTTAACTTTTGCGAGCAGTATAATCGCGTTTACGATGTTGCCAACCTTGGAATTGCATTCACGCTAGACCAAAGCAAAGAACTTGCTCAAAATAGCACGACTTAAATGTTATTTTGAATTCATGCAGTATATTTAGCTTATAAAACGGAAATGTTTTCAACTACTCCGTCTTTTTCCCACTGATCATTTTCAAAAGCACTTAAGTCTGTTTCGGTCTCAAGTGCTATATCGTTGAGCGGTATTTCTTGCAATTCCTGCAGGAATAAATCATCTGTTACATGTCCTTAAGTATTCATTTTACATTGGCCCAAACTAGTTCTATGGGATTGAGATCACACAAGTATGGGAGCAAGTAAACGACAGTGTGGCCCAACATTATAAAATGTGTCCGCTTTAAGAGCCTCTGTAGGTTTGTTTGATTCAATCATCCTATAAAGATCTGTTTTACACATGGAACTGTCACTGAATCCCTTTGTTCTGCAAGTACAATATCATTGCAGATTTCACAGCACTCCTAGGCGGAGGATTGTTTGCTACTACGTTATTTGTACCATTACTTCTGGCATAAAACTAGTCACTCGTACGATTTTTTGAACTCAAATTAAGAGAAATTAGCAGCGAGTAAATATAGCGCGAATATCAATGGAGGTAAGTTGGCAACATGACCAGCAGAGCAACATTTGCGCGGATGTTTACAAAACTCATGTTACACTGCATGGGATGCCTCTCCTCTGCCCTTCATTCCCCTTAGACCATGGGCTGGTGTACAGACCATATGTTCCTCGCCAGAACTTGGCTGTAAGAAGTGTGTATAGCATCAACTCCAGCGTTTTCTGAGCAAGATTACTCCCCTTTCCGTAGCACAAGTGCTTAAGATTGGATACGCTCGTGGGTGCCAGTTCCTTGGCGGGGTCTAACACTGCCCACAGTTTTAGGGAACGAACCCAGTACTTGTAAATGCACTGCTTGACTTCGGTAGGCAGGTTTCGCTTGTATTGTATTGGAAGCCTTTTAGGATATTTTATGTTTAACGTTTTTAACGACATATATTTTAACGATCAGTTTTTAGCTGATAAGTTTTAGCTTCTTCAAGGTTAGATGTCACAGGTTTTAGGTTTCGCTTTTTTTGGGGAGCCCTTAAACCGTACAAACTCACAGACAGAAAGATTACGCCTAGAATTTCAACATATGAACACACGCTCTTGTGCACAATGCAGGGCGTATTTTTTAAAAAGACCTAAGCCTTGTATTGAAATTCTAGCCGTAATCTTTCTGAGAAAATGCTGGAGTTGCTTCACATTTTTAAAACCACTTTCTCGTGAGAGGAACACAGTAGATATGCCGTATTTATTTTACGAAGGGCCTTAAAAATGTAGTGTTTCATCTAGTACACCTGTGGATTCAGGGAGAAGGTATATCGGCCGGCCACTGGGGCGTAAGCCAGGTGAAAGTGGGTGCAAGGACGTAAACATGAGCGAGTTCCTGACGGTAATGAAAGGAAGTAGTGGGTAGAGGCTTCTGGGAAGTCCTTAGGGGTTACTGCTGCCTCCTTGGTCCACGACTGTGTAGCACCGGAAGTGCTGTAGTATGCCCGTGATATGTGGACCTAGTTTCTCTCGGAGGTCGCTCCTCCAGCATCCGCTGAAGAGCGCCACTGACGTCCATGGCCGTACTCTTTTATGTCTGATTTGAAGGCCATCACAAGACCTCAGGTCCTGCTGTCAGAGGGGGAAGTGGCGGTGGGGTGGGGGAAGTGGCGGTGGTGTTCGGTGAAGTCTAGTTTACCTTCCCCTCTCTCGGAATTCGGACAATTGACACTTCACTACAGATCTTCGTACAGTTACTTGGCGTTCTTAATATGGAACACTCCATTTAACCAATAGTTAGCAGCAACGTAAGCTACGAAAAGTTAAACTGTAGTAGAAATTAATTTAGCAGTGTGATTGATATTTCGGCTTTATACAGGGTGTTACAGAATACGACAAATTTTCAGGGGTTACAGAGTTATGTTAGGCGCCCCTGAGTTTCTTCTACTTGCAGGAAATCGTGACCCTGCTATTTTCGAATATTCCATGTGAAAATCTCCGTTGCATGTACTTAAACTTTGAAAGAAACGCGAGTACTTAAACTTTGGTTCATCTGTGTGGGTGGAAAATATATATGGGGTTTGAACCCAGTATCATCAGGTTGATAGCTGAGGACGCTGAATGCGCTATTATTACAACTTGCTTGGTATGTGTGATGCTCCATGCGATAAGCGGGAGTATCCTGGTGTGCACTAACCCTTTCTGACGGAACTTTTTTCGTGAAAAAGCAAAGCTCCTAAGTTCATGCCCTCGAAAACACAGCAATTGCATCTGTTTTCACACTTTGGAAGAGAAATGAACTTAGAGTGCAGGTCAATGTCGCATTCATATTAGCATGTCCTTATAACATGCTCAGAAACCTCAGGAAGTTTGCCGATTCAATTCTCTAATACCATATGTACAGGCCTTTGAGTTGTGTTCCATACTACCATTTGCCAAAAATGGCACTTGACAATTTGTAATTACAGTGCCTGTGGAATTCAGACCTCCGACCAGTAAACCATTTCCTCTGTTCCCCTTTCTTCTTGGTGTTCATTATGGATTGTTTACTTTAGGTCTCATACACGCGATGGCCGTCAGGAAAGTTGCCTTGAGATAGTAAACAAGGTTTCAACACAACCTTCGTTTCATGATATTTAACTTTCAGCTCGACATAGACAATTTTCACTTCTTTATACCTTCAACATAAAATTCTTTTCAACTCCAAAATAAGGATTTGTGACTACTGAAATCCATAGCTAAATCTGCTCAGCAAGCCATTCTATTCCTCTTTCAGATTTGGGAGGAGAAAAAGATCCCTGGGAGGTAAATCTGCTTAGCGACCTATATTTCCCCCCTTTCTTTTTTTCTTTCTTTCTTTCTTTCTTTCTTTCTTTCTTTCTTTCTTTCTTTCTTTCTTTCAGATGTGGGAAAAGGAAAAAATTTCTCGAAGGCAAATGTGTTGACTATGGTGCCTGTGTCAGCTTTTGAAAGCGCAATTTCTGCACCTTTGCAATCACAATTGAAGGCGAATAAAACTTGTTGAACAAGTGTGGATGTATGGCGTTCCTATGTTTCTTCAACAGCTCCAGCAAAGACCCTCTTCGTTGTCCTTTCCCATGTAATCTATTAACATCAGGCCTCGGGCTTTGCAGAAAGCATTGGGCATCACCAACCATCAAAGCAAGAACGAAAGGACATTAGTTTGAGCTGTTAGTAAGCGTCTAGTAGTGACGTCGCAAACAACGTAACACCCCCATTCCAGGTAGTCATTTGGCGTATGCAGACCACTCGTGAGACCGTGTTAGTGACCTCTGGCTGTTTTTTTTCCCTTGTATTAATTTGAGTAGCTAACTTGAAGCCAACTGCTTAAGAATCTTTGTCTAGCCATCTTTGCTGCTGAGGTCTACTAGCGCTTCCACTGCTGCGAATTGTGGTGAATCCAGTTTACGTCAACAGAGATAAATACGGAGGTAAGAGACATCCCGCTCTGCTCCCACCCCCCACCCCATGTACCCGAAACTTCCCTTAGGAATGGTACACACCACCCTTAGCTTACGCCACTTAGGGGGAAGACTTACCGAGAACGTCTAGTAGCTCTCCGGGGTGGTGCTGGAGGACATTGAGGCGTCTCTCAATCGCCCAGTCGTACCCAATCTCCCATACGAGTCCAACCCAATCCGAGCTCGAATGTTCGGCCTGAACTACTTCTGGTAACGTCCGAAGTACCACGAATACCAAGGGTAGAATTGCGGCTGAACACGTTATATCGCTCGTGGTTATTCTAATCGGCGGTTAACACACTCCCAGCCGTCGAGCTTTCTCGTGTGCAAATACACCTGGCAAATGTTCCAGACACGAAGAATGAGATCTCCACAGTGCCAGCAGTCACTTGATTCGTGAATCTTCGCGGTGCTTTCTCATAAAAGTGCAAAAACTTTCGTGTTTCAACTCGAATTTCTTTATAGTAGAAAATGATAGCTGAGAATAGTCCTATGTGGAGTCCAAACACCTTTTTTATTTCGGTCGGAATTAAATCTTTTAATATGAAGTAGGCTTTTCATCATTGTGCATAATGTGGCAAGCAGCGATGCCCATTTGGCGCTTATGTGCTCCTGACGTCGCCTTGTCGGTCTATACCACCTTCGCGTTGTGTATGAAGCATTTCTCCTTCACTAATTCAGCTAATCAAGCATTAGAGGTTTCCTTTTGAGTCCCATGAATGCGTCATAGCTGGGCAAAAAGTAGTTAGAGGAAAATTCGCCCTCTCCCTCTTTCGAATAACTTTGGGCATCGCAGTATTTTAGAATTATTGTTTGTTCCAGCATTATCTCCATCTAGAGTATTGTATTTTAGAACTATCTTAGTCCCGGCACCATTTCTGTGTTGAACTTTTTCGAACCATCTTTGTAGTAAAAAATGTCAAATGCAGCTTCTTCCATTTCGTGCTATAATCACTTTGTGAATGACGCCCATCAGCACCTGAAAAGGTGGTTTGGTCAGTACCATCTAAACGCCTTTGAAGCCTGTGCCATTGCTGTAAGGAATGTCTATATACAAAGTTTCCAATTGCAATTGAAACTTCCACTTTGAAAGTGTTGGAGTACAGCTGATGGTACAAGAAATTGTAAAACAGACTTGCTTTTGTGTGCTACATGCGAGAAAGAAAAGCCGTGCTTGCTTTACCTGGCTAGAAGAAACCAGCCGTCCAATTGCCTTTGTTCACTTGTTTTGCCTGCATGACGTCAGCAACTTGTGTAAGTTGTATTGATACAGTGAGAGGCACGTGAAGGCCGCCTACGGAGCACCCGGAAACCGCTTGCGTGGGGCCAAAGTCATCATGACAGGGTTCTGGAAATGTCATCACCAGGGCCCGGATTCTGATGAATTCTAATTGTTACATCACAGAATTGTTAACGTGTTCATAAATTATTGTGGATGTGAGATTATGAAAAATGCTTTTTGAACAGGCCCTTTTTCATTTTAGGAATGTTTTTCCCCCGAATTTAGGTGATAATTTTGTAATTGTCATACCTTTAGCGTCTTTAGTCAATTTCTTCCATTTACACTGCACGTATGAAGGGTTTTAGGTATATTATTGCCGTTTTACATAAGGATAACTTCTCAAACATTAGAAATGTTACAGGTCGTGAGGTAAGACATGAACAATTCTTGCGCATAGGGGAAGCTGTTTTCTTTCCGTCCCTCTTTGCAACAGCTGAGAGGGGGGGGGATTGACGCGTGTTTGCCGCCAAACAGCAGCAGCGCTCAGCTGAAACAATTGCAGTTTTCATGAAAGTTTGTTACATGACCATAGTTATAACGAAATTGCTTTGCTCGTTATAAAGCTAGTTGCTATACATCTGTCATTACCAATATGCACTAAAGCTATGCTAACGAACTTCACAGAAACGTTATGACTTCTGCGCATACATGTTTGCACAACTTCCCCCTCCATCAGCCTTTCAGGTGAAGAGTGCGACTGCGCATCTAAGGGAATTACTACTATTCAACTGAGGAAAAAGAATACCTTTGTAATTTTTACTAGACAATCAGTTCCTATTTAATGGTTATGTGTTGCGTGAAGTCCTCATTCACTATGAATTTTATATAATCTGAGAACTTGATAGAGTAAATGTTAGTTTTCTCAGACCTGCTTATTTCTTTCTAGTTTGTGCAACCAAGGATGTGAAACGTTGTTGTTGTTATTATTATTATTATTATTATTATTATTATTATTATTATTATTATTATTATTATTATTATTATTATTATTATTATTATTTTGTTTATATACAGGTTGTGCAGATAAAACCGGCTCTATCATATTTATTTCAAACAAACTTCAAATGAAATAAAATGAATGTATCCTGTATTTATCTTCACAATAAATGTCAGATGCCCTCACGTGTATCTAATCTTAACAGGTTCATAAAAAGATGCGTCAATTCCTCATGGATGATAATGCAGATGTAATTCCTGTTATCCTTCAGTTAATGGAATGGGAATGGGAATTTTCCTCGTACAAGTTTCCCTTCGAGTACTCCCATAAATAAGTAACGTGTCCATAAGTCTTTGCTCAGTCCTGTCTTCAGTGAACATGTGTTGAATATGGAGACGACGTGGCGAAGAATGAAATGGCTGAAATGATCATACGAACCAGGGGTAATTAGGGTAAAGCGACATTCAACTCGCCCTAACCGAGATTCGAACTCGGGACGTTTTGTATCCGCGGTAGACACGCCACCTCCCACAGCATAGAGGTGGGCCTGCTTATTGTTTGCTGTGTTAATGAGAGAACTGAGTATATGAAACGGTTTCGTGTTTTATATGGGAGTATCTGAACTGGCTTTGGAGTTTTACGAAATTTGTGTTTGCGAGCGCGCGTCTTTGAATTCTCCCAGTAGCACGCCATATTTTCTCGTCTTCATGGGCGACTTGAGGGATATCTTGTGCGACCATTTTTTTAGCTGTTGAACATAGTTATCAGTGCAAGGCCGTGAGCATGACCGGGAGATAAAAATGCTGCGGAATGCGCGGCGTTTTGCCTGTCCACTTCCTCTTCACTCGTTGCCGTCTGCCGCTACCATAGAACAGCGCGGTTGAAACCATACATTTTTTAAAACTACTTTTAAAGGCTTAACTTGCAAATTTTATGAAATGGGATGCTGAAACTGGACACCGTCGTCTATACATTTTTGGTATCTCTTCAGGAATCTATGCATCATTCGCCGTAGTTCACATTGAGAAATGCTGGCAATTTCCTGGAGGATATTTTGTATTAATACTTTCAGGGTGTGTGGGATAGTCTTGTACAGTTTGTTACCCCAGATATAGAAATCGCTGGGGGTTAGGTCGGGGGACCGAGGAGGCCCACAAATCTCCAGTAATATTTCTGACCTGAAACACCTTTCAATTGTTCTCATCAAAGATTGGCCATATGAGCTGTTGCAGAATCTTATTGAAAAAAAGGGAAAATCACGCTCCCGGTCTGTTAATTCTCTTTAAAAAAGTGGAGGGAGAAGCAAAATGTAATCACGTATATAAGGGCGTTAACTGTTGATTCGAAAAAAATGGCCTTATAACGCGGAACCTAATATTGTTGAACCCTTTCATGACGAATAACTTGGTGTATGGTGCGCAATTGGCGGAGAAAGGTTTCTCAGAGCTCCAATAAACGATTTCTATCTCTGGGATAACTTAAAGCATAGTGTGCAAGACACACACACACACACACACACACACACACACACACACACACACACACACACACACACACACACACACACACACACACACACACACACACACAAAACAAAATGACAGGAAATTGCCAGCATTTCTCAACGTGAACTACGGCGAATGTTGGATAGTTTCCCAAAGAGGTGCCAAAATGTGTGGACGACGACGGTGGACAGTTTCAGCATCTTCTTTCATCAAGTTGGCCAAGAAAGCTTTAAAAGTAGTTTTAAAAATGTACGGTTTCATCCGCGCCTTTCTATGATAAGGACAGACGGCAACGACCGCCGAGGATGCTGACAGGCAAAAACTGCGCAGCCCATTCTGAGGTCTTTTGATCTCCTTGTAATTATCAAGTTTTGACCTCTTAGAATACATTCGCTCCTGTGCTAACAATGCTGGGATATCCATGTTGCGGGATCATTTTGTTGAAATGTTGTTCTAATCGTAATCTTTCTCGGAAAACACATTCCCTACAGCAACATTCTTTTGGAAGGAACACAATTGTCAGCACACCGGAAGCTAGGAATTGTGGCTTTGGTAATAATGATAATGCTATAGATTCGCCGCTAGCACCTGACATGACTGGTGAAATTGGAACCGCTCGCGCGGTTAATGTGAGAAACAGACACTTAAACATGATGCGGTTCCAAACATTTTGGTTTTAATTATTACAAGGCCTTTTTCTGACAGATGGACTGTTTCCCACAAACAGCTGGTGCGCTATAAACAATTAAGGAACACCGGAAGTGACCTTATGGTACTTTAGCCCCGTGGATATGACTAAGGCATAGGAAATATGTACACAGCATATACACATGGTGAATATTGGAATATAAGGTTAGCAGCTTATAGCGAAATCTAAAGCCTTTTAAGGTATTACAGGAAACTGAACTGAAACGACGACCTTGTAGGTTGAACTAACAACCGGAACTTGAGGCCACGGGCACCTTGAAGCTTGTCAGGTTCAATAATGAATGAGAGCTGTCATTGTTGCACCTCAAGAATATAATGCACGTGGAGGCAAGTTCACTTCCGGTTATAAGAAGCCATGTCTGGTGTCCATCCGCCCGAATTTGATACTTGCAAGACAGATTGGAAATGTTGGGAATAAAGGAAGTCGACAGGTGTACCTGTTGTTTTCGTGAAACCTCAAAAGAATTGCTCTTTTGTTTTAAGCATTTTTATTTTGTATCTGGTCATTTAGGAAAGATTTTCCATTAGTCCATTAGTTTTTTAGAGCTACGTTTATTTAATTTTCTTTCGTGTTCAGCTACTTTATGGCTCATATACATTAGCAGGGCCCGGATGTTTGTCAGTTTTTGTTTGTGTTGTTTTTTCCATGGAAAATATAAGCGAATGACGATATTATATAGGTGATTGAAATTATGCAATTCTCGTGGGTCATATAGGCATATTTTGCCCTTTTTTTAAACGTTTTTTGCCATTTTTCATGTGTCATAATTTCTCACAAACCATATCTTTTGTCATTTTTACATTTTGAAGCCACCCTTTCAGTCCTGTGAACGTTGAAGAGCATCAGAAGTATTGATCGATTATATTTATGAAATATAACTAAATATTGGTTATTAACGGAAAATGTTCTCTCGTATAATGAAAATGAGTACACTTTACTGAAATAACAATCTGCACTAAGGGGGGAAAAACGGCAGAAATCAAGTGTACACAAATTTGAAATATGTACATACAAAATCATTCAATCAGAATTAGTGTTATGTTTTGGAGTAGCTAATAAAAAATCACGTTATTGAGTATTGGGCAGATTTGTAAAGAGAGGTGCAAGTTTGGTGTAATGGAAGTAACTTTTTCTCGGACAGGTCAATCACTAACGGCTAGATTTTTTGGTGATAATTATTTGAATATTTCGCATCAATAGTTAGTGGTGTTTTGTGTTGAATATTATTCTAAAAATTCGCATGAGTTTCACAAAATATTTCGGGTAAAATTAATACACATAGATGTTACTGAAATTAAAATAACAGGTACGTAATGTTACTGTAGCATAATTGTTCAAAATTTCTACAAGTTAAAATATTTTTTTACATGAATCACTGTATATATCGTATATGAGACATTAGGACGATTTCCCATCAATCAGCATCACCAAATTGCAACATGCAACAAGTTGGACACTTTCATTTTTCATAGTTGCCCTTCTGTCTGATACAACCAAGATATATGTAGAAAACAAGTCTCGCTGTCAGCATTTGGGACTGGCAATCAAAGACATTGAAGGGACACTTCACAGAAGAGGTGGTAACATTCGTGCTAAGAGTGCTGTTACTATGGCCCAACCGTTCAACAATGGCACAAAGTTCATTGCGGCGGCTTTGATAATACGGAATGTGACCTTGTGAGATAACCTTTTATTGTAGTCTCACCGATTGCATTGTCGGGCAGCTTTCTTTGTCTCTGCAAATACTTATTTTGCACTAGTGTTACAAGTTGATCTCAAAATAATCTGGTTATTGAATTGGTAAGCACTGGATCTGAATTCTTTATTATTAAAACCAGAACTTGAAACACCAGCGACAATGGGTCAGTGAGTAAAAAAAAGAAGTTTTCTGAACAAAATTTAAAACAGACATCTCTCATTTATCGCAAAAAACACTTCTCGAAAATATTAAAAATTCGAAGAAAAAAAATATCCCGTATATCACATCTAAACTACGTCAAATGCATGCAAACCAATTTGTTCAGTAATTAAACAAGAAAAACTCTTGCCTCTGTCAATCAGTAATACCAAGTGTTATGGTCAGCAAAAAATACTTCCGGACGAGGGCGGGTTCATAAGCTGAACAGTGATGTTGGACTTTGTTCTGTTGTGCTACATATTCATGCGGTGGCAAAATAAAGTAATTATCAAATGAAGGTAAAGGAGTGCATTTATCCGAGCAACCAGCAAGGATCCAGGAACTACCCACGCCCTGAAACTACATGCTCACACTTCTATCCACATCCTAATTGCCACCAAGTAGTGTGAGGTGATGAATGCACCCTCTCAGTTTCTATTCCAGCTTCGCGTATGGGCTTGCAGTCGTCCGAAAGACGATTCTTCACATCTCCTAATTTTTGTCTATATTTTTCCCGTTACTATGTTGCGGGAAATAGACCGCTCCTTTTTGAAAACATTAAAATTTATGTAATTTGCTACTGTAATTCTTTCTGATCGCCCTTCCAGGTAAAAGTTTCATTTCTGTAGGTTAATAGAAATTAGTTTGCTGTGTGAAATATTTGCAGGATTTATATGGAATGTTAACACGAATTTGCTCTTTGATTTATTTGTGCCTCTTTGTTTTTTGCTTTTCTTTCGTCTCGTACCGCGGCTTTTGACTTCGAATCAATTTTTATTTGTTTGCAATTTTGTGTTGTTCGTTGGATTTGATAGGTATGTTTCTTTAGGTTCTCTTAAATATTAAAATGAAATATTCGTATTCATAGTTCAGGCTCTTAAGGTGGGGGTGGGCACGAGTTTAGTCAAATACATAGTTGATGCCCTACAGCTGGGAATCGAAGCTAAGGACGTCTGGAATTGAGCAAGGCTGACAAACGTTACTCAGTAGGTGTGAACACATTCCCCTACTTTCCCTCGCTTCGTGACCACGAAAGCGGAAAAGTGAGGAAACAAAGTGCAAAACCGGTTCTAGCTGTAGTTGTGGAAGGGGAGGGGGCTCCTCTGTTCACACCTATGGAGTAACGTTGGTCAGTCCTGATTCAGAGCCTAACCTCCAGACCACCGTGCTACTCCTGTACTAAATGTCTTCATTACTGTGATTTTGAAGTTATTTGGTTTACAAATTTGTACATAATAATTGTCTGTATTTCTAGTGATGAAATAAATTTTACTCGTGTAAAATTTCATTTTGAAACATTAATTTTTCTTTGTTTTCAGATTTTGTTCAATGAAATGTAACTATTCTATTGTTAATTGTTTTTGCATACCAGCAACACCACGGATTAAATGCGTCGCGGAAAAAATGCTTTGTAAATATGCTTCTCAAGATGAAACATGTTAGGTTGAAACTGGATCATAATTGAGGCTCCAGAAACGATTCATGTATTGATAAATCTGATGTGTAACAGTCGCAGAACTTCTCTTCCCATTATATTCCATCTACTTCGATATAAACCTTTGCAAAAATAGTTCCATTAGTAATTTAGCTGTAGGTACAAGGAGGATAGGGAGAACCACTATATCCTACGCTTGAAATTCTATACTCCTCCCACGAATCGCGATCTGCTATTGAACAGTGATAGCCTTTAAAGAAGAATATTTCGAAAATGATTGACGGCACAAATTTTTTAGTTTCTCTACTAAGTATAGTGAGTTGAAGAAATATTGTATTCCACCCAAAATTTCTATGTCTATATTTCACCGGAAATGTTTTGAGGCCCCCTTAATAAACAAAAAAGTAGTTTTAGAAAAAGGTCATTTTTTTCGGGGGGGGGGGGTTGCTCGCGGTGCTATTTAAGTTTATTTCTTAAGAATGGGGCATGAAGATTTTGAAGAAAATTCCTCCACCCTAAACTAAACTGGTCTTTACATGGAAAATTTTGATTTTCTGACTCTACTAACACGAAGATAAGATGATATGGGAATGAGTTTGTAAGAATGGTTTGTATAAGAGGAGAGAAAGTCATGTGAGTGCAACATCAGATTTTTTTAAAATAAGTTGTATAGTGCAAGTATTTCTGAATTTTTATAGTAAGTTTTAGTATCTTTTTTTTTATTTATTTAGAGTCGCTTTAACAATTAAGTCATCGCGACTATTTTATATAATACAATGGCATACAATAAATTTGTTACAATTATTTTAACAAAATCATGAATACTAATTAACAAATCAATATAGCAAAAGTATCTTTAGAATTAGATTTTCGTATGGAAGTTTGTACTTTTGAGGAATGATGTTCCTTGTTTTTGTCTCTTCTGCTTTTACACAAAATTCGAGGACTTCCGGGCAATACCCAGAAAATTTATGATATACCTCTTGTGACGCAATTAGTCGGTCTGGGTGGCTCAGTTGGTTAGACGCTGGCTTACTGATCCCAAGGTCGCGGGTTCAAACCCGGCCCAGATCGATGGTTTTTAAGTGTGCTTAAAAACGACAGCTCCATGTCAGTAGATTTACTGGCATGTAAAAGAACTCCTGCGGGACAAAATTCCGGCACACCGGCGACGCTGATGTGATCCTGGCAATTGACAGCGTCGTTAAACAACAAAATAAAATAATAAAAAAATGTGACGCAATTATCTGAAACTTATGGCATTTTAAATAAAATAGACATTTTGAAGAAAATTAAAAATAACGCAATGTTCCACGTGAAGGGTGGTTTGGGGTGGGGCTATTCCGGTCACATTTTTGGAACACTGAACTTAAATACCACGATGATACCGAAGTTTGTTCACTCGCATCCCTCAGACATAGCATGTTTTAATTTGGGGACCTCAAAATATTTGTCCAGGGTGAAAAAAGCATCGAATGTTTGATGAAATGGGCAGTTAATAGCCTGTAATTTATATTTGTGAAGCTCAGGCATCTATTATTACTGCTCCTTCATGGTCTAGGGGTAATTTGATAGCAGCTGGTTTCCAAGGTCGCGGTTTCACATCCAGGCGATGGCACGGTTTCCTTATGAAGGGAAATCTTGCCGTCGTAGATTTGCGGCACGTAAAAGAACGTGATAGAGGCCTCTGAGCAAAATTCAGCAGTTTATCACACCCAGTATAGAATGGGAACCACAGCAGTTAAAGAGCGTCCATAAATTAAAACTCGGTTTCAATTATTAGTGTTGAGAAACTTGATTTTTGCATTGTTATATAGTAGATTCTTGATCGTCCAGAAGGAAATGCGTTTGCACGCAGCTGGCTCTTTCCAATATTAGTTTTTGGCCGCCTTGCATGCAAGTTATATATGCATGACTGACTTTATTGCCAAAGCTGTGACTTGGAATGTTTTCCCAAGCTACTGTATAGCAACTCGCAAATATCATCCTGGAATTAAAGGCCCAAAGTTAACATATTGCTGCCAAACCACGTGGATGTCAGACAAAACGTCTTTTCTATTATTTAATGTGTTCTAAGATAATATCTGGGGGGAGAGAACGAACAATAAAGTGTATCTGCTTATTTGAATTATAAATACATTTTTTTTGTCGTTCTAAAATCAATAAGCCTCTCATTTTTTTTTTTTTTTTTTTTTTTTTTTTTTTTTTTTGTTTCTTTCAATTGTCCTATTATATTCAGGGGATTCTGACACCACTTGGACATCCTTTACTTTGGAAGCCGACCATGTTTTGTATTGTAATGTTTGCTACCTCTAAGGGTTCAGGATTTCTCTTTAAAAGAGGTTCCCAGTATTTGAAGAAAACATTTTGACGAATAGTATTAAATTCAGTCAACCATTAAAAAGCAAATGCAGTTATGTTGTGAATTTGATGCCCACATGTTTTGAACTGATGGGACAGTTTTATTGCGTAAGCTTTGTGAAATGCAGTAATAACAAAGCAAAAGAAAATTATCGGTCAACAAACTGCTGTCACTTCAGGTAGTGGTGACAACTTCTAACACCGTTGCCACATGTAGCAGTCGCAATTTTCATAAAATAAAAATAATGCCTAACGCAGATAGTGCTTCGCGAGCCAAGGCTTACCGCCCGGCCGCTGTGTCCCCACCTCTGGCTCATGAGCGGGCGCATGTGGTACTAATGCAGTGCACCTCGGTGTAGTTGCCCACTTTACAGATCAGGCACAGCTGTTATGGCAGTGATTCGCCGGCGGAATAAACCAACAAAGCAATCTGACACAACTGTCGCGTGTCTGGCGCGCTATTACATTATTGTGACTTTGGTGGGTGTAAAGTAAAGAAGACAGATGTAGTCGAGATAAAGAAACACTTATTTCCGTAAACAGTAACTTTGTACACTCGTTGCAACAGCAAGAAAGTCTTTCCCGATTCACCAACAGCACGGCTCCGAATTCGTAACACAAAAACTGTCCCACTTTACCGCTATTTATATCTCCCAGGCACTATTCTGGAAACTTCTGGAAAGTTCAGTTATTATTGCGGTGAAATACAAAGCAGAAAATTCCAGAAGTCTCTATCCCTTTCTCTCTTTCGGCAAGCGCCCCAACAATGCGGCCATTATCTGTCTCTTCCCTTCGGCTCCTTTGCGGTAGTGCCGACAATAATGCGATGGACGACACTATTGAAAGAAAACTTAAGTTGGCGGTACTGATATGTATGGCGGCCACATTCCTGCACCTGGCTATTTCGGTTGTTACAGATGTCTACTCGTTATACATCAGTTCAAGTAGGTAACTTATACTACATCCAGCCTTAGATCCGCCCCTTGTATCACTCCGCGATAACCCGGTGTTATCACCTGCGACTAACACAGAACAAACACCACGTGGACTCATACCTCGTATTTATGTTGCAACAGAACGATATTTACTCAGGAATTTTAGAAATATCACGTTACATTTAAGTAGTCTTTACCAGGGTTACATACATCTTCAAAACTCACAGATAATCGCCGATATTTAAGGTACTATATTTTATGGTGTGCTTTGGTTTCGGCGTATTGCGAGTTCGTTGTTGATGGCTTGTGTTTACATCAAGTGCGGATCTAACAGTGGAGCAATTATAGAAGTCGACAGTTCGGAATACCTTGTGTACTTGAGGGGACAAACACTGAAACATTGTGCAAAATCTTGAAACATAAATAATTTGTGCAGTAATAAATGCAGCGTTTTAAGAAGAAAGGGGATATAATCGTCCAGACGGTAAAATTGTATCAGTCAACGCTGGAGTACAGTCTTGAAGTCCTAGTTATCTCTCTACCCTTAAAAGCAATCTCTCATATTAGTTGACTCTCAAATTGCTCCCCGAAATGCATGCATGTAGAACACATGTTTACTTTGTGCACTACGAACTTAACAATAGATGACATGATGAATGTCTGGTAACCCCAGTGGATTTCATATGTTTAATAAAGATTGCTGGAAGTTGGCCAAATGTTTCGTGGCCGTAGCTTAAAACCAAGCAAAGATATCCTTCTTTGAAGATTACACATCTATGTGGAAAAATCAGCCAAAGTCCCCAGTGTCCTGAAATAAAATGTAAATATTGATTCTTAATACTTTAAAAGTAGCAATTTCTCGCGAGTTTTACACTGATATGGAAAGTAGTGTAGTAATCACAAAATAGACGATACGAATGCTTGGCGTTAAGAACGGGTTCACGTACACGTTTGTTTTTCCTTGTAGTCTGTCGGCGAAAGTGAAATCGATGAAAACACCTGTCCTGAACGGTAGTCGAAGCCAGGCCCGAGGCATATCAGCTGAAATATTATGTGAATAAAAAGAAGAAACGGTGCTGGTGTGAAGGTTGTGGGAAACTAGGCCACCCGGTAACCCTACGCCATTGTCTGGCCTCTAATCAGGGCTGGCTCGTTGGTGGGAAGGGAGGGAGGAGGGAATTTTATTAAAGAGCATATCTACATGCTAACTGGGCGTTTGGTTGCAAAAGATTGCTCACAATAACTAAACGCGTCATTATCGCCCGTGACTTTTCTTTGTAAAGAAGCCGAAATGAGATTTGTCGTGCATAGGATAAACTGCATTGCGCCACGTGTCATGCTAATTAAGGTTGTGTACTAGAAATAGCAGGCTTTCTTCTGAAAATGTAAGGAGCTATTAAAGTAAGACATGCAAGGGAATATTACGCCTAAACTGTCAAGTAACAAAGTTACAAAGATAATAGGTATTAAAATATACCTTCAAGCCTAGCCATTGCAATATTAGTCTTAGGAGAGAACCTGCAATTACTCTTAACTCCGGAATAAGTATAATTGGGGGCCATGTAAAAATAACCTACATCATGTTATAGTTACAGTATTCAATATGTTGCTTATTTTTGGGATTAACTCGGTGGAATTTTCTACTTACAGTATATAACGTCATTAACACGAATTCGAAGGCGCCGAAGAATTAAAGCTCGTCTTAAGTGAAAAACATAATTTTAAAAGGTATATATGTAGTCATGGGCGTCAGCGGACATTTTTCCGTGGGGGGGGGGGGGTGGGGGAGGCGCATGTTGGAAGTTTGCAATCAAGCAATATCAATTCATTATTTTGTTGTCAAGTTATTGTATTTGTTGTGGATAACCGTATTAATTTGATGCTAAATAAAAATTGTTCTTTACATCAAAATTAAAATAATAGTCGGTAGTTGGTTGCACATTAAGTTCATTAGCTTCCCATGTGTACAGTAATTAATGCGTAATACACCACAGTATCGGTCACTTTATATTAGTGTAGACTTGTAACACTATAAAGTGACTAAAAGTACAAGTACCTAGTCATAAATTACTGAATCATATGTGCACTTAGAGGTATGTTAGATGAATGAACCATTCTAGCAGTAACGTCTCCATGGCTTGATACTTACGCCTTCAGATTTGTTTCCGGTATCTGATGCAGCAGCATTAATGATTTTTTTCTCGATTCTTAACTATCGTAAAGTAGAGTTGGGAGTTCCAAATTGCTCTGCAATTGTTTTCTTTGTACCACGGTCCACCACATCTGGAATCTTCAGCTTTGCCTTGTTTCCTCTTTGCCATGTTTCGCGTGCTACCATTTGTGGTTTTATTCAGTATTCTAACTCGATTTGGCTACGACTGAAGGAACACCTGGCATCGAATACATTTCTAAATGTTAATGCGCACATTGAATTTCTTTAACCCTGCGGCAGGCGCGCTTAAAGATAGTTAAATTAGCGGGCGCTTGCGGCATTATTTCACAGACAAATTTTCTTGTTTTCTGGTAGAATTAATATTTAAGTCAAACAATAAGCGATATTATTGTTAATGGCGGTTTTTAATATGTGAATATAAATACATAACTGGAATAAATGAAAATGCAATCGTGTTTATCCGCCCGGCGTTTAATACATTTTTGCAATTCTTGATATGTAAGTTAGTGATTAACACACATTAGGTTGTGTAAGCTAAATTCATTTATCAATTTCCATGGTAAAAGGCTATAACTGGTCTTTATACTTCGGTACCAGTTGGACTAGTCATTAATACTTAACTGTAGCAGTAGGAAATTACGAAACACCCAACAGCATAGTAACCTAAAAATAAGTTCTTAATGAATCCTTAGCAAAATATACATGCGTATAAATTATTTGATTGAAATATTAAATGTGCAGTTGGGCATGCTGTTAACATTATTCTGTACATCTTGAGGTGGAGGTACTGCAAGAAGTAATTGGCTAACCATGTACTGTAGGTTATCAGATCTCGGCCCTGTGGTCCTCGTATTCCCAAAATGCATTCTCGACTTGATAAGTATCACTTAGTTCTTAGTACTCAATATATTAAAGCATGAGAATTATTAGCCCAAAGTGGAGTTGAAAAATATATTTTAATTTACAGTGTTTACAAAGGTCCTGAGACAGATATTTTAGAACACGAAAGTTCGTACTGTGCTGTAATGAAGCAAGATTGCCGAGTCAGATGAGATGCCATTGTTCGCCGCGCGATGGCGAAGTAGAGAATGAGCTAACTGCGTTTCCGTGCTCGTTTGTTAGGCGGCAGGTAGGGCTTGTAGAAAGCAGTTTTTACGCAACGTTAACTCCGATGTAGAAGAGAAAAAATTGGCAAGTGGCATGTTGCAGTAGAGCACGCATTGAGTAAATGAAAAGTGTTTTCTTGACAGTGCTGCTATGGGAAGGGAGTGAAAGTGTAAACCAAGGACATTTACTGGAGCGAGCACACGGAACCGTTCCGGTTGTTCGTGTTCGGCCAGTTCGATCCAATGAAAACATCACGACAATGAGACAGGGTGTACTATGGCTGTATTGTTAATGATTTGATCCTGTGTGACTGCTCACTGCGATCGGTAACATGGGCAGTGCGAGTCGAAGCCTTGGTAGACCTCGAGAAGAACAGAGTATATACCGTACCATATTTTGAAGATTAATATAAAATCAGCAGCTTCATTGTTTTGGGACTAATGATTGATAGTCGTGGTACGATCCCAAAACAGTTTCTTGATTTCTGCCAGCAATTTTCCACCCACAACTAGCTTTGTATAAAAGTTGGCCTCATGGAATTAAAATGCTATACAATTTTTGAATGATTTGTACACTCTTAAAGTGACTTCATATAAGTTTGTATTTTTGTTATGAATCTTTATTTTCAGTGATTTTTGTTTTACCCTGTTTAACCATTTTTTATGTATATCAACTTAATTTGTTAAGATCTGCATCAATCTGCCTGCATTAAAGTAATCCCAAGTTCGAATCTCGGTTAAGCCTAGAAAAGGTTTTCTGTGGGGTTTCCCTTATTTGAGAAGACAAATGTCGAGTAACTCTAAGCTTTAGGAACCCCGGACATAATTTAAACCATTTCGTTCTTTCACCGTTCAGTGTGACCTACCTGGTTCGAGGAAGTTGAGTCACGCCATGACTACCTTCGGGTTCCTTTTGCGGATGTTACTTTAATAAGTTTGCAATAATTAGGTACGTTAAAGTTTGCTGTTGTATGCTGTTTTAGGATGTTCTGATTGGGTTTTCCAGGCGTGCGACCAGAGGGAGCTTTAGCGATTTTACTTGTAGTTCATAGACTTTATCCCAGGGAACGAGAACTGAAACAAAGGTCCATTGTCATAGATTGAGTTACGATTTGTACTTTCGCTACTACGTACAGTAAGTAGAGGAAGTATTGCATTCCACCCAGAATTTCATGTCAAGATTTCACCGGAAATGTGTGTGTGAGCAGCATAACTCAAAAAGTCGGTTAAAAACCAAAGTTGGTATTTAAGTTTAATGTCTTATGGATGCGACACGATGATCTTCAAGAAAATACTCCACTCTAAACTACCCTTTATATGCAAAAAATGTTTCGACAATTTTGAAATGCTATATGTGTAAGATATTTGTATGGCAAATGAAATGCATATTTTGAATTTTCTGGCCGTAGCCCATGTAGTCCTGTTTACTATTGACATCCATAACGGGTAAACCGTAAGAGATGGACCAAATCTTACTATACAAAAACAGTAGATCTTGCTAAAACACAATTTAGTCTCAATGCATTGTTGTAGAATGAACCATTTCGAAGATGTCCCTTATTTGTGTGTTTTGGAAAACTTGTCAAATGGAACATCGTTATTCATTTTTATATAGCCGTGCAAATAACGGAATTTGAAAGCTTTAAAAGATTAGACTATCGCTCAAAGGCTACTTTATTCCCATATCCCCCTTGCACCTATAAGAATGGAGATATAGCAATAAGAGTTTGCAAGAATGGTTAATATAAGAGTAGAGAAAGTCATGTGAGTGCAACACATCAGATTTTTTATACTGAAAATGTATGGAAAAGAATTGGTAGGTTGGGTTTGTCACGAGAACACCTGAATTAATAAAATGTTTTCTTCTTTTTCAGGTAAGTGTGAATTACCGTCAAAGTGGCTGTTTTATTAAAGGAAAGGTAAGCTAAGGACTTGTCAAGTATAAAAGATTGAAAGTATACATATTTTAAAATCTGTTAAGCAAGAGCTAACTTTAGAGATAAGCGACCATTGAAATTTATGCAAGTATCAAGACTTTAATGTAGTGCTTAATATTTTGAATCTTAATCTTAAAATACTCCACGGTAACAAAGTGGTACTGGGAATGTGTTTTCTTTTTCTTATGAAAACAGTGTGGTAATATATTCGAGATTACTACTAGGTAAAGCTGGCTAAGGCATGACGCATGGCATAGGACAGTGCTGATTGGAATAGGAGATACACGGAGGATGTGGAGTGGAGCTAGCCAGACTTATTGTACCTATGTCCCTAAGAGGCAGCCCCGGGAGGATAGATGAGGTGAGGGGGAAACACCGTGCGACCAGATCTAACCTAACGGCAGTCTTTAGGTCTTCAGGAGTCATCTCGGGAGGGGGGGGGGACCTCAGGGCGGGGTCCAACGCCCCCAGATGCCACCTCCACCCAGATCGCATGTACACGTGACAGAAAATGTTCCTGTGCGCATATCATCCCTGCCAAGCTGCACCCTGAAAGTACCAGTGGGATGAATGGTGAATGAGGTGATCAATGAAGCGAAATGGAAGAACAGGACATTTGGGGGATGTAATTATCCTTCCCAGCATTCGTTTGGGACCCGGAAAAAACCATGGGTCTTGAAGGTCGGCCTTGGGAATCGAACCCACGACCTCTCGAATGCGAGCCTCAGACGTTACCGGGGAGCCATCTCGCTCGGTACTGATAAGTTGAAATTGACTGTCCATTTATTTGTAAATCCATAAAACTAATTGAAAGCCAAGTAGTAGAGATCTGCTCGAAATCTGTGTACTCCATTTTCAAATAGAAGTGGTAAGTTGATTAGAAATGGTGGTCATATGCTCGGTTGAAACATTTTCGTAGGAATTTGCCTCCATATACTTTTCGCCGAGATATGACGCATTCATGGGCTCATGACTCTTGTTACCTGAATGCGTGAATGTGAAATGCATCGTGCACAAAACAGAGGTGGGGTAAAGGGCAAGGTGTCGTCATTAGCACACTCTTATTCTCGCTTTAAAAGCAGACAGGCCCCTCCAGAGGATAAAGTTCTGTTGGTACATCCTCTTTGCGGGTTTCTGCAGATCTGTGACGTTTTCAAGGAATAGACCTCACGGTGACAAGCTTGTTTCTCGGGACAGAGGTCAAGTCTAGGAATAGAAACTTGGCGGTGCAGTCAAAACATCAGATGAAGATATATAGCATGACAGTGTCCCCGGAAACACCAACTTTGACGTGGTTGGCACAGCGTAAAATGTTCTCTTGTGATTGACTAAGAAACTGGTTCGGAACCGGAATGAAATATGGAAAGTATTGCGGGTTGTAACTGTTTGTGCCATAAGCGAGCGAAGCGCCCAAACTTGTAGAGGAAGGTTGGGTACAGGTTTTATTTTAGAAATACCTGTGGATTCTCTCGCGCGACTGGAAGTTGAACGACCTGAACCATCCTCGTGATCCCTGAATCTGGCACAAAATCAAATGATTACGGATTGTTGATAACCCACCAGAGTAACAAGATGTTCCTTCCTCGCAAGTTTTCCGCATTTGATAAAATATTATGTATATTATGGAAAAGCAGCAAACAAAATCAGCCTCACCAAATATCAAAGGTGTAAACATTGGCGACTGAGGTCCAGATGTCAATTGCTAAAACAGCATTAGTGTGTAGGAACCATGTAGACATGTATTAGCTTGAATTTCAATATGTCTATATTGTGAAAGGCTATTGCAGTTTCAGAAAAGTTACTCTAGGACTGTTTCCAAATGTACAAGTAAATGTTCACTCGTGACTGCCAGGATGCCATCACAAACCACCTGGTTTGTATACAATTCGCTCACCTTTTAAAAGCAATGCATCATCACTAACAACTTCAGGATTGCAGTAGATAATTTCACGCTAGCAACATGCAGCATCGTTAATACCTTATTCCTCAATCGATAGCTGTAAGGCATGGCATTAAAAAACTAATAACCGACAGTCTTGTTTGTTAATGTGTTTCCTATAAGCTCTGCTTCGATTCAGCTAAGGATCTAGGAAGTATATTCGTATGCATTTTCCTGTTCACTATTAGAGCTTGATACAGTACCGAATAACACAGAAAGAAACTGGTAAGTCATTTCGGTGACCCATAAATTGCCTTAAAAACTTCAATACCTAAAAAATAATAAAAAGTACTTAAAGGTGGAAAAAAGGACAAAGGTGTACTTCAAATTAGTAATGTCAGTTCCAATTACATATTTAATATGCTAAAGGAATGTTCACGCCAACTAAATCACTACAAAGGTGTTTGTAAAATGGGAACTCTTAGCAGTGCGTATTAGTTAAAATAAATTTGAATTGAAAATAGGTCCTGTTAGACAGGAAGAAGTTAAAGAAAAGTGAAGTTGCCAAAAAAAAAAAAAAAAAAGTCGTTTAAATGGAACAAAAATACTAAAAAGGCAGAAAGGGACAAATAAAATCCACCATTTTCTAACCTGTAATAACCCATAATAAACATATTGGGCTTCATCTTAAGACACTAAAAACGATTTTTCTTCAACTTCCTAGCCGCTAATCGAATCCCCTCTAATAAGTTTTCTTTAGATAACTATTTCCATATTCACCTTCAGTCTGAAAGTATTATATCAAGTATTTAACGTCGTTGACATTACCGTGTTACTGAAGATAATTTCCCATAAGATACCCCTAAATTATATTCTCTTATTTTCGCTGGGCCTGTTTACATTCTATTTGGCGTTGTACCCATGGAGTTGCCTCTTCTTAATGTCCTTTGAATTGGAACCAATTTTTCGCACTGCATAAACAAAACACAAATTTGTCCTTCGAAACTTCACAGCACAAGATGGTTCGCTTTTGACTTTATTTAAACCACATGTGTGGTGCACTGTAATACCAAGAACAATGTGTCTAAAAATGTAAGGTTATAAATCAGATCAATTCGCCTGGGGAAAATTAATTTAATTTTTGGTCATACACGAGGTCCTCAGGTTGCGTAAATACATTTTATTTGAAATATTTTTACTCGTGAACCAACATAGCGTTAAACCAATAAATATTCTATTGAAATGAGAATGGTTTAGTTTTTATAGGTTTTATGTGTCCAAGTAATGTGCATGCGTAATACTTCGAAGATTATTTTTACCCCGAATGAAAAGTTTCTCGGAAGCTTTGGTCGAAGTGCACGCATATCTTGCGTTGACGGAAGTGACGTCAGAACTAGCGAAGAGGAGAGAGGAAAGTACGTGGTAACTGTAGGGCGTCTTGTGCGCCGGTTCTTGTCTTAATGCCGACGGGAGAGGGGCGAGTGTTCGCACCAGTAATATGTTCGACACTCATTACAGAACACAAGATTTGAAACAATTTATGCGAAAGTCGCTTAAAGAACAAGACTTTCTTCCCTAGTACAAATCTGCCTTTTGCCTTTCACGGTATGTAAATGTTCCCTTATGTGAGTCACTTGATATGTATTGAGGCAGCAAAATATGAAGTCACAGAAACGTTTTGTTTATCCCAGTTTCTTAATGTATTCTTCCTGACACTGTATGAGGCGTTCCATCCTCTGGAAACGCTTCGTATGCAGAAACTGCTTCTTCAGGGCTAGCAAATCGGTGACCTCGAAGTCGGTTCTCCATCATAGAGAACAGGAAGAAATCACATGGTGCCTATAGGGTGGATGGGTCAATAGTTCTGCCTCGGGTCCTTGCAGAAGCTCCATTGTTACATTAACGGTGTGAGGTGATGCATTGTCATGATGCAACAATGTTTCAGGAAGATTGAAACACTCGGCCAACTAATCCCTAATACCAGCTTAGTGCCCTTGTGGATCTTCCTTAATCGTTTACACAGCGGTGATGTTTTTGTCAGTCACTACTGTTGCTGATCTCTCTTCTCTTCATCTTTAAGAGATTGCCGCCCCTCTTAAATTCTGCAAATAAGCAGAACACCGTGGCACATGACGGAGAATAGCCCCCCCCCTCTCAAACGCACAGGTGTTAGTTTTAACTAAGCCATATTTGAAGTCACACAAAATCATTGCACGAAAATGCGCGCTCTGAATCTCCATTGCGTTTGAAAAAATCGTTCAAACATGAACTGAACAGAAAAGAATGGGCCAACAATATTCTACCTGCTAAGTCAGCTGTTTTGACAAAGCGACAATGCTTTCCACAGGGGTGGGCAGTTTTCCGTGTCTCAGTCCATATCATACTCCATCCAGCCTTAGATCCGCCCCTTGTATCACTCCGCGATAACCTGATGTTGTCACGTGCGACTAACACAGAACAAACACCACGTGGACTCATACCTCGTATTTATGTTGCAACAGAACGATATTTATTCAGGAATATTAGAAATATCGCGTTACATTTAAGTAGTACCAGGGTTATCGTACATCTTGAAAACTCACAGATAATCGCCGATATTTAAGGTACTATATTTTATGGTGTGCTTTGGTTTCGGCGTACTGCGAGTTCGTTGTTGATGGCTTGTGTTTACATCAAGTGCGGATCTAATGGTGGAGCGATTATAGTGACCCTCATGTACCTACAGTTTATTTTGTGCACTTCCTTTGTTTGCGCGTGTTGAGAGTGACCTGGTGCCAAGGGCGTTGTATGTAGCCTAGCCTAGGTGATAACTAGGATGATTTGCCTTCCGCAGTTGAATGAAATGACCTCGCATCAAATTGTCACGTATTAGGAGCGAAGAGATTGACCATTTGCCATATACGCAACAAATCTCTACAGTCTGCAGCCCAACACCTCTACAAACAGTAGGTAGAGGAAGTGGAGTGTCTGCCTGTTTGTGAACAGCGTTATTTTTTCTAAAACAACTTGGTTTTGATAAAAATATGACCAAAAGATTAATTTGAGAAATGTATTTTTTCTGAATAAGTTCTTTTATAGTCATTTAACTCTGTATAAATTGGAAAATAATGAGAAAATACTTGCGACAGGAAAAATTAAGCTTGCTAAAATATACGATAAAATGTGTCGTAATTTCTTCTAGTTTACACTTTAGTATTTCTGCACGCAACATGTACACGGCAATGTGCAATCGATATGCGATTGACCACCTCAGTTTCACAAATAACAGTGAAAATGTGGTTTATTGCAACAATCATTAAACGTATTCATTTGTACATTTTAAAAGTTAAGAAAATGCGTACTATTGTGCCGAGTGTTGCTGTCTGAGACCACGTGCTTGGAGCTACCTCTCGTCTTTTATTTACCGCAAGTGTTTATTTTGGGAAGAGTAAGTACTCCGTGCTCAATTTAAAATCATTCATATATCTTCAATAACGTCACGTGGGCAAAGAAACACCTTTTGTATGAATGTTTGCAATATAACATGCATGTGGATTTGTCAGGAGGAATGAATGAATGAAAAATGTTTATTTGGGCATGTTTACAACATGCCCGGGCTGTTTAGGGAAATCCCTCCAGCCTAGTGTGGTATTTTTCTTTTTCGGGTTGGGATTTCCCTCGGCTTTGGTGCGTATTTGTGTTTATTGTGTTTTTGTTGACGTTGTGTAGTGTAGTGTGTTGTAATTTGTGTATTTTGTGTATCTGTGTCAGTTCCCGTGTTCAACGTCCATGGCTCCGTTTATGTGCTTCTGCCTAAAGAAGATCCTAGGTTTTTTGTCAGGAGGCGAAAGTCGCGTGGATTTTATCAGAGATTCTATAGGACATTGAAAACCAGAATCTGCCCAGCGCATATTCACATATGCTGTAGCGAACTGTGTGCGTAGTCTGTTTATTATTTTCAATTGGTCTGTTATGTCATTAAAAGGGCCAAATACGCCGTCTACTGCTAATTATTCGCAACGAAAATTAAACGCAAATTCACCTGTTTACATATGGGTTTCGGGTGTTGGAAGCCATTTATGGTGGTATATGTAACAAACATTTGCACACAGTTGATCACATCTCTGTTTTCTGAAGTTGCTGTAATAATTCACATAAGTTTTTCTCAACTTTCTTGATACCTGTTTCGCTGCATAATTTCGTTGGGCTCTTATTGAGTACAGTGAAAATGTTCTCCAATGCCGTATAACTTGGCGGGGGAAGTGAAATAGGTCTGCCAATAGATTCACAGTATGTACATAATTATCAGCATAGTCAGACGGATATATAGCGCAGAATTTGCCTGCCATTAATGTGTACGTACGTGTAAACAATGCGTGAGGCCCCGAGAAGAGCAGGTGCCTGCCTACGCGCGTTGTTAGCGGAGGGAGCCGGGTGGTCATCGTCCTCCCCTTTTCTCCGTTTTTTGTTTCTTAGGAGGGGTCGTTGCCCTGGCAGTGCTGGGCAGTTCGCCCGCAGCCGGAGTCGGACCCAGACGGTAGCGGCAGTGGCAGTTTGGCGAGCATCTTCTCGACATTCACACAGTTAAAACAATTTTGCTGTAAACGCATCCACGCAGAATTAACAAAGAAACCAGATCGTTGAAGCGTTCGTTCGTATTCTGTTTCGATAAGTTGATTCTTTTGGGCTTGTACACAAACAGGAAGCTGTTCGGGATTATGAGATTCGAACTGAGGATAATTGGATACAGGCTTAAGTTGGTGGCAACTCCGGTGATTCCTATTGTCGTTCAGCCATATGTATTCCTTGATAATTTCACCTTCAACTCCATAGTAAACAAAGGAACAATGGATGCAAAATAATGAACCTGATGTACATTATATTTTTGTCTCTAAGTGGCCATATATACAATAGGTGTCTTCATATGTTATGTTGCTGTCCATCGCTTATACCCAGAAATATCTCCCCCCCCCCCCCCAGCCATTTTTGTTATGGTTTTTTAGTTTATTTTCAGAGATCTTGTTCATTTGAGTCTAGTGCCCTCAGATGACAGCACACCATATCATGATTTTAGTAAAATCAAAACAAAACATTGTGGTGTTAGTGTTTAAACAAGAAATTTAGTGGGAACAGTGTTTCAAAGCGAAAGAGAATGTACTTAGTGTAATGAAAATATGACCAACAAATCCTAGACATTTTATAGAACATTTTCTCCTGCAATTCATGTTAAAGTGTTAAGTTATTTTATGTTGTATGCCTTGAAAAGATAGGGAAGGAGTTTTGTACGAACCAGAGGTTTTTGCCGATATCCTAGTATTCGTATAAGTGCAATTTTTGTCGATAGATTTTCAAGAAATTTATCATAGAACTTCTAATATTTTCTTTCCTTAAAATGTAATTACTTGTCACAGTAAGACACATTGGCATGCTTTTTTTAAATCCAAGCTAATACGTGTGTGCATGGTCCTTACCAATGAGATATGTATTATAATGTGAGTTTAATAATAAAACAATTTTGCTAATTTCAGTTTGAAGGAAGTAATAAACCAACTTTTAAACTTCTTGCCAAATGCTAGGGGTTTGCGTGAAATGTTACTTCGTAATACTATTTTGAAATAACTTTTTAAAAGTTTGTCCTAGAACCGTTTGTCATATTGGAAGATGAATGAAATTGGTGAAATGATGCTCAAATGAGTCCGGGGTCTATAGAGCTTAGTTAACCGACATTTCATCTTTGAAGCAGTGTTGCCAGGTTGAGGGATTTTCCCCTCTGCATAGATATTTTAACTCAAAAAGAAATTAAGGAATTCCTGGGAAATTGAGGTATTTTCCAGGTAAAATTTTGAAATTCGAATTCAAATTCATTTACCTATGCACTTTTGTTTTTAACTGATAAGTTTTCCTCAGACGTTTCAGCATTAAATGAAAGTATTACATTAAGTGTATAACATTGTTGGTTACTGGCGATAACACCAATGCCATGTTGGGCGAATACAATTTTGTTTGCATCTCGTTTTCTAAATGATAGTGATGGAATTCTTTTTGGTTATTTGCATTCTCTTAATTTGGTTGGTAGTGCTGCTCAATGTCTTCCAAAATGTTGAGTCACTGCTACATCTAATTTTGCGGTACTTTTCAAGAAGTCCGAAACAACAAATAGGTAATTCTAGATGAGTTGTCATATGAGGACAAGTCAACAAAAGTTAGGTTTAATGAACAGAAAGGGAATCATTTTGTTTTTGAGGGATTTTGAAGACTTATAGGAGAATTCTCTCTGCCAAAATCCTGGCAACACTGCTTTCAAGGTGAGGAAAAAAACCGGAAAGTCTTACCCAGGTAAATAACCTTAACCGAGGTTCAAACTCTGGACTTGGTGAATTTGAGGCAGGCACGTTACCTCCAGGCCACAGAGGTGGGCCAGATACTCGAGTTCTTTCCACATTTGGTGCACTAAGGGGCACAGAGGTTCAGCTTTTACGTGCACAGTTCCAAAATAAATCATTTTGTGGTAGGCAAAAGAAATTACGAGTTGAATTCTCCGGGCAAACGTTCAAGTGCTAGATAGAGCTTCAAGAATGAAACTTGCATGAAACGAGTTATGTTTATCGCGGTCAGAAAAGTGGGATGACTAGTCATTTCCTGTTATATTGTTGTGCATGGAGTTGAGAGTACAAGTCTCCACGACCTTAGCTAAGCTGTCATATGTAAATTGTTTGAGACTCTTTAAGATGTCCCCCATTCGGGTTAATTAGAACTCCTAATGTTTGCATTACGTGATTGCTTTAAAACCACAATGTACAAGGGGAATATTAGTAGAGTAGACTTTGAGCAATAGTAAAATATTTTAAAGCTTTGAGATCCCGTTCTCTTTGGACGCTTAACATAAAAAAAATGAACCATGTTCCATTTCACCAAAGTTTTCAATTTTCCGAAACTGACACAAATAACAAGGAATATCTCCGAAATGGTTCTCTACAAAAAATTTATTCAGACCTAAATTATTTGATTTAGCGAGATCTACATTTTTATATAGTAAGATTTGGCTATCTCTTACGGTTTACGAGTTATTCAGACTAAACAGAATTACATAGGCTATAGCCAGAAAATTCAAAAGATACATTTCATCGGTCATACAAATATCTTAAACAGATGGCATTTTAATAAAAATCGTTAGCCATTTTGGAGAAAATAAAAATTTTCAAAAAATGTTCCATGTAAAGGGTAGTTTAGGGTGGGGTTATTATCTTCAAAATCTTCGTGTTGCATCCTTGAAAGACATTAAGCTTAAATACCAACTTCGGTTTTTAACCGACTTTTCGTTTTTGAGTTATGTTGTCCACAGACTGACAGATACACAGACAGACGCGCGCGCGCGGACCTTTTTCTAAAAGTGTTTTTTATTCATGGGGTCTCAAAACATATTTCCGGTGAAATCTCGACATCGAATTTTTGGGTGGAATGCAACACTTCCCCTATTTACAGTAGAGAAAGTAAAAATGTATGGTTAAGCACCTTTCTATGATAGTGGCAGACGGCAACGAGCGCCGAGGATGCGCATAGGCAAAACATCGCGCAGCCCGCTCGGAGGTTTTTTGCTCTCCCGGTATTAAGGCATTTAACAGAAAACCATTGTTGAAGTGCTTAGACTTGGAGTATGTAGAAGTCACATTTGACGTTTATTTCATTCTTTTTTAGTTATTTAATATCCTGTGGTACTTGCTGAACTAAGCCTTTTCTGTAGTTTCGGTATTTTTGCCAAGAATCGTTTCTTCATATTTTTGTGTGTTAGTTTCCGGAATATGGACATTCGTCATTCCATTTGGAGAACTGGAATCTTCCTATTCCTGATTTTCAAAGCAGTGAGCAAGGTCAGTTTTTGCTGGGTTGGTTTTATTTGACCAAAGTGATGGTAACGAAGTGCTTGCTGAATGCGTAATTAATAAGCTAATCGATTTGATGCTTTCATCGCGCATCTTTGTGGAGAAGTGTGGAAGTTCTGGAATAGATTTTGACGCAACGCAGCCTTATCGCCCACATGTGGAAACTTCCGATAAATGCTGATAAACTGAAATGGGTGTAAACAGATCTTTGTTCGTGCAGATGGCGGCGCTGCGCACATTTGGGGAATTATTTCAGAAAAATCTAAATTCATCATTAATGTACTTACCCAGTGAAATAGAATTAAGACTTCGATGCCGAGATATGCGTGTACAGTATTCTCTAATATACCTACACACTAAATTATGAAGATAGCTTGCTTGTGGCATTGTATATTTTGCCTGTCTAAAAACCAAATAAGCACGACTGCGTAGTGCACGTTTGGAGATGAAACCACAATAACATATACACGTAATAAAAATAAATAAAATAAATAAATAAAATCTGAAAACTTCCATCCCGGTACCTAATTCCTTACACCGGGACGTAGCTTCCAAATTCCATACATTTATTAATAAACTATAAAAAATATACAAATCTACAAACAATTTTTCAGATAAGAAAATTAAAATAAAATAGTAAAGGAAAGTAAAAAGAAAATAATAAAATAAAATAAGCTACCAATTCAATTACAAAATAAATATACAAATAATACTGGTATCCAGTTAAACCTCTACTAAAATTAAAAAAATTTTAATTCATTAACCTTCAAATCTATAATACAAAATACCGGTAACCGATATTAGAAATACTGGTATCCAGTGTTTAAAAAAGAATAATTTTTACAACTAATTAAATCAATTAAAATATACAAATACAAAAATTACACACAATTCTCCATAAAAATGTCAAATTTTCTCTAAATTCATAAAATTAACCAACCACTAATTTCAACTCACTAACCATTTTCAAAACAAAATTTACTATTCTTTCAAATTCTTAAAAACCATAAGCTAAAATTTAAATTATAAATTTAAATTTTGAAATTTTAAAAACCAAAATTTTAATACTATAAATATATAACAAAAACATTTAAATATTAACATATAAAGACTATTAGTACGCAATTAATAACAATAAATAATATCAAAAATATCAACATTATTAATTTTAAACATAATTTAAAATATTTAATGATATAAATTTTCAAATTTTAAATTAAAAATAAAATTATAAATTTTAATATTTCACATTTTTTTATTACCACAAAAACTCAATAAATTCAATACATACATAACAACAGAAATTTCAAATAAACACGTAATCGGTCATGTCATCATTTTGTACTTATTTTCACTGATTTATCCATATGAAGGGGATACCAACTTGATCACTAAATGGGATATACTCGCTAAATAATGAGTCAAGTGGCCAGCAAACAGAAGTACAGAGATCCGTACTAGGTGTGTAAACCACTAGCCCAGCATCATGGAGTCAAGGCGCCCTTTATAAGCAAATTTTTACTCCGATGATTTCTAATATTAATTAAAATTTCAAGGTAACTATTTTCTTCCGAATATCTTTCCAGCCAATACACACACATGAAGCATGTTTATGTGCACCTAAAACTGTATTCATTACTTCCCTAACCAGAACTTTGCCTTTTTTCCTCTCATAAAAAGGGCAATTGCCCTAACGCTGCTTTTATCATTTCAATCAGCTGTACCGACATTGTGTAATTGAAAATGTCTGCCCTAGTCAAGACAGATACATCGATTCCCACTCACTCCTTCCGTAATTTTCACTTTCCTCAGACCTGAACTTTTGGGAATTGGACAGTCAATTTACGAGAAGCTTTGAGAAACGTGTATATTCCAGAAAATTTGCCGGCAAATTGCCTCGGCTATATAAGCGGGTCGGACAGTCAAATAGTGGTTGTAATGGCGCTCGCCCCTCAGGCATGAATTAAATGTGCCCGAGCACATAAAGTTGGAGAGCACTGCACTAGGCAGTGCTGCCCAGTCTTATGCGAACGGGTGGATTTACCTCCACCTAGTGTTTGCCGAGCTATGATGCACTCATGTGACTTAAAACAAACCTCTAATGCTTGGTTGCCTGAATGAATGAAGAGGAAATGCAACATGCGCGAAGCGAAGACAGTGGAGTAGAGCGACAAGGTGACGTCATTAACTCATAAGCGTGGCTAACGAGAAAGAGAGGCTACGATGCGAATCGGAGTTAAGTCCGATACATGACTAACATTGTATACCATCATGATAAAGCTGTCTGAATTCAACGATCAAGTTTTGGTTGTTGAGAATACGCATGTATTAGGCGTTTGTGGGCCGTGACTGGACTAGGAGAATTACTCACTGCAGTTCGCGCCGTATCCATTCTCATAAGAGTAAAGGTTCGGCACATACAACACAGTCAATAACTACCCATATGAGCTGTTGCAGCAACAACACTAACCATGTTAGTAAAGGATGCGGATAACAAGTTCAGTTGCCAATCAATGTATGATTGATAATTTTCCCAAAGAAAGTATTACATTCCTCCATTATCTCCAATGCTTACCATTGTTTTAATGAATACAGCATTTGTATTTACCAGTTTATTAACCGGCATAAAGCTCTATATTAATCTTGTAAGTATAACTAATTACAGAAAATAAAAATGAAACTATATTGCTTAGATATAATGGAGGATACGCCACTGAACATCAAGAAGATCACTAATCAGGATTGCAAAAGCCATCCATTATACCCGTAAACAGTGATAGGGTTAAACGAAAGTAAGAAAAAATCCGTCATTAGTCATTTGCAAATACATAATTTTGAAAAGTGGTACAATTATGTTTGAAAATTTAGTTTGGAATACAATTTCCCTGGAGATTGAAGCAATTCCTGTTTGGAATGGTGGTCGTTCGGTGCTTGCGGTGCTTGGATCAGCTGTTTGTGCAGAGCCAGACGGAGGGCAATGCACTGTATGATAATGAGGGGGATATACCTGCCATCAGCATTCTAACGATTAGCCGCACCCGAGAACGGAAACGGCAACGAGGGGGCTCACTTACAATGGAAACTAGAACGGGAGTGCATATTGACCAAATTTGATTTTGCTTAATGAAACCGGTGTGTAACTGAACAGTGATATCTTTTCATCTTGCTTTCAACTCCGGCAAACATAATGCAGGTTAGCCAAAGTCAGAAGTCGATTTTTCTTTCTTTGATTACCCTCCCCTTATGTAGGACTTACAAGACAGTGTCTAGAGTCAGACGTCTGTCAGGGAACACAGGAACCTATATACCAGACAGAGTGAACACCTGCAAGTATGAGAGTGAGGAAGTGATTACCCTCCCCTTATGTAGGACATACAAGACAGTGTCTAGAGTCAGACGTGTCAGGGAACACAGGAACCTATGTACCAGACAGAGTGAACACCTGCAAGTATGAGAGTGAGGAAGTGATTACCCTCCCCTTATGTAGGACATACAAGACAGTGTCTAGAGTCAGACGTGTCAGGGAACACAGGAACCTATGTACAAGACAGAGTGAACACCTGCAAGTATGAGAGTGAGGAAGTGATTACCCTCCCCTTATGTAGGACATACAAGTCAGTGTCTAGAGTCAGACGTCTGTCAGGGAACACAGGAACCTATGTACAAGACAGAGTGAACACCTGCAAGTATGAGAGTGAGGAAGTGATTACCCTCCCCTTATGTAGGACTTACAAGACAGTGTCTAGAGTCAGACGTCTGTCGGGGAACACAGGAACCTATGTACCAGGCAGAGTGAACACCTGCAAGTATGAGAGTGAGGAAGTGATTACCCTCCCCTTATGTAGGACTTACAAGACAGTGTCTAGAGTCAGACGTCTGTCGGGGAACACAGGAACCTATGTACCAGGCAGAGTGAACACCTGCAAGTATGAGAGTGAGGAAGTGATTACCCTCCCCTTATGTAGGACTTACAAGACAGTGCCTAGAGTCAGACGTCTGTCGGGGAACACAGGAACCTATGTACAAGACAGAGTGAACACCTGCAAGTATGAGAGTGAGGAAGTGATTACCCTCCCCTTATGTAGGACTTACAAGACAGTGTCTAGAGTCAGACGTCTGTCGGGGAACACAGGAACCTATGTACCAGACAGAGTGAACACCTGCAAGTATGAGAGTGAGGAAGTGATTACCCTCCCCTTATGTAGGACTTACAAGACAGTGCCTAGAGTCAGACGTCTGTCGGGGAGCAGGGGGAGCTCTGGACCAGGCAGAGTGAACTCCTGGAAGTAGGTGGTCAGCCAAACACCAGGTATGATAGTGAGGAAGAGGATATGAAATGCAGGCGAAATGGATGATTGGAAGTGTGATACCGGAGCAATGAATGGCTGAATGGCGGGGAAGCCGGAGAACCCGGAGAAAACCCGCCCTGGCGCCGCTTCTTCCATCACGAATACCAAATGCGGGTCCTGCCTAAGTGGTAGGCGAGCGGTCTAATCACTCAGCCACGGCGCCGCCGTTATACTTCCAGACTCAGGGAAGGATGAATAATACTGGCTGGAATCGAACCCGAGACCCCTTGCACAGCATTCAGGTGCTCTACCAACCAGCCAAGTCGATTTTTAGTCTTCTCTAAACCGGGGTTTACGGATTGCGTCCCGCGGTCAGATTTTACTACAGGTAGATTCTCGCGGCAGACCAGGAACACCAATTTAACTGGGACGACTTAGAGCAAGAAGGGTACAAAGGCCAAAGACGGCATGTACTTTGTATTAGGTAGCACTGTAAACTTTGTGATAATAAAACTTGCTTATATCGATAGGATGAGTAAAATTCAGATTTTGGAATTGAGCAAATAGTACCAGCAACCAGAAAGTGAAAAAAGTAAAATTTATATTTGGTCTCCCTTTATTACCACCAGAGGAAGTTGGCGACTGCTTCGCATTTGATTTGATGTCAAATGTACCTAAAGACAAAGACATGGTTTTGTTTTGTGAGTCCTTTAGAAACTTATATTGCAGATGAAGCTACTTTTCCTCCGCATATGTGGTCGGAATTTTCATCTTCACCGCTCAGAACCACAAATGCATGTGAATCATTTCATTCATACCTTAATTCACAATTTTACTGGTCACATCCCAATTTTTTTAATTTTATAAATGTCCTTAAAGATATACAAACTGAGATATTAAAATAAGTGGCAACACCACAAGAATTAAAAATCAGCGACAAGGACAAAAATGTCCATTATCACAAGTGTTTTAGATCAGTATAGGAATAATATGCAGACGTTCATGACGTCGGTATGCAACAAACTAACAAAGACTAACTTTTAGCTTTGAAAATACAATGGCGTCATGTGGCTAAAATTTCAACTATATACGCACGATATGTGTAGGCTTATACTTTATTTCTATGTTAATTACTTCACATTTGTCTTTTCTCTTCTAAACACTTATATAATTTGGGCCGCAACGCGTATACTACCCAAGGCATTCAGGGTAATTTTCAGACCGCGGGACGAACCCCTCTAAACATAGTCACCATGCAGGGATTCCTCAGTGACTTACTTAGTCATCTTTATTCAAACCATTGTCAATGCAATGCAGTCACGAGTAGAGCTCAGCATTTCCGAATCGTAGGCTTTGTAAGAAGGCGAGAAGAGTATGAGGTATGAGAGGTCGTTTGAACTGTTTATTTGCTGATGCAGTCGATTTGTTTGCTACGAAATCAGTGTATATGTGACTCATATTGTCACATTACTACTTGTATGCGATTGCTGTGATGGGCATTACGCATTTTTCTGACAACTTTGATATGATACTAGTTTGCTGGGCAGGGTATAAGGTGTTTGGTTAGCGTGTCTGCCTCATGTTCAAGAGGTCGCGAGTTCGAATCTCGCTTAGGGTAAGTCATCCGGGTAAGGTTTTTTCCGAGGTTTTCCCTACCCTGAGAAGACGAATGTCGGGTAACTTAAAGCTCCATGGACCTCGGGCTCATTTGAGCATCATTTCACCCATTTCATTTCATTCATTCGTCCGATATGACACAATGTTGGAGGACGTTAATTCAAAAGAAAAAAAAAAGAGGCATAATCTCTTGCCTCGCCTTCTTCTAGTGGTCAGACAGTGCATATAAATATGCTTCTTGCTTATTGTAATAAGTAGGGAACGAACCTTCATACAGAAAACGAAAAGTTGCCGAGTTTGGACTATAGCAAGTGGGATGATGCAACACAGGAGGCTAGGTACAGTCTACGCACGTTCATTGTAGATAACGTTGCATAACTTACATTAAATGCTGTCACCATTTACAGTAAAATATTCACTCCCAAATTCTTGTACAAGTTCAGCAATACGCGAATCTTTCGATTTTTGTGCAGCAGGCACTTTATTGTATGGAACTAGTGAACATTTCGAGACACTGTAGGCACTGTTTTGTGCTGTCACTGTACTTGGGCAATGACGTCACGCTCTGTCCATGCGGCAGGTAACTTGCGACCGCCTCATTTCGCGATAGCTGTATAAAGTTTCGAAGCCTAGTAATAATTTTATAGTTCCTGTATTTACCTATTTTCATAGTGTGTCTTTATCGTACCTTAAGCGTCTATCAATGATTTTGTTGTAATGAAAACCTTTATCGAGATTTTCACCTACCACATTTTTTATATTTGTCGATATTTATTAATGTGTTGTTAACCTTAGTATTGCAATTATTTCGCGCTCTGGGCCAGTGAGCCTTTGTTAACATGCCTGAGGAAGTTTGTAATATGAACATTCTTCTCTTAACATAGCAGTTGCATAATAGTAAATTTTCGTATAATGAAATAGTGGCTACTTAGCACAATAAACAGTAAAGCACGTGGTAAATGGTCGAGAGAGAGAGAGGGGGGGGGGGATTTGGTTTAGGAATAGGAAATCGACCACTTCAGCAGTAACTCATCGCTTTGTTAATGGTATGGTTTGTTTTTGTTTCCTTCCCTATCTGGGCAAAAATACCACACTCGCCTAAAAGGAAGCAA
This sequence comes from Tenodera sinensis, assembly GCA_030765045.1. Classification (NCBI taxonomy): domain Eukaryota; kingdom Metazoa; phylum Arthropoda; class Insecta; order Mantodea; family Mantidae; genus Tenodera; species Tenodera sinensis. The sequence continues at coordinate 102,965,902 of CM060972.1, forward strand.
CAATAGCTCGTTTAACAATAGCAATCAGTAATTAAAGTAATTACAAAGCAGGATGGGTGAGTAAAACGTATTCAACAGAACAATTACTTAAAAGTGGCGGTGTTTACCATCAATCGCTCTAACTGAAGACTGCAAATTTAAAGAAATACTACTTACGGTTTATTTTAAAAAATGGAATTGAATCAATTTAATATCATATATGGCTGTTTGATATTTGTTTTCTGTACTTTTAAGTGAAAAAAAATCTGATGGTTGAACTCGCATGACTTTCTCTACTCTTGTACCCTTGTTACAAACTCATTCCTATATCTTCGTGTTAGTCCAGATAAATATTTGTACAAATTATCTTATTGCTTATTTCCTTGTAGGTACAAGGGGAATGTTAGAATACAGTAGGCTTTGTGCGATAGCCAAATCTTTTAAAGCTTTGAGATCCCGTTCTCTTTACACACTTCATATAAAAAAATGAACGACGATGTTCCATTTCACAAACGTTTTCAAGGAATATCTCCAAAATGGTTCACTGTACAACAAAAATTATTTAGACAAAGTTGTGTTTTAGAGATATCTACATTTTTTGTACAGTAAGATTTTGTGTTTCTTACAGTTTACGAGTTATTCAAAAGGCATCCAGCGTAAACAGGATTGCATAGGCTATAGCCAGAACATTCAAAATATACATTTCATTTGTCATACAAATATCTTACACGTGGCATTTTAATCAAAATCGTTAGTCATTTTCAAGAAAATCAAAATTTTCTTCAATCTAGGTGTCGCATCCTTGAAAGACAATCTTAAATAGCGACTTTTCGTTTTTTAATTATGCTGTCCTCAGACTGACATACACGCGTGCGCGTAATTTTTTTTTTTTTTTTTTTTTTTTAATTTTTTATTCAGGGGGTCTCGAAACATCCGGTGAAATCTCGACATCAAGTTTATTTTTGTGTGGAATACGATACTTCGTCTTGGCAGTTCATCTAAGCATCTTGCTTATTAAGTTTATATAGGTGTCATTCCTGAAAAAACCGATTTTACGCGTAATAATCACAAGTAGTGGAAACCTTATTTTGGCCATAATTTCTCTGTTAATGGGCCAATTTCAACAAACAAGCCAGGATATTAAAGATCTCGTCACGGAAACGGCTCCAACAATTAGGATGAACATTTATATTTAGTTAACATTTTACATTTCAAGTTTATCTAAATAGGTATCTTCTTAAAAAGGAAAGAAAAGCCGAGCGAAGCTCGGTCGCGCAGGTACTCGTACATAATAGCAGCAATTTAGAGAAAATCTTATATTTAGATTTAGTGTCATCGGACAAATTCGGTCTTCGGTCTAAATTGCTTTGGACACAAAACTGAACATTCCAAACACAAAGGTGGCACACGCTCTTGACGCTTTCCCGTCCTTATATGGACACACTGAGCACCCTTTCTTATTTGATCCAATAGTTTCGAGTATCCGTAATCTCTTCTTGCTCATTTTTCTACACTGGTAGGGCAAATCCGAAATAATGAAAGGGTCCTAAAGGAAAACTACCGTAGACTCGCCTGCAACAATGTTGTGGGTTGATAGTCCTCAGAAACCTGGGAGAATATCAGAAGGGGCACACATATATGTAGCACTCATAAAAACAAATTTCCATCGGGTCCCTAGGACCCAGGTGTACCAGTTACACCTAATAATCGCAGAACTATTAATTCCAGTCCAGTTTTCCTCAGTATTTAAACAAACACGCCAACACATACAGCTGTTTGTTTACATCTCCATGTTCTCCACAATCAGTACAGCCAGCATAAATGTATACAGATCTTTATATCTTCCTTCCTTCCCTTCTTTGGAGGCTGAGAAGGTAAATCACTATATTAAAATTTCAACTTCTTTCGGTGTAGAAGGGAACTTTTCTTGTAGTCACTAATACGGGGTTAAAACCCGCAAAATGTCACTCATTGCGTCATCAGCAATGCTCACACTGCCGCCAATACGGCGTAGGTTGGAAGTCTCCTTCGGTTCAAGAGAAGGGGGTCGTTGTGTTACTCGTAAAAATCTGAGAATCGCTGCACTAGAAGAAACAACACTCGGTGATTCTGAGGAAGTCAGCACGCACGTTTGCCGGGAATTTCCTTCGCTTTGATTTTGCCAGCTCAAGCGGCTGTGGCACGTCCCGGCTTCCTTGAACAATATGTTACTGACGCTGTCAACTGGCGGGACCATATCAGCCCACCGGTGTGCCGGAGTTTTGCTCCGAAGGAGTTCCTTTACATGGCAGTAAATCTGACATTCGACTGTCACTTTCTTTGTCCGGGTTTGGACCGCGACCGTGGTACCAACCAAGTGAGCCATCCGGACCGACAGGTCGTTTCCATTAAAGCTTGAACGTCTTCTTTCCAATTCCTGGTATGTAATAAAGCTTCCTGCCTGTGAACGTTCCCATTCTGGTTTCCGTTCTCGGTTATTCTGAATCAGCCTTGAACAGATGATGTAATGTGGAATTACTAGTTTTCTTTTTTATTTTATCGGCTGGTACAGGACACGCCTAGAAAATGACAAAATCCGCCAAAGATTTTCTGTGGCGCTCTTTGTACATATGTACATGCGTTGCTTTTGTCTTGCGATTGTCAGTCCGCCGCTTCTACGGCACTACTCGATCGTGAAACAAATGCGGTGGTACATTTAAATTCTTTGCTCTTGAAATTCTGAAGTATGGTTAGTAAATGTATATTAATTTATTTTAAATATCTATGAAGCATATTTTTCGCGTTGAACGGTTCCTTGTTATTGTGGAATTCCGAATTGCTTGATAGCTGAAAATTGCATGCCCGTTGTTTAAAACGTCGATTTCCTTGTCGACTTAAGAAGGTAAAATTGCAACCAAATCAGAAATGTTTAGCAGAGCTCTTTTTATACTGAAAACGTATGAAACGTTTACAGGCGAGACAAATGAACAATGGCAACATGCATGACGTGCATAACTTAGTGTTTAGTATTTAATTTGTATTGGAATATAAGATTGAGCTTGATCACACTGAAGAAGCATCTGCAGTTGTGAAACTAGATTCCGCATCGATTATTGGATTAAAGAAGAATGACATGGAACAGCTGTGCTCGCGACATTGCTGGTTAAGGTAATTGCTTCTTGTTGCGTCGCTCTACATTTTCATTTACACTCTGAAACTGCGCCTATCTTCCCTCTTTTCACAAACAGTTGTTAAAAGACCTGAACGTCTATATTTTATTAAGCAAAATCCTTGTATATTTGGCCGAGAAAGAAACTGCGAATTCAAGGCTTGTGTAAGAAAGTGAAGTGTTTTATGTTTTGGCAAATTCACGACAAACTTACCTTGAGTGCAATGTGGTGCGAGAAATATGACATTTCGCAAGTTATGGCGGGCAGGCAGGGTCTTTAACACATTAAAGAGTAAGTAATGCCAAAATTTAACACGTTGGCACCTCAGTTTTCTTCTGGAAACACTGCGGGAATTCCATGTGACTGCTTTTCCGCCTTTTCGACATGCCTCACAGATGGTAAAGTGCCAAGGTTTGTGCGCGTTGTTTTCATCTTACCTTGGGATAAAATACGCAGCGTGACCTCGTTAAACTCGGGTAAGGAAACTCGTAGCATTAAAATACGATTAATCAATCACAATTCTGGAAAGTGTGTATGCGAGAAGGAAAACGAGGAATATTGCAATGGAAATTGAGGTTGCTGCAAGCAAACATTGCTATGGTTTCTGTTATTGTACGCCACTTCCCTGTTTCGAGAACGTGCAAGCTTACTCCGTAAATATGGGGCATGCTAAATACCGTATTAGGCTTTGTTCCATACTAACATATCTTCGCTGATAAGACTGGCTGTGCCAGTAGTTGGCGCTTTCTGTCTATCGTAAGTAATGGCGTCCTGAAGATCCGCCAACATTTGAACAACACATCGCGATACAAAAATGACTAATAGCACAGTCAGACTGTACATAGCCGCAGTGGTTTCGAGATTTAACCCGAGGTTAGATTGAAGTTAATGAACTAGACACATTCCACCTCTTGACATCGCTATTCTCGCAGATAACGTTAATACATTTCCTCCGCGCATGCGCAATACCAAAATAGTGTGTTCGACATCGCGATGACTACTATATCGGAAAATATCAAATGTGTGGGAAGGCGAGTTAGATCACTTATACCTGAGCTTTAAAGCGAGGACAAAAGTAAATGAATTTAAACCGTGGTTGGACCTTAACCCTTTCATGCCTGAATTATTTTGCTACATATGCCGTTCTTCCTCTAACTCGAAACTGGTTTAGATTAGGCGGTCTGGGAGACCTTCAGCCTGCTGGCTTGGATAGTCATGATCGTTAAGGCAACCGTAGTGCACTGGCCATGCACTCAAAGCACTTAGGTCGTGAGTTCGAGTCTCGGCAACCGCAGTCAAATGTGCCTGTGGTAAAGGACGGGGAGGGCCCACGTAAAATAATCGGTGTGATGGCACGCGTGGATGATGACGGGGTATCATTTGACAGTATAACAAGAATATAGCCGAAAAAAAAGTTAAAACTAGTACAAATAGGAAAAAAAGCCTATGTATCTTACAAGACACACCAGGCAATAAAGGGTTAAGCAGTGACGAGGCAGATTACAAACCACCCCTAGAACACAAATAGTAATAAGACATCGAATTGCTGATGATCTGTAGGGTCATTTATAGGACATGTCTTCCGATATTGGTCTCCGCCATTTTGAAAGGAGACACGTTACCTCCCCTCCCTTTCAGTTGAGGGAGGTGGCTATACCTATTTGTAGTTAGCCAATGAGTTGACATGTATGCTGTATTGATTCGATACAGAACACACGTGTTGACAGTATCAGCCAAGAAAATGAAAGCACGACGCAATAAAGTACCCTACAAACGATAAGGAACTTATACGCCGCAGTAGCCACCATGCCTCTCATCCCACCTGATTCAATGAAAAAATACAATCTTTCGAAAGGAAATGTCTACGCATTGCATATAAACTCCTACCTAATTTTAAAAACAGCAACATTCATAAGTATACCAGAACCATGCCTATTGATCAACACATAGCAAAACTTATGCTCAGATACATCGATAACGCCCATACCAGACCATACAGACGACGATTGACTAATACAGTCCAAAAAATGAAAACCATTCGACCAAATTAACCCGAAAAGAATCCGCCATTACTCACTCTTATCCACATCTACGACAAACAACAAGAAGCCCAACAACAACTACAAGATCTCCTACAACATTTAACAAACATATAAAAAAACCATCAAATTTACCGAACAAATTACAACAAACATCAATAAAAATTAACAAGAGCCTGAAGCAGCAGCAACAAGAAAAAGCACTAAACAAACAGCAAAATCCGTCTTCTTGGGTAGCGACGGCAGCAAGTTGTGTGACCTGGGAACAAAACAAAAAAGAAACACCAATAATAAGAGGAAAATGTACCACCCAAACTGATTGATCTCTGCCCCACCAAAAAAAAAAAAAAAAAAAACAAAGCTAGGCTGAAGAGGGGACACTCCCTAAGCAGCCCGGGCGTGCTTGCACGTCCAAATACCCTAATTCATTCATTCATTCATTCATTCAAGGAATTGGGTGTCCGCAAGAAGAGTACTGATTTCTTCCGTGCTTCCTGTACAACCTGCATTTGCACACAGCAATCACACCGTGTTAACCTGCCCGTCAGTGACTGTAGCCACTATTGGTTACATTCTTTGTACTGACATGGTGGTTTGAGTGTAAATTTGAAGCAAACTGTTCAAAGATTTCTATGCCTGCGCATTAATCACGGAATAAGCATGTTACAAACTGGAAATCTAATGGATATAGAAACATGCATTTTTGGAAGTATTTCTCTTTAAATTGGTGTTTTTTTAATTAGGTTTTACAAGTAAGATGAGATAATTATATCAATTTTTTTAGTACATAACCAAAAAAGAGAGGACCGTTTCGGCAACAGATGTTGCCAAGTTCCCCGTAAATAGAATGTTAACCTAAGGGATGGTGATTTTAGCATTTTGAAATGAGAAGCTTATTTTGTATATGTAGCCGCAAATACAAATGTGACTGGTGATTCAAGGCACAGCCCATTTGTGTGTCCCACAGACGATAACATATGGAACAGAGATTATCAATAAACTCAACGGCATCTTGGAAATATCCGACTTGTGTAAACCGCGCTGCAACACGACGTGAGTCTTGGAAACAGTCTGCTCTCCAAATGCGCTCGATCATTATTTCCATGGTTGTACATATAATGCCAAGGTGTTTGGCAGCCGTTATTCATAGGAAAGACACGATAACCAAGTACTAGAGGTTGTGTCTTGTTTATTGGAATACTTCTGTCCAATTGTTGGGAGAACATTTTTCAGTTTTCATTGAGAAAATGTGTTAAATGAGATTTAATTAAAGGAAATGCGTATGGCATTAAAATTGAAATTAGATGTGTTGAAAACAAGAGTTTTGTTTATTTTATGTTTTGAGAGTTAAACATATTAGTAGCATAATGTTGACATTTGAATACTCCAGATCTGTATATCTCAGAACCATTTTCGCATTTTCAAAGCATTGATTTGGAGGTCATGGGGGAGGGGTACAAACTTGAGTATTTTTGCGAAAAAAATCGCCATCCTTAGTTATCGTGTCTTTCCTATGAATAACGGCTGCCAAACACCTTGGCATTATATGTACAACCATGGAAATAATGATCGAGCGCATTTGGAGAGCAGAACAACCCGCGTTAGGTGGTTGGAACCGTACTTTTATTTGCACCAGCGTTGGATAACGTGATATTCTCAATGGTGGTATACATATATCATAAAACCTAAAGCGATATTTCACGTAAGAAGTTAACTGAGCCAGGTTTCTCTTATATACGAAGTGCAAACAGTGATGATGGGCATTGGCGGCTGAAGCATGAGTGCACTGGCAGTGCCAGCATTACTTCGCCATTTTTTTTTTCTTTTGGGTTGATAAATTAACATCCTTTAACAACCGGGTAGAGGTGAATGAAAAATGCATTGGATCCGCTGTAAGAAACACACGTTCATATTTACTCCGCGCAACACGTGCGCATTATATGCAATTGTAATGTGATAACCGTGTAAATGTAGCATATTGTAATGAAGTCATTAACGTATCCATTGAGGTATTTTAAAATATAAAAAACAAATGAGATCTACTTTCTACGGACAGGGACCCTTGATAACCGTTCTTAGGGCAGCGTGCTTGGCACTCTCTCCTGCATTTGTTTGCCCCATGTGTCTTATTTCGGAAAGATTTTTCTACTTGCACTAAGCGCCACCTACAATGATAACGCGGAACTAATTGCGTCCGTCGGACTTGGAAGTTTAGCCGGCATTTTTCTTAAGCAAAATAAATATCGAGCTACAGTAAAATTTATGAACAAATGAACGAGAAACATCAACTTACGCTACTCACAGGTACCTTAATGTCGCCATACGCGTGAACGAAATCCACCACACCGTTTCCCTGACAAAATGCATGGAGAGCAGAATAAAGCATTTATTTTTTATTTTTCGTGTAAATGCCGAGGCCAACCGTCACTTTTTACTTTCTCTACTACTTATAGAGGAAGTATTGTATTCCACCAATACAATCGATATTTCACCGGAAATGTTTCGAGGCCCCCTGAATAAAAAAAGTGTTTCTGTCGGTGGGCAGCATAACTCGAGCGAAAAGTGTTAAAAACCAAAATTGGTATTTAAGTTTGATATCTTAAGGATGCGACACGAAGATTTTGAAGAAAATTCTTCCATCGTAAACTACCCTTTACATTCGGAGATCATTCTTCCCATGTATTTGTTTCACGTTGTCTTGTACCGATAACGTAGAAAATGGGCTACTTAGTAAATAACTTACTTTATTGGTGTTATTAAATAAAACTGTCACATCGCAGTACTCGCGTACTCCAGATTTTAGGTTTCCTAGTAGAAATAGACTTCTTAATCATGTGTTATATTGTTGGCAATGCAGGTAACGTAATTAGAAAACAATGTATGAACAATGGGAAATGAGTTACAATAGGAATCCAAAATCCAGCACAAAATCTATAATTTAAAGTTTTGTCTTTTGATATAAGGTACTTTTCGTTTGATTGACATCGTAGTGCACGGTAACACAAACAGGCACCAGTTCTGTATTAATTTATAAGTGAAAAGCATAAGTTGTTGTAGAATGACCACTAACAATAGCGAAACAAACTGAACTAGCTCTATAAGGGTTGCCTCTATTGCTTACGATTGACTATGTCCAGAAGAGTGCATTGTCGTTATGTAGAATACATTGCTACGTTCTGTGTGGTAGAATCGTAGCTTCCTCACACCGCTACAGTTACCTTGTAGCTGCTATCATATAGCTGAATTTATATACATTAATTTTTCGTTTTTCGAATAATTCGAACATTTTCGAATCTGAACAGACTATACCCCCCAATTAGTTCGGATGATCGAGGTTATTCGCTAGTTTTTACTCTGCAAAGTAGCGATAAGTGACTTATTTCTCCTTCTCAATGCAGCATGCTAATGTAAATGCATGTGTTTGTTGGTATTTTGATTGACATGTGCTGCCAACGATAACCGTTAGAGGTACTAACTGGCATGTATTTGGTGTGTTCCCTTGCCCCTCCACTTACCACTAGCGTCCAGAGTGAACGTCCATAATGCTGTCAGTAGTGTCAGATTTGAAGTTGCACAGTTTCATAGATTAGTAGTATAGACTTGCAGTCGCTTCCTTCAACTTCTGCGGGTTTTGTAGCATTGAATAGTAAGCACGACTGCATTTGGAATATAGAAACAATTTGAAACGTGCATTTCTGCCATGGCGCGGAGGCACTACCATCAGTGATGGCGAAATCCCCTCAACTAAATTCACCAGAACACTTAACTGGTGCATGTGAACTAAAGAGGTATTTGTTGTACTGGATGCGACAAATTTATGAAAACCGATTTTCTGTTTTTAAACCAATTGCCATGCTAACGTAGATATGGATTTCTTCGCGCAGAAAATATATACCTCGTTCTTGGTGTTAAACTTAGGAAACAAGTACAAATTAAAAAGATACTGCTAATTGAGGAGAGTTCGGTTTGAGGTCCCAGATATTGAAATAAATATAAAAATGTATATAAATTAGTGTTGATATCATGCATTTCTTTTGTAATGATTTCAGATAAGTGTGGAAGACATTTTGGACTCAGATTTATAACAGTTCAATCTCGCAGATAGTGCTCGGGTGCACTCGAATTGGGAGTTTTGACAGTGTGCTAATTTTGTACCAATTTGAAGCAGCTTGAAACATGTGAAAGTTTTCCAAAGTTGCGGTTGCTTGTAATTAAAGCAGCTCAGGAATACAAATGTGCAGATAACGTTTGCAGATTTTATCCAGAAATTCGCATCGAAGAGGAACTTTACTCGTGAAATCAGTTTTATTTTGCAGAAATTAAATACCATGTGGTCAGCAGTATGAAAGTACGTCGTTTGCAAAAAGGGACGCATATTTAATATTACGAAAAAATCTGTGCCCTTCACATTTTGCCATGCCAATACTAGTGTGCTATTTTAATCCAAAGGGTTAAAATTGTTGGGCAAATTAAAACACTTTCCAGGTAGTGTGATTTGCTGCGCGCTCGAGCACATGCACACACAAGGACTTTATTAAATGTTTTGTTAAACTCGGGGAGCCTCATTTTTTTTTGTGAAATCCCGACACCGAAATTTTGAGTGGAATGCGCTGCTTCCTCCATATCGGTAGCACAAATAGTGACAATTTTGGAATAACAAAGAAAGAAGTAAACCATAGAAGTATAAATGAAAGAATTCTAGGTGTTACTAATAGAACTTGGATAAGGAAAAACAAAAATAAAATTCTGAAGATTAGAGAGTCAAGCTACCCCAATTTATCATTGTTATCGTCGATGCATGTGCGTAATTAGATTTGAATTATGCAGGTATGCGTCGGCGATTAATGATGTAAAATGTGTTGCTTACCGCCTCAGCTGGCACATCGACTGAGCCAACTTCACCTTTATTTGTGAAATAGTTTCCGTGTAGGAGAAGCACGTCAGTGAAATATTGATTGCGCCGCGCGCCTGCGGCTAGGGGAGCATGGTGCGCACGTGGTGCCTTGTGTTGGTAGAGTTGGCAGACCTGCTCCGTTGGATGTGCTTCGTCAGTACAGGAATGACGTAGTTACCACACGCACGCATTGGGAAGTGGTGTGGTGTGGAGTGGAAGTGACTCAGTCGGTGTGCTGACATCAAAGGAAGAAGTCTTGGTGGTCGACAGTGCTTGTGCAGTGGCCAGAGGAACTCATTCCTTGGAGTGGACAGCTGTTATGAGAAGGTTTGCTTTTGTACGTAACGTTGCTTTGTGTGGAAATGCTTCGCTTGCTTTTGCTTGTGTGAAGATTACTTCTGTGTGCTTGAAGCAAGCTCTTATACGAGTGAACTAAGAGGATAATGCTGTTTGATATGTCACACTCGTCAGCTTCTTTATCGTAAAAGTACGTGCCATGCAAATAAGATACACCTACAGCACGTGCATCAGATCATGGCGATGCAGGAAATTTAGGGCGTTATGTGAAGTGTTAAAAGGAACAAATCGCATGTCTAGTGGCAAAGACCATGATTCATCCATGGCCGCGCAAACAGCTGTTCTTCCAGGAAGCATACTGGTCCTGTTGTGAATGGCAAAACAAGTTTTTACTCGTGAGTTGAGCATGATCCCCGGACCTTTGTTTCGTTTCAAGGTTCGTCTCCCTGTGCACGAGCAGACGGAAGTTGAAAGATCAGGGTGATTACCAAAATTTGTGCCGGAAAAAACAACTAAATTCTATACTAAGCTGATAAAATGTGTTTAAATGTAATAAGTGAAGTGAGACAATGTCATTGAAATTATTCATTGTGACCGTGTTTGATTTAAATCACTTCAGTTCCATTATTCATTGAAGCGTAACATGCTTACATGCTTAACGTGCTTACTAAAGGTTTAATTAAAGTAAGTGGTTTCTTTGTTACTAAGATCACGAATTAGCGCATGTTCTCCGGGAGTAAATTTGTTCAGAAATAGCATCATACGATGAACCGAATAAAGCAAATAATTGCGTAATGTCAGTGACAGAGCCATGAAATTTGATTTTTTTAAAATTAGGTGGTCCATATAGAAGTAGGTGGTCTGTTTAGGTCTCAGGTGGAACGAAAATTTCCTCATGTACAATAACAGCAAGAGGTTGCATTGGTTCCATTGTGAACCTTTTTGGCAGATGATAAAACAGCTGACTTCTACAGCTTTGGATGACTTAACTGCCATGTCAATATTCCCCCGCTCTAAGGATTTGACCTTGGTGTGGAAGTTTCAATTCATTGGCCACACATTTTGACATAAATTGAACGAAAAAAAGTTGAACAAATTGGAACAGAAGCACATAGTTATCGTATTATCGTATGGAGTTGTCCATTCTATAGCCCGGGACCCTTTTTAGGATTTCTTTTAAAAATATCATGTGTAATGTAATCATAGCAACCGTAAAAAATGACAATGTTTACACTGTGCGTGAAGCGTAAACAAGATTTTTATACAGGACTATCTAAACTGATATACTTGTATTAACTTGTATTTTTATACTTGTATTAACACCCTAAAATTGCGTGTATGTTTGTTGTAGTCCACAATGGCTGAACGTGAAATACAAGATAAGAGTTTGATAAAGTAGCTGATGCTAGTATATGTTCGTATCTGCACGATTGTGATTATCAGTTAAGTCGAACCTCGAGAAAATGCTGAGTGCGTCATTTGAAACTTGAACATGCTAAAGAGATTAGCCACGGGACTTAGATTCCAGTTATTCGCGGTCGTCGAAGTAGTTTCTGGATGAATAGAACGGGATAACGTGTATTAGGACAAACTGGGGCATGACATTGACATGAGCACTGAAGAAATGACAATGTCTACATTTTGAATTTATCGAAGTCATTGTCATTCTTAAGAGAGATACCTGCAGGCATCTGTGTTTAAGGGCCCGTCATCTATGGGTTTATCCGACCGGAGATGTTTGTTTCTGAAAAAGGCAGAAAAGAAATCGGTGTAGTTTGCTAGTATTCGTTGCAAAAAGTGAACAAGTGTAAAATAGCTGTTGGGGAGATCTAGGACAGATTTATTTATATTTTCTTTCTACAATCTTAATTTCTGTATGGTGGTTACCCTCATTCTAAATACAGGGTTATCAAGAAGTCGCTGTGCAGTCTCGTGTAACCAAAATTCCCCTAGGGACGGGAATTCCAATGGCAGCACTGGCTGCTGTGAGCCCATGGTTATTTATAATGTTCCACGAAATAGAGTATATGGTAGATTCACGCATGTAATTGATGAAAGGTAATGTGGATCAACAGGATACCAGGTAGACCCCGACACTGTGCGGAGGGACTTGTTGATAACCCTTTAGCATACTGTGTAAGTTGCAATAAAATTGATGCAGTTTTTCAGCTATGAGCTATTTTCTATTTTTCATCTTAACATTTGACAAATATGAAATACATCTGCAGTACATCTTTCCCCATCAGTGCCACTTTGTCATATATTAAATGGTTGAAGAATGCTTTTTTCGTTTTGTGCTCTGAGTAACAAGCTGTTAATATAATCTTAAATGCTGATATTGCAGCCTAAAATGTAAACATTTTTTTCTATTAATAGCACCACTGTGGCCAAGTTTAACACTGTAGTCTAAAATGGGTTCTGCGAATTGTTAGGTGGTATTGTAGAGCAATTGTGTCAAGTTTCACGAAAAATTAAATTATACTGCGTGGGATATTTGTCATATCAAAAATATCGTCTGCATGGAAAACATTAATACAGGTTAATGTGGCTGGTGTAAAGGGTTGAGATTGTCCAGCTCTTAGAAAGTTCCGGAACACCATAAAACACACGTAGATGACGTAACATATAGGTTTTTTTTTTTTTTTTCCTTTTTTTGCAGAGATACAAAAATAGAAAATATTGGCCACTTTGGCTAAAAAATCTGTCGTAGGTCCCCTTAAGGTAAGAATATAATGGGGTAAACGGTTTTCTTATTAGCTTATTTCAAATTTTTTCGGAGAGAAATGTTTTTTTAAAAAAATGCTAATACTAATAGTTTGTGACTGTTTGCCTACACTCTTCCTTACGCCTGTCAATTTTTGTACAAGCATACATGAACGTCTTTGAGGCAAATTTGCACAAGTATTTTGATTGACAAATGGTTGTTTGAAGGTTGATTGAATTTTCATTTGCATGCTTGATGAGTTGAGCTTATGTAAACGGAACTGAACTTGGCAAGCTTGTGCAAATCTCGAGTGGGCTCGTGTGCTGTAATAGTGAAAAATGTTTGTCAATCAATCAATCAAAATTGGATTTTGGGTTTGGTAGAACCAAAACCCAGGCAGTTTAGGGTTTTACCCTCTTCAGCCTAGTATTTTTATTTTTGTCTTGTTACGTGAGAGATCCTTCAGCGTGTACGTATGGCAGATTATTGTAGTTGTTATGATGTGTAAATATGCATCTTGCTGTTTATTTTTGTATATATACTCATATATATATTTTTTTTGTTTATTTATATATATTTTTGTTTTGTTGTTTTTTTGTTGTATTTATTTGTTTTGTTTGCTTTTTTTTGTTTTTTTGTGTTTGTATTTTGCATATTTACACATTTACAATGTTAAGTGTGTTTGTTAAGGCCCGGGTCCCACAACATGTCGCCGTCTCTGCTTCTGCCCTCAGACGTTTTGTTTGGTGCATGTTTTTTATTATTTGTTAGCTCAGCCTTGCATTTTTAAATTATTTGTGGTTTTGTTCTCTTGTCTCGGGGGGTGATGAGTATTAGATGTTTACTAATGCTTGAAGATATTGCTCTACTTGTTCTTTCTGTTGCTCATAAATTTCGATTAAGGTTAGTAGTGGTGGATTTTCTTCTTGTTGTTCAGGAGGGAGTTTTCTCATTGTTTGGGCTGTTCTTATTAATATTCGTCTGTGGAGCCTGGTATGAGCATTGTGTATATAATTCAGCATCAGATTTGCAATATGCTTGTCTATTGGCATTGTCCTTGCATACTCATGAATTAATGTGTTTTTATAAGTGGGGAAGAGTTTGTTGGCAGTTCGTAGACATCTACGCTCAAACGCTTGAATCATCGCCATAGTTGTTTTTGATATAAGTGGCATCAGTGCCACTGCTCCGTATGTTAGACAGGGACGTATTAGCGCTTTGTATAATCGCGTCAGTATGTGTACTAAGTCCTGTTTTGTTGAGCCTGGCGAGGAACGTGAGCGTGGAATGTATTGCTCTTGTTTTATTGAGGAGGGTTTTGTAATGTGGTCCTACTGTAACTTTTGTGTTAATTTCTATGCCGAGATATTTTATTGATTTTGCACATGTGATTATGGATTTATTGAATTTGAGTGTGAGGTTATTATGCAGGAATTTTCTTTTCTTTCTGATGAGTATGGCTTGTGTCTTCTCTGTATTAATCGATATGCGCCATTTTTTGGTCCAATCAAGGTATTTTTTAAGCTGTAGTTCTAGTTGATGTTTGGCCTGGGCTAGGGCATTTTGAAATCAGTGGACGTTACAGTTGTTAGGACAATCTTAGATAGAATTGAAAACTGTTGTAACCCAAGTCTATTTCAACCTTACCACTCTACTACGTGGCTATGGTAGAGGAAGTACTGCATTCAACCCAAAAGATATACCGAGATTTCACCGCAAATAGTTTTGAGGCATTTCTGAATAAAAAATGCAGTTTTAGAAAGCCGTGTGTGAGCAGTAATTAAGTCTGTGGTTAGGTACCAAACTTGGTATTTTTCAGTTCTTGCAAGGATGCGACATGATCATCCTAGAAAATCTCCCAACTCCGAACTATCCTTTACGTCGAAAAGTTTCGTTATTTTCTCAGAAGTGTCTCTAATGATTTTCGTTTAATACCGTGTGTTTAAGATACTTGATAAATGATAAATAGAATGCATATATTGAATTTTCTGCCAATGTTCTTTGAAGTCCTCTTCATTCTGAAAGACTTCTGTATAACTGATTGGCCGCCCAGAACAACATTGTAAACCCGTATTTCTTAAGTTGAATTTTACACGAAAAAAACCTTGTTAATGGTGCTTGGGGCAAATGTGTAAATATGTAATGAAACGTTCTCGATTATAATCGACACCAGTCAAGAAAGGGACTGGCAGTTAGTGGCGAGAGAGAGAGAGAGAGGGGGGGGGGGGGGGGGGACTGCCGCTTATGGCGACCACATGGTAAACCTGGCGAATGGGCGATAGTTGCGCAGTGATGAAATGAAATGGTTTTTGGGCATGTTTAGCAAAATGCCCTGGCTGTTTTAGGGATAGTCCCTCTTCAGCCGCGTTATATGGTATTTTTGTTTTATACGTATGGAAGATCTTTCGGGTGTGTGCGTGTGTGTATGTATTGTGCGTGGGATGTGGTCTATGATTATTGTTCACTTCTGTATTTATAAGACCGTAGGCCAGGGGGTCGGACTTCGTGCAGTAAACATCGGGAGCAGTACGTGATTAACAGTGCTCTCTCGCATTATCAGATGTGTCTTGTTTATTTCAAGGAATGAAAGACTTTATTCCCACCAATTTGCCTGTCACTCGCGCAGATTTGAAGTTTTGAAGTTAGTGAACGTTTGAGAATATGTGAGATAATGGAAACATTAAAACTGGCTTTGTTTTAGTGCACCACTTTCGCTAAGAAAAGTGAGCGTGCAGTGATAAGTGTACAGTACAAGTTAACATCTTTGGTGGATTCTTTTTTCCCTGATTATCCTCCCCTTATGTAGAACTTACAAGCCAGTGCCTAGGGTCAGACGTCTGTTGGGGAACACAGGAACCTATGTACCAGACAGAGTGAAGACCTGGAAGCAGGTGGTCAGCCAAGCACCAGGTATGATAGTGAGGAAGAGGGTGATATATCATTGATATGAAATGCAGGCGAAATGGATGATCGGAAAGGTGATAACGGAGCAATTGGTGGAATGAATGACGGGGGAGACCGGAGAACCCGCCCTGACGCCACTTCGTCCACCACGAATGCCACATGCGGGTCCCGCCTAGGTGGTAGGCGAGTGGTCTAACCACTCAGCCGCCATTATACTTCCAGACTCAGGGAAGGCTGAGGAATAATCCTGGTTGGGGAAAAATTCCCCGGCCGGGAATCGAACCCGGGACCCCTTGCACAGCAGGCAGGTGCTCTACCAACTGCGCCTTGGTGGATTCAAATCTATTTATCCGGTAGGTGTTTACATGCAACATAATTCGATCCGATCCCAGTTCTAAGAGGATCGGATCCAAGGGTTCAGTTCGATTTGAATTCCCCATGGAAACGTAATGCATGTTACATACCCAGTCCGCCATAATTTTACGTTACTGACAATGATTGGCTGTTTTCATGCCGTTGGGTGAAAAAAAATTGGATGCAACTCAATTGCGTTGGATGGAAGCATGTCGACAATTTTTATTGTTGCATACAATAAAAGTTGTATGCAACAAAATTGCATCTACTGTCGATGTCTCACGATGCGCTTTTGTTGTATACCATGCTTTTGACTAAGCTGGACCTTGGGAGGAAACAGCAGAAGATAGACGCGCGGTTTATCCTAATTCCCTCTTACAATATTGAGTGTTTCCTTTTTTTGCTTGTACCGTTGCTATGGAATCGTCTTAGCTCTAACGAGCTTCTTTCGTTACTATGACGACCGCTATGACGTCCCTATCTCCCCCGCTATGTAGGCAACCGGCAATCCTCTGATTGAAATATGTAACCGCTGTCCGTATCCTCGGATTACCATTCGCTAAACTCATTTTGAAGTTTTAAGGATTGAAAATCTTGAATTTGAGAAAGGAAGATTGGGGGGGGGGGGGGAAATCAGATGTGTTGCACTCACATGGCTTTGTCTACTGTTGTACTACTATTACAAACTCCTATTCCTCTTTTGCGTATATTTGAATAAGCTAATCTGAATTATAAAAATTGAATCGATGTTGAAACATTCAACATGTGATGATTCAATACTGACTTCCTCTATCTTTTTCATGTTAATACAGATAAATATGTTCAGAAATTATCTTATTGCTTATTTCCTTGTAGGTGCAAAGGGAATATGGGAATACAGTAGGCTTTGATCGATAGTCAAATCTTTTAAAGCTGGTCGCTGTATGAAGGCTTTAAAATTCCGTTCTTTCTTTCACAACCAAGACATAAAATGAATAACGACCTTCCATTTGAGAAGTAAAAGTATTGCAAAACTCTCAAAAATAACAAGGAGTATCTCCGAAGTATTATTCTCCACAAAAGAAAATGAAAAAGAAAATCTGAATTGTTTTAACGAAATCTAAACTGTGTTGCAAGATTTGGTCTATATATTACGGTTTACCAGTTATGCAAAAGTCATCGAGCGAACAGGGCTACATAGGCTATAGTCAGAAAATTCAAAATATAAATTTCATTTGCCATAAAAATATCTTAAACATACGGCATTTTAATCAAAATTGCTAGCCATTTTTTATTCAGGGGGCGTCAAAACATTTCCGCTGGAATCTCGCAATCGGATTTTTGGGTCGAATGCAATACTTTCCCTACTTGTATGTAGTAGAAAGTAATAACGTTTTGTTACTGTTGAATTCCAAGGAGACGTTCTGTGGCGATGGCTAAAACAAACACTGAATATTTTTGCAGTAGTGGATGTGTATTGGAATGTAAAGTAACTGGTGTACGATACAGAAACCTTGGCAATGTTTCACAATAATTTTTCTTTGTCGCGATGAAGTTTAAAAGTCAGTCGGGCGTCACGCTGAACAACAGGTTCATGAGGATGTTTATTTACAGTCAAGGTCATGTTTAGCGCCAGTCTGTTGAAGTAGAAGCGACCTTCTCCTTTATGCCCCGACTGACGCCTTTGTGCTTTATGCGGTTCTTTGGCTCACCTAATGGCAAATGGCGTTGGGACATTATCTTCCTGATACTTTACTGATTGTCCTCTCCTCGGCAGAGGACAATAGACCTCTTGTCATTTCTGCCTGAATGTAGAAAGTTGTGCGCCATTTTTAACAACCCAATTAAATATGGAACAGTGATCTACATCTTTTAGCCTGCCAAGTTTGGCCACAAAATGTGTAGGTATAGCCCATTTCGTGTAGTTTGAGTAATGTTGGCGGCCATGACCTAGCACTTGCGGTACCACTCTGTGGAAGACATGACTAATATTTGACATCGCAGTTTTTCCTCTGGAGCTTTCATTTGCCCTCGAATTGAATAAGCCTAAGTCTACTGTGCCCGTTTCGTTTCTACTTAAGGACAATGGAAGTTTATTTTTACCACGAGGTGAACTTGCACCAAGATTTAAAATTTAAATACAGCAATAACTAAACATAAGAATAAATTGAAATTTGGTGTGATTGTAGTCAAAGTACTTGTGCATTTAACTACTGTATAATAATTACATGCACAGAATTCCATGCAAAAGGGGCATAAAGCACACTACCCTGAAAAAAATTTACTTCAGGTGCATTTTTACTTTCTCTACTGGTAAGTAGGGAAGTATTGTATTCCACCCAAAAATTCGATGTCGAGGTTTCATCGAAAATGTTTCGAGACCTCCTGAATTTAAAAAAAAAAAAAAAAAAAAAACACACACACATTTTTAGAAAAAGGTCCGTGTGTGTGTCAGTCTGTGGACAGCATAACTCAAACGAAAAGCCGGTTAAAAATCAAAGATGGTATTTAAGTTTAATGTCATTCAAGGATGCAACACGAAGATTTTGAAGAAAATAGACCCACCCTAAACTATCCTTTACATGGAATATTTTTCGAAAATTTTTACTTTCTTGAAAATGGCTAACTATTTTGATTAAAATGTCATGTTTGAGATTTTTATGCCAAATGAAATTTATATTTTGAATTTAACGTAGAAAATTCAAAATATGAGTTTCATTTGGCATAAAAATCTCAAACATGACATTTTAATCAAAATAGTTAGCCATTTTCAAGAAAGTAAAAATTTTCCATGTAAAGGGTAGTTTAGGGTGGGGCTATTTTCTTCAAAATCTTCGTGTTGCATCCTTGAATGACATTAAACTGGAGTCTGCAGTACGGCTCGCCTCCAAATGCCTTGAACTTTTGCGAAGATTATAGCAGCCTCCAGACCATTGTTAAGCCCGGTTTATGCTGTTTCTAGCATTGTCTCGAAGTCAAAAGCTAGCCGCTAAATGTGGATAAACAGCGCAGACTGTTTTTGGAAGGTTTCTTCTGGTTACAGTATCATTTCTCAGTTTTCAGGTTTACTGTTTGTTAGTGTTGAGTATGTAGGATCCAAAACACGTTTCTGTATTATGCGCTGCATTCAACTGTTTCAGAAGCGTTTTTCTTTCTCTAGCACGTAGGCAGAGTGATGCATTCCGCCCAGAAATTAGAGATCTCACAGCAAATACTTCGAGGTCTCCAGAATGAAAAAATTATATCTGAACCAGCATAACCCAAAAACGAAAAGATGAATAAATACCAACCTTGGCAATAAGCTCGGCAACAAACCTTCACGTTGCATATTTTTCGTTATTGGTTTTTTTTTCAAGCGCTCTTCGTACTCTAGGGGTAACATGTTAGCGTTGTTTTTTGGGTGTAAAAAATCCTTGGCTTGGCTTCCTTTGGAAGGGAAGTAAAGCTGGTGATCCATTGTAGATTTACGGCATGTAAAACAAGCCTGGTGGAGAGGTCTTTGAGCAAATTAAGCGGTCTTTCACGACCAATGCAGAATGGGATGCGGAGAACCACAGCAGTTAAAGAGCGTCCATAAATAACACCATTTCAAGCCTGGATTATTTTGCTTAACGTTATACATGTAGAATGTACCTCTTATATTTTCTGGGAAGACTGTGAAGCCCACTTCATGAATGAATGTTGTACCCCTTTAAAATACATGATTTACGACAGCTTACTAGTGGTGTCAGCCATTTCCGAGATTCCATTATTGGTTTGAATTTGTTGAAGTGGTCACCATTAAGTGTTTTGCGATGTCGTGGAAAGTGTAAAATTTCAGCGCTGGTATAAAAGATTTGATTATCGGTCCAGCGTCCTGTATTCTCCGTTTATGCATGAAACCATTTGTCTCAACATGAAACATGGAACCTTTTGTACCAAATAGTTCGTAGAAATTGGTAAAATAATGGTACCACAATATTTTGTATTGCTGGAAACTCGATTTTCAACACCTTATATAAGTGCCTATATGCTTTTAAATGTGTTTTTCCGAGTTGTTTGAAATAGTGAAATGCATCCTTTGACTTTTACTAGCGGAAGTGGTGGTGTTGTTTATGGTTCCACGGCGGGCACAAGTAAAATGCCACGATGATTGGCTTGTGCTTCCTGGTGTTGGTGACGCAAGTGTCAATGATCTGTCTGCAAGCGAGACATGCACATTGTTCTGTGCGTACCGATGCCTACAGAATTCAAATCATGTGGCGAGTTTGGGAAGTATCAGATCGGATGGCGCCGATGCTGCCAATAGTTTTCGCAGCTTTAGAATGGCATAATTGTGTTAGCAGCGTTAACCTTCGTTTAAATAGTTTGGTATATCTACCGAGCTAGATGGCTCCGCGGTAACCTGGAGGTTCGATTCCCGTGGCCAACCCTTCTGACCCATGGGTGTTTTCTTGAGTTTCCCCGGTCGCTAGGCGAACGCCGGGATGGATAGTTACATCCCCCCCCCCCCCCCCCCCAATTTTCTGTCCTGTCTTGGCTCTTTGCGTCACAAGCGCCAGCGAAGGCAATAAGTGCAGCTTGGCAAGGATGATAATGCACACAGGAACTCTTTTCGTCCCTCGTACGTGGGATCCGGGTGCACCCTGCGCCGTTGTCCCTGGGAAGACTTCGAGGTGTCGTCGCACTTGAATAACCTTAGGGACGGACCTCTGTCATTGTCTGTACCATTTGCTTAGGTGTGACCGCCTGATATCTCCTTAACTCATCCTTCCTCCTTGGGGGCATAGGTACAATAAGTGTGACTTCAGTGCCAAACTCGCCTTTGTATCTCTATTCCTATTGATATCCTGTTCTTATCTTATAAGAATAACATTAAAATACTAATTTGAAATTCCAAGAGTATAAACTTTGTGACCTAAAATAGGTGCACTTTGCATTTCCTTTATCACACTTTTTTTCCTGATGGTGTTGGAATCCGTAAGTACAACTAATAAATGAAACTGTGTAATCTGATGAAAGTGGTTGTGAAACAGATTGTACAAGATGTTTATTGTAGAACTTATAGAAACGTTCCAGAATTTTTTAGTTACTAAATCATTGTATCACATTTTCATAGTCAAATAGTTTTATACAAATGTGACAGATTTTGCAAATGCAACACTATTTCCCTTTAAATAGCTTAATTCATTAGTTCAGAGAAAATCTTAAGTAGCATGTGTGTTAGTGTTTTCTGAGACGTACCTTTCTAAGCAAACTTGGTCTTTTTTTATTGTTTAAGGTGACCCAGTCGTGACGTGGTAGTAGTGTGATCTCCATTAATTTGGTGAGAGCGTTTTTGCCACAAAGAAGACAATGGAGCGAGAATCGAATCCAATGCAAGCGATGTGCCGATCCGGTTGCGGTTTCTACGGTTCTCCAGCCACGGATGGCCTCTGCTCATTATGCTACAAAGAAGCACTGAAGAAGAAACAACAGCCTCCTAACACAACACCGAGTAGCACAGGGAACAGCAGTTCGGCTGCTGCAGCCTTCGGATCTGCCACTAGCATAGACACAGCCCAACCCACCATCCCCATCATAGTGCCACCGACTGCAACTACAGACCTTATGAAAGATGTGAGCCATAGCATTTTAAGGCAATTGTGCATTGTGAGGATTGCGATTGTTCCCTTTAAGGGAAGAATGTAGAAGCAGTGAACAAAGTTCTTAGGCCCCATTCACAATGAAAATCAAGCATAAGTGTAACCGACTAGATATGTGTATTGTAATGGAATCTTCACCATGAATCACAAACTGTAAGCTTGCAAGGTCCAAGTTTGTCCATGTCAAATTAGCTAATCTGTGAGCTATTCTCATGTGACTGTATTGCCATCTCACAGAAAATTTTTCATTGCCATGTGTTGGCTGTACTGCCTTTCTGTGCATCACAAACCAGGAATCTTCCAGATATTTATAAAAATCGTAGGAAAACAAATTACGATGAGAGAGTGGTGGTTTCAGTTTTGTTCTATAATTGCGTAGCTACCTCTCATTCATTTTAGTACATGTATGCAACCTCTTGTGCACTGTTGTTTGCTTTGCAGATAGTGTATTACCTCAGTTGTCATGCTCTTGCAATTGGCTGCTGTTTATGGATGTTAAATTTTTGTTAATGCTTAATTTTCATTGTGAATGGTCTTGTAATCTTCTCTGCAAAGTTAGGTTGTGAAATCAATTGGAAAGATCTTCAAATGGACCCTGGACCATTCCATTGAGTAACCACCTCACGGTTGTTATTCATTTTTATGATAATCACAATTTTTTTAATTTTTTAGTTTCTTTATGGATTCCAGAAATTTTGTGTTACAAGTACAGACCAGGATTTGAGGTATAGTATTTATCTCAATGTGAAACAAAAGAGCAGCTTTTAGAGATGAATATATGCAATGTAAAATATACCGATGTGTCAAGTTTTACAGATCCTAATGTACCACAAAGGGTTAGCTGTCAATTGGTATTCAACATCTTGAAACTCTGGCCCCCTTATTGTCTTAAGTTCCAAATCAGGAAAAAAGTAAAATCTAAACTGTGAATTCACTGTTGGCATTTTGGCCAATATGAGAAGAAAGAAATCTCGTGGATTGAAAATTGTGTACAGCCTGAGCGTTTTTTACTTCCTCCGTACTTATGTAGTGGGTAAGGGAGGTGTTGCATTCCACTCAAATTCATTATCAAGATTTCTCAAATTTCTAATCTGAAATTCCCTGAATCCCATGAAAGAAAAGTTTCTCTTCGAGTAGCATGCAAAAATCCAAAAGATCAATTAAAACCAAACTTGGTTAATTAAGGAAAATTGAAGCTGTTAACAGTGAAGCAACAGAATCTAAAATAAGAACAAATTAGAAACTAAAAGCTCCATTGATCTTGGTATTATTGCAAGATCTTCCAGCACTCACTAATTTAAAGTTGTCCAACTTGTTTTCAAAGCTATCCAAACCACTTTGGATACAACTTGAAACTAGTCAGCACTGGAAGATCTTACAATGTTACTAAGATAAGTAAAACTTTTAGTTTCTAATTTGTTCTTATTTTTGACCAAGCTTGGTATTTAAATTCAATATCTTGCAAATGTATAACAGTGAAGACTTAAGAAAATTATCCCATCACTTTTTATTTTTTCAAAATACCTTTTTAACAATTTGTTTTAAAATACCTTAGGATATTTGCATGGCAAAATGTGTTATCTTGAATTTTCTGGAAGTGACCCGTGAAGGTCTTTTCTCTCTGAATGAAATTTAATTTTGTATAACCAGTAAACAGTAAGAGATGAACAAAACCTTACTACGCAAAACTGTAGTTAATTAAGATGAAGTTTCTCATGTTCGTATTTTTTTCTTTATTTCATTTCAGAGGTATTCTATCCCTTATTGAATTGAATTTATTAATGCTTATGTATATCATTGATTTTTTTTATGCTTATGTATAGCATTGCATTTTTTAAAAATATTCTCCATTTCAGTCTACACGTTTCATCCTTTCTGACCATTTTTCAAATGCTGAATGCCATTCTTCTTTGGAGAGAGTGAGGAAACATTCTTTGTAAGCAAGTACTACAGTTTCAGGTGATAAAGATCTTCTCTCATATTTTGGGGAATACAAAAATGTCAAATGGGGCCAGATCTGGACTTAGGGAGGATGGAAGTATTGTCTCCTGAATCCTGCAGAAATTTACTTGTTCAGTGCAGGCAGAGGCATTGTCACAGTGCAACAAAATCCCATGCAGGCCAGTTTTAGGATGCTTTGTTCTCAGTTCATTGAAGACTTGTAGCAGATACTTTGTGGTGTGATCTGGCAGTGACATTCTTGTCCCTCAAGTGGAATTGTCACAATGTGGCCACTAGCTAAGAATTTTGCTTAAGGCTTATCCTGACTGCTGCTGATGATCCCATATTCAGGGTTTGCTTAGCCTGATACGTGCAACAATGGTTTTCCTGCAACATGTGCTCTTTCAGCACATTTGCATCATATGTTGCTGAAGCTTGCTGTGCTGTCTTCTTCGAGGAAATCCCTTTCTCTTGTAAACTCTGCAAGCCATCAATAGATGGATTGCAAAGGACAAAGATCCCCAAATGTACGAATAGTCCCAAACCAATCTGTCATGCAAATTGACTTTAAAGTCACAGAAAATTATAATTTTTTGTATTACACAAATCTCATATAGTACAGATTTTTTCTCCTACACAGTTCTAGCAAAGTATACTGATCACCATACTCGCCACATATCTTCTGCTTACATCTGTAGACTCATCCACTGAAATTCATTTTCTGATTGTTGATGCTCTCTCAAATTTTGGCAGTCATATTTTGGTACAAAATTGGTAAATATTTTTTACGTATTGTTGCTTCTGGAATATGTTGATTTGTGTATTTTCCCAGAAATGATCTATACTAGAGATTGTTCAAAGTTCTAAAAGGAATATCTTGTTGTAATCTATTTAATGTAAAAGGTGAGTCGATTGACACTACGCAACACTTAATTTAGAATTTCTCTAAACATGTGCAAAATTCTAGTGTTGTGTAGTGTTATTAATCAGTTCACCTTTTGGATTAAATCTAAATGGAATGTTTGTGTATATCATGTCACAAATCTCTATTGAATTGTGATCATTTGAACTCAATTGATTCTTATTTGAATTGCGTTCATCTTACTTACGTCATTTACTATTACTCTGTCTTTCAAAATAGTACTTCTTGGTTCGTAATCTGAAATTACACATGGCACATATAACACTTCCTTCTCAAAGTAATATATTGCATCTGAATTGTTCGACTAAATCGTTTAGCCTTTCACTTTGTGAGCAAGTTGTTTTAGGCATTGCACTATGAATCGCTTGACACACAACTCTTCACTGTGTCAGCTGAGCGCACTAGGAATGGTGAGGTTCCAATACACAGAACTGTGTGATTAGAGGACATGAGGTATAGTCACACTCCACTGTCTGTATAGTCAACTGCAATTGCTGTATTAGGACCTGTACTCCCACAGTCTACTCATTAGGAATATCCTCTGATGTATTTTGAAGGTTCTTGCCTGTAACATTGTTGCAATTCCATTATTTTCTATAATGTCAAAATTTTAGGTGCTCTGAAAGATATCTTTTACTCTTGATTGCACAAAAGCAGTTCATTAGTGAAACAACTCTCAAAGTATTGTGCATCTTGTAAGACTGTTTTGGGAAAACAGTTCACTTGGTTCAGGGTGTCAGATGTAAATGACTAGAGAAAAAAATTTTTCACCAAAATTTTAGATCGCATAACAGAAGTTGAGGCAAGAAATTTTGGGAAGTTCAAAATGTTAACTTCAGCAAATGGATATACAGAAGACTCACATAAGCAAATCTGAACTCAGACTGCCATGGGACCATTACAAGAGTGACTAACAAAGTTTTGAGATTTGAGAAAATGAAAGTTGATCCACTCAAATTGAATGCAGGATGGAATAGCCCCATTTTTGTGAGTAAAACTGGTATCAGGTAGTGACTTTTCCACTCTAAGAATTCCAGCAGCGTGAGGAGGAACCCCATAGTACATAGTCCCTGCAATGGAACTGGTAAGTGAGCGCTTTTGCTCAACGAATTTCTACGAATTTTAAAACAGGTTAAATGGGTGCCAGTCTTGAACATTTCCTTCCCATGCTGCATTTCTCCAATGGTTTCAAGAATTTAAAAGGGACTAAAAATCTTTGAAAGATGAGAGAAGCACACGTCTGGTAATGGCAGTGACTGGGGAAAACAGTGTTGAGAAAAATGCTTCACGAAAATAATCTCCTAACATTTAAACCAAGTGAGACAGCATTGCAGATAGTTGGCCAGCAGTTTTGAAAATCCTTCATGAATTCCTTTGTGAGGAAGGTCACATCCCAATGAGTTCCTCAATTTTACGGAAGAACAAAAACATGCTCATGTTGAGTGGTGTGAGAAAATACTGGCAACATCCATCATAACAGTTTCGATCTGATTCCATGTGACTTTGTTCCTGATAAAAAGAAATTGAATGTGTGGAAAGAGAATCCCTGAAGATGCTGTTACCAGTTGCAAAGAGGAGCTTGCAGCCATGAAAGAAGCAGGAGTGCTTCCAAAAATGGTTTCAATGAATGCAAAACTGCATAGTGTGATGGCAAGTGCTTTGAGAAAGTGCAACAATCAGAATAATTTTAAAAAAAAAAAATTCTTGATGTGTGTTTAAACTTCCGTAGTGACCCTTGTTTCTTAATACTGAGGAGATCTTTACTTTATCAGAGAATGTGTTGGGCAGTTTAGCATTGGAGCCAAGTTCTCTATACAAGTGAGTTCAAATTCTACCTTAAGATGCAGGTGGAAGAGGGGACTTAAAGAGAAGGCCTGGAGAATGCTATATATTACCTCCACATTTTCACAAGGGTGCCTTTCGGTGGAGACTTGAGTTTTGATATAGGATGGTGCAAGCACTAATGAAATACTGAAGTCGTTTTCTTTGATAATTGACATTTAACAGGAGATGTGTATATTGAAGTGCTATTTCCACTTGAGATTCTCAATGCCACCATATTGATGAAATTTCATTGTCGTGTATAACACTGGACTCAGCGTGGGAGGTATTTGGAATAAATGGGTATCATTGCAGTAGTGACCTTCTCAAAGGCTAGACCTCAATCCAATTGAGCATATGTGGGATATGAGTTTTCCACACATTGGATGACCTTCAGGTAGCCTTATACAGGAATGAGATGCAGATCAGTAAATTAACATTCAAAATGGAGTTTCAGCATGCCAGGCCTGGGTGGTAACACATCTCACTTAACATGTGGGAATTGATTAAAATTATGCCAACAACAAATAAGAAATACTCTAAAATTTATCCTAAACTGAAATGAAGGTGGTAGTGTTAAAATTGCATTAAAATGTACATGGAATTAATTTATTTGCTCCAATGAATGTTTTGTGTTAAATGTAAATAGTTCAAATTCTAGACGTTTTCAAGGAAATGTTACTTATTTGCCCAACAGTGCACTGTCAGTATCTTTTAATCTTGTTGCTATTTTTGGCAATTACAGTGGAATATCTTGACTGCCATTAGTTTGAAATATGTACAGTTCTTCACAATTGAAATGTCCATCCAAAAGCATAGGAAAAGTTGGGATATTGAAATTTTTCTCCACAAAGCCTGTTTTTACTTTCTCTAGTGTGTACCTATGGTGAGTGTAGTATTGCATTTCACCCAAAAATTTGATATGAAGATTTCAGTGGAAATACACATTGAGGTCCCCAAATCTTGAAGGGGGGAAAAAAAAAAAGCATTTTAGAAAAAGGTCCAGGTGGGTGTATCTGTGAACATTCTAACTCAAACCAAAAGTCGATTAAATACCAAACTCGGTATTTAAGTTTAGTGTCTTCCAAGGATGCGACACAAAAGATTTTAAAGAAAACTCCCTTCCTCCACTCCAGACTACTCTTTATATGGAACATTTTTTAAAAATGTTGGTTTCCCCAAAAATGGCTAGCAATTTTGATTAAAATACCATATGTTTAAGATATTGTTTGACAATGTATATCTGGAGTTTCTATGAATATCTTCAGAAGCGCTCTAGTCTGGGTGAGCTTAGCATATCTGGTAAACTGCAGGAGATAAACAATCTTACTGGAGGGGAGTGAGAAAAAGAAAATGTAGATCTTGTTAAAACGCACAACTTATTTTGAATGCCCCTTGGGGGGGGGGTCATTTTAGATATATTCCTTGTTTGTATATTGCAATACCTTTGCTTTTCTCAAAAAGTAGTTTTAACATTTTTTTATCTTTTGGCATTCAGTGAGAATGGAATTTCAAAATCACACAGTCACCAGCTTTAAAAGATTTGACTATTGCTCAAAGTCTACTGTATTCCTATATTTCCCGTGCACCTACAAGGAAATTAGCAATAAGATAATTTCTGCAAATATTTATCTTAACATGAAGACAAATAAGTGTTTAAGAACCGTTTTTACAAAAGTAGTCTCATAATGCAACACAGGAGATTTTTTAGGGATATCTCTGTTACTGAGGTATTAATGTATGCGGATATAGAACAGTAATATAGGGCAAGACAAAACAATGGACCTATTTCAGAAATTTGTGAGAAATCGATCATTGTGAGATGTGTGTTTGAAAGCTAAAGTGTTGGATATTTTCTTCAGACATATCACAGATGTTCAGTGTGAGCATCCTGTGTAACACAACATACATCAAGCAAACCTTTAGCAACATGTCAATCTTGGCAATGGCTGCTCTGATGCAAGTGTGCATGTTCAGTATTGGAAGTTCTGCTATATAGATATGATCCTCTACAAAATCCCAATTGGGAGAATAAGATGGCCAGCGAAGGAGAGGTTGATTGCATACAGATGCAGGGCCTATCAATTGTTTGCAATGCATTTGAGATGGTCCCAAATGCTGCCATTGTAATGTAGAGGGACAATTCACTTGAATGTAGTCTGCTCTTCAAACTGTGGAAGCAGCCATATATCAAAGTGAACCTGTTGTCACGGGCTGACTGCTTGCAGCACAAAGCAGATACTTTGAAAGTTTCTTTTGAATAACATCCTGTAAAACTTATAAAGGTGTTATACCTTGAAGGTGTGATACAATCTTGAGTTACTCTGGAAAATTGCTGTAAAGGCACTCCTCAAATTGGATTTTAGCACGTTCCTGGTAATTTTAACTCTAATACACAATTTATTTTATAAGGTTGTCCATCAAAATAGGTCTGAGATAACATTGTGTATTCTGTGTGGGAGAGAAACACTGTGTGCTCCATTAGGTTTTAAATGAAGCCTGTATTTACAGGAAATGTACAGTGTGTCTTGAATTTCTTGGAAATAGCCCTTAAATGCTCTTCATTTGGAAGGAATTTTATGTAATTTTGCACCAGTGATATCCAAGTTATTGGTTATAATCTTTCAATACATTGTCGTTGTTATAAAGTGCTTCTGCTATTCATTTGTTTCACATGTCAACATGGAGTTGCAAGGCCAATACACAGTGATTTCTGATTTTTCTGCTTTCTGTATTTGCTTGTACCTATAGCAAATATACAATGAAATTCTGCAAAACTAAATTTGAGTAAATAAGTAGGAAGAAAAACTAGTTCATATAAAATTGTTTGATATATAGTTACCAAAAAAAATTGGTAGTGGATGGAGAAAGTCATGTGAAAGGAACTCTTCATTGCTTTGCCAACTGCAAATGCACAAGTTATTATTCTAATCTTAAGGGATTAGAGCAACGATACAAGGAAACTTTTGGAGTGCATAAGGTTACAGTATTAATGGCAGGTTCCTCTGTGATGTCACACATTGTATGAAGTTTTTATTGATGCTGCAGGGCACAGATGGAGAAGGTGCAGTTGGGGGAGGTGGCAGTAGTGCAGAAAGCTCTGTAAGCAGTGGAGATGTTGATGACAGCTTTGAAGCTGGCAAAGATTCAGATAAGGAAGCAAAGAAAAAGAAGAACCGTTGTGCTGTATGCCGTAAGAAGGTTGGCCTCACAGGTTGGTATCTTGTATTTCTTGACTA
The DNA here is from genome assembly GCA_030765045.1 of Tenodera sinensis. Classification (NCBI taxonomy): domain Eukaryota; kingdom Metazoa; phylum Arthropoda; class Insecta; order Mantodea; family Mantidae; genus Tenodera; species Tenodera sinensis. Next base: position 102,995,748 of record CM060972.1, read on the forward strand.
CATATGGAATTCCATGCAGATAAGTTATACTGTAAATTCAGATACAAGCTCCTCAAGTTGTCAGATAGGTGATTCAAAGGCATATTAAAAACAGGACTATTTTTCCTTGCTTTTAAGTAGTGCTTAAAGAATTTTAGTTCAGAGGTACCCAATGATTCTATCATTATGTAGCATTTATATGTATGTGGAGGAAAAACATTTTCAGTTGTAGGTAGCATTGTTATTATGCATTTCAGCTTTATGCTTAACTGAGGTATTAATCTGTCAAGCACCATGCAGTATGCAATGAAAGTGCATGCACCTTTTGCTATCAGTCATGTTCAAACATGAGAGCTAACCTCCCATGCATTTCACAATACTGTGGCATTAATATACAAATGAATCAATGCCTCCACATACTAATTTAAAAAATGTGCTTGCCTTTTCAAGTGATTCTTCTAATATATGAAGGCAAACCACTGTATTAAAAACAAACCAATTTATGTTGCAATAAGCTGTTATGCATCCCGCAACCAATAAGACTAGATGTGCATACTTTTGACATGCAGAATGAAGTAATGGGATAGATTTTGATGACCATGCAAACATAACCTTGCAGCCCCTCAAAAAGCTAACAAATTTATTTTCTGCAGCAAAAAATAAATTTGTTCCTTTATACTTAGTGGTGTGAATGGTGTATGTGCACATAAACATTTGCACTGTTCCCTTCATTGCACAAATTTTAAATATAAAGTAAATACATCACTACTAAAAATGCATTCCCTGAATGCAGCAGTGAATTTAGTTAGCACTCCTTGAGTGCTTTCTATGTGTGTTGAAATGTTGATTCTAAACTTAGATGAATATAAGGTTCACCATGGCCATGGTTTTAGGTGCAGTTTAGGCCAACCGCCGGCATTACCAGTGTTTCAATATGCAAACTCATATACCTGTTCCTCATTTTAAAAATAGTCATTGCTTAATGTGTTGTTTTCCAAAAAGTGCCTCACTATACTCTGTACATAATGAGATTAAAGGAGGCCTTAACAAAGCCACATGCATTTTGACTGCAGCACGCCTTCTTGATGCTTTCACTGACTAAATAGGCCCTTGAAAAAAATACTGGTACTAAAGTTTGAAATCTCAATGTTTGCTAAAGAATGAACTAAGCGTACTAAGTATAGTTGAAGTGTAGGAATAAGCAGATAAGTGAATCTGTAACCAGCCTAATTCATTTGGCGCACGCATTATTCAGTGTGAAAGTAACATGGCTGAAGAAGTGTGTTGTGAAACGTAAGCATGGGAAACCATTGTGAAGTGGTGAAAAGACAATAATATTGAACATTAAGTAAAAATTGAAGCTATTAACAGTGAAGCAACAAGATTCTAAAATAAGAACAAATTAGAAACTAAAAACTTCACTTATCTTAGTATGTTGATATCCTTTTTCTATTTTACTGACCCAGGGGTTTCAAGCTATATCCAGCTCATTCTCAAAGTCATATAAACAAAATCGTTGCCAAGCTACAATCTTTTATTTTTGTGAAAAACAATTATTCATATTCAATTTTTTATTTACCAATCTCTGAAAACAAAAATTTAAAAATACAATCCATAGAGGGCAATTCAAAGTTCATGACATGGATCCTGTTTTTTAAAATAAAAATTTTTTCCCAAACCATTAAATCTATCGGATTACTTAACTGTTTTAATAATTTAACCTCTGAATTAATTTCATGATTAAATGACCAAAAATGATCTGCCACAGCTGATTTATCAGTTTGTTTATATTTAATATTTCTAAAATGTTCTTTTATTCCGGTTTCTAGATGACGTTTAGTTTTACCAATATAAACTTTATCACAATCTAAACAGCTAAATTGATAAATGCCAGATTTTTTATAATTTGGTATTTTATCTTATTTTGAAAAATTAAGTAAATTTTGTATATTAAATTTATTTTGAGGGACCAAATTTATTCCATATTCTTTAAAAATCCTTGTAAATTTTTTATTAGCCCATGGATGGTAAGTAAACTTTTTAAAAATATAATTATCTTTTATTTTTTTAAAGGGTTGTAACTTCTTTGACAGCTTTTTGATATTTAAATTCCCCTATCCTTTGATGTAGTTTCTTTATTTCCTAGCATTCCTAGAAAAAAGCTTTTGATTTTTTTTAAAAAATGGTTAAATTCTTTAGAATTAGATAAAGACTTAGTAGATGATTTTGTAAAACTTACAAATCTTTGTTTAGATCAAAATTTCTTTAGTTTTAATGGTAATTTTTTTCAACAAACTTCTGGCTTGGCAATGGGTAGTCCACTTTCGCCATTTCTTGCTAATCTTTTCATGAGTTTTTTTGAAACTCAAATTACAAAATCATTCCCTTTAATTTTTAAAATATGGCATAGATATGTGGATGATATTTTTGCTGTTGTCCCTAATAAACAGATAAATGATGCTTTAAAACTTTTAAATTTACAAGATAAAGCCATACAATTCACTTTGGAAACTGAGAATAATGGATTCCTTTCATTTCTGGACTTAAAAATTAAAAGACATAAAAATAAATTGAAATTTGATATTTACAGAAAATCTACTCACATTGATAATTACATAAAATATAAAAGTTTTAATCCTTTTGCACATAAATTTGCTGTTTTTAATAGTTTAATTTATAGATTAATAAATATACCCCTTAATAAAGATGAATTTGACATAGAATATAAACATATTATTAACACTGCAGTAATTAATGGTTTTAATACAGATTTTATACATAAAAGGATAGGGGAATTTAAATATCAAAAAACTGTCAAAGAAGTTTCAACCCTTAAAAAAATAAAAGATAATTATATTTTTAAAAAGTTTACTTACCATCCATGGGCTAATAAAAAATTTACAAGGATTTTTAAAGAATATGGAATAAATTTGGTCCCTCAAAATAAATTTAATATACAAAATTTACTTAATTTTTCAAAATAAGATAAAATACCAAATTATAAAAAATCTGGCATTTATCAATTTAGCTGTTTAGATTGTGATAAAGTTTATATTGGTAAAACTAAACGTCATCTAGAAACCAGAATAAAAGAACATTTTAGAAATATTAAATATAAACAAACTGATAAATCAGCTGTGGCAGATCATTTTTGGTCATTTAATCATGAAATTAATTCAGAGGTTAAATTATTAAAACAGTTAAGTAATCCGATAGATTTAATGGTTTGGGAAAAAATTTTTATTTTAAAAAACAGGAACCATGTCATGAACTTTGAATTGCCCTCTATGGATTGTATTTTTAAATTTTTGTTTTCAGAGATTGGTAAATAAAAAATTGAATATGAATAATTGTTTTTCACAAAAATAAAAGATTGTAGCTTGGCAACGATTTTGTTTATATGACTTTGAGAATGAGCTGGATATAGCTTGAAACCCCTGGGTCAGTAAAATAGAAAAAGGATATCAACATACTAAGATAAGTGAAGTTTTTAGTTTCTAATTTGTTCTTATTTTAGAATATTGAACATGTTTAACAAGCTCTGCAAGAAATATCCCAAACTTGCTATAGATGATGTGATGAAATTAAACATCAAAGTTTACCGGTGTGTCAGTTTCAAGTATTTACAGCGCATGCAAAGAATAACCCACAGTTGGTGAAGTCGAAACTTTCTGCAAGAAGAGAACGTGTGCCAGGCAAGTGTTGGATTTAGTTTGTGATGAATTTGTGAGATCTGCAATCCGTCAAAGTTCATCAGTTCTTTGTGAACAATGAACCCCCACCTTAAACAAAATGCTGTTGGCAGTTAACTCTGATCCCGATCTTCCAGATTTAAAACGAACTTCCCTCCATACGGTGCTTCTGGAGATTGGTTTTGAGTTTGTGTGCAGGGAACGAAAGTGTTACTGATGACAGATGACGTAAGTAGCGATTAGTTTCCATGTGCTACATGTTATTTAGATCAGTAAATATATCCTTTTAGTGGTGTAAAATGCATATTATGCTTACGCGTAGCAGTAACTTTGTTCCATTATTGTGAATGCACGTGGCCACAAAGTGGTACAAACCAGTGCTTTGTGTACATCTCCTTTAATCTCTTGATGTACAGAGTACAGATTTTAACATTCAAATTCAGTAAATGCAGCACATTCAGAAACACATTCCTGTCATGGTGGCTTCATAATCACAGGTCTTCTTGGCCTGTTTCTCTGTTTTTACTTTTAAGGCTGGTTTACAACCATTGGTAACATGAAAGTTGAAATATACGGAAGTGTTCATAGCTGACGGGAAGCTTTCCTGGGCCTCGGGAAGGGAAAGTACTTGGCAGAATTTTAACATTCTTATTCCTGGGTATGGCACATTAGATTCATATTGTGCATATTAGCCTTTTCACTGTAGAAATTATTCAAGGCAGCAGTTCCCTTGAAACAGCTGCTAGAGCTCTAGTCACAAGCTAGAAAAAATATCATTGGTCAGTCAGAAACTAACGAATTCCCAATGTGCAATGCCCACCCCTACTTTACTATCGATATTATGCATTCCCATAGTAGTGAACCAAAATGTTGCTTGCCATTCTAGTTTTTTCTGATTACCATTAATGGGTTGTTGTGAACAAGACTTTAGAGGAAGGGGTGTGTTCCAACCAAAAATTACAAATGGAGATTTCACTGATAATGTTTTGAGGTCCTCCTGAGCCCTAATATTTGTACAAATGCTGTCAAAAATGACTTAACAATTTTGATTGAAATAACCTTGCAACAAATGACGTACTATTAATCACTTTATTTACCTTCTAGTCGGCTAGTATTGCACTAACATTACACTTAAATCACTTGCACAAACAACTTAATTATCTAATCACAACTCGCTCTGAACTGCACTCAGCACAATCCACTGAATCGTTCGTAAGCACTTAATTATCTCACTTGGTGCTCAACAGCTCCTTTTATAGGTCCCACAATGGGAGAGTTCTGTAAGTGGAATACTTGCAAATGACAAAAGGTCTGAGTGGAAGCCAAAACAGCACAGTAGCAATTGTTTAGATATGGCCTATCGTCCTGTCAGGTAGGTGCACCGGGTCTGTTTTGCCTATTAAAATACACAATTGGCATCAAATTTTGTGTGGCACGAGCTTAACATATATGGAATAATCACTATGAAAGGTGTAATACCCGGTGAACTTTGTAAATAATTTGCACATCCATAGCCTGAGTAATTATTGTAAATACCAAAATGGCAAATACATAAATATAAATGTACCATAAATTGTCAATTTATCCAAGCTTTAATCCTTGATTCACATGGCTGACAGTGACAAGAGTGTAACTATGGTCCTTCTGTTTCTTCAAATAGGCAACCCAAGAGAAATATCTCTGTTCTATCATTACATTGGTGTGGGATTACAGTTTGTCCATCAGCTCATGGTCCCTGGCAGGAATGCAGCTTGTCAGTATGTACACAGCGATATCTGAGGCTGCACATGGACTTCTGGTTACACTTAAGATAATTGTGCCAACCTTGGAATCTGTATCCATGCTAGATTAAAACAAACAAGTCATTTAAAATAGTTGAATTTAAATGTTATTTTCAGTTCATGTAGTATATTTAGCTTATAAAATGTAGCAATGTTTTCAGCTGCTTGGTCTTTCTCCTGCTGATCATTTCTATCTTTTCTATGTTTTTCAAAAACACTGCCAGTCTGTTTTTTCAAGGTGATATATTCTCGAGCATTATATTGTGCAATTCCTGTAAGAGTAAATAATCTTACATTTGCGAGAATTGGGATATATTCTTCCACATTGTCCTCTGTGATCTGCAAGAGGTAATGGACCAAGACCACCTTCAAATATGCCCGATCACTTCCAGGCCCAATGCAACAGTGACAAATATTGGAAAGCAAGAGGACTAATGTACTCATTGTCAGAAATTCAGCATTAGGCAACAACAGCATTTCATGTTACCTTGGCCCAAGCTAGTTCTATGGGATTGAGGTCATATGTATGGGGATAAGCAAATGTCAGTATGACCCAATGAAATCAAAAATGCATCCACTTTAACCTCTTGAGCGCTATGGACATGAAATCACGTCCATTTAAAATGACGGATGAGCGTTATGGGCGTGTATACACGTCCTGTGCGTTTGTGCATTTTAGTCTTATTTATCCCTTATCTAACTCATTTTAATTTTCCCTTTATGAAACATTTAAGTAAAGCCTATATACTTTGCTGGCTTACCTTTATATGTTCCTTCTACAGTGATATGCCTCAAAACAGGGATAAACCTCAAGGGCACATCGTGGTATTGTTCAATTTGGATGCGAGCTATTGATAGTCGGAAGTCCAGATAGGTCATTGTCTTGTGTGGGTTTAGAGCTCTCCAAATTACCAAACAATTGTATATGGCTATATCCAGTTGGTGCAAAAATACCTTTTTATACCACTTCTCACTTCAGCTACAAGCAGGAAAAGTATATGTATTTCAAGAAAGAAACAAACAGAGTCTGCTATCCAAGTTACGAAACACGCGTAAGCAAAAGTTGCAAACCTGCTTTATTCTGATGATTCATAGATCATGCATACACTCATAACTCATTTTATTCATCCTTCAAGTACATGAATTAAAGGATACATCAGAATGTATACATACATCCTTATGTTTACATATATATGTTCTTAGCTAGTGCTGGATTTCTGACAATGAAGTCATTAACCCTCTTGCTCTCCAATATAAAGAGAGCAATAGCAGTAATAGTAACTGCTTTTTAGAGAGCACCATATTTTTATGTTTTGGTGGTTACATTGCTCTCTCACAACCCCCAAAATGTCTGGAGGACCACACCTGTCGTTGGTTTACGGGTCTCACCAACCTGACCGGGAGAGTTATCAAAATAAATTCACCAACCATATCCTCTGATTACCAATCAGAGGACGTATTACAGGTCAGCATGTTAGGGGTTAAGATTTTACAGAGGAATTAGAGAAACTCGGGAACCCTAATAGCATCGGGGTCAGAAGAGAACAAGAGATAACCAAGGTAAGGTCAGATAGAAAAGTTACAGTGAGGAGCAAAACACCAGTAAGTGGAAGTAATGTTCTGCTCAGCTTGGGTACCTTGTGGTCGCCATTCACATATCCCCTAGACGGAGACCTCTGAGTCAGTTTACATATATATTTACAACTTGATTTTCTTTGCCTTAATTGATTTATATTCTTCTAGATTATAAAAAGCATTTTCTATTAAATGTTTATCATTTTTAATGTAGATTTGTTATTTTCAATGATTTGGATTTCTTCTATTGCTTTATTTCACATTATGCTTTGTTTTGCTGACGCAAGGGCCACACATACAATGGGTCGACTACTGTTTCTTTCAGAGAACTTATATTAGATGCGTTTGACAGAGGAAAGTTGAAACTTTTCACCACAGTGAAACAAAATATTGCCATTTCAACGATTTGTTAAAGCAGCTCTCCTTTGCTGATGACGTACATGTATACTGCATATAACAAGTTTTATACAAGTTTTTGTTTCATTAAAATAACTTAATATTTACGCAAAATACAGCTGTGTATATACGAAGCACTTTTAGCGCATTTAACAATTTAAATGCCTGGCGTTGGATTTTGGTTAGCAGTTCTCGGCCTGCGGAGGCTTTAAATGGTCAGAGCTCAAGAGGTTAAAAATCTAAGTTAATTTTGATCATACCATAAAGGTCTGTTTTATACATAGAACTGTCACTGAATACCTTTGTTCTACAACCACAATATCGTAGCAGATTTCACGGCACTCCTAGGTAAGGGTTTATTACTTCTGCACTCCTTTTTTCTTTAGTTCTGACATAATGCTAGTGACTTGTATGATTTTACTCTGACCATTTCCCTAAGGCCATGAGCTGGTGGACAGATAGTATTTGCCGTTATTTTATTTAGAAGTGTAACAGTCACCTCTTGAAGCAGGTGTATTTGGCAGACTAACATTTAGCTTTTGTTTGTTACAACAATCTAGGCATTGAATTTTTAAGTTCCAGTTCTACCCCTCAAACATTGCCCACACATGGCTTGTGTGTTTAAAAACACCAACAGTAAAGTTTGTTGGCATAAATAAATAATTACCATTTGTAGATTTATTTAAATTCAGTTTTATTTTGTATAGTCGTAAAACTTTGAATGGATAAATTTGTTACAATCATCTTCTTAGCACAATGGCAGTGCTGCTGCTTACCTAAGTTCGATTCTCAGTACTAGCATGGAGATTTTCTCCTGCTGTGAGACCTGGTCTGGGGTGCACCCTCCTTGAGGGGCCAACCGAGGAGCTAATTGATTGACAAGTAGCAGCTCCTGGTTGAGAGGACCACTTAACCGGCCAGGAGGGATCAGGGCACTGACCATGTCCACCTCCAGTACTGCAGCCCACTTGACACCTGTGATGGTTGGAGGTGGGAGATGCAGCAGTTGGGCAGTAGACCTTGGTCTGCATGTGCTTTTGTGCCACAGGGCTACGGTTTGTTACATCCAGTGTACTAATGCATTCTAATGAATGCCAATTTATACCATTTGATTATGTTCTTTTCTTAATATTTCTTCCTAACCATTAGTAGTCCCGTAATGAAATAGTATACAGGAGATACCAGGGTTAATGTAAATTTGTTTGATAAGAGTACATTGTGAGAACATATTGCATCAGATATTTTGTTTGTGTTTGCAGGATTTGAGTGTCGGTGTGGAGGATTGTTTTGTGCGGTGCATCGATACAGTGATAAGCACAACTGTACCTTCGACTACCGAGAGATGGGAGCCCAAGAGATCCGTCGCAACAATCCAGTCGTCGTTGGCGAGAAGATCCAGAAGATTTGAACCTGTTGTGCCTAGAAATAGAGAAGTGATTAGGGATCAAATAGTTGTTGGGGTTATTCACTGGAAATAATTTACAACTGACATTCTAAATTTCTCCGGCAGCTGCTTGCAAATCACGTCAATAGACTCCTTGTGCCATTCTGTGAAGAACATTTACATGCAAACTCCACTAATTAAGACTAATCAGTACAATGTGTGCTGTAATTTGTGGAGCTGTGTTTACTTTTTTCTTTGACATTTGAAACCAATGGCACAATAAACATGAACTCTGAAATTAAAGTTTGAGACTCCTGAATACATAAAGACAATGGCTTTTTTCTTGCTTTTGTTATAATATAGTTTAGATATGAAAAATAAATATCACTCATTTAGGAAAGAATGTTATTAAATACTGTGAATGAATATAATTGGGTTTTGAAGGACTCGCAAGGAGCCTGCATATCCCCCTATAGTCTAACATATGCAATTGCTTAGGACACAACCACCTAGGCTATCCTACTACGATGAATACATGTGCATCATAGGGAAGAAACAGGAAACCCAAATTAATGTCCTTAGCACATTAAAAGAAAATAACTTGCATTGTAGCTTGGGCAGTGTGTTAGTTAATGGAAGTCCCAACATTCTCCAGATCTTTTTCCTTTTCTGTTAGCAAAATGTGTGGTCAGATGGGCATTGAGGGTGTGTCTTGGTCACCAGAGGGCACGGTTGTATTATTACATATATTCCAAAGCGTGCATAGGTGTTTAACAGATTTTCATTAGAGATTGCCCTTACAAGAACTTACTTTTAAGACTTTAACAAGGAAGAGTATGAACAAACTTAACATATAAAGGTTTATTTTCCATATTGACTACAAATATGTTAAGTTAAAATTTGGTCATTATGATCCACGTCATTGAAAAGTCTTTCCAGACAGTTAACTATTCATATTCCTAATGCTGTCTGTATATTCTCAAATCCATTTCTAGAATCTTGACAGAAAGCAGGTAAACAATTGCTCATATACATTGGTGTAACTTATTAGTACGTAGTTTAAATGTATTTTGCATATTATTTACAAACTTTGTTATTTAACATCTTTAGCTTTTGGCAAGTGCTGAAATAAACCGAAAATGCAATACAGAATATATTGGCCACTGATTTTCCAACACTTTAATACCTACTTCACCAACATAATTTATCATTTAAATAAATCTGTAGTGTATAAATTATCAAATTAAAATTATTTATGCAAAATACATAAAATTATTCATTTATTGTTTAAACAGTTGTTGTTCTTTAACATGTTAAAACAGATTGTTTCTTTAATGTTACGTACCAAATTTCATAAATATAAAACTAATCCCTATTTGTATTTTTTTGCTAAAAGATATTGGCTAAAAGTTAAATATCTGATATGTTCCTTTTATTGAAAACTAATGCAGTCATACTTCAATTACTAACAAATGTAATAAGGTTTTGATAAATCCTGCATTTAAAGACGTTAACAAATCATAAGGGGATGTTCAAACAGAGTAGCTGTTTTAATTTCTTGCATTCTTTCACTTTTTTATTGTACAGTCATAACTTTTAAGAATTTCTCCACACAGCTTTCAAAAGAATACTTAGCATAAAAAATACACAATAGGGTACACTCGTTTATACATTTACAGGCATGAGTAATGCTTGTAAACAAATTTTAGTATTTACCAAATTATTTTATCAATTTGAATTTTTTTAGTAATACACATGGAATTTTGTGATTATCTTCAAGTATGTAGATCGTTTCTTGAAGCTGGCTATCTCTTGAAGGAACTGTGTGAGGCTACATGTTGAATCTTGATTGAAGTATATTATATAATGGTAGTCCTTTTGTTTGGAGTTTGTCTGGGGTTTTTTAGACTATTTGTATGTGAATAAAATTTGGTGTGTTTATGACGTGTGCGTGCGTGTGTGGATAACTGTTGAACATTGAAGTCAGAAGAGATGTGAAAACTATGTGCAAGAATATCTTGTGATCAATATGCAGTGTGAAACGAGGTTAAAATAAACTTGAAATTTTGGTGTGCGGCACAACTGTTGTTTTTGTTTAATGATGCCGTGTGCAAGTTTCCTTTGTCTTTAGTTTGGTCCCCTCTGGCCAGCAAGCAGCGGGAACTACTTTGTTGGAAACCTCATCACACCAATTTAGATAGAAACGATTGACATGTTTGGAAATGAAAACCTAACAAGCTGGCTTATATATTTCCTTCCATATATATTTTGTTGCTGTAATTTAATATAAATGCATGCCTTTTACATAGAGGGAGAATGTGGCTTCATTGTAACTAGTGCAGTTTTCTTCATGGAAGAATGTAACCTTGGTAATACCCAAATATGCATTAAACATCATACCTTTACACCGTATCAGAACAGAGAGAGTTGCAGGAATTGAAATGTGTGAATTTGAAATTTTACTTTCTAGTGAGCTATGGCATGGCTTGATAAGCACTAAAACATTGGTGATTCTTAAATAGTTTTCATTAAAGAGTAATCTGATCTGTGTTTGTTTTATCAAATCCACTATGAGCTGTTTTTGTTTTCTTAATTTATAATTTAAAGTGAGAAAGGGTTGTCCTGTTCTTAGTATTTAGAAACTATAAACAAAATCCGTCCAGACTTCTCATTTGTCATAGAGATGTCCATCCACAGTTTCTGCATATGTTAACACACAATAGTACATTTTAATGCATTTGCAAAGTCATTTAACATTCAACTTTATTTGGAGCTTTTTCAATTGAAATGTAGTATAAGAATTGAACTTCTGGTCTTCCATTGCACGTGCTAATTTTGCTTACTTTTTACTCTTAGCTGTTAAGGTTTCTAAATCTTGAGAGACCAGAGTGAAGGATAACCCACTTGGCAAAGAGTATGCTCTTTGAAAACAAAACATGATTGTAAGAGTTGTAAATCTGTGGAGAATGTAGATTTGTTAACATAAACCCGATCAGAGTACTAAACTATCTTGTTCTGTAAAAAAAAATAAAGAACAAGGTGTTATTTCTTTAAAGTTTTTTATTCTCTTCCTTAGCAAGGTTGCTTCCTCATGAAAAACAGCATATTGGTGCAGTTCTTTTCCATCCATTACATGTGTAATTTTACATAGCTTCCTTGAATTTCAAAGGCTTAAAGCCAAGAACTAAAATTTATTTTGCTACTTTTTTCTCCTGAATAAAAAAATAAAAACTTTGCTTTGTTTTCAAACTGGAATGCTAAGCTGGTGATAAAACTAAGATTGGTATTCACCATTTGCTTCCAAATTTCTTTTGGTAGCATTTGAAATTGGGTAGCAGAATTTAAACTGATTTCATTTATCTGCCGTCTTCAAAATTGATAAATATAGTTAAAAAAAATTGGTGCACTACTGTGATTTGAGTTCAGGGATTAAGTTGGAATAACCATAAGGGTTAGCTTTTTCAGTCACTTGGTACGTTTAGTCAAACATACTTTAGAAAAGCAGTTTGCCTCAATGGAAAGAGTATATACTCATTTGTGCAACATTGCAGATATTTAGTATTAATTTGCTACCCATAGCATTATAGTTGGGTCTATGTGCTTGAAAACAAATAGGAGGGTATTCTTTCCAGTTTTCTTCCCTCACTTTACATTCTCGCATTAAATCTTGTTTAAGCAGTGAAAAGGATTTTCTTTAATAGGAAAGATTCCCCTCCTGTAGGTTGTAAATTCAGTGGAAAATATTAGTTGTGCAAATCAGTGTTGCTAAGAAAAAGTTATAATTTTTAATTTACTCATCAAGTTCACATTAAATGTATCGTCTCAGAGCAGTGTTTGATTTTTGAATCTACATATTGTTCTGAAAAGCATTGTATGTCAGGTATCAATAAAACCTATAAATTCATTTTCGTCTCTTCATTTTTACCCTGAATGTTCTGCATTTGTGGTCTTGATAAATTGCAAAACTATAATGCAGCATGAAATAAAAAGCATAAAGTAAATTTGCCCAGTGTACCTTTCCAGTAATTAAAGAAAGCAAGACCTGGAAGCTTTCTAATTGAATTGTGAATACAATGTTGTGAGTGAAGGCTTTTAGGAGTTAACTAGCATTTAAATATCCTAATACACACTTTGCAAAAAGAATGCCTTGACAAATTAAAGTAGTTGTAATATTCATTCTGCATAATGCCTCACTACAGCATGAGCTTTGCCATATAAAACAAGTGACTGCAGGCCTGAGAGGGTGTGCCACACCTTATTAGAATGTAATTGTAATGCTGGCAAGAAAAAAGTAGCTACTCCCTTTGTTATCGGTGCCAAACAAGAAAGGTATTGACAGTTGGCAGTGAAAGAGAGGCGATGTTGCTTATCGCACCGTGTAGAGCGCATGAGCATTATGTGTATGAAGACGGATTGCATTTGGAATGTAGAGCAGGTATAATTTATATTCGTATTCGAAAATAGTAAAATAGTTCATCTACATGTAAAGGATGGAATATGGAAGTATATCACTGTGAAGATTAATGTTAACAAAAGAAACATACCTGTGAAATATTGTAATGGGAAATGCAACTGATATCCGAATTGCTTGCATTATTGCTGTTGTTGCTGCAATTATCCGCAGAAATGATAAACTGTTGTATCCTTGCTTCTAAGACTACATTTTCCTATGTTGCAGTTATTATGCCCTTTGTATAGGTAACCACTTGTTCACAGTTTTCAGCTTTTTATTGATATAGCTTTATTACAGACACACAGTGAAATCTGTGTTTCACACAACGTAACCCTTTACTTCTGCCCAAATTAATTAAATTGGAGTGCACCAGGAAAGGGCAATACCAAACAATTTTGCGACTATGTTCTTCAGCAACACCATCAACTGCATAATCCTTTAATTGGGACTATGTACCTTACCAAGCACAATTTCATTTGCTTCCCGAGTACGTAAAGTTTTTCGTTTGACTATGGTGTCTTTGTCAATATTTTTGGACATACATAATTATTCATTAAAAGAGTGAGACAGTTGTAAATGCTCACAACATACACAAATACACATGTAAATACAAGGCAAATAACCACAATAAATAGAATGATGCAAACAAACTTGTCAGCACACACGCAATCTATGATACAAACATTGCAAGCTGCAGCTGGAGGGAGACATTGTATACATTGCAGGGAAAACAAGATGCACAGTTTGTTACTGCTAGATTGCGGATCAGGCACATGTTAAATATTGACACTTAATAGCATTAAGATCGGAGGGAGCTACAGTTCAAAAGTGTTGGAGGGCACGAATGCTAACGGCTTCATTGCCAGATGCAAGGCACTAGAAAACATCATTTGTAATCTTACAGTCTACACTTGCATTACATTCTGTTATTTCATCTCTACATCTACCAATTTCTTCTTCTAATACAATCCTATTTTCTCTCATTTCCGATTCTATTTTTCCCATCCTATCTCCTATGATTTCTATCCTAGCTTCTAAGGCTTCCTTTGTCTCATTTAAGTTTTTATGTACTAATTTTAAATTAGTTTCCATTACTTTCATATTTTCTTTACACTCCTGTCTTCCTAATTCTATTTTCTGTTCTAAGTTCTGTCTTCCTGATTCCATTTTCTGTTCTAAGTCCTTTCTCACTTCCTCCATTTTCTTACCTATCTCTTCCTTATTCTGTTCTAGTTTCTGACCTATTTCTTTTTTATTATTTTCTAAGTCCTGTCTCACTCCTTCTATTTTCTGACCTAAACTTTGTTCTATGTCCTGCTTTAATTTTTCCCTATTCTGTTCCATTTTCTGACTTATTTCTTTTTTATTTTGTTCTAGTTTTTGTTCTAGTCTTTCAAACATTATCATTAGTAACCTTTGGTCTTTTCCTATTGCTAGCTCTTTCTCACTTTCTGTTCCTATCTGATAACTAGGCCTAGGCCTAGGCCTTCCCCTACTCCTGTTACTAGATCTCTCTCTTTTTGCGACATTTTAGTTTCTTTATTCAGTTCACTTTGGCTTAAAAGTCGTATTTTGCCGCTTCGCAGTAACATAAAAATAAACTGGATGTAAAAATATAAATTTTTAGTCCTTTTTTTTCCGTTGATTTATCCAGTTATGTGCGTCTCCTGGGCGGTTGGCTTCGCTAAACGATCTCTGGTGTTTTCCCGCGTTGATTATCCGTTCATCGGTGTTCTGATGTAGTCGATTTCAAACGATGGTCTAATGGCGTTTTCTTTCTTTTTGGTGTGAAGATATGGCGTCACTTGGTATTTCGCGTAAGTTCATTTCCCGTTGATTTCCATTCCATCCAAAATTCGTGTTCCACGTTGGGCAAGCCATTTGGTGTGGTTTTTTTATCGGTGCGTTGTTTCACGTTTGAGCGATGTGGCTCTTATTTTCCTCAGGGCGTGGTAACGGATGGAATGAAAAATCACACGATGTTTCTTCACCACAATGTATTATTTTATTAACACTTTTTCTATATTTTACATTTTGCTAGTATTAACATCACAGCATTTACTCAGGGGTCTCTGTCTAGGGGATATGTGAATGGCAACCACAAGGTACCCAAACTGAGCAGAACATTACTTCCGCTTACTGGTGTTTTGCTCCTCACTGTAACTGTTCTATCTGACCTTACCTTGGTCATCTCTTGTTCTCTTCCGACCCCGATGCTATTAGGGTTCCTGAGGGCTAGGAAGTCTTTATTTTTCCAACCTTTCCATTTCTCTAATTTCTCTATAAAACCTTAACCCCTGACATGCTGACCTGTCATGGCATGTAATACGTCCTCTGATTGGTAATCAGAGGATATGGTCGGTGAATTTACTTTGATAATTCTCTCGGTCAGGTCGGTGAGACCCGTAAACCAACGACAGGTGTGGTCCTCCAGACATTCTGGGGGTTGTGAGAGAGCGATGTCACCGCCAAAACATAAAATTATGGTGCTCTCTAAAAAGCGGTTACATTTACTGCTAAGTCTCTTCAATATTTATAAAATATTGGAGAGCAAGAGGATTAATGACTTCATTGTCAGAAATCCAGCATTAGCTAACAACAACATATGACAACTCTGGTTTAGAGTTGCTGTGGAAACATCTTAGCTCTAATTGGTTGCTCTTTTTGTTGCCATGATTCACCATCCCCTCCTGTTCATTTAGACCCTTCCACCACGTGGGTAGCAACTGTCAATCCCCTTCTTATTTGGTGCCGAGTATAGTTGATTAGGCAAACTAGTGAAATCTTTAAAAATTGATTTGTTTCTGCTCGCAGCAGGTAGAGGTAGCATTGCATCCTACCAAAAAATTCAGTGTTAGGGTTTCCTGAAAATACATATTTTGAGACCCCTAGAGTAAAAATAATATAAGGTGTGTACAGCATAACCAGTTGAATAAATAAGAGAATTCATATTCAACAGAATTTAAGAAAGATTCGAAACAAGAAAGAGAATGTAATCCTAACACTCAGTGCAATATCTTTTTTCAAAATTTTAATATGCAAGAATTGAACATTGCAATAAATAATCTAAAAAACAAAAAATCTCCTGGACCAGATCACATACATCCAGAGCTCATAAAAAACCTTGGAAAAACAGCAAAACAACAACTACTGAAACTCTACAATCTATCCTGGAAAACCACTGTACCTGCTGAATGGCGAAAAGCAATAATTGTCCCACTCTTGAAGAAAGACAAAACAGCATCAGAAATAAAAAATTATAGACCAATAGCTCTTACCAGCATAATAGCAAAAGTGATGGAAAGAATGGTGTCAAACAGGTTAAATTGGTTCCTAGAATCACAAAATTTAATATCCCCATGTCAAGCTGGATTCAGAGTTCCACTCTACAAATGAACAAGTCTTACTTCTCAGTCAAGAAATCAAAGACTCCTTCAATAGAAAAGAAGATAATGTATCAGTTTTTATCGATTTCCAAAGTGCATATGATTCTATATGCAGAACAAAACTACTAAAGAAAGTAAAAAAAAATAGGGATACAAGGTCCAATGTTTTCATGGCTGTCATTTCCTAACACAACGCTTTATTGCAACCAGATATGGAAGAAATATATCTAAATATAAACAAATACACCGTGGCTTGCCACAAGGTGCAGTGCTCAGCACAACACTTTTTAATATATTTATTAACGATCTGCCACAACAAATACAAGAATCAGGTGTGAAGTGTGCACTATTTGCTGATGACTTAGTAATGTGGACTTCAAAACCAAAAAGCAAAAGTACAGAACTAGAAAAAACCATGCAACAATCCTTAACCAACTAACAAAGGTGGATCAAAGAAAATTTAATGACTGTTAATACAACAAAATCAAACTACCAAATATTTTCACTAAGAAAAAAACCACTAAAAATAATATTAAATTTTGAGGGTCAACATTTACCAGAAACAAAGGAAGCAAAGTATTTAGGAGTTACATTTGATACCAAAACTTACATGGACCAAACAAATAGAAAATATAATACAAAGAAGAGAAAGGTGCCTTTCACTATTAAAACGTCTAACAGGAATGAAGTGGGGATGTTCCAGAGCAACTCTTAACACAACATACAGTGTATATATAAAGTCATTATTTACTTACTGCAGCGAAGTTCTTGTAACAGCAAACACAAAAAAAAAATTCAAATCTTTCAAAACCAAAGTCTGAGATTAATCACAGGTGCTATCAAAACCACACCAATAGCAGCTATGGAAATACTAACCAACCAATACCACATTGAATATGAAATAGAAAAGCGGCTCTTATTCAACACGAAAAGTTGATCAGACTCCCATTCAATACATGGCACAAGAGAAATTTTACACATACACTAAAGACTCAGGAGAGCTTTCTTTCCAAAATTCAAGACATCAAGAAGGATGTACACCTTCCCAATTCAAAGGAAAACTTCATATCTAAAGTCAATCCAACACATACATTAGACATCACATATTATTTACACCTGACAGAGGAAGTTAAAAAAAGTGATACTCCAACTAGTGTTCTAAAATTATTGGCATTAGAGACAATCCATACTAGATTTCCAGAACATGAGTGGCTCCATATTTATACTGATGTATCATTGATATCAAACCGAGATGGAGCAGGTGCTGGAATCACATGTCACTTCTTTTCCTATTACAAATCTTCAAGTTATGGAACTACAAACTTTGATGGAGAAATTGAAGCAATTCGAATGGCCCTACAAAATCTTTTGTACAGAATTTCACATTTTCAGCAAGCAGTTATTCTCTCAGATTCCAGGGCAGCAATTATAGCAATTACTTCCAAGTTGTCACCAAAAAACCAAACCATTATAGAATGTTGGAAGATGCTTAGCCATCTAACCGCACTTCAAAAACACCTAGTCTTCCAATGGATACCGGCTCACTGTGGACTGAGTGGTAATGAGAAAGCTGATTTTCTTGCAAAAAAGGGTACCAGCGGTGTACAAAAATCTATAGTTAATTTACCATTTTATGCAGCTAAAAGATTAGTCAACTCTGAATTCAAAAAAATTATTGCAAAATATTACTATGAAAAATCAAAGAATAAAAGATGGGAACTACCAAACATTCAAACTGATTCCTGAGTATCCTCGAAAAACAGCAGTTGCAACCTTCAGGTTGATTACAGGACATGATTGTCTGGCAAAACATTTAAACAGAATTGGGATATATTCTTCACCACTCTGTCCTCTATGTGATCTGCAAGAGGAAATGGACCGAGACCACCTTCAAATATGCCCAGCCACTTCTAGTGCCCCATCCATCAGTGAAAAATATTGGAGAGCAAGAGGATTAATGACTTCATTGTCAGAAATCCAGCATTAGCTAACAACAACTTTTCTTATATTTTTATACATAATTTCAGACATATTACTCACATTGCCTATGTAGCACAAATAAATATCTAACAAGTTAACCAATGATAAGTATGAGAGATAGAACTGGAACTTAAAAATTCACACCACAGCTGGGATTTGAGCCACAGACCCTCCGCTTACTAGGCAGGTGCTCTAACCATTAAGCTACTATGACAACCTGCCAGAATGACAGAAATACGACCTAGTTTGAGAATTCAATGTCAGTTATGAGTTATTACACTTTCTTAGGAGTCTTTATTTTTCCAACCTCTCCATTTCTCTAATTTCTCTATAAAACCTTAACCCCTAACATGCTGACCTGTCATGGCATGTAATGCGTCCTCTGATTGGTGATCAGAGGATATGGTCGGTGAATTTATTTTGATAATTCTCCCGGTCAGGTCGGTGAGACCCGTAAACCAACGACAGGTGTGGTCCTCCAGACATTCTGGGGGTTGTGAGTGAGCGATGTGACCGCCAAAACATAAAAATATGGTGCTCTCTAAAAAGCGGTTACTATTACTGCTATTGCTCTCTTCAGTAACATCAGTGAGAAATATTGGAGAGCACGAGGATTAATGACTTCATTGTCAGAAATCCAGCATTAGCTAACAACATATTCAACTATTAAGGAAGCAAATTTTGCATCAGTAAAGTTGCACTGCCCCTTTCAGGGGGGGATCTATGAAAATGAGAATTTGTTTTTAATTCATGGAAAAGTTAAAAACTAGAGGCATTATAACAAAACTCTTCAGACTATTAATAAAATGATAAACTTGAACGACACAACATTCTGCATGCGATTACTTATTAATTTGAAAACATTTCTGGTTGGAAATCCTTTAAGTGCAAGGAGAATAAATTAAAAACAGTACATGTATTATAAATTGGTAGCAGGTGAAGGAAGTAAATGCCAGAAATTTGATGTTTTTGGTAAAATGTGTAAAATGGTCTGCTAATCATTAAAAATAAGTGTGAAGAGGCAGCATCTGAAATTTTAAGGACCCTGTAACATCTCAAGTCGTATAGTAGAACCTCAATTATCCATTACAATGGATGAAGTGAGGTTGATGGTTGATCAGAAATGATAGATAATCCATCTTAATATAAATAGGTTTAATAAGCAATTGCACAAAAGACTTGCTAAACAAAGTCATCTTCAAGGATTAAGCACCCTAGGCTTGTTCCAGGGTCATTTCTTTTAGCATTGTTGAGACCATCTTATATTCGGTGTACCGACATTTCCTTTTCCCTTTGGCTTGTAGTTCATAATCAGTTTTGGTAATTGTTTATTCTTTGAGTAACATCCAGTCATTTCTGTCTTACTAATTATGGCTTCATGGCTGATCTCTGGTGAAGCCACAACTAGTAATGTTTGCCAAGAAGGCTCTTAGTCATATATTTATATTTTGTTTTATTGCGTTTGCCACAAGCAAGTCCTGTGTTATATTTCTGTATATTTAGAAAAATGGCACTAAAAATGTTTGTTAGGCAAGCCCACATGGTAAGGCTTAAAACGTTTTACAAGTGCATATGCATATTCACACATGTTTTTCATCAACTGTTTAGGCACATTGCTAGGCAATAACAATGCATTATGGTTATTATCCTCATATTACATGACTACTTTGCGATTTGAAACTAAAATTTGGGTAATACACAGCGAAGGTATCAGAAAAACTTCCTGACTGGAGTACATGTTCATTCTGTATTCAGTTTGTGGCATTTACCATGTTTCTTTGAGGAATTGAGGTTAGTTTGAGTACACATTCCATATTGATTACTGCATAGAAAAGTGGACTCAGATTGAACTGAATCTTAGATTCGATCATAGAAAGTGTAGCACACATTGTAATACACTGAAGTTGCACATTTGCTTTTATCTGCTGTCATAAAGACTCCAAAAATCCTGTTGCTGTGCTATAAATATGATTTTCAAGATGTAATGTGAATTTAAAGATGCTTGACTCATTCAGAAAGTTTCCAGCCAATCTTTCTCCTTAATATGACAGAGAACTACATGTACCCACCAATCTCTTGCTTCTTTCTTTAATCCAATATACAGACCTATGTATCACCCATTTCTTTTAGCAGTTGTATGAAATAAGTTTTGCAAGAAAATTACCGTTTTATTTTGTTGTGACTGTTCATGCTATAACTTTTCATAAAGGAGAATAAATCTGTCAGAACTGGTGTAATAATTGGCACAATAGGGCTGCTTTACCATTTTCATATTAATGTTGTATATTCCTTACAATACGTAACAGGTTTGCCCTTCACCAAAGCAAGTCCAGGTTGCGTGTTAATTGACCTCAAGACGTGAATTTAAAATGGAAATGCAGATCGTATTCATTTGACTTCAATTCCTCATTGACATGTAGTAATTGTTGCCATGCTAGAACAGTGAGCGATGTTACACACTATTGTTCCTAAACAAATTAATTTTTGCCACTTGCAGGGAATTTCCATGCCAGAACACTAAAAACAAAAACATAAAGGTTGCTCTCAGTTAATAAGCTGAATGGTTAATCAAGTGATGAATTCTAAGGTTCTGCTGTATACGTGCAAATCATGATATGTACTCAGATTATTCTCTCAGGGAAGTTTTTGAGGCTATCTTTAAACTATATAATCACCCTTAAAACAAGTCCATAAATATACAAATACAAACAAATCTTTTGACAATTAAAACTAGGATAATAGACCTAAATTTGTAATTCTATAAATCCGACATCCATCTATGTGAGGCTTCCTCACACACAACCATGTTATCTGTAGAACACAGCCCCCTCTCGTTATACAGAGGGAGTAAAAAAATTATGAACAGGCTGTGCAATGTTTTGCCTTTGCATGAGCTCAACACTCATTACCATCTGCCGTTATCATAGAAAGACACAGATGAAACCATACAACATTTTTAAAACTACTTTTAAAGGCTTTGCCTACCAACATTATGAAAAGAAATGCTGAAACTGGCCACCGTCGTTATCCATACATTTTTGGCACCTTTTTAGGAAACTGTCCATCACTTGTGGTTCATGTTCAGAAATGCTGGCAATTTCCTGGCGAATATTTTGTTTTAATTATTCCAGGACGTGTGGTTTTGTCTTGTACATTTAATGTAAGTTGCCCCAGAGACAGAAATCACAGAGGGTTAGGTCGTTGGACTAAGGTGGTCACAACAAATCTCAACTAATAATTCTGTCCTGAAATACTCTTTCGATTGTTCTCAATTGTTCAGATTGGCTGTATGAGCTGTTGCAGAGTCGTTTTGAAAAAAGAAGTCGTGCTCCCTGTCTATTAATTCTCAAAAAAAAAGAGGCAAAATTGTATTCATGTATGTACGGGCATCAACTGTTGACTCAAAAAAAAAAAAAAAAAAAAAAAATGGCCCTATAACTCAGAACCTAATATTGTTCATAAAGCATGAAGGTGTCTTTCCAAAACAATTGGTGAATGGAAAGATTTCTCAGAGCTCCAATAAGCAATTTCTATCTCTGGGGTTCTTCCGTTTGCAAACTTTTATTTTAAAAATAAAAAAATGTTTGACATAGGATTGCAATCTTGTTAAATATGTGCATTGAGTAAGCATTGCATCCACTTTACTGGCTTGCTTTTACTTGATCCTTTGCTTTGTAGCACTTGTGTAACAGTTTTCCTTTGCTTCAAGGTAAAGACATCACTATCTCACTAGTTGCATGTCAAGCGTTGATAAAATCACCATTCATTACTGGGTCCCATCGACCACTTTTAGCACAACCAAGGGGCAGAATGCAAAAGAGGAGGATATTTTAGACTTTAGAAGGACTAACTATACAGGAAACTGAATCTTATTTCTAAATTATTTTTCTCTTATGATCCTAAAATTCTTCCATGTTTCAGATCTAATTTTAAACCTTTTCAGTTTTAAGCACTAAGAGAAGAGAATATATATATATATATATCAAAGAATAGAAACTGATATTTTAGTAATAGGCCTGATAACATTTTATAGAATATTAATTTATTTCTAAGGTTGTCTCCTTACCGTGGTGGTAGCACTGCTACTTTATCAAGTAGGAGAACCGGATTTGATTTTCGATACCTGCATAGGGATTTTCTCCCACTGGGAGACCTGGTCCGAGGTGCACTCAGCCATGTGAGGTCTCTGATGGGCCAATTGAGGAGCTACTTGAATGAGAAGTAGCTTGTGAAGTCTGCATAACAGGCCAGGAAAGGCTGGGGGCACTGACCATGTCCCACTTCCAGTACTGCACCCCACTCATGTCTTCGGAGGGCAGAGGTGGCAATGGCTGAGTAGTAGGCCTTGGCCTGGAATGGTTAGTTACTTTTTCATTTATGTCTGCGGCATACTTGTTTTGCTTCATTTATATGCTGCCTTTAAAATCTAAGGTCGTATCAGCGACTTTTCCTTTGGAGCAATTGCTCTTTGGCAATGCTGTGTACTTGTTTGGTTTTTTTCTTTTACTTTGTTACTATGTTAAGAAGTGGAATCATCTGATTCATACAAGTTGTCATACACGTGTAAAGCATCATCTTCACAATGTAGATGATGCACTTCTTCCACATCCTTGTGATTTTGTAGATCATACCTTTTACTCCTCTTGTGAGAAGTAGTAACATACTACTTGTAATGGTCAAGCAATATTGCACAACTATGAGGAAAAACATGTCACTAAGTAATATGTAATGGGAGTAACTATGGAGAGTTTGATTGAATCTCTGTGACCTGTAACTGCTGATTAGTCATTCTTGGAGCTAAAGAAATAAACAGATAAGATTGTTTCTCCAGCAAACAGTCAAGTTCTCGTATTAGATGTCCTAGTCAGGCAATTGCATAGGTGCGTTTGTTCGAAAACTAGAATGTTTAAATAAACATAGGGTCTCTCAGACCCTTAGCAACCAACAGAGGGTTAACGGTAATTAAAATCTTGGACAGAACAGAACATTCATAACTATAAATGTAAATTATATGAAATTTAAGTGCATTTAATGCCTAGATTACTTATTATATAATGTATGAATAGTCAAGCTCTAGGTTCTCTCAAAATAAATATACTTGTGGCCTTGTTGCTTGCAAGCTATCAACAAAATCTGAAACACTTGCAAGAATTATTTCAGAATTGTACACATACTCTAATAATTCACTATTATTTAAGAATTTTGAGTGCATTTTGCAAACATCTTCTCTTCATTGTAGAAATAATTCTTACAATTATATTACTTCAGTGTGCTTTTCCCTATTTTACTGATATTTTATCTGAAACTTTTTATAATACTGGGCATATATGCAACAATCCGAATAATGCCATGGAGAACTTAAGTATTATAGGCAATCCTATTAGAGGTTACAAGTGTATTGATAGATTTACAGGTGTAAAGCATGTGTGAATTTATCTGCTGAAACTCATTATTTTGAATATCCATTAATAAAATTTAACAAATTAGTATGTAAATAATGAATTAATTTCTTTCTTGTTTATTCAAATCATTTTTAGCTGTCAGACAACAGCATACTAAATAATCAATTATCAAATGTTTTACTGAATGCTAACCAATGCTACCAACAGTGGGAATGAAAAAGTAGTTAACCTCAAAATTAGGTAAAATCAGAACACGATAAAGATCTTTTCTTCTCCAAAAAGACAATTCATTTGATAATTGATGTAAAATATACAATTGGATATGTGTATTAATCACTGTGTACAGAAGATACTGTATTACAAGATAGACAACTTCTTTAAAGTATCATTCAACTGTTAAAAAAAGGGTGGTCATCCATCCTCATGAGCATCTTGTTTTGGGATGCTTCTCTTTTCAGTGTGTCAATTGTTCCTGCTTGATTGCTTCAACACTTGGCTATAATTCAGTCAACTTATTAATTTCTACTCAGCAAGAAACTGGTTACAAGTGATATAAGGAAATACTAACACTGTGAAAATCATTAATCCCTGATGTAAGTTTATGCAAAAGGCCATAATAGTTAGTCTTGCTTTACTAACATAAAACAAATTATGGGTTTTACAGTAGGTATTTTTTGTCATGAATTTTTTTCAAGTTTACTCCAGAAACCTTGCTGTAGTTATAAAAGAATTTGAAGCTAATACCATCCGAAGGTAAATTTGGAAAGTTCTTAGCCTGATATAGAATTGGTGCTGGCAATATCTAAATTGCAAGGATAGTTCTCAAATATGATCCTATAGTGCTGCAAAGCTAAAGCAGTCACAGTGCTAGCTCACACATGCATGGACGTCAAATCAAATCTCAAATCACATTAACAATCATCAGAATCAACACCAAACATGCCTTATCGTAGGAGATGCTGAAAATACATCTATGGCATCTTCTGAGAAAATTTTCATTCACACGCATTAATTCTGATTCCAAAATAGCATTAATATATCTATAAGAGGTAGAACTGGAACTTAAAAATTCAATGCCACAACTGGGATTTGAACCACAGACCTTCCACTTGCCGGGCAGACGCTCTAACCACTGAGCTATTGTGACAAACTGCCAGAATGGCATTAAATTCTCAAGTTAGTTCGTATTTCTCCTGGTAAACCACAAAGGCAGTCTTACATCAGAGACAATCCTGGGATATAAAGTACTTGCAATAGTAAGTCACCATTGGGGTAATTGTCTCTGATGTGACACTGCCTTTGTGGTTTACCAGGAGAAATACGAACTAACTTGAGAATTTAATGCCATTCTGGCAGTTTGTCACAATAGCTCAGTGGTTAGAGCGTCCGCCCGGCAAGTGGAAGGTCTGTGGTTCAAAACCCAGTTGTGGCATTGAATTTTTAAGTTCCAGTTCTACCTCTTAAACTTTGCCCACACACGGCTTGTGTGTTTAAAAACACCAACAGTAAGTTTGTTGGCATAAATAAATAATAGTTAATATATCTACTGATATTTTGTTTCAATTTTGTCTTTGCAAGACCCCTGTGAGATTTTTCAGGTGTCCATTCTAACCTTTCTCCAATTTCAGCTAATTTCTGTTCTGTAAGCACACCCTATTATACTTTCCTTTTCACATAAAAAATTTATCCTGTCTCCCTGAATTTACTTACAAGCAAATGAATGGTTTCTTTTCACAGAACATGCATGCCAGGAAATTTGGTTTCAGATTGCTTTGCCAGCTCCCCATATATGACGCTGTAAGCACATGTGCATGGTACATAAACACCCTACTGTATACTGCAATCAATTCATTTTGAAAGTACAGCAAGCGAAACTAAACATTTCTAAGTGTTCTTAATGCTATTCACATGTGAACTGAACTAGAACTGCAAAGAACACTTACCTAACAGAAGTAAGACTGCACAGGGAAATGTAGTGAAGATCATACAGACCATGTACTTGCTGGCCAAGTTTTGTAGTAAATGTACTCTATCTTTGAACACTAGATTTGTGCAATTAATATTGTCAATATAAGAAACAGTAAAAAAAAATTGTTACTAAAAATTATAAATTAATTTCACTGTGGAAAAACTCATCAGTCGAGTAAAAAGCATTGTTAATGAGCCAACTAGAGATAAACCTTTCAAATGATGCTTTTCTTAATTAAAATACACTTAATGGACCTTCATTGGCTATTTTAATAGCCATAATTGGATGGTTCCTCATGTGTTTTGTAAGCCTGCACAGAGGAACATTAATATTATCTTACTCTTTCATGGTATATGAATGCTAGTTCTTTTAAATATAAAATATAATTATGTTAGCCTGTCAGGTATATAGGTATAGGGATATGATAGTAATGTTTTCTTTAATAAATAACTGTCATCTACAGCTGACTTTGTTAAAATTATAATTGCGTTCCTCTGAAGTAGAAATGTTTTATTAATGTGTGTACTATTATTGCAGATTAAAGAGTTCATATTTGATGACACTAGGGCAACAGGAATAATAGCCAGTTTTAGCATATTAATAAGGAACAAGAGTTATTCAATTTCTTGACAAATATGAAATAAAAGGCAGTGTTTAACAAATAGATTTGGTAAGGTTGTTTCCAAAAAGCTGTCAACTATATTAATACTTCTTTTTAATTTCAATAGATTTCAAGGTAAAATTTAATACATCAGTTTCATTATTATTTATTAAAAATTCATTGGTAGAAACTATTTTTTTAACTTCCAGAGAAAATGTGTTCAGCATTTCCTATTAAGGAATGTAGCATCAGCATAAACTACAGAGTATGCTGGATTGTTGCACATGAAATGATTCATCATGACAAAAGGAATGTTTCCATATATTAGGCCAATCAGTGATAATAGATTGATCTAATACATACAAACTGTGCCAGCATGTTGTCTTGGTAACTCAGTGGTTAAGAGCAGCTGCACATAGAGCAGAAGAGTAGTGGTTCAAATCCCAGCTATGGCATTGAATTATTCAGTTCTGATTCTATCTTTCAAAAAGAATCGTACCTTATACAGAAACCCCATGGTACAACATAATTTACATGCATAACATCAAATCTTTTATCATTTACTAGGACACACTTCTTTCAATTCTGGTAGTTTGAGCTAAACAATTAAAGTGCACTATTTTTAATTCCAAGGTATTTTAATTTAGAAATTGAATTGGTCGGAGCTGAAAGGCACTAAGTCAAAATGTACACATTTTTACTTTTTCTACTGGTAAGTAGAGGAAGTATTGTATTCCACCCAAAAATTCAATGTCGAGATCACCGGAAACCAATAAAATCCAATAAAAGCAATAAAAGCATTTTTAGAAAAAGGTCTGTGTGTCTGTCTGTCAGTCTGTGGACAGCATAACTCAAAAATGAAAAGTTGGTTAAAAACCAAAGTTGGTATTTAAGTTTAATATCTTTTAAGGATGCAACATGAAGATTTTGAAGAAAATTCCTCCATCCTAAACTATCCCTTACATGGTAAATTTTTTGAAAATTTTGATTTTGTTGAAAATGGTTCTTAATGATTTTGATTAAAATGTCATATATTTAAGATATTTTTATGACAAATGAAATGTATATTTTGAATTTTCTGGCTGTAGCCTATGTAGTCCTGTTTACTCTGGATGACTTGAATAACTCGTAAACTGCAAGAGATAGACCAAATCTTACAATACAAAAAATATAGATCTCGCTAAAGCACACAAATTATGTCTAAATAAATTTTTTTGTAGAATGAACCATTTCAGAGATATACTTTGTTATTCTGTCAGTTTCAGAAAACAAAACTTTTGTGAAATGGAACATTGTTAATTTTTTATATAAGTGTGCAAAGAGAATGGGATCTCAAAGCTTTAAAAGATTTGACTATCACTCAAAGTCTACTGTATTCCCATATTCCCCTTGTACCTACAAGAAAATAAGCAATAAGATAATTTCTGCAAATGTTTACCTCAACTAACATGAAGATATAGGGATAAGAGTTTGTAGGAATGGTTAGTAAAAGAGTAGAGAAAGTCATGTGAGTGCAACACATCAGATTTTTTTATTGCACATTCTGAACTAACTGGTTATGGCACATCAAGTGGCACTGAAAAGCATTAAGTCAGCTTTCCCCTTGTATGGTAAACTGCTGTTGTGCGTAATGTGAGTGGACGAGAAAAGCATTAAGTCATTGACTTACTACCTTTCAGCCCCATGCATCCTGCGAACGCTGCTACACTGGTAAGTTGTTCCCGCACATTCTAGTTGCATGGTTTGTTGTGCATTAGTTCTTATTTGAATGTCGTGTTGAAGTCAGTGTTTAATTATATGGCCCAAGAGAAAAAGAAGTGATTCTACTCGCAAGAAAAATTTAATTAAGCATTGCATAACTAAAGGTCTAGCTTATACCAGCTATAGTGGCAAACAAATTGCAGAAACGAAAACAGGAGAAGATTGCAGGTGCATAAAAACGTTTATTACTATAGTAATTGAGGAGCATTTTTTCAAAACTTGATAGATGCAAAATTTTATGAAATTGAGTTATATATAGTATTGGCATAATTTTCACCTTCTGCATCGTTCTGTGAAATCAGATTTTACAAAATTTGATTCATGTCTTGTATAGAAGGTAGGGAATATTATCAGTTTTTTCAAAACTCAATAGATGCACTCATTCAGTTAAAGCAAAGGTTGATAGGTGCAATTTGATGATTTTATGATCCAGAGTGTAGCAACCGCAATTCTATGAAATGCATGTTGGCATTGACTCATCTCACTGTTGCAATTTTTGGAATTCTCAATCATTTCTGCAAACTTTGTACACTGCTGCATCACTGGCAATAACTGCAAACTCAGGTTGTGTGCTTGGATTTCACATTCATTTCTGCAAGCTATTTTTTTTTTTTGTTCCATTTATATCCTGCCTTTAACTGCAGGGGTCATATCGGTGGCCTTGCCTATTGACAATGGTGTTACTCATTCAACAGTGGGTTTTTCAGTCTTTGGGGTTTTTATACGTTGAATTCACACACATTCACACTTTCATTCATACTTCCAGACTCAGGGAAGGATGAGGAATAATATTAGCTGGAGAAAAATTCCTGCCACCCTACCTGGAATCGAACCCTGGACCCCTTGCACAGCAGGCAGGTGCTTCTGCAAGCTTTGTTATACTTACATGGCATTTTTATTCTTAGTTGAGATATTGCACTGTACTCTGCACAATGGACAGGAGCTCAAATTGTGAAGCTGTACCAGTCAAATGCACAGGAGGTAGGAATTGCAAAAATAAGGAAAGGAAATCAAAATGCAAGTCAAGGAAAGCTCATACTCCAGCAGTTACATGTTCACATGGTCTCAAGTGCACTCCACAAAATCCTAAAAGTAAAGGGCATAAGCACTGTGATGCAGCTGATTTGACTTATAATGATATAAGTGGATTACACCAACACCTTTCCATGCTCAACAAAATAGATCAAGATAAAATCTTTATGAAATATATGAGTATTACATTTCCCAATCACAGAGTGTTGAAGAAAGAAGCTACAAATAGAAAGCACTGTTAGCATTAAATGCAGTGTGAGAAGTAATGAGTGGCCGAGTATTGTCAGTATGCGCTGCAAGTTTCCAAAGAAAAAGATAGATTATCTCTCCTGGCTAGAAAATTTAACTTATCTGGGAATGCGCCAAAGGAAACCAGAGGAGGTAACAGGACAGGAATATTACAGAAGGGCATTACTGCTGCTATAAAGCAAGACATTAAGAAGTACAGATGTAGAGAAAGCCACTATGGAAGACCAAAATCAAGGAGAGGATATTTACATGCAGAACTTAATATCAGAAAAATGTGGACTAACTTTTGCAATGAAAGAAGATTAAGAAATCTACCAGTCTGCTCATAGTCAAAATATAAAAACATATTTTACAACTTCCTCAATCTTTAATACATGCTCAACCTGCAAAATGGGGCTGATGAAGATAAAGACAGAGGCAGATGTGGTAAAAAGAAACGAACTAAGAATCATGTACAGAGTACACAAGCACTAATAAAGGTGAAAGCTTACATATTCATATTGTTTGAAATTTCTTTGTGTGTATTCAACATCTTTGTTATATAAATAAACAAAATATATTGTTATTGTGAATGTAGCAGTACTTAGTTTCTAAGTTTATACCTAATAAAATAATCCTTATAAACATTAATATGTTGGTTGTATAGTACATTATGTATTATAAACAGGTAAAAATAAATAAAAAATAATAAACACATAAATAAAAAACAACAAAAACAATAAATAACAAAAATAACAGAACTTCACGTGTTAATTTCTCGCTCATGCAGAAAAGTTAATCAGCATCTATCGGTTTTTTGAAAAAAAACTTGCATTTTCAAACCCCAATTTTGCACTAATTAAACTATGCTATTTGTTTCTTTTCACATTCAATGAGACAGTATCAGGAAGATGAACTGAATGATTAATATAGTTGCTATGTTAACCAATTAATATTGCCAATAAATAGAAAAAGGCATTTTTCTCAGAAACACATTTTGTGCATCTATTGAGTTTTGAAAAAACGCCCCTCAATTACAATGAGCCTTATTTCTAGTATACATTTTTCGTGTCTGAGATTCAAAGTGTGTATTACTTTTTAACGTCTATAGTTGAACATGTTTAAATATGCAAAATTTATTATAATCGCTTTGGTTGTAGGTGCCGGAAAGCCTATTTCCAAGAGTCACTGATACTGGCAAAATTGATATCCTTACAAAATTTCATGACCTTCCGAACAAGATTTATACTTAATGGGCCTTATTGAGGCATGTGATGCCAAGCAATGCAGATCCCTGAAATCAAATGAGGATGAGCCAAATAAGCATTCTTCCAGCTTTTGGTATTTTATAATGAGTGCAGGTATGTCAAAAAGCATTTTGGTGTTTTCACTCCATTAGGTATTTATGTTACTCACAGATTAATAAATGGAGAATTGCCAAAAGATAAATGTGGGAAAAATCCAAAAGGAAATAAAATTCCTGAGACTATCCTGAAAACTGTAGATGGATATATGCACTGTTATCCTCTGAAGCCCTCTCATTATGCAGGAAAGGACGCTCTGTGTGAGAAAAATGTATGACTTGTACTGTGGTGCTTATCCAGACACAGTCGTGAAATATGACTTCTACAGGCAGTATTTTCAGGGAAACTGTGATCATAAATTTGGCAGACCACAAATAGATGCCTGCTCTCTTTGTGAGGAGCGTCATACCAAATTAAAACGTCCTCATTTCTGCAGAGCTTTGAAACTTGCAGACAAATCAGATTTGGACACTCACCTTCAAAGAAGCCGAACATTTTATAACTTCCTGAAGAAGGCCAAGTTTGACTGTCTTCAAAATGAAGAAATGGGCACTATTGCCTTTGACTATATGCAGAATTTGCCCTTGCCAGAAATTTCTGCCCAAGGAATCTTTTACATGCGGCAACTGTGGGTAAATGTATTCAGTATTCACAATTTAAAAGATGACAGCTCTGTAGTGTATCTTTATCATGAGGGTAATGGAAGATAAGGTGCAAATGAAGTGTGCACTTTTTTACGTCACTACATTAAAAATTATATTCCAGACACCATTGAAGATCTCAACTTGTTCTCAAATGGGTGTACTGGACAAAACAGAAACCACACAATGGTGAGAATGTGGATGGGATTGACTGCAACTAGTAGGTAGATATGAGTCAATTACCCATGTGTTTCCTGAACAGGGTCATTCATACCTACCATGCAACCAAGATTTTGGGTTATTCAAAAAGAAAATTAAAAGTTGTGATAGAGTTTATACTCCAAAAGAATATGTTGAAATAATAACAAACAGCAGGAAAAATGTGGAAATTCATGTTGCAGAATTTGATGAAATTATTGATTTTGATAAATGGCGGCCATCTTACTTTAAGAAGAATATAATGCTAGAGAACATGGAGACTCCCAAGAGATACAAGGCAGTGTTTTGCCCCTTAAAGATTAAGCAGTTCAAATACTGCAGTAACAAGATCAGAGAGGTTGAAGCATCGTTTTGCATTGACTCGCCTGTCAAACATATTCTTTCTGGAAAAGCATCACTTGCTACAGCATCTTACTGTGCCCTCTGAAAAGGCATACAAGGACAAAGTTCCCATAAACTTTAAAAAGATTCAGTACATTGGCAAGTTAGTAAAATATGTTTCTCAAGATGCTTTGCAGTTTTACGAGAGTATTCTGAAATGTCCAACAAACATGGTTCTAAGTGATTCCATGTAAAGCTCTCAAAGTCACATGTTTATTTGTATGTATGTTTTTCCAAATGAAGTTGTATGTAGTGAAAGTGGCAGTAGTTTTATAATTTGTTTTACTCTGTTCATTTATTTATGTTTATAAACATATATATGACAAATAAAAACACAATAAATTTAAATATCTATGGAGATCTGTAATTCAGTAATGACCACAGAGCTGAAAAGCATTAAGTCTGTTTTTGAAAAATGATAACAAAATACTGATGAAATCTTCAAATTGTGTTTTTACTCAGATAAATGCATTAGTAGACGTTACTTTATATAAAAATGCATTAATAATCTAAGTTTATTTGGTTTTGTTATACTTGTACAGTTCTTTCCTTCTCCTGAAAAGTAGTAAAAATTGACTCAATGTCTTTCAGCTCTGATCAATTCAATTATATAATGGTTTTTACAATCAAAGGCTTTGTTTAAATCATAAAAGTAGCAAAGACTGATTTATGATTCTCAGAAGCTTCCAACACAAATTTGACCAGGATACCAATTGCACTTGCCATATTCATGCATGGCCTAAAACTGCACTGCATACATGAAAACACTTGTTTAATTGAGAATAGCTATTCACACATCTGTTGATTCCTAATAATTTCAAAAATTTTTATCAGGTACTAGAACCAGTGAAATAGGTCTGTAGTTATCAGGCTCATTTCTATTGTTGTTTTTATAAACAGGTACGACTGTAGTTATTTTGAAACAATGAAGAAAATTTCCATTCTTAGTCAATCATTAAGCCACAAAGTTAATAGATTTGCTACACTGGTAATTATGTGCTTCAAAAAGTTGTTTGTTATGTCATAATAATGTTTAGTAGTAGAGCTTTACTGACAGTGACCTCTTTCCATTGAAAAAAGTATATTTATGTTGCAAATCAATGAAGGACAAGTCTGTGTTAGGTAACAGTGATTTAACATTCAATGCAAACTGATGAAAGTACTTTAAATTCATTAGGTGAGATTGATACATCATTTGTTATTTTTTTTTAAACTAATCCTGCAGCCTTCCATTTCACTGAATTTGTCTCAATGAATTTTACATTGGCATTCAGTTTTGCAACTTTTATTAGCTGCTGTATATGTATATTTTACTTTTGATTCATTTATAATGCTACAGAGCTTGTGCAGGGACATAACTTCACTTTTCTTTTTATTTAATTCACTTTTATACCAGTATATTGTAATTGACATCTGTGTTAAGTGATTTATTTTTTACCATTGTTGGAAAAAGTTACAAAAGAGATCATAAATGAACTTAAAAGTTAAGTCAAGTAAAGATACATTATTACTTTTACTATTAAAAAGATCTTCCCAGCATTCGCCTGGTGTCCCAAAAACCCCTGAAAAAACCTGTGAGTCAGGAAGGTCAGCTGTGGAATGGAACTCTCAAGCTCCCAAATGCAAACCTCACACATTACTGTGAAGCCATCTCACTTGGTATATTCACTGTTACACAAGTTTGGTGTTGATTGGCACAGGTAAGTTGAGACCATGAGAAAGAGGCCTCAGAGCTGACCAAGATTTAGATACTCAATTGATTTGGTTGTTTTTGTTGCTGTAACCATACAAAAATAAGGGACTGCCTCTGTGCTCAAGTATTCAGCACTCTAGCTTCTCCAAGCAAAGGTCCTAGTTTCTGCTTTCCTTTAATTAGAACAGGGCTGGGCAACTGATGTTCAAAGGGTGCAGATTGCTCACAGCCTTAGCTGATAGCTGTACGTTTAACAGGTTAAAGAAATAAAGGTTGCTCAATGCATTGCGTGGCTTAACCAGGCCTGAATTAGAATCTTTCTGTAATCTCCACAGGATCTGAAATATGCATGTGAAAGTGAACATGAATTGTTTAATGTTTAATGTTAAAGAACACTTGAGTTGTATCTCAAGTCAAAGACTGTATTAGTTAAGCCATAGAAGTTAAAAGGAGCTATACAAATGAAATAATGGGGGAAGAAAAGGTGATAAAGTGATTCCTTTGGTCCGTCATGCTACGAGTATAACTTGTTTACCTGATTACCCTCCCCTTACACCCCCTAGGACTTACAAGCCTGTGCCTAGGGTCAGATGCCTGTCAGGGAGCACAGGAACCTATGGACCAGACAGAGTGAAGACCTGGAAGTGGGTGGTCAGCCAAGTACCAGGTATGATAGTTGAACACTGCATGCTATGTCTTTTTCAGTGTGTTTGATTGTCTTTTTCAATCTATGTTTGTTTATCAAAATGGAGCTTGACAGTGAATTTAATAATAATTGAAGAGAAATACCTGATTCTCTATAACTGGAAGAAAATAACTGAGCCTACTGGGGAAAAAAAAATGGATTGTCTTGCCATTTTTGTTTACAGTAAGACATAAATCTACAATAAAAACCTGATACATTACATTCACATGACTTTCTCTACTCTTGTACAAACTATTCTTACAAATAATTATTCCTCTATCTACTTAGGAGGTTAATAGAGATAAACATTTACAGAAATTATCTTATTGCTGATTTTCTTGTAGGTTCAGTTGAAATATGGGAATACGTAGACTTTGGGTGATAGTCAAATCTTTTAAGAGCTGGTCCCTATGTGATGGCTTTGAAATTTGGTTCTCTTTTCATGGACAAGAGATAAAAATAGATAATGTATTTCTATTAGAGAAAAGTATTGCAAAATTCTAAAAAATAAAAAGGAATATCTCCAAAATGGTTCAGTGTATAAAAAAAATATATGTGATATAAAGTATGTTTTAACGTGAGCTACTTTTTTGTGCAGTAAGATTTTGTCTAATGACATAGGGAAGTGACAACCCCTTGGCCCAGTGGAAACCACTGCAAACAGCCACTCGAGTATTGGCAGGAAATCCAAAACCTTTTGGGTTGGGAGGAAATGCCAAATTCCTACCTCAAGACTGAGGATCTACCCCAGCACCCTGGGGATAAAACAGGGACCATAAGCATTGAGCTATTCCCCTACCTTAAGTAAAGTCAGATTCAAAAGGAAAATGTAAGCCTTGAAATCCAAGGTAATTCCGACACCACGATAGTTGGAAGAAGAAGAAGAAGAAGAAGAAGAAGAAGAAGAAGAAGAAGAAGAAGAAGAAGAAGAAGAAGAAGAAGAAGAAGAAGAAGAAGAAGAAGAAGAAGAAGAAGAAGAAGAAGAAGAAGAAGAAGAAGAAGAAGAAGAAGAAGAAGAAGAAGAAGAAGAAGAAGAAGAAGAAGAAGAAGAAGAAGAAGAAGAAGAAGAAGAAGAAGAAGAAGAAGAAGAAGAAGAAGAAGAAGGAGGAGGAGGAGGAGGAGGAGGAGGAGGAGGAGGAGGAGGAGGAGGAGGAGGAGGAGGAGGAGGAGGAGAAGGAGGAGGAGGAGAAGACGAAGACGACGAAGAAGAAGAAATAATGATGGTGGCAGTGACGACGACGACGATGATTTTCTCTATCTCTTATGGTTTACTAGTTATGCGACATCCAGAATGAACACGACTTTTGAGAACATTCACACCCTGGACCACCCGAATGTGTGGCAGACACGCGACATCCCTATGAATATAGGACGGCATGAATTTGTGTTAATATGCTCACTTGTGAAGATATTAAACAATAATACTTATTAAAAGAAAAAGTTGCATCTAGTAGAACATTTTTCAAAACAGGAAAAAGAAACCAATATCACATGAACTAATTTAAAAATCTGCGTTAAATTTGATATCTATAATGTTTATTACATTTCCACGGGGAATTCAAATTTATCTGAGTTCTTATTCCGGATTGAACACGCATGGAAACGCGGATTCAGATAGAACTGAATCCTTGGATCCGATCCTCTTAGAAGCGAGAAGGGATCAAAATCTTGTATGGAAATACCTGGTCTATCGGATTCAAATCGATTTGAATCCGCCAAAGATGCTAACTTCTTATTTATTTATCAACAGGTTTACAATGTGAGATCACATCTTCCTGTATTCAAAGTGTTTAAGTACGTATCTTCTTCCTCCATTCTTCTCTTATTTCCCAATCCCGCTCTTCTAAATTCTTCTCCTTCATACTACTCCTTATATCATCTATCCAGGTTTTCCACGGTCTTCCCCTCTTTCCTCTCCCTGGTGGAATCCATTCCAAAACTTGTCTCGGCAATCTTGTTTCCATCATTCTACGCGTATGACCATACCATTCCATGCTAACTTCTACTGTACTATAATACACTGCACGCTTGTCAGTTTGTTTTCTTAGCAAAAGTGATGCAATAAAACACAACAAAGCCACTTTTATTGTTTCTATAAACTCGCAATATAATCTTAAAAATCTACTTAAAATACCCAGAAAACATTTTTTACGGGCTGCCAACATAAACCAAGTGATCAACATAAAAGTTTGAATTATTTATGCTTGAGCCTTGCTTATCCAAATCGATCACATTCCGGATTGAATTCAGCGTAGTAACGCGAATCGTATTGGGAATGAGATTGGACTCACATCGATTTGAATTCCCCACGGAAACGTGATGATTATACATTAAACCCTGATTATTACAATTTCAAATAAGCCCGCCTCTATATTGCGGGGTTAGTGTCTGCGTCATATTAAAGAGGCTCCGAGTTCGAATCTCGATTAGGGTGAATTATCCCCATAAGGTCGAGAAATGTCGGGTAACTTTAAGCTCTATGGACTCCAGGCTTATCTGAACATTATTTCACCCATTCATTCATCGTCCATATGACCTACCAGATTAAAGGACGTTAAACTTAAAAAAATTCAAATAAATCGACTGAAATTGTGTATTTTTAAAATTTCATAGATTGATATACATAATAGGTCACATGTAATGCAGAGTATTCGTACTTTTAAAGCACACGTATTGCTTTTACTTTTGCAGTACCTAATAAATTAAACTAATTTTATTTCAACTATCAAAACGTTCATTTGAATTATGAATGGTGAACGTGACCTCCACAGATAGCAGATGACAAAGCTTTTAGCTACAAACTGCAAAGGGACTGACGTAAACATTAACTTTGTCCCAACATTTAAATAAAATAGTAAATAAAATCATTGACTACAAATAATGAAGTATAACTTTGGAGCATGAAAATGTTTGCATAAGATATGTGCTTTAAATATTCACATCTTCGCTGTTTTGTCCCAGAGGAATTGTTTATATGCCAGTATATTTGCTGGCATAATGCGACGGTGTGGACCAAAATCGAACCCTCATGGGAACAGAAAGCCAGCGCACAAACAGTTTGCCTCCCACTCAGGAGAAGTGGAGGGGGTTTTATTCCACTACTTTTGCTTGTTCTGTACAGACGCACTGATCGATTACGGCGCATTCTCATAGTTATGGGAATTTCCTCTCAGATTGCATGGAGGAATATTACTCCATTACTAGTTTATTGCCCTGTAAATGAAGTTAAGGGATTTCTAGAATAAGTGCTTCTTTTAATCACTAGTTTGCTCCTAAATCATTAAGAGACAGCACTGATTTTATGGATGTAGAAAACATTTTGTGAATCGAAACAAGTAACCCATACGTAAAAGATCGACAATTTAATATGAGCGATCACATTTTTAATGCTTTAATATCTCTCCTGAATTGCATTATTTTACACGGTTTTCACCAGCTTATCTATAAACCAGACAAGCTAAATTAGTAATTTTACGGGCAAGCAAAGCTAAGTAGCACTATACAGTGTATGGACAGAGCCAATGTTTACTTGCAAGTTATTTTATCGTATCTATTATAACAAGATTATATACTTCGTCTAACAGCTGTTCCTATATAGTTGGCCCTGTAATGAGCGTAGTGCGTTTACCAACTTCTACATTACATACGTTAATATTTATTGAAGTAATGAAATTCCATGCAGTATGGAATTAAATATTGCGCGGATTCGATTGAAATTTTAACTGCCCAAGTGTAATTCTAGCTCACCGTAGAAACTCAGTTTAATCCTTGTAAACTCAAATACTACTCACTAAAAGCTAGTCCAAGACCGTCTGCGATATATTGCAGGTGGTCTTAGCTAAAAAAACTTTGCCAGCATAATTTACTTAGCCGGTTGAAGTAGAATTCGACAGTTGGCAACGTCACAGTCATGGGGTAATAAGTGCTTTACTCTCAATAGCAATTAGCATTCTAGGCATGTTTTGTTTAACTGGAGTTAAGAGATGTAGAATTCAGTATCTACCGCTTAACTTGCGCTTGCGAGAATTTCTGCTATAATCTACACTGTCACTTGTATAATATGTAAGCAAAGAAAATTGTTTCCCCAATAAAAACCAATTAATACTGGAAAAAGCTATTTGAAGCGGGAATGCTCGGTTATTGTGAAACTTATTTTCATTTTACGTGTGGATAATAATGACTCATTCTAATTCACAGCAAAGTCATTCTAAGCAGCACCGAGATACAATATAAAGTGGTTAATTTTGCAATGATTGTACCGCACGCCAAATGCAGAATAAAATCCTCTTTCTCTGATGGGAAACTATGTACGTTTCTTTTTATGGAGTTTTATTTACGTCTCTCACATCTCTTATAATCTCATATTAATAAAAGTTAAGATTTACATTTCGCGGACAGATTGCACAAGTGTGTGGGGTGGCTCTCCCTTCCAGCATGAAGTGGGCCAATGAGTAAGTCGCAGAGGGGTGACGTCACTATTTGGAGAAGCAGTCGGTAAGCAGACGACCGTCATTTCTTCGTCACAGCGCACAGATGGGTCGAATGGGGTGGACGGAAGAAGTGTGCATACGTATGTGAAGCGTGTTAAATTGTCGTTTTAATAATTTTTCCTGTATTAGTATTTTACAGGCCTGTTATTAACTCAAGTTTACCTTGTAACAGTGATTTGCTTTTTAAACAGTTCAAGGTTTATGAACTTTCATCAGAATAATTTTAAATGCCGGTATTGCAACAGGTAAGATATATTTTGTATTATGTTGATCGTAGTCACATTTTGTTCGGTGTGGGCAACTTTTTACTCTAGTTAAGTAGGAGGGAACGGGAACATGAATTGATTCTTTTTAAGGAAATTCTTATTTGCTTATTCTGAAGCCGTAGGCGTAAACTATGCGTAAGGTTGGTATAAAATGCCGAATTTTTAAGAGTGATTACAGAACGTCTGAAAACAAAAGAGGTTGATCGTCAATTTAATTTTCAGTCAGCTAATAGCATCTGCCTGTTTTTAAGTTAATCAAAACAGCACCAATATACAGCAGTGATTGTTATCGGCATTATTTTCCTCAAGCAGGCGTTTGTTGATTGCGAGTATTGTTGCAAACAAGACTTGTTGTTGGGTGATAAGAGGGAGATAAATACACCCAGTTTAGTCATTGTTGATGTTCCCAAGGTTCAAGTCTTACGATAGCAATGTTTTACAATGTTTTTATACTATTTTGTATATCAGTGGCGTTCCAGCAATAATTTTAAGTACGTACATATATAGGTATTAACCTGTTGTCTGCTAGTAAATGAATCTCGAGCCTCTGTGCCACGTGATATGGATGAGCATGCTCCGAGGAATTTCCGTCAAATTGGTTAGGAAGAAACGGGGAGGGGCCAGCGTCAAATGGGTATGGACCTGATCACAGCGACTTGAGCATTTTTGTTCACCGTGGGAGTATATTAGTTGTCCGAAGTGTTAAAAATACAATTAATGCCATGTTACGCTATTACGCTTTATCGTCTTAGCATTTTTACGGGAATATCCTCATTTAATTGATCTTTGTCAATGTGCACTTGTCAATATGACTGTCTTCATTTGACTTAATGGATTTGTATGAAATTCAATAATTTAACAAAAATAGCGCAGAATTAAAATATAATAAACAATAGCTGATATTAAATTGATAATTTGGAGAGAAAATTAAGGTAATTTTAAATTATTGGTGTAAAATTACGAGGCAATCAGATGCTGATGTCCATATTTCATAAGATTGCGTTTGCATTGTGTTGCATCTCTGCATTAAGCGCGAATGTGTGATAGCGAAATAGAATAGACTTAAAGAAAAAAAAATCTGTTTCATTCACACGACTCTTACTTCTGCACAAACATTTTATAAAAGCTTATAGCTCCATGTACTTGTTAATCCAGATAAACCTTCATGTTTACAGTAGGTAAATGGATAGTCAGATGTTTAAAGAGGTGTCGTAATGTGGTAGCTTTAGAAACCATACTCTGCATAGCTAAGGAAAAGTGAATAGCGACTTCCTGAGAATTAAGTATTTGAGAACTCAAACCAGTAGTAAAATAGTATCTGGTTAACTCCACAAAATATCTTTTATATAAAATGTGACAAGATCGAAATTTTCGTATAGTGATATTTTGCCTATCTGTTAACATTTACCAATTAAGAATATTCATCGTAATGAAGAGAATTCACAGGCCATTCGCAGAAAATTCCAGATATACATTATTTTTCATACAGATATCCTAAAGATATGTTTTAACAAAAATTGTCAGCCGTTTTTGAGAGAAAATATTTTTCCATGTAAACGATAGTTGTGGGATTGGATTTTCTTAATCTTCATGTCGCATCCTCGGAAGAGACTGAAGTTTCATATTCAACCGAATTTTCGTTTTGAGTTTTGCTCTCTGTCTCTCTCTCTCTCTCTCTCTCTCTCTATCTCATAGACAATTTTTTAAGAGAAGTGCTGCTTAAATTTAATCTAGGAAGTTTTAAAGTGTGTATATGGTGAAATTTCGGCATCAAATTTTTATGTGGAATGCAATATTTCCTGTACATGTTACAGGCTAGTAATGGAAAAATCTGATGTTGCACTCACATGACTTTCTCTACTCTTGTACTAACCATTTCTACAAACACTTATTCCTCCATGTTCATGTTGAAATAAACATTTACGGATATTCTTATTCCCTTGTAGGCGCACGAGGAATATGGGAATACAGGCAAGTCTTTAAAGCTCTCAAATTCTGTTCTCTTTGCACGGCTAAGATTTAAAAAATGAATCACGATCTTCCATTTGATGAAAGTTAACGTATTCCAGAAGTCGCACAAATAACAAGGAATATCTCCGAAATTATTCACTCCGCAAAAAAAAAAAAAAAAAAAAAAAAAAGTTAATTTGGACGTAAATTGTGTTTTAACGAGATCTACATCTTTGCACAGTAAGAGCTGGTCTATCTCGTACAGTTTACCGGTTATGCAAAAGTTAAGAGAACAGGACTACATAGACTATTGTCAGAAAATTCAAACATTTCATTTGTCATAAAAATATCTTAAA
Source organism: Tenodera sinensis (assembly GCA_030765045.1). Classification (NCBI taxonomy): domain Eukaryota; kingdom Metazoa; phylum Arthropoda; class Insecta; order Mantodea; family Mantidae; genus Tenodera; species Tenodera sinensis. The sequence goes on from CM060972.1 coordinate 103,037,352, forward strand.
CATGTGCCATTTTAATAAAGATCGTCAGTCATTTTCGAGAAAATCGATTATAAAAATGTTCCATGTAAAGGGTAGTTTAGGTTGGAGGAATTTTCTTCAAAAATCTTCGTGTCGCATCCTTAAATACTAAATTTGGTTTTTAATCGACTTTTGTTTGGTTTGCGTTGTTCAGACACACACACACACACACACACACACACACACACACACACACACACACACACACACACACACACACACACACACACACACACACACACACACTTTTTCTAAAACTCCTTTTATTTTTGGATTCAGGGGGCCTCAAAACATATTTCCGGTGAAATCTCGACATCGAATTTTTGGGTGGAATAAAATACCTCCTCCGCTTACTTACGTAGTAGAGAAAGTAAAAGGTGCATAGCCACTTCCTGAGAATTAAGTATTTGAGAACTGGAACCAGTAGCCAAACTTATATTGACCTAAATTTTCGTGTAGTGATATTTTGCCTATCTCTTAATGTGCATTAAGAAAATTCATCAGAATGAAGTCATTCGCAGAAAATCCAAAATATACATTTTATTTTCATGGGATATCTCAAAGATGTGTTTTAACAAAGATTGTTAGCTATTTTTTGAGAAAGAAACATTTTCCACGTAAACGATAGTTGGATTGGGGGATGTTATTAAAAATCCTCATGTCGCGTCCTGGACGGGGCTGAACTTTGATATTCAACGGACATTACGTTTTGAGTTTTGCTCGCTTTTTGCTCATTCACTCTCTTGGTCCCACTCTCGCTCTCGCTATCTCTATCTCTCTTGCTCCCTCTCTCGCTCTCTTGCTACCTCTCACTCATGCTCCCTCTTTCGCTCACTTTTGCTCCCTCTCTCGCTCTCTCTTGCTACCTCTTGCTCTTGCTCCCTCTCTCGCTCTCTCTTGCTACCTCTCGCTCTTGCTCCCTCTTTCGCTCACTCTTGCTCCCTCTCTCGCTTTCTCTTGCTACCTCTCACTCTTGCTCCCTCTCTCGCTCTCTTGCTCACTCTCTCTCTCTCGCTCTCTTGCTCATTTTCTCGCTCTCTCTTGCTCACTCTCTCGCTCCCTCTTGCTCACTCTCTCTCTCGCTCTCTTCCCCCTCTCTCGCTCTCTTCTCCCTCTCTCGCTCTGTTGCTCCCTCTCTCGCTCCCTCGCTCTCTTGCTCGCTCTCTCGCTACCTCTCTCCCTCCCTCTCTCGCTCTCTTGCTCTTTCTCTCGCTGTCTCTTGCTCATTTTCTCGCTCTCGCTCTCTTGCTCACTCTCTCTCTCGCTCTCTTGCTCACTCTCTCTCTCGCTCTCTTGCTCATTTTCTCGCTCTCGCTCTCTTGCTCATTCTCTCGCTCTCTCTTGCTCACTCTCTCGCTCTCTCTTGCTCACTCTCTCTCTCGCTCATTCTCTCGCTTGCACACGAGCTTTTAGGAAAAATGCTTCTATATAATTTAGGGAGTCTCAAAATATGTTTATGGTGAAATCTTAGCAGCGAGTTTTTATACGGAATGCAGTATTTTCCGTACATACTACAGGCTAGTGATAGAAAAATGTGATGTGTTGCACTCAATGAATTTCTCTACTCTGGTACTAGCCATTCTTACAAACGCTTATTCCTCTATGTTCATGTTAGTTGAGATAAACATTTACACAAATTATGTTATTGTTTATTTCCTTGTAGGTACAAGGGGAATATGGGAATACAGTAGGCTTTGCGCGAGAGTCAAATCTTTTAAAGCTTTGAGATTCCGTTCTGCAAAGAGAGAATAAAGTGAATAACGACCTTCCATTTGAGGGGGAAAAAAAAAAAAAACAAGTATTGCAAAACTCACAAGTAACGAGGAATATCTCTGAAAAGGTTCACTACACAAAGATGTATTCGGACATAACTTGCATGTTTTTATCAAGATCTACATTTTTTTGTATATTAGATTTGGTCTTTCTCTTACGGTTTACCAATTACGCAAAAGTCAAGAGTGAACCCAACTACACGGGCTATAGCCAGAAAATTCAAAATAAACATTTTATTTCCCTAAAAATATAAACATATGGCATTTTAATACAAATCGTTAGCCATTCTTGGAAAAATAATTTTAGAAAACTTGTCCATGTAAAGGGCTGTTTAGGGTGGAGGAATGTTCTTCAGAATCTTCGTCTCGCGTTCAGTCTTTGAGACAATGGAAGGTTATGACTGCCCCTTCCACTGCCTCAAAAGACTGAACAAAGGATACCACCTTTCTGTCATACTGTACACATGAACTGCTACGCTTATCAATTTGAAACTGTATCATGCCTCCAGAAGTATCCTGCACTTTGGAGAAACTTCTAGTAGTCAAATCAATGGAGAGAAGGAATTTTCAATGCAGAAAGCAGTGTGTTACCCGAGTGTTCTGCCGTATTTTTTTCCACTTCAGATTTTTGCTTAATTTTATTCCTTTCTCTACTACGTAAAGTAGAGTAGACAAATGAAATGTATATTTTGAATTTTCTGGCTATAGCCCATGTAGTCCTGTTTACTCTTGATGACTTTTGCACAACTGGTAAACCGTTAGAGATAGACCAAATCTTACTGTATGAAAAGTGGTTCTCATTAACACACACAATTTGTGTTAAATATTTCTTTGTGAAGTGAACCATTTGGGAGATATTCCTCAATATTTGTCAGAATTTTGCAATACTTGCAGACCCTTCTGAAATGGCAGTTGTTCATTTTTATATCTCTTGGCCATGCAAAGAGAACGGAATTTCAAAGTCATCACATAGCGAGCACTCAACATTTGACTGTCGCTCAAAGTCTACTGTATTTTCATATTCCCCTTGCATATACAAGAAAATAAGCAACAAGATAATTTCAGGAAATGCTTATCTCGATTAACATGAAGTAGATAAGAGGAATAAGTCTTTGTAAGAACAGTTCGTGCAAGAGTAGAGAAAGTCATGTGAGCGCAATATGATTTTATATTGCACACGTTTTATAGCATTTTCGTTTATTTACAAGATTATTTTGGTAATAGATCTAATCCACTTAATATTTGCTACATTTCCATGCAAAATTGAACTCGATTTGAGTCCATTCCCATTGTTTCCGCGTTTCCATATTGAATTCAGTCCTGAAATGGGATCGAACAACGTTCATGTAACAAGATTTCGATCCGATCCCACTACATAAGCGGATCGGATCCAGTGGTTGAGGAACACATTTTTAAAACACAGGTTGAGCTTCGTTTGAATTCGCGTTTCCATTCGGTATTCAATCCAGAAAAAGAAACTCAGTTGAATTCGTCATGGAAACGTAGGTTAAGACACTAAAGCATATTGATTGGAACGAAAATGCATTTGAATGGTTTTAATGGGAAATGTGAACACTTGCACAAGCTGTAACCCTTTTTAACACAACTTTTCCAAAAGTTGAATTTACTACTTATTCACCGTGATTTCAACAAAGTATTTTGCTGCATTTCCGAACTCGATTTGAGTCCATTCCCGTTTCCGCGTTTACATGCCGAATTCAATCCGGAAATGAGATCGATTTGGATATGCAAGGCTCAAGCACAAACGAAGCTTCTATGTTGGTCATTTGGTTTATGTTGGCTAAGCTTTCAAAATGTTTCCTGCATATTTAAAAAGTTTTTGAGGTTAAAGGACGTTTTTGAGAAGAATATCTATATTGCGAGATTATATTAACAAAAGTGGGTTTGTTTTGTTTTGCATCGGTAGGTGTTGCCATGCAACACAATCCCACTAAATAAGCGGATCGGATGCAGTGGTTGAGCTTCGTTTGAATTAGTTTCCATGGTGTATTCAATCCTGAAAAATAACCAAAATCGACTTAAATTCACAATGGAAACGTATTTTTTGATGCTGCGCATGCGCATAAAAAACCGCTAACCTGTCAGTGTAATCCGCGAAAATAGCTACGTTTTCACTGCTTATTCTTCGTCAAATGCATTTGCTTACTCAACTGTATATTCTTGAATGAGCTGAAGATCCAGACGAAGGGTTAAACTTCGCTCTTGCCTTCTTTATTGCGCAATTTCTGATATATTCATTGTTTGAAACACACACTTATACGTAACCTCTGACAAATCTCAAAACAGGACCGGACTTCCTTCGCTCACCTCATACTCGTTTCTTCCTTTCCATTCTTTCTTTTACTTGTCTACCATGTACACAGTAGATACAGAAGGTGATGCATTCCGAGCGTTTACCAGAAAAACACGTTTTGGGACCCCGTGAGTCCAAAAAGACCCTATCACGTACATACTAGGTAGAAAACTTATTGCGTTCTAACCAAAAATTCTACATCGATATTACACCGAAAGTACGTGTTTTGAAACCCCCTGAATCCAAAATCGGATTTGCTTTCTCTACCATGTACACGATAGGTAGGGAGATATTGCACTCCATCCAAAATTCAATATCGATGTTTCACTGAAAGTACGTGTTTTGAAACCCTCTGAATCCTAAATCGGATTTGCTTTCTCTACCATGTACACGATAGGTAGGGAGATATTGCACTCCATCCAAAATTCAATATCGATGTTTCACTGAAAGTACGTGTTTTGAAACCCTCTAAATCCTAAATCGGATTTGCTTTCTCTACCATGTACACGATAGGTAGGGAGATATTGCACTCCATCCAAAATTCAATATCGATGTTTCACTGAAAGTACGTGTTTTGAAACCCTCTGAATCCTAAATCGGATTTGCTTTCTCTACCATGTACACGATAGGTAGGGAGATATTGCACTCCATCCAAAATTCAATATCGTTATTTCACTGAAAGTACGCGTTTTGAAACCCTCTGAATCCAAAATAGGGTTTACTTTCTCTACCGTGTTATTTTTTTCATTTTGTTTTTAACGACGCTGTTAATTGCCAGGATCACATCAGCGCCGCCAGAATTTTGTCCCGCAGGAGTTCTTTTACATACCATTAAATCTACTGACATGGAGCTGTCGTTTTTAAGCACACTTAAAAGCCATCGATCTGGGCCGGCTTTGAACGCGCAACCTTGAGATCAGTAGGCCAGGGCCCAACCAACTGAGCCACTCAGACCGTCTCTCTCTCTCCCCCCCTCTCTCTTTCTCCCTCTCTCTCTCTCTGTCTCTCTCTACCATGTACATAGTAGGTACGCGTTTTAAGACCCTCGAATCCAAAATCGTGTTCACTTTCTTTACCATATATATAGTAGGTAGAGAAGATATTGCATTCCATCCAAAAATTCGATATCGATATTGCACCAAAAGTGCGCATTTTGACCCCCCCCCCCCCCCCACCGAATCCGAAGACAAATTAACATGCTCTGTCCCAAGCACATAATAGAGGGGTTACATTTCCACCCGAAAATGATATAAATATTTCATCGGAAATGCGTTTTGAAGGCCCCTGAAGCTCTTCAGGATTAGAAGAATAGTCACAAAGTGTCAACAAACAGCCAAAACGCGAACTAATTAAGTGGAAGTGGAACAAAACCATTATTTTATTTGCCTTTAATACAACGCTGTTTTAACATACCCAACAATGCAGTCGACACATAGTATGAAGTCCTAAAAGCTGGGAAGTTCATGAAGAGTTTCAGTAATAATATTGATAACTCCTCACACATTTGCAATAGACTTTCAGGCATTGTACAAAATATGTGCTGTGTTGCGTTCAAGTGACTTTCTCCTTCTGTACAAGCTATTCTTATTGCTCTGTGCTTTGGTAATCGAGATAAATGTTTACAGAAACTGTTTAATAACAAATTTACTTGTAGCTACAATGGGAATAGGGGAATACAGTAGGCTTAATCGATAATCATTTTTGAAGAGTTGGTAACTATGTGGTGGCTTTGCGCGTTCAGGATATAAACCAGTAACAACTTTCCATTTCACAAGGTACAAGTGCTGGAAAATACAAATAATAAATTATCACAAAAAGAAGTATTTGACATAAATTGTGTTTTAACGAGATCTGTATTTCTTCTGTGGTAGGATTTTCGTTATTTATGGTTTACAAGTGAGACAAAATTCATCCAAGGGTAAGGACATTCCCAAAAAATTCAAGATACGCATTTAATTTGTCATAAAAATATCTAGCATATGGTATTTTAATCGAAATCGTTAGATGCACTTTTGCAAAAATAAATTTTCGAAGGTCACGTGTAAAGGGTTTGTGTTGGGCGGGGGGATTTTCTTGAAAATCTTCGTCACATCTTTGGAAGATGTTAAACTTAAACGCCAAGTTGGTGATTCTTCGTTTTTGAATTATGCTCTTCAGACACTCACTGACACTTACTTTTTTATAAAAGTGCTTCTCTTAAAAAATCACTATCTATAAACGTGTATTTTCAGTGAAATCTCGATATCGAGTTTTTGAGTGGAATGCAATCCCTTCTGCCTGCCATGCGCATGGTAACGAAAACAAAAACGAACCATTTTCTATAGGCATAATTGGTGGTTTGGAGTTGGAGTTGGTTTGGAGTTAGAAAATGTACATGTCGCATTCTTGGAAGACCTGAAGTTATTTAAGTTTGGGTTATGCCATGCAGTCACAAAGACGCGCGCGCGCGCGCACACACACACACACACACACACACACACACACACACACACACACACACATCTTTTTCTAAAGCCCACTAGGTTTTTTTAGGAGACCTCTAAACACGTCTTTCCTGTAAAATCTCAATGTTGAATTTTTCTCTTCCTCTACCTGGTACAGCTAGATGGTAGTATCGACTTTAGTAAGAAGTAAGTACTATAAGCTGTATAAAAATAGTGGTTAGAAAATTAATGGTGAATGAACACTTTAGCTTTTAAAGGTATTGTTGCTATTCGTCTTTTTTCACGAGGTAATTTTATTTATTCATTTTGTTTAGTTAACAAATTTTAAGTGTTAAGTATGTATTCGATATTGTGTATCCTTCGTGTACCGTGTATAATGAAGCTTTTTCTGCTAATGTTTATCCTTTGTTCCATTTATATACTACCATCTTTGCATCTAAGGTAGGGCTGGACACCTGGTGCTCAGAGAGCGCAGATTGTTCACGACCTCACGATTCACACTAAGATGCAGAAAAGCACTCTTTCGTAAAGAGTTTGTAGAAGCTATATAAAAGTAAAGAATATCTGGTAGAGAACGTCATTAGAATGTAATACACCAGATCTTGTTTGCTGTAAGAGAAATGACAGAACTATGCGAGATAAAACTATAGGTATCCCAAACAGCAGCGACATTGAGAGGGGCTTGCTTAGTTTGTATTAGGGATCTAGATTTTGATCAAGACTTGTGCCCCATATGTGAGAATAAAGAGGCAATGTTATAATGCCTAGAAAAAAATAATGGAGGAAATCTTTGATATAAGAAATGAGCCAGAAAATGTTTAGAGATCGTATTAGGAAGTCAGAGGAATTTTTATCAGATTAAACTAAAACGGCTAGTCAGTAATAAGGTGATGTGTAGAATAATGCGAAGAAAGCGCTAAGAGTTTTAGTTAAAGTGTAGTTCACATTTTATGCAGCGTTGCCACTGTTTTATTAATTCATTAGATGTGGTTAGAGGGAACAACCTAGCGATATCATTTACAAAAACTCTTTAGCTAAAAGCAAGGGATTGTTGGACTACTAGCGTTACTTATAGTGGTGATATTTCTCGGTACTATTAAATATATAACAGTGAATATACGTGTAAGTTATGGATGACGTAAAACTTAATGGCGGGCGGTAGGAGAAGCTGGTAAACACCAAATCCAATCGGAGGCTTGCTCTTAAGTTGTATAGTTAAATGCTGTGAAATTGCGGCGTAAAGTAGGCGATATAGATACTTGCACTCACAAAGTTGATTTGCACAACAGGAACGAGAACAGTAGTGGTCAGGTATCAACTGCCATTAACTTTTGCGTCTACCATATAATAATTAAATAGGAATCAGTGCATTTAGAAGTGAAGGGTCCAGGAAAAGAAAGCTAAGTCCATTTTTTCGTTTCTTTTAAGTTTGCACCAGTACATGAAAATCTGGAAGACCCAATATTTTCTACTAGAGTATAATAAGTGATTAAAACCCAAGCTCAGTCATACTTCAAACGGAGCTTTGAAGAAAATCTATAGATGGAAAGAAAGAACTCGACCCATATGAAACAGGGAAATAAAAGACCTCTACTGGCTCCAGTAGAGAGAAAATTTGACACTATGAAAGTAGCACTTCCGATAAGAGGGCATTCTTACTTGGAATGTGATAAAAACATGGGACTTGTATACCAAAAAGCTCACACAAGTCCCAAAAGACTGGATAGAGCTGTTCATATCATTTCGGTCAAAGCCTTCACCATTTAATGTTGTAGCGACATCTAAAATGTTCGTGAATGGACAACATTTCTGTAGCCCTTCTACAAGAGGAAACTGTCCCGTTGCTACCCGCTTAGAGAACTCGCCCAGGGCTTGTCAAGTTCAGGGCGACTTATAGGGGAGCATGGGAGACCGCTGATTTAAAATCGACTTATCCAGCTCAAGAGTCCAATGGACTAGTTTGATTTGCCCGAGTTTTCTTCCATAACTAAGATTGTAATTTGATCTTCAAACCTCCTGTACTTGTACTATGCCGTAGTTTAAAATAGCTCTATTTTATTCTACTTTATATTTATATTTCTCGTAAGAAATGCTAGAACCTGTAGGTTTTGAAAACATTTTGTGGGTCAGGAGAACAAGAATATTGACTTCCTATTGCTTGAAGTTTTCAGAATGGGGAAAAATTATACTGCTTTGAATTAATGAACTCGGTCCCTTTTTTCACAAAACGAGTTACTCTTGCCGAACTTCTTAACTTTAGGTCAACAGCTTGAATAATTGTGCAATGATATTGATATAGGTATATTTGCAGAATATTACTTGGGATTTTGTAATTTTGCAAAGTGTAGGTAAATGTTACAGGATTGTAAGATCATGAAAGGATTTAAACATTGCTCCTGTAAAACTTACAAAACTGGACTTGGCTTATTCTTTTCCTGGACCCTTCAAGTAGGTTTGCTCCGCCCCCCCTTTTTTTTTTAAAAAAAAGTACTGATGAAGTTCATACTTTCTGTAGTAGCAGACTACGGCGCGAACTGAAATTGTGTAATTCTTCCAGTCCACCCATGGCCCAAGTAAGTAAAATATAGTAGCCTAATACATCTATAAGAATTCTAAACAATCAACTTTTATCATGTCGTACAATATTAGACATGTTTAAGACCATTATTATGCAGCTCCGATTCGCACCGTAGCCCGTCTATAAAGTTAGCCACATTCTGTAGTAATTTGTAAGTCTTATGTATAGTACAATGAGTGTTGCCATGTTTAACTTACACCATGTTTTAATCTGATCAGTACAGTTTTGGAACATTGTATAATGTGTACAACAAATATTACAGCTATCTGTAGCTATAACAAATAACTATTGTATCTTTGACAATGATTTTATGTGCAATTGTGAATACTTTGGAAATGCACCAATAATTGCTTATTTAAGAATGTTCAAAATGCATAAAAGGTCCAACTGTAAGATTCTCTTTAGCTGTCACCTAAATAACGTAACAAACAAAATTAGCTCCTGCTACATGTATATGTTATTCTTCTTCCCTTCGTTTCCCTTGTTCTTGAATGAATTGTAATTTTATTTACATGTTAAATTGTATTAAAGCAATCGTAATACTGCACATACATTTAGTCCGCGTTCAAATTCTAGTTGGATTGGCCAACCTATGGCAAGAATCGTCTTCGGAAAAGGACGATGATTAGTGAAATGAGTAGCCTTGAGATAACGGGCAAAAAAAGCAGACCCGCGCTTCCTGGGCACTGTTGGTTCTTCCTGAGGTTGTAAACCCAGGGAGGTATTTGCTTGGCATTTTCTCTTGTAAAGAGGTGTCTGATGGAGGAACGTTACTAGTAAGAGGTCTGAAATGTTCTGCAACATTGCCACACGTTGTACATTTCCAGAACCTGGATCTAGACGCCAGCAATCAACGTTCTTCTGATGAATAATCATAGATGCCAATTGATCCAATGGCAGGAGTTGGCGTGGTTGCTATTGATGCTACAAGCAGTGTTCGAATGATCAGGGTGCCGAGACACTGAGGTAGATCTTGTTCACTTCAAAACGCCAGTTTGGTGGTAACATCAATAATGAATGGAGGGCTGGTGAGATAATCTGGAGGTAAGATTATACATCGGAATCGGCAAAACCTTTAGTGGTAAGATGCAATTCGAAAAGATTTTCATGCAATGGCTGAGGAAAATATTCGACCGAAGTTGCTTCCAGCTGAATTGCCACGCGCATTGCAACCAGGAAATGTTCGTTGTAACAGTAGAACTCGCCTCCATGTTGCCGAGGCCTTAAAATGATTTGCAGTTTTGAAATAAGTAGATATTTAGAATAACCATACCTCCATAACTCAAGACGTTAACTCCTGGTGCAAAAGTGTGTCCATTATCTTGGTTTTATGCAACACAAACCAATAAAACAGATAAAATTCTTCGTGGCTAAAAATTTTAATGTGTACATAGCAACGTTAAATTTGGAAAGACACATCAACAATGTATCGTGGCCACCTCTGCATGTAATGTATAATTTCTGCAAATGTCTAGGACTGCAAACCATACATATTCATTATCTGATATCAAATATAAGCCATGTAAATATCTCCAAAATTAACAAAATATGTGTTAAATTCGCACGACTTCCTCTATCCATTCTTCCACGAACTACCTTTAAAAAGATTCTTCGCCTTAATAGAGATGAGCATTTATAGAAATGGTTTTATTGCATATTGTAGTTCGCTATGACGGCTTTGAAGTTCACATTTACATGACTTTCTCTATTCTTGTACATACGAACAAACACTTATTCCTCTATCTACTTCCTGTTAATTTAAATAATCAGTTGCTAATTTTTTGTAGATCGAAAGGGAATATGAGAACATAATAGCTTTAAGGATATTAAATATTTTAGAGCTGCTCGATATGTGATGCTATGAAATGCCGTTCTTTGCATACCCAAGAGTTATACTTTTCAAAGGAAAACTCGTTCATCTATTTAAGTATTGGAAAATTCAAACGAAATATGTATTTCGGAAGTAATGTCCTCCCCTCCGTGGTCCAGATGTAACATGCTAGCCTCTGGTTCCCAAGGCCACGGGTTAAAACCCGGCGAAGGGCGATGGATTTTTTCGGGTGTAGAAGTCCTTAACATGCTAGCCTCTGGTTTCCAAGGCCACGGGTTAAAACCCGGCGAAGGGCGATGGATTTTTTCGGGTGTAGAAGTCCTTAACATGCTAGCCTCTGGTTTCCAAGGCCACGGGTTAAAACCCGGCGAAGGGCGATGGATTTTTTCGGGTGTAGAAGTCCTTAACATGCTAGCCTCTGGTTCCCAAGGCCACGGGTTAAAACCCGGCGAAGGGCGATGGATTTTTTCGGGTGTAGAAGTCCTTAACATGCTAGCCTCTGGTTCCCAAGGCCACGGGTTAAAACCCGGCGAAGGGCGATGGATTTTTTCGGGTGTAGAAGTCCTTAACATGCTAGCCTCTGGTTCCCAAGGCCACGGGTTAAAACCCGGCGAAGGGCGATGGATTTTTTCGGGTGTAGAAGTCCTTAACATGCTAGCTTCTGGTTCCCAAGGCCACGGGTTAAAACCCGGCGAAGGGCGATGGATTTTTTCGGGTGTAGAAGTCCTTAACATGCTAGCCTCTGGTTTCCAAGGCCACGGGTTAAAACCCGGCGAAGGGCGATGGATTTTTTCGGGTGTAGAAGTCCTTAACATGCTAGCCTCTGGTTCCCAAGGCCACGGGTTAAAACCCGGCGAAGGGCGATGGATTTTTTCGGGTGTAGAAGTCCTTAGCGTGGCTTCTCTTGGAAGGGAAGTAAAGCCTGTGATCCCGTGTAGTAGATTTACGGCACATAAGAGAATCTCAAGCATGATGGGGAGGCCTCTGTGCAAAATTAAGGTCTTTCACGTCCAATGTAGAACGGAACATTGAAGAACCACAGTGATTGAAGCGCGTCCAAAAATAAAACTCAATTTCAATTTCATTTCTGCAAATTGATTCACTCCACCAAAAGATACATACAGGATGGAAGTGAAATGATCCGTCAGACTTTTAACAGCGAATTGCTCATGTTGTGAATAACAGTAATACCAAAATGTTGAAAAGTTTATAGTTTTCTAGAAAACCATTTTTATCAAAAAAATGTATCACCTGGCTGAATTATTATTGATTGAAGGTTCTTGATTTAAGTCTATATTCATAGAAAATTGAATAAACAATTTTTTCCTTTAGCGTATTTCAATAGATTCAACGGTTTTTTGTAAATTAAATTTTAAAAACCCTCAATTTATTGCAACAAAAAGGCAACAAACTGTGGTTTTTTTTAATTTACACCAAAACCGTTGAATCTATTGAAATACGCTAAAGGAAAAAATTGTTTATTCAATTTTCTATGAATATAGACTTAAATCAAGAACCTTCAATCAATAATAATTCAGCCAGGTGATTATAATTTTTTTTTAAAATATTTTTTTTCTAGAACTATAAACTTTTCAACATTTTGGTATTAGACTTTCTGGTTTTTCCTAACATGAGAAATTCGCTGTTAAAGTCTGACGGATCATTTAACTTCCACCCTGCACTTGTAGGTTCTTTTAACAATTGTATTTTTAACAAAATCTACATTTTTACTTTCTCTACTGGTAAGTAGGGAAGTATTGTATTCCATCAAAAAATTCGATGTCGAGATTTCACCGGAAATATGTTTTGAGGACCCCTGAATAAAAAAAATATTTTTAGAAAAAGGTCCGTGTGTGTGCGTGTGTCTGTGGACAGCATAACTCAAAAACGAAAAGTCGGTTAACACTGAGCACATACACCCACACTCTCACGCCCACTCCAAGTCTACATCTCCCTCAGCCCCTCTCGCCTGCGCCCTTTCTCAACTTCGCCCTCGTGGCCTCTCGGCCTTGGTTCAGCGCTCCAACAGTCCTTTCCATTAGGGCGCTCTAGAGGTCAACGAGGTCACCCACGATGCCATTCCAGAAGTCTCTGCCGACGTCACGTCACTCTGAGACTCCCGTTGTAAACACCGGTTATATTTGCATTGTCACCTCCCGGAGTCACTCCCAGTGTACACCGGATATCAAAAGTGGGTGTCACTCCCGAAGTCACTCCCGAAGTCACTCCCGATGTCACTCTCCTGCCTCTCCCCGACTCCCTCTCGGACCCTCTCACGCGCCCTCGGACCCTCTCACGCGCCCTCGGACCCTCTCACGCGGCCTCGGACCCTCTCACTCGTCCACCCAGCCACTCATCCACCCTCTCGCCCACCCACTCACTCGTCCACCCACTCACTCGTCCACCCACCCACTCGTCCACCCACCCCCTCGTCCACCCACCGACTCACTAACCCACTCACCCACCCACTCATCCACTTACTCACCCACCCACTCACCCACCCACTCATCCACTTACTCACCCACCCACTCATCCACTTACTCACCCACCCACTCACCCACCCACCGATTCACTCACCCATCCACTAACCCACTCATCCACTCACCGACCCATCGACTCACTAACCCACTCACCCACCCACTCATCCACTTACTCACCCACCCACTCACCCACCCACCGATTCACTCACCCATCCACTAACCCACTCATCCACTCACCGACCCATCGACCCACTCACCGACCCATCGACCCACTCACCGACCCATCGACCCACTCACCGACACATCGACCCACTCACCAACCGATCGACGCACTCACCGACCCACCCACCCACTCACTCACTCACCCACCCTCCCTCCCACTCACTCACCCACCCACCCACTCGTCCACTCACCAACCGATCGACGCACTCACCGACCCACCCACTCACTCACCCACCCACCCTCCCTCCCACTCACTCACCCACCCATCCACTCGTCCACTCACCGACCCATCGACCCACTCACCAACCGATCGACCCACTCACCAACCGATCGACCCACTCACCGACCCACCCACTCACCCACCCACTCACCCACCCACCCACTCACCCACCCACTCACTCACCCATCCACTCGTCCATCCACCCACTCACTCACCCACCCACTCGTCCATCCACCCACTCACCGACCCATCGACCCACTCACCGACCCATCGACCCACTCACCGACCCATCGACCCACTCACCGACCCATCGACCCACTCGCCGACCCATCGACCCACTCACCGACCCATCGACCCACTCACCGACACATCGACCCACTCACCAACCGATCGACGCACTCACCGACCCACCCACCCACTCACTCACTCACCCACCCTCCCTCCCACTCACTCACCCACCCACCCACTCGTCCACTCACCAACCGATCGACGCACTCACCGACCCACCCACTCACTCACCCACCCACCCTCCCTCCCACTCACTCACCCACCCATCCACTCGTCCACTCACCGACCCATCGACCCACTCACCAACCGATCGACCCACTCACCAACCGATCGACCCACTCACCGACCCACCCACTCACCCACCCACTCACCCACCCACCCACTCACCCACCCACTCACTCACCCATCCACTCGTCCATCCACCCACTCACTCACCCACCCACTCGTCCATCCACCCACTCACCGACCCATCGACCCACTCACCGACCCATCGACCCACTCACCGACCCATCGACCCACTCACCGACCCATCGACCCACTCGCCCACCCACTCGCCTACCCACTCACCCACCCACTCACCTACCCACTCGCCTACCCACTCGCCTACCCACTCGCCTACCCACTCGCCTACCCACTCGCCTACCCACTCACCTACCCATTCGTCCACCCACTCACCTACCCACTCACTCACCTCTTCTAGAGAATGAGCTTTTATTTATGGACGCAGTTACTGCTTTGGTTCTCAGCGTCGCGTTCTATATTGGGTGTGAAAGACATTAATTTTACTCGAGGCCTCTTTATGAGGCTTGAGGATCTTTTACGTGCCATAAATCTACGACACGGGACCACCTGCTTTACTTCCCTTCGAAGAATGCAGGAGAAATGGATGATTGAAAACGTGATGATGGAGCAATTGGTGCAATGAGTAGCGGGAGAACCCGGAGAAAACTCACCGCAACGCCGCTTCCACCACGTATACCACATGCGGTCCCCTGGGATCGAACCCGGGCCGCCCAGGTGGTAGGTGAACGTTCAAACCGCTCGGTCACGGCGCCGCCAGTACGGATTTTACACCCGAAAGATCCATCGCTCTCTACTGGGTTTGAACCTGCGACCTTGAGTACGAGAGATTACCACAGAACACGCTCCTTATTAGAGGAATGTTTACAATTTGGAATGTAGTGGCTATAGTCATAGTATATTTTCACGTATTACAGTAAGTTAAACTTGAAATCAGCATCATCCATTGCGTCATCTTCATCTCCATCACTACCTGCCAGAGAACAGCATTTTTGTAGAATGAGACAATGTCCAGCTCGTGCAAGTTGTCTTTCATTGGTAGCCTTTCCGCATTCATTTTCTTGGCATTGGAAAATCGATGATCTTGTTGCAGTATTCCTTGATTTACAGACATTTGCTGATATATTGAAGTGAATATTATAATTCTGTCCTCTCGCTTCTCAACTTGCCTCTGGATTTTACTAACACGAAACGCTTTGCTTCTGCATATTTAAAGGATCAAAGATTTGGTAGCTACGTGACAGTGTCATTGCTTTAGTTGTTGGTACTCTTGAAATGCATTCACGAATATTTCATGCATACCGTTCGTCAATGTTATAACGCGTAGTTCACTTTTGAAATAAGACTTCAGCATTATAAATGAATGTTTGTAAACCGTTGCTGCAGTACAGATATGTTGTGTAACCATATTGAAATTTCGACACAGTTTTTCGTGATGGGGGTGAGTGAGTGGTGTTTAAGGACCCGTCGACAGCTAGGTCATTTGGGCCATTTCGTGAATGGTAGACAAGCTTTGCCTCGTCTTTAACTACGTTATAAATGTAGTTAAAAATAGTCAATGCCATACCTCGCGCGTCTTAAAAAAATTAACAATTTTGTTACTGCACTACTAGGTACCATACTGAAATACAGAAGTAAATATTGGAAAAGAACATAGTTAAATCATGTATACATACATCACACTCGCGTGAACGATACATGATCCGAAAGTGGAAGAAAGTTACTTCAGTTACGAATGTATATGTTGGTACAACATTTTAAACTCTGTTTACATTAAAAGTACCTCGTGTGTTAAATACCTGTCAGTAAAGCCTGGTTGACAACAAATGACAACGGAAACGATAACCAGAACGAGACTTGAAATACATGTATTCAAATGGGAGTGTTCACATCTAATGGCAAACCTTCCCGGGCCCCGGAAACGACAAGCAAGACTTGGCCAAGATTCAAATTTGTTGTTTCGTTAACGGGCACGGCATGTTAGATCCATTAACTGCATATTAAAGACTTCTTCCTTGAAGGCAGAATTCAAGGCAGCCGTATCGTAAACGGCCGCTAGAGCTCTCGCTAGTCGCAATTCTGGGAAAGTCAAACGCGAAAACATCTTAGCAATACGTCTCACTTTTACAAATTAGTTAGCGTCGATTGTGTAAGCGTATAGTTGGCTGATACTTGTTAAGTTTATTGCTTTTCTGCTTTTATATTATACATTGTTTTATTATATAAACGTCTGGATAGTTATTGTGTTGATTATTCATATCGTTTTCGTTTATTAGCTGTTACATATCATTTATTTATATGCCTCAATGCAGCAAGCAAAATTCGACGGAGTGCTGGTTGCGAGTATGCAGGAAAATGAGCACTTGTATAACAAAAGTCTGATGTGTTACACTCACATGACTTTCTCTACTCTTGTACTAACCATTCTTACAAACTCTTATTCCTATATCTTCATGTTAGTTGAGATAAGCATTTGCACAAGTTATCTTATGCTTGTTTCCTTGTAGGTACAAGGGGAATCTTTTAGATTCGAGATTCCATTCTGTTTGCACGGCTAACATAAAAAAAGGTGAACAACGGTGTTGCGTTTGACGAAACTTTTATTCCGAAGCTGATACTATTAACAAGGAATGTCTCAGAAATGCTTCACTCTACAAGAAAGTTTATTTGGACATAAGAGATCTACATTTTTGTATAATAAGATTCGGTATATGTTACGGTTTACGAGTTCTTCAAAAGTCGTCGAGTAAACAGGGCTACATAGGCTAAACCCAGAAAATTGAAAATATACATTTAATTTGGCATAAAAATATCTCAAATTTACGGCATTTTAATCAAAATCTTAAACCCATTTTCGAAAAATCGAAGTTTTTGAAAAAATTTCGATGTAAAGGGTAGTTTAGGGTGGAGCAATTTTCTTCTAAATATTTGTGTCGCATCCTTGAAAGACATTAAACTTAAATACCAACTTTGGTTTTTAACCGAATTTTCGTTTTTGAGTTATGCTGTCCAGACTGGCACGCGCACTCACACACCTTTTTCTAAAAATGCCTTTATTTTTTACTCAGGGGGCATCGAAACATGTTTCCGATGAAATCTGGACATCGAATTTTTGGGTGGAATACATTTCCTGTATTTCGTATAGTACGTAGTAGAGAAAGTAGAGTATCAAATTATAAGGATAAAGGTATGAAGGAGAAGACGTGGCAATATGCAATAGCTTTGCATTTGGTCGAAATTTGGTGTTGGTTAATCTGCTTTTACGTTGGCCTGAGTTGGAAAGCAGGTTACAATTTTTTCATTAATTAAAAGAAATGAATGACGTCCCAGTGCGCAATATCCGATCCACTATCTATTCCCATTGCCGTTAGCAGGCTGTTGTGAACCTAAATGTTCATGTTATTCCCGTTATCGTTGCTGGGCGGTTGTGAACCAGCCTTAACTGCGGCCGGAAAGAGTCATTCGAAATCCCTGCACCGTCTTCATAATGTTATGTTGCCTATCTTTCCAAGTAATGCTGGAAACGACGATAAACGTGAACAGTCGATCTAATGATAACGAACCTCACCTCTACAATTTGTTCGTTTCTAGGAACCAGGGACTTAACTAAGCCAGTGTGCTTTTCCAAGTGAATATAGTATAATTAAATGTAATTGGCCGGAAGATTTCTTGTGGGCGTTGGTCTCTATTGGAAGCAGGGACGTTTCCAAGGTCTCGTGTCTTATACCTACACACAGTGTACTCTTGGGCCCTATTCGCATTGGAGACGTAACGCAGCTGAGGTAAGACTGTTGGAAGTCTTCGGAACTTAGTAACAATCAATGTCTAATATCAATGTTGTTTTAGTATTGCATTTATAAATAGGGTATAAAAGAAGCATACCAATGCATAGCTGTTATAATTGTATCATTATTAGAACTAAACACACAATTTGAACTTTTTCTGAAAATGTAGGGACTCGTATGACAGAAATTTAATGAAAATCGGTTCTAAAATAATTGAGACGTTTATGAATTAATTTCCACCTGGGCGCCATTTTAAATGGCATACATATTCAAACGCCGCGTAGATTAGCTATGAATTCAAATCTTTTATCTCTATTAATATTTTCAGCACGTTTCTTCCTTGGGAGGCATTTTTTGTATTTAACTAATAACGTTTGCTTCAGGTGTTCATAGGGATATAACAAACATTGACTTAGGTTTTTTTGTCAAGTGTATCTAATCTTATTTTCAATTTGCAAATACAAAATTCAGTTTTAGGCAAAAAACATCTAAGTTTTAAAAATAAATTGACCTTAAATTGATGACCCAGACAATTCCTGGGCTATTTTAAAAATAATGTATTTTGAACCTAGGGTTAAAATATTAGAAAAAAATTATATATATTGTCGCGACGGACTTCGGTGACGTAACAAAAATAAATTTGATAGCTTCTAAACAATTAGAAAAAATGTACGAAATTTGCGCTGTAACATGTTTGTACAGATGAGGTTTGGAGTTTGCAATCTTATGACTATATTTAGGCTTAGTAGGTGAGCTACCAAAAGAATGAAGTTGTGTAGCAGAGCTGGTTCCCCACACTGTGCCGTCATGGGCACTACTTGATTCCTCTTTAATGTAGCTGCACTAATAGGCCTAGTTATGGCTATAGGTATGAATGCTTCATTTGCGCTTGCGTTTCGTTGAGAAAACGTTCTATTTGGAGTCCATTATGTACACTTTAAAACGATCGCGCTGGAAGCCTGTTATTTTGAAACCGTTCAGATGGAACGAGTGACCATGGCGCTTACGCGTGGTTGTGAAAGCTTAGATCTGTGTAACGAAAGAGCGAAATACGCCAGCCACAGTAAAGAAGTACACCACATACTTCTAGAGGATCGCAAAATGAACGTATACAACATTGCTGAAGCTCTGGGCCTTTTAGAAGAACGTGTTTCTCATTTTGAGAGGAGAGTTGGGCATTAAAACTATGTTTGGAATTTGCTGCCACATCCACCTTATTCCCCTACTTTAGCTCCATCATATTTATTTTTGTTCCCTAGTGAAACATTGCCCGTGTTTTAAGGAACTAAAATCATCGGTTAAGGCGTGAAGGAATCTTGACTTCCATGACTGGATAAATATCTTGGAATTTTGCTGGACAGGTGCATTGATGTCAAATTAGACAGTAATGAAAAACACAATTTAAAAATGTGACATCTGTGGAGAAATTTTCAAATGGCCCCGTATTTTGAACTTGTGTTATTGCTAACTAGTCTTAGTTTATAATTATACCAGGTCTTCAGATTTATTCCGCCTTTTCGCCAGACGCTGGTCTGCTCATGACGTCAGCACTTTGAAGCGAGTTTATCACCAGTACCTGTGGTAACGAAAGACGAATGGATGTCAACAGTTTCCAAGTCAAAAAGGGACTTGTATTGTACTATTCCAATATTAACGTCCACACACGTCACACAAACGCATGTACAGTTACAAAAGAAGAACATTTGATCATAATTTGTAAACTGTTACAGAAAATGGGATGAAATTTGGGCTGTAACATGTTTACGTTACACCTGTGGTATAATTTAAAAAGCTAGCAATATTATTTCAGCATTTCAAATCTCCAGCCATACTTGTGCTTAATGGTGAGGATAATACTGTGTTGAAGAATGGGAAGTATGCCGTACTTTGATTAAACTGATTTTCGATTTTCGTATACAAGGTTAAAATCAAAGGATCAAGTTGTTTATAGCAGTAGGTTATTTTGAGTCGAATCGCCTAGTGTTTGAACAAGGCCTGACCATGTTCCGTTGCAGATATTGGTCATTAGCTGCCCTGTTGAAGTGCATCTTGAGCTTTTCTGGAGACGAGGAAATGCCGGTATTGATCTCGTAGGAATCAACACGTGATGTCATGTAGACTAGAACTGAAGTAATGACCTCATTTTCTGTCCTTTTTATACTTCTTCTTTACGCGAATAAAGAACCTACATACTTCAATAGCACATCCAAATGTCGCAATTTACACTGAGGAAACTGGCACAAATAAAATCGTAGTATGACTTTATCCACAATCATTTATTTTTATTAGCTTCTACTACAGATTATTTTCGTGTTAATCTAGATGAACCTTTGCAGAAATATTTCCTTTTGTGTACCAAGAGGTTAGAGGAAAGCGAATCGATAGTCAGTTGTTTGTAGGCTAGTCGCTGTATGCTGGCCTTCAAATTCCATACTCCTTCCACGACATTGCGACAAATAAGAAAATACCGACAGCACTTTGAAAATATTGAACATTTCAAACCCAATAATAAAGCATATCTCGGTAATGGCTGATGTCAGTAAAAGATTTGTAATAAATTTTGTAACTCAAGTTATAATGGTTTGTAAAACTACCAATTATACAAAATTCTTTTCGAATGCTATTTCCATAAAATTTAGAATATTATACAAGTAATATCATAAGCGTCTAGTCAGACGCTTATTTACCTGGAATATTTCATAAATAAGATATAAATACTATATCACAAAGATTAACCAGAAAATGTTAAATTATGTAAAAAGTAACCTAAAATATATCAATAACGATTAGTATAGTTACTGAACACTAACACCTGAGGAAAAATAAGCCAAAAAATTACATATTTCAATCTTCTCTTTTATAAGAGAACACCAGTTTATAATCTCAAATAAATCTCGCTTTATTTTTAACATTAACAAATAACCCTTCTTCTGGAAAAATACATGGGTTATTAAAAAGAAAAATTAAGTTGCCAAACGGAAATGGAGTGCTATTTCGATTATTAATCGATTGTAGTAATTGTTTCTCAGCGATTTATGGGATACAGTTGGCGACATTGACTAAACAAAAAAATGGCCTAGGGATAAATGGTAGAAAAAACGACTTAACGCCTCTATTTATGAAATAGTCATATAAATATTATCTGAAATGTACAATGTGGTGTTTTAATTAAAATTGGAGGCATTTTAATTTAATAGTTTGGAGAGTGGGAGATTTTCTTGAAAAGTCTTCGCGTCGTTTCTTTGGAAGTTAAACATAAAAACACAGCTTGATGTTCATCAGCGGCCTCTTGGTCTGATATTAAGCACACTTGCACGCACGCACTTACACACACACACCTTTGGCTTTTTGGATTCAGAGGACCTCAAAACATGTATTTTAGTGAAATCTCGGCAGCAAATTTTTAGGTGGAATGCAATACCTTATCTACTGAGTGTGTGGTAGGGAAAGTGAAATAAGAATTATCAGTTCGACTTATAAACTACTTAGATACTAAGAATATGGATCTTTTTTCCTCAAACTCAAGGTTAGTTCGGGTAAGGCAAATCAATGGGTTGCTTACGACATAAAGGAAAAAATACTTGTGCGATGATTGAAGTTGCGAAACTAGCTGTACCACGTATTTGTAGAACTATTGTAGAAATTATGAGCACATAAGTTAGTTTACTTCCTATTCCCACAGAATACCTATACAGCTGGCGGCTGATGTTGCAAAGATCTCCATGGAAATGTCCTCGGTTTTGGGCCACAGAGGCAGCAGGGTTGAGTTGATGGCCTTGCTCGTGGGATGAAATACTTCAGAAGTACAGGTCATTGCATAGCGAAGTTCGTTGCCAGTCCATAAGTCATAGACTTAATAAATGCATTTGATTGTAGCGCAGTGATTATTGCAAAATCTCTCATTTTAGAACGGTTAATGTAGTATTTTCTACTCATTAAAGTACGTGTTGAAGGTTTCTCTAAATCCATATTACATCTGTTAGATATAGAAGTCGCTAGGACGCTTCAGTTCGTAATTAAACTACTGCAAAAACTGAATGAATCAGACTCAGAATGTTATCGAATTTAAAAATGTCCCGGTGAAACTCTATCTTTACACATACCTATATGCGCCATAAAGGACGTTTTGTTGGATTTTAACAATGAATGTGAATCTGACCTCATTCTTCCATTATGCACTTGTCACGTCACGAAGCTTCACTGGTTCCAGACTTATTTTAAGTGAAAATAGCTGTTTTTCTTCCGATACATTGCAAATACACATTGTAATTTGGTGCAATGATTTGTAAACAGGTGTACTCTATTGATATACATTATTTGGGCTAGTAATTTCTTTGTATTCGTTTATTTTCAGCATGCAAGTGTTTATGGTGATGTAATTAATTGCGAAAAAATACATTTTGTGATTACAATATATACATATTGTACTTGCTCTCACATTGAAAATGGTTACTTCGGAATGTTAAAACCTGTATATGATAACATTCTTCAAACATATTAGGCAATTATTTTGCGTACTAGACTTGCAGTTGAAAATGACAATGCTTTTGTGCCCTGCTATAAATATGTTTACATGTTGAGACAAGGCTAACTGCAGATGTCTTCTCCTACCCGCCCCCTCGAACTACACAAGTCGTTCGAGCACTCGTTAACTTGAAGCACGTTGATACCCTGAGCCGAGTTCTGATCCTGATCGTGGAAAGGCTGCATCTCATGTTTACAGTTGTTCAATAAGGGAACACCATTTCTTAGTAAACAAATAGTCCCGGTCGCCTTTTGGTGGCATGGGCAGGCAGTAGAGACGTACCTACTGCATTCTATCCAAATATTCTGTACGAGATCTCACGTAAGTATATGTTTTGAGGCCCCTAAATAAAAACAAGCATTTTTAGAAAAGGTTCCCCGCCTGCCAAAAAAAAAAAGTTGGTCTGGGTGGCTCAGTTGGTTAGACGCTGGCCTACGAATCCCAAGGTCGCGGGTTCAAACCCGGCCCAGGCCGATGGTTTTTAAGTGTGCTTAAAAACGACAGCTCCAGGTCAGTAGATTTACTGGCATGTAAAAGAACTCCTGCGGGACAAAATTCCGGCACACCGGCGACGCTGATGTGTTCCTGGCAATTGACAGCGTCGTTAAACAAGAAAATTAAAAACAAAGGCCTGCCAAAAAAATGGATAAATACTAAGCTTCATATTTAACTCGACTTATCTTCCAAACAATCGGCAACAGCATTTCCAAACAATTCTCCCAACCTAAACTAACCTTCACATGGAAAATGTTTAGAATGTAATTTTTTCAAAAGTGTCTCCAACAATTTTGATTAAAATTATTTAGGATATTTACGTGACAAAATGTAATATCTTTCATTTTCTGGAAATCCTCCTTTTGAATGAAAGTTGTATTACTTGTAAACCGTCAAAGATAGACAAAAGCTCTGTTAAAATAATTTATGCCAAGTACTTTTTGTGGCATTAACCATTTCCAATAAATTCTTTATAACTGCTTTGAATTGGCAAATTCTTGTACTTTTTTCATTTGATAAGTCACTGTTTGGTTTTCTTTCGTGGTCGTGGAAAGGAAATGAATTTTCAAAGCCCGCTTTGAAGATACGTATTTGAACATGCTTGTCTATCGTATCCTCCCTTGTTCCTATAAGAAATGTGGAATAAAACAATCTTTACAAATGTCCATCTCAACACGAACTAGCTACAGAAGTAGTCTTTTTGTAAGAATTGTTTGTGGAAAGGTAGAGAAAGTCGCGTGGATGTAACCCCTTTTTTTCTTCTTTTCTTTAACGTTCCATGGTTGGGTAGGTTAACCCGACGGCAAATGTATGAAATGGGCGAAATTACACCCAAATTATTATTTCGTACATAGGTGTTAATTTATTATATACGATTTACTAATTGGTCATTTTTTGTTTTGTATCATTTATAACTACGCCATTTTTTGTTTAGTCAGTGTCGCCAATATTATTCCCATAAATTGCAGGAAAACCATTTTATTACACATTACAGTCAACCAACAAGCAAAACTTTAAATGGAGCGTCGATCTGGGTTGACCAGTTGGTTAGACGCTGGCCTACTGATCCCAAGGTCTCGGGTTCAAATCTGGCCCAGACTGATGGTTTTTAAGTGTACTCCTGGCACACCGGCGACGCTGTGATTTTAGCAAATGACAACATCGTTAATCAAAATATTTTATTCTAAATGGAGCGAATTCAAGTCGGTTTGATGATGCATCAAATGATGAAGTTGAAATCATAATTCAAAATTCTAGACAAAGTAATGCGATAAAAAATAGAACGAGTGTGTGGAATCAATTGACTGATTTCTGTAATGGACGGGGATGGAAACTCTTGCCAAATATTTCAATTGAAGATGTTTCTATTCTACAATATTGCGGATGAACATGAGAAAAACTAATGAAGAAGAACACAAAGAATACCAAAATGATGCAAGAAAAGTAGGATACAAAATATCAACGGTAATTCAGTTCATTTGCCGATGTAGAATTTAGAATTTGCTAGAGGCTAGAAATGCAAACAGAAAACAATCACAACGGCTTCCGGAGAAAAGAAAGGTCAAGACCGCATTTGAATTTGATAACTTGAATTTTACAATTGTTCTTTTAATAATTAAGACATTTGTGAATGTTAAAAATAGTGATTTGAGGTTATCAACTGGTTTTGTTATAACAAGAGAAAATCGAAATAATGTAATTCTGGCTTTCGTTTTCCTCAGTTGACTGTACCGAGTAAGACGAAGTGCCATTTTGTGGTCAAATGTTTGCGATATAGCATTTAAGTTAACATTTTATTTATGAACTAGTCCGGATAAATATCATCAAATTCTGGGGCGGAGTGTCGAGAATCTAACGGTTATGTAAGATGTCTTATGATATTAGTTGTGATACTTTAATTAGCCGACTGTTTTCTGAGGGTAAGAAAATAAATCTGAATTAACTTTAACTTACTGAAAATGTTTTAATTGATCTAGTACTTGCATATATGTACACAGGCAATAGTGGTAGTAGTCATCAGAGTTAAATGCATTTAGGCTTGTTACTGTCTCGTATATCAAAACTGTTCTGTCCATCTTCTCGCCTACCTATATTTTTTCCTGTAGGTTTATAGGTTATAATTAATCTGAGTATGGTAATTATCCATCATTTCTACATGGCATTCCAATTATTTTGATGTTGGTGAATTTTTTCTGTTAATGAGTTAAAAGATCAATTTAAGTATTTCTTCACTTCTGCCTCTTAATGTATAATCACCCACGTCTTAAAAATTGCATCTCTGCGGTCTCAATTTTTCTTTCTTGTTTCGTCATTGTCCAACATTCGGATCCATATGGAAGTATTGAGATCACCATCACTTTATAACATTTTAATTCTGTTTCTCGTCGTGTATTTTCAGGTTCCTTTTTATGATGCCACACATCAGATAAAATTTAATTTTTTTTATATCCTCATTTTTGAGATATGACACATTGGAGCCTAAGTACTTAAAACAGTTTATCTGTTCCATTTTTTCCTTGTAATGTATGTCTACTGTTTTCGTTCGTATTTCCGATCCTCTAAAAATCACGACTTTAATTTTATTGGTTCAAATTTTTAGTTTGTAGTTCTGATATTGTTTGATATAGAACCTTCTGAAGATTTATCGCTGATCCACTTAAAAGAACAGTCATCTGTAAATGTATTAATCTAGGCTAATATTTATTTTATAATGTGTATTAGTAGTCCATCCAAAATTTTTATACGGAACTTTCACTGGAAATGTTTTAATGCTCACCGAAAAAAGAAAAAAAAAAAATAGATTTTGAACTTTGCATTTAAGTCGTCTTCCAAGGAAGCGACACGATTTTCAAGAAAATAACGCCCAACCCAAACTATGTATCTGTCACATACACAAATGTTCATTATTTTTAATTTCTCTCAAAATTGACTGTTTTCGATTTTGAATACAATGCCATATGTTTAAGATAGTTATGTGACGATTACAATTGATAACTTGAATTTTTCACGAATAGCCTGTGAATCTGCATTCTGAGCGAGTTTTGTATAATCGGTACACCATAAGAGGCAGACGAATCGTCATAAAGTGCACAAATTTTTAAATATTTTTATGGTGCTAAGCGGGATTCTGTATTATGCGTTAGAATTTTCACTTTCTTTACTACATATGTATAGTAAACAGGGGAAGTATTGTATTCCACACAAATTCCATATAAAATGTCGCTGTAAATACATGTTTTGAGGCCCCTGAATCTAAAAATGTAATTTTTGGGAAAAGGTTCTTGTTTCCGGCTGAACAGCGTAAAACAAAAACGAAAAGTTGCTTAAATACCATGCATGATATTTAAGTTTAACGTCTTTCAAGGATGTGACATAGTTTTTCAAGAAAATTCCCCATCCCCAGAGTACAAGGAATATTTTCCAAAAATGTTGACGTTTGCAGAAATGGCCCACCATTTTGATTAAATGCCATAGGTTTGAGATATTTTGATGACAAATGAAATGTATATTTTGAATTTTCTGGCTGTAGCCTATGTACTCCTGTTTACTCTGGATGGCTTTTGCATAACTGGTAAACCGTAAGAAATACACCAAGTCTTACTATACAAAAAATGGAGATATCGTTAAAACACGAAATTTATGTTAAATGATCTTTTTTGTGAAGTGAACCATTTCTGAGATATTTGTCAGAATTTAGCAATACTTTTAAAATTTTTGAAATGGGTGGTCGTTATTCAATTTTTTGTCTTCATGCAAAGAGAACGGAATTTCAAAGTGGTCATATAGCGACCACTCTTAGAACATGTGACTATCACTTAAAGCCTACTGTATTCCCTTGCACCTACAAGAAAATTGGCAATAAGATAATTTATACAAATGTTTATCTCTATTAGAATGAAGTCGATCGGCGCTTGCCCTTGATGTATCTTTCTGGCGTCCTGCGTAAGCAAAATTTTACTCCGATGTCTAATATTTCAGATTTCAAGACAGTACACACCCATGAACTGTTTTTGTACACCTAAAGCTGTATTCGTTACTTCTCCAATCAGTGCTTTCCCTTTTTCCTGTCAAAAGAAGGGCACTTGCCCTAACGGTGGTTGCCTCCTTGGGCATGAGTTAAATGTGCCCGAATACCAAGTTGGAAGGCACTGAAGTAGATAGAGGGAGAAGTGTTTGTAAGAATAGTTAGTGTAAGAGTAGAGAAAGTCATGTGAGTGCAGTACATACGATTTTTACTTATAGAAAGAAGTAATTGAACAACTCCACTCCACGTGGAAACTCAACTTCTGGAATGATTGTATGTTTATTTTGATAGGCTATAAACGTAGGGTCTAATGAACCTCAGCTTGGTTTAACTGTTAGATGGTAGAGAATAAGAGGCCACGTGGTATTGTGGATTCCCTCTGACACTGCGGATTATCCGCAATAACTCGGGAGCCACCCTTACTAGGGCGCTGGTGGGAAGGGATCGATTGTCTGGCTGGGATGACCTGTTGCATCACAGCATGATGGTACCAACTTCTCTCCGCAAACTGATTGCCATCAAGACACACAGGTGGAGGAGGAAGTTGTACAGTCGGCGACCTTCCTTTACTTTTATTTCTTCTACAAACTGTTCTTACAAAGGCTTATTGCTTTCTTTAGTACTAAAGTTAAGTAGAAGTAATACGCCCCTCCCCCCCCCCCCCCCCCAATCAAAAAAAAAATCCTTACCCAGATTTCACTAGAAATGTCTTGAGACTTCCTGAATTATTTGTATTTATTTTTTCGTAAAGCACAGATATAACTTGGAGTTTAAGTTCAGCGTCTTTCAAGCATCTGACAAACCTCAGCTGACATGTAACTTACTTTTTCTACTAGGTATACTAAAGTAGAGGAAGTATTGTATTCCACCCAAAAATTCGATGTCGAGATTTCACCAGAAATATGCTTTGAGGCTCCATAAAATTAATCTTTTTAGAAAATGGTGTGTGTGTGTGTGTGTGTGTGTGTGTGTGTGTGTGTGTGTGTGTGTGTGTGTGTGTGTGTGTGTGTGTGTGTGTGTGTGTGTGTGTGTGTGTGTGTGTGTGTGTGTGTGTGTGTGTGTGTGTGTGTGTGTGTGTGTGTGTGTGTGTGTGTGTGTGTGTGTGTGTGTGTGTGTGTGTGTGTGTGTGTGTGTGTGTGTGTGTGTGTGTGTGTGTGTGTGTGTGTGTGTGTGTGTGTGTGTGTGTGTGTGTGTGTGTGTGTGTGTGTGTGTGTGTGTGTGTGTGTGTGTGTGTGTGTGTGTGTGTGTGTGTGTGTGTGTGTGTGTGTGTGTGTGTGTGTGTGTGTGTGTGTGTGTGTGTGTGTGTGTGTGTGTGTGTGTGTGTGTGTGTGTGTGTGTGTGTGTGTGTGTGTGTGTGTGTGTGTGTGTGTGTGTGTGTGTGTGTGTGTGTGTGTGTGTGTGTGTGTGTGTGTGTGTGTGTGTGTGTGTGTGTGTGTGTGTGTGTGTGTGTGTGTGTGTGTGTGTGTGTGTGTGTGTGTGTGTGTGTGTGTGTGTGTGTGTGTGTGTGTGTGTGTGTGTGTGTGTGTGTGTGTGTGTGTGTGTGTGTGTGTGTGTGTGTGTGTGTGTGTGTGTGTGTGTGTGTGTGTGTGTGTGTGTGTGTGTGTGTGTGTGTGTGTGTGTGTGTGTGTGTGTGTGTGTGTGTGTGTGTGTGTGTGTGTGTGTGTGTGTGTGTGTGTGTGTGTGTGTGTGTGTGTGTGTGTGTGTGTGTGTGTGTGTGTGTGTGTGTGTGTGTGTGTGTGTGTGTGTGTGAAAAACCAAAGTTGGTTAATATCTTTCAAGGATACGACACGAAGATTTTGAAGAAAATTCCTCTGCCCTAAACTATCCTTTTCTTTTCTAGAAAATGACCCTAACGATTTTGTTTAAAATGCCGTATGTTTAAGCTATTTTTTATGGCAAATAAAATGTATATTTTAGATTTTCTGGCTATAGTGCATGTAATGCGGTTTACTTTTGACTTTTGTATTACTGGTAAACCGTTGAAGATAACTATACAAACGATTTAAATATTGCTAAAACGAACAATTTATGCCCATATTAATTTTTTGTGGAGTGAACCATTTCTGAGATATCTTATTTGGGTGAGTTTTGGAATACTTAAATTTTTCTCAAGTGGAAGGTCGTTATTCACTTTATCTCTTAGCCGTGCAAAGAGAACGGAATTTCAAAACCTTCATATAGTTTTGAAACATTGACTATCGCGCAAAGCCTACTGTATTGCGATATTTCCCCTGCATCTACAAGAAAATTAGCAATAAAATACTTTCTGCAAATGTTTGTCAACTAGCATGAAGACAGAGGAATAAGATTCTGTAAGAGTAGTTAGTATATAAGTAAAAGTCGCATGAGTACAACACATCAGACGCTTTTTTTTATCAAATTATATATAAATATAAATGTTTTCGAATTTCCTTATTTCTTTGTCTAGAAGGGTATATTCAGCTACTGATATTCATCTCTGCTGCTTCAATTCGTTTCCTGTCTGTCCTATTCATATTGTAGTTTTCACTTCCATGTGTTGCCCTTGGCACTGTTATTACTAAATATTCTATGCCTAAATCTTGTATTCTTAAAATATCAGACACCGTTCAAACTATCGCACTACGGGAAGCAATGATTATAAGCCCGGTTAAATTCCCTAAAAGTTTTGAGCATGTGAACCTACTTTGAATGTTTGTAGAAGGTTGACATATGCTATAAAGATTGCAATGTCTCTAATGCGTCACTGCATGTTTATAAAAGAATGCCATCAAGACGACAAAAGTCCATTCTGCATTTCTTCCAAGATACTGATGTACGTAAAATGCCTTGAACCATTCACGCCAGACTCCACATTGTAGTATGCGACGTCTGCCTATTGATATTCAGCTTTCATCCCATGCAAAGCTGCAAACACCCACTCTTCTTCTTCTTAAGCAAATGTACAGTCATCTACTAGACCAGCATCAGAACTCTGTGAAAATCTTTACCGAGGGTTCAGCAACTAATGAATGAATTACATGGTCGTATCATGTTTTATACCTTAAACTTCTTCACTGTTTTCTTGTGAAGCCTTCTCCATTGAAGGCGCTATTTTACACACAAAAAGTGCCCCTCCCCCCGAAAAAAAAATCGTCCAAATTCATTGACTCCAAGTGCTCTACTAGCCAGATATCCGAGCCTGTCCATGAAAAGGTACAATATATTTATTTTCCAAAATTAATACAAAGGAGGGAAAGTGTAATTAATATGAATCCCCTTTCATATAGGTATAGACACAAGAAGTGAATAAAAAGGAACTATTTTTTTCTCTCTGAAATGACTTTGACAGAGGTACTTATAGTTACCTTCAGTATAATCGCCCCGTTATTTATGGCCTTATACAGCGGTGACCAAACCCCAACACGTTAGGTTCTGCAACCTGCTTGACACAGAACACACGCTTGAGGTAGGAGACGTGAAATCAGCGCTAGGCCACGATTACAGCCGTAATCACAACACGCGTTTTACCCATGGCTGCTTCACTGCTTTATGTTTGGAGTGGGTTATAAACATCTGCGCGTCTATTTTTGTTGATGTAGCATATTGACCGCCCGTCTCTGGTATTGTACCAGTGATTCTTTCACTTTGGCAAACATCGTAATCACAAGAACCCATATCGAGTGAGTGCGGTGGATGTTCCTGGAGAGTAAATGTGTTATTTCATCTTGCATTGTCATGAATGATGGGGTGCTGTTCCATGAAATGTCGTCTTCGCCTGAGCGCTGGACGAAGGTGGTGTTGCCGGAACGTGGAGTAGTAAGCAGCGTCTATCGCCACCCTTGGTGGTCTACTACACCACAATGAACGTCATTTTCACAGCACTTTGTGTAGCGCGCATTTTCTTTGAACGAGGAGAACCGCGATACCTCCATTAATTGGAATGGCATTTTAAGTTTGGCTCGTACGAGCGTGTTCAGGTTTCGTCCATAGTGACGACATAAAAGAACCACTGGCACATCAGTGAGGACATCATCCCTGGTTCCGGTCGGTCAGTAGGACGTCATCCCTGGTTCAGGTCGGTCAGTAGGACGTCATCCCTGGTTCAGGTCGGTCAGTAGGACGTCATCCCTGGTTCAGGTCGGTCAGTAGGACGTCATCCCTGGTTCAGGTCGGTCAGTAGGACATCATCCCTGGTACAGGTCGGTCAGTAGGACATCATCCCTGGTACAGGTCGGTCAGTAGGACATCATCCCTGGTACAGGTCGGTCAGTAGGACGTCATCCCTGGTTCAGGTCGGTCAGTAGGACGTCATCCCTGGTACAGGTCGGTCAGTAGGACGTCATCCCTGGTTCAGGTCGGTCAGTAGGACGTCATCCCTGGTTCAGGTCGGTCAGTAGGACATCATCCCTGGTACAGGTCGGTCAGTAGGACGTCATCCCTGGTTCAGGTCGGTCAGTAGGACGTCATCCCTGGTTCAGGTCGGTCAGTAGGACATCATCCCTGGTACAGGCCGGTCAATAGGACATTATCCCTGGTTCAGGTCGGTCAGTAGGACATCATCCCTGGTACAGGCCGGTCAATAGGACATCATCCCTGGTACAGGCCGGTCAATAGGACATCATCCCTGGTACAGGCCGGTCAATAGGACATCATCCCAGGTGCAGGCCGGTCAATAGGACATCATCCCAGGTGCAGGCCGGTCAATAGGACATCATCCCTGGTACAGGCCGGTCAATAGGACATCATCCCTGGTACAGGCCGGTCAATAGGACATCATCCCTGGTACAGGCCGGTCAATAGGACATCATCCCTGGTACAGGCCGGTCAATAGGACATCATCCCAGGTGCAGGCCGGTCAATAGGACATCATCCCAGGTGCAGGCCGGTCAATAGGACATCATCCCAGGTGCAGGCCGGTCAATAGGACGTCATCCCTGGTACAGGTCGGTCAGTAGGACGTCATCCCTGGTTCAAGTCGGTCAGTAGGACGTCATCCCTGGTTCAGGTCGGTCAGTAGGACGTCATCCCTGGTTCAGGTCGGTCAGTAGGACATCATCCCTGGTACAGGCCGGTCAATAGGACATCATCCCTGGTACAGGCCGGTCAGTAGGACGTCATCCCTGGTTCAGGTCGGTCAGTAGGACATCATCCCTGGTACAGGCCGGTCAATAGGACATCATCCCTGGTACAGGCCGGTCAATAGGACATCATCCCTGGTACAGGCCGGTCAATAGGACATCATCCCAGGTGCAGGCCGGTCAATAGGACATCATCCCAGGTGCAGGCCGGTCAATAGGACATCATCCCAGGTGCAGGCCGGTCAATAGGACATCATCCCTGGTACAGGCCGGTCAATAGGACATCATCCCTGGTACAGGCCGGTCAATAGGACATCATCCCAGGTGCAGGCCGGTCAATAGGACATCATCCCTGGTACAGGTCGGTCAATAGGACATCATCCCAGGTGCAGGCCGGTCAATAGGACATCATCCCTGGTACAGGCCGGTCAATAGGACATCATCCCAGGTGCAGGTCGGTCAATAGGACATCAACAGAAAAGACACTCAGATGGTATACGACGCCTACCGAACATTTAGCCAAAGCTCATAAATAACAGGGACGGTTATATTGAAGGTGTGTAACTATAAATAGCTCCGTCAGTAGTCATTTTGGAGAAAAAATAGTTATTACTTTTTAGCCAAGCCTTGTAGCAACGAAATATGCCATGAAAGCACTAAAGAGGCATCCAGACATGCTGTAAGTGACCCATCTAGAGCCCCCTCGCACAAGACGTCATCACCTTCATCAAACGAGCATGCATGCGGAAATGGCAGTCGATAGCAAACTTCATGAAGCTCGTTCAGGCTTCTTCTGCGAACACTTAAACGAGCAAATCAAATAGTCATTTCCGGCCTCGGAATTGGCCACTGAAAACTGACGCACTTTTGTTGTAAACAAAGCCACCCTCAAGCTTGTGCCAAATACTGCACACTTAACCATCCAGTATAACATTGTACACAAGTGGTCTGGGTGGCTCAGTTGGTCAGGTGCTGGTCTACTGACCCCAAGGTCGCGGGATCAAACTCAGCCCAAACCAATGGTTTTAAGTGTGCTTAAGGGAGTCTAAAAAAGTATCAATTATTTTTATAATTATGCATATAAATGTTCCCTACTCATAGATTTGCGCTGAATTTTATAGATTTAGCGAGTTTTAAAGGTCTAGTGCAGGTGTTAAATACCATGTGCGCCACATTAAAACGCTCCTTTTCTGCTTAAATTTTCGGCAGTATTTGAACAATGTATGAGTCAAAAGTGTTAACCAAATTCAGCGGAAAAAAGTGGTTACACTATAAATGTAAGAAGAAACTACTAGATAAAAGAGGGAAGGTGTGAACGAACAGGCAATCTGACTCATGGTTATGATGCATGTGTGTAGAAAAAATTTTTTCTTTCCTCTTTTTAATATACTATCTGCTCCATGTGCCTTAAATGTTTTCTTATGCTGCTCCTATGCGTATTTGTTCATTGTAGTCGGTGTTAATGGAGGTCGAGGTTGATCGTTTCCTACAGTCGCAACGTGATTTCGTTGAATATTGATATCGGAGCTATTTTGGTGTCCTATTACGAATAAATCGGGCACTTTACCGAACCAGTAAACGCAGGCAAGGCTTAAATGTTAAATTTATCATTTATTCTGAAGCTATTCAGTCGATTTGACTGTCGAAAAGCTTTCCTCGTATTGCTACCTTTGCCCTTTCCACTGTTACTGGATATTGACCACCATGAAGATGGGGTTGAAGCAATGTGATCCTGAGATGGGGAATCTTCATACACAACGTCTTACATAACATTTAGAGTTCGGCATGTTTTGTTAGTCACAACGATGTTGATGTAAGAAACTCGCACAAAGTATTTGTGTAACGACATATCGGAGTTAATTAGTGAAACAATTAAGTAGGCATCTTATTTGTTAACAATGTTGTCAGTTTTTAGGATCACGTCAGCGCTACCGGTGTGTTGGAATTTCGTCCAGCAGAAGTTCATTTATATGCTGTCGTTTTTTAGCACATTTGAAAACCATAGGTTTGGGCGGGGTTTGAACCCGCGACCTTGGGAACCACGGAGGACGAGCCCTCCGGTTGTTGTCAACTGAGCTATCATGGCAACATACCGGCAATTTCCCAGCTGTAGAAGGCTACGCTAATCTAACGTAATGAAACGAACATTTTTTTTTCATTGTATTAGTTAAAATATACAATGTTTCATAACACTTTATTGCCCTCTTGGATTGGTTATAAAATACTTTACGATACAAATTTAGTAGTTATGCAACTGGTGGCGTATGAGCATTATTGCTTTTTTAATGTTTTTTGTAAGAACGTGGTGTAAGACAAGTTCTGTAAGTAGTCTTAAAATAACCATATGAATGTTTTATGCGCTACCATTTTAATAACGGATATTTTACTTGCGTTTAGGGTAGTATAGTTTATAAAAACGGGTTGTTCCCGAAGTACCCAACCGGTTGTTCAAAGAAATTACTGATAGAAAGTACCAACCTTATAAACCTTAAGTTTGAAGTTTGATAGTTTAGTATTTGTTTGGCAGCCATCAATAGTGAATCCTCGCAGCAAATTTGTAAACATGATAAAGCTGGTCATCGTTATGTGATACAATACTTGTCATTTGAAAGCTCTTAGTCCAACTTATGTTAAAGCTTAGGTAGATTTTCCTCTGGGGAGATCTGCTCCTTTGTTTACAACAGCGAGATAATCGCAGTGGTCGACCAAATGAGGTGACCACGCCAGTAATTGAAAAGAAAATCCACAAAATGGTATTAGACGACCGTCAACTGAAAGGGGAGCGCTAACAGACATTGCAGGCATTTCAAAAAGTGCTGTACATTGCATACTGACTGAAATTTGGATATGACAAAGCTGTGCGCAAGATGTGTACCGCATTTCCTCAGAATGGAACAAAACCAATGTCGTGAGGAGTTTCAGTGAAGTGTTTGGCGAAGTTTTGCGGCAATAATGGATTCATAACCATGGATGAAACTTTGTTCCATCACTTCACACCTGAGATACAGGAAGGGTCGAAACAATGGAATGAAAGAGGAGAATGGGCTCCAAAATGCCGACGACAGTTCCATCTACAGGCAAGGTCGGGGTGTCAGGCGGGATAGTTTTCATTATCTCCAAAAAGCAAAAGCAGCCAATGGCGAGTATTGTGCGAACTTATTGCAGCATTTGAGTGAAAATTTAATGAAAATTTGACGAAAAAATATTTTTGTTTCATCAATACAATGGTACCAGTTCACATCCATTCCCGCAATGGCCAATATCAAAGAGTAAAAGTTTGAATTGCTTCCTCATGCGTCTTATTCACCAGATTTAGCGTCCTCTGATTATTTTCTCTTTCCAAAGTCGAACAAATGGCGTGGTGGTAAAAGATTTGGCAACAAAAAGGTGGAGTCTGCAGTTGATGGCTATGTTACAGAGCTCGACGGCTCTCAGTGTAAACAGTGTAGCCAACCTACTGAGCAGTGCTGGGAAAAGTGTATTGAGCTGAAAGACTATGTAGGCAGATGTTTTTCTCCAAAATTGTTGTGTTTTCTTCGTTAGATCGGGTACTTCTGGGACAGCCCTAGTACACGCATGACTTTCGCTACAGCCTGTCGCTTGTTAGCGGATATACATTCTACTTCATTTTAATTTCCGGAAACATCCACATTACACTTTTCCATAAATACAAAGGGCGAGTCAAATGTTTAAGAACTAGACGCTATAGTCTGGCTTTAAAATTCTATACTCTTTGTACACCGCGAGAAACAACTGAAAATCGATAGGACTCTTAAAGAATGACCAAGTATTGAACAATTCGAAAACATAAATAAGATATCTCTGAAATAGCTTATCACAAAAACGTTATTTGAAATAAATTGTATGTTTTAAAGAGCTCTACATTTTGTTTATTTTTATGTATCACCTAACTATATCAGTTACGTAGGATGAAACAAAATTCCTTTCTAATGAAGAGGACTTCATAGACTATTCTCAGAAAATTCAAGATATACATTTGTTAATTAAATATCATTAATTAAATGGGCCCTGGATTAAAGGCTAACGTTATTCTCATAGCCTACTGGACTACTTTTTTGATTTGTTTGGATATACGTTCCACGGAGCCCTTGGGCTCGTTTCAGGGACAGTCGCTTACAGTATTTTGACAGTGATAAGGAACTAAATATATGTACATGTGTGTTAATTTTAATGTTATCAATGAGATAATTTAGTTTTAAGGTTAGAGTTCAACGTAAGTGCAAGAAAGGTAAAACATTGCACTTTTTGTATAATTTCATTATGCAGCACCTAGTTGTAGTGCCTACTGTGAAAATAAATGTTAATTAAAACATGTGAATGTTATTTAAGTTGTTTACTTTTAAATAGCTTTTAATATTAAATAGCATTAACTGAATTATTATTTTGCGGAATAGTCCAAACAAACCTCACTTGAGGTTTACATTTTTGGGATATTTCTCACGCTTTGCGCTCACAGAAGTATCATATGAAATCCTCGTGGTATTACTGCAGACAAAAGTATTATACAGTGCGGGAAAAAGATTGTATTCTCTTTCGCTTGTGCGCTATTATGTGAACTTCTGTAAAATCACAATTACATAAATAACGGTTTTCTTCCTGATCTCTGAGGGTCACATAGAATAGAGGAAGCGATGAACTGTTTTCCAGAGCTTCACCGGAAGAAACGTGCTATAAAAGTTTGAGGAGCGAGTGTTTTGGCGCCTTTGCCACATAACTTACAATAATACATTAAGACTATATTCGCTGGCTAGACAATGAACATTCTAGATTTTATTTTACATCATCGTTGCCATGGAAGCAATTCCTCCGGGCATTCTGCGTTTTGCACTGGCAATACATCACGTACAAGGACATACTTACGTAAGGGTGCATTTTATACATTGGTACTGGAACATTATTACAGCAATTTGGGAGACAAAGGCAATCTATAATGTGATGGCCATTCCATAGCATTGGCAGAAAAACTTAGGAATATTATCTAGCTAAACACTTCCATTTACAACGCGTCTATAAATATTCCACATGTTTGGTTACAATGAGCACATGTACATAAATTAGGGATATTTGGGTAGGACTGCAGTTCTGTTCTTTAATTATGTTGCTTTATTAGATTGTGTAATAATGAGAGCTCCAGAAATTCTATTGAGGGATTGTGAAACCAGTGGCATTAAACAAGAAACCATTACATTTGATTTCTATTGTGGCATGCAGATATACTAGATAACTTGCGGGAATAAATGGTACACTCTTGATAAATACCTAAGGCAGAGCCTCTCAGGGTGCATGCAGCAGTGAATCCCATGGGGCAGGGTGAAAAATGTGACTACGTAAAGTTGACCTCGTTCTTTAGTTAAGCTTGTGTCTCGCTCGCTTTGCCGTCTCACCCTTCCTGTCTTTCAGCGCTGTTTCTGCCTCACGTACGGTACGGCACACAATGTTAAACTAGTTGATTTGGTTTTTAATATCAAATGTGGTCCGTTTTAATGATCTAGAAAGCATTAGTAAACCTCATTTCTCCATAAAGACCGCTTTTCTTCCTCTCTAGGTCCTCTATGGTTTCACCGTTTCTGCACGTAGTCTGTAATAATGTCTTTTAACAGATGATTCTCCTACAAACGTAATTATTGCATTTCACTTTAAAAAATAAGTTCCTAATCTGATTTAGATGGATTTTCGGCATCCTTTGGTTTCGTTGGAGAAGGTTGCTCCATAATTAGGTAGTTATATTGCATGCATTTATTTCGTTGATAAGCAAGCCATATATCAAGAGATTTCCTCGGGTCTTCGCTTCTTCACTCGTGCAGCGCGCGAGTTGACGAACTTAACCGAGTAGCCACGATGCTCGGTGCAAGGGACCTCTAACATTGATTGCACCTGGTGCGATTTTAAGCTTTGAGAGGCTCCTATGCATATAAATAGACTATATTATCATTTATCCAGAGTTCAACCAACCACAAACCTGACTCACTTCAAAAAAACTGATTTATAACATATCCTGCACATTTCAATTTTCATTGTTTGGTTGAGGAAGACTACTCCATTGTAGAAAACCCTTGAGTTGCGCGTGTACCCAGGTATGTACCTATGTGCATACATCTGTTGGAATATTTACATTGAAAATTTGCACTTGGTTGTGTAATATCTGGAATATTACACGTGCAAATAAACGGACAAAGGCAGAGTTGTAACTATCCATGTAACTAAAAAAATGTATATGCCTACTGCTAGACTGGTTTTCAAATCGTTGTGCACACAATTTTTAGTTTCTCTACGAGTTAATTATTATAAGGATAGGATACATTGAAATGTATCCGAAAATTCTATATTAATTTTACTATGAATAGGTATGTTTTTTTTTTTTTTTTTGTGGCCCGTCCGCCAAAAAATTGTTAGAATAGCGCGCGCACGCTATTCTAACAGTAAGAAAAACAAATAGTGACTATTTAGTACCTAGGTTCTGCATATCCCAAGAACACGAAATGAACTTTTTCAAAACAATCTCTCCCCCCCCCCCAAATTACTGTTTATGTGCAAATGTTTTATTTTTTATTTTCTAAATTTGCTCTAACACTTTTAATTAAAATTTCATGTGTGTTTGCACGACTAAAACATGCATCTTTTCTGAAGTCCTATTCATTATACGCTGTGCGATTTTGAAAAAGAAAAGGATGCTTCAGTTTTGAATGCTGATTGCTTGTAATTTTGAGGCGCTGATTCCAAATATATATATTAGCAGTTTTCTTCTATCACGTACCTAGACCGCGCCGTGCCTGGTGTGTGTTGTGAAAGAATTTGGCCCCAACTGTCCTTTGTTGTGCGTCGTGACCGGCATCACAATACATAACATCCAGGTCACATATTTAAAAATTGAGAGGGTGTCTTCATTCTTAGATTGGATAAGATCGGTTTACAAAAATGAGATTTAAAGAATTTAGCAGGGTATAAAATCTAGCATTTTGCAGAATTCTTAAATGTTATAAAACATTGGAAAAGTATAAACTTTAAACCAGCTTTTATGGGTGTAATTAAATACCTCTTTTGGCAACATATAAGCGCAGAGGCTGAATAGGCAGGTCTGTATTGTTATCATTAACCTCGTCTGTATAAAATAGAACAAGAATTTGTGAGGAGGAATTTAAAGTTGTAGTAATTCTGTTTCTACTGGGACAGCAGTAAAAGTTAAGCTAGTGAAAGTCCTTAAACAGAGAGCATCAACCACTGCAGCAGCAGCACTTAAAGGTGCTTTTCTAATTCCCTCCTTCTCTTTCTCTGTCTCTCTATTTCTGCTAATGAGACAGAAATCCAATTAAGTTACCACTGCATTCACGGCAGTTTGTGAAATATTACCTAGAAATTACAAGCATTTTCCCTCGACACTGAAGATCGCCATCGCCTGGATGTTATGCAGCATTTTATGCTCCGCATTGATGCGTGTTACATAATCCGAACGGGTTGACTCCCGTAAACCAATCCTATTACGTAAAATAATGCGATATTAACCCTAGCAATGCCAAGCCTTATTTCAGAACTTAGATTACCGGGGGGGGGGGGGGGGGGGGGCGTTACCTTGTGACTACCACTGGTAACAAAATGTCTGAGCTATTTTAAAACAATTTTATTTTAACATTGGGTAATATGTCTTGTTATATCTGGCAAGTTTTTGGTTGTTTAGAATATGGATGAATTAGATTACTTATACTAATAGTTGTTAGACTGTTTTACTTCATTGGGCCATGACCGAAGTAGGAGAATTACGTCACTAGCCTGTCTTTTTGTTAGCAACGTGTGCTAGTCTCGACTCCGTAGAACTCGCCGCCGCCAAGAGAACTGACAAGCGATATGCGCTTATACATTTTTATAATTTCTCTATTACCTTACACAAATGCAAAGCTTCTACAACATTAAATTGTAAACAGAAACGTACAAAAACGAATACATAATACTATAACAGTATGTACATATTAATTACACATGTAAAATTTTGGAATTAAACATGGCAAAATCGCTAAATTTGGGGACATGGCATTTAATTACTGCCACAAAACAAGGCCATTCACACAGTTCTAGAAGTTTCGAGTGCACGGTTTCTTGCGAGAAGCTTTCCTAAACATAAATTTCCAGAAAAATAGCAGATATCTTAAGTTTGGACTATATAAACGAGCCGGCACGAACAGTTGTCAGTTTCTAGAGTTTTAGATAGTGAATTATTACAATGAACTGTAAGCAGTTGAGCAATCTTTGTGTCAAGGTTACGATATAACACAACAGTTATGAGTTGCAAAGTCACCAGTTGTAAACTGTGATTCAGTTTTAGAGGCAATAAAGTAGCGTAGAATAACTTATTTGTCACAGTTTTCTAATAAACGAAGAATTAAGGGTGAAGATGCTTTATAATTCCAATGGGGAATGTTTTTTGATCCAGGTGGGTGTCCCTATGCCTGACTCCGAACCGATTGGGCTGCGCCCCGACACAAACAATGCAGAGATCATCCAACACATCAACGCCATGTTGGATACACCACTTGATTTCAGTGAGGGGCTTCCAAGATCCGGGGAAGGTAAGTGTTTCATTTTCTCCTGGTTGTCACGAACCCTCTTGATTATGATCTGTTTTCCTTTCGCTTTTACTAATACTTTGTGCACGTGGTGAGAGAGAGAGAGAGAGAGAGAGAGAGAGAGAGAGAGAGAGAGAGAGAGAGAGAGAGAGCATATTCAAAGAACCGGCACGAAGATTCTAATTTGTTCTTACTTTAGAATAATACTCATTCTAAATTGGTATGACTATCGTGCATTTTCAGATCTCCTCCACAAAGTATTAATACAAAGCTTGCTCCTTCACATTGTTGATGTTAATCGAGACATTTCTGGACATGGTTTCATTGGACATTTGGTTGTAGATATAGAAAGGATGCAGGAGGTTGAATCTGTTTTGAAATCCCTTACTCCTTGAATGTAAATATCATGGAACGACTCAGTGGCGAGTGTGGTTGCAAAATGTGAAGTTTTGAAAAAACCCGGTAATGGCAAGCAATAATTCGGAAATGGTTAATGACAGAAGCATTGAAATGTGGTTTAAAGAAATACATGTTTTTTGTGTAGTAAGTTACTCTCTTTACCAGACATGGCAAATTTCTTGTGAATGAAGAGGACTTCTTAAGACTGTTCCCAGAAAATTCAAAACATCTTTAACATATCGTGCTTTAGTCAAAATCTGGTTTGATAAAGTTAAGAATAACGAAATATTTTCGAAAGAATAATTTGGAATGAGATGTTAGTTCTTTTTTGTCTTGGTGTCGGATACTTGGAAGATGACTGTTCACGCTCGCACGTGTTTTCATAGAACGACTTATTTAATTCAGCGGATCTCAACTTTTTGCCCTATGACATTTTTTGACAGGAAGACAGGACTTATACAAGTGACGTATTTTCGCTCGCGTGTAGAAGGGCGAGTTAGTTTTGTAGTACGCCTACACAGAGGAGAGATGCACGCAACTTCTTATATAAGGACACGTATGTTTATCTAACTGACTGATAACACAACAGGTAAAAATCTCATTTTACACAAGATTTTCCTTCTCCACTTGCACCAAGTTGTTTCGTTTGACTATAACTTTCCTTCCTACGATAATTGTCAAGTGAACGTTTTAGCACTAATTCGTGAACTGGTGAATCTTTGACCATTTCAGAGAAATTGAGAGCTTTTCGATCTTGAAGCAGTTAACACACCTTGTGGATCCAGGAACACGCGTGATGCAAGTCCTAGGAATCTTCGATTCATTTCTCAAACACTTTGATAAAAAGAAACCTTTACGACATTACAAAACGAATAACAATTGTTTTGAAGCAGTATTAAATTTGTTACGACAAATACTCGTATGAAGTGATATTAGAAAATTGAAAAGAATTCCTAAACCAATCTATATTTATACTCCGCCTTAAGAAATAATAATTTTAAAGAATAATAAAGGAATTATTAAAGGCGAAACAATACTCTAGATTGTAAGTATATATATCCTGCTTAGAAAATAACGAAATTCATAAAAATGTCATTCTGGATTTAAAAATCGATTCTTACAATGCCAGAGAAGACAGTGAAGCAATGAATAAATGGAAATAAAACATTTCGTTCACTCTCATTTGTCTGGTTTACTTGATTTAGTGCAAGTAATGAAAGAACTTTATTTTTTCCTAGAAAAAAGATTCGACAATCACCCAAAGCCTACTGTATTCCCATATTCCCCTTGTACCTACAAGGAAATAAGCAATAAGATAATTTGTACAAATGTTTATCATGACTTACAAGAAGATATGGGAATAAGAGTTTGTAAGAATGGTTAGTACAAGAGTAGAGAAAGTCATGCGAGTGTAGTATATCCGAC
Organism: Tenodera sinensis; assembly: GCA_030765045.1. Classification (NCBI taxonomy): domain Eukaryota; kingdom Metazoa; phylum Arthropoda; class Insecta; order Mantodea; family Mantidae; genus Tenodera; species Tenodera sinensis. The sequence goes on from CM060972.1 coordinate 103,080,087, forward strand.
TTTAACATATTTTTTGAGTTTGCTTTGTTTTGAAAAGGTGCTTAAGCTTGCTGGACATTTACTGACCTGTGACTCCCAATCTTTTGTTACCTTCCTTCAGTAGGGAGTTGTGACGCGGCGGCGTCGAGGCGGGTGGACCTCATACGTCATTGTATGGGTCTGGCGTCACATAGCACGCCGGCCACAACCGCAATTTCCTTATAATTAGTGGGGCACAGACACAAAACAAAACACTGATATCACATCCTCGCATGGCAGCGGGAGCCGTTTTATCATCTTACGGCAAAGTTCTTACGCTTTGTGGTCGTCATATACAGACTATTAGATATTAGAATATTAGAAATTATAAAATTTATTTATTGTTACGTAACTAAAAAGTCCCTCACGACAAAATATTTTAAACTTGGGTTTAATATTTAAACTCTAAATTCAAAATACATCCACTTTTTAAAATTACTCTAGATTTCTCTGTGTGCCATTCGGTTTAGGCTCTAACATTGTTTAAACCTACGAATGTTCTTTTGTCTAAAGATTTTAAGTTTGGTGTTTGAAAATTAAACATATGAGTACACACATCAGACAATGAAACCTAGGTAAATTTTTATTGGTTTTTATGAACAAGTGTAACAAAGATTAAGAGGTGGAATCAGGACTGAAAAACTCAATGCCATAGTCGGGATTTGAACCACGGATCTTCCGCTTATCGAGGGCTGCTTTAACCACAATGCTACCATGGCCAATTAAATTCCCCAGCTGATTCGTACTTTTCCCGGTTAAACCACAAGGGAATCTCACATAGTAAATAAGTATAACAAATTTCATTAGTGCAATACAAAAATTGCTCCACAAGGAACATTTACAGGAAGAAGGATGCTGAAAATATCAATAGGAGAAAACGGTGACAATGTCTGAATGGCTAGCTTACATTAAAGTCCACGTGACACTTAAACATGCATTAGGAAAAGGGGCGTAGCGTCAATGGATGTGGGAAATGTATTACATTCCTGCAATTTTTGTCAAACTGATTGCCACATTGGTGTTCCTTATTCCGTGTACGTGTTCGTTGTAATATGATTAAAAATCAGGATTTCTTAAACATTATTTCAATTCGCGCCGATCTGTAGCAGTGTTTTCCGAAGGAAAGCTTGGGTTAACGGCATCTGCCGTCAGTTAGAGGAAGCTGGTGTTCCCAAGGTATGTAGCAGGCTTAATTTCATGTGAGTGCTGTCATGACACGGAATTAAGAAATTGCTGATGCCTTCTTTGTTTAATTACTATTGATGAAAATCCAGATATTAATAATGATCAACTCTGTACGGTTCATTACATAGATGGTGACGAAAATGTTGACAGGTTTGATTTACTGATGAAAGTTCTGAGACAAAATATTCTCTTTTAAATCACGCTCACAGTATTATCCAACATTTGTTTCGGACAATGGTAAAAGATGAAAACTGCGAAGGGCAATTCTGTTTAGGTTAGGTCATATTTTAACGAATTTTAAAATATTCGTTGGGTTACATACCCGAGTGATAATCGGGCTACGCTACTGATTAAGATATTTAAAATGGCGTTGAAAGGCAAATAAGGCACTTTTCGTATTAACGAATGTCTTCATTATTTTGTGAAAATTTGTTCATACATATCTTTAAGGTGTTTCTGAACAAAAGAAAGGGGAGAAACTTAAGTAAACTGGGGTTAATGTCAAGGGGCAATTAATTGCAATACGTTGGGGAAACATTCATCCACTGTCCCTCGAGCAGATTAAAGAAGGCATGTGTGAAGTGAACTATTTTACAATTTGTGGTTACTGAGCTGCACGACATACAGACAACGTTAGGAAGACATCGAGGCAGATTGCTTTTGACGTGGTTCATTGTAGAAGCTGCTGTTTCCGAAAGTTCTCGTTTCTTTTGTTATTCCAAGAACTCGATCGAGAAACAATACCTAGCAGCAAGACCTTAAGAGGGTGCTTATCCTAAGGGAAGGACAGTTTTTCTCTTTTTTGTGTACAGGAATAGGCAGAAAGTGCAGTGGCGTGCTTAGCAGCAGTGTAACACGACACGCAATCTGCTATTCCCATGGCCCTCGCACAACAGGCTTTCGTCATTTCTAGGTCATTAACCTGATTAATCGACCGTATATTTAAGTTGAACCAACCAGAGCCTGAGCGAGGTGTGACAGTCTTGTTAATGTACTTATTCTCAAACTGTTAGTCTTTCAACACTACCACTTTTTGTGACAAACGGCAAATCCAACTACTTTTTAATGTAGCGATCCCCAACCTTGGAGAAGCTTACCTTATTAGCTGCTATCTCTCACCTGCTTCTTCAGTCGGAGGGAGAATCGCGCCTGTGGCGTTTAGACTCACAAGCAGTTACGGACACGATCAGGCGATTCCATGGCAGTTTCTAAGTCATAACTTGAGCTTTCTGGGAGTGTCCTCAGAATACCTTCATTCTCGATGACTTTTTGCATAAATCGTAAACAGTATAAGGCAGACAAGAGCTTTCTAAATAAAAAGTGTGGATCTCGTTAAAATACAAAATTTGTCATTTTCTTTTGAGTGAACTGTTCACCACATATTCTTTGTTTGAATAATTTTCCAATACTTCTCAAATAGTAATGTTATTTGTTTTTATCTCTTGCAAAGAGAACACAGGCGTCTCATAGCAACCAGCTCTTAAAACATTTCACTATCACTTAAAGCCCAATAGCAGGGGAGTCCACGATGCCAAATGGGGATTTACTCGAGTGTCGTAGTAGCCTATTGTATTTTGAAGATTAGACGGTAGAAAGAAAAGATATGTTGTATGCCCTTTCAACGGTGGGAGAGCGTCTACACACTTTCAAAAAAGTAATAAAAATGGCTATTTTGAAATACTTGAACGCGTCAATTATTATTATACAAACGGTTTAGCCTAGTCATGCTGATCCACAATCACAATTATTTGGAAGGATTCTCTTAATATGACGGTCTGAAAAAAATTTTTCATGATATTTTTTAAATCACTAAACATGACAAATAAAATACACGGAAACTAGTATGCGAATAAAAAATAGTATATTACTCACCTTGGGCAACAAAGTGCGACATCCCAACGTGCGTAGTATTGTCAGCCGAGCCGAGGTGCGGAGTGGGGCATACATGCTTCACTGCAGCTGTAAGCTTTGACGAGTTTTCTTACTTCCGCTTGTGGAAATTGGCAGATTATATTTTTCCCGTTATCTTCGAATTATTTCCTTCAAAATAAAACAAAATTCGACCACGCTCGAGAATATTGAGGTAAGTTTTTTTGCTTGCAAGTTTGTGAGCCTCCCACTCTTGCCACGCTCAAATTGCTCAACTCAACGCTTTTCGGCATGTAACTAACCCACCATAGCTTAATCTGACAGGTTCAAGTATTTTACCTAGCGATTATTTTCTTTTGTGTTTTTTTGACTATCCTGATCGGCTGAATGAGACGCGCGACCCTATATAGAGGTAGTTTGCCTGTGTCTTAATTTTGGAGGCTCTGAAAGCAACAAGGTGGGTATTACCGTGCTTGTCGACCATTTGATAGCCAAGCAAACCTTAGTCTGCTCTTGAAATAGCACATCCTTTTGGATTAGAAGTAACTTGCTGTCTCTTCCCATGAATGGTAGGCTAATATTTGTGAAATGCAAGTGTTCCTTGCTAACGTGATATAGGTAGTATCACAATGGCTAACGTCCTATGGAGAAGGTCAGAACTGCAAATCAGCTTGTGAATAAATTAGTTTTATTCGTCTGTTTTGAGAACGTTCCAGCAAACCATGCGTTCTTTCCGAATGTACTAAAATGGATTTGCCTTTAAATACTAAGTTTGTAGCTTATACATTGCAATGTTATGCATTTATGTTCATTAAAGCATATTCTATCAATCTGCGTTTTTATGAAATTCACAAACTAATTAAGTGAAACGATATTTCCTCGCCAAACCATCAGATAAAAATCTGATGTACTGCACTCACATGACTTTCTCTACTGTGTGTTTAAGAAGAGTAAAAAAGTATATAACACGCCACGTTTGTTTAGGAATACGCAACCATCATTGATAAACTGTGTAAGCAGGAAGTGTCTTGAACATCCCTTCAGGGGTTATGAAGTGCAGTATTGTTGTATTGGAATATCTGTAAATGCGAGAAGTCATGGAATGCGACAAGTTTAAGGTATTTCCACTAATGTGTCCCTCTGTCGAAGCACTGGCCGAGTAATGTACCTAGCTGCTTGTTAATGATGGGCGATTAAGGGGCGAAGAGTAGTGTTGGGGTGACCACGTGCTTGGCAAATTGCTCTGTGTAAGGACACAGTCACAGAACACAAGCTTACATTACACATCTGCTGCTGAACTCTCGCACATTCCTATATAGGTCCATTTATTTTCATCCTAGAATATTCTGATCAAAGTATCGGCTACAGAATACAAATCTCTCACCACACTATTTACAGATTTTTAGGTCTTTATTTTTAAATGTTAGAATATTCTGATGTAATCGCCTACAGAATACAAGTTTCTCTACCATTGCAAATTATTAGGACGATTTGTTTGATACCAGACTTTCATGATCAAGAAATATACTAAAATTGTTTCTGAAAGAATAAAAATAACTAAACTTTTTCTTTGGTAAGTACGGAAAGGGTACCTTACAAGATACCGAAGTTATAAATTAAATTCTGTATATATCCGACTTTCCGTTAAGCTTGTTCACGCATGCACAAGCACAGATGTTGCCTAGAAAACCACTTGGTATGTAAAGATATTCCTTGTTAATTGCTTGAGTTTTGCAGTAGTTACTTTTCTCAACTAGAAAGCCGTTATTTGCTTTAGTCTGCGCGAATAGAACGGAATTTCAAAGCTTTAAAACATTTCACCATCACTTAAAGCCTACTGTTTCCCCCTTGTACCTATAAGAAAATCGGCAATAAAATAATTTCTGCAAATGTTTTTCTCGACTAACGTGAACATATAGGAATAAGAGTTTGTAAGAATAGTTAGCTCAAGTGTGGAGAAAGATGAGAGATTTTATTCATGTTATCTCTGTTTGGGTTAAACTAATTATCTAGGAAGCCTTTTCTTATGCGCTTTCCTGTTTGTTCATTATTGGCGGGTGGTACAAACTCTGCCCGCCTTGGTAGCGTAATGGTTAGAGTGTCTGCCTCTCGTTCAAGAGGTCGCGAGTTCGAATCTCTATTAGGGTGAGTTATCCGGGTAAGGTTTCTTTCCGAGGTCTCCCCTTATCCTGAGAAGACGAATGTCGGGTAACTAAAACTCCATGGACCTCGGGCTCATTTAAGCATCATTTCACCCATTTCATTCATTCACCGTCTAACATGACATTACCTTGGAGGACGTTAATAAAAAAAGAAGTACAAACTCTAAAAATAATATTTGCTGAAATTTGCGAACTCGTAATATAAAACGAACGATGCATAATACAAAAAGTTAGTATGGGATGTTTTACACCGCACAAATCGCCTACAGTAATTACACTAAAAGTAAAAGGAAAAGGGGGCAATGTTGTCGAATCCCCCCACTTCCTTCTTTTTCTTAGGTAATTGAATTTAGCTTTCAAACTGAAAATTAAATGAGTTATTTATAGACGTTCTTTAACTGCTGCAATTCTCAGCGTCTCGTTCTACATTGGGTGTGAAAGACCGCTTAATTTTGCTCTTAGGCCTCTATATTAGCCTTGAGTTTCTTTTTATGTGCACTAAATCTACAACACGATCACTGGCTTTACTTCCCTTCCGCAAGAAGACATGCTAAGAATTTTTACGTCCAAAGAAATTCATTGTTCTTCGCCGGGTTTGAACCCGCGATCTCTGGAACAAGAGACCCCAGAGGGCGACCGCTTTCAAACTGATGCCGTTTCTTTCTCCACATTTGATCTCTAAATAACTGATAACAAATATGCATTAACCTCAATTAAATTACCACTATTGGCGTTAAGATAGCTAATTCATTTATTTAACTTATGTTCCGTATTTCAGTTAAATTTTCCTATTGGATCTGTTTAGTTATTTACATTTTCCTGCAACAAGATTATATTTCAAGCATATTGTTTCTCCATTTGCGCTTATCTGTCCATAAATTTTCGTCGATGTTTGTTCTAATTGGTGTTGTATTCCTTGTATTTATGTGGTAGGTGGTCTCTTTTTCTTCCTTCTTGTGCTTCTCATTCCATTATCCTTGGAGGCAATCTCTCCTGACATCTTTTCCTATGTCCGTACCATAGGAGTTGTTTTTTTCCACAAAATCAATAATTGAATTTTTGACATTCATTTTCTTCCTGCTGACTTCATTTCTGACCCTTTCCCGCTGGATATCCCTGCAGACGTCTCCAGAAATCCATCTGAATTGCCATCGATCATTTCATTAATTGGGATTTAACTGTCCATACTTCTGATCCAGTTGTAGTGTTCTAATAATAAAAATGTATTTTTTAATTGTTCCGTTTATATTCCGCTCTTAACTTCAAGGGTCATATAGGCAGCGTTTCCTTTAGAACAGGTTGCCTATGGACAATAGCGTGAAGTCGTTTTACAGTGGGTTTCGGGTCTTTGGTGTTTGTACATTAAATTCACACTCTCATACTTCCAGACTGAGGGAAGGATAGGAAATAATCTTGGATACAGAAAATTTTCCACCTCTCAGCCGGAAAGCGAACCCGGGATAAATAAGTTAGTTTTTTTTTTCTCTCTTGTTTTCGTTGTAATTTTTTGATCCCATAAAATACAATTTAACGCCCTAATAGCGAATTTTCCAGCATTTATTTTTGTATTCATTTTCTTGTGTTTACAATGTACGGCCCCTTCATACTTAAAATATCCAGGACTAACATCCTAGCCTCCGATTCCCAAGGTCGCAGGTTCAAACCCGGTGGAGGACCATGGATTTTTCTTCGGGCGTAAAAATCCTTACCATGGCTTACTTCGGAAGGGAAGTAAAGTCAGTGGTCCCGCGTCGTATATTTGCGGCAAGTAATATAACCTCAAGCCTGATAGAGAGGTCTCTGAAAAAACTAAAGCGGTCTTTCATCTTCATTATAGAATGGGACGCTGAGGATCGAAGCAGTTCATAAATAAAACCTCAATTTCAGTATTTCAGATTAATACGTGTATTAAAGGTTTGCTTCATTCGATATTGTTATTAACTTCTCCTCCTGCACTTTTGGTATGTCTATTGTATTGCTATACTCAGACATCAGTTACCTACAAAGCAAGTCGTTTTACTTCACGCCATAAGAAAAGTACATTTAACCGATAATGTGTTTTTCTTCGCTTCCGACGGCGTTGAGGTTGCGGCGTTGTACAGGTGTGTGCTGATCGTCTCAGCCCTGGTGCTTACCAAGTCGGGGACCCGGGTGCGATTCCCGATACTGGCATGGGGATTTTCTCCCGCTGAGAGACGTAGTCCGGGGTGCACTCAGCCTCGTTCGGTCCCCCAGGAGGAGCTACTTGATTAAGAAGTAACGACCCCTGGTCGAGAAGACCACTATTGATCTACCATTGTATTTCAAATTTATTTGAAACCATGTAACCACTTGACTGCAGAGGCAATTTACTACTTTTTGTGTAGAAAGATTTAGTCTTATCTGTTGCGGCTAAACGGCATTCAAAGGACTTCTGAGGAGGCTATTCTCATAAATTCAAGATATATAATATATACTTGCCATACCAATAAGATAAGCATAATCAAGACTGGTTTCGAGAAAATAACCAAAAATGTTTCTTGTAATGATAACTAAGGGTGGGTGTGAAATCTTCTTGTCTCATCCTTGTCGCTGAATTATTTTTCGTTTTTGAATTAAGCTCTACTTACACGCGCATGCGCTGGTCTTTTTCTGAAAAGCAATATCTTCCCTGTCTGTAGAGTAGCCAACCATCTCGTATTTTCACTTAACCTGGACGAAAATCCCGGGTCCTGTATGTTTCAAAATATATCCCTTATTTTCAGAATTCCCACTATTCATTCTTTTAATTAGATAATTGGCTTGATGTTCTCTCACTTCCATTCCTTTGTTTTCCTACCCCTCCTATCGACTTTTATTTTTTTTAAATTAACGTCCTCCAACATTGTGTCATATCGGACGAATGAATGTAATTCGAACTCGCGACCTCTTGAACGTGAGGCAGACACACTAACCATCACGCTACAGAGGCGATGAATTTAGACTCACAGGTACAGGAAGAATTTCTAATAAATAATAGACGGACTGACACACCAAACGAGTGGTATAGATCTAACAAAAGCATAACTTCAGTTTAGTGTACATTTTTAATAAAGTTGTAAGGAATTCCTCTTTTGTAAAAACTGACACAGAAAGAGGCGCGATCTGTTGGCAAATACTAGAAAGTCATCAATAATTACTTTACATCGTTAACTGTAATGTAACGTGTTCAACCTTGCTCTGGTGCTTATTTTCCTTTTTTTGTATTTGCATGAATTTTTATAGAGGATAATACAATCATTTGTTATTCTGTACCAGTAGTCAAATTTAGATTTTTTTTTTTTTTTTGCAGTTATCCCTTATTTTCACTTTTGTTATACACCTATCCCTTATGTCCAGTTTAAGGGACACTGGGAGTGAAATTTGAAAGTTCCACATTTCTTGATATTTCTTTTTTTAAATTTTTACTGTGTTTGTAGTTGCACCAAATTGCATTAAAGTTGGATAATTCCTTTATGATATATAAATTATTTTATGAATTTAATTATGCTATTAAGGCACATTTTCAAAATGTGATATGTGCATGCTGACTTCGCAAAATTGGTTTATATTGGCAGAACTGGTAACAATTATATGAAGAGATATTTCAAATACGCTTGCTGATTATGCTGTACATATTTTTTTAATAACAAAGAAAATTTAATCTTAAAAATTGATTTTTTTTCATACAAAAAATGTTTTTGGAATTCATGTTAATGACAACATCAATAAAGAATCATAGAATTGTTTAGCTGCTATTTATGAACACTTTTGGAAATTTTAATTGAATTTGAAGCAAACCTCAGGCTATGTACCTTAAGGGAAGAGCACTATTTGAAAGGGCCGCAATGACCACATGGAGTGGGGGATATGAAAAATGTTAGCTGATCCAAATGCACAGGAGTTCCAGGGACATTTTAAAGTAAAAACAAATTCGACTTTTTGACCAATTTTGACCAAAGTTTCACTCCCAGTGTCCCTAAGAGTTAACAACCCTACCTACCTACGTGGTAGAAAAAAGTAAAAATCTGATGTGTTGCACTCACATGACTTTCTCTACTCTTGTACTAACCATTCTTACAAACTCTTATTCCTACATCTTCTTCGTGTTAGTTAACATAAACTTTTGTACAAATTATCTTATTGTTTATTTCGTTGTAGGTACAACGGGAATATTAGAATACAGTAGGTTTTGAGCGATAGTCAAATATTTCAAAGCTTTGAAATCCCGTTCTCTTTGCACAGACAAAGTGTAAAAAATGAATAATGTTCCATTTTATAGAATTTCCCCAAAACTCACAAAATAACAAGGAATATCTCCGAAATGCTTCACTATACAAAAAATTTAGACACATTGTCTTTTAGCAAGATCTACATTTTTTGTATAGTTTGGTCTATACCTTACGTTTTACCAGTTATGCAAAAGTTATTCAGAGTAAATAGGACTACAGGGGCTATAGCCAGAAAATTCAAAATATACATTTCATTTGTCACAAAAATATGTTAAACATGCGGCATTTTAATCAAAATCGTTGGAGCCATTTTCAAGAAAATCAATTTTCGAAAAATTTTCCATGTAAATGGTAGCTTAGGGTGGGGCAATTTTCTTCAAAATCTTCGTGTGCATCCTTGAAATACAAACTTAAGTACAAACTTTGGTTTTTAACCGACTTGTTGTTTTTGAGTTATGCTGCACACACACACACACACACACACACACACACACACACACACACACACACACACACACACACACACACACACACACACGAACTTTTTCTAAAAATGCTTTTTGTATTCAAGGGGTCTCAAAATACATTTCCGGTGACATCGACATCGAATTTTTGGGTGGAATACAATACGTCCTCTACTTTACTATACGTAGTAGAGAAAGTAAAAATACACATGTTAAATATTTGAAGTGTACTAGTGTTAATATAGATGGGCATCAGTTCAGTAATGACGCAGTGGTTTGAAACTCTGAACTGAGTTATGTGGTTACAACGCCGACTAAATTTGTACGCACAAACTGTGCTGGATTGGCGAGTTTGCCAAGTTTTCAATACACGCAATGCGTCGCAGGAGGAGGGGAGGTTTGGGAGAGAACTTTCGGGAATGGGGAGTAAGACGAGTAGCCTTCCTTTGTTTTTTGTTTCCGAGATGGCACAGCAAAAAAAAGTTGAAAACTCTCGCAGTCCATTTGCAATGTATGCAAACATTGATTTCGCGTCATTTAGCTGTCGTACATTTATCTGTGTTACTGGTATTATTGTAGTAATGGCGACAGGGAACACTTCTTATTTTGTAGTTCAAAATATTGACAATCCCTTAGAAGCTAGAAGCCATAGTGACGTTTGCTTACTACCATAGCGTTCAATTTAATTAATACGAGATTTCACACTTCACTAATACACAACTACTGATAGTTTTTTCGGTAAATGGAGCTTAATGGATGCTTTGTTATTGTAATTTCTTGGTTTCAAAATAATTATCGAATGACAACAAGCACACGTTTGAAAAATCAGTTAAATTAAATAAGCAAGGGGGGGGGGGGCAGTTAGGGGAGGTTGAAATCACCTCCTTCCACCCGCTGAGAAAGAATGACGCATTTATCCGTGGTTACTGAGTTCCAGTGGCGGCACATTCTTACGTTCAGGAAATCAAAGAAGTACACATTAAATATTCTACTCCTGATTAACCCACCATGTTTCTGAGGATACTTTTGTGGCACGATTTACGTTTCAGAAGATCAATATTTGGTACAAAAGATGAAGTGCAGAGTCTCAAGGTGATGTTCACTTATCTTGCTGCGATACTACTCACTCTTAATGTAGTTAGTTCATTTTTGAAAATGTTTGTTCGCAGATATAAGTGGAGCCAAAGACTGCCATTAAACAAACGTAATCTCGGATACAGGACAGAGACCTAAATAATTCCCACCCTTCTTTCTCACGGTCGTGGAATTCTGCAATGCAAGTAGTTTCATATTTTACAGCTCGTGTGAAGCCTCACTGCATGGAAACTTCAAAAGTGCAAAATAATTGGGTTTTGGTTTCAAATGTTTTAGGACTTCAAATTGTGAAGAGAATGTGTCATAAAATAGCTTCAAAAGTTCGTTGCATTTTTCCAGAAGAATAACATTTATCATAAACACGGAACATAAGCAAGGGAAATTGTATAAATCTGTAACTACCAGTCTTACAAATCAAGCACTTATCTTTGTCTTCATCTCGAAAACAGAAGTATTCGTCCTCCCATTGAGTTGTATGCACTATTATATATACTCCGCGCCATCCGCCTCTGACTAGCAGGTCTGGTTCTGCTTGTCTTGGTCAGTGGAGGGGGAGGGAGCATGTGCTCGCTTGTTGACCACCTCTGGTTTAGATAATGACGTGGGAATGCTGTGTATTCGTTCGTGATAAAGGGGCGGTGTAGCAAACTGCTTATTTGTCTGTCCGACAGACCATACGTAAACAGACAAGCAATAAACTCAATATTCTCCTCTGCTAATACGCTCAATCATATTTTTCATGGCTGTACAAGAGTAGAGAAAACCATATGAGTGCATATATAGGATAACTTTTATACTTTTTGGTTTAATCACTAAAGTGACTACAGAATTACATCCAATCTTTTTGTTTTGTGCTATTCGGCTTTATATTCTTTACCGCATGTTTCATATCTTGAATTTGTAGATCACCAAATCTCGCTATTTTTCTATTTTGCACCTATCGCCTAGATTGAACAGGAAAATGCTTGAATAGGCTTCTTACATCCCTAGTTGAATTGAAGCAGAGATAATAGGAATAAAAATACATGCGTTAAGTTTTGGAGTACCATGCTTTAAAACTATCGATGAAGTTCGATTTTAATTGGTGAAAAAGGCATTGGTGAGACTACAGTGTCTGAAATGCGATCCTGTGTAATTTATCTGTAATGTTGACTGTCGAAATGTCCGATAAATGTTCGTTGTTTTTGAGAAACAATGAATTATCAAGGTGTTCATAAAGTATTCCCTCCGTGTCGGTATGTGATTCATTAAAGTAAAAAACAGTTAAACAATGTTATACATTACCCGTATAAACATGACAAGATATAATACCCAGCTCGGTTTACCAGTGGTGGTCATAAAGTACCCACCCTTGTTGGTAGTTACGTTCTTCAATAAGGGTTGGTGTAACTAGGGTTAAGGTAAAATCTGAATGCCATGTGTTCGAGTTAAATACAATACTTCTATGTACCACAGGCAAACGGTATAGAAAACAATAAGAGATACTTGTTAAATTAGGGTATATAAAGTCAGTGTTTTAACATGTGTGTATGTGTGTGTGTGTGTGTGTGTGTGTGTGTGTGTGTGTGTGTGTGTGTGTGTGTGTGTGTGTGTGTGTGTGTGTGTGTGTGTAGCAGTTCCCGAATTTTATATCCAAATAACTGCCCTTAAGGATCCCTAGTTATGCACGGGAACGTTCCCTTATTCTCTCTGGTTATCTGAACGGTTTTGTAGTCTCTTGCAGGCAATGCTGTCATCGCGAAAAAGAAATGCAGTGTCGTAATTGTTTTGCATGACTCATTTGGCAGTAAAAGGGTGAAGATGGGTGTGAAAACTCGATCCCTGGTCTATGTACATATGTGGGCCGCCACACCCTCCTGGCCTCTTGAAGACGCAAAACAAAATGAATAATGATAACACAAAGCATGGCCCCCGGCATTTCTGCAATCCTGCCAACAGACATTATTTAGCTATTTTATCGGACTGCATTGCGTATGTGTACAAGGAGGCCATGGTACGCGAAGGCTTTAAACAGACATGTCCTAGAGCTTTAAATGAAGTGTATAGAATATTCTCTAAAACAATTCAACCAATTTCGATAATTTATTCACTATTGAAAAGTTCTGTTCACAACGGGCATAAATTATAAGATGCGTAATTTAAATTGCTGAAATACAGGATTTAAACTGTAGCTATTACAGTATGAACGTGCTGGAGTCAAAGGTGCATACCCAATGGACACTTGTCAACGTTTACGAGCTGCCCGTAAAATGTACGAAAGTGGAGGTCTTTCTACGAATTTCCGAGAGGTGTTTTTACGGCTTTACAGACCGACTCTAGAGAATTTACAGATTTTCACCACGGACATGATAAAGCATTAAATTCTGTGCATTCAAGGTTACAGATTGAACATGCCGCAGTAAGTGCTACATTGCTATGATAGGCGCGTTATCCTTGATCACTGAGCATAGAGTGCTGTTTGAAATTGTACCACTAGTAACCAGCAGTAAACTATGGCTCGGTAGCACACAAATGACGTAGTAAATGCTAATTGATACAAAATAAAAATAATTAAAAATTTAAAATTTAATAGGAAAATATGTTCACCAAAAACTGTGATTGCTCACTAATCAAAATAATAATTGTGCCATTCGGTACAAAATAACAATACTCGTGATCACTTATCAGTATTCGATCTGAACTGTATAACTGTAGTATACTCAGAGCAGCTTTCAGATGTGCTCACTAATGTTCCGTAGGTTAAGCGGCCCTGCATACCCTCCCCTGTTTCGAGAAGGTTCAAAGTTCAACGCTTCTACATAATCAACAAACGTAAACAACTCGATCATATGCGGTAGATAACGCCCGATAGACATGCAACACATCAAACGTACAGGTAACGCGGCTTGATTCTTAACTGACCAGTTCTACCAGGAAAACTACCGTAGTCTACCCTTACATTTGAAGCAGTTGGAGCTATTTTTTTTTTTTTTCTTTGTTGTTGTTCAGAAAATTAGCCCCGACGAAACGTCTTCATCAAGGGGCTGAACTAAATATCAGATATGGCGTTGATTCGACACTTCGTTTTCGAGTTACGTTTGTGCGCGCGCACCTTTTTAAAAATGATTTTTAGTGTGTATTTAGGGAGGCTCAAAAAGTGAAATGTTTATAAATTTTTTTGACGGAATGCAATACTTCCTCTTTGATAGTAAAAATTCACTTACATAATTCTACATTTGAATAGCTCTACATTTTTTGTGCAGCAAGTTTGTGTCTATTCCGTATGGTTTACCGCTTAAACAAAATTGATCAGGAATTACCAGTCTAAATTGAAAATATACATTTTATTAGTCACATATGCAACGTATTAATATAAATTCTTAGGGCCATTTTTGAGAAATTAAATAAAACCCTCGTAAATGGAAGTTTGAAGTGGGAGAATTTGTTTCAATCCTAGTCTGATACCCTTAAAAAATTAACCTAAATTGCAACGTTTGGTTTATATCCGATTTTGTTTTTACTTTCTTTTTGGCGCACTTACAAATTCGACATAGAGATTTTACATGCTTTCAGTGCACGCGGCACTTGAAAGAAACGATTCAAATATTTTCAAGAAAATTCTCCCACTCCAAATTCCCTTTACATGGAAGATTTATGAAAATGTTTGATTTTGTCAACAGTAGTTAAAAGGATTTTGATTGAACTACCACATATTTAAGGTGTTTACGTGAAAAAGTAGACATAGAATCCCCACAACTCGATTCTCGATATCTCGACATTCCGTATAACTCGACGAGCATTTTTATTTTATTTCTTTTAATTTTTTAACGTTTAACTCAACTGTAATAATTTTTAATCCACTATGCGGTATAAACACTATAGGTAAAATTTAACTATAATCGCTCCACCCTTATATCCGCACCCGATGTAAACACAAGTCAACAACTAACCCGCGATACGCCGGAAACCGAAGCACACCATAAAATATAGTACCTACCTTAAATATTGGCGATTTTCTGGGAGTTTTCAAGATGTACAATAACCTGGTGAAGATTACTTGAATATAACGCGATAGCAGCGCTATTCCTAAAAATCCCGAGTAAATATCGCTTTGTTGTATCATAAACACGAAGCATGAGTCCACGTGACGTTTGTTTGTGTTAGTCGCAGATGATATGAACATCAGGTTATCGCGGAGGGATACAAGGGGTGGATCTAAGGCTGGATGGAGTATAGTATAAGTATACAAACTACCACATTCTGCCTCACAGTGACGAAAGGGCTAACCACGCACTGACCTTCGATATCTAGCCGGAACATATGCAGCTGGCATACCATTGTCAGGAATCAAAAGCTTGTGGATATCTACATAGCACAAACACTTGTTAGGAAGGTTTGAAGGTTTATTGATTTACCCAGTATGTACGTGGTAAGCTAAACTTTCAATGACATATTTCTGTTTACAGTAGTTTCTCAAACTTCAGGCTTACTGTCACTGTTGCATTCGTGCCAGTGAAAATGTCGAACGAGAAGAGAAGACAAGTTAACGTGACAATGGCAATTAAATTGGATGCGTTAAAGTGACCGGACATAGGGAACATATTAATAAATAATTTTCAGGATATGTTGTACTTCTGGTTCCTATATTGTGCTGGAATATATGTACATTTATGTAATTAGTGTATTGTTATGAATTAGGAATAATAGACCAATTATTCCGTGAAACTGACATTCTCCCAGTCCAGTTTAGGTCGAGTTATCGGGATCCTACTGTAACTTGAATTTTCTGGACCACAGCGTGTAAAGTTGTCTTCATTCTGAAGGACTTGTATAATTTGGAGTATTACTGCACATATAACGTAGATATTGCTAAGTATTGGGTTTGAGCCAAGTAACATTTTGTTTTTGGGGGGAGTGGGTTAGTAATTTCCACGATATTCTTTGGCATTGACTTGAAGTTAATAAAACTGACAAATGACAAGCCCAGTTACTTTTTAATGTCGCGTTTTCTTCTAAAATTGAATCACAGCTGTTTTGTTCTATCGTAATCTTGACACACACTACTTAACTGTACACAGAAACTTAGTGACTTTTCTGTTCGTGCGACTTTCTTATATAGTTAAGAATTAGATACCAGCGATTGTTCTGGAAATAGACATTTCTCAAGCTTCTCTTAACAAGACCTGCACTCGAAACTTGAACTGTGTGAAAACGGCCTTTGTTGTTAGCTGTCATTGTCGCGTGTTGCCTAGCAACGTCCCCTTTGATGTGTGGCCACCGTCACAATACTTCTATATTTTTTAACGGATAAAGTGCTTTTTTTCTCGTGGCCGTTGAAAGAGCGTGACATTTTAAAGCCATCACATAGCGACCAGCTATCGCTTTAGCCTTGTAATGCATACAACAAAATGCAAAGTGTTTATGATATCTATTAACAAGAAGTAGAAAAGAATAAGCTTTAGTAAGAGCAGAGTAGTTCGTAGAAGAGTGAGTAGAGAAATTAAAAAATGAAAAGTATTAAACTCATGTTGTACAGACATGGAAAATATGATTGTGCAGAATATTTCTAAGTTTCACGTCGTGTTGCAGCGCGGTTTACACAGGTCGATATCTCCATCATACAGGTGAGTTTATTGATAGTCTCTGTTGCATATGTTATTGTCCGTCGGATACACAAATAGGCTGTGTTCGATAGACGATAACACGTGGTATAGACATTATCAATAAACTCAGCTGTATGATGGAGATATCGACCAGTGTAAACCGCGCTGCAGCACGTGGAATTTAAATACTCTGCTCTTCTAATGCACTCGATCATTTTTCCATGACTACATTCTCTGCTCGTGGTTTAACACAGAAGACAGTAAGGAATAAAAGAGAACGGCTGTAAACATTTTATCCAGCAGATATGAATGTTACCGAGGAGTTCGATATGCTTTAATTTTGGTACGTCCATTACATATCACAGTAAATAATCTCGGTGATATATCTGATAAAGACCTACTTTATTCCTTTAGACATAAAATTGCGCTCCAGTCAATTTCACTGCTTACTTATTCTTTTCTTACCCCATTCCTTTTGCAGTACAAATTGTGATTTATTTATGCACTCAAGAACACGAAAACAACTATTTTGAAATAAGCGACTAAATAAATCCCAAATTCACTTAATGTCACACTTTGTAAAAGACCTGCAGGGCGTTAAGTTGCAAAATAATGATGGATTCTGTTTCTGAAGTTAGGAGGAGAGGGGAGTGAACAAGAAATCAATAGACGTATGCATAGAAAGTTAACTATTGGCGAAGACTTTCGCATGGGTAGAGGAAGATCGTAGTCGCCCCTGAGAAAAGTCCGCAGTCGGCAGGGAGGTGACATGAATTCGATTCTATCGGTGAAGGAGCACACTGCCAGCAGCCTTAAATAAATGATCAACCCTGTCGAGATTATTCATAAGAAATCTGATGTTGCAGCTGTACGTTACCAAGGCAGATGTCGTGATTTAACCATAACTAGACGTCTGAACATACACCTGGGTTAATTACCACTGCTCTTAAACTTCTCAATGGTTTTACCTGAAATTATGATGACCCGCTGAACTTCGTACCACCTAAAATTGATTTGATTGTAACTCTTCATAAGTGGTTATTAAGCCCAGTAGTTCAGTTACATTAAAGAGGAATCAAGTTAACCTCGTTCTTAGTGCATGTGACGGTACAGTATGGGGAACTGGTTCTGTCCGTCTGCTGTACAGATAAAGCGTGCACAACTTCATTCTTTTGGTAGCTCATCTGCTAACCTTAGTGATTGTCAGTCCTAATCAACCTTCCAATTCATCGAGATCGATATACGTGAAGTAGCTCGCACGTCAGTTCGTCCTCTCCTTGCCATTGTAATGCATACTGTAAAACGACACTGAATTGCTTTCACAGTCACTCAAATTTGTTGGACTTAACTGGAAAACTTTATAAAATTTAAATTGTCAAACTAATTGCTCGAATTTCACTAAAACACATTTTTTGGTTATGTCTAAGCTTGCCCTAATTCCTCGAGTCTCGCCAAAGCAAAATTTAAGGACTTCTTTTGTTTATTTCTAAGCCTGCAGAGTCAATCTCCCTTAGTAGAATAGCTGATCAAAATGAAATTTTCTCAAGATTTAATTAAATTTGATTTAACCAAATCTATTCTCAAAATCCATTACTTTCTTTTAAATGAAAAAATGTTTTTAAACTCAATAGACGTAGTTCTCAAACGATAGCTCCGCCACAAACACCATATATTGAAAGTAATCCGAAGTGGCAATTCCCATACAAAATTAGTCGGCCTGGGTGGCTCAGTTGGTTAGACGTTGGCCTACTAATCCCAAGGTCGCGGGTTCAGATCCGGCCCAGACCGATGGTTCTTAAGTGTGCTTAAAAACGAGAGCTCCGTGTCAGATTTACTGACGTGTAAAAGAACTCCATCGGGACGAAATTCCGGCACACTGGCGACGCTGATGTGATCCTGGCAATTGACAGCGTCGTTAAAAAACAAAATAGTTTTATTTTATTTATCTTTTTGAGTTTTTCCCAATGTTATATTTTCCTAAACCATTCCAGCATTGGGGCGAAAAAAAAATTAAATCAGTCGAGCCATTTTCGAGCTTTTGCGAGACTAACGCACGGAAATTTATATATAGTAAAACCTGTGTAAAACGGAACGCGGTCGTTCCAGTAATATTTTTCCGTTCTCGCGGATTTCCGTCTTACAAAGGGATGTACATATTTTAGTAAACGAAATATAATAGTATAGAATTAAACTGAAGGAATAATTTGAAATGAAATTCTATAAATAAAAATAGGTTCATCTGTATCTTTTGCTGTATTTTCTACTTACATGTCATACATAATTGCAGTTTCTGCCACATATCCATGAAAGTGTACTGTAGCGGCTTCTTCACTAGAGAACAAACGCTCTATGATATCCTTTGCATCCTGCGTCAGCTCCACGAGTTCTGGAACGTTCTTGGAAGCTGCAAATTCCTGAAGGTCACTCACAACAGATAATGTATGTAGTTTTGGCTCCCTTTCGATGGCTTCATCGTCGTCGTCCATTCCTTTTCACAACTGTTTCCAGCAGCAATATCTGCTGTTGTGGCAAGTCGTATCAAAGCGCCTAACTATGTATTAAGCATAATGAAAATCCGTCTTAGGTTATGTATGCAAACGGTTCCGGAAAAAGCTTCCGTTTCCGCGTTACGCAGTATTTCACTTTTAGAGTGTTATTTAACATAGGAAATAGCTCCGTCCCGAGATTTATTTTCCGGTTGCCCAGGTTTCCGGTATATAGGGGGTTCGGTTAGTCAGGTTTTACTGTATATGTGTATGTGTATATATCTGCTGCACTTTGAATATCTTCAGTCGTGGTATATACATATGTGTGTGAGCGCTTGAAAACGACAGTTCCATGTCAGATTTACTGCATGTAAAAGAACTGCAGCGGGACGAAATTCCGGCACACTGGCGACGCTGATGTGATCCTGGCAATGGACAGCTTCGTTAAACAACGAAATAATGCTTTATACCCTAACAGTTGTATAGTACAGAAAACGAATTTAGTAAAATGCGTGGGTATCATGATTACGTAACGAGGCCTTCGTAGCTCCCCCTTCTTTCACTCTCTTTACCCCTCTCTAATGACAGAACTACAGTTCTACTGGCTGGACATGGTTAGAACCAGTGGCACGTCGGCCTGAAAGGAAAGTATTGATTGTTTCTGGTGCCTCACTTAGATCGTTACTCATTAGCTCGACTGTTGCTTGATTCACAGCATGTCGTATTCACCTGAGGTGGCCAAATTATTGGTCTATGGCAAGCTGGTTACACAAATTTGACAAATTTCACAAACTGAAATGTAATTAAATTTTAATGCAACCCAAGAAAGGTAGTTTACTGCGTGGGTATTACAAGAAAACCTTTCATTCAAAACCACAAACTGTATTATAGTATAATGTAATAGATAAACATCTTTAGAGCTATTTCGATAGGACAATTAGCTCTCATAACACAAACATTTAACTCAATAAATGCTGCTTGTTTCAGGCAAAATTTAGAAAATTTTCCGTGATAGGTATTAAGAATTTGCAGACAAATCTAAAGAAAATGCTGTGTAAAGCTTTTCATACTAGGCCAGGTGTATTTACCCTTCCCCCACCACACCTTTCCTTCCTTCATTACAGCGCCACACCTCTAGTCGCGTATTGCAACTGTTCAGCACTTCGTTGGTCGTATTGTCAGTAGTTATCTCACCCCTTAAGACGATAAACTGAGAGATGCTCCCAAATAGTGCATTTTACTCAAGTCGTTTTGTGTACAATCTGGCTTACCGATGTTCCACACTTAGTTCTTATCTCCACCGTTCTAATCAACTCGCTATCCCACACACCGCCGTGGTTGGGAGTTAGCCATGACAAATCGCATACTTTTTTTTTTTTTTTTTTGGGAGGGGCCCTTTAGTCGCCAAGGACCATTTAGCCATCCGGATGATGTACTTATATTAAATTCACACAGGCGTGCCTGAGACGGGACTCGAGCCCGCAACCCTCTGCGCGGTGGAGCGTCCTCTAGCGACCACGGCTACGAGAACCGGCTAATTGTCTATAGATGGGCTTTGAGACCTGCTTCATTCTTGTTAAATATGTAATTATAGCTTAGCAATCGTAAAAGAGACAAGAACATGCTTGCCTTCAAATCTTGAGATCGTGGGTTCAGCTCCCACCTGGAGGGGTGGAACATTTAATTTAGCACGATTCTTGCTTATCTCTAGGGTCTAGGTGCATAAATGAGACGGAAAACCTGAAGTAGAGCACAAACCGATTGACACTTAATAAAAACAATGAACTAGTTTGCCGATGAATTATTGATCCAGAGTCAGTCGCCGATATGACCTTGGATGGAAATGGCTGCACATGAACGGAAAGAAAAGACAAGCAGTGTGTCGTGATACAATCTCATCACATTTTTGCGCCTCTGTGGTCTGATAGTATGTTACCTTCCAAACCAAGGGTCCCGGGGTTTGATTCCCAGCTGAACTGTGGGAATTGATCATCTTTATCTAGGATTATTCCCCATCCCCCCTAGAGTCTGGAAGTGCATATGAGAGAGAGAGAGAGAGAGAGAGAGAGAGAGAGAGAGAGAGAGAGAGAGAGAGTGCGCGTGCGTGCGTGCGTTAAGTCAACCCAAGATTAACATCCACAAAAACGAGTGAACACCAGTCATATGTAATTGTTCCAAAGGCAAAGGCGCCGATATGACCTAGATGTTAAAAGTGCCATAGAAATGGAACATAAAAACAAACGGATCTTTTTACATTTTTCCACATTTTAAGCAGTACATTTTGAAATAATCAGTATTCCTTATTTTGAGTTAGAGGCTCACATATCGACATTTAAAAAGGTTTACTTTTGTATTAGCGTATAAATTGTTAAAACTATGGTAGCCGCAAAATTTAATGGCGGCTAATAGTTGACTATTACTGTTATTTTTTATGTTGTGCGAATAAAAAACAAATTTTGTGGGTACAAATGATATTTATATCACCAGCTGTACAACGCGATTTCACAGTGTTAACTGTACAACACTGCGAGGCGTGGCAATATTATGATTGGATTTTGTGTTGAGCCACCCGCCTTTAAATTTTGCGACAGCTACAATTTAATTTAATCAATTTGCAACACTTGTCTAGATTTACTGAAACCTACGTAGAGAAGAAAATACTCGCAATTGACCAAAAAAAAAAAAAAAAAAAAAATAACATGGTCTTGTAAACCAAAAATAAGTTAAACTTTCAAAAATTCAAAGGAAAGGAAATGTTAAAAGCTCTTTAAACATTTTGTTTAGAGCAGAATGAGGAGAGAGGAATTCGTACGATTGTTACGCATGAAGTTTTTAGTGTTTGGCATTAAAATGATTTGGAATCGTGTTGGCTGTATGACTAGAAACCGAATGCGAATGCCAGACGATGCCAGATTAAAAAAAAAAAAAGATTTGTAATATTGCGCGTTTCTTCCGTTTCCGCCATTGTAAACAAACGGCAATACGAAAACAAAAACATTCATTCATAGCATTTGTTTATATTTTATGTTGGTTTCATTACTAAATGTAACTGCCAGGTGAAGAAAAGTTTAGTTGTTAATTTTAACGTCGCAAACGAAGAGCGATAAAAAATAAACTTAAGTTACGGAAGATAACCCAACTTATGGCACACATTAGCACGTGAAGGAGAATGAAACCTGAATAAAACTGTGTAAGGAGGTGATCATTTTAGCTTTGTCTCGGATATTCATATTTTAACACTAAAGTAGGAGCTGTATTTGCAATAACTGTGTATTTAACATTTAGAACATAGTACGCAAGTAAATGGAAATCGCTGCAATGCGTTTGTGTCCAAGGGACTTTACAAAGAATTTATAAACATGTTTCGAAGTTAGGGTTCGTATTTTCGTTGCTGCTCCACGTCTTTCTGGGATTAACGAGCGCGGAAGGTTGTTTTAGTTAAATAAAGCTGGTAAACTGTAGCACTTCAAATTTCCCCATTTGAGGCGTCACGGAATTTAGTTGATGAGTGACTATCCGTAGTGATTAAGGTAAGATTTCTTTGAGGATGAGGTATTTGTAGACGAAATTCAGATAAATGATTGTGTTTACTTTAGCTGCACAGCATGTGGGAAGAGTTAGACTTCCGATTTAACCTTGTGTATAATTTTTGTGGTATGTGATGTCTGCTTTTGAATGTCCTCGTGTACTTGGCTGTTCCTTCCTGTACGTTAGACCACCATTCGTACCTTAGCACGTTACACAAGTGGATATATTCCAATTTGCTCTTTATCGGCGCTGCCCAATACTGGATTGTCATCTCGAACCTTGATTGTGCAGGTGTCGATTAATTTTAATAAGAGCACTAGAAAAAATTTTGTAAGCGTTATTAAAATCAATTTTACCAACTTCAGCCTTGAAAAATATTTAATCGAAAATAAACATGTTTTAAAACCTGCAGAAGTTTTAAATCCTTATTAAATAGCGCTCTCCTGAAAGTTTGATGTAGGTATAAATTAAAAACTAGTACAGAGAGTATTTTGGGAGGTGAAATATATCGAATAAGAATGCCAAACGTTTAACACTTGCTTTACCTAAATGGTGCACATATGTTTAAGAATAGCCGATATTCCGTTTTTCCAATCCTCAACAGGACACTAGCCTGCGTCTACAATCAGAAATGGGTCGACCTGACAACCTTGCGAAGTCTGATGACAGTAGGGCTCTTTTGCTCCATCGGCAGTTAAACGGTCTAGCAGACGATCAGATTGTTCCCTTGAATGTAGGCTTATGTTCATAGACAAGGTGGCATTTTCAACAAATGGGAGAAAGTAATGACCTATCTACCGCCCCAAAGAAAAACGCAGAATAAGTGGCACAAATGGATCGCTAGGTCGCGTATCTGCGTGATGTTGGGATTGGATGTCAGATGGGACTGGAGTGTTACGCAACTTGACACATTAAATAGCTAACAGTATCAAGACGTCCTCGATGGCCCAAGATAAATTTTCCCAAAATCCCAGTGACAAAGAAGGACATGACGCCAAACGAAACCATTGGAACATTTAAACACGTTATAAGACACTCAGAACAGCAAATAAAATCATTACAGGAACAGATCACACATATCCAAGAAAACATCACAACGTACATCCGACAAATCAAGAACACCACAATAACACAAATCCTAAGCACGCTCATTCCACCAATATACGACATTACTCCACCCGCACAAAGAGCCAGATTCCTACACAACCTAACACAAACTGCACAAAAGACGTTGAAAAAAGCTGTCAACACAACCAGGGTTGGCAACCAACTTGCCATCTTTATTAAAGACCGATAAAAACTCACAATAACACATCAAACTACAAAAAAAAAACACAAACACACAACAAACATAAACACACACACTTTCATAACCTAATACACAAAACAACACAACTAAAACAAAAAATCACATATGAGCCGGGACAGCAACAACAAACAACAATTTTCCTACAATCAAAACCAAAATCTTCGAGGGTAGAAGCCACCTCCATGCAGCTGGGGACGACAACACACACACAAACACATAAACCACATCACCACAATCAAAACAATACACACACACGCCAGGAAGATCTCTCACACACGACAAACAAAAATATCAAAACGCGGCTGAAGAGGGTTGTCCCTAAACAGCCAGGGCATGTTCAATAACATGCCCGAATGACATTTTTGAATTGAATTGACGTCCTCGAAAACATAGTTCCTTCTGCAAGGACTCGATCTCTCGATGGAATGATTGAATTCCAGAAGATAACCACCACAAGTCAACAGGTTTCGAAGTGGTTCTTGCAAAGGCGAGTTATCACAGAAATTGTGGCCTTTGAATCCTGTTGAAAATGTGGGCAGAGGTGAAGGAAGTTTTGGCGTTAAAGACGAGAGGTTTTGTGGGATAAAATACGTTATACTTGGGAGGTAGTATACTCTCGTGGCATTTATCACAGAATGAGGGCAGCGATAGAAGCAGAGGGTTCACACACCCGATATTAAGTTAATTTATATTTTATCTGCTTTTTCATTTAAGCAATATACTATTTAGTTATTTTAATTTGAAAACGAAAAGGAGAGTATGTGTGAGCATAACTGCCTCGAAATCAAAAGTCTTAGCAATTGGAAAATTGCATTTTTATGGGGGGAGGGGGCGGAAACGATTTGGGCTTCAACAGATATACACTTTCAGTCTGCTCACGTTCTTTTTGTCATAGGTGCATTTACTTACCCTAATTTAGAACTCAGTTGTAAACTTTGTCAGTCCATTCATTGACTGTTCGGTGCTTTTTTTTTTTTTTTTTTCTTCTTGGTGGGGGGGGGGGGGGGGGCCTCGAGTCGGGGAGGTAGCAGGGTTGAACCACAAATACGTGTGATAAAGTGGCTGTAACTACAGTGCGTTCGTAGCGCGGTGGCACCGGACAGGGTGAGAACTGGCGTGCCCAACGAGAGTTACACGTAAACGATCGGCAAGCCATGGGTACGGAACACTAAACAACTGTACAAACTTACATTAAACTTGCCTGTATAACAGATGTTGAAATTGATGGCCTTCAGCGTGAACACTTTCCTTATATCTCCGGAAACAATTCTGGTTACTCGCAAAAGTTCATGTTGATTGATTGCAGCCCGCCTCGGTAGCGTGGTGTTACTCCACGTTCAAGAGGTCGCGAGTTCGAATCTCGCTTAGGGTGAGTTATCCGGATAAGGGGTTTTCCGAGATTTCCCCTTATCCTGAGAAGATGAATGTCGCGTAACTTAAGGCTCTATGGACGTCGGGCTCATTTTTGAGCATCATTTCACCCATTTCATTCATTCACCGTCCGATATGATACTACGTTGGAGGACGTTAATTAAAAAATTAACATTAAAAGAAAATTGACTGATTGCCTTTATTTCTCTCGTGATTTTGTCCTTCAATCTTTGTAACGTGGTTAATTTGATGCTTGCGCTTTATTCTTTATAAATAAAAATCGCATGGAGATATGTCAGGAGAGCGAGGAGGCCACAATCCTCGACTAATAATTATTCTATCACTATACACACTTCGCAATTTATGCATAGAATACGTAGCAGTACGTGATATTGCTGAATCCTTGTCATTTCTTGTTAGTTGCGGGCAAAAAATTAAAATAAAATTTACATAAACATGTGAATCAACTGTTGTATCGAAAACTATGGGACCAATAAATCCTACGCGCATTCACTGCGCACCAAACTTGAACATTTGCAGTGTTGTGAGGAACTTCATGAATAATGAAGATTTTCGGTGAACCAGAATTTTTTTCATTGGTATAGGGAATGTGTTAGCGATGAAGGTCATCAATATCAACATCTGTAGTGATGTAGGTAAGCCTAAGTACATATAGAGTTAGGGTTCCGTACCCATGACTTGCCAGTCGTTTACATGTAACTCTGGCGGAGGGTGCGCCGGTCCTCGCCCGGTCCGGCCGATGTATGATTATCCTTAAACATGCAGTTAATATGAGATAAGACCTTTTTCCGAATGTTTAAAAACTTAGTTAACTCTGCATCATTTTGAGTTAAAATGTTTGTATTGTCATAACTATTACTAAGCTTCAGGAGCAAGTAAATACTATATTTTGTAGATGGGTATAACTAAAACTTAAAATTGGACATGGGAGTTTGAAGTTCTAAGTTTTACAGTAAAGATTTTCTATGAACATATGTTGCCAGAATTTGTCATAAATGGAGAAGAGCAAAAATCAACACAACTACAAATTTGGCTGCATAACTTTTATTAACCAGAATCTGTTAGGTCCCACTTTACATTATCTACTTGACATTAGTGAGCAGTTTTGAAATTAAAGCTGTAGTTTGAATAAAATCCTTCAAAATTAAATTACCAGGACATTGAATTCAAAATTAAATAATTTGATGTAACAATGTTAATTATAAAATTTTCTAAAAATTAGTTTCAACAATTCTTAAAAGTTTTTCTTTCTCTGCTCTTAACTTAGGGTAGGTAAAGGAATTATTGTATTAAGTAAAAATTGAAGCTATTAACAGTGAAGCAACAAGATTCTAAAATAAGAACAAATTAGAAACTAAAAACTTCACTTATCTTAGTAATGTTGATATTCTTTTTCTCTTTTGCTGACCCAGGGGTTTCAAGCTATGTCCAGCTCTATGTTGAGAAAAAGAATATCAACATTACTAAGATAAGTGAAGTTTTTAGTTTCTAATTTGTTCTTATTTTAGAAGAATTATTGTATTTTTACCAAAAGTTTGACATCTAGATTTGTCCAGATGTCCATGTTTTGAGGTCCGCTGAAGTAAAGAGAGCAGGGTGCACCATAATTGAAAAGGAAGCTTTCTAATAAGCAGGGTTTGCGCTTTTAGTAAGAAATCCACCAAGTTAACCATGCACCTACAACAGGAAGTAGAAATGCCAGCAACCTTTACTCTTGTAAACAAATAAGAGTGGAAGGCAATGCAGAGTATACCCTGCTTCAAAAGGTAAAAACACCAGGATTAAGGGGTGTTACTAGGCAGCAGATAACAAATGTTTAGCCATTTGTAGCATGCAATTAACTTCAGTTTTATTAACCTTTTAATGTAAAGACATTTTAGCTAGAGACATTATCATTAGCATAGTTATTGCAATGTGCAATAATGTATTTCCTAAATGCATTGAAAGTAAATTGCATTCAATATGCTCAGAGTTTTTTGTATTTTGAGAAACTACATTCTACATCACATAACAGGAGTGTACAAAAAGCATGAAATATTGGGGCAGCTGGAGCTTTCCTGATTATCCAATATTCTTCTCTACAACACTTAAGTTCATTTTTCACCCTTTCCCTAACAGTGCTCTCTGGTATTTGATTCGGGGTCTCTGAAACTTGTTCTAATGTCTTAATAGCCTCGAACATTTTTAATTCAGATGACTGTAGATATGTTATTGCTGCTACTATATTAGTGAAGTTCCTCTGAATGTATGAAAGATCTAACAAGGCTGATGTAATTACTTTCTTCACTGCACGTACTGCAACATTTTTCTGCTCGTCAAATACGTTTATTATGTTTATAATTTTGCTGTAATGTTGAACATAGTATACTGCGGCCTGGAGCCATGTCCCCCATTGAGTTACATTTGGTTGTGTAGGCAAGGGAATTTCAGGTGCCATCTCTTTAAATGTCTTGATTCTGGAGGGTGCCTTGCAAAACCTCATCATATTGGCTATAAAAACACATAGAAAAGATCTAATTTCCTCTGCAACTTGGTGGAGACCATGCACTAGACATGTTAAATGTATTAATTTTGGAAGTGCTTGTTGTATTACTGTAACAGCTTTCTTTGTATAGGAATCCTCGTCTGTAACAAGTAGCAAACCATTTTGCATTATTGGAAAGGCTGCATAAACAACCAAATTTAACCTATGACAGTCGCAAGAAACAAACTTGTGTAAGAGTGGCCATGCTGCCTTCCTTAACCCTCATGCTACCTGTCGGCTCTATACTCTGTGCTGTTCATATCACTACTATGTTTACTTATTAAAACTCCAAACTCTGCTAATAAGTTAATTTTTGAGGATACCACATGTTTAAGAAAGTCCATCCACTGTGAACCGTCTTTTACATGGAGCATTTTTTCCCCTACCATTGTTTTCTCAAAACTGGTTCCTAATGATTTTGATTAAAATACCATGTCTGAGATGTGTTGCTTGAATAGTAAAATGTATATCTTGAACCTGCGAAGGGTTCTTCATTCTGAATGAATGCTGTATAACTGGTAAACAATGAGAGAAATAATATTACTACAGGAAAAACATACATTTCATTATCTTACCACTTAAACTTCTTTAAAATGTATTTTCTGACATAATTGTTTCCAAGATGTGTTGCTAATGGTCTGAATTTTCAATCTTGATCATAAATTCTGTACCATGTTTTATCTTTGTTGTTCAGATAGAATTTCAAATGTAGACCTAGCTACCTGCTTTTTAAAGAATTGTTAAGTGCTTCAGCCTCCTGAATCATCCAAAATTATATTCCTCACAACATAATGATGTTTAGCAATTTAACGTAATGTCTCAACAGAGTTGAGATATGGATCTGGTATTAAACATAAAGACATCATGGATAAACTTCAGACTAAAAGAGAAACACAGATTGCCTTGACTTCAAGGTAGAAGTGGAAATTATCCCTGAGGCATGAGCCACATTTTTAAGGGTGATTAGATAAGCATTTAAATTGTCGACCACACAATGTACCTACATAACAGAAAAGGTAATAAGGGTCTATACATTATGAAAGAAGTTAAGAATATCATGGGTAATAAAACATTGAAGCAGGTTTACTATATATTCATATATAAAATATGGAGTAACACTTTGGAGGAATGAAATACTAAAAATATTCAAATTACGAAAAAGGACAATTAAAATAATTGGGAAACTAGAAACAACACAGCTGTAGGGACACATACAAAAAATGCAACATCCTACTGTTCCATGTATGTCCAGCCATGGCAAAAATGATTAAATGCAATGAGAGCAGAGTATTTCTAAGTGCTGTATCATGTTTCAGCAAGTTTACGCAAGTTGGCATTTCCAACATACAGCTGAGTTTATTGATAGTCTCTGTTTGATATGTTATTGTCTGTTGAACATACAAATAGGCTGTCTCTTCAATCGCCACTTGCATTTGTATACATACTTGCAAATACAAATGCGAGTGACATCTCAAGACAGCCTATTTGTGTGTTCAACGCACGATAACATATGGAACAGAGGCTATGAATGGTATGTTGCATATTGGAAATATCAACATGTGTAAACCACACTGCAACACATGGGACTTAGAAGTATTCTGCTCTCCTAATGCACTCAATCACTTTTTTCCATGGTTGTACATTCATGAAAGTATTAAGCATGATCTAATAAATGGAAAAATAGCTAAAAACATTCTCATGCATAGTTCTATAACATGACTATTAAAAGACTGTACTCAGGGGAACACTAAATAATTGCTCAATAGAAGGTTTAGGGAGAGAACATTGTAATGCCTTACCTAAAGAAATAAGATATAGAACAAAGAGAGATGCATAAAAACCATTAGGAAAATGCTTTTTCTCCAGTACAACAGACAATACAATATATAAATGTATAGAAGTGTATATGTTGTTAGCTAATGCTGGATTTCTGACAATGAAGTCATTAATCCTCTTACTCTTCAATATAGAACAGAACAATAGCAGTAATAGTAACTGCTTTTTAGAGAGCACCATATTTTTATGTTTGGGCAGTTACATCGCTCTCTCACAACCCCCAGAATGTCTGGAGGACCACACCTGTCGTTGGTTTACGGGTCTCACCAACCTAACCGAGAGAGTTATAAAAACAAATTCACTGACCATATCCTCTCATTACCAATTAGAGAACGTATTACATGCCATGACAGGTCAGAATGATAGGGGTTAAGAGTTTATAGAGAAATGGAAAGATTGGAAAAATAAAGACTTCGTAGTCCTTGGGAACCCTAATAGCATCGGGGTTGGAGGAGAACAAGAGATGACCAAGGGAAGGTCATAAGGTCAGGTAGAAAAGCTACAGTGAGGAGCAAAACACCAATAAGTTCTGCTCAGCTTGGGTACCTTGTGGTCACCATCCACATATCCCCTAGACGGGGACTCCTATGGGGATAAGTGTAAATATAATGTATATAAAAATTGTGAGAAACAGATTTTTAATGGAATGCTGCTGTACATGTATATATTGTAATGTACCCTATGTATTTTGAACATAAGAATGAAAGAAAGCATAAGTAAAGTGAGAGTTCAACAAAAAATTACAATTTTATTAAAGCCTTAGAGACTGTGTATTAAGGAGCTAGTTAACTGAAACTAGTGTATTCAGCCTCAATGTGTTTCTTGTATCAATAAAAATTACTGTGAAATCCCTTTCCCAGTAGTTGTACATATCTTAAGGATTGATTTCCTCACTGTTTGAAAATACTGAGGAGACTTGAAGATCAGAGATAAGTGATCACAATTATGTTTAGAAGATAAATCTATATTTTAAATGAGAAATTGTAGGTATTTAATTGGGAAGAGATAATGAAAGACAGCAGTGAAATATATAATGAGAGCAATGTGTAAATGATACAAGATTTTAATGGGATATGTGCCCCTTCACATCTACATAAATCTTCTGGTATAATCGCATTTTCAGAAGGACAAAGTTATTAATTCCCATCTGTTTTGTTGCAGGAGACTCGATGATGTCAATATCAGACTTGTTGGGTCTAAATCTTCCAAGAGGTCCTTTGCTGGGAAATACAAGTCACAGTCCATTGAGTACAGGTAGCCAGCAATTCGGTTCTCCCTCGTCCACTTCAAGCAGTTCTATCCAGCATAATTATCAGGCAAGTTAAAGAAATTGTATAATCCTCAAATGATGCAACACAATTTTTGTGAAAATCCTCCCTCACTCCAACTACTTTTATAATGTTTAAAAATGTTTGATTTTCTCAAAAATGGCTCTTAACAATTTTGATTTAAATAATACATATTAAAAATATTTGTATGGCAAATTTTCTGTGATAAAGATATTACACTACTGTTCATGAAAATGGCAACATCAAGAAGGAAACGCATGATTGAAATGAAGTTTATACCACACATTTGGTACATGACAATAAACAAATGATTAACTTTACAAATATGTACATGATATTTGAACCTGAATGGTTTAGCCTCCATGTGCTGCAATTAGAGCTGCTAAACACTGACATGTAATCAAAAAGGTTCAGAATATGTTCCTGAGGGATCTCCCTCCATGCAATTGGCATGGGAGCCTACAATTATGTAAGGACCATGACGAACAAGTTACAACCAGCCATATCCCAGACAATTTTTATTGGGTGATATGTCGAGTCAAGATGCAGGGAAGCAGTGCTAGACATTATTCTTTGAAGAAGGCTTGTACATTCCTCGCAACATGTGGTTGGGCATTGTCCTGCTGAAATATGACGTGTGGAGATGCCTGAAACAGGTTGAGTATCTCAGGCTCTAAATCCCCCTCGCATACTAGTTACTGATCAAATTTCCCTCAATTAATAGAAGGTGAGGTTGGATGTTGTGACCAATGGCGCCCCAAGCCATCACACCTGGTGTTTGTCTGCTATGCCCCTTAACAACAGAAGCTTCCAGATTGCACTTGCTATGGTACCATCGAACATGTATGTGGCCACCACTGTAGGAAATGTTGAATCTGATCTGAAAAGACTAAACTTTGCTATTCAGCATACCAGTGACAGCATTCACGAGCCCATTGCAATTGGAGGTGTTTGTGGTTTTTGTACAATATAAGCCAATGGAATGGCATTGTGCAATCAGTTCAATCTGCAGCAGATGGTGACAAATCATTGATACAGACATATTCACACCTGTTACAGTGCTCCAGTGTGAAGCTAACATTGTAGACGAAGCTGTGTAGTCCATTATAGCCATGTGGACAAGATGGCAGTCATCCCCTGCTGTGGTCCAGTACCTGATGTTTGCTGTGCACAACTCTCTTATCCACTGTCATAGCAGTATGCCCTGTTCAAACTCACTTGTATGCTGATATTGCACCCTTTTGACATTGACCAGGCATATTTGCACTTACTTTAACGTTTCCACCTTGTTTAGCAGTTCTTCACTGATTATACTTGGCACAACACTGACCTTGTCGGACAAAAACAACAAAGCTCTGCTCAGCCTATGTGTATTCTATCTCTTGGCAATCCTAATCACTTATTGCTCACACACTGTTCTACACATCCACCAAGTTTGGATTCATTTGGGTAATTTCATGATGTTGCAGTCTTCATAAACAGCAGTATATTAAGTGATAAATAGCATATTTCACAAAAAAAAAAGTTGGTCTCTTAAAATGCTTTATTTATTTTCAATAAGCTTTTTGTGACGTAAGCCATTTCTGAGATCTGTTGTTAATGATTCAAATTGTTTAATAGTTTGTCATTATTATTTTATTTATGCCAACAAACTTATTGTTGGTGTTTTTAAACACACAAGCCGTGTGTGGGCAAAGTTTAAGAGGTAGAACTGGAACTTAAAGTTTGTCATTATTTTAAAAGTCCTGTTATTTTCAGTTGTTTCTCATACTTGTATAGAAAAGGTATGGAATTTTAAGGCCAATATATAGCATCCAGTTCTTAAACATTTGACTGTCACTGTTCTCATGATATATAAAGCGTGTATATAACAAATATATTTTTGCAGTATGATGAGCCTCAACATGAAGTAACCATGCCATTAAGAGTTCTTCAGCGCAGTTCAGACCCTCTGTTACATCACTCTAGTCCTACATCACCGAGCTATGCTCGAACTTTTCGTGGTTCACCACCATACAGGTGAGCTCTGGAATACAAGATAGAAATAGAATGTTTTAGAAAGTTTAAGATTAGTGATAACTAGATAATGTGAGGAAGTAATGAAAAAGCTAGTTTTACGATTCTTGGCACTTCTAGAAGTATTCTCAGATTGTAAATTGAATAAAAATATTTTTAGATCTTTGTCTATTCAGAAGCACAAATTTGTATAATTAACCAATGCTGTGATGTAACAGCCCTTTCCTGGCCAAAGCTGGCCATTTGGCCACTGCATCCCAGACCTCTGCCCACCATAGGCATCATGAGTGCAACACAGAACTGGAGTGGGGCGTGGTCAGCATCCCAGTCCCTTCCAGGTAGTATATGCGGTCTTCACAAACAGGAGCTGCTGCTGCTGCTTCTCAATCAAGTAACTCCTCAACTGGCCAATCAGGGACCTAACGAGACTGAGTGCACCTTGGACCAGATCTCCCAATGGGAGTAAAACCCCATGTCGGTACTGGGAATTGAACCCAGGTCTCCTGCTTGGTAAACAGCATTACTACCGTGCTAAGGAAAGAATATCATAAATTTGTATACAGGTGCAAAAAAACAATGTGCCAAAAATCAAAGGGAAGAAAGGCAGTACCAAATTAAACATTTTGTGGTTAGGGGCTTGGGTCAGAGATGCAGGAACACTCCATGAACCTGCTTAAAATCTGACTTGAAGTATCTTTATTTGCCAGTCAAAATGAAAATGTAACTCACACGAAAAGTATGTACGACTAGTAAGTCCTGGTGTACAATAAGGAACCAACCATTACATGCATGTGCTGTATTGAACAAGATGAGTTTGGCATTGCTGTATGATCCAATAGGCACATATGATGGTGAATAGTACTGTGCAAAGGTGCATTTTGTTTACATCTAACACACTACTAAACTTACAAGGTGCATCAATGAAATTTACAATAGAAACCGAATCCAATATCACTGATTTTTCTCAAAAAGGTTTTGATTTGATTCAAGTATCATTTAGGACATTTATGTGACAAATGGGATGTATATCTGAAATTTTTTGGGAAAAGCTTATGAAATTCTCTTCATTTGGATGTATTTTGTGCAAGTATTAAACCATAAGAGACAAACTTATAAATAATAAATTACCCCTAGTGCAACAGCCCTTCATGGAGGTCTTTAAAGTATACAATTTCAAATACTTTAACTGCAATGATATCTTGGATGGAAAAAAATTCCTACCCCTCCAGCCAGGAATTGAATCCTGGGATTCCTCGCACAGCAGACAGGTGCTTTACCAGCTGAGCAATGAGGCTTGCCAATTTATGAATTGTTCTAGTTTATCATTTTCTCAAGAAAGAAAGGGATATTTTGCCAAGATTAACAAGGTTAAGAAAATGGTTAGGTAATACATAAATGAGGGAATAGAGGGTTTTGATATACTGTGAAAGTGAGGTTATAGTAAAATAGTGAAAGTGGGATAATGAAGATTAGTGAAGTGCACAGTGTAAACTGGGGTTATAAGAGGAAGGGAAGTAAAGTGTGTACTCAAGGATAGCTACAGAAAAAATGTCAGATAAAATAACTAATGGATCAAAGAGAGTGAGAAGGAAAGGGAGAACAAAGCAGGAGGGAAAGAAAGCAAGGAATATTTCGCAAAGAGTATCAAGGTTAAGGAAATGGTTGGGTAATCCATAAATGAGGGAGCAGAGGGTTTGTATATGTGTTGAAAATGAAGTTGTAGTCAAGTAATGAAATTGAGATAATGAAGATTAGTGCAATGTAGAATGTAAATTGATAAGAGTTATGAGTGGAGCTGATAAAGAGGGCAGATTTATATGCACTTAAAACCATAAATATATGCATGCAACTATGCAGCTAAAAGGTTGAAAATATGCTCTTAAAATTAAAAAATGTGTGCAAAAATGTATTTTCTTCTAATAGTAAAATTCACAATTTCCTCACATTTTATTTTTTTATGAAGCAAGAATTGTAATATTCTTACTTTTTGCTCCTCATTGAAGTTAATAATTATATTTTATATTTCCATTCTCATTAATCTTGTGTGTAATTAACTAATTAATGTGAAATATGTCAATCATTTAAGGATTGATCACATATCAATTTTTGTTACAATAAATAATCAAATTTTTCTAAATTTTCTGGTAGAAAGCCCTTCCTTCTGTCACTTAAAATGTGTTTGAATGAAGAGAATGATCTCTCCACTTCACATGAGGTCACAGGGGAGTATCACAAAGAGGCTATGTCACTCGCAGAATAAGAATTAAATTCTTTTTCAGATTCACCTTGTAACTCACTGTTCACATCCCAAATAAACTTTAGTGCTGGATTCCTGGCTTCAATTTGTTCAATTTTCTCATGGTGTCTTTTTACTTTCTCCAAGAACTTCTTGGGCAATGGCGACTTCATACATCTGCAAGGCAGAAGATAGTGGCACTCCTTTCTTCCAGACATCCAATCGCTGTTTGAAAAAGCCAATATTTTATATACATGGGGATGCTGGCTTTTTATGAAAACAAGATTAGCTTCATTTGCAAAAACATGACAATAAAGCAGAAATTTGTCATTTTATGGGGTGAAAAACTAATATTTTAACATTAAATGGAGAAAAAGTGTAATATATGCACCCATATGCACATTAGTGAAATATGTGCTAATCCTGTGAATATGCATTTCTATGCACTATGAAACTTTGCCATTTGATTCCAAATGACATGAAACGCATTTTCCTCTTCCATGCATATATTTATATTTGAAGGAGTAAAACAAACATGCAAATATGCACAAATCTGCTGTCTACTAATAAGGAAGTTAAGAAAAGTGAATAGGTATAGATGGGAGATGAAATAAAGCAGGAAATAAAAACTAAAGGGGAGGATGGGAGCAAGATAAGATTAGTGAAAAGGTAGGAAGCAAATATTCACAAATTAAACATGTGTAATGTATATGTAAAAGGTAATTATATTGAAGGGCTGCTCTAATAGCAAACAGGCCAAGTCCCAGCTCAGGGGTAGCCCAAGTGTGTAACATTTAGTATTGAATAAATCATTTATTCTTTTTCTGTTCATAGTTTATCTATCTCCATTTTTCTAACTGACAACCTTTTACTGTTAAGCATATATTCTGATAGTGACTGCAGCAGCCCCAGCCCAACATTGGAGCAAGCCTTGCTGTTGAAGCGTGCAACGAGTGGCTCACGTTCCAACTCTCCTGATTCAGAAACAAGTGGTGTGAGCAGCATTGAAGGCAATATATCAGACTTAATGGTATGTTCTCTATCAGTCTAGTGAATACATTTGTATCATTTTAGAGAGAGAAAATTGTTTTTTCTGCCTTGCACATATGTAAATTGATAATTTTTAGTTGCCAGTTTATTAGAAAGGTGTGTTATGCTTCATTACAATAACTAAGTTTCAATGCAGAATTGAAATAAATTAGTCCATTCCCATTCTCAATATGATCTTTGTTTCCATGTTGAATTCAATCTGGAATGAGATTTACTTGGATATGCAAGGCTCAAGCATAAATAATTCAAGCTTATATGTTGATCACTTGGTTTATGTTGACAAATGTGTAAAAATAAGTTTTCTGCATATATTAAGTAGGTTTTGTGGTTAGTGAATGTTTTTGAGAAGACTACATTGTGAGATTATAGAAACAATAAAAGTGACTTTGTTGTTTTTTATACCATTTTTGCTAAGAAAACAAAATGAGCGTGCAGCATGTCGCAAGTACAGTAAAAGGTAGCATCTTCGGTGGATTCAACTTGATTTGAATCCAGTAGGTGTTTCCATGAACCAATATGTTGATCACACCCCACTTCTAAGAGGATTGTATCCAGGGATTCACTTCATCTGAATCCATGTTTCCATGCAGTATCCAATCAAATCCATATAAATTCCCCATGGAAATGTAGTGATTGGGAAGGAATTCCTTTGGCATATTTGCATGTCACATTTTTTTACTAACAGCACCTATATCTCTGCTCTTACTGTGTTAAATGTAGACATCTTCTGCCTTTCTCCCCTTTATCCCTTTCATTCTCATTCCAATTTTATTTTTCTATCCACATCTCCTTTTCTTTTCTTTCTTTCTCTAATGTATGTCATGTTACATTTTGAAAACCAGTGATAAAATTTTCTTCTGAGGTATTAATAGAAATTAAATCAAACTAAAAGGTTTAATAGTACCAAAACTATGCATTATTGTTATGCACTGTTTCTTGTAAAGATTCACTTAAATAATGCTCAAGAACTTTATATTGATAGATGGTACTAGAGCTAATGCAGATTAATGAAAATCTGAAACAAACTTAAATGAATACAAATTTTGATGTACAGTAGTGAAAATTGGACTGCTACAAAAGCAGAGGAGGAAAGAATTTAAAACTGTCTAGTTCACTACCAGGACTGTTATGAAAACTAATCAAACCTCTAACACACTTTGTGTTCTTTGACACTGTGGTAACTGTACTTGATAACTTGAAGTGTGCAACTGGTAGTGATCACAGTACCATCTGCAGTGCCAACATACATTCTTGTTTATTAAAGGACACACCTTTTTAGTGGCAAAAAAGGCAAACAAAAATGAATCTGGATAAACTGAAAATCCAGTTTGAGTACCAGACAAATGGGTTATTTTGTTATTACTTAGTTGATTTTTTTAACACATCACTTGCTTGTTTATAAAGAAAGACATGTTTCAGCAACTGTTGCTCCCATTGTTAGTTCCTTAATAAACAAGTAAGTGATGTATGAGAGCTGTCCCAAAAGTACCTGACCTGATTCATAGGTTTCAAACAAATGACTGGTAGAGAGTACCAACCCTTACAAAGCTTAAATTTGAAGCTTGAGCATGTTACAATATTTAGTATTTGTTTGGCAGCCATCAATAGTGAATGCTCTTAGCAAATTTGTAAATGTGATAAAAATAGTTATTCTGTGATACAGTACTTTTCATTTGAAAGTTCTTAGTCCATCTAATATTAAAGGTGGGCTAGATTCTACTCTGGGGGAGTCTGTTCCTTTGCCTTGGCAGCTCGTATGGTCTCGCTGTTGTAAACAAACATTACAGTAGTTGACCAAATGAGGTGATCATACCAGAAATTGAAAGAAAAACTGAAAAACTGAAAAATGGCATTGAATGCTGGTCTACTGAAAGTGTGCAAGCTAGCAGACATTGCACATGTTTCACAAAGTGTAATGCACAGCACTTTTTGAAACACGTGCAACGTCTGCTCGCTCACACACTTTCAGTAGACGAGCACTCAATACCATTTTTGCAGTTTTTCTTTCAATTTCTGGTATGATCACCTCATTTGGTCAACCACTGTGATGTTCATTTCAGTCAGTGCTGAAATTATTAAATAACATAACTTTTCAGAATCATTATTCTTATTTCCTTTGTTATTTAAAAAGGAAAACTGAACTAAATAATCAAGACATTCTGATTTTATATAACAGTGTTGTAAAAAACACAAATCGTGTATTGGCAAATTTTGAAAGGTAAAATCAGAACTGAAAAATTCACTCTGGGCTTAAGATTGTAAGTCACCATTGGGGAACATGGTCCCAAATTGAGATTCCCTTTTGGTCTACTGGGAAAATTGAATCAGTTGAGGAATTTAAGGTCATACCAGCATGTTGCCATGGTAGCTCAATGAGAGTAGGTGCAATGTAAAATTTCCATGGTCGAAATCCTGGCTATGGCATTGAATTTTTCAGTTCTGGTTCTACCTTTCAAAGATATTCTGATTTGCAACCAATTATAGCACTCCCATCTTTTGAGTAGAATAATTAATTGGCACTTAAGCTGTATGATTTCGAAGTTTTATATACAATTTTTCCCTTTAGGATAAACAGTTATGCATATTGCTATCAGTTATTCATCCAAAATTGAAAGTTACTGTAACATTTTGATTATGATATACATATACCAAGGCACATATGCGATAATATGTTGTTAGCTAATGCTGGATTTCTGACAATGAAGTCATTAATTCTCTTGCTCTCCAATATTTTTCACTAATGGATGGGGTGCTAGAAGTGGCCGGGCATATTTGAAGGTGATCTCGGTCCATTTCCTCTTGCAGATCACATAGAGGACAGAGTGGTGAAGAATATATCCCAATTCTGTTTAAATGTTTTGCCAGACAATCATGTCTTGTAATCAACCTGAAGGTTGCGATAATATGTATATCTGTTTTAATTTCTTACAGTTTACATAAGGAGTAAAAATATAGTGTAAATGATATTTGTGTACAGAGTTGCTTGAGCCTGCCAAACACCCCTTTACCAAACTTGCAACTGAGTAACAGTCCTGAGCAGGAGCGCTCCTGGCATCAGATGCGACCATCGCTACGCTACTTTCAGCAGCAGCAACAACAGCAGCAGCAGCAACAATTGCAGGCATCATTGCTGTCATCGCTGCTGCAGTACCCTGCAGGAAGTCCAACACTCAGTTTGGAGAAACCTTGGCTGTTATCTCCTCCAGTACAGCAGACACAGCAAGAGAAACCTTGGCTACCTTCATCACCCCCAGCACTGCCTTCACCTGTAAGCAACACCACAGCCAGCTCCCTGGAACGAGCTGCTCAGTTCCACAGGAATGCTGCTTGTGAGTACAGTCTCACAGCACCACCCCTTGGTATCATTTCTGGTAACTTAACTAAAATTCAGTATAAAGAATTTTTAATAATTGATTTTTAGTAGAGTTTGCATGCCTAAATTTTCATTTTGTTGATTATTTACCAGCCTGTGTCCTTCTGTTTTGTGGAGATCAACAAAGAGGAACTACATAACATTTTAATTTATTTTTAACAACCTTGAACCAGTTAGGCCAAGGGTTGGCAAATCTGTACCAACTAGTGATATGACAGTGTCACTGTCAGGGGGCAAACAATATGTTGCTCAGTTTCAACCCTCCCTCCTTCACTCAACAGGCGTTTAAACAAAAACAAGCAGTGGTGGACATCGCATTGATAGACATGGCTCTTTCAAAACCTTAAAAATGCAAAGGAACCTTCCTATTCCAAGAGGAATGGGAAGAACTATATTTTTGCTGCACTATGGGTGAAAATGTGAAATATTTGTTGTGTTTGAAAGTTTTGATTGGTGTTTACAGGTCAAACATTAAAAGACATTATGAATGTTGTCACAAAGACTACAACTAAGTAACAAGTATGAAATCTTAAGGTATTTTAAAATATTATTATAAATTTAAAGTAAGAACAAATTAGAAACTAAAAGCTTCACTTATCTTAATAATATTGCAAGATTTTATGCAGCTAACATGTTTCAAGTTGACTCCAACTCATTCTCAAAGCTATACAAAGTTACCATAGCTACTGATGCTCATTTTAATCACCAATCTCTGAAAACAAAAACCTATAAATACAATCTATTGGAGGTATTTCAAAATTCATAATGCGGTTCCTGCTTTTTAAAATAAATATCTTTTCCCAAGCCATTAAATGTATTATAAAACCCACCTTTATTCCTAATGTAACAAAGTTTAATATTCAGTGAATATGTAATCTATTGAAGTGGATTTCAATGTGCCTACACTAGTTTAAAAAACTTTCGATGTGTACAACCACATTACAAATTGAGGTTACACATTTACTAACATACACAATTTTGAAATCACAATTACAAAACAAAGCTGGTTTATTTTATGAAAACATTCCTCTCTCTTCATTCATTTGCTGCGCATAGTAGTTATATGTGTGAAATTTTGTTCTGAACTGAAGATTGTAGAATCTAAAAGGAGATTGCAATTGACAGATCAAACCTCTGTGCTCTGTTGTATGCCAGTACTTAAGAGTTAATGTTAAATGTATGTATGCAAAACCATAATGTTCTTGAAGTAGAGAATACATTAATGAAAAATTTTAAAGCCCTCTCAGTCTGTGTATATGTATTAAGTATGTATAAAATCAAACTAGAGTGTTCCTTTGCACCACCACTGTGACTTTCAAATCCCTTCCTTTGAGCCGTGCATCATGTACATGCTGGGTTACGTTCCCTGACATCACAATTCATGCAATTGCAATGACCAATTTGCCAACTCCTGGTCAGGTCATATCAAACGATAAATGAAATAATGCCCAAACGAGTAACTTGCCCTAACCAAGGTTCAAACTCTGGGCCTCTTGAATGTGAGGCAGACCCACTACCTCCATACCACAGTGGGGGACAATATAATTGACATACGTGAAAAAGTAAATCTGAAATTTAATGAAAAAATTACAAAGAAAATTTGACACCTTTTGAACAGTCAAGAATAATTTCTGTATAATAATGGAACACTGGAGATTATATTGATGTATTCTTCTCTAGTGGATAAATTTCGCTACATCTAATAAAAAATGCTGATTTTTATTCACATTCAATCAGTACAAAACTGAAATTGTTAATAGTCAACAAAATGATTTAAGCTTTTTCCTCTCCCTCTTTTTAGAGTAAGAGCAATGAGAGCGAGAAAAATATACATTTTACCTACATTCTTGTAGCTTAGATTTAATATTTTTTAAAATGTAGGTTACTAAAGGTTGTGAGAGGTAGAACTGGAACTTAAAAATTCAATGACACAGCTTGGATTTGAACCACAGACCCTCCGCTTACTAGGCGGGTACTCAAACCATTAAGCTACTGTGCCAACCTGCCAGAATGACATTGAATTTTCAAACCAGTTCATATTTCTTCCGGTTTGAGAATTGCCACCATCATTGACTAATTATTCACCATACATACTGATATAATTCACAACAGTGTGTGCTGTAATCAAATCCTGCTGAAACCACCTACACAATCTTTCATTTCTTGTCAATTGTGGGGAAAAATGCATGTAAAATAAAATTGACATAAACATGTGGATCAGCTGTTCTGTCGTAAAATATGGGACCAATAATTCTATGAACATTCACTGTGCACCAAGCTCAACATTTGCACCATGGTGAAGAATGAATGGGGATTTGCTGTAAATCAGAATTGTTTTCAGAGATATAGGGAATTGTTCACATCGAAGGTCATCAATGCCAACATATGTTGTGATAAGCCTAATGTCAGCTAGTACAGTAGTTAGTGTTTCATATGCATGACTTGCTGTTCATTTAGGTTAATTCTAGCAGAGGGCATGCAGGTCCTTGCCCGGTCTGGTGCTGCTGCTGTTGAAGTGTGGTCCAGCAGATCTATGAATGTGCTGTAAAATTATAACACAATAATAAAAGATTTAATTTTCTATAACTTTTCACTGAATGAATGAAATGGGTGAAATGATGCTCAAATGAGCCCAAGAGCTTAGTTATCCGACATTAGTCCTCTCAGGATAAGGGAAAACCTCAGAGAAAACTTTATCTGGATAATTCACCTTAGGTGAGATTCGAATTCAACTTCTTGGACATGAGGCAGATACTACCATCATGCTACAGTTGGGTGGTTTTATTAAAATTTCCTTGTAGGTTAATGGAAATGGGAGAATATAGCAAACTAAAGTGATGGTCAAAGCTGATTGCTATGTGATGGTTCAGAAATTAAATTTTTTTCCCCTTTTTTTTGTATGACCATGACAAAAAGACAAATGAATGGCATTAAATTCTCAAACCAGTTCGTATTTAATGCCATTCTGGCAGTTTGTCGCAATAGCTCAGTGGTAGAGCAGCTGCCCGGTAAGCGGAAGGTCTGTGGTTCAAATCCCAGTTGTGGCATTGAATTTTTAAGTTCCAGTTCTACCTCTCAAACTTTGCCCACACACGGCTTGTGTGTTTAAAAACACCAACAGTAAGTTTGTTGGCATAAATAAATAATAAACTCTACATCTTTTGTGTAGTAAGCTATATCTTGTATTTGTCTATCTCTTATACATCTTAAACCATAAAAGTCATCCATAACGAAGAGGACTTCAGAGACTGTTCCAGAAAATTCAAGATATACATTTCATTTATCATGAAAATAACTTAAACATGTTATTTTAATTAAAATCATTAGCTGCTTTTGAAAAAATAAATTTTCTAAAATTGGGGTTGAGGATTTTCTTTAAAATCTTTGTGTGGTATCCTTGGAAGATGCTAAACTTAGATGCTACTAAGTTTATTATTTAACCAACTGTTCATTTGTTTTTTAGTTATGATCTCTCTCTCTGACACTTCTTTACCTGATTACCCTCCCCTTGTGTAGGACTTAAAAGCCAGTGCCTAGGGTCAGATGCCTGTCGGGGAGCAGAGGAACCTATGGACCGGACAGAGTGATGACCTGGAAGTGAGTGGTCAGCTAAGTACCAGGTATGATAGTGAGGAAGAGGATGATATGAAATGCAGACGAAATGGATGATTGGAAAGGTGATAATGGAGCAATT
This sequence comes from Tenodera sinensis, assembly GCA_030765045.1. Lineage (NCBI taxonomy): Eukaryota > Metazoa > Arthropoda > Insecta > Mantodea > Mantidae > Tenodera > Tenodera sinensis. The sequence goes on from CM060972.1 coordinate 103,123,424, forward strand.
GGTGGAATGAATGGCGGGGGAAACCAGGGAACTTGGAGAAAACCCACCCATGTCACTTTGTCCACCGCAAATATCATATGTGGGTCCCTGGCATCCAACCTGGGCCACCAAACATGGTAGTAGGTGAATGGTCTAACTGCTCAGCTACAGCACTGCCACACAAACACATACACATGCATGCAATACAAAATGCGGACTTTTTTCTAAAAATGTATTTTTTCAAATCTTGGTATCAAAGTTTGGTGGAATGCAGTACTTCTCTATCTACTACATGGTAGAGAGTAAAAAAGAAGTGGATTGAAAGCTGAGGATTTATTATTACTAGTTCCTTCAATCACACATTACATTTGATTTTGTTTAGATAGGGAACATGTCATAAAATAAACCAGCAGTAGCTGGATGTACATTGTTCAATAAATTGCCTAAAAATATAAAATCAATAAGCTCTAGAAACAGATTTAAAAAGGAACTAAACAAAATACTGTATCAAGAGTGCTTCTGCTCAATTGATGAATTTTTAAATAGGAGGTAGTTTCTTATATTAATAAAATTGTAAATATTATTTTAGATGAAAGATAATGTAAGGATTAGTTGTTTTCTAGTGCCTTGCATCTGGCAATGAAGCCATTAAGTTATGTCATTCAAATACAAATTAAGGAGTATGTGTTCAAGAATAGAATTAGATAAATTTCGTCACCTTCCCTGTTCTACCACAATCGTGGCGTCAGGGGTTTACCTTGGATCCAAGCCTCACATTTTTCTCTTGAATCTGACTTAAGGCAGGGATTAGCCCAATGCTTAAGGTCCCCGTTTTATCCCCAGGGTACTCGGATAGATCCTCAATTACTGAGGTAGGGATTGAGCATTTCCGCCCAACCCCGAAAGGTTTTGGTTTTCTTGCCAGTACTCGGGAGGCTGTTTGCAATGGTTTCCCACTGGGTGATGGGCTTTCCACTTCCATATGCCAAATTATATAAAGAACAATTTTATTAGGTTAAATAAGTGACCATTTATAACTTGTGTTTTTATTATATACATATATATGTACGTTTTATAATTGTATTTATTTATAATTTTATATGTATTTTATAATATGCTGACGATGTTATAAATTGCTATGTGATTTCAACAGCAGAATAAAGAATAAATAATTAGGTATAGTTAAATAAAAAAATAAAGGATAAATAAAAACATAACATAAATTGTTGGATATAACTAAATTGACAATCCATAATTGTTTACATCAGATCAAGATATATATAAACATAACCTAAAGTACTAAGATACATACAGTATAACCTCATTAATACAAACCTGAAGGGACCGAAAAATCAAGAGTTCACGTTAGAAAAAATCATGTTAAGTGAAAAACAATTTTAATATGTATACATGTACAGTAGTACAGCAATGCATAAGACACTGCAGTATCACTTATATTATTGTAGAGTTGTAACACTGTAAAGTGACTGTAAAAGTGCAAGTACTTAGAAATTACACTACTGTCTGGGAAAAAATTCAAGCATGGTTTACGGACATTCACGGTAATGAAAATATCTTAAAATTTCTGCTCAGCAGTTGTTATTTTCTTTGTGCCACAGTCCACTACATCTGGAATCTTAAGCTTTACCTGTACATTTAGAGTGGTTTCCTCTTTGCAATGTTTCGTGTGCTACTGTTTGTAGATTTTAATTCACTTGATTTGGCTAAGACTAAAAGAACACCTGGCATCAAATTGGTTTCTAAATTTGAGAGGTAGAACTGGCAGGTTGTCATAGTAGCTTATTGGTTAGATGCCTGATAAGCGGAGGGTCTGTGGTTCAAATTCCTGCTATAGCATTGAATTTTTCAGTTCCAATTCTAACTCTCAAACATTACCCACATACAGCTTGTGTGTTTAAAAACACCAACAGTAAGTTTGGTGGCATAAATAAATAATAGGTTTATAAATGTTAATGCATACATTATTGGATTTGTTTAAATGTACTGTACATACTGATTATTGCAGTGGTAATTGCAACTGCTGACCTACAATACGCTAGAAATGAGTCAACAATGGGTAGTTAGCTTTTTAGTCATATTTCTTAAATTCATTTTAGAAAATAATTAACTCTTAAAAATACTGTAACATTGAAAGTTTGTATTGCAATGGAATTTAATTATGTTAGGGACTGAAAAAGAGTTTGTAATTTGCCATAACCAAAATTCGCATTAACCAATCAAGTTCTCCCATAAGAATTAATGTATTCCTATCAGGGCCAATATTTTTTTCACATTAACCATGAGTTTGCCTTAAGCGAGTTTGTACTAATATGTAAAGATATTCAATTTACAGTATAGATTAACTATTAATAAATTCAATTGAATAAAAGCAGTGATTGAGCAAACATGTCACCAGGATTTTTTTGCAAATGTTCAATATCCTTTATCGATTTTGTATTATGTGGCAACTTATACATTTTAGAACTAGAATACACCATTCCATCTTGATACATTTTTGTATTTGCTTGCATTACAAGTAAAGTATATTTGATTACTGGCATGTGTCGTGGCTACGAATATATTAATTTGTTGGAAGAATATTTCTCAATGTTATTTTCGTACATAAAGGACGTTACAGAATGTGTTGTTGTTTTCTAGTGCCTTGCATCTGGCAATGAAGCCATTAGCATTCGTGCTTTCCAATACTTTTGAACTGTAGTTTCTTCTGATCTTAATGCTTCACAGGTCTTCAAGTGGTCTTCATTCATTTCTGCTGGATCGTTACACAGGACACATATTGGTGAGGCTGAGATACCTATTCTGTAGAGATGACTTGCTAAGCAGTCGTGATTTGTAAGCAGTCGGAAGGCTGCAACCGCTGTTTTCCGTGGTCTCTGGGGGATTATATCTGGGTTGGAAAGTAGTGTAATCCATTTTTTATCTTTGGCATTTGTTTCTATTTCTTGCAGGTATGAATGAGAAAATTTTTTAATGATCAAGCGTTTTATTGAGAAATATGAGAAATTGAATTTAGACTTTTGTTTTATTGTTGTGCCTTTCTTTGCAAGTGAGTCTGCAGCTTCATTCCCCATGACTCCACAGTGTCCTGGAATCCATTGGAGCTGAACAGTCTTATTAACTTTTTGGAGTTGTGTTAACATTTTGTAGCATTCTCTAATTTTTGTTGACTTCTTTGTAGTATTTGAACATATTCCCTGAATTGCAGCTTTAGAATCCGAAAGAATGACTGCCTTGTTAAATTTATTTAAGGGAAGATTTAATAATTGTCGGAGAGCAATGTATATAGCCTCTATTTCTCCATCATAATTTGTTGTGTCTCTGCCAACAGAATGATAAAAGGAAAAATGTGAACACGTAACTCCAGCTCCAGTAAGGTTTTCCTTGGAGGATCCATCAGTATATATGTGCAGCCATTCTTCTGTGAGATACCTAGTATTGATTGTTTCCAGAGCTAGAAGTTTTTGTATTTCTTTTGGTGTGTCTGATTTACTTATTTCCTCTATTAATTCCAAATTGAAGGTAGGTTGCTATAATTCCAATGGATTTTCTCTTATAAGTAGATTTTCTCTGGTGTTAGGAATGTTCAATTTGGATTTAATCTGTGTTACCTTTTCTAGGAAACTATTATGAGTTTTAAGGATTGAAGGGGGGAGGTTCTCTTCTGTCCATTTAGAGTTTGGCAGTCGTAACATTTTTTTGTGTTGGAGCAATGCTTGTTCTTCCATTTTTATTGTTATTGATGGGGTCCGTGTTAAGGCAAGCATGGCATCAATAGGTGTGGATTTAACTGCTCCAGTGATTAGGCAAAGAGCCTGATTTTGTATTTGTTCAAGTTTATTGATGTTAGCATTTGCTGCCGTTATTAAAGCTTCAGAACAGTACAAGAGGTTTGGTTTAACATACATTTTGTATGTTGTGTTAAGGACTCTCCTTGAGCAGCCCCATTTAGCACCAGAATGTATACAGAAGGAAGAGATAAAATTCTAAGTTGTTTAATGACTTACATGAATTTTTTGGGAATGAAAGTTCTTGAAGCATGTCCCAATTTTTAGTGCAAACATAACCAATCCTCAGTAAGATTAGCTTCACTGCCAAAACACCAATCATTAGTATAGTGAAGTAAAAAAGGAATCTAAATTACTTTATACAAATTTACTTGGTACAGGATTTACAAAGACAAATTTGAAGCCTATATCCAGGAAGTGTTGATGTATTATGTCCTAGATCCAAAATAGCTATTGATTGATGTATGTTATGAATGGTAGGAAATTATGAAATATTTATGTGATGAATGGAAAATATTCTGGATAGTTGGTGCCAAGTTTGCTGTCAAATTTTCATAGTATGATAGCCTATAATAATCCGAAGATGCAACAGCCCTTTCTGGGCCAAGGCCTACCGCCTGACCACTACGCCCCCCCCCTCCACTGCCCATCACAGGCATCATGAGTGGGGTGCAGTATTGGAGGTGGGACATGGTCAGTGCCACGGTCCATGCTGGACGATTATGTGGTCTTTGCAACCAGGGATCACTACTTTTCAATCAAGTAGCTCCTCAATTGGCTCCTCAAGGATCCAACGAGGCTGAGTGCAACCCAAACCAGTTCTCTCAGCAGGAGAAAATCTCCACTCCGGTACTGGGAATCAAACCTGGGTCTCCCGCTTGGTAAGCAGCACCATGCTAAGGAGATGATCAATCAGATCCTATAATGTTGCTACATTTTTTGGATTATACTTAAGCAAATGTAAGTTCTATGAGAAGAAAGTACTAATTGTGCTATTGTTAATATTGGTTATTGAATATTCACAGCTCTCTATGAGGCAACCTGTTCATGGAATGGAAATTTGCCCCCTCGGACACAGAAGAATGTGCAGTACTCTTCAAAGGTAACATTTTGCAGCTGTATTTCTTTAACGGGAAGCTTTGACATATTTACTTTGTGCATTAATAAATAATGTAGAATGAATGTTTATTTCATAATAATTGCCAACTTCTATGGTTTGCCCATAAAATGTATAGAAGCATAAGCCTTTTTACTACTTTATGGCATAGAAGGGATTTTTATAGCTTTCTGGGTAGATTAAAAGCATTTCTGATTTTCACCATGAGCATGACAAAACATTAGATTGTATTGCCTTACATTATAGCTTAAGATTGCAGATTGAATATACCGCACCAATTATACTTAGTTCAGAGTCTTTTGAGACAGCTGTAGGGAGGGAGATAACCTTCCAATGTCTTAAGACTCTGAACAAAGTATAGTACAGTGCATGTGTGCCTCATATACCCTTTCACTGAGCTACAACAAAGCGCATAGCATTTAAAATTTGACTTCCAGCAATCAGCAATAAATGGATGCCATGAACTGTAAAGTCAACTCCCTCATATAAATTTTCTCTTATTGGCATTCTGTGGCTGCACAACATTTTCCTTTCTTATACCAGTTTTTGTGTATAGTTAGTGTTATGAAACAGAAAATATGGACTAGAAATCTATGTATGGCCTAGGAAGCAGTGTTCTATTCTTAAATGTATGCTTGTGATACCATGAAGAATTATTTCACTATGTATGATGAAGCACAACCACCATATCTTCAAGGATTGTTAAACTCAATTCTCATTTATTTGACCTATTTTTGTGCATTTACTGCATTGAGTATTTTACACATTCTAAATTTCATGTTACAATAGAACCTTAATAACTCGGCTCTTGGATCTCGACATTCCGGATAATGCAACAAATAATTACCATCTGAAGGTTATTTAATCCTGGGATATAAAGTACTTACAAAAGTCACCATTGGGTAATTTGTCTCTGATGTGAGACTGCCTTTGTGGTTTACCAGGAGAAATACGAACTGGTTTAAGAATTTAATGCCATTCTGGTAGTTTGTCACAATATCTCAGTGGTTAGAGCAGCCGCCTAGTAAGCGGAAGGTCTGTGGTTCAAATCCCAGTTGTGGCATTGAATTTTTAAGTTCCAGTTTTACCTCTCAAACTTTGCCCACACACGGTTTGTGTGTTTAAAAATACCAACAGTAAGCTTGTTGGCATAAATAAATGTTTTAATTATTTTATTTTTAAACTTGACTGTAATAATTTCTATAATCCACTATGCAAACTAAATGGTATAGGTACCTAAATTTTAATTAATGTACATATACAACCTACCGCATTCTCCCCCACAGTAACAAAAGACCTGATCCCGTACTGACTTTTGATATCTAGCCAGAACACTAGCAGATGGCAGAGCATTGTCATGGAAATGAAAAGTTTGCCACTATAATGTGAATACATAGATCAAACACTTGTTTGAAAGCTTTGAAGGTATATTGTTTTATTCAGTTCGTGTTACATGTTTCTGGTTACAGTCCCGTTTCTCAGATTTCAAGCTACTGTTAGTGTTGTGTTGAGTTATGTTTGTGCCAGAGAAAATTTGTGTTAGAGACCAGACTAAGTGGAACATATTAATACATAATAAATTTTAGGATATGTTACACTTTTCTATTTTGTATATTGTGCTGGAGAATGTATGTAATTTGCAGTATTATGTTATGAGTTGTGAATAACAGACCGTTTATTGCATGAAACTAGACATTTTGGTAATTTGACATCTCGGTCCACATTAGGTTGAGTTATCAGGATTCTTCTTTATTGGAAAATTATTAAGCTTTGCTGAATGAGGGAAAGGTTTACAGATTTCAATTTCAGGAAGCTGGAAAGTAACTAAAGTCTTTTTGCTTGCTTGAAGTTCAGTGTCCTTAAATCTGATAATCTTGTAGATGGTAGTGAATGAATAAAATGGGTGAAATTAAATAGTCTGGAGTCCCTAGAGCTTAGTTACTTGAGGTCCTAAGTTCAAATCTCAGTTGGCAAGTTACCCAGATAAGGTTTTCTCCAGGATTTATCCTTAACAGGATAAGGAAGAACCCTGAAGAAACCTTATCTGGGTAACTTACCTAATTGAGATTTGAACTTAGGATTTCTTGAATGTGAGAGGTACACTTCCTGTACCACAGAGCTGAGCTTATTTGCATTTTGTTGTATTGTATAGGAAGTGTGTATTAATGCTGTTGTGTATTGCTGTTTAGATATTTCTTGGTGGGGTGCCATGGGACATTACAGAGTCAATGCTTGTAGCAGCATTCAGAAAGTTTGGACAAATTAAGGTGGAGTGGCCTGGTAAAGACCAAGCTGCTTCTCAACCGAAGGGCTACGTATACATCATCTTTGAATCTGAGAAGCAGGTAGGTGATGTTCACTGAAGACAGTATTTAACAGGAACAAGTTAGAAAGTATGCAAATTATTTTTCACTTTATTTTTACAGGTGAAAGCCCTTCTGCAAGCTTGTACACATGACATTACTGGTGGTGGTAATTGGTACTACAGAATCTCTTCAAGGAAAATGAAATCCAAAGAGGTGATTATGTTCTGTTGGTTTCCCCATCCACATTAAGTACATTACTTGCTCATAAGTTAAATAAATTCTTAAATTTTGGAATAATAGTCTTTATTATCTATAGAAAGAAACACAATTCTTAGGTATATGTGTGAATGAAAACCTAAAATGGGATAGCTACATTCACAAATTAGCAAGTAAACTTAGTTCTGTGTGCTATATGCTCAAATGTCTAAAATGTACAATAAATCTTGCTGGACTGAAAAATGTATATTTTGCCCAGTTTCATAGTCGACTAAAATATGGGATAAAATTTTGGGGAGAAAAATGTGAAAGAATATTTATAATCCAAAAGAGAGCTGTAAGAATCTTAAGTGGAATAGACGATAATACATCCTGTAGATCTTATTTTAGGAAACATAACATCCTACCTCTAGCTTGTATCTTTATAGCTGAAGTTTCAAATCATATTAAGAGAAATCAAGGAGAACTAGACACAAATATGGATATCCATTCTCATAACGCTAGAGGGAAAAATTACCTTCATGTTCAGTTATGCAGAACAAATATTCAAAAAAATAACCTGACAAACTTAGGCATTAAATTATATAATAAACTACTAGCAAATATCAAAGAAATAACTAATATAAAAAAAATTAACAAAGAAGTCAAATCCTTTCTACTACAACATACCTTTTATTCAGTAAGTGAATATTTGACATTTTATTTGTAATATTGTAAAATTAGTTCTGTAATTCGTATAGAAATTGTTTTTTGATGAAGCCCATATCATGTAACATGATCTAAGTGGTGAATAAACATAAACATATATTTTAAAAGTTTCAGGCCTCATCAAAATTATAACATGCTTAAAAATTTACCAAATATATTTACAATTAATCTATTCTATACAGACTGTTCTTTTTTTTTAATTATTAAAGTGTTCTTAAATTGCCTTGAAATGTGTTACCAGCTAATAGTTTTAATTAATTTGGTAGCTACTACAAAATTTTGCCCATTGTGAGAGGATTATTTCTGGTAGTTCTTTTTTTTTTTTTCTTTTACTAATACAAGAAATATATAGACTATAGGTTTCACTTATCTTATATGTGGTTTAAGCTGTTGTATAATTAATCACCAACATAAGTTTCACCAGACATACTTGTATATGTACTCCTACTCGATACTTTCTGTAATTCTATGTAGTAGAGAAAGTAATAAGTGAAGCCTATAGTCTATACTTGTTATGTTAGTGGATTTAGTGTGCTTCACTGTTAATAGCTTCAGTTTTTCATTGAAAGCTTTCTTTTGTAATTACATTCTTTCTAATAGTTCTTGTGTTCTTGTACTATATATATGATTTTGTATCTGTGCAGCATTGTTGCATATTAGAAACTAATTTCTATATATTCTCAAAATGTAACCATATTTAATATTTCAGCTTTGACAAAAGTATCTTCAATGCAAAACTGAAGCTATTAACAGTGAAGCAATAACAATAATGAATGAAAGTTGCACTCGAATGAGCATTTAATTTTTTAGTCTGTCTTTTATTAGTTGATTTAGGGAGCCTGTCCTTTTTCTACACTTGGTGCAGTGGTAGAGTTTGCACTTTTTTTCACATGATTTGCATACACATTGGTCGTTCGCTTGGTGGAATTTCTTGTTTGTACACAGTAGATGGTGGAATCCATGTATTGCTGGTCTTATGGCGTGTCTGTAGTTGGTTGCTTTCCATCCATTGCCTGTTTATCATGATGTCCGTTCTGAAGAATTCAATGGTATTTGAGAGGTAGAACTGGAACTTAAAAATTCAATACCGCAGCTGAGATTTGAATCGCAGACCCTCTGCTTACTAGGCAGGTGCTCTAACCATTAAGCTGCTGTGACAACCTGCCAGAATGACATTGAATTCTCAAACCAGTTCATATTTCTCCTGGTAAACCACAAAGGCAGTCTCACATCAGAGACAAATTACCCCAATGGTGACTTACTATTGCAAGTACTTTATGTCCCGAGATTAAATAACCTTCAGATGGTAATTATTATTTATTTATGCCAACAAACTTACTGTTGGCATAAATAACTAATTATCAATGTTATTTGTTATAACTTATAGATGTAGTATAATTGTGTACAGCAGTTAATACATAATGGTCTGTGTCATAGGTTCAGGTAATACCGTGGGTTTTAAGTGACAGTAACTACATAAAGTCCTCATCTCAGAAGTTGGATGCCAAAAAGACTGTATTTGTTGGTGCATTGCATGGGATGCTGAATGCAGAGGGTTTGGCTAAAATCATGAATGATCTCTTTGGTGGGGTGTTGTATGCAGGTAAGTTATATTTTGTATGTTTATAACTGTTTTTCATGTTTTAGTATTTCTCCAGTTAGCATTTTCAAATTTTGTGTACATATACATTTTTTCTTCACCACCTATCTGTAGCAAGTATATAGAGCAAGTACAGTGTCAATAAAAAGTCATAGTTTAAACACGTATTATGCCACTTTGGATAATTGCATTTAAATGAAATGGGGTGATACTCAAAATAAAAAATCAAATATTTTTGTGCGTGTCAGTAATGGACAACAACGGATGAGATTGCAGGGAGTGCAAGAATCAAACCTAGAAACTTAACTAAATGCACTCTAATTTGTGATTGTCAATGTGGGTTCATTGTTGGATATTTATCGGGCAGGTTACATGTAAATGTTTGTTCTTAAAATTGTGTTATTAAAGAAGTTTTAGGGAGTTGTGGAAAATTTGCAAGAATGTAGTTGGTGTGTTTTGAAATATCATAGCATGCACAGTCTGCTGCAGGTTCAGTGTGCTTTTTGGTGAAAGTTTCAACATCAGGCTCCTACACAAATGTCAATTTTTAAGTGGTACCATGATTTTGTGGATTGTGGCTAGTCATCAAAGGAAGACAATCTTTCAATGCAGGAATTGTGCAAGAAATGCACAAGGCATTTGTACATAGTCCTAAGAAGTCTGTTCATAGTACTGATCAGCAATTAAACATCCCTTAATCCACCGTGTTTAATATCCTGCATATGTGACTGAAGCTTCACCCCTACAAACTGTAATTACTGCACAAATTGAAACGTGATGACTGCACAAAATGATTAAGACTTCTGTGGACATTTATTGTACTAATAAAGGATAATAATAGTAAGGAAAAGCACACAATGTGCATAATGTAAAAATAATCTCACTGTCATTTTTAAGTAAGCCGTTAAGGATACTGGTCTCTTCTGACACATGACATGGTATGGGTCACAGAATTTTGCACACAGCTCACAAATACACTGGGGATTTGGAGATAACCTGAGGATAGTGAAAATCTGTCAAGAAAACCTTTTCAATCTTTAAGCGTCCACTGAGGTTGCCTGACTTGACAGTCTGCAAATTCTTTTGATGGAGTTACATAAAGGATTGTCTATGTATCTCCAATGCCTAAAAACTTGCAAGAACTACTTGGTGTCACTGCTGCCATTCAGTCCATTTCATCACATGTTGGAGCAAGTATGGCTTGAATGGGAGTATTGCCTTAATGTATGCAGCATCACTCATGGGCGAAGGGACCACATTCATTGTCTATAAGATATTGTAAAAAATAAATAATAAAATTAAAAAAAAAAAATTAAATACTTGAGTTTTTCTTTCAAAAGTCACCATTTCAATTTCAATATGATCTAAAGCAACATAATGCCAGTTTAAAATATGAGCTGTATTATGGACACCTGTATTTGATTACATCCAAAAATTTATTACTGGCATTTCCTGGAAATAAAAATTTTGAGATACAGTGAACTAAAATAGTGCATTATGTGTGTAGAGAGGGAGAGGGAGGGAGAGAAGCAATTTTTTTTCAATAGCCTACAAAATTCTCTTAATATTTGAGAGGTAGGATCGGAACTGAAAAATTCAATGCTACAGCTAGGATTTGAACCACAGACCCTCTGCTTACCAGGTGGGTGTGGTAACCATTAAGCTACTGTGACAACCTGCCAGAATGACGTTGAATTCTCCAACTGATTTGTATTTCTCCCAGTAAGCCATGGACTAGTTTAAAGTTGCATCCAACTAATTTTCAAAGCTATGCAAAACCAAGTTGTTGCAACTTGCAAGTATAGTTATTGAAGAACTTATAATATTACTAAGATAAGTGAAGCTTTTAGTTTCTAATTTGTTCTTATTTTAGATTTTGTTGTTTCACTGTTAATAGCTTCAATTTTCCTTGATTTAGAGAGATGAGTTTTTCATGGACGTAGAAAGTTGCACAAGTGTATCACATTAGATATTTTTTGAGAAAAGAATACATCAGATTATTCAATAAAATGTACACTTACTGTAAAGCAGTATTTCAGATTATGTAAACTGACAGCAGTATGTGAAATACTTCATTTCGGTTTTTATATAGAATCCTTCTATATTCTGTGTGGAATAAGTTGGTAGCCAGCATGTAGAAAGAGAAAGCAGTTTTTGCCCTCTCACTTGCATGCAGTGTTGTGACGATCCTCTCAAGGGGAAGGAGGAAGTGGGCTCACTCCTGCTATAACTAGAATGAGAGGTGTCACAGTGAAAGAGATTTGACAAGAACGATTTTGACTGGAAGCGCTACTTCCTTAATGAGTAATGAGGGTTCTTCATTGTACTCGAGGGAGCAGACTCAGGTCATTTCCAGCCAATATTGCTATCTCTTTCTTCCAATTTACTCCGCACAGACTCTAAATACTTATTTAAACCTGTTCACCAGAGCATAAAATAGTTTTTCAGACTAGCATAATCCTTCTCGCATACCTATAATAGTCAGTAACATTAGTTGCTTATTTGTTCTGTACTAATGCAATTTGGTTACTTAACAGGTATTGATACAGACAAGTACAAGTATCCAATTGGATCTGGTCGTGTGACTTTCAACAACCCACAGAGTTACATGCGTGCTGTATCTGCTGCCTTCATTGAGATTAAGACCAGCAAGTTTACTAAGAAGGTATGAACATGTTGATAAAACTTAGTTAAAAAATATATTAACCTTTTTAAACCAAAAGGACGAGTCGATTAATAACACTACACAGTTAAAATTTACTGGAACATGCTTAGAAGGCTTGACTTTCCTTCATTATCAACCTGACATTGAAACATGTTCCAAGTAAGTGTTGTATAGTGTTATTAATCAACTCACCTTTGTGGTTTAAATTGATTATTACAACACTGTTTTCAAACTTCCAAGAAAGAAGATATTAACCTTTCTTTGCTGGTACATGCAATCAATAAGATAGTGCTGATTGGGTGCTAAGTTGGAATTGAAAATTGAAATTAGACACAATTCAATACATATTTTGAAAATTTATCTAAAGACTCTGAACTGGCTGCATTGTGTTTTGCCTGTATGCATACTCGGTGCTCGTTGCTGACTGCTGCTGTCATAGGACAGCACGGATGAAACCATACAACATTTTTAAAACTACTTCTAAAGGCTTTACTTACCAATGTTATTAAAGGAGATGCTGAAACTTTCCACCATCATTGTCCATACATTTTGGCACCTCCATTAGAAAACTATCACTCACCATAATTCATATTGAGGAATGCTGGCAATTTCCTGGCAAACATTTTAAAATTTAATTCTTCAGGGCATGGGTTTGTCTTGTACCCTTGTACCTTTATTCTTTAAGTTACTCCAGAGATATAAATTGCTTATTGTAGCTCTGGGAAACTTTTCTCTGCTAATGGTGCACCATACACCAAATTTTTTATCATGAAGGGTACTTTATGAACAATATTAGGTTCTGAGGTATAGGGCCAATATTTTCGAAGCAGCAGTTGATGCCCATACATAATGAATACAATTTTGCACCTTCCATTTTTTTTTAAAGAGAATTAGGACAGGGAGTGTGATTTTGCATTTTTTCAACAAGACTCTGCAACGGCTTATAGGCCATTCTTTTGAGGAGAACAATTGAAAGTGTCTAAAGTAAGAACAAAATTAGAAACTAAAACTTCACTTATCTTAGTAATATTGCAGGTTCTTTGGTGCTGCGCTGACGACGTTTCGAGTTGAAGTCAACTCAAAACATTGTCAGCGCAGCACCAAAGAACTTGCAATATTATTAAGACAAGTGAAGCTTTTAGTTTCTAATTCTGTTCTTACTTTAGATTCTTGTTGCTTCACTGTTCGTAGCTTCATTATTTCCTTAATTGAAAGTGTTTCAGGACAGAATTATTAGTAGGGATTTGTGGTCCTCCGACCGAACCCCCTATGATTTCTATCTCTGGGGTAACTTTTTTCATAAAGTTGGCAAGTAAAGCCTTTAAAAGTAGTTTTGAAAATGTATGGTTTCATTTGCACCTTTCTATGATAGTAGCAGATAGCAATGAACATCGAGGATGCCAACAGGCAAAACATCTTACAGCTCATTTAGAGGTTTTCTGCTCTCCTGGTATAACAGCACATCAAGATTGCCAATGAAAAGTAACCTGAGCATGTGTGTGTTGTATACTTAGTATACAATAGTCAAGTTAATGTTGAATTAGCATAACCATATGAGACCTATAGGTGCCATAACTTAATACTATTAAATGTGTGTCAACAGGTGCAAGTGGATCCATACCTTGAGGACTCACTGTGCTCTTCTTGCAATTTAACACAGGGTCCATACTTCTGTCGAGAGATGGTCTGCTTCCGCTATTTCTGTCGTAAATGTTGGCAGTGGCAACATGCATTGGACTCAATGCAGACCCATAAACCTCTCATGCGAAACTCGAAGACTTCTGCATCTGGGGTGCAGGGATTTAATAATAGTTACTCAGCGCAGAGGCCAAGTAATAATTAGAATGAAGTTTCCTTCCCTTGGATCTCTCTTTAACACATAACCAATTTTTCTTGTTCAAAGTATCAAGTATACTTGCTAGAGTTGAAGTGTAGGTACTTCATTAACTCAACATTATTTAATATATTTATATGTATTGCTTATTACAATAATGATTGTTTTCTTTCTCCGATCTCAGAGAGAATAAGACTTCAATGTTACTCGTAAAGTTGAAAGTTCCTATAATGGATCAAATAAGGACTTTGATCCTTAGAGTTGTGTTAATTTATTATTAGTGTTGTAATAATTATGCATATGTTTTCATCATAAATGATGTCAAGTTTTTTGATAAACTGCTTGTATTAGTTTCTCTCAGTTGAGTTGAGGCTATTTATAGTGGAATTGTGAGAATTATTATAGGCAGACAGTAATTTTTACTATCATCAGGCAAATCGTGCTGGAATAATGTACATAAGTTTTTTTTTGTTCTTTTTACAGAGTTTAATTTTTTCTGCCCTTTTTATACTGACAAGTTCAGTGTCCATAATGGAGTAAAATTTTTAAGGAAATGTTTGTTTATTAAGTTGTTACAGTGAGATATGGAAAAGAGAAATACTTGGAATCATGTGGTTTACATTTACGACAATATGGACGTGAAGATGGTCTTACGATTCTGGAACTGCAATGTACTATTTGATATGTGTTTTATGAGAGTATTTTTATTTGATTAACTGTGCGCTGTGTGCTGGAGAGGCAGTTAGTGTGTGTATGTGTGAAAGAATATACATTTATTTATCAGCATAAAAAATTTGTTTCAGATCTTTATCAACACACACAAGCTTGAGCACAGAAATTTTAGGGTAAATAAGTGTTACTGAAGCTCTGATTGCCAGGTAAATAATACTCTCAATGAAGCTTTAGCGAGAAGAAAATTACAATTTATTTGTCTTTTTATTTTGGAGCAGCTGGTACATTCCCCTATTTTTAAGCCCAACTTATGTTAATTATTATTAACTCAGGGATGAGCATAGGCAAAATATGAGAAGTTGTTACCCATATGATGAATTTTAAGGAGTATAATAGTTTTATTTGAAGGAACATTTGGGTGAAAGATTTACATTACCAATGGAATTTGCTCAACAGGGTTATGAAGATTACCTACCAAAATGGTTTTAATTTTATCTTAAAAGCACACATGAATAAAGTTGTTCTCCATTGCTAGAGAATTCCTACATTCCATACTTTATCGGAAATTAAAATGATCTAGAATAATATTTAATGAATTTAAATTGTTAAAAAGTGATTACTGAAACTGTACTGTCTAAACTGAATCAAATATTAGTATATATTTACAATAAACTTGTCAAGAAAAGACTCCAACAGAAATGTTGTGTGAATTGATTTTCTTAAATTACATATGGTTTGGTTATATGTAGCAAAAATAATTATTCATTGAGAGCATAGTTCATTGACATGTGACAAAAAGAATACTTTGAGTATAATGCCAGATAACCTGTAATTAAGCAGATATGTATGTTCTTAACTACAGGTTTATACTGCAGAACATTATCATGTTTTACAATAATTTTATGCAAGATTTTTATACCTATATGAAATCACTGGGTTAATATGAACATATGCAGTTTAATTGACACAAATTGATTTGGGAATTAAATATAGGTGATGTATTCTACCAGCTGGTATATTCATTTATTGAATCAGAATTTGCTGATTTGAATAATTATCCTTGTATTAGAATATTTTTGAAATTTAGTTGTTTATTATTCTGCCTGATGAAATATATTTTGTATTTAAAATTGGAAATATCAACATTTATGAAAGCTGGAGAGAAAGGAAGAAAGGTCATTATATAGCTGAAAGTTATCTGGGAGTAATTAAGAATAGTATGGTGATTTTGGAAGAATTTGCCAAACATCACCAAAATTGTTAAAACACAACTGCCAATATAATAGTTTGAGGCTTAAGAGTAACATTGATGAATGTTTATCTCTTGTAGTTGGCAGGCAGTGTTTTATTGTAAAGGAAAATATTTCCTTAACTCAAAACAGTTCATTTTCCTTGATAAGTTTTGCTGCTTTAGAAATTATGTTCTAAAAAGCATAAACATTGAAGCTTCAAATCCTCAAAATTGTACTTTCAATGTTTAATTTTTTCATAATTAAGAACATGGTTTTTCATTTTGTTTATATAGTAGTATTTGGAGAGAGTGATACAAGAGGATTGATTCTGTCTTGAATACTTATTGAAATATTTCCCCATGTAAAATGAATGTTATTGTAGCTAACATTTTTTGAAGCCTTAGGAAGGTTACGAAGAAATAAATGTTGATAGAAAACATAGATACCTAATCATAAAAACTAGTCTGGAAAATTGTAAATTAAGCCTAAATATCCTTTGGTTAATGTTACATGTGAAATGATACAGCATTTAAGTGCCTGCCATGCTTAGCTGGTTTGAACCTCTTAACTTCACATAAGTCTATAAAGTGATCCTATTGATCCTGTGCCTAATCCTGTGCCATCAGATACATTTTTACCAATGAAAAAATATTTCCAGAATAGCAGAAGGAAGAAAAAGCAATTTTCATTTGAACCTGCATATCTGAAAATACTGTATTTCACAGCATAATTGTTGCACCTTAATTTATAGACAAACAATCAGCATTTCACTGCATAATCATTGCATTAATATTGCAGGTGTTCACTATCAAGAAATATTGAAAAATAATGTGCTGCCACTGCAACTTGCTAGGTTCAGAGAGAAACTATGGGTTATGCAGCATATTGTAACATATTCCTCTTTGTCAATGTCATCAGTTTGCAGATTACCAAGATGCTGGCTAGAACATCAATGAATCTGTGGGTTCAGGTACCTAAAGCAAAGCAATTAGCAGATATGACTTAACTGATGAGTAAATGGAGTGGCAAGGGATGTGAACCATTTGGTTACCATGTGCCTAGTCAATCTTATTCTTCAATTGTGTATGACTTTTCTATAGTTATTCCAGAAAGTGCTTATGTATACTGAATGTTCATGAATACATTACAATAACCTTCACTTATTATTTACCAGGCCAAATTAGACTTGTCCAATGGTCAAATATTATCATCTCCAGTTAAAAAGTACATTCAATTCAACAATATCATAAATGCTTTTGCAAATAATAGACACATCTGAAATTCGGTAATTCCAAAGTTGCACTTTATTTACTATGTATTTTTTTATTTTCTGGAGAAGGCATTTGCATTGCAGTGTCTGTGGCAGTTTTGTTTCCCGTCCTTTTTCAACTACGAATAGTGTAGTGCAGCCTTGCTTTAATACGTTTGTATTTGCTATTACTCCAGTTATTTTATTTTAATTTTTTTTCTGACAGTCTACTCCTTTTATTCTGTTGCATACACCCATGCCCAAAGTGGGACTTGAACCTGCAACCCTCTGCACAGCAGAGCACCAAAAACATACACTCCAGCAATTGTGCGTACTGAGAGTTAATGCAGCCAGTCTTAAATAATTTATTTTTCACATAATGGTTACACTGTATACTTTTGCTTTATGAAGAAAGCATAAAAAGTGATTATGCGATGAAATACAGTAACAGAATTTTGCATGTATTGTGTGGCTATACAACATTTTTATAGCCATTTTAGACTTATTTAACTTATTTCACATTATTAAACTAGAATTTGGAGCTACAAGTATCTGTTGGTGAAAGATTTATTTATGTGGGATTGTTTTCATTATATCAAACAAGCAATGTGGTCCAAATTGTTTCTGACTTGTCCCATCTCTTAGGCAGCATTTTTAATTATACTGGTTTATTTATTACTGTGCTTGAAAACAGGTCACTTAACCAGACTTTTGAAAGTTTAAGATATTTTAAAATCTCTGTCTTATTTTGTTCATTCCTTTATTTTGGATATCTGGCAATTCTGTCTGTATCAGGGGTAAACCAATTATATTAATTTTCTGATATCAGTTGTACAGAAAAACGATGTCTTGTTTTGTAAGGAATCGGTCATGTGAAAGTTTAGCATTAAATTTAATTTACTTTATTGGAACTATTCTCAGAACTGAAATTTCAGAGAAATCGGTTAAAAAGCTCATGGAAATTCATTGTGAAAGAATGCTTTTCCAAATCTAGAAAAATTTATAAACTGAAAAACTGGAGGTAGAATATTTCTGGAAGAATATTCCAACTTGTTCACTGAAATAATATTAATAAAATAGATCCCTTCTTCTTTGCCCTTATCTAGTAGAAGACAACACACATAACAATAACAAATGTTATTTTAAATATGATGGAAAAATTGAAGCTGTTATCAATAAAACAATTCTAAAATATAACAAATATCCAGGGACTATAAACTTCACTTATCTTAGCATTTGCAGCGAGTTCTTGAAAAATTCCTGATGTGTACATCATATCCTCAATGCTCTTGTTTATAACAGTTATGTTCGCTATGAATGTGCTCTTTAATGTGGAAAAATGTATTACAGTTTGATTGCTATCTGCTCTAGGTACGTTACTCCAGGTTTTAGACAAATTTGAGTAAAATTTTCTTCTACTCTTGCTGTTTCCTGTGGCAGGGTGCATAGGTTAGCCCTTTTAAATACTGTGATGCAGTTGCCTGCCTTTGTGCTGCAAGTTACATGTACATAACACAATGTTGCAGCTTGACTTTATAACCAAACTACTAAATTACAAATGACACAAATTTGCGCATGTGACGTGACTAGTCCTGTGGCTTGGAAAGCTTCAACATTGTGTTACTGGCACCACTTTACACTGACTTATTTCTAATTTATCCAAGTTGTACTATCCCCAATTTATTTACACTCCCCATCAATTTACTTTTCACATCCCCTAATAGGTACCAGTCTCTTTGATATTGATTTCCTATTAAACTTCTTCCCTACTATTTTGGTATGTAAATAGGTAAACCTCTCAATCCTCAAGTTTCCTATTATTATTTTGGTTTTTTCACATTCAAGAATAGTGTGCAAATAATTCTTTCATTTCACTCATTGGAAATTTCCCCTCCCAAACATTTAAATACCAAAACACCTGTTGTAGCCCATGTAATTCTTTCCTTGACTTTCTTTTGCATGTCTTCACATACTTTTCTCTACCCCATTTACTCTTTAATTCCCCGTATAATTTTAATGGTCTTATGTTATTGAAACATAAAAATACAGGAGATACTTAGTAATCTCCAATTCTTCATTTCTTTCCAAAAACTCATTGAGTTTTTGTTTTTAAAACTACCAAGTGTTTCCTAATTTCAGTATCGTTAATTGTTAACTAACATAATTTATTTCCAAAGGTTCTATATTTTTATTCATCTAAGTCCTTTCCTTGTCAATTTTTTCTAGGACACTTTTAATTCTGTTGGTGCTGCGCTTGGTAATGAACCCTTGGTAAATTGGACATTGTTTTAAAACACTGTTGATCTAAATCAATATTTCAAATTCTTAACATCGACTGCTTTAATAAGATAACCTATCTTAATCAAAAGAAAGGAGAAAAATAAGCTTTTGTACTTAATGCACCTCTTGTCTTGAGTTGTGCAGTCTATTGAAGGTTTAAGAAATCTTCTTCACAACTGAAAATGAAATATTGTATTCTTTTGGATCGCGTCCACATTGTCATTCATGTTTTAACATGTCCTTGATCTTGGGGAACATGTCTTTTGACACTATGTAAATGTAGCAAATGAAGCAGGCAATTTCAAAGCAAGTTTTTTGGACCAGAAATTGGAGATAATTAGGGAGGCCCGAGATAATGCAGAAAGTTTCTTTTAAGGGCTATCTTGCACCTGGAACTCTAGCATTCTAGCCCCTTGACTTTTGGTTAGCCTTACTTTTATCCTTCCCTCCTGTTTCTCCAATTCTCACTTTCCCTTGTCTGCACTGCTTCTCTCCCCTTAACTACTAACAATTTTATGGCTACCATTTCCTCAACCACTTTGCTCCATTTCATATCCCAAACATCCTGTGTGCACTTCTATAACTCCCTGCATTCTACTAAGTTCCTTTTCTTGATATATAACAAATGTTCCTGGTTTCCTCCCTCTTAACCCTCCAAGGAACATTGCTCCTGTTTCCTATCCAAGCTAATCTTTCCCTTTACTGTTGTCGACATGTGTTAACATAACTGTCTCACCCCAGTCCCTCTATATGAGCTTAAGGATGTTTTAGTTTCAAGGCTTCTCCTGATCTGTTACTTGCTACTTTCCAAAATCTATTGTAATTTTTCCCTTTAGTTTGACATAGGTCATATCTAAACATTTTCCTATCCCTGCCCAGCAGCTGTCTTTTGTTGATTCATATGTATTATATGGTTATATTTATGAATAATAAAGCTACTATAACACACCTATATCCTTTATTAGGTTCCTTGTCGGCTTATTCTCTTAACGTTTCTTAGAAATGTTTCAACCTTAACTTTTTCTGCAATTTTTAATGACATTACTGTTGTCTTAATTTGGATATGTGTACCTAAATTTCAAAATTGTCTCCACAATTGTGCCTTTTCTCCCTACACCTAGTGTGCCAGTGCTATGTTTCTTGGTGAATTCTTGGGTAGACAAAAACTCCTATGAAATGTGTAATCTAGTACATCAATGTTTATTAACTCGTATAGCAATTCAACCATGAAAAATCCAGAGATGGGAACTTACCTGAACAAGCATTGTGCATTTTGGAAGTAGCAAATGATTCACCATCTATAATTTATCTCTAACCTCCCTTTACTTAATTTAAAGGAAGGTTAAAGAATGCTTATAAATGAGATATACTTTACCAGAAACAAATCCATTGAAAATACACACTTTTCATAATTTTATACAGGCATTCTTTTTGTGCGATTCCAACCATTTTAATGGGAATTATCACATTCATGAATTTCCTGATTCTTGGATGTTGCACTGAGAAATATACCCAACAAGTCTCTAGACAAATATAGGCAGCAGATTTATATAAAGAAGACAAAGAATGCCAGGATATCTTACCTGTAACAATTATAAATTGCTGTGCATACAATATAACTTACAAATGAAAGTCAGATTTTGAGAGCTGTTCACATTCAGCAGCTTCAGAATTTGTTCTAATTTTTAGTAATTGGAACAAATTGTCACCAACTACTTGGCACTTTGGTACTGTTAATTACCCAGCATTAGCTTGGGACAAAGTTGATATTACCTTTTATACTACCCCATAACAAGAATCAAGTCACATTTGTTCCAAAATTCAAGCTTATGTTTAATGGCTTATAAAATAAACTATCTTTTTCATCAGTCCTTTCTGTGGTGCAAATGTTATAAGAACTTACTAGTGGAGGAACATTGTTCATTAATTGCTATAGAATTTCCTCAAACGGAAATATGCAAAATTATGAATATAGTAGTTTTTTGTTAGTTTGTTTGAAATTTTAAGATTTTTTTATACTGTAAGAGATGTGGGAGAAGTCCCAGGTTCATATGTTGCTACAATTATAGCAATTTTCTAAAAGGTAGCTCCAAGTACAAACACATTTGGCAGTATAGAAAGTTTTGTGAGCGTTTACTGTAGAAACGTAGAGCCATTAAGTTAAAACCTTATTTAACTGTGTGGCCTGAACTGTGCTGTTATTTGTACTTGCAGATGAAGTAACATAGTATCTTAAGACACACAGGATCACTTACACTCAGGATCTCCTATTTAGTTGGGCACATAAGCTCTTGCGCTGCATACCAAAGTTCACCTTTATGAAATATAAGAATGTTTTGTATAGTCATTTTTATAAGCTCATGTACAGGGTATCTACTTCTGTTCTTATAGATGCTACTGCTCCAAGATTTTTTTTATATTACTATAGTTTACTTTCAGTTTTTAACATATTTCAGAGAAGTTTATCTTAGGAAATAATTTTAAAAAATGTTACCATTTTAAAGGTCTTTTAATCTTGCTGTTATTAAAGAAGGTACTAAAGTAATAAATATTTTAGAGATTTTGTACAAGTAATACAGAATCATTGAAAGAAAAAGATTTATTTATTAGCTCAATGAACACAGTAGAATCCTGCTAATCCATATTAATTGGGGGTGTGGTTTGTTTGGATTTGGAAATGTTCAGATTATCCCAGAAACGAAATATAAATTCAGCTATAGGATTAGCAGCTATAAGGTAACATGGTGTAGCAATGTGAGTAAGTGACAATGTTGTGATTACCATGCACAACATAATATATTGTTCTAATCTGTGGACATGTGATAGTTGAAGCTGTATAATCGTTGTGTCCTAGTTATTGGATCGCCATTTGAAGCTGAAGTCGTTGGTGACGTGGTGTTACCCTTTGAAGTGTTTTGCTCCGGCTAGTTCTGCAAGAAATCTCTTTATCTTGGGTTTGCGTAAGTGTAATGGACAACCCAAGAACAACTTTGCATATCATTTTATTGTCTATTAAATATTTTCGGGAGTTATGCCGAAAATATTTGTATCTGTAGAGGAATCGCCCTCACATCCGCGCGGCACGACCTCCCGTACTGGTCTCTGGTTGAGTACTGCCCCGACGCTTTCTCTCTTACCCACGCTAAGAAAAACCGTTCTCTTCCTATTTGAATGTCATGACGTCATCCAAGAAAGCCTCGTATCCAAAATGCTATTTCCTTTTCCCGCAATTTAGAAATGTCCCTTTCTATTATAACATGTTCTTTTATGAATTTCAAATATATAATTACTTTTTTAGGATTAAACGATGTTTACTTTATATTTTATTAGATATCTCGCGCGACTTTTAAGGTTTGTAGAACTGACTTTCGAACGTGTATTTAAACTATGTGGTATGACGTCATGACTCGTTAATTTCAAACCAATAATGCGTTTATTCTACAAATTTAACGACTATCATTTACTCATATCTTGCTCACCTTACAACACTTGCTACTCTATTATCTATGTATGTTATTACTTAACACTTATCGCAAATCTCACATCCGGCAATTAAATTAAAACGTGTCTTTTTCAAAAGCCCATTCGATCGGAAATCTAAATTTCGGTATCATAGTGGTGATACGTAGTTAGTTCAATTTGTTTCACTATTGTTTGCAGTCATTCTACACTAGTTTATCCTTTTCGGTCATAAATTAATACAGAACAGGTGCTTGTTTGTGTTATACTGTGTACTAAGATGTCAACTAAATGAAAACATTTCCTGTACATTAAAAGAAACTGAAAATGCTTAAGCAACTTGATAGGGGAAAAGTGCTACAAAATTGGTTATTAAATTTGCAATTGGGGAAAGCTGCTATCAGTGACTGGAAAAAATCTGGAGCTTCTGCAGCACAAAAAAAACTTTGACAGTTTTGTGCAATAAACATTTTGTTTCAATATGTGCAGTTTCAATAATGAGTGTCAGTTCTATAATAAAAATGCTTTCTCTACACTACAAATAAGCTTTTTATTGTTCTTTTAAATTATGGATTTTGTGTTCGAATTGTCTGGAGTTTCAGATTAGCAGGGTTCTACTTTGCATATTTGATGTTTGCAACAGGTTGTTTTATTTCATGAACTATCCAGTTACAATAAGTTTGTTTAATCTGTTTTAAAAGTTCCATAAAATTATTTTTATTTCTTAGTTTCAAATCTACTTTAGTATTGAAACAAAAGTGGAAGTTTTGAAATACTTGTATAGTCATTAAATAGTTTAATGAATTAAAATTTCATTTTGGAAGAGGATTATCTCATTGAGCACGTAAGAATGTGCCTAAGATTGTGATAATTATGGTTTGAAGAATTAGCACCAAGGTGATATTTTAGAAGGGCATTTGCATCAGTACATTTTATGAAAATGCAGAATAAACTTTAAATGTATATAACATAAAAATATTTATCACAATATGTAATCAGTATTGTTAGACATTGTTTATACAAGAATCAGCATAATTGCAGCTCACTAGTAACTGCTCCATTACATTTTATAAATTTTGTCTGAAACTCCAATAATCAATATATTACCAAAGAAAAAGCTTTCTTCTATATAAAAGTAATCGCTGAGAGCTAACGCAACATTTTATCGCTTTCTGTATCACCAAGTGTTGATTCAGATCATAAGTGTCTTATTAAATGTTGCCGAAGGTGTTTTAATTCTGAGAAGGTTTTATATGATATGAAATGAAATACACAATTGATAAAATGTATATGATAAAATATTTTTATGTTCAAACATGCTTTTAACTTTGTATCAATTGTGGAAAATAGAAACCATTTTTGTGAGTGTTTTTTAAATTGTTTTATAAACATGTTCATTGTACAGTGTTGTTTATTATGATGTTCCATCATTTTCATGATATCATTTCATAGTATTCCTTATTTTCCTTTATCTGTCCAAGACCTAAAGTTTCCTTTTGCAAAGCCCTATAAATATAGAATTATTATTATTGATAATATACATATAAGAAATACAATGCAAAAGTATAATACTCAGTGTTTGGAAACACTGGCAGATTATTATTTACATTCTGCTTTAAGTAAATTAATACTGCTTAAAATATGTTGTGTAAAACATTGTCATTCAATAATTTTATTATTCTGAATACTATAGATGTAAGAAGCATAGTGATTTGATTACATATTGGTCAGAGTTACGAGTTTGGTTGAAGCAACAATAAACATGATTCTTTTTCATTTGCCTCTGAGAAAATGGTATCTTATGAGAAAAGGAGTGCATATACACATACAATAGCAATAGCGCCTTATTAAAACCTTTAACACCTATAATTTTTAACCAGTAAAAAAAAAAGAATGAAGTGCAAGTATTATAGTTCTAAATCTGTAGCATCTTTGAGAAATCTTACATAAAAATGCCTCCACATTCTTCATATTCATTTGGTTTTCAATCTGTCCTCTATTGCCAACAATAGTTAGCTAGAATGAATGCTGAAAATAGCCTATGAAGTCTTCATACATCTATAAAAAAAGCTGGTAAAATTTGCATTAATTATAAATATTGTTATGAGAACTAGATTTTTAGTTTTTGGACTTGGCAGTTTCATACTGACTCTTATTCTAAAGCCTTCAATTTAGTTTTAATTAAATAATGGAGACAATGTATAAATCACATTAGTTCAGATGGGGATTATTATTGCTTTAAAATGTGAAATTTAGTCTAAAATCTCAAATGCTTAACCCCCCTGTGATCGAAGTTAATGTTGCTGACTATCTGATTGTGGTCATGTTAAACACCCATTCTTACTACACATGGCACCACAAGTGGTGAACACTGATGATACATGAAATAACATAATGGAGAAAGAAAATCTCGGAAGGAAATATTCCATGCCCAACTTTAGGGCACCTTCCTTGGCATTTCCAATTATGAGGACTGAGGAAAACGTGGAAAGGAACCCTTAATCAGGGAGGATGATCCTAGTAGGATTTGAAGGCTGATCATGAGCTGGTGTGTTAACAACCTTGACTTCTTGTGTCAGTGTTGCCTTTCTGTGCATTTGCATAGGTATCTGTTATACACAATTATGTTATCAGTCATATATTTGAAATTTTTCCAACATATTTGATTTATGTTAATACTGCTTGCATATTGAAATAAAATAGAGCTTGAATATTTTAAGAGCTATTCAAAAAGAAATATATGCAATTAAATACAAATTAATTGTTATGCATTGGAACTTTGATAATTTGAATGTTTATAATTCAAAGTCATGGTTAATTTGAAAATTTTCATCTTGAATTTTGTATCAAAGCAATGCAAAAAACTTGCATGTAATTTCAATTTCATTTTCCTTAATTTGAAGTTTTTGTTTAGAAATGTCAGTCAAGAATTAAATCTAAACGAGGAAATTTAATATAACTATCCATGTGTTTCTGCAAAAGAGGTTACCACTCTGGGGTTGTTTTGTTAGAATGCAGTGTGGGTAGATGGAATAGCTTTCTCAGCTGCTGGCCTTGAGCTTCTATATCTGCTCCCACATCCCCTTGTTTAAAACGTGTGCACCTTTAGTTGTCACTTGAGCTTCCTGCTGTTCAGTGCGTTGCAAATCAATACTACTATGTCTTTAAGTAAACTGTGTATCCAGTGTAAGACTTAACTTTTGCAGAGAAAGTCTATCATTTGAGAAGTTGAAAAGGATTTAAAGAAAGAATTTGAAATCACGAAAGAATATGGAATACCATTGAACACTTCGTCAAGCTCTCTGAAGAATAAGGAGAAAATTTTGAGCAGTGTCTCAAGTGAAAATGGAAAGAGTGAGACAAATGGAAAATTCTAATGAATATATGTACCTGTATTGCTAAAATGTCAATTTTAGACGTAGATTTTGTAATTAGAATGAATTTTTTTCATGCCCCTTCAGCTTGGAATTATCCAAGCTCCACTGTGCTTCATAATTGTGCACATGAAAGAGGCCCAGCGTCAGGCTCAAGTGGAATGGCAGATTTTGCTTTGTTGGAAGGAATGTTTGTATAGTTGACTGTGCTCCTTACTGCACAGCACCATCCTATTCCTCAGTAGGATAGGGATGACATTGTTATCATTCCGAGTGTGCATTCTTTTCTCAAGAGGCTTGAGATACATTTCCTTCACAAGCCAATCATTTTCCATACAGAGTTAAAATCCTGTCTTTTAATATGCAAATGGTTCATTGCCGTAATGTTGGTTATGACTTCAGTTCTGACCCAAGTCAATGGCACAAATATGCTTAAACACTAGGTTTCTCTTCAGTGACTGCCACTGCTACATGAATCCATTTGTGCAGTACCAAAGACTGAACCACCATTTGTACCCTAGATAATGCTAACGTTGCAAAATAATTTGTGTACTTGACAACTTTTAAGATTTGGCTGTAAAATGTACAACTTTATGGCAAAGGAAGCATTCTTAGGGGTTTGGAACAGATTCAAAAGTGTTGCAGATTTTCATCATGTCATTAAAGTCTTATTACATTATATTGTAATTTAAGATTACAGACTGAATACAGAGCTATGATAGGCCAGAGTTTATCTGCATGGTGTTCCTTCGTCATAGTCACAGTCCTCATTCACTGGGCCACAACAGAATGCATAACGTGCAGATTTAGGATTTGATTGTTACTTACCTGTATGATTGATAAGTAGTAATGGGCATAAATATTCAGTAACGGATGATATTAATTGTAAAGTCAACTCCCTCACATAAATTTTGTATTGTGTTCATATTCTATGGCTACAGGATATAAACTTACCATTTTTGGGACACTTTGCTTATAGCTAATGTTATGAAGCAAAAAAATAGATAAGAAGCTGGTGTATAACCTAGGAAGTCATGCTCTTTGTTTCCATGCTTGTTTATTGTGGCACCAGGAATAAATCAAATATGTGTGACAGAAAGAAACAGTACTATCAGGTCTTCAAAGATTCTTATAAAACATAATGCCCACATTTATTTCACATGTAATTTTTGTACATTTGCTGCACTGAGTATTTTATGCATCCTAAATTTTATTTTATCAAAAAATTATTTTGCTTTGCTGGACAAATAAAATTTATACAGGTTTCAATTTAACCAAGTTAACAACAAGTATGAATGTGTAATGCTTACCTTTGATTATAAAACTTTTTTCAAAATCATGTGCCCCCATGAGTCTTTAAAAACCTGACACCTGTTAAACACATCATTGAAAACTCCAATAAATTTCTGTAGCCAAAATATTTTAAAACATGCAAGGACTGTCTTCTAATTTGTTGAGCATATGGGAATTTGTTGCATAGTTTTATCTTTTAAGTATTCCCTACAAATAATATTCACGTGAATTTAAATATGAAAAATGAACAGGTCAGTCAATTTTTTGTCATCAAAGCACGTAGCAGTTTTTATTTTAATTTTAATATCTTCCTGTTACAGTTACAAGCTGCCAAAAAGGACAAATAATACTTATACAAAAGTGACAAAATAGTTAATACAACATAACGAATATAAAGTACAAAAGCTAAAATTTGTAGATGACAGAAAGTATTGTCTCTTAAAACAATAAAAATTATATATAAATAGAACGGAAAAAAATCATGATCCATACAGGTGATTTCTAAAAATAGCTATAGAGCCTTTGAGCGACAGTATAGCAATATTGTATGCCAAATCTTTGGATAAGCCAAAGCTTTTCAGGAATTCTGCAAGTAACCTCGGAATTGTCCCTCTTGCTCCAACCATTAGTCCTGTTACACTGATGGACTCGAGGTGATACTTGGTCTTGAAATAATCAATGGTTGGTTCTTAATGGATAATGGATTCTTGGTTTCAGGATGTATGTATTAGGTACAAATAAAACTGATTAAAATGGTGAGCGCAAAGGTTCTTTTTTAATAATGTTCTATTTTGACAAAATATTTGTTTTTATTTAATGAAGGTAATTTTGATAACATGGTAATTGTTTTAAAACTGATTCTGTGAGTAGTGTCCAAAACTTTTGCACATTTTATCTGCAGAAATTGTTTTTGGATTGTCTTCCATAATAAACTGTCACTTGTATCTCATTCACTGAAGATTATTGACTTCCACTTTTTGTGTGCATGGATATCATTTACTAATTGCCTTTCAGCAATGCCACTTGTGTATTGGTCACTCTCTAGATTACTGATTTCACTTTGTTTGTGCTTTATGCACAGAAATAGTTTATGAATTGTCTTTTATAGAAATCCATCACTTGCACAACGTTCCCTATGAAGATTATTGACTCTCACTTAGTTAATGACCTTGGCAATTATTATTTCTTCTTCTCTGTTGTTCTATACATGTGTTAATTCATATAATCCAGGCCAATAGTTTCGGACATAACAATAAATATAAACACAATTAACATAATATTAACAAATATATAGTGCATACAGACAATAAAAATTAATATAAATTAACATATGCCCATTTTATACAGATTAAATATTTGGTGTTTATAATTTCAATCACAAGAAATATTTTTCTCTTTTTCTTTTTTCCATGATAGCCCAACTTGTGTAATTTTTCCACTGTTATAACTGTTGGTTGTCCATTTTTGTCTCTAATATGGATCCAACCTGTATAAATTCTTCTAATGGCTATAAACTGTATATTTGTTAGCTACTGAAGCTAAACATTTTTATATCAATTCAAGCTGTGAGTCCACATGCAACTGTTCATGCAAAATTGAATGCACGCTGTTCTATAGTATACACTGCAATAGCTATACACTGCTTCATATAATAATATTCCCACTATATACCATGCCAAACAATGTTAGACTGCACTACAAATGGCATCACTCTCCATAGGTGCATGATCTAGGCTACCACAAAGTGAGGTCACTCAACCTAAGAGTCATATGAGAACTACTACTGTCATGTTAAACAATTCCTGCATCGTACCAAGGATGTTGAAATGATAGTGGCAATAGCTAGCATTGCTAAATAAACTTCAGTATTTATTACTGCCTTGATGAGAATTAGTTAAATAATTTAAACAGGTATGCGGAACATGGTTTTATACTGAAGAACTTCAAAATAAGATAATCACCATGAATGCTTGAATGTTGGTTTTATAGAAAATAAAAACAAAACTTGCTTTGCAATTTATACTTTTTAGATAAATAGATAATGAAAACTTATTTTTTCTGTTCTATATTGGGTTGTACAAATAGTTTTATGTGCACAACTTTAGATACTTGTCACCACAAACACCCAAGTCACATACGTATGCACACACCTAGTGTACAATACAACCATAATGCTTTATGTTACACTCCTATCACTCTTTCCACAAATCCTGAATCACATCATTACACACATAAATCACAAAAACAGTTTTCACTTGAAATTCAGCTAAAAACTTTTGACACTGTAGCAATGGAACAGAACAGATCAGAAATAACACTGTACACAAACACAAGGTATGTAAATATTGGTCATTTATGTTATTACACAAAACTGCCATTGCAACTGAAAGTTTAAGCATGTACTTACTGTGTTTAGAAAACTTGTTTTACTTTAAAGAATATCTTTATAGGGGAAGCATTGTAAACTAAATGAATCTAATCTGAAATCAGCACATTTTACATTTTTAAACAATGTTTGACGTCACTATTGTAAGTCTTTAGGATGATAAGTGCAATCACAAAGGCACATTTCATATGGACATTCTTTCCACCTTTTATTGTTTTCCCTTAAAATGCATGTCAGCAGAGGCATTTGTTATGACTTTGTGGGCAGATTCAAAGTGTTAGAAATGTTCATGATCAGTGTTATGATCATCACAATCATGGTCCCCCTTCACTGAGCTGTAATCAGTTGTAATAAAATGTATAGCATACAGATTTAAAAATTGATTGGATCATTAGTGACCTCTAGTAACCAACAGCAAGTGGGTGCAAATATTCAATGATGAACAATGTGAACTGTTAAGTCAACTCCCTCACATAAATTGGTTATTTACTTACATTCTACAGATTTGGAATATAAGTTTTCCATCTTTTGTGACAGGTTTTGTCTAAGGATCATGTTATCGAGTGCTAACTTGGACTAGAAGTCTATATATAACCTAAAAAGTGGTGCTCTTTGCTTTAATATGTTTTTATTATGATGTGATAAAGATTCTCAGCAAGCATGGCGAAGGAAGCAATTTTACCAGGTCTTCAAAGATTCTTATAAAAAGGAATTGCCATTTATTTTAACCATATTTTTTATGCATTTACTGCACTGAACAATTTACACTTTCTGCATTTCATGCCATTGCAGAATTATTATGATTTGCTGGATGAGGAATATATAGGTTCTAATTTCAGGAAGTTTGCAAGTATGATGAGAAGTATGGTCATTCTGCACTTATTTTAGGACAGCTCGGTTTTTGTGTGCTAGAAAACATGAACCCTCCTTTCCAGCCATATGTGCTCTGTCTAAGGATCACAGCTCTCTGTTTGAGAACCATTGAACTAGAACATAAAGATGTTTCATCACGAGCCTTGAAGTAATTCATCTGTTTGGGAATAAGTGAATTACTTCTAAACTGATAAAACATTTAGCGTTTAGTTGACAATACTTTTCCTCTGCATGTATTTTGTTATTCAAGAAACATTGAGCAGTTTGAGTGATACATAAATGACTTCTTTTGGTTCTTGCACTAGCACAAATGTACAGTTCTCAGACAAGATACACATGCATTGTTAAAACTTTTGTCAAGAGTGATTCATAAAATAGAGTATGTTTAAAAATAAACTTGCATATTCTAAATCGAAAGTAAAATTTCTTAATTTGAGTTACTCTTGCACGAGGGTAAATACACTGTGGTCTATGCCAATTGTATTTATTAATATTTCCCTGTGAGTCATTTATTTATGTATATACCGAGAGTCAAAAAATTCTGAACCAGCTACACAGAGTATTTGCCTGTCCACATCTTTGGCACATGTTGCTATCTACCACTATCATAGAAAGGTACGAATAAAACCATAAAACGTTTTTAAAACTACTCTTAAAGACTTTGCTTACCAACTTTATGAAAGTAGATTGTAATTGGAGCTCTGAAAAATGTAATTTTGTTCATGAAGTACCCCTCATGACGAAAAAAATTGGTGTATAGTGCACCGTTAGTGAAGGAAAAGTTAAGGATAAATTTTTTGAGTCTGCAGTTGATGCCCATACATACGTGAATACAATTTTGCCCCCTTCTTTTAGAGAATTAACAGACAGGAAGTGTGATTTTGCCTTTTTCAGCAAGGCTCTGCAACAGCTCATATGGCTAATATTTCGACGAGAATAATTGAAAGTGTGCTTCAGGACAGAATTATTAGCAGAGATTTGTGGCCCCTTGGTCCCCAACCTAACCCCAATCAATTTCTCTCTCTGGGGTAACTTAAAACATAAAGTGTGCAAAACAAACCTACACAACCCTAGAAGAATTAAAACAAAATATCTGCCAGGAAATTACCGGCATTTCTCAACATGAACTATGGCGAGTGTTTCCTAAAGAAGTGCCAAAAATGTATGTATGGACAGTGACAGTGACTAGTTTCAGCATCTCCTTTCATAAAGTAAGTAAAGCCTTTAAAAGAAGTTTTAAAAATGTATGGTTTCATCTGCATCTTTCTATGATAGTGGCAGATGGGAATGAGTGCCAAGGACATGGACAGGCAAGACACCATGCACTTGGTTTACATGGGCATCGTGAAGCGGGGGCAAGGGGGGGCCGCGGCCCCCCCTTGGAAGTTGGTGGACTTGATGTGCAGCCAATTACTGACTATTAAACTATTATTTTAATTTTGATGTGAAAAACAATTTTTATTTAGCACAAATTAATACGGTTATTTGCAACAAATATTATTAATTTTGACTATAAAATAATGATTTAATATTATCTGATTGCAAACTTCCAACATGTGGCCCCCCCCTGGAAAAAAGTCTGCCGACACTCATGTTGGTTTAGAACCTTTTTACTCTTTCAGTAGAATGCCCCACTAGCTGACAGCTCTTTCCTTTATAACGCAAGTATAGTGCCTAAGCTACCATTATAAAAGGAAAAACTACATTTAATTACTGTAAACCTAAGTATGCTATGCTATAGAGATAAATCTTTGAAATTATATTTCAGTTATATATTTCTTTGTAATAATTATTTGGAATAAAGTACAGTATTATAAAATGTATATATGAATTACCTCTCAAAGAATAGAATTTCCTCAGTTGTAAAATTTTTTTTTCTCCAGAGATTTAAAAGCAAGTTCAAAGGACCTAACTAATGTAAAATTAAGCATAAAACTGATGGTCTAATTAGTTGAGCACTTAGCTTTGAAAGCGTAAGGTATTTTACCTATTTTCTGAATCACTCTTTGCAAGCTTAACCTTCTCCCTTTGTGAGAGATGGTTATTTTAAGCAGGTTTTTAATGTAGGTTAGAAAACTGCAGCAACACAAATAAATTGCACACTGTACAGACATGTAATGCTTGCCACTTCAATGCTTTCTAGTAGAAGGCACTTGTTTTAAGATGACATTGTTGTTAAATATTTAAGGCACTCAAGCATCCTTTTTGAGCTCATGTGTTCATATACTGTTAATACATTAGGTATACATTTTAAAAAGATTTTACCTAAATATATATTTCTTAGCTATGTATGGAGACGTATACTGCATAGAGTTCAGATGTTATGGCTTGCTGTTACAAACAGGTAACATTTTAACTTGCATGAAGAAGTTTATAGGTTATAAGAAAACATGTATTTGAAATTGGACTTAATGACTAGGCATGCATTTAGTTCTTACAAGACATTTCTTGAGAATTCAATGACCTAGTGATATTTACTTTCTAAGTACTATAAAATAAAGATATTAGTTTATTCCAAACATAAATACAGCAAGAAGTAAATTCAAACAGTAATAATTTCATCTAAGTGCCATAAATGAATGTTAGTTATTTTAATTCACTGCTGAAAACACATTTATCAGTTTTAACAGAGAGAATAAGGCTGTCAAAAATTGTTTTTGTCTTATTATTGAAACAAGCATGACTTGAAGTAGATGATGCTTATTGCTAGTATGGGGAATACATGTATAAGAATGGAAAACAGTAGGATATAGTTTGTAACACATGACTAATTAAAAATTATTTGAGGATATTGATTTAAATTAATATTCTTAAAACTGTAAGGAAATATTGAATATTTTAGATTAAATACTGAACACTTTCATTGATGTAGCATAATTATTTGAAATTGTGTATTGGTTAAATGAGATCACTTTAGAGAAGACAAAAACATTAGATTGTAATCCATGACTTCACAACAGTTTGTACATGTTACAGGTATAATTATTGGCACAGTAGAATCCCAATAACTCTATTGGGTGCTAATGACCCTAGCAGTTGTGCACTCTAAAACCCCACTATTACTGAGATACTTCTGTTGTACAGGACACTTGGTCCACCCACACACCACGTATCTTGAAAATGAAGTGCTTGTATATGTACAGGTGATATGTTACCATCTCCAGAGCAGGCAAACATGGAAGTGGATGATTTACTGTGGTTCATGATTTATTAACACCCCCGTTAGCAATTAAATTCTTACAATCAGGTTTGTTGCTTACATTTTTCTCATCATAATTGATGATATTTGAAGCAAGAACATCCTCTAATGTTTCCTCCAACCTATTAAACTAATCTGATATTTCTTCAGGAGAAACAGCTGCACAAGACCTTTTAATACTCTGAATGTTCCTTGAGGTAATTAACTCTTGGGGCATTTAAAAGAACTGAGAGAAAAGTCATGATCTGGCATATTATTCTTAATCTTCATTCCTCTTCTGCCAAGGCATGTCTTAACTATGTGTCTAAGATCAAATGCATCTGAAGGATAGCCCCAGGAAGAACACATAATAAGGTGATCTAAATATGCTTTTCAGTATCCTTATCAATAGTTGTAACTGTGCAGCTTAGAAGTTTTTTTAGTTTTATTGTTTTATATTTTGACTTTGGGCCCAAATGACCTCATTGTTGATGGGCCCTTAATCCCCACTCACTCATCCCCAGTAACTCTACTCTCGATAACTCGACCCACTTTTTAAATTTAAGTTTTTTATTCTTTATCATTAAACTTGACTGTAATAATTATTATTTATTTATGCCAACAAACTTACTGTTGGTGTTTTTAAACACACTGTGTGTAGGCAATGTTTGAGAGGTAGAACTGGAACTTAAAAACTCAATGCCACAGCTGGGATTTGAACCACAGACCCTCCGCATACCAGGTGGGTGCTGTAACCATTAAGCTACTGTGACAACCTGCCAGAATGACATTGAATTCTTAAACCAGTTCGTATTTTTCCCAGTAAATCACAAAGGCAGTCTCACATCAGAGACAATTACCCCAATGATGACTTACTATTGCAAGTACTTTATATCCCAGGATTAAATAATGTAATAATTTTGATAAGCACTATGCAATATAAACAGTATAGGTAAATTTTAACTAGTGTATGTATACAACCTACTGCATTCTTCCTCACAGTAACAAAAGGGCTAACCGTGTACTGACCTTTGATATCTAGTGAGAACACTAGCAGCCAGCAGATCATTGCCACAAAATCAAAACTTGCTGCTAATAATGTGGATATATAATACAAAACCTTGTTTGGGTGGTTTATAGGTTTATTGCTTAACCCAGTACATACATGGTAAGCTAAACCTTCAGTTACAATTTCCAGTTACAGTACCATTTCTCAAATTTCAGGTTCACTGTTAGTGTTGTATTGTATTTATGTCAGTGAAAATGATAAATGAGAAGAAAAGACGATAAGTTAACGTGACAATGGAAATTAAATTAATACATTAAAGAGAACAGATATAGGGGAACAAATTAATACGTAATAAATTTTAGGATGTGTTTTACTTTTCTGTTTCCTATATTGTTCTAGAACATGTATTTATCTAGTTTGCAGTATTACATTATAAACTGTGAATAACAGATGCCTTATTCCGTGAAACTAGACATTTTGGCAACTCACCACCTTCTCAGCCCACAATAGGTTGAGTTATTAGGATTCTACTGTTCTTTTTTTTATTACTATTTGTTTTTGTGAGATTTTGATGTAAGATTTGAGATTGTGCTACCCATAAATTTTTCCATTGCCTAGGCATGTCTTTACTGCTGTTTGCAGTTTGTCTAATACATTTACAATTCATCCAACCTTTTTCCCTAAGTTTTTGAAATGGAACATTGTCCTTGTTTTTGGCATGTCTTCTTTGTCCTTTAGGGAATACTTATTTTGGAATTACATACACTTTATTAAAATAAAGTTTACCCCCATTAAGTCCATATTTCTGAAATGGAAACATTAAACCCTATAAAAGTAAATTTAACAGTAGAATTTAAATATTTGTCAACATTCTTGCTAAAAATAAATAGGTAGTAATAATAATGTGCAAATACTTGGCACAAAATGAAATTACAGCTCGATTATTGTAGCTCCAAAAGCTAATAAAGCACATTTTAATCTACAGATGATAAAAATATGCATATTTAAAGACAGAAAAGCCATGAAGCAGGAAGTTCATTATTGAGGTATAGCATTAAGGACTTAGCAAGGCTTAGATAAGCAGATGTATTGCATTTACCTACATACATATGTATCCTCATATCTACACATTTTTGTTCTTGAATAGTGAGACTGGTGCTTTCAGGGAAACAGATACACACATGTTCAACAGGAAAATGTTAAAATATTGAAATTTTAACTTGTACATTATCATCTTGTTATTCCCTGCATAAGTGCCATTGTTAAGCAGAGAGACGGATACCGGAATTTTAACTGTTATGTTTTAATGACTTGAGCAGGGATGGTTTTAAATCTTGAGAATGAAAATTGCATGTTTCATAATAAATACTGTTAAAATAGTCACAAGAATTTTAATTAATGTTTCCTTGAACCTGTTTTTGTAAAGCATTTAGTTTTCTCTAGTTGGCTATTAGAAGAAAACTTATTAGTGGTTTCTATAACTACCACCGCTACCACCAAATGAAGTGCATTAAAAACAGCCTCTTTCTTCCAAGATAAACATAATTAGAAACTTGGTCTGTGTTCATACTGAGGATGATTTGCAGGAGATGATAGAATAACGTAAGTGCTGCAATCTACACACTAGTTAGGTAGGTATGTATATCTTACTTAATTTTTAAAGCTATAGAACTTTCATTTTTATTGTTGTAATATCAATGCTGACTTTACTCAGGGGTCTCCGTCTAGGGGATATGTGAATGGCAACCACAAGGTA
This sequence comes from Tenodera sinensis, assembly GCA_030765045.1. Lineage (NCBI taxonomy): Eukaryota > Metazoa > Arthropoda > Insecta > Mantodea > Mantidae > Tenodera > Tenodera sinensis. The sequence goes on from CM060972.1 coordinate 103,160,416, forward strand.
CCCAAGCTGAGCAGAACATTACTTCCACTTACTGGTGTTTTGCTCCTCACTGTAACTTTTCTATCTGACCTTACCTTGGTCATCTCTTGTTCTCTTCCGACCCTGATGCTATTAGAGTTCCTGAGGGCTAGGGAGTCATTAGTTTTCCAACCTCTCCATTTCTCTATAAAACCTTAACCCCTAACATGCTGACCTGTCATGGCATGTAATACGTCCTCTGATTGGTAATCAGAGGATATGGTTGGTGAATTTATTTTGATTAATTCTCCCGGTCAGGTTGATGAGACCCGTAAACCGACAGGTGTGGTCCTCCAGACATTCTGGGGGTTGTGAGAGAGCAATGTGACCGCCAAAACATAAAAATATGGTGCTCTCTAAAAAGCGGTTACATTTACTGCTAAGTCTCTTCAATATTTATGAAGTGAAAAATATAAGAGAGCAGGAGGATTAATGACTTCATTGTCAGAAATCCAGCATTAGCTAACAACAATATTAATGCTGACTACTTTAACTACACAACTGGTCACACATTATAAACAATTACATTTCTGGTCTATACTATGAGAAAATATATAACAATTATAGTTTATGTGAAGGACAGTCATGTTATAAAGTACATAAAACAGAACATAATGTTACTTTTCTCTGCAAATTATAAGATTTTATAGAACAAAATTATATAAAGTTTCCAACACTTTCTGTTTCATTTTTCTTTAACTAGTTTATCAATGTTAGGATGTAATGTATCAGAAATTTGTACTGGAAGACTGGATGTTAGGTTGTGATTTGACAAGGTACTTCGGGATTCGGACTTAGCTAATTTCATTTTAGTATTTATTCATCACATAATATTTACATTGTTGAACTAGTGCTCATAAATTGGTGACATGTCAAGATTAGCATTAAAAACTATGAGATTACATACATAGATATAAACAAAGATACATTTCCATTAAAATCTTTATGGCTAACACTTTTATATTTGAGATAATCCCCAACAGAATAATAGCAGTGGTAATTAGATGTGCCTTGAGACATGATTTGAAATGATTAACTGACTTTAATGCTTTAATGTACATAAATTGGCAGGTCATTATGAAATTTAATGCTTGAGTGTAGAATACTTTTCTGATAGAGTGAGGTATTGTGATTGGTTACATGCAGATGTGTATTTTTTTAAGTGTTGTTTATGCACTGTGTTATTTATTGCAAATGGTGTGTCAGAGGTGTTAATGTTCTTAAGTATGAACATAATTGTTTCTTGAATATAAATACAGGGAAGTGGAAGGATATCTGATTTTCTAAACTGGTCACATGGGGAATTGCTTGCCCTACACGATGTTTCTAGACAGATTTATTTGTACATTCCTTTTCATATAGTACATATTTAACATACTTTTTCCAAGTACAAATAAGAGTCTTTGCTGTCTGTTTTCCTTCTTATTTCTCTTTTACCTGGCCTTGTGGCCTTTGGCTTCTTGACTTATCTACTAATTTCTTAGCTCCCTTCTCTTCTTTCCACTCCTTTTTTTTTCTACTCTATTTTTTCTGCTTTTTTCTAGAAAATCTTCCACACTTTTATTCTTCTTTTGCTTATTTCCTGTCAGACTTTTTGCTGTTACTTTTTTCTAATGCTATCCCATTTTTTTTCCACCATATATGTACCTCTTTACATTCTGATACAGCAGATACATTCAGAAAGAAAGGCTGTAAAATTACCCAAAAGAAAACATAAAATTACCCTTTTCATCCATAAAACAACTGCATCAAAAAAATCCAGAGGTACATTCAGACAGGAATTAAAAAAGGAAGGAAAAAATGGAACCGTACTATCCAGAATCCAGAAGTCATCCCTGAAGCCCTCGTAAGACAGTTGTGACGAAGAATAGGAACAGAATAGGAATTCTTGAAAACTCCAGATGTCCACTGTGTAATAAAGAGGAAATGACAGAAAATTTATGATTTGCAACAAACTATCCATCATCAGTTCCATTGAAGAAAAATATTGGAAAGCCAGAGGGCTAATGGCTTCAGTACCAATGGCCTGGCATTACACAACAACATTCTGTCGTATAATGTTTGGTACTTTCTTCTTACCCCACATAAATTACATATCCTTTTTTGCTCCTCTTAGACCCATGAGGTATATTGTGTTCGTTCTCATCTGTGGCATTCCCTTCCTTTCATCTTTATTGCATTGGTCTACATATTTTTCTCTAATCCACTCCCTTTTAATTCTTTTGTTAAATGTGGGTGATTTTTTGTGCTCCAAACTATCCCATATCTCTTGTGCTGTTTCTAATGATTCTGTTTCCTCTCCGCTTTCCCTCCTCTGTGTGTTTGCTAATCAGTTGTTGCAATGTATATGCTGCACAGAGGTTGATATGTTGCAAGACTAATTACTTTCTCTACTTAGTTTCTAATTCGGTCTTATCATATAAGTGAAGCTTTTGTTCTCTAATTTGTTCTTATTTTAGATCCATGTTGAGATTTCACTGGAAATTTATGTTCTAAGGTCACCTGAATCCAAAAAAAGCATTTTTAGAAAAAGGTGTGTGTGTGTGTGTGTGCATGTATGTGGGCACATGTGCATGGGTGCGTGCACATGTGTTAAGTAAAATGGGTAAAAAAACGTGAAAAAAGATATTAAATGGTTAGCGGTTGGTTTCCATAAGTGTAGTAAGTTATACAGAGATATTGAAATTTAACAAGGGTTAACCAGAAAATGTGTGGCACAGGCAATAAAAAAAAAATATAGGAAAAGCGGCAAATTTTTTGACCTGGAGCAAAGTAGTAGGCCAAGGGTTACATCGTCCTGGGAGGTTAGAACTATGGCAGTTATATCCATATGAGATCAGAAGGTAGAGGAGTAGCTGCCCTCAAACCGAATAACTGCTGAGAATTTCAAGAGACATTCGAATCTTGGAATAACATTGCCATGCAAGAGTGTAGGAGTCTTGCAAAGAGTAAACTTACTGTTTTTGAAAGCCATAGGAGGCCCAATAAAGTATAAAATCATCTGTAATGTATGTTTGAAGCAATATGCCATGAATTTATAATAATTTCTGATGCTATGTGTTCTTCGAAGAGAAAATTTCAAAATATCAATAGGTGTCCTTAAACTTTTGGTGGAACCTGTACATCAGCATGTAACTTTCTGTTCCAGAAGCTTTGAATGACCAGATTTAATATATCCATTGTAGTGGTAAATTATTGCACAGGCGTTTTCGGGTAACCCTTACAGCTCAAGAATACAATTATATCAATTATTGATATCGTAAAAACTCAAGTTTAAGAAATAGAAATGTTAAGATTAGAAAAAAATGACATTTGCAGGACACTCCTGTTAAAATGTGGGACAACTCCAAATTAAGAACAAATTAGAAACTAAAAGCTTCACCTATCTTAGTAATATTGCAAGTTCTTCAATTCTTCTTAATTTGAAACCGGTGCTTATATATTGTTATTAATTATTATTTCCATAATATTATATACCAGAGATAAAAACAACTTACTGTTTTAAATTGATCGCCTCCGTAGTGCAGTTTGGTAGCATGCTTGACTGGTGCAGAGGACCCGGGTTTGATACCTGGCACCAGCATGGGTAGAGAGGTCTGGAATGGGGTGCACTCAGCCTCATTAGGTCCTGGTGGGGTAATTGAGCTACTTGATGGAGAAGTAATGGCCCCAGGTCGAGAAAGCTGCATAACGTGCCAGGAGGGCTCAGGGCACTGATTACATCCCACCCTCTAGTACTGCACCCCACCAATGAGGCCTTTAGTGGGCTGAGGTGGGGGATGCAGCGGCTGGGTGGCAAGCCTTGGCCCTTCATGGGCTGTTGGGCTGGGGTTTACTTTACTTTGTTTTAAATAATGATCTACATGACTCTTACTTCACTCCCTATCATTATTCTGATGATTTTTGGTTTATGAATATGATTACCTTCTGTAATAGTTAAAAGCAAACTATCTGGTAGATATATGAGAAGGATATAAAGCAACAAGACCACTTGAACTGTATAAAGTTTTATTTTCATAGTAAACAATATACATTATATTGATAATACTAAAAAAAATCTGTTCAAAATGTTAATAACAGCCATCACCTTTAAAATACATCAGATCAGTGTAAGAAGCCATTTTAATAAATAATAGCCTATATATACAAATATAAGTAAATGGAAGCACTGTATAGAATTAGCTTCATTTAGTTTTTATAATCTTTACAACCAATTTGCAAATCATTTACATTTTGAATAACAGAAAAATATTTATTTATGCCAACAAACTCACTGTTGGTGTTTTTAAACATGCAAGTCGTGTGTGGGCAATGTTTTGAGAGGTAATGCCACAGCCGGGATTTTAACCACAGATCCTCCACTCACTAGGTGGGCACTCTAACCATTATGCTACTGTGACAACTTGCCAATATGGCATTGAGTTCTGAACCAGCTATGGTATTGAATTTTTCAGTTCTGATTCCACCTCTCAAATGAGACATTTGTTTAGAAGTTACAATTAATTTTATAATTTCTCCCCACCACTTAAAATTGAGATACATGCTATGCTGTAAAACATATGTTTGTACAATAATATGCACTGCATTTCCATTGGGAATTCAAATTGATTTGAGTTCTAATTCTGAAATGAATAATGCATGGAAACACATTCAGATTGAACTGAATCCTTGGATCTCATTCTCTTAGAAACGGGATCAGATCCAAATTTTCTTGCATGGAAACATCTCTGGATTCAAATTTATTTGAATCTGCCAAAGATACCAACTTCTACCATATTTGTAATATGCTGCATGCTCGTCATTTTGTTTTCTTGGCTAAAGTGGTGGAATAAAACGACAAAGCCAGTTCTATTTCTATAATTTTGCAATATATTCTTCTAAAAAACACACACTAATCTCAAAACTTACTTAAAATGCACAGGAAACATATTTTTTTACAGATTTGCCAGCATAAATCAAGTGACCAACATAAAAGCTTGAATTATTTATGCTCGAGCCTTGCGTATCCAAATTGATATCATTCAGATTGAACTCAACATGGCAACAGGGACATGGGCGTCGCGAACGGGGGGCAAGGGAGGGCTGCGGCCCCCCCTTGGAAGTTGGTGAACTTAATGTGCAATCAATTACTGACTATTAAACTATTATTTTAATTAAGAACAATTGTTATTTAGCACAAATCAATACAGTTATCTGCAACAAATATACATTTAGACAATAAAATAATGAATTAATAATATCTGATTGCAAACTTCCAAGATGTGGCCCCCCCCCCCCCCCCCCCCTGGAAAAAAGTCTGCCGACGCTCATGAACAGGAATCGTATTGAGAATGGAATTCAACTCAAATTGATTTCAATTCCCCATGGAAATTTAGTGTTGTTTTTTTTTTTCAAAACTATATTGAGTTTTGATCACATAAACATTTCACATGAAAGTCTTGTGTATTGAGGAGGTGACTACAGGATTGGAATAATAAGAAATTATCATTCACTTAGTAGGCCTTACATCGAACATTAGACTGACCTAGTGACAGTAAATGGTACTGTACAAGAGTGCATTTTATTTATATCTAACATGTCACAAACAGGCTTCACAATAGGAGACCCTAACATGATCAATTTAATGTTGATACATATAGCACAGTAGAAAAGCTTCTGCAAGCCCATACTCCTAAGCCTATGTATCTTTTGGTATTGCATTTGCACTCTGCAATTTTCTGCACCAAATATAATTACATGCCCTTAAGCTATGCCCTTTTTAGGCATAATATTTTTCATAACTTTATACCTAGTTTATATATGAAATGTTCCTCTCTGTGCTTATAAACATGGTCCATCTTATGAAAAACTGAAGCTATTAACAGTGAAGCAATACAATTTAACAAACATAAATATCTTAGAGACCATAAGCTTCACTGATCTTTGTATTTGCTGTAAGCTCTTGAAATTAAAAGTAAGAACTCTCAGCAAATACTAAAAGTGAGCTTATAGTCTCTAAGATATTTGCTATATTTGTAGGATTGGTCCATTTGTACAAATTTACTGCAGTGTAAGGGCTTTGGAACTAATTAAATTCAATTCAATTGGCAATGTGCTATTGTAGTAAGGGGATTTATAGTTGGTGCATTCTTAATTGGTGATTGATGCTTGTTGGCCATGTGCTATTCTGCTCTAAAAAACTGAAGCAGGGTGGGGGTTAATGCGTTGCTCTAATCTAATAGCAAGCAATGATGGCATCAATTAGAGGCAAGCTGTTTCCAAGCCATTTCCTTGGTAATGAAAGGTGCAAACTCCGGTTGCCTTCAAGTAACAAATTTCCTGTGTTTTTCCATTTAACATAGTGACTAAATTCCTTTCCAGGAATCTCTACCTGATACCATTAGTATGCTGATGTGCTGCACTGTAAATTGGTGAGTCGTTCACATCACGTACCTGGTACATCAGTTAACATTTCTCATGCACTGTTTACTTCATGAAGTGTCTGTATTACAGTGGCATTTATGAACACAAAATTCAGTAATAATTATTATGTGTAGGTGCATGTGTGTGTATCAGGGTTAAGTACTTATGTTTAATTATATCAACTAAAAATAGTGTAAGTCAAAAAGAAAAACCAATGCTTTCTGGAAAAATGAACAAAAATGCTGTCGGAAAAGGTATTCCAATAACATCAAATTGCAGGTAATAGCTCCTATATTTAATATGAAAAAAAAAAAAAAAATAATAACCCCTATTACAACAGCTCTTCATGGGTCAAGCCTTGCCCTGGGGAGCTGTGTCCCCCACCTCTGAGTGGGGTTCAGAACTGGAGGGTGGGACATGGCCAGTGTCCCAAGTCCCCCCAGCTGGTACTTGTCACTACTTGTTTATCAAGTAGCTCCCCATTTGGTCCCTCAGGGACCTAATGAGGTTGAGTGCATTCCATATCTTCCAGCAGGGAAGAATCCCTACACTGATACAAGGGATTGAACCTGTGTCCTTCATGGGGACACTACCACTGCGCTATGGAGATGGTCTTATTTAGATGCTCTAATTAAAATAGCTTCACATTCATTCATTCTAGCTCTCATATTTTGTTACAGTTGAACAAACAAAATTCCATAATAATTATGTGTAGATGGGTGTATATCAGGGTTAAGTGTGTTATTTAACTATATTGACTAAAAATAATGTAAACCAAAAAATAAAAAAAATGTAGCTTTCTGCAAAAGTGAACCAAAGTGTTTTCGCAAGACGTATTCCAATAACATCAAATTGCAGGTATGGGTCTCTTATTTAATATGCTGTAATTGAAATAGCTTCACATTCATTCAATCTAGCTCTTATGTTGGTTACAGTCAAGTAACAGAACTTAAGATTGCTTAGTGACTTTCTTATAATATTGAATTGTGCAGACAATTATTGCTTATTTTATAATAAATGCTGACACAAGCATAGAATATAATACGACAATCAATATGCTTAAATGTTTAAAACTGAATCTTCGTTCTCTTTTTGTATTTGTTGCTCTAATCTATTGTGATTTATTATTGTATATAGTCATTGTTAATTCCTGTGACCCTGCGCAGCAGTTATTATTTATGTTTCTGCTGCACATTTGGTCACCATGTGGGTGGTGGCACTAAAACTGACAACACTGTTGTCTCCACTGTTTGAAATGTCAATCACCAACTAAGGATGTGCAGACATTAAATGGGTGATGGGAGAAGTGGTTGGGCTATAACATGTTTTCAGAAACGACGCTCTATCCCACATTTACTATTTGTAATCTCTGTCACTATACAACTTTACAATTAAAGATTACACACATTCTTGTGATGCAGACAATACTCCTAATTACCATTTTGTTTTGCCATTTTCTCACAAGCTTGATACAGGCCAATGAGGGAAGTAAGTGTTCCCAAAAGTGCAACCTGCCATTTTTCTAGCTTTCCTGCCCACAAAATTCCCTCTGGTAACCAATGTACAGCTTGTGCCAAATCTCCTACACATCGGAAGGCTGTCAACAATTCATGTCGCTGCTGGGCTAATATCTGAGACACGGCAACACTGAAAAATAAAATAAAATATGGTCACAATTTCACCCAGATTAAATTACACAATTTTTCATAATATGTAACAATATTTGAAATATATACAGTTTTAAACTTTCCAATTGAATTTTAAAAGGTAGAATCAAAACTGAAAAATCTGATGTGTTGCACTCACATGACTTTCTCTACTCTTGTACTAGCTATTCTTATGAACTCTTATTCCTCTATCATCATGTAAGTTGAGATAAACAGTTGTAGAAATTATCTTATTGGTAATTTTCTTGTAGGTGCAAGGTGAATACGGGAATACAGAGTAGGCTTTGAGCAATAATCATATCTTTTAAAACTGGTTGCTAAGTGAAGGCCTTGAAATTTCATTCTCTTTATACGACCATGAGATAAAAAAGTGAATAACGACCTTCCATTTGAGAAAAGCATAAGTATTGTAGAACTCGCACAAATAACAAGGAATATCTCCAAAATGGTTCACTCCACAAAAAAAAAAAAAAAATGCATTTGGACATAAATTGTGTGTTTTAACGAGATCTACATTTTTTGGTATATGGCTGCAAAAGGGATTATGTTTCTAACAGGGAGGAGACCCTTTAATTGATCCAATTAATGAAGACTTAAAGGAACACCTAGACATAATCCTAATATCCAATCTCTATCCTTCATGTGGTGTAGCTGCTCAGCATGATGAGTATAAGACCGATCTGATATTGCTTGGATCCCTTCTTTAATCTTTCCTACCCAACTACTCCTGGTTGAACTTTGTCTACTTTGACCCCGGTGGTATTTGAGTATTCGAGGCCTACGTGATCATTTCCATTTCCTTCCAACACCTCTATAACCTCTTAACCCCTAACATGCTGACCTGCCATAGCATGTAATGTATCCTCTAATTGGTAATCAGAGGATATGGTTGGTGAATTTATCTTGATCATTCTCCCAGTCAGATCCATGAGAGCCATAAATCAACAACAGGTGTGGTCCCCCAGACATTCTGGGGGTTGCAAGAGAATGATGTGACCGCCAAAACATGGTGCTCTCTAAAAAGTGGTTGCTTTTATTGTTATATAGCACTCGAATTATGAATTATGAAATAAGACTCGAGTAAAATATTCCAGGGTTAAAATAGTTCTCCATTTGGATCTCCGCGTGGGGACTACATCTTGAGAATCCATAGTATTAATAGAAGATCTAACCTCAGAATTCTTAAATGGAACGCAGGTGGTTTCTATTGGACCAAGACCACCTTTAAATATGCCCGGTCACTTCTAGCACCCCATCCATCAGTGAAAAATATTGGAGAGCAAGAGGATTAATGACTTCATTGTCACAAATCCAGCATTAGCCAACATTTTTTGTATAGAAAGATTTGGTCTATCTCTTACAGTTTACCAGTTATGCAAAAATCATCAAGAATAAACAGAACTACATAGGTTATGGCCAGAAAATTCAAAATATATATTTCATTTGCCATAAAAATATCTCAAACATTTTAATCAAAATTGTTAGAGCCATTTTCAAGAAAATCAAAATTTTTGTAAAATTTTCAATGTAAACGGTAGTTTAGGGTGGAGGAATTTTCTTCAAAATCTTCATGTCGCACCCTTGAAAGACATCAAACTTAAATAGCAACTTTGGTTTTTAATCAACTTTTTGTTTTTGAGTTATGCTGTCCACAGACTGACAGACATATACACACGCACAAACCTTTTTCTAAAAAATGCTTTTTTTTTTATTCAGGTGGCCTCAAAACATATTTCTGGTGAAATCTCGACATCAAATTTTTGGCTGGAATACAATACTTCCTCTACTTTACTATACATAGTAGAGAAAGTAAAAATATAAATAATCACTTACTTCACATCTACATCCACTCCTCGTAAACAGCTCTTATGATACTGCAGGATTGCAAAACACCTCATAGTCCTGCAAAATGGATTGTCATACTATGAACACTGTACAATATGAGAAAATAAAAATTCTTTTAATTCTATCTCTTCCTTTTCTTTGTGTGAAATCCAAATAACTAAAGATAAAATGTACAGCACTTACAGAAAACTATGCTGTGACATGTTTTAAAGATAGTGTGCAGCTGTCAGCACAAAATATTGAATGAGTCATCTAAAACTAGCACTGCAAATATCTCTGAAATAAGAATACAAACTGAAGAATGACTTTTACAGAGATGAAGGCAAGGGAGGTGTTCATTGAAGTAGATGATATAGGCCATTCAAGAAACTTAGGCAAATATGATATCCAACATAAATTTTTCTTTTTTGCTGGAAAACATGTAAAACATGTTATTTTTTATGCTACTGATAACTTAAGAAAATTACATTAAAATGGCATTACAGTTCCATTAAAACCACTAGTCCATTCTAACAGCTAGGTGCAGCCAGATGTTTGAAAGAGTTTCCATGGCAACAAATGCTTCCACCAAACAGCAGTCCACTGTTACACTGCACCCTTCACATTCCTTCACCCTAGAGCTATTTTGAAGCCTTTCTTAGCTGCCATACTGACCTGTGAAGTGAATGTGCATTTCCCTGAGTGTTTGTGAGCGTTGTAGTAGTTAATTATTTATCTATTAGAAAACAACACTGTTTAACATTTTGCACCATTTAGAATATATATTTTGTAATGCATTGTGCAAAGTGTATGTAACTGTTCCCTATTTGTACAGCACACAGCTCAGCTGAGGAAGGAACTGGCAACCCAGTGCATGTGCGTTGCAGCCAGTAGCTGTCAGGATGGACACATGTAATGGAACTGCAGTTGCATTGATATAGGTCAATTACATCCCAAGAAATTCATGTATGTAACTGACACTCGAAATGCATATCAGTTCCACAACCTGAGGTACAACCACGTTGTTGAGTATCAAACATGAACTTCAATATTTCAGTTAATTTGAGGTGACTGACATATTACAATTACACAAAAACTATTCTTAATGTTATTTTTGCATTATCAATTGTGCTGAAAATAACTGAGGATTTCCACTACTGTTAGACTGTTTGTCTCTCACCAAGGTGGCTTGGGTTCGATCCCAGGGACCTGCATGTGGTATTCATGATGGACAAAGCAGTGTCTGGTTGGATTTTCTCAGGGTCCTCCAGTTTTCCCCACTCATTCCACCAACTGCTCTATCATCACCTTTCCATTCATCCATTTTGCCTGCCTTTCATATCATCCTCTTCCTCACTCTCATATTGACCACCCGCTTCCAGGTGTTCACCTTATCCAGTCTATAGGTTCGTCTGCTCCTCAACAGTGATCCTAGGCACAGGCTTTTAAGTCCTAGAGGGTGTCAGTCCTCCATAGGGGGAGGGAAACCAGAAGAAGAGGAAGAGAAGGAAGTAGAAGAAGTAGTAGTAGTTGTTTCCATTCACAAAAAAAAATCTCAATGTACACTTGTGTCTTAAGCATGATATTACACTTCCATAGGATATAATTCACCTATTGTAATGGAACAAATACCATTGTTAATCTTATTTTGTATGTTATGAATTGTGTCAAAAATGACGGAGTGGGGAATTTCTCTTGAAGAAGATTGACTTGCATCTCTAAAAAGCATCTGACTTAAATAAAATTTGGTATTTACCAGACTCTGTTTTTGTGTTTGGCTGTTCTTTCTCCCTCACTCTCAAATTCATACACCTTTCTGAAGGCTTTTCGTAATTCAGAGGATCTCAAAACGCATATTTCCAGTAAAATCCTGATACGAAATTTTTGTTTTAACTGCAATACCTACTCTACCTTAGGTAAATGGTAGAAAAAGTAAAACCTAGTAACTAAATAACATGGAAGAAAGGGATTTTTAAGAGGAAATGCAAGAAAGACAAAGAAATAAAAGAAGACATCCGAAAGGTGAGAACATTTGGTTTTATGTTTTGGAAGAGCATCTGTCACCAGATCTGTATTTGTACTAGATGTTGAACGATGTTTGAAAGCTCTTCAAGAACAAGTTTACAAGTATTGTATTGCATCTTGTTCTTTTGATCCTAGAATGAGCCACGCTCAAGGATACAGAACACATCATACAACCATGCAATTTTTTCCCAATACCTAAACACAATCATATTTTAGGGTTGAAACTAGTGTTTTAAAGAGCTTATAGTATAGTATTCTCTTATGCTGTAAATAGTGTATGCAAACAAGAACTTTCTCAATTCCTTTTTAAATCTTAAACAGCCTTTTGGATTACATAGTAGTTTTAAAGCTGAAGGAAGACCATTATATATTTGTATGGCGGAGTAGCACGGACCTTTCTGATAAATGTACATGAAGTTATATGGCCTGTATAAGTCATTTCTGTGTCTAGTGCTGGGGCTATGTACAAGAGAATTGAATTTAAAGATATTGTAGCTATCAACTACATAACACAAGTGAAAAAAATGTATTGACTTGTGAGTGTTAGAATATCCATCTTCTTAAATAAGGGTCTGCATGATTGACGGTTTCCAGCACCACTTAAAATTCGTAGGGCTCTCTTCTGTAAGACAAAGATCCTTCCACTTTGTACCGAATTACCCCAGTAAATAATACCGTAGCTCATGACGGAATGGAAATAAGCAAAGTATAATGCTCTCAGAGCATTTTGATGTAGCAAGTCATACATGGATCTCAAAGCATAAAAAAAGCTGAGCTGAGTTTAAGAAACAAGTTGAGTATATGCTTGTTCCAACTCATTTGTTCATCTATTTCTAACCCTAGAACTTTGTACAACCTACTTTATTTATGGTGAAGTTTTGATAAGTAATATTCAACTCTGGAATAATTTTATTCTTAGTTCTAAATTGAATATATGTTTTATCATAATTTAGAAGTAATTTGTTGCCTTCGCCCTGGATGCCTTAATGACCTTTGTTATCCCACTGTCTTTTGGAGTCCATCTAGTCATGTGGACAGTGTTGTCATGTCATACTTCGGTCACTCTGAGGCATAATTCAATAAGTGGAATCTTTAACAATACTGAATGCACAGCTATAACCGACTTGGCAACAACAGATTCTTTCACTAAGAGGACCCTCTCTATTGTGTTCATGCCAATAGCAGCAGAAGAACGGTGAGGGACAGGTTTACCACTTCTTGGAATGTGGTTGTTAAGGGATGAGCACTATTATATACTTCAGATATGAAGGCACATAACATCAGCTCATACACAAGCATACAATTACACATGTCTAACCTCAGGTTAAATCTAGCTCAAGTGTTAAACCTTAATCTGGTATGGCCTGCATTTACCTTTTACTCATTTTAATATTAAAAAAAGTGATTAAACACTCTTAATAACATCGAGCATGCTCCTATCTGAAGTATATCTATCTTTTTATTGTGTAATATTTTCCTAACATCCTTTAAGTCCACAATCCAACATTATTGTGTATGTAATGCAGAAAATAGCATCATTAATAATGGTCTGCAAAACTGCCAAACGTTTAGTTGCAAATATAAGACCTATTTTTTTTTTTTTTGTTTTTCTTTCTATAATGCTACAGTATTAAATCTATGCCACTAAAGAAACACCTTACTTGATTAAAGTGAGATAGAGTGAGATAGCCCAACAAGCAGTTGATGCCGTCCACCAAGGATTGCTACGAAGAGACACAAGTTTGTGATCTGCAGCCCATGCAATATGTTCTAGCGGATAGTACAGTTGATCCACTGCATTTGTAAGAACACCAAGTATTTTCATGCATTTATCTTGTTCCTGAAAATTAATATGTTTATTATGCTTTACATAATTTAGCAACTGAAGAATGTCATAAGGAACAAACTACAAAAAAATAGAAAAGAAAACAAAGAAAAGCTTAACCTAACCTCTTTACCCAAACCATACGTGAGGGTATAATTCAGCATTGGAATGTCATCAAACAGACGAAGAACAGTACGACAAGCACTAAGCTGAGCGCTCAATGTTTCCAGTTTCACTCCCGTTAATTCACAAGGAACTAAGGTTGCTGCTAGTTTAGTACTGTAAGCCACAGTTCTAATAACCTTATCCCTGCCATTATAAGTGCTTAAAATTTTGGTTATGTTAGATAGATTCATGACTGCTAACAAATAAACAATAAATTAAACAGGTAACACTTTACGTCATCACGCTTTGCTGACACTCCCGCTATGACTTTATTGTCGAAGCATGATTACACAGCTGATTTTGTGGCGTTACGTTACTATGGTTACCACCTGGTAAGCATCGCTCTGCGATCTTCTAATATCTTTTTACAAAATCCACTTTATACAGTGGTACCAAAATTAAAAATTTGGCTACACACATTCACATTGTACAATACCCAGTACTTTATAGGTTACGTAAAGCGATGTATATTTAAGCTATTTCTCTATAACTGCATACAGCACTTCAATTTCTATTAACACAGAATGTGGAAACGAAAGTAAAAGAAACAAAATATCCATATTTTAATGAATCAAGCAGGATAGTGTAGCTGTAAGAAGTCAGAATGTTAAGGTATGTGCCTTCAACTGGATGGCGGTTACTTTTGCGAATTGTAGGCCAGGCTCAAACTTGTAATTGCTCGCAAGTAGCTACAGGACTACACCCTAATCCATGCGGAGAAGGAGCCGAAAAGAACTCAACAGTGCTTGCATCAAATTCAACGGAGACTTCGAGACCTAATGAGCCTGTGGCTCTTAAGAACAAGGGAACAGGTCCAGCACAGCTACCTAAAACATCAGAAAGGAGAAGCACAGGTATGGTAGCTGCAGCATTTGCTTCGTTACAGAAGGAAGATCCACCGAAGAAAAGTCCTGCTCCGTTGGATAGTAAGATAAATTCAGCACAAAATCCTGAAGCACTGTTGTCAATAGCAGAGCTGCCCAACTTATCAAGGAGACATGCATTACAAATTATCTCACAGTTAGCAGACTGGACAACCAGTGGTCGCATTAAAGTATCTGACTTTGAAGCAGATACACGTTTCCTGAAGCTGTGTAAACTTCTGGGCAGAGGTCTTCCCAAAGGCACAAGAAGTTTAGAGGAAGAGGCCTCTGGTTTTGGAGATTTAGCTCTTGTGTTGGGTGTTACTGGAGATGATGAAGCTGCAAAACTTGTGGCAGGAATTTCACTCAGGCAGATGATACGTGTAAGCATTCACTGTATTTCTGTGTGTATTTATAGATTTTAATATATACTATGTGAGTATATATTGTCTTTTGTTCATGACATGTAAGTTTGATTGCTAGTCTGTAGAAAATCTCAAGCAATTATGGTTCATTAGAGTGATAAGTAGGGAGCGAACCTTCATACAGGGAATGAAAAGTTGTAGAGTGTGGACTGTAGAAAGTGGTCACTCAGTCACATGATCACAGCACATAGAAGGAGGCCAGGTGCAGTTGATGCACAAACACAGTAGGTGATGTTATTACATAACTTACACTGAATGCTGCTACCATTTGCAGTAAGATCTTCACTCCCAAATTCTTGAACAAGTTCAGCAATACATGAATATGCATTTCGATTTTTGTGCTGAGGGCATTTTACTGTGTATGGAACTAGTGAACACATTCGAGAGACACTGTACACTGTAGGCAGAGAGTGTTTTGTGCTGTCACTGTGTTCGTGCAATGACGTCACATTTGCCCATGTGACAGGTAACTTGTGGTCACCTCATTTCACAATAACTGTATAAAGGTTTGAACCCTAGTGATAGGTTTAATTAGTTGTATCTACAAAAACACTTAAAGTCCAGATATAGATTATACTAAATTTATCATGTAGTGAAGTTAAGTAACTTAGATGTGATGAATCATATATACGAACAGAATCGAAGGTACAGAAGTTTTTATGAAATCTATAGAAATTGCAACCAAACCATCACCAGGCAGCTGCCTTTGTACAGTAGCAGTAACAGATGTTTATGTATTGCCTACCTCCCCCAAAGACACCCCCCATAAACATTCTAGGGAAGGCATGTACTCTAAAGGCCTAGATGCACGTTGCCACAGTTTAAAATTGATGTATAGGCATGACTAACTTTATTTCTTGTTTTGTGAATTAAAATGTTGAATATTTAGCCAAGTTGGAATAGTAACTGCTTCCCCAGTAGTAATAATTTGTTATGGTGATAAGTGTTTTAACATTAATATTTTGAAAATTAATAATTATCAACAATATGCAAGATTATCAGCTGCCTGTTACAATAGTGTCTCGAGCATTCAGAAATATTGAGTGCTTTCCTTGACTTAGTTATGTTCTGTTTTTGATTACATTAAATGAATCAAAATATCTGCAATTATTAATAAGGCAGTCTTTAATCTGCCTTTGAGTACTGATATTTACCTAATATTTCTTTTATAAACTTATAAAGCAGATTTAAAAAAAAAAAGCAATTCTTTGAAGTCAGAAGTAAGTTTAATTGATGTTTGTTGGAAAGGGACACCAATAAAACAGAACTGAGAAGAATAAAAAAGCAAACAAAGGTTTTCACGGCCGGAGTCATAATTAGTAAACTATGCTTCCAGGCTAAAAGGCTGTGGTCCATTGGGCTCCTTGGCCCGGGTTCGATCCCAGGGGCCCGCATGTGGTATTCGTGGTGGACGAAGCGGCGTCAGGGCGGATTTTCTCTGGGTACTCCGGTTTCCCCCGCCATCTCATTCCACCGGTGCTCCATCTTCATTCCATGTATCATCAGTGTCACCGCCTGTGGTGCCGTATAGTAGTAAAAGCGGGCGTTAAACACTACAACAACAACATTGGGCTCCTTCATTCCTCTCCCAGACATTTCGCTTGTAACGACTGAGAGACCTAGGAGAGTTATATGTACATCGCTGCTGATGCTTGCTGCAGCTGCAAGCGAAACATCTGGGAGAGGAATGAAGGAGCCCAGTATACCACGGCCTCTTAGCCTGGAAGCATATTTTACTAATAAAAAAAGGGTTTCTATGTGTTTTGCAGCTTTTGTTCAAGCTATTATTATGTATTTACAGTGCTTTGGTTGTAATATTTTAAGCTTTCTTACAGCTTGATTATTTAGACCTGACCCTGCAGAAATGCAGAGGAGGAGAAGGTAGTCTATGGTGGGGGAAGAAAGGCTAGCAGTATTCTCCTTACCTGCTTTTGTTACCTGTATTGTGCACACCCTCACTGTCCAGGTATTACCGACCCAAAGCCCTCTCAGAAAGTAGTGGACTAGTCCGACTAGCACAATACAACCAAGCAGGGTCAGGTCTAAATAATCAAGCTGTATAACCGGACCAAGGCCAGCGCAGTCCTGCTTCGGAGGGCGCCACTTGTACGCGTTACGGCTTGCCTGTCCTCCTGTACAGTCCGGTTGGCAAAAGGTGAACAATAACAGATCTCATGTTGACATTTTCTCTGTGTGTATCACTGTATTATATGTATTGTATGTATATTCATACCATAAAAAATCAAATATATTCACAAATACTTTAAAATACAGTACATTTGTGCACTGAACACTACGCTGCACGTTAGTAAATCAGACTGTACAGCATTTTGTGACGTATTCGTGTCGTCACCGTGTTAGTTCGCCTGCTTGCCGCTTCCCATGCAGAACTGCACTCGCCTTGGTCGGGTTATACTTAAGATTCTTTTATCTTGTGATTTTAGCTCCAGATGCACTGTTGGGCACATTGCAGCTTTATTTTAGTCATTCCATTTAGGCACTGGAACAAGCTGTTGACAATTTTTTTTTTTTTTTTTTTTTTTTTTTTTTGGATTCAAGAGACCTCAAAATTGTGGAGAAATCCCAACATTGACTTTTTAGGTGGAATAATAATTTCTGTACTTATTGTAAATATGTTGTGGAGAAAGTAGAAAAATCTTTTTTATTAGCACAAATGTTGTAGGTGATGTCATCTCTAGCACAAAAAAAGCGGCGTTCAACACCACTGCTTCGCTCTCTGGCCTTCAACATTGCAAAGCAGACTGATAAGCTGAATGTAAAGGAATGTGCTGATGTTTTATATGCTATGGCAGTACTTAATTTCCCTGATGAAGTGCTGTTGGAGAAAACATGCTTAGATCTGTGCGACTGTGTGTCAGACACTCAGAAACCGGCTGTGATAGGCTCCATCCTGACAAGCCTGGGGCTCTTGCGGTATAAAAATACAGGTGAGTACAACTGTATAACATCCTCAGTCTTCTTGAATATGTTGTGTGGATTTAATTTATTGAAACTTTTGTGTTAAATCAACCCTTGAGAATAAGGGTAACACTGCAGCCTCACAATCTAGGGGAGTGGGGTTGTGGGGATGGGGAGTACACACCAAATCTGCAGCTCTTCCAACCACCAGTTAGAAAAGGTTTATTTGTCAAAAAGATGGGACACCAGCCATTATGCAAAATTTTGCAGGACTATCTGAATGAAACCATCTTAACTTATGGGAAGAGCAGCATGAGTTTGTCTTTCCCTTGATCCTGCTGTCCTTGACTTTCTGCATGAGACTTCATCAAGAGCCTAGTTTACGCTACCAGGATGCCAGATGTGAATGAACAGAAACAAGGAACAAGAGCAGCATGGTCGCTAATAACCCCTCATATCTTATTCCACACAACCACAATTCAATGGGAACTATGTGCTGATAATGAAGCGGACCTGTTGAATGCATTGGGCCTTATAAGGCACTGTATCCTAACATAATGTTTATTGTGCTATACCAGAAACATGAAAATGATTGGGACCTTATGGACAGCCAGTATAACACCAAACAGTTTTATTTAGAGTAGTGTGCATTATTATACTGTTGATTGTAATGTTGTTAGCTAATGCTGGATTTCTGACGATGAAATCATTTATCCTCTTGCTCTCCAATATTTTTCACTGATGGATGGGGCACTAGAAGTGGCCGGGCATATTTCAAGGTGGTCTCGATCCATTTCCTCTTGCAGATCACATAGAAGACAGAGTGGTGAAGAATATATCCCAATTCTGTACAAATGTTTTGCCAGACAATCATGTCCTGTAATTATAATCAACCTGAAAGTTGCAACTGCCATTTTTTGAGGATACTCAGGAACTACTGTTTGAATTATTATTTATTTATGCCAACAAACTTACTGTTGGTGTTTTTAAACACACAAGCCGTGTGTGGGCAAAGTTTGAAAGGTAGAACTGGAACTTAAAAATTCAATGCCACAACTGGGATTTGAACCACAGACCTTCCGCTTACCGGGCGGATGCTCTAACCACTGAGCTATTGTGACAAACTTCCAGAATGGCATTAAATTCTCAAACCAGTTTGTCACAATGGCATTAAATTCTCAAACCAGTTTGTCACAATGGCATTAAATTCTCCAACCAGTTTGTCACAATAGCTCAGTGGTTAGAGCGTCTGCCTGGTAAGCGGAAGGTCTGTGGTTCAAATCCCAGTTGTGGCATTGAATTTTTAAGTTCCAGTTCTACCTTTCAAACTTTGCCCACACACGGCTTGTGTGTTTAAAAACACCAACAGTAAGTTTGTTGGCATAAATAAATAATAATTACCATCTGAAGGTTATTTAATCCTGGGATATAAAGTACTTACAATAGTAAGTCACCATTGGGGTAATTTGTCTCTGATGTGAGACTGCCTTTGTGGTTTACCAGGAGAAATACGAACTGGTTTGAGAGTTTAATGCCATTCTGGCAGTTTGTCACAATAGCTCAGTGGTTAGAGCGTCCGCCCGGTAAGCGGAAGGTCTGTGGTTCAAATCCCAGTTGTGGCATTGAATTTTTTAAGTTCCAGTTCTACCTTTCAAACTTTGCCCACACACGACTTGTGTGTTTAAAAACACCAACAGTAAGTTTGTTGGCATAAATAAATAATAATTACCATCTGAAGGTTATTTAATCCTGGGATATAAAGTACTTACAATAGTAAGTCAGCATTGGGGTAATTTGTCTCTGGTGTGAGACTGCCTTTGTGGTTTACCAGGAGAAATACGAACTGGTTTGAGAATTTAATGCCATTCTGGCAGTTTGTCACAATAGCTCAGTGGTTAGAGCATCCGCCTGGTAAGCGGAAGGTCTGTGGTTCAAATCCCAGTTGTGGCATTGAATTTTTAAGTTCCAGTTCTACCTTTCATACTGTTTGAATGTTTGGTATCTCCCATCTTTTATTTTTTGATTTTTCATAGTAATATTTTGCAATAATTTTCTTGAATTCAGAATTGACTAATCTTTTAGCTGCATAAAATGGTAGATTAACTATAGATTTCTGTACACCGCTGGCACCCTTTTTTGCAAAAAAAAATCAGCTTTGTCATTACCACTCAGTCCACAGTGAGCTGGTATCTATTGGAGGACTAGATGCTTTTGAAGTGCTGTTAGATAGGTAAAGATTTTCAAACATTCTATAATTGTTTGGTCTTTGTGCCAACTTGGGAGTAATTACTTTAATTGTCGCCCAGGAATCTGAGAGAATAACTGCTTGATGAAAACGTGAGATTCTATACAAAAGATTTTATAGGGCCATTCAAATTGCTTCAATTTCTCTATCAAAGTTTGTAGTTCCATAACTTAAAGATCTGTAATAGGAAAAGAGGTGACACGTGACTCCAGCCCCTGCTTCATCTCGGTTTGATATCAGTGATCCATGAGTATAAATATGGAGCCATTCATGTTCCAGATATCTAGTATGGATTGTCACTAATGCCAATAATTTTAGAACACTAGTTGTAATGTTGAAAGATAGAATAGAATATTCTTTGATACAGTCAATGCCACATCACTAACATGTGTAGATGTCTATGTTGAGAATTTATTTGCTATGTGACTCCTAAGCAGAGAGAACAATATCAACACAAAGAGACCACTATGCATTCTCTGAAGATGACTAATTTGTTTGTTGGGGCCATTTATTTGCATCCTACAAATAGTATACATTTTTTAAACATTTTTAAATATGTTGTTGTTGTTAGCTAATGCTGGATTTCTGACAATGAAGCCATTAATCCTCTTGCTCTCCAATATTTTTCACTGATGGATAGGGCACTAGAAGTGGCCAGGCATATTTGAAGGTGGTCTCAATCCATTTCCTCTTGCAGATCACATAGAGGACAGAGTGGTGAAGAATATATCCCAATTCTGTTTAAATGTTTTGCCAGACAATCATGTCCTGTAATCAACCTGAAGGTTGCAACTGCTGTTTTTCGAGGGTACTCAGGAATTACTGTTTGAATGTTTGATAGTTCCCATCTTTTATTCTTTGATTTTTCATAGTAATATTTTGCAATAATTTTTTTTTAATTCAGAGTTGACTAATCTTTTAGCTGCATAAAATGGTAGATTAACTACTGATTTCTGCACATTGCCGGTACCCTTTTTTGCAAGAAAATCAGCTTTCTCATTACCACTCAGTCCACAGTGAGCTGGTATCCATTGGAAGACTAGGTGTTTTTGAAGTGCTGTTAGATGGGTAAGGATTTTCCAACATTCTATAATTGTTTGGTTTTTTGGTGACAACTTGGAAGTAATTGCTATAATTGCCACCCTGGAATCTGAGATAATAACTGCTTGCTGAAAATGTGAAATTCTGTACAAAAGATTTTGTAGGGCCATTCGAATTGCTTCAATTTCTCCATCAAAGTTTGTAATTCCATAACTTAAAGATTTGTAATAGGAAAAGAGGTGACATGTGACTCCAGCACCTGCTCCATCTTGGTTTGATATCAATGATACATTTTTAAATATGATATTGTTTTAAAATCAACAGAACTTCTGAATTTACTTGCGGACTGGGTAGCAGAGCACATAGCAGAATGCCGTCCACAGGATCTATCGTCACTGCTGCTGACACTTGCCATTGTCGATCATGTACCCGATAATGCTGACAAAGTCTTTGAGGTATGTTACTTTGTATTTTATAAAGTGCTACAACAGTAATAAGAATATGGCAAACAAGAATGCTAAATATAATCACAGATAATGCCATTGATTTCCAACTCATTAATAAATTAATGAGTCACAGAGTGACAAGATAATTTATCTAGAGAATTTGTATATCAAGAGTAGCATTTTCTGGGAATGTTTCATAAATAAAGCGAAGTAATTTACCCGAAAATGATTATTAAAATAGTCATAAATCAGTCACAGTTAGCTGTAATATATACAGTATTATTGCATAGAAATAAAATTCACGTATTCACACTTTGTTTGATCAGTGTAGATTATCATTTAAAAACACAGTTATTTAATACAAAAAAAATCAAATCTGTAGGAATTCAAAGGATTGCGTTCAAGTTCTATGGTTCTTCTATTAGATAGTGAAGTAGTAAGCATATTATGAACTACTTTGTTGGAAGGTTTTTCATATGTTGATGTGTAATAATATCTTGATAGTAAAGTTAATCAGATTTACTGACACTAAATCCTAAACCCTTAGTGCTACAGCCCAAGAAAGGCCTTGGCTTGCTGCACAGACGCTGCGTCACCCACCTTTGCCCACTACAGGCGTCATTGGTGGGGTGCAGTGCTGGAGGGTGCGACGTGGTCAGTGCCCCGAGCCTTCCTGGCCAGTTATGCGGCCTTCCCGACCTGGGGCTTCTACTTCTCTGTCAAGTAGCTCCTCAATTGGTCCCTCTGGGACCTAATGAGGCTGAGTGCACCTTGTGCCAGACCTCCCAGCAGGGATAAAATCCCCATGCTGATACCGGGAATCGAACTCGGGTCCTCAGCGCCAGAGGCAAGCATGCTACCAACTGCGCTACGGAGGCAGTCGACATTACATCACTTATTAAAAATGAGACACGTTTCGAGAGCTCAGATGCTCTCATTCTCAACCTGATGCTGACTGCTGGAACGTGTCATTGTGTTGGAGATTGCAATGCTGTCTGGTGTCTTTTCCAGGAATTTCTTGCTGAGGTTGTCACTTTGGGGCAAGTCAGAGTTGAAGACTCATTTTTTCAGAGTGATATTTTCCCAGGCTGATAGTTGTTTTGCGTTAGAGATGCTTTTTAACAAAGTAGGTTCAGGATCAATTTTGTGGTTTTCTAGCAAAAAATGTGCTGCTACTGCCAATTTTTCCACTTGTTTATATTTTGGATTCCTAAGATATTCTTTAGACCTTGTTTTCTATTTTATTTTTATTTTTCCGGGATAAATTTTGTTGCAGTCTTTGCAGTTGAATCTTATATTCCTGATTTTTCTATTTAAAACATGTTAAGAGTGTCACATTTGATTGCTTTTATCCTATTACAGGCAGTGATTCCCCAAATTACAATGAAGGATGCATCAAGTGCAGGACTTTGGCTGGATGTAGTGTGGTCGTTGGTTGTGCTAGGGGTAGCCACCCCTCAACATGTGGCTTCTGTGTTGGATCCTGCTTTCTTTGAGGGATTAATACCGAACACAGGTATGTATATTATACCACACTTAATATAACATTCTTCTAGTACTACTGCAGTTAAGTAGACACTTTCAATAAAACACTTTCTGTTTTTGTGGCATGTGCTACCATTTTCAAATGAAGATTTGTATTAGACATACAGTGGATAATCAATGTTTCTAGAAGTGAGACTTGAGCTGCTAACCAGGGCAAATGGTTGATACACATTGCATGCACATTAAATTCTCCAACTCATGCCATTAAGGTATATTATCTCATATAAATTGAGATCTCCTTGTGTGGTTTACTGGGAAAAATGTGAGTGAGTTGGAGAATTTAATGTCATGTCAACCGTGGTAGCCTAGTGGTTAGAGCAGCCAAACATCCATGATTTAAATCGTGGTCATGGCGCTGAATTTTTTCAGTCTCACTTTACCCTTTCCAATCCTGTCCTACGCTCGGCTATTGTGTGGAAGAGTTATTAGTTTCAGGATAAAAATAGAAGTCCTAGTCTTAGGCATTAAGATTTTTATATTGCAGTAAGTCTCTTGAATATGAGATTTGCTTGTGGTCTACCAGAAAAATGTAAATCAGTTGGAGAATTGAAGACTGTGCATATTACCATGGTAGCTCAGTGCTTAAGAGCATCTGCAAACGGTGAGAAAAATCTGTGGTTCAAATCCCAACTATGTCATTGAATTTTTTATTTCTGATTTTACCTTTCTGTGAGAATAATTTATAGAAGAATGGTTAGAGAAAGTCATGCAAATGTAACATAATATTCTTTAAATCAGTTTTTGTTTTATTTTCAGATAATGCAAAGGAAAGAAATGTAGCTTCAAGGCTGAAACTGCTAAACATCAATGCTGCTGCTCAGCTTAAAATAAAAGGTTACAAAGGTAAGCATTAAAATACACAAACCTCTTCATTGCCAAGAGGAGTAAGACATTTTACTTCATGTAACTTTCTCAGTTTGCTAGCACTGCTATCTGCTGTATTAGCTTACCAGAGGTTCATATTCCTGAAATGGTTAGTGTTAGAGGTCTACTGTCCATTCCAAACCAGCATTCCTTCTGATATAAACAAAAGCACACACTTCTGGTTGTCATGAACCTAAGAGACACTCTCATGCCAATGTAAGTAGTTCCTTAATAAATGTTTTGTGTCATAAAATATTGGGATGGAAAAGGTATAGAACTGCAATGAGCTCTTATGATAACTGCAGTTATCATAAGAGCTCATTGCTAAGATAATGGATATGTTCTAACTGTTAAGGTATTACAAGATATAATTTTGTTAATGCCATCTGCTATTGCCATATTCTATCTTGCTTGTGAATTACCAACTGCATACATGACTGTCATTGTCTTGCAAATATGAGAAATACAGCAGTGAATTCCCCAACATGCTATTTGAGTATTGAGTACACACTTTGTGTAACATTATAAGTATGATAAGCAAATAACATTCATGATGTGCACATATATGCAAGCTCAGGTCAAATCTTGTGATTTAATCAGCAGAGGAAAATGTGTGTAGTCTGAATACCAACTGTCACACATAAAAGCATGGAACCATTAAAAAGCGGCAAAAAACAAATAATACTTAATGTTCCAGTAACATTGCGAAATGGTATAAATAGTGAAACTTTTTAAATTAATATGTAGAAGTATTTGAGAGGTAGAATTGGAACTGAAAAATGCAATGCCACAGCCGAGATTTGAACCACAGACCTTCCGCTTACCATGCACTTGCTCTAACCATTAAGCTACTGTGACAACCTGCCAGAATGATATTGAATTCTCCAATCGATATGTATTTCTACTGGTAGACCACAAAGGGAGTCCCAAATCAGAGACAATTACCCCAAGGGCGACTTACTATCATAAGTACTGCATGTCCTGGGATTAAATAACATTCAGATGGTAATTATTATTTATTTATGCCAACAAACCCATTGCTGGTGCTTTTAAACACATAAGCTGTGTGTGGACAATGTTAGAGAGGTAGAATTGGAACTGAAAAATTCAATGTCACAGCCAGGATTAGAACCACAGACCTGCTTTATGTGCAGCTACTGTGACAACTTGCCAGTATTACATTGAATTCTCCAACTGATTCGTATTTTTCCCAGTAGACCACAAATAGAGTCTCACATCAGAGATAAATATCCCAAGGGCGACTTACAATCGTAAGTACTTTATGTCCCAGGTTTAAATAACCTTAATTGTTAGAGCGCCGCACGTAAAGTAGAAGGTCTATGGTTCATATCTCAGTCGTGGCACTGAATTTTTCAATTCTGATTCTACCTCTCAAATGTAGAAGTATGTTAGGTGGCCTTTTTTTATTATTATCACCTTGCTGAAAACAGGCAAAATCATTGAACTTTTAACCTATTTTAAGAATTCCTCTACTTATTGACTAAATAAGTTTGTAAAGCAGATTTGAATTTAGTGTAGTTTTCACACCTTTTAATTTCTGCTGGCAGTCTATTATATAATTTTGCACCAGTGTAACTAGGCAGCTTTTCAAACAGGCTGAGTCTGTGCATTGTAATATCAAGTTATTCTTATTTCTTGTGTTGTGGTCGGGTATATCTGAATTTGTTTGCTTCGGAAATTTGTATTTTATGATGTAAAATATATTTTATAAATGTGAAACTATAAGTGTCTAAAGGTTGACTCAACATACTTCTACATATTAATCTTAATGTGTTCAACTCACAATTAGAAAAGAGTCTTATCACTTGCAGTAGTGCATATGACGAAAATAACATAGAAAGTTTACAGGCATTTAGGTGAAAAGTGTAACCATAATGTGCAACGAATAACGCAGACTGATTCCAATATGGCAGCTGAGTCTTCTTCTGGGGATATAGATTTGGGTGTTGTACCTTTGCCTGAGGATTGTGATTAACATAAGTATTTCCACTTGCTTATAACATTGATTGTTACTTCAGATTGCATTTTGAATTATGATTTTGATGCAGGACGTAGCTAAAATAATGTTCAGCTGTAAGCAATATGTAGACAGCATGTGCGAGAGCAAGAAGCACCTGTTAGGGGGCAGGGATTGCAAAGTACTTTTGGGTGGATAATACAAAGAGTTTGTTTACAGTAGTAGGCACTCTGGTTTGGAATGGACAGTAGTAGCTGACTGAGAGGAGTATGAGGTCTGTACAAAAAGTATCCGACCTTGTGCCGGAAAAAAAAAAAATATGTACCCCTTCATCCCCTTCAAAGTAGGCCCCTTCTGAAAGCACACAGTCCAGCGGTCCTTCCATCGCTGGAAGCAGTTCTGGAAAGCTTCTTTTGAGATGGTGCGCAGACGTTCCGTCGCGTTGTGCATTATCTCCTCACAGGTCTCAAAACAGGACCCTTTGAGCATTGTCTTTATCTTTGGGAACAACCAGAAATCACATGGGGCCATGTCAGGTGAGCAGGGAGCTTGACGAACCTGCGGAATGACGTGCGAGGTCAGGAAATTCTGGAGCAGGTGTGACAAATGAGCTGGAGCATTGTCGTGATGCAGCTGCCAGTTGCATGCGGCCCACAGATCAGGTCTCTTACGCCGAACTGCATCACGAAGATGACGAAGGACTTCTCGGTAGTACTCCTTATTGATGATCTGCCCTTGTGGTGCATACTCATGATGCACAATGCCTCGATAGTCGAAAAAAACAAGCAGCATCACCTTCACTTTGCTCCGAACCTGTCGTGCTTTTTTTTGGTCTTGGGGAATGTGGGTGCTTCCATTGAGATGACTGGGCCTTTGTTTCTGGGTTGTACCCGTACACCCAGCTCTCGTCACCAGTGATCACAGTCTTTGTGAACTCAGGATCGCTATTGGCGCATTCCAGCATGTCCTGTGCCACTGCAAGGCGCAGTTGTTGCTGCTCCAGTGAAAGCAGCTTGGGCACAAATTTTGCTGCCACTCTTCGCATGCCCAAATCCTCAGTCAAAATGCTGTCTGCAGAACCAACGCTGATTCCAACCTCAGCAGCAATCTCCCGAACTGTCAAACGTCGGTCCTCCATGATCAGTGTCCGCACTTGCTCGATAACAACAGCATTTCGGCTCGTTGATATTCTTCCGGTTCGTGGGTCACTCTCCACCGACATGCGGCCATCTTTGAACCGGTTATACCACATTTTAATTTGAGTAATTTTCATTGTATCATCACCGAATACCTGCTGGATCTTGCGAATGGTTTCTGATTGGGTATCTCCAAGTTTCTGGCAGAACTTGATGCAATACCAAATGTGAATGCGACGAGCATGTGTTACACGGAGCCAATCACTGGTAGCTACTGACGTGACCGGTGGTGCTGCGGGGATATAAATATTCACGCATGCGCAGGAAGCATCCTTCTACGAGTATGCGTAGTTGCCATACCTACCTCATTCTTTGTTAGCGAGAAAAAAAATAAGGTCAGATACTATTTGTACAGCCCTCGTATATATAAAATATAACATATCTCATTCAGCATAACATCGTTGAGAATGCTGCATAATTTTCATTTCATTTGAATTTGTTCTTGGATACCAAATTTCTGGAGGAATCACCTATTTAGCTACTTCTGCAATGCTGAAAGCTAGAACCATATATTAAAGAATGGCTGAAAAGTCTTCGACGTGCCATGGGACAAAAGTGCACTATGTATGAAAAATCCCTTTGGCACACTTTTAAATTAATGCAGAGCTTACTGATTATTGTTTTATAATATCCATTAATTGAAGTTAGCATAAATAATATTGTTTGGTAGTTCCATAAGTTAAATTGTGAGGTTGATTTATAACAATATCTCATAAAGTCATTAAGTCACTTTGAATAAACTTGAAGTCATATAATTTAAACTTGTAATGATGTCTTGTTGAGATGTAAATCCCCTACAAAATTTCAGTTATCTTGAAGACATCCTAGAAAATTATAGATTTTTATTAGAAGTGGGAGAATATGGCCAAGAAAAAAAAATTACTGTGACAGCTTTGTAGTGGAAGTATTGCATTCCAACCAAAATTTTGATGCATAGATTTCACCATAAAAGTATGTTTTAAGGCCCCCTGAATAAAAATGCATATTTTTAGAAAAATGGTCTTGTAACAACTAACCATTGTAGTTAATAGAATGAATTAATTTGATTATGGCATTATTAGATAAATTTCACTAATTATTATAATTTCTACTAGCATTTTTTCAAACCATATCAGCACTTCACCAAGACTGTCTTTCAAATTTCAGGTCCATTGCTAGCCCATGATTCTTACGTGAGGGATGTGCCACTAGTGAGGTCAAAAGATAAACAGTATTTAGTGTCGTCAGTTCTGGATTCATTTTCAAACCTTTTCTCTTCATCAACATATTTGCAGCCAAATGTAAAAACAGAAATGGGCTTCATATTAGGTAAGAATAATTTATAAAAAATTGGTTACACTTTAAAAGTTCATTTATTTTTGTAAAAGTAATATAAAATTAAGAGAAGAACTCGTTGCTCTAAATACAATAAGATTAAATTTGACACAATATGAAATTTTTATTATTGGTCAGTTTTGTTTCATACAGTATCTCCTGACAGCCAAATGTACATTAAAGTAGACATCCTTTCATGTCAATAAGAGCCATATGCTCTATCTTTCCCCTGTCCTTCTCTTAATTATTTTTAATTTAATGTCCATTAACTGTTAGGTCATATCAGACAGTGAACCAAATGGGTGAAATGATGCTCAAATGATCCCAGGGTCTATAGGGCTTAGAGTTACCCGACATTCATCTTTAAGATAAGGGAAAACCTTGGGAAAAAAACTTATCCAGGTAACTCACCCTAACCAGACTGGAGTTTCGGATCTCTTGAATGTAAAGCAGATACGCTATACCCACACCATGGAGGTGGGCTTCTCTTAATTGTCTCTCCTTCAGGTTTCCATAACTCCATTCTTCCATGTTCTTTTTCATCATCTTGATGTCATCTATAAACTTAGGCTTTCACGGCCGATGTCTTGACTATTAGATATGTTTAGTTCTTCCGGGCTTGTAGGCCGTGGTCTAGAAGGCATTGTAGTGAGACAGAATATGTGGTCAGACCCCGAAAAAAAAGCATTTATTGAAGCCTGGCCCTACACAACGCTAACATATTGAAGCTGTAATATAGCTTCCTAGTTATTACCTCGCCATTTGAAGCTGAAGTCGTTGGTGAAGTGATGTTGTTGGTCACGTTGATGTGGTTCGGTGTGTTATCTCCGGCTAGCTGAGCTTGATCTCTTTATCTCGGGTTTACGTGAGTGTAAAGGACAACCCAAGAACAACTTTGCAGATCATTTATTGCATCTGTAAATGTTTTCGGGAGTTATGCCGATTCTATATGTGTATCTGTAGAAGCATCTCAATCACATCGGCGCAGCACGAACTGCACGAACTCCCGTACTGCTCTCTGGTTGAGTACTGACTAGACGCTTCTCTCTTACCCACGCCAAGAAGACCGTTCGCTTCCAATTTGAATGTCATGACGTCATCCAAGAAAGCCTCGTATCCAAAATGTTATTTCCTTTTCCCGCAATTTAGAAATGTCCCTTTCTATTATAACATGTTCTTTTATGAATTTTGAATATATAATTACCTTTTTAGGATTAAACGATGTTTACTTTATATTTTATTAGATATATCGCGCGACTTTTAAGGTTTGTAGAACTGACTTTCGAACGTTTATTTTAAACTATGTGGTATGACGTCATGACTCGTTAATTTCAAACCAATAATGCGTTTATTCTACAAATTTAACGACTATCATTTACTCATATCTTGCTCACCTTACAACACTTGCTACTCTATTATCTATTTATGTTATTACTCAATATTTATCGCAAATCTCATATCCGGCAATTAAATTAAAACGTATCTTTTTCAAAAGCCCATTCGATCGGAAATCTAAATTTCGGTATCAAATGCCCCCATTTATGTTATTTTATTATTTCATAATAAAATAATGTAAATGTCTTGCCCGAAAGAAAAATTAAAAATTACTCCTGTATTTTGAATAATCGGCAACACTCCCATTATATACAATTTTCAATTACACTGTTTTTGAATTGGTTATTAACACATTTTCTCATTAATCTTTTTAACATGACAAACAATTATACACTTGACTTAACATTAATCCTTAAATACTAATTACAATATGTTATGGTTTCTTCTATGAAGCTTCTATATAAAGGTTAAATCTCAAGAGTCTTTCTTTATACTTCCTTCTTTTAGTTCATGTTTGCTCACTTCGCTCTCACTATCACTTGCACTGTGATTTTTCACTTTTGTTATTGTAACACATATCTGTACTAGATCCTTTAAGCACTAAAATGTACATATATTTTTATATAAATCCATTGCACTCTTTAGACAAGTTCTTTCTTTGTCTTTCTGTGATAACTATCTATACATCTAAATATTTTAACAAATGTTTTACAAAGTAAATATTCTGTTTTCTCTCTATGCGGAGATGAACATTTTAACAATCTTTCTGAAGCTGTTTTTGTGAGCTCTATACAATATATTTTTAAACTCTTTGAAGTATATAGCAATTCACATTCTGCATTTTTCATGAATATGTAAGTATCTGACCAATGTATGGTTTTCAAGTAAGCTAACATTTACATTTTATCTCCAAGCTGATTAGGCGCCAATAGACAAATGACACTTCCAATTTTTCTTTTACATTAAATCAAGGCTCCAATGCACCACACGGTTTCTTGTATGGTCGAAGGAGTTGTTTATGCCATCTTCCCAGACATTTTTCATTTTTAACATCTTTTAATTCATAGGTATGATAACCAAATTTGGATATAATTTCTGCAGGACCTTTATATAACAATTCCATCCTTTTGTTCCTACCTCTCAAGGCACTTGATAACTTATGGTCTTTAACTAGTACCCAATCGCCTATCTTAGATTCCCCTATCAATATTGGTTCTGGTTCAATTCCTAACATTAATTTTATTGGTGCAAACCCAGTAGTTACATTAATGGTGTGATTGATAATCTTTTCTATCAATGGACAATATTTCACCCAATCCTTGTGATTATGATGTGTAAGTACACGTAAATAAATTCCTATATCTCGCAGGACACGTTCTGTTGGATTCCCTGATGGAAAGTATGATGAACAATAATTTAGTTTTTCTCGCATCTAATGTCACCCTAATCTTTCATTGGCCTTATTTACAATACATAGGGGATTCACAAATTCTGAATTCGAAATCTCAATAACCTCATCTTCTAACATTGACTTTATAACTGCATCTACCTCTTCTCTTATTGTACTAGGGATAGCTCTCGCTTTATGTGTAAAAGGTTTTATGGGTATCATCTCAAACGAATGAGTATAAATATTACATTTACCAGGTTTCTCAGAGAATACTTCTTTATTTCGGATTAATATTTCAAACATTTTATCCCTCTGTTGTTCATTTAGTTGATCAGCCTGAGTTACCTTTTCCCTCAACAATTCTTCTAAGTCTTCACTACTCTCCCTATCATAGTACCTAGTTGCATCAGAAACCCTCAAATTGTCTATGAAATCATTTTTATCCCATTCTACATTTTCTTTATTATCGACTCTGTACTCTTTGACATTTACTTCAGTTAATTCCATAGCTCCTACTTTAACATATTCTACAAAGAATGTATCCCCTTGGATTTCTTCTTCCTCTTTTTCTCTTACAATAGTTTCTGAACTACTATCT
Source organism: Tenodera sinensis (assembly GCA_030765045.1). Lineage (NCBI taxonomy): Eukaryota > Metazoa > Arthropoda > Insecta > Mantodea > Mantidae > Tenodera > Tenodera sinensis. Next base: position 103,192,501 of record CM060972.1, read on the forward strand.
TCCACAAAAGGCACTATAATGGTCTCATATTCAACTTTCATTTCTAGAATCATGTTTTTAAAATTCACCACAGCTTCCCAGGCATAAAGACAATCACAACCTATTATAATATCTGTCACAAGTCTTCCTACAATCAGAAATAAAATTCCAAGTATTCTCCCATTTATTTCAATATTTATCATTGCTTGAAATTTTACTCTCTCTTTTCGTTTTCCCACAGCTAGCGAGCAATATATCCCATTAACTGGTAAAGACATTACTTTAAAGCCACTACTTTGTAAATTATCATAAAAATTTTGTGAGCATACTGTGCTGTTTGATCCCGTATCTATAATTGCATTGTATTGTTTTCCATTTACTCCAATTTTGATTTTAGGTGGATCTCCTACTTTTTCGTTTTCGTCGATTCTATTTTTCCATTCTCTTTTCTTTTGTATCATCATTTGCCTTCCAGGACTATTTATTTCCGAGTACTTATCACAATCATTACTAGGATACCCAGTTCTCACTGAAGGCGCGTTTGACCGGGTCTGGCGTTTCCCTGATTTTTATGTATTGCTCCTGTACTATTTCCCGAATTGTTACTTCTGTTTTCCTGCATTAAATCGGGGTTACTTCCTACCATGTTTTTGACCGTGTTAATGGCCTCGACCATTTCCGCATTTTCGGGGGAATTTCGTCCACTAGAATACCTTTCTCCCTGTCTTGGTGACCTCGGTCTAAACTCATTATCTCCGTTTGTCCAATACCCATCATTTGAATTTCTACTATGTCCAAAATAACGGCCCCGTCTACCTCGATCAAATCTATTTGTATTCATATAATTCACCCTTATATTTCTTCCCCTTAGATTACCATTTCTATTTTGGTGATGCCCTTCCTGGTTATATCTACCTTGATTTTCCCACCGGAATGATTCCATCCTTGGTACTGGTCCTTTATATCTTTCCCTAACCTCACTTCTATTCTGATAATACTGTGCCCCTTGTCCGAAAGAATTGACAGTTTCTTTTCCTTCATATGTATTTCCAAATGCGTGTTTTGGCTTATTGACTTCTAAGGCGGATAATAATTCTATCATAGCTGCAATGCTATCGGGTCGGGCTATGATTAGGTAATGTTGAAGTGTTTCCGGAAAATGTGGAGTAACTATATTTATTAGATCTTTTTCATCCAAGGGAGGGTCCAACATCTTCGATTTTCTCGCTATTCTCATAAAATAGTTTACCATCGATTCCTCCGATCTAGGATTAAATTTTCCATTGCTTAATTCAACTCTAATATTAGCCTGCCTACTAGCTCCCCAATATCTGGTTAAAAAGATGTTCCTAAAGGTCCTGTAGTCATTATTGTTACCCATAGAAAGGCCTAGCCAATTAGCAGCATTACCCTTTAGGCATTTTCTTACTATCACCATCTTGTACTCCTCTGGTATACGTTTCACCGTGAAGTACTCTTGTAACCCTTCTAAAAAGGCTTTAGGATCATCTGAATCTTCATTTTCAAAAACTGGAGGTGTCATTTCATTTAAGACATGGTTAGGCCAATGTAAATTTGAATTGTCACCTATCCCTGAGCTATTTCCGAGATCAGAATGGGAATTACTGTTACCCCTATTTTGCATCGAAATGTCAGCTGATACACCTGGTATTGCCTCGTTTCTTGCAACTTCATTACTAAGATTGTTGTGATTACATGCATTTTCATTTAATTTCAAATTTTCTAAGGCCTCTTTTACCTGAGTAATTTCTGTTACTACTCCTTTTATTTTGTCTGTAACATCCTCCAAATTTCTAGCCTGCCTTTCACTTTCTACATCAGATCTTTCTATTCTAACTTTACACCCCTGTAACTCTTCTCTAATTTCTTCCCTTTGTTTGTCTAATCTATATGTTACTTTTTCCCTTTCTTTATCTAATTTTTCACTCACTTGTTGACCTAATTTCTTTTCAGAATTCTTTACTTCTTGCCTTATTGTCTCTAATTCTCCCTTAACCTGTTCTCTATTTTCTTTTACTTCACTACTAACTTTATTAATTTCCTCCCTAACTTCTTCCCTAAAGGTTTCGAAAACTCTCCTCTGATTCTCCAATTGCATTCCCAATTCCTGTTGTCCCTTTTCTAATTTCTGTCCTAACTCTATACTAGTTTCGTCTATCTTACTCATCTTTTGGCTTAACTCTGTTCTTAATTCTTTACTATTTTCATCTATCTTTTGACTTAACTCTGTTCTTAATTCTTTACTATTTTCATCTATCTTTTTACTTAACTCTGTATTCATCTTTTCCACTGTTCTTAATTCTTTACTATTTTCATCTATCTTTCGACTTAACTCTGTACTCATCTCTTTCATTATCGTTTGAAACATATTCTCTATTTCTGACATAAATGCTGGCCTTTCTGAATTACTACTAAACATTTCTGAACTACCTCTAGGTGTTTCTCTAACGTTCTGATCTTCTAATTCTTGGCATATTCTGCTACCAATTACATTCCGATTAAATTCTTCCATTCTACTTATACTTTCCCGAATTTCCGGACTTTCAAAACCTCTAAACTCACTATCACTGTCTTCCATTTCTAAGCTATTTATATGTGTTTTTCTACTCACCAAAATTTTCAATATTTTCACTATTTCACTTTAACTGCACTTAAACTTGTTCACTACACGTTTCACAGATGTTGACGCGCTGGGCACCTTCTTGTCTGCTGGTTCGATGCTGGTCTGGTCGTCTTGGGGGTTTGGTCCATTCTTTCGACGCCACACGTTGGGAAGCCAATTTGAAGCTGTAATATTGCTTCCTAGTTATTACCTCGCCATTTGAAGCTGAAGTCGTTGGTGAAGTGATGTTGTTGGTCACGTTGATGTGGTTCGGTGTGTTATCTCCGGCTAGCTGAGCTTGATCTCTTTATCTCGGGTTTACGTGAGTGTAAAGGACAACCCAAGAACAACTTTGCAGATCATTTATTGCATCTGTAAATGTTTTCGGGAGTTATGCCGATTCTATATGTGTATCTGTAGAAGCATCTCAATCACATCGGCGCAGCACGAACTGCACGAACTCCCGTACTGCTCTCTGGTTGAGTACTGACTAGACGCTTCTCTCTTACCCACGCCAAGAAGACCGTTCGCTTCCAATTTGAATGTCATGACGTCATCCAAGAAAGCCTCGTATCCAAAATGTTATTTCCTTTTCCCGCAATTTAGAAATGTCCCTTTCTATTATAACATGTTCTTTTATGAATTTTGAATATATAATTACCTTTTTAGGATTAAACGATGTTTACTTTATATTTTATTAGATATATCGCGCGACTTTTAAGGTTTGTAGAACTGACTTTCGAACGTTTATTTTAAACTATGTGGTATGACGTCATGACTCGTTAATTTCAAACCAATAATGCGTTTATTCTACAAATTTAACGACTATCATTTACTCATATCTTGCTCACCTTACAACACTTGCTACTCTATTATCTATTTATGTTATTACTCAATATTTATCGCAAATCTCATATCCGGCAATTAAATTAAAACGTATCTTTTTCAAAAGCCCATTCGATCGGAAATCTAAATTTCGGTATCAATATCATGGGCACACGCATCTTGCATCATCTACACTAATAGTGCTCAGATAACTACTTCAACAAATCTGATGTGTTGCACTCACATGACTATCTCTACTCTTGTGCTAACCATTCTTACAAACTCTTATTCCTCTATCTTCTTCATGTTAGTTAAGATAAACATTTGTACAAATTATCTTATTACTTATTTCCTTGTAGGTACAAGGAGAATATGGGAATACAGTAGGCTTAGAGCGATAGTGAAATCTTTTAAAGTTCTCAGATTCCATTCACTTTGCACACTTAGCATTAAAAAAATGAACAATGATGTTCCATTTCATCAAAGTTTTTAAGTTTCCTGAAACTGACACACACAACAAGGTATATCTCCGAAATGGTTTACTCTACAAAAAAAAAATTGCTATTGCTCTCTTCAAATATGCCCAGCCACTTCTAGTGCCCCATCCATCAGTGAAAAATATTGGAGAGCAAGAGGATTAATGACTTCATTGTCAGAAATCCAGCATTAGCTAACAACAACAACAACAAAAAAAATTTATTTGGACATAAATTGTGTGTTTTAGCGAGACCTACATTTCTTGTACAGTAAGATTTTGTCTATCCCTTACGGTTTACAAGTTATTCAAAATTCATCCAGAGTAAACCGGACTACATAGGCTACAGCCAGGAAATTCAAAATATACATTTAATTTGTCATACAAATATCTTAAACATATGACATTTTAATCAAAATCGTTTGAGCCATTTTCAAGAAATAAAAATTTTCGAAAAATTTGCCATGTAAAGGGTAGTTTAGACTGGGACTATTTTCTTCAAAATCTTCGTGTCGCATCCTTGAAAGACATTAAACTTAAATACTAACTTTGGGTTTTAAACGACTTTTCATTTTTGAGTTACGCTGTCCACAGACACACATACACGCACTGACCTTTATCTAAAAATGCTTTTTTTATTCAGGAAACCTTAAAACATGTTCCTGGTGAAATCTCGACATCGAAATGTTGGGTGGAGTGCAATACTACCTCTCCCTAGTACACGTAGTAGAGAAAGTTAAAAAAAAAAAAAAAAACAAAACAAAAAAAAAAAAAACTAGCTTTTTTGGTTGAGTATTTGAAATATTCAGTCATACATAACCTTAAACATTTGAGTTTCGGTATTTCCTTTGTATCTGTATGAAAATGTGTAATGTGACTGAGTACGAGGTAGATAAGAAAACAAACGTTCATATATGTAAGGATGTGTAGGTATACCTAAGCGGTGATAATAACGAGGGAAGACACCGTAATGTGCGTGCGCAGCCTGCAGCTATGGATCACGGCCGGTTTGTAAATGTAAGATGACTCGAATGCAGGTTAAGTAGGTGCCTACGTGTTTAGGTCATGTATGTTACTACATAAATAAATATATATAAATATTAGTTCTACACTATTATTAAACAATTTCATTTTTTATGGAAGGTGTCTTCTAGCTTTCCTTTCTTATGGAAAACAAAATTGTTTTTATTTATGAACATTCTTTAACTGCTATAGTTCTTAGTATGCTAAAATAAGAATGGATTGGAGGCAGAGCTTTACTTATCTTAGTAATATTGCAAGATTTTCGCAGCTAAGATCTAAGATAAGTGAAGCTTTTAGTTTCTGATTTGTTCTTATTTTAGATTCTGTTGCTTCACTGTTAATAGCTTCAATATTTCCTTATCTGGCCTCAGGGGTCTCCGTGTAGGGGATATGTGAATAGCGACCACAAGGTACCCAAGCTGAGCAGAACATTACTTCCATTTACTGGTGTTTTGCTCCTCACTGTAACTTTTCTGTCTGACCTCACCTTGGTCATCTCTTGTTCTCTTCCGACCCTGATGCTATTAGGGTTCCCGAGGGCTAGGGAGTCTTTATTTTTCCAACCTCTCCATTTCTGTATAAAATCTTAACCCTGCTGACCTGTCATGGCATGTAATACGTCCTCTGATTGGTAATCAGAGGATGTGGTCGGTGAATTTATTTTGATAATTCTCCCGGTCAGGTCGGTGAGACCCGTAAACCAACGACAGGTGTGGTTCTCCAGACATTCTGGAGGTTGTGAGAGAGTGATGTGACTGCCAAAACATAAAAATATGGTGCTGTCTAAAAAACAGTTACTATTACTGCTATTGCTCTCTTCAATATCATTGTGAAAAATATTGGAGAGCAAGAGTATTAATGACTTCATTGTCAGAAATTCAGCATTAGCTAACAACAACAAATATTTATTGTAAATATAGTTTATTTTTCATGTTGGTAAGGATTTGTTGAGTACTGAAAGTGTATTACCATTGTCTCATTGTTACAAGTAATATTTGTTTAATAACATCATTAATGTTAAATAATATGTTCAAATTTAATATGTATAATTATAAGAATCATTTTATATTTAATATTAAAAGTGTAGGGAGGATAGATAGAGATCGCTTCCCTAACATTACAGGAACTATTTAGCATGTAGGATGATTTCATAGAGTGCTTCGTGGGAAAAGGACGTATATTCGTATGAATACAAATGCATTATGTAAGAAGACACTAGATTTTTTTTTTGCGTCGTAGTGTCCGGAGAGAGAAGACTTATTTTGTGACACGTGCAGATGTGGACGCTAAAAGTGATGTAAAACCATTAATAACGAGAAGAAACCATTAAGGAAGTAGTTTCATGTGCAACGAAAGTTAATTAAAGTGTTATGCGTGTAATATTCAACGAGAAAGGTGCAAATAAAAGTGTTATAGAAAAGTTATATCCTGTGTCCACATTATTTTACCCTGTACCACGACCCGAGATAGTAAAAGACTCCCAAAGCTCAGCTAATCCAACCATTTTATTAGACAACAGCACCAGTAGATACCAACGTTTCGCCAAGTAATGTGCTTGGCATCATCAGGGTAACATGATTCGCTGTCTGCACTGGTCACTGTACAAGCCCGGAAGAACTAAACATATCTAATTTATGTCATTTGTTCAAAAGCAATCTTCAGTATCCTGTTTCACCATACACATCACCACATTATTTCATTAAAATATGTTTAATATCAGCTTCTTGTCTTATTTTCTCATTTCTAATTTTATCTCTTCTAGGTATTCCTGTTATTATCTTTTTGTTCCATATCATTACATGCATAGCATTGCATTTCCTCTTCCAATTATGTAATGAATTCCAATAGTGATATTTATTCCATGTTTGACAAGGATATTGTTTACAACCATATAAATTATCCTAATCATGTAAAAAATTAATTCATAATTAAAATTTAGTTTCTTTGTGTTAATTATTATTCATTAAACATGCTTCTGTTAAAGTGAAAAGTTGAATCAGACTTGGAGAAACTGAATGTCACAGTGGTACTAGAATTGCAGATCTTATGCTTTCTATGTAAATTATCTTTCATGCAAGCTATCGTGGCTTTCATTGCCTAATGCACATTAAAACCCGTTTGTAAGACATGCTTTCTGGCAGGCCTCGGTGGGAAACAACCTGCCAGAATGAAATTGAATTCATAGAATCAGAACTGAAAAATTCAAGGCCACATCCTTGCCCACATATGGCTTGTGTGCTTAAAAACACCAACAGTAAATTATAAGTAAGTGTTGTGTAGTGTTATCAATGGACTCCCCTTTTTGGTTTAAATTCACCAACAGTAAGTTTGTTGGCATAAGTAAATACTAATTACCATCTAAAGGTTATTTAATCCTGGGACATAAAGTACTTGCAATAGTAAGTCACCATTGGGGTAATTGTCTCTGATGTGAGACTGTCTTTGTGGTTTACTGGAAGAAAAATACAAATTGGTTAGAGAATTCAATGTCATTCTGGCAGGCTTTCACAGTAGCTTAATGGTTAGAGCACCCGCCTGATAAGCGGAAGGTCTGTGGTTCAAATCCCAGCTGTAGCATTGAATTTTTCAGTTCCAATTCTACCTCTCAAACATTGCTTACACATGGCTTGTGTATTTAAAACCACCAACGGTATGTTTGTTGGCATAAATACTAAGAACAAGAAAGTTAAAATTTAACTAACTCTTGTTTATTAGCAAGTTTTATCTCTTTCAGCCATGATCTAGAAGGCATTGTAGATACCAACGTTTCGCCAAGTACTTGGCGAAGTGTCGGTGTCTACAATGCCTTCTAGACCACGGTCTACAAGCCCGAAAGAGATAAAATTAGCTAATAGTCAGGACACCGGCCATGAAAGTCGAAGTTTATACATTAACTCTTGTTTCCCATTCGTGGAACATGGGAAATCTTTTAGTTTATTGTGAATGCTCACATATAATACTGTAATAAATGGCAATTCCAGATACTTTATAATGTCACTTTATTTCTTCTAAAATTGAATCACAATTCACAACTCATTACCTTGCAACTCACAACTGTTCTGTTCTATCGCAACTAAATTGACTAACTCAACTCAACTCTAAAAACTGACCCAAACTACTTGTACCAGCTCACTTATGTAAGAGTCAGGTACAGGTAATTTTCTTTGGTAATTGACGTTCCGCAAAGGTTCTGAAACTTTCTGGAAACAGTGTTTGTTCTTAACTGCTATTGTCACCTGTTGCATAGCAACTCAGTAGTGTGAGGTAGTTGACCTTGAGCCTCCTTTGATGTGCAGCTGCCATCACAATACATTTGTTGTTTTTGTTCTGATGTCCATTCTTATAAACTAGCTTTTACTGAATTATTACATGGGGAATTAGAACAGGGGCTCAGATTAATGATTTCTATATTGTAAGGAGTATGGGAACTGATGCTCCATTCAGTAATTGAAACTCCATATGCTATATTGAAGCACATCTATGAAGCATGGATGTTCATCTGGATTACATACCGAGTTGCCATTGAAGAATTCAGGTTCATTTCATCACCCTGTAGTTAAAGCTGGAGACTTTTGTTTTGTGGGTGTTACCTGCTTATACTATAGTCATAGGAATTTGAATGTGAGGGGCGCAATGATAACCTTGTAAGGTAAAAATGGAGGTCAGGAAACAGCAGCTTGTGAATTGCTAGCCTAATCAACAAAGTAGGCCGTGAAATTTCTCACACACCCACAAATTTATATCCAATGTGTCTATTCACCTTGTTTTTAGATGGCGAGTGCCTGTTGGACAGCAAGTGTAACCCACTCCCTGTGGGAGGTAAGGCTACTGAAAGTTCAACAGAACAGCCTTTCAGGGCAGATCTTACTAGCAAAGCAGCAACCTCCAGCAAGTTTGCATCGAATGCAACCACTAGGAAAGGAATAAGGTATGGTATTTCAGTTACTTTGAATCATGTTTATTTACCTTAAGTCAATTTAATTAATTTATTAGGCCAAAATTTGAATAATCAGGACTGAGCCTCATTGAGCACATCAAAATTAATTTATAAATAGTGTAAGGCTGTGTATAAAGTGTCCAATTATAAATTTCATCTTTAAATATTTTGTACAGAAAGGTGCTTTCTATAATATGCAGTATATTGAAGAATCTAAACTGTTAAGTAATATATATGCCCTAATCAAAACTTGCATACATTATTTAAATGTCTACTTCTAGTATCCATATGATGCACATATTTCTTATATATACAACTATTTTAACATTATACCAATCAAACCCACATTAACCACAGCCATTCTTACTTTTTCTTCAATGTACCTAGCAGGTAGTTAAAGTATTGCATTCAACTGAAAAAAATCTGATATTGAAATTTCACCAGAAATGTTTTCAGGTTCCTGAATAAATAAAAAAACGCTTTTGAAAAAGGTCCATATGTTCAAATAGAAGTGGAGTTCTAACAAGTTTTATTCCTGTGCAATTTGTAACAATGGTAATTACACTACAAGGTATTATAAAAGCTGTACTGTGTGTTTTTTTCTGTCGTCAGGATTGGAATCATGGTGTGGGACTACAAAGATATGTGCCGAGGAACTGAGACACCAAATGGCATTGCATCCATGAGTACACAATTGCTAGAAGCTTCTGGTTTCAGGGTTTTGGCCATTCCCTACACAGAATTTAGTCCTCGAGAAAAACTGGTGCGAAGAGTTCAGTATTTAGAACAGAAACTTAAGTCTCTAGTCAGAAGCTCACAAAGTTCTGTTTAAACCTGGTGTTCCAACATCTGATAGTGGATAATATATTTATGAAATATTGAGGATGAAGAAGATAATTTTTTATACTTATCACCATCAATGGAGATCTCTCGCTTATCCTTCACTGTTAAAGCACACAAAGCTTCTGTGGGCTTAGCTTAAATCACAATGAAATCACCGATAAATGAGCAACAACAAATTGGAATGTGTAAATAACTTATTTGTATAAAAGTCAATGAATGTGGTGTGTATATTCCTTCTAAGTTCCTACATCCTTGCACCAATTTTAACATATTTGACACACAGCTTTTGGGACGAGAATAAAAATGTTGTGAGGGTGGTATCACCTAAAATCTCTCCCAATGGAAGAGAGGGTGCAAAATGGCCAATGGGAGGGAATTTTGAGAATTCTCAACATGAATGGGCTTGTATCAATATTTTTGCTAAATAAAAAGATAAATCTTGTTTCCCTTCATTCTGTTAGGGATAACGCAATAAGCCACTCCTAATGGGGAATAGTGTTAAAAGTTCTTGAATAGAAGTGCAGGTGAAAGAGTTTTCTATACAAGTGGGAAATTTGTTACATCTATTCTTTAGGGCAAGAGTGAAAATACTGTAGGAGTACTATAGGGGAGCAGAAAGTGTCCAGTGGCAACCAATTTTGAGGTTTGTCACCACAAACAGTTTGGTTTTATCAGTACTTTTGTGAAACAAAAAATAAATAATTTGCTCTCCATTCTTTTAGGGGTAGCTTTACAAAAGGTAACCCCATTGTGTGTAAAAATTGTTTGGAGGGACATAATTTTGAGTTAGGTGTAAATAAATATGTGGAAAATTGATGTTTTGCCAAAACCAACAGTGTTGGGTATTTCAGCTGGTGTTTGACGGATCAGTTGGCTTGATTTTTGGAAGGAATACCCTGTTCAACTAAAGCTTGCCCAGGATTTTTTCAGTTGTTAAGGCTGACTTACAGTTCCTGGGAATGTAAAGTAGAATGTGAACAAAAACGTTAATATGTGTGTTAGTGTATGTGTGTTGACAACTAATAGACATCTTTTCTAAAGTTTCTCAGCTTACAAAGTCATTACCAAGTAAATTTAAAAGAGTTTATTCAATCTTATTACAAAGCAGATGTAGCATCCGACAAAACATTCAAAAGAATGTGATGATTAATTTAAATAGAGGGGCTATACTTCTATGGGTACCAGCATACTGGAGTAGTACTAATGATTTTTTGGCCAAGAAAGATAGCAAAATAACATAGAAAGTTATCTGATCCTAAGTCATATCACACTGTCAAAAGAATTATTACATTACATACAGTAATAAACTTAAAAAATGAATCCAAGCAAAGGGAATAGAATAGTGTAATCTGTATAATAAAATTACTAAACTGCATAAGGAAAGTTGTTTTCTAGTGCCTTGCATCTGGCAATGAAGCCATTAGCATGCATAAGGAAAGTCTCGGTGGCAATTTTAGATTAGTAACAAGCCATGACTGTCTTAACAAAAATCTGCACAGGATTAACATAACAGAATCTCCTCTATGTCCTTTTTTTTGTGGTGGGAAAAAGGAAACTTACGCCCTTACCGCATGCAAGCATGCTAGTGTAAGACTCCTACCTGAGCTTTGAACCCGGGCAGCCTACGCACTAAAAACAAAAACCCACCAGAAGTCTTGAGGTCGAAACCTCAATGCTGCAGTACCGCATTCAAGCACCTGTGGTGAAAGCTGCCTGCCAGTGGCAGTAACAGCAAGTGAAATTACTGAAGTGCCAGAGGACAAACATGACCTAAGCCCTTTGTGCCCCCTGGTGGCTAGTGATGGTGAAAGTTGTGAGTGGTGAACTCTGTAGTGGTGGTGAATGATGTTGTTGGTCATGATTGTCAGTCTTGGTGTCAGTGAAAGAAGTTTGTGCACTTCATGTGTCGACATAGCACGTCGCAGCTGCAGCTGTTATGTTGTCGGAGTGATACTGGTTTTGGTGGAAAATTCTTCTTGTGATTTCTGGGAAGATATTGTAATGTAGGGCAAGCCTTCACTTCATGGGCAGCAGGTATGTCCTCCATATCAATATACAAAGTTTCCAGAAAGCTACTAGTGAAGTATTCGTTGGAGAAAAAGGAGTCCTATTTTGGTAATCCTATGAGTGACTGGAAGAGAAAAGAGTCTTGTATTTAACACTAGTGAGTGATCGTAAGAGAGAAGAGCTTGCTTTACATGTAGTTCATTGCAAAAAAATAAGGGGGGTAGGGAGGGAGAGAGAAAAGAAAAGGAAAGCTAAAGAGTAACTGGGGAGAAACTAGACCAAGTCACAAGGAGTAACACAACCTACTTTGCTGCCCAGCCTTTGCTCAGTTTACCAGCCCTTTACCAGAATACTGGAGTGCAAGAGAGTGAATGGCTTCTTTGCCAATCATTAAATGTTCAAGTTCAACTAACAATTAATGAGGAATTATATATTTTTATGCCAACCAACTTTATAACAGTTTTAAACACACACAAAGTCATGTTTGGGTAATGTTTGAGAGGTAGAATCAGGACTGAAAAATTCAATACCATAGCTGGGATTTTAACCACAGGTCTTCCGCTTCATGCGTGACTGTTCTAACCACTGAGCTACCATGGCAACCTGCCAGTATAACATTAAATTTCCTAACCGATTTGTATTTTCCTGATAGACCACTAGGGAACCTCACATCAGAGATAATTCACCCTTGGAGTACTTGTCTTTGATGTGAGATTCCGTAGTGGTCTGTGGGGAAAATGCAAATCAGTTGGGAAGTTTAATGTCATAGTGGCAAGCTGCCATGGTAGCTCTGTGGTTAGAGCAGAAGCAAAGCTCTACTTGTGTGATTAATTTGAACAACTTACTCCATATACGTAAGATAAGTGAAGCCTAATCTCTATATATTTATTATATTAGTATGTTAGAAATTATTTAAGGAGGCCATGATGACTGCGGCATCTTTTGAAGGGTTCCATAGGTGTTGCGGGTTCAAGTCCCAGTGTCGTTCATTTTGTTGTGCTGCATTGTTGACTTTGAGTTGGATTAATTTTCTGGGAGCATTAAGATCTCTATATTTTTCTCAGGTGTGGTGCAAGAAAGATGATCATGGAATAAATTATTTCATTTCAAACTTGGTTGTTTTATTTAAAATTCCAGATTTATTTTTGTAAGTGTAACATAAAGATTATTAAAAATTTTTAAAACTGCACTGGGTAATTAAATAATATTAAAGTTATGATATTACATTGTCTGAACAGTGAGAGTGAGAGACCTGGTAAATACGGAATACTGTGGAAGAATGGCTTGTCTCCTAAAAATTTTCTTCATATATGCATGCAATGTCCCTGACGAATTATCAACAGGCACTCTTGGATATTATTTTTCTGTGGCTATAAACAAAGGTAAGATTTTTGTCCTTATTGACACTTTAAGGTTGTAGATCTTAAATTTCGGTTATTTTAATATTTGTTTTTATTATTGTACTGGACATGCATGAAGATTGAAATATATATGTATAATCAGTAGCACATGAACATGTATAATAATTAATGAACATAAGTGGACAAAAAATCTGTTAATATATATTACATCAGGTGAGTTTTCTATTAACTTCATCATGTGTTTTATAATTATAATTACTTTAATACTATGTATTATAAACAAACCTTTTGTAAGAGAAATCAGAAAAATTAATGGTATTGAATGAGAAGATTTAATGTGGGTATGATATCTTGCCATGCTGGATTAAGCAATAATAGAATCTGCTTTGAGATCCAAAGATCCGTGGTTTTGAGGATTAGCAGTGGCATTCTTACCAACCACTGCCTACACACGTTGTGAAGGGGCAGTTATCAAATATAAAGTACATTTGTAAGTGAAAATTTGAAATTCGTTAATTTTGTTGTTTTTGGTTGAGATTTCCATTAATGTCATGCATTTGCGACGAAGTCATTAGCATTTGTGCCTTCCAGTGCTTCTGTAGGTTCTTCACATAATGCACTGCAGATGTTTAGGTGGGCTTTATTCATATCTGTTCCCTAATCACATAAGTGGTAGATGGAAGAGAGCAAGCTTCCAATTCTTTGCAAATGAGAGAGCATAGACTTTTGTGGCTGGAGTTAATATAACTAGAATTTATTTTCGGGCTGTTGTGCCATGTTCTGCTGGAGCTGCCACCTGGGCCAAACAGATAAATCTGCAGTTGCTCAACACGCCGTTGTAGTGGAGGGTGAACACATAAGTTCCAGGACATGAGGATTCTATCATCCATAACACACTACCATGCCCAGCTACAACAATTTTTTTAACATCTCACAGGTCTGTCAACTCGGAGAACTCTGCAAGAAGATTGTCAAGAGCTGTACCGTTGACATTTTTAGCACTAGGAACTGGCGCATGTGCGGTAAAACTGGTCATTGGCAGTTTCATTGTGCTGTCCAGTAGATGACTAGAGGAGTGCAGTGGGACAAGAAATGTATACCAATTATTGGAATGGCCACATCAGCTACGGTGATGCGCCAAACAAATGCTCGCCGGAGAACAAAAGTACAAAATTTACTCTAGTTGTCAACCAGCTATGAGTCATTCTCTGAAGATGCCCAATGCAGTGGTGGGCAAAACATCAGAAAATTCATCGATTGGACCACGGCCTACGAGCCCAAAATCTACCATTTATTGGACTACAAAATATAGGTTTAACTGGATATAGCCAAAAGTGTGAATAGACATTCCATTGACGGTGAACAGTTGGTAATCCAAGTGCACTCTATCAGGAGCTAACCTTTTAGGAAACATGCAGAGATCTGAACTAGTGTCTGTTAAGAATCTGTGCTTGGTTGTGCTGTCAGTATTGAAGAGGTGGACTGATGAAAAATTGCAGTATTTTGCACCTCTAACGGCTGCTCCGGATGTGGAACAAGGTGATGAACACTTTTGGGCAGCATCGCTGAACCGACAATGGTACCAAGATTGGCTTCAAATTGTTGAGAAGTGGCGTATGGTGACTGACTTCTTTGTTGGCGACTTCGCGAATGCGAACACTTGTCATACTGGATAGGTTGTCAAGCAGAAAATACCTAGTCAAGGCTGCACTTGCTTGTATAGCTCTTCAACTCGTAGGAGTATGGTGATTTCTGACGAAGGATTGACGCTTGCCAGGAAGGGCGACGAAGGTGTTGTCTGTGAATTTTGTTTGCCAGCATGAAACGGTGTCAAGACTGGCGTTCATTTGGCACCGCTACTTTAATGCTCACCATAAACTAATTTTTATACCTTTATTTTATTAGTATTGATTTTGACATATAGCACATTTTATGAAAATGCAACATGTGAATATGCATAGTAATGGTTATATTAATATGTACATACCTGTTATATTTCAAAATAATTGACATATATGTTAATATACAAGTAAAACGCTATACACGTCCGTAGAAAAGATAATACAAATTACTGCACTCATTATTTAAGGTGGCCATTGTAATTTGTGAGTCTGTTCTATAGTTCGTATTGATATTTTTCACAGATATTAGTTAACTATAAGACTCCTGGATTTTAAAGCCCGGTAATTTGTTTTATCCCTCCCCTCTACAAACTAAGAGAATATGGAATAGTTACCAATGACAGAACTGTGATGAATTATTAGAACTGCTTACGTGGAGATTGGTAACCGATTTTTCCTAGGGCAATTAGCAAGAGGACATGTCAGAGTAGAAAGCAGTCAGACATCACCACAAATTCTATTTTGAATATGTACAAAGAACAAATGACAATACAATTTACGACTGGCTAATCTGAAATAATTTTTATTTTATGAGTTTTATAATTTTTGGAACATTAGGATAGGATAATAGAATAGAACATCACGGAGGGAATTCGAAATGTCGACCTTGAAGATCTTTTGTACCATGCACACACACATGCGGGCACACTGGGAGGATGGATGAGGTGAGAGGTGTCAGAGGGCGGCCGACCTAAAGAGCCACGACAGTAAAGGATGGAGTCCATACCATTTACAGATTAAAACTCCCCGATGGTGGCTAGTGCAACTGGCGTCCTGCCCACCAGAAAAATTATGATGAAGATTGCCAGTATTGCCCAACATCAATGTAAACTACCTCTCACTACCATTAGAACATACCATAATTGTATCTTTACTGCTATCATTACATATGGTGCAGGAGTGTGGGCACAGTGTATGCAAAAATTAAACCTCATTGCAGATCTCTGAAAGTGCCAGAGGAAAATTCTTCACCGTTTTACTGGAACAGCAAGAACGACCTCTGTATGGCTCTTCTTGTGGCCATTGGTTCCTGGCCAATAGATCTACAGGTTCACCTATAGGGTGCTTACTATTGGCTAAAGAAAAGCAATCAACAAAAGATTGAAGATATAATAGGGAAATTATGCTATATGAAAAGACAAGTAAGGACTGAGTTAATATCCTTATGGTAGTCAGAATGGGATAACATGCAAACTGGGAGACGCACCTATATGTTTTACCTTAGTATACGAGAAAGGTTACAACTAAAGCACCTAAATCCCTTACAAGCTGCATTACACTATATTACGGGCCATGAGCTATATGGCACTTACTTAAAACGTTTTAATGTCATCAACTCTGAAATGTGCACCAGATGCAATACAGAAGATACTCCAGAGCATGTAATGTTTAACTGTCAGAAATACAGTGAAATAGCACAATCTAACAGGGAAAAGCCCATGCACCTCACTTTATCGGAAATGGTAAGGAATAAGGAAAATCTAAATACTGTCGCCCATCGCATTACTGTCGGCACTACCGCAAAGGAACCGAAGGGAAGAGACAGAGAATGGCCGCATTGTTGGGGCGCTTGCCGAAAGAGAGAAAGGGATAGAGACTTCTGGAATTCTCTGCTTTGTATTTCACCGCAATAATAACTGAACTTTCCTGAAGTTTCCAGAATAGTGCCTGGGAGATATAAATAGCGGTAAAGTGTGAGAAGGGAAAGTTTTGTGTGTTACGAATTCGGAGCCGTGCTGTTGGTGAATCGGTAAAGACTTTCTTGTTGTTGCAATGAGTGTACAAAGTTACTGTTTACGGAAATAAAAGTGTTTCTTTATCTCGACTACATCTGTCTTCTTTACTTTACACCCACCAAAGTCACACTGGTGTCAGAAGCGAGACACGACGATGGAGGCTACAGTGGTGAACTTTTTACAAGAGCTGAAAGCAGAGATGAAGACGGCAAACGACAACTTCGCTGCCGAGCTGAAAGAGATGAAGACGGAGCTATCGGCGAAAATTGACGAGCAACTGGCTGGCGTAAGGAAGGATGTGAAAGTGCTCGGTGGAAAGGTGGAAGAGCTCGGTGGAAAGATGGAGGACCTCGGCCAACGCGTTGACGCTCTGGAGAATGTCGGGGAACAGCTTAGCGTTCTCGAAGACAGAGTCGACGGTAGCGCCAAGGAGCTAAGTGCAATGGTGGAAGGGATGCTTAGTGAAAAGCTCAAGAACTACAAGGCCGAGGCTCCAGCACGTGACACAACATCGACGCGCGTCAAACCACCGAAGTACGATGGCACGTCAAAATTTGAGGTCTTCCGCCTCCAATTCGATACAGTGGCCAAGCACAACAAATGGTCGCCAGAAGAAGAGGCCGCGCAGCTGATAGCCAGCCTTCAGGGACGAGCCGCAGAGGTGCTGAACGCAGTCCAGACAGCGGCGGCGCCCAAGGACATCTGGGAGGCCCTGTAGAATCGGTTCGGAAACCACCGCTTAGCCGCAGCCAACTGAAATCTAGGATGCAACTGCCAGTGGAGACGCTGCAGGAGTTCGCCCTGGCAATCGAACAGCTGGCCAGCAAAGCCTTGGTCGACCTCCCCTCCGAATTCGTATCCCGAGAAGCCGCCTATACCTTCGTCGACGGGGTACGCGATGCCGAGATACGTCAACGCTTGATGCTCGGCGACTACAAGACCATCCACGAGGCACTAACGGCCGCATTAAGGATGGAAGCGGCCAAAGTGACGGCTACCCCGACCTCGAAGACAAGGAGTGTCCGCTACGATGAAGACCGCAGACCAGTCCAGGGACGCCGACGAAGACCAGCTGGCGTGTGTTGGGGGTGTGGCCAGCCGGGACACCTGATGAGAGACTGCCGGCACCAAGAAGAGCAGCCGGAAAAACGAGTAATGGCCGGCGTGGCGAGGGGCACGTCGGTGCCATCACCATCATCCCCTCGAGTGACACTGCGCGCCGTCAGCCGACGGATGGATGACAGCCTCATCGCGGACGGTTGGGTGAGAGGGAAGCCGTGCCGCGTGCTTGTTGACACTGGAGCAGCCGTGACTGTCATCAGACCTGACGTAGCCAGGGGCTTGCCGTCGAGAAAACCGATCCGACCGTACCAACTAGTGACGGCATCGGGTGACACCTTGCCTGTGGAGAGGGGGGCCCCGCTGCAGTTGACCCTGGGGCGAAGTGTCTTGCGTTTGTGGGTGTTCGTCGCGGAGGTGGCTGAGGAGGTGATACTGGGACTGGATGCCCTCAGGAGCCACGAGGCGACGGTCGACATCGGCAAGAAGGTTCTGCGGCTTAAGGGAGAGGAAGTAATGCTCCGGCACCCCGATGAACGCCTTGGAATCTGCAGGGTCATTCTCAAGGAAGACGTAGTTGTCCCCGCGAGAAGCGAGATGGTAGTGACGGCGCGACTGGAAGGTCAGCGCAAGAAGAACATGCTGCTGGACCGGAAGACGCATGTGCACGGGCTCTGTGTAGCCGGGACATTGTTGCCGTGCCGAGAGGAGGTGCCGGTGAGACTGCTCAACCCAACAGACACCGATCACGACGTCCAGGCCGGGACAGAGTTGGGGGCGTGCGAGCCCGTGGTCAGCGTAACACCAATAGACAAGACCCAGGAGCCGGTGCCGACGCAACACCTGGGGCCCCGGTTGGAAGGCTTACTGGAGAGGGCGGCCGACCACCTGACCGCTGAACAGAGAGAGAAAGTCCAACAACTGCTGAGACGATATCAGCGCGTCTTCAGCCAAGGCAGCAGCGATTACGGCCGCACGGACCGAGTGCTTCACCACATCGACACCGGAGACGCCCGGCCTATTCGGCAACCACCTAGACGCGTTCCATTGGCTAAACAAGCGGCGGTACGAGACATGCTGGAGGACATGAGAGCCAAGGGAGTGATCGAAGAGTCTGACAGTCCTTGGTGTTCCCCTGTAGTTCTGGTGAAGAAGAAGAATGGCAAGCTACTCTTCTGCGTAGATTACAGGAAGCTGAACGCTGTCACCAGGAAGGACTGCTTCCCCTTACCCCGGATTGACGACACCCTGGACACGCTTGCTGGTGCGCAGTGGTTCTCAACCCTGGACCTGAAATCGGGTTACTGGCAGGTGGCTCTAGACCCGAGAGACAAGGAGAAGACCGCATTCTCGACAGGCCAAGGGCTTTGGCAGTTCACAGTTATGCCCTTTGGTCTCTGCAACGCACCAGCTATCTTCCAACGCCTCATGGAGTCAGTAATGAGAGGATTGACTTATGACGCCTGCCTGTTATACCTGGACGACATCATCATCGTCGGCAAGACATTCGAAGACCATCTTGACAAACTGAGCAAGGTGCTACAGAGACTGCAGGCGACCGGCTTGAAGCTGAACGCCAAGAAGTGCCAGCTCTTCCGCAGGGAAGTCAACTACTTGGGCCACATAGTCTCACCAACTGGAGTGGCCACGGATCCGGAGAAGACACAGGCCGTGAGAGATTGGCCTCGCCCAAAGGATAAGCGAGAACTGCGCAGTTTCCTTGGATTGTGCAGTTATTACCGCCGCTTCATAAAGGGTTTCTCCAGCATCGCCAAACCCCTCACTCGCCTGACGGAAGAACATCGACCTTATGTGTGGACGGAGGACGCCGAAAGCGCTTTCCGGCAGCTGAAGAGGACGCTCTGCAGTGCTCCTATTTTGGGATTCCCACAACCAGGCGACGCCTTCATTGTGGACACCGACGCCAGCGACCATTGCATTGGAGGCGTCCTATCCCAAGTCCAGAACGGCCACGAGCGGGTGATAGCCTACTAAAGCAAGACGTTGTCCAAGGCAGAGAAGAACTACTGCGTCACCCGACGAGAACTACTGGCGGTAGTGAAGACCTTGGAGCACTTCCGCAAGTACCTGTACGGTCAGCCATTCCACCTGACGACAGACCACTCCGCCCTAACCTGGCTACTTAGCTTTAGAAACCTGGAGGGCCAGACAGCCCGTTGGGTCCAGAGGTTGCAGGAGTACGACTTCACCTCCGAACATCGAAGAGGGAAGAGCCACGGCAACGCAGACGCCATGTCCCGAAGACCCTGCCCAGAAGAGTGCGGCCAATGCGCAAGAGTGGAAGAGAGGGAGCGTACCGCGGCTGTCAGAGTGGTCACGGCAGTGCCTACGGATGGATGGGATAGCGCGGGCCTGAGGAGGGAGCAGCTGGCGGACGCCGACTTGGGGCCACTCTTGAGAGAAGTGCAGGCAGGGACGAGACCAACCTGGTAGGACATCGCACCCAGAAGCGCTACATACAAGTCGTACTGGGCCCAATGGGACTCGTTGAAGACCAAAGAGGGCGTGTGCTGTTCCGGGTATGGGAATCACCTGATAGGAAGATCCAGAAAGAGCAGTTGGTACTTCCCCGAAGTAAGGTCCCGGAAGTCTTGGAGGAAGTGCACGCCGGTACCTTGGGTGGACACCTAGGAGCAAACCGGACGATCGACAAACTCCGACAGCGCTACTACTGGCTGAGGCTCCGAGCAGACGCTGAGAACTGGTGCCGTCAATGACACGTGTGCGCGGCGAGTCGCGGCCGCCAGACTAGGAGCCGGGGTCGCATGCAGCAGTACAACGTCGGAGCGCCCTTCGAATGCATCGCCGTCGACATAGCTGGGCCATTCCCAGTGTCCGATCGAGGCAACAAGTACCTGATGGTAGCTGTGGACTATTTCACCAAGTGGCCGGAGGTGTATGCCATCCCGAACCAAGAGGCGAAGACGATTACAGACTGCCTCGTGGAACAGCTGTTCTGCCGTTTTGGGGTCCCGTTAGAGCTCCACAGCGACCAGGGCACCAATTTTGAGTCGCACCTAATGAAGGAGGTATTGGAAAGACTTGGGGTGAACAAGACCCGCACAACACCCCTACATCCACAGTCGGACGGCATGGTCGAGAGATACATCAAGACCCTAGAGGAGCACCTGAGGAAGGTCGTAGCCAGCCATCAGCGAGACTGGGAACTCAAGGTACCACTGTTCTTGCTGGCTTACCGTTCGTCGACACACGACACCACCGGGATGACACCAGCAAGCCTAATGTTCGGCCGAGAGCTACGCCTCCCTTGTGACCTGGCTTTTGGGAGCCCCCGGAAGCGAAACAGCCGGCAACCGAGTATGTGGAGAATCTAGTAGACCATCTCCACGACATGCACGAGATGGCTCGTCAGAACATCCAGATGGCGAGCGACCGCATGAAGACCCGGTACGACAGGCAAGCCAACAGCCGAGGATTCCAGCAAGGTGACATGGTCTGGTTGTACCGCCCTACCCGGACCAAGGGACGCTGCCCAAAACTTCAACAACCGTGGCAAGGACCGTACCGAGTGGTAAAGAGGATTAACGACGTAGTCTACCGCATCCAGAAGGTGCCCCGAGGAAAGATGTTAGTGGTACACCTGGATCGTCTGGCCCGTTACGATGGTGCTGTTCGGGACGAGCAGCCTTGAGGAGGGAGCAGTGTCGCTCATCGCATTATTGTCGGCACTACCGCAAAGGAGCCGAAGGGAAGAGACAGAGAATGGCCGCATTGTTGGGGCGCTTGCCGAAAGAGAGAAAGGGATAGAGACTTCTGGAATTTTCTGCTTTGCATTTCACCGCAATAATAACTGAACTTTCCTGAAGTTTCCAGAATAGTGCCTGGGAGATATAAATAGCGGTAAAGTGTGAGAAGGGACAGTTTTGTGTGTTACGAATTCGGAGCCGTGCTGTTGGTGAATCGGTAAAGACTGTCTTGTTGTTGCAACGAGTGTACAAAGTTACTGTTTACGGAAATAAAAGTGTTTCTTTATCTCGACTACATCTGTCTTCTTTACTTTACACCCACCAAAGTCACAATACTTTAAATGAGTTATTGATTCAAATCAGTATAGCAGAAAGATCTTTAAGACTAACTGAACAAGAAAGAAATCTCAGAAATTTTGATAGACCTCAAGCGACTGTTGTACCACCACCCCGTCGATCGTTAAGATTGTCAAATCAATATAACCGAAACCAAGTGCCCCAAACTCCTGAACCTGTTATACCAAGAACAATTACATAGAACAGACGATTTCATTGGATCACTGGCCGAAAGGAGAAGAACGAGGCCAAAACGACACCCTGATGAGACTTGGACCGCCTACCAGAGACGAGTAGCAGCGGCTAGGGAACAATAAAATTGCATGAATATTCTGAGATCTCATATATAACCTGAAATTATCACTAATTTTCATTATTGTTATTTAGGTTAGTAACTTCTGCACATTCTGTTTTGAACAGATTGTAATCAACAAGTTTCAATAAATCAAAATATCCGCACACTACGTCCAGATATAAGAAATTAGTTATCTGGACATAGCTGGCAGATATTATTTTTATTTATTTATTTTTTTCGTCTCGTCCACCTAGACATCTCGCAGGGGGTCTAGAGACCGCCCCGGCGAAAGACTAGGGTGATCAGGAACATCATTTTTTTTCCCCTGCCATGCAACGCGGAGACCCCACTCTGAAAGAGACCAGCCATATGAAAAGTGAAAGGAACTGAGAAGTAAATGAAATGGAGGGACAAGAAATTTGGGGGATGTAATGAACCTACCCAAGATTCGCCTGGGAACCCGGGGAAACGCCCTCCCCCCGCAAATAAAAAAAAAAAAATGAATCGGGTGGGTAGGCTGGCGAACCGATCGAATCCCCGCGACCTCCCAAATGCGAATCACAGACGAAATCGCCTGCGCACTAATTTTCGAATTTTTTGTGCAAAGTATTTTCCAAATTGATTTGCAGGTACTTATAGAGTTATAGGTCTTTCAGTGTGTATGTGTAATGCCAAAAAGTTCATTGAAATATTATTTAAAGTGTTGGAGAAATAAATTCATGAAGTCACTGTTTCCAGTTTCCTTGTTAATGTCTCAACTGCTGTATATTATATATAAGTATACATATGACGAGTAGGTAACGCAGTGATGTCCGCTTGTAGGTATAGACTCAGAAAAGTGAATTATGTGCAAAATGCCATATTTATTTACTGCCAGCGTGCAAACAAACATAACATATATGTGTTATAAATTACTATAAGATCTTAAAAAGCAATTTTGAGAATGACTTTTCTCGCCCTTTTAATCAGCATATTTTTTCTTACAAAATGTTTTGGAACTTTGGCGGGAGTGTCTTCTTAAACGACAATTTTATGACCATTTGAAAATGCTTGTTATAGTGGCAGTGAATTTTGTTATGACAATAGTTCACAGAATATACAACAGTTACAATCCTATTATATGAATGTAACTGGTTGAACTTTGGCTCTGTGCCCTTCATCCCTCCCCCCTTCTAGTAAGATATCGATAACACAGAGATCGATCTGGCTAAACTTGGCGAGCATGGCATCGCATTCGATATGCCATAGAATCTAGAATCGCGTAAAAGTAAAACAGCTGATCACCACGCTGCGGAGCCAAGTGATAGTAAACATATGTTAATGGAGTTATTATGGCTAGGGAGTGTTTGTTTTTATATTTAAAAGCATACACATAAGAACTTCCAAACAGTTAAGTATAAGTCATCGAAAACAATTGCTACTGTATAAAGATACTACTAATTACGTAATTCAGATAATGCAGTTGTGTAGGTAATGCTTTATGTTTTCGGCGGTTAAGGCATTTCGTACGCAATCAGCTGATCGTAGAAAACGCGCTACAACGTACATGCGTTAAATGTATTAGTGTTTTAAAATATTAAATTATAAGGAGCTGCTCTTTTAAGGATAGGTACAAGAGGATGAAGGTAATTCCTTCGGTAAGAATAGACAAGCAGATGGTGTCAGGGGAAGTACACAAACGTAATCGGATTTTGTACTTTGTGGAAATGGAGTACGGCGTGAGTACGGCTAAAAAACACGCCTAGTAACCAACTTGTGTCAGTTGCAATTCGCGCAGTTTGGCTGTTTAACTGATTCGCGATTGCTCGAAATCGTGAGTGTAACAACAACAAAGCAATGCACAGTTTGTGTGAATATTAAATGCAGCGGGTGTGTTTTATACGGAAACAACAGGAACGCAAAACGCGCCTTACTAAATAATGCGAACACTGTTTAAAAGTGTACTGAAATGTTACACAGAGTGCAATATGGTACGTAAGATCACATTGTCGAAGCAGGAATAGCCAAGGCAATGCATTATTAGAAAAGTGAATGTCACTATTATGATACATTGTTGAATGCTACTCACGTAATATTTTCCCAATATTGTTGTACAAATCGCTTGAGAGTTAGGTAACAAACTTGAAAAGGAGGGAAAGTCCAGAGTGTATGAGGATTTCCAAAGTTAGAACAAATTAAGAGAATACTTTAATTTCATGCTACATATATTTTATTGACAAGCTCATGGTTTTTGGTTTACAGTGTCGTCGAAGGCAACAATGGAAAGCAGTGAAATAATGAAGCTGGAACCATCAAGCCCCACAGAGAGAGAGCATCGCTATCCATTTTCAAGGAGTAGTAGTGCAGGTTCTATACATACATTGTCATCATCAGCCCATAACTCAGGTGAGGGCCATGGCATAGGCTGCTCAGGAAGCAAAGATAGCAGCAGTAGTCATGGTAAATAATATAATTGGCTACTGTCATTGCATGCATGTCATCATTAATTAATCTGCTTATGTAGAACATTGATTGTTGATGAACACAAATACCTATTTTGTCCTTTAATCCGGGATCACTTGTTTATCTAACAGTAGAACATATTGCTGTAAATCCATTTTTTGTTTTTGTTAAAATAGGCATAGAGCTAGCCATGCCTCAACTGCTATCTCTAAATACCATGCAAATGGAATTTAGGGATAATGTAGCATATTTACCCAACTCCAATTTTCGTCACAAATACGTTACAGAATGTTGGATTCCTTCATAACATCAGTAGATTATTATTTTAAGATCATGCTATTACCTCCTGAAACTCTTAAAAACACAAAAATAACCTTTTTCAAACCTCATTAGATAGCAGACGCCAAATATAGAAGGCACGTAGAAAGGGCATAAGTGAGGTAGAGGAAGGCAGGGAAAGTGGTATTGCCAACATATGAAATGTAGGAACTATGTCAGTAACATGCAGGAAATGACGTGAACAACAACATGTGCTTGTGTTTTCAATGCTGATGTTGGCAGCATTTCCACAGAGGAGAGAAGGGATGAGCAGAAGAGGAGAGCTCCCATGATGCTGGGGGTGAAGCACATGGAGACAATTTTATTTGATTGTTTCACTTTGTGCACCTTACCTCAATTAAGTGCATTTTACAGACGTTTACAGAAGTAAATAAGATTGTGTGTGTCAATTATTGTTCCTAAAGATTCATTCTAAATACTTGTGCAACAAAACAGTGCAATATAGTGTTAAAAGTGTGGGAAAATCCATTTGAAGTGTTTTGGTAAATACGCTACATTATCCAAATTTGTATAGAAATTCAAAGCAAACAATGTTGGGAGCAGTATTCAAAGCAATGTACATTGTTACATTTTTTCTAACACAGGAGTTTTTGCATGGCACTATTTTGTAGTTGATGTACATGCCTTCAGTATTCTAAAATTGTGGAAATACAGTTTGTCTAAAACATTGTGACACTCCGTATGCGCAAGTAAGGAGAAATGCAGAGTTGGGGGTAGCAAGTGACTAGAAGGTTATCAGAACTTGGAGGCAGCCACATATACAGGGCTTTCGAACCAGTTCTTCACCGCTGCATGGCCTTTTGCCTGTGTGAGTTTGAAGCTGCCGCAGCCAGGTTTACTGCCACTAACAAGCCGCACATAAAACATGTATAAAAATCTTACCTTATAGAAAATGCTGGAACTATCGTCCTTCCTCCGCTATACAGGCATTATATCGGGAAAACACAGTCTGATTCACACGATTAAGTTGGGCAACTGTAATTTCTGTGATTTAATTTCTAATATTTTGTTTTAGTTCATCCAATGTATGAGGATTTTTCTTGTAAACTTTGTCTTTCAGGTTACCCCACAAGTAAAAATCACACTGTTAGATCAGGGGAGTGAGAGGGCCATACACCAGCACTAATCACTATATCTTCAAACACTTCCCTAATTTTATTCATGGACTGTATGGGCAGTAGCAGAATCTTGATTTCTTCTGTCAGTTCACGAAAAAATGTGATCAAAATGTCATTTTGGTACCTCTCTTTATTTAGTCTGGTCCTAACATATTGGACCAATTAAGGGTCTAGCGCTAACAGCACATCAAATTCCAACTCTCCGATCATAATGAGGGATTTCTTGAACACAATGTGGATTTTGAAATGCCCAATACCAACTGTTATGAGTGTTCACGCGACCATTTAGATGAAACCACGCCTCATCTGAAAAGAACAGAAGCTGTGGATCGATTAAACCATCGTTCATGACATTTCCAGCATTTTCTATAAGGTAAGATTTTTATACATGTTTTACGTGCAGCTAGTTAGTAGCGACAAACCCGGCCGCGGCAGCTTCAAACTCACACAGGCAAAAGGCCGTGCAGCGGTGAAGAAGCGATTCGAAAGCCCTGTATAAAGCAAGAACTTATCACTTTCACGACAGTTGGAAGACTGACCCCCACTTCTCTTTTATGCAAGTGGACTGCTCAGTGCTATTATGCATCTTTGATTCAGGAGTGAAGGAATGCCAGGACGTTTTGGACAAGCTGTAAATGTGCATGTAATTTGCAAGACAATACCAATGAGTTGATTCCTCGAAAAAAATTTCATACAGAGCTTAGTGTGATGCTTGTGAAATCATTTGCAGAAATGAATGTGTATTCCAAGTCCGTCACTTTGTCTAAGGCAAATAACACAAACTGTCACTGGTATCCATGAGTTACCAACAATTGTAACAAAGGAATACAAACAGGAAAAGCCAAGTTAGGTCTTCTGTACCAGAAGAAAGAACTGGTTCACCCAACATCGTTGTAACAGCTGCTTCAATCCAATTTCCAAAGAGCACAAAGGAAAAACTGTTCATGTTTACAGGGAGTGTATCAACACTTCACAAGAAATTGCCTCTGATTCATGCCAATGAACTCAAGACTGAAATTTGTACTTAGCAGTTAAATTTAATTTCTAGCAATAGATATTTTAAGGATTTGTAATGTGTGTCATTGGCTTTTCTAAGATGACTAGATTTTTTCCTGTCCCTTGTTGTAGAATGTAATTTGGAATATATTTTCCAAAGTAGTTTCAAAATAGTTACATGAATGCACTGCAAACTTGTATGTTAACTGTAATGATATTAAAGCTAGAGATCCCTTCCGGGCTTAAGAGATGCCTTCACAAGAGATGCTGGCATGTGGGACAGACAGACAAGTTAGCGGTCGCAGAATATGCAATATGGGCCGACAGAGAACACATAATTCAGTACTGTTCTTTCGTCTATGCTGTACTACCATGCCAGACTACAACGCTAAGCCATAGAAATTTACAAGCACCCCAATTATTTTAACAAAAGGGAAGAAGCTCTAAACTGAACGAAACCTGGCATGCAATACTTGAGCATAAAAAAAGAAGCACAATTGCAGAGAAATTGCATAAACCATTCAACAATCAGAGCGGAGAAGCCCTGCCCACTTAACACACACCTCCCACTCAAGCCCAGCCAATCCCCTGTGAGCGACTCAGATATAAATACAGCAACTCCAGCCAGCAATTCTGTTGTAACTGAACCTTCGCCGAGAAGACTCAGACCATGCCACCGATGATGTCCACCACAGGTATGAACGAAACATCTGGACCTCTAAACTCCAGCAGACCACGGCTTTTAAGCCCGGAAGAAATCTCTAGCTTTAATTCTAACTCTGGCCATGAAAAGCTTCCGACTACTGTATTAATATTCTTAAAATAAAGGCATATTATTAAGAAACCAAGCTTGTTAGAAAAAATGTAACACAGGAGTGATCATGTTACCAGAAGTGATGCAAGCAATCCTGGGTTAATGACAGGAGAAAATTATTTCCTTTTGCTCGATAACTCATGATAGACCCTTGTACCTTTCCTGTGCTAATGTCCTTTCTTTCTTGCATTTGCCTCACTATAAGTCTTCTAGCACTTTATAAAATTACCAGATTATAGGTGTATTTATCCACATATTATTTGTGTACAATTAATTATTCTTCCACACTTGCCTATATGTGAAAAATATTGAAAGGTAGAATCTTGACTCAAAAATTCAGTAGCTTACTGTGTCACTTCTGTAACCACCTGAGCTATTATAGCAACATGCCAATGTGATAAATTGTCCTACTGACTGGCAGTTAAGCCTCCATTAGGCATGCACCCTGGTAGGACACTGTTAGTCATGCGGGGCATAGTAGGCCCTCACTATATTTTTGTGCTTATATGCTTGCATTTATTTTTAATTATATTTTTCCTTCATTCCCATGTTTAGCTTCATTTAGCTTAAATATACATGGTTTTTATTAGCATTATCGTACTAGATAGCTCAAAGATAAATAAAACGTAGTATGAGTACACTATACATTGTCATTTCTACTACACTAATGGAAAGATTATAAATTACGATGTTCAGGTATACAGCTTTTAATTTGAAATGTACTGTTGATGGTGGTGGGAGGGGGGTTATCTTAGAGGTGGGCCCAGTCATTACTTGGTGGAGTTGGTTAATCCTGAAGATCATAGACCTATGAAGATCAATAAAGATGTTGACTATGTGTCCTACTGGCATATTGCTATGGTAGCACACTTGGTTAGGGCAGTGAAGATCTGGTTCAAATTATGGCTATAGCATTGAATTTTGCATCTGATTCTACCTTTCTGTTATTTGATTATTGCACAATTTGCCCTCACAACCACTTAGTATGTATAAAGATGAAACAATATAAAGTGTGGACATACTATTCTTTACATCTGTATATGAAGGTATAGATGTTGTCTCCTTGGAGATGTAGATATTGTGTTTGTAATATATTGTGAACTGCTTAGATGATGAAGACAGCGACAACAAGAGTTCAACAATCAGCTACAAAGAGAGGAGACGTGAGGCGCACACACAAGCTGAGCAGAAGAGACGAGATGCCATAAAGAAGGGATATGACTCCCTCCAGGATTTGGTCCCAACTTGCCAACAGACTGATAGCTCTGGATACAAATTGAGCAAAGCTACAGTCCTACAGAAGTCCATAGATTATATACAGGTGAGGAAAGATCCTATATATACTCGCACATCTTGTAACCCAATAGCTGCCTTTTTATAGGAAACAAGATAAGTAAGTAAATTACTTGGCATTTTATTTTTGACAATTTAAGTTTTATTACTGATTAAATTCTTGTTTTCACAAACCAGCCAAATTGCATAAATGACAGAATGCAATAATTACAGAAGGCTTACAAAGAAAAATGTTTATATTATCTCTACATCTGTGTTCAGTGTTACAGTGTGAACATATCAACTCTGACTCAGTAGAACTTAACTGTGAAAGGTAATGCAACATTTTTAGGGTAAACAGTGAAGCCATATTCACCAGTTGTTGATGTAACAATTTTGAAGTCGAATTAGCATTTTATAGGTCACACGTTGAGAAGACAGTTTGAAGCAACAATGCTTCATGCAGCTTGACAATATCTCCCAATGCCTTTGGCTCACCCCTTGCCACCGGTCGAGCCCTGAGATTCCTCTCCCTGGGTGTGCATGGGTTTTGTTTAGGAAGGATGACTAATTATGGTGAGAACATCTTTTAATAAATGTTTCCAACCTTTTCACTATTTGCTCTGAGACGTTGACCAATGTTTGTAGATTATAAAACAACTCATCAGTCAAATAGAACTGCTTGTATTTAACCTCTTCAGATACTTCAGATTCAGATACTTCAGATACAGCGTGTCGTATATGACATATGTCTTAAGGTTCTTTATGCACTAGGGGCATATAATTAAACTTTGACCTTAAGCAGTGCTGAACTCAGGACTGATAAGGCTTGTTTTTACTTGAAGGCCATACTTAAACTGTCACCCTTAAAAGCAACTGAAGTCAGATCTGAAGAGGATAAGCACCTAAAATATGTTTCAATATGATATTACTTTGTGTTATTGGTTTTAATGTATCCCACGCCAAAGAATTACAATGCATTCACATTGACTTATGAGCCAAAAGAGTGGGCTGCTCTTAACTACACGTGGCACTACCGAAATTGTTACAACTCCATTCAGCTTTTTAAATTCGTGATGCTATTTGTATTTTATGTTTGTTTTCTGTATTCATTTTTCTATTGAAAATGGTTGTTGTGGTTGTTGTTGTTATTATTATTATTATTATTATTATTATTATTATTATTATTATTATTATTATTATTATTATTATTATTATTATTATTATTATTATTATTACTATTATTATTATTTATTTATTTATAATTGAAACCGTCCTTTCAGTCCTGTGAACATTGAAGGTATCATAGT
Organism: Tenodera sinensis; assembly: GCA_030765045.1. Classification (NCBI taxonomy): domain Eukaryota; kingdom Metazoa; phylum Arthropoda; class Insecta; order Mantodea; family Mantidae; genus Tenodera; species Tenodera sinensis. Next base: position 103,222,920 of record CM060972.1, read on the forward strand.
AGCAAGTATTTATCAAATATATTTATGAAATATAACTAAATATTGGTTATTAATCAAAAATAAGTTTTCTCGTAGAATGAAAATAAGTACATTTTACTGAAACAAGTCTCCAAACAAACTTGTGCCAATTTACAGGTAGAACAATGATTTGGGTGCCAAAGGTGGGAAGAGCAGTTCTTTGTTGGATTTGTGGACTGTGTGTGTTATCTTTTATCTAAAAAAAAAAAAAAGGAACGTGAGAAATCCAGCTGTACACAAGTTTGAAATATGCAATAGATACAAAATCCATCAATCACTTATGTTTTGGAGTAGGAAATAAAAGTGAGGAAAAATATCACATGATTAACTGGTGGACAGATTCATAAAGGGAGGGTGAAGTTTGGTGTAATGGGTTCTCAGACAGGTCAATCATTAATACCAAGCACCATTCTCAGCAAAAATACTTCCAGACGAGGGCAGATTCATAAGCTGAACTGAAAATAAAATATTAATAGAGAATTATTAAATATATAAATAATAATTACCATCTGAAGGTTAATTAGTCCTGGGACATAAAGTACTTGCAACAGTAAGTCACCATTGGGGTAATTGTCTCTGATGTGAGACTGCCTTTATGGTTTACCAGGAGAAATATGAACGGGTTGGAGAACTCAATGTCATTCTGGCAGGTTGTCACAGTAGCTTAATGGTTAGAGCACCTGCCTAGTAAGTGGAGGGTCTGTGGTTCAAATCCCAGCTGTGGCATTGAATTTTTAAGTTCCAGTTCTACCTCTCATTAATAGAGAAGTTATGTTATGCTCTTATTTTTGGGAAATCCTTAAAGACTGTTCTGTGATAATACACTAAGATATCTTAGCTTATTTCATTTATGTACTGCAAATAATTATTCAAAATAAGTGAAAGAATCCTGGGTTTCTGGGCCCTTCAGCTCAGAAATGCCTGGGACTCAAAGTGTTAATCGACTCTCAACAATAATTCCTGCTGTTTATTCAATTTATGTACTTGAAAAATTCTTATTTCATATTAATATTTTGCATGTTGTACTGATAATATACGTTTTTGTTGAAGTTTTTGCTGCAACAAAAGAAGAAACAGGAAGAAGAGCGAAATGCTCTACGCAAAGAAGTTGTAGCATTGCGCATAATGCAGGCCAATTATGAGCAGATAGTTAAGGCTCATCAGAACCAACCAGGACAAGCTGAAATGAGGGTTTCAGATGAAACTAAATTTCAAGTGGTAAGTATTTATTTGTTATGTGATTTTTTAAATTCTTTTTGCAAGATATGTGGAATTATGCAATAAGTAGTTTCTTCACTCTGGTTGTACATGGGCTAAAGACGGTAAGTAATGAGATTGATGAGCCTCAACTATAACATGGACCAGATGTTTGGTCTACCATGCTGATATTATACCACTGAGTTACCTGACTCATCGCAGGGAATATTTATTGAATACTAGCTGAAATACTGGGCATGGTGCATGTTTTGACGGTTTTGTCCCAATATTTTTAGACGTACGTTGGATACTATAAAGAACCCAAAATAAACAAAATAAGTGAAAACACTGGGAAAACAGTATGCAGAAGCGCTGTTGAACAACCCCATATGCCACAGGAAGACAAGTAAGCAGAGAAATCTGTGTGAATGTAAGATGTTGCATTTGTATGTCACTCAGGAGAGGTAGTAGAGAAAGCAATGTGATTGTGTTTCTAAAAGAAATGCAAGTGAAGATAACTGTGTGAATGATCAAATTGCCTAAGTTTTCACAACTGGTGACATAAAATAGAAAATGATTATCCAGGCTTGTGGGCGGTGGTCTGGTGGAAAATCTCCTTCCAGACGTTTCATTTGAAGCTGCTTTGAACATCCTCAGGGGTGTGACTGTAGTACTCTGCTAGTCTCGGTGACGACTGATAAGGATCTGTTTGGTTTCACAGGTTTTATACGCTTAGCATGTGCAGTTGTTTCATAGTTGGTCCGGTCTTTGTTTATTGGTTAGGCTGCTGCATGGGATGGCTTAAAGTGGGGGCTGCTTCCATTGTCTATGATTTGTCGATGGGCTGGCATTTACTGAGGCTGAAGCTGTTGATGGCATATGATCTTGAATTTGTCTCCAGTCAGGTTTTTTGTGTGCTTTGTGTAATGCTGGATGCCAAGCTTTATTTAAACCCTTTGTTTGTTTCTTTCTTCTTATTGAAATTATCTTTATGTTTGAAAATCTCTATGACTTCGCAACGTAACCGGGCGTAATAATGACTGTGGAAGACAGGATAGCTGTGTCTGAATACTGTATAATGTGTTCCCCTGGCGCTAGTCTGAGACTGCAGACTTTTCGTTTGCCCCATACGGCAACATCTCTTGTACGAGGGGCATCTCAAAAGTAACTTGCACTATTTTTGTAAAAAATAACAAAACGTTTAAATATTTTAAAAAGGGTATATTTTGAAAGCTACATTCAGTACCTATTTTTCCACATAATTTCCTTGAACCTAACTACATTTTTTTATCTTCCTTTCATAGAAGTTTGAAAACAGTGTTGTTGTAATTAATTTAATTTAAAAGGTGAGTTAATTAATAACACTGAACAACACTTACAACATGTTGTAAGTGTTGTTCAGTGTTATTAATTAGCTCACCTTTTAAATTAAAACATTTTCTTATACCGTGGTAACAGTTTTTTTAACCCAATGTCAAACCACTCTCCCGCCGAACTGGATAGCCATCTTTCCACTTCTTGTTTCAGTTCCTCGTCATTTACGAAGTGCCTTCCCCCAAGATGTTGCTGCAGCTCCGGAAAAAGATGGTAATCACTCGGTGCAAGGTCAGATGCACTAGATGGATGATCGAAAACATTCCATCGAAACTGCTCAAAAGGGCTTGAGTTTCACGAGCAGCATGCGGGCGAGTGTTATCGTGAACCAGAAAAACTGTTTTGCTCAACTTTCCCTTCCTTTTGTTTTGTATGGCTCTTTTGAGTTTTCTCAGCACCTCACAATAGCAAGCAGTTGTCATCGTGGTCGCATGGAGCAGGTAATCGATTAACAGTACTCCCTTCGAATCCCGGAATATCGTTGTGATGACCTTGACAGCCGATGCAACAACTTTTGCCTTTTTTTGGAGTTGCCTCATCCATTCGTTTCCACAACTTGCACACACTTTCGATAGACACAGATCCTTAGAAATAATCCTGTGAAGCGATGCACGGCTTATTTCAATATACGGAGGAAGTTGAAACAAACCTGCATCAAGTGTAAGGCACCAATCTGTGTTCACGCTGCTCGAACCTTGTCAATATCAGGAGCGAGGGAAGTGGAGGGTCGGCTGCTTCATTGCTCATTGTGTAATGTTCTTCTCCCTTCAATGAACACTGCACAACTCGCAATGAATTTCAGTCGCACATTTATTTTTTCCCGTCAGAAAACGGATTACAGCGCAAACTTTGCAATCGGCGGTAGGAACGAGTGGAGTCTTCATTGTTACTGCCGTTTTAATGTCCAAGCAATAAACTTAGGGGCCTAGGAATTTTACGGTGCTGCTACTATAGCCATACCTGTATACCCTGGGACTTTCAGACTTTTTCCGCCTACCGCGCGGATTTAAAAAAATAGTGCAAGTTAGTTTTGAGACGGCCCTCGTATTCTGCAATGCTTGTGTCGTATGATGAGAGGTCCCTATATTGACAGAGCTACATGAGCACAGAATTCTGTAAACACATGCAGAAGAGAGTGGTTCTTTTGGATCTTTTGCTGAATGTGTATTGGGACCAATAAGTTTAACCAATCATCTAGAGAAAATATACACTGATAAGTAAGATTAGCTTAAGTTAAAACATACTGGTTTGTTTAAACGATACCTCACAACTTATGTATAATTGAAATAATTAACAAGTGAGGTGTAGTATGAAGAAAGTGACAGTTTTGTTTCATTCTCGTACCACATACCCTAAATACTCTATGTGAAAATATGGAAATAGTTCTGCACAACCTATCATGAGAACAGTACAATGGTTACCACAATGGTACAGTGCATGGAACAAGTTATAGCCAATGACGGAAGACATGTAGAACCCTCTTAGTTGTACTATAATGGTCATTCTGTGGTACCAATATTTGGTTACCTTTTTATGGACCACCCTGTATATGAGCCAGGTGAGAAATCTTGTATAAAAAATTTGTATGTTTGTCCTCTATGTGCTTCTAAACCGTATGACAGATCACCTCAAAATTCGACATGTATTTGTATTTTTTCATGGAGAAGGTTTGTATGTCATTGTTTTATTATACAACATTCATATTCACATGGTTTCCTCTACTTGCTTTTCTTTTACTATTAAATTCATATACCATTCCCTATTTGCCTTCAACATACAATTCGTACAATTTCCTATAACTCATTTTCCTTTATGAAACATGATCACATTTCTTTCTTTATTCCCCTTCAACCATACAATTCATACAATTTTCTGTGATTGAAATATAATGCAACACATTAGATTCACATGATTTTCTCTGCACACTTTTTTTTTTACAAAACATACTTCTTTCTCTACTCCCTCTTCTACAAAAAATTCATACAATTTTCCATATGTTTGAAATTAAAATGCAACACATTACACTCACAGTACATCCATGTCATCTACAAATCCACATAACAAAAACAGAACGTATAGTAATGAGTTTCGGAAAATGGATTCTCAAAATTATCTTAACAATGAAAGTATATGATATTTATTAAGTTGAAAACATTGAAATACAGGTTTCGGTTTTATTTTCGTGCAATATCTTTGTCACATTACTATTCTGTTCGAATACTACCTTTACATCTGTTATGGGCAGTAGCTGTTACTTTTGGCAATACTGGAAACGAGTAACGCACCGGATGTTAAAACTTTCTGCTAGCACCAATCACCAGTCTCACTGCTAGGCGTGGCTTCCAAATGTAGCACCGTGTTGCCAACTCCATTTTACAAGGACCATGTGGCTTCAGTTGCTTTGGTATTTGTGCAGTTTTTTTTCCCCAGTAGGTAAATGGTATAACAATTGTCTCCATATTCTACTATTCTGTGATCATTTATATGAATACTGTCCACGTAAATTTATGATGTAGTGATGCGATCTGCAGATGTGTGAAATGTTTCGAATGGCCTGTTTGAAATTCCCGCTAAAGAACTGGCAACACTGCATCACAAGGCCTTGAGAAATGTCAGAACCGGAGATCCACTGGCCGTACAATAGTATAGTTTATGTACATTTTTTCAAGTATGCTCAGTTTTGTTTGTTAGGTTATGTAATTTAGGCTTTATTATAATTAGTGTTGCCATGTTTTATACTGTCTCTGTTTTAAAGTTGTGCATGAATTGATATTATTCATGTATCACACTTTAGGTTTGGTTGATTAATGTCCAATGTTTAATCAGTAGTAATAAATTCACACTATAATGTAATCTTCCCAAAAAGAGTCTATGGCTCGGGTAATCTTCTCAAATAAATAAATAAATAAATAATTGCCAACTAGGTTCTAGAATCCTGATAAGCTGCTAGGCATTCTTTAGGTTGTGTATACACGTATTTTGGCCTGGGAATTCCCTATTGGGACACAAATCTCAATATTCTTTTCTTGCTCTAAGCAAAAGATTGCATTTATGTTAGCATGTTATGCCTCACAATAACTGCCAGGATATATGTTAATATTTTGTGTTCAATTTTCTTTGGTCCATATTTTTGTTGCAAAGAAATGGTACAAGTTTCATAGAATACAAATGGATAAAGAAATCAATTTCCATTCTTAAATGGTAATTTGTTTAATTTTCATTTTCAGACATGTGGCAGATCTTGTTATGAACCTTAAGGCAATGTATCTATGAAAATTTAAAAGTCCAATTTTCTCCTGATTGCTATGAATTTTTTCCCACACATTCAGAACATAAAATATATAGTATACACAAAACTTCAATGTCCCATGTCAAACCATTTTAAAATTATTAATATATTTATTAATAATAAATCACATTTTGATATGCTAATGTGAAATGACCCTTGGACCCAGCAGTTTATTGTATCTCTCCTAAATTTTTCATTTGAGTGCAGTATACAAATATAAAGAAATTGCCATACAGCCATTGCTTAGATTTAATTAGTTTAACAGGAAAAAATGTTTTGTATACAATTTATTGATATTTTCTCTTTTTTCAATATGAGTTATGAAAAATATTTAACTTCAGCTCAATTATTTAATATGTTTTTAGCTAGTGTATGATAAATTTTAATACCTTAATCTCTGAAACTCTCCTGAAAATTTCAAGCAAATATGTTATAAACTAGGGGCCAAGGAGCATTTTGAATGGTGAAAATTACTGAAAGAAAAAAAGAATTAAGAAACATGGATTTTAAAGTTTAACAATATTTTTGTACTTTATCTAAATCCAATCAATTAAAATTCCCCAGCACCATGTATGGGACCCTCTGCTGCTTTCTTCTTGGCCTCAGAAGCAGTTTCTGAGAATTTTAAGTTTGCTTGGTTGTTAATATAAAAACTTTCCTTTTGCCTTCCCATTGTTCTCAAAATTTAGAAATGTATTGCTCTTAGCTAACTTTTACACAATGCACTTTTGCTAATTTGTGCACCACCAAACTCATAAAATAGCTGCTTATTACTGCTTTACTATAAACTAACAACTTAAAACCTATTAAATACTTAGAAACCATGTGTAATATATAACTGGAACACTAAAATAACCTTGCAAGATTACAAAATTACAAAATACTGACCACTTCTCTTTTTACAAGCAAAATACTTGTCAGAATCGCTGTATTTCAGCTCGATATATAAATTCATTGTAGCACAGCTAGTTCACAACCTCTCTGAAGGAAAAGTCTCTGCAAGACACTAATGTCAAAGCCAATGAAAATGAAAACTTCATTTGAAAGCTGTAGCGAGGAAGTTCAGCAAGGAATACGCACCTGCATTGGGACATTTAAATGCCCTCATGAAGCTTTAAAAATGGTCGGTATTGAGAAAATTAATGTGTGCCATTAAAGCATAAAGTATAAGCATAATGAAAAATGCAATAAGCAAAAATTGAAATTTTCAGCAATTTTTCCAAATTTTATTATACATTGCCTTAAACACGTTTCAGTGGCCAAAGTTTTGACTGTTTAGATCATGATCTTATTTGATTTCAACTATTGGAAGCAATTTGGTAAGAAAGTTTGTAAATGTTGTTGTTAGCTAATGCTGGATTTCTGACAATGAAGTCATTAATCCTCTTGCTCTCCAATATTTTTCACAATGATATTGAAGAGAGCAATAGCAGTAATAGTAACTGTTTTTTAGAGAGCACCATATTTTTATGTTTTGGCAGTTACATCGCTCTCTCACAACCCCCAGAATGTCTGGAGGACCACACCTGTCGTTGGTTTACGGGTCTCACCGATCTGACCGGGAGAATTATCAAAATAAATTCACCGACCATATCCTCTGATTACCAATCAGAGGACGTATTACATGCCATGACAGGTCAGCATGTTAGGGGTTAAGATTTTATAGAGAAATGGAGAGGTTGGAAAAATAAAGACTCCCTAGCCTTCGGGAACCCTAATAGCATCGGGGTCAGAAGAGAACAAGAGATGACCAAGGTAAGGTCAGATAGAAAAGTTGAATATATGATATTCAAAATTTAAATTGAATTTTATAATTTAAATTGATTGTAAATGAAATTTAGTTCTGGACTAAATTAGCTCTATCTGTACCATTTAAGGTACAGTGTTGAACATCTGTGATAAAACGATACCAAGAAAGTATATTAATACTACATTCATGTTGGTAATTTTGCTAGCATGACACATTGAATACGTATTATGTCAAAGTATAATTTACTCTGAAACGAAAGTAGTTGTAACAGTTAAACCACGGTTAAACTCAGTTTTAGCAGCGCTTTCAAGTGGTGTCATGATGTGAATCTTCACAGGGACTGTGAAATAAATTAGTGAACCATCAACAGTATAACTAGCGTACTTAGTGCGGGTGTAACGAGTTTTGCATTTCAATTGGAAGTTAAGAAGCTTGGACCACCAAGACCAATGCTGAATATTGAACAAATTCAGAACAGATTCAAAATCTGATTCATGATCAGATGGAAGGTCATGCATAGCAATTTTTCGATTTATATGATTAATTTTCTTTTCAAATATCTTTGGGTGAAATTCAGAATTAACTGTCATGTCCATGTGCTAATTTTGAAAATATGTCACCCTCCCAAATTCACGAGCCACGAGCTGCTACTGGTAGACACAGAGAATCTATCTGAAAATATTTTCAGCCCAAATGGTGAGAAATGGAGAACCTTAAATTCTACAAGGAGTTATACCATAATACCAAAGAAGTGAAAGACGTGTCTGAAATGGAAAGTGTGTCTGCTTGACCTATGACTTAAAAGACTTGAGTAGAAATCATAGACTTTTAGATTCCATAAATCACTTTCTAATTATATTGATGAAACATTTAATTACTTCCATACATATTATCCTGCAATTGTGAAGTTTATAATGGAAGAAAGAAAATTCATTATGGTGCTTATCTAAATGTGTCAGTACATATTTTAACTGGCTCAATACAAGAAACATATTGTGACTTTGTGTGCAAACATATTGTGACTTTTAATCCAACTTTCCAAACTGTCACTTCAATAATCTTGTTCAATACATTTACTTGTAAATGTGAAAACTTGGAAAGCCTTGTAAAGCATTGAATTTTGTAATTTGATCATGTACAAGGAGCTTTAAATGATTTGTAACTAAGATAAGTAAACAGTTTTTTTTTCTTGCAGTTTCAGGCTGTCATGGACCAGCTGTTTGTTTCTTTTAGCAACATATCTGTGGCTAATTTTGCAGAGCTCTCTGCTTGTGTTTTTGGTTGGCTCGAAGAGCATTGCAAACCTCAGGTGAGTTTTAATGTTTCATCCCATGTTGAATTTAGAATTATCAGATCATCCAAGCGATTATGCATACAGGGTGATAGACATGTACTACATGATCATATTTTATTTATAAAGCCCAGTTCAGAAACAAACTCCTTATTTACATGCTAGAGCAGTGGTGCCAATGGAGGGGATACAAGTTAACCTATCCCTCTATTTTGCTCTGTGGTTTGCCTATGTCCAAGGAGCTTCTATTTTCTTAGCACTCTGTCGCCATAAAGTCCAATCATTTGCAACACTTGGTGGTGGAGGGGAAAAGTCCATTCATTAGTTAAAGAATTGTTTACCAACAATACCGCATCAGTTGCCAAGTGATGCACTACCATCCTTCGCCATACTCACATCTTATGGTAATATTTGATATTATTATGCTTAATAATTTCATACTTTGCACTACTCATTTGTGTGGCTACTGTATAGTGAGAATGAACAATGGCAGCCATGTGCACAAATGTAGAGTATGCCAAAATGGTTCTCATATGGCAAAGCCCAAAGAAGTGCTGTCAACTCTATCAACAACATTACCTCAGTAGGCTTCACCCAGCCAAAACTATGTTTTCAAAAAATCAAACATTTTCTTCTGGTTATCTATAATTGTTTACAACTTACTCAGAACATAAAACACACAGTGCAGATGAAATTTTAACAAGTTATGTGTCGTTGTTTAGCTAATGCTGGATTTCTGACAATGAAGTCATTAATCCTCGTGCTCTCCAATATTTTTCACTGATGGATGGGGCACTAGAACAAGTTATGTAAAACCATTGTTAAGATACAAGGAGGATAACAAAGTACCAAACAGGCTGCACAGTGTTTTGCCTGTGTTCTTGGTGCCTGCTGCTGTCATAGAAAGGCACAGATGAAACCATACAACATTTTTAAAACTACTTTTATAGACTTTACTTACCAACTTTATGAAAGGAGATGCTGAAACTGGCCACCATTATCTATACATTTTTGGCACCTCTTTGGAAAACTATCCATCACTCGCTGTTGAGAAATGCTGGCAATTTCCCAGTGCATATTTTGTTTTAATTGTTCCAGGGTGTGGAATAATAATAATGATGATGATGATGATGATGATTAATATTCTTAATATTATTATTATTATTACTACTACTACTACTACTATTATTATTGTTATTATTTTTTTGTTTTTTAATCCTGGGACTTACAATAGTAAGTCACCATTGGGGTATGCCTTTGTGCTTTACCGGAAGGAATACAAACCGGTTGGATTATTCAATGTCATTGTGGTAGGTTGTCACAGTACCTTAACGGTTAGACCCCCCCTTAAGTGGAGGGTCTGTTGTTCAAATTCCAGCTGTGGCATTGAATTTTTCAGTTCCTATTCTACCTATCAAATATTGCCCCACACGGCTTGTGTGTTTAAAAACATCAAGAGTAAGTTTGTTGCCATAAATAAGTAATAATTATCATAATTTCAACGTTTGTTGCTGTCGTTGCAGTAACCAATGTGTAACAGTAATAATATTGATGTGATTTGTTTATTTGGCAGGCATTACATGATCTTGTAGTATCAGTACTTCAACAGCTGAACTCCCAGGTAATACAAAGTAACAGTCGTGGATAGCAGACGTCTCAAGCAACAAGTACTGTGGTTACCTGACAACATGGTATCAGTCAATTCTACTCCTCTGGATTTCCTTAGAGGACAATCACATTTAATTTAATATCTTTACAAAACAGTGTGTTTTATATATTTATCAAAGATATATGTATATCATTTATATAGAATTTTTATGTACCAAAATATTATAGAAATATTACTAGAAGATGTTTTAGTTTCTTGATTATGCATTGTAAGTGTCACTTTGATGAATGCATTGTACTTTATTTCTCTTGAGTACAAGGTGAATCCAAATCCAAGAGACTGCCCTTTTGTCCTAAATTTGATTTTGGAATATAACAAGTCATAATTTAAATTGTTTTAAACAAAATAAACAACAATATTGCATAGTATTATAGTTTTTATATAAATTGCAAGGATGCAGTAATGCAGCTATGTCATGACAGCTAAAGTGGGTTTTAATTGGCCAATGGAGAATGCACACTGATAATAGTAAACCAATAGAATTCTACAGCCCAATGTGGAGTTCTTGGGATATAATTGTGATTGGAAAATTTCCAACTTTTTAATTACTGCATATATTAATCTTATGTTTTTACCACAGTATTCTGCTGTAATTGGATGTACATGACCCATATTTTAATATAATATAAACAATGATGAAATAGTTTGAGGAATTTGATGTTTTGAGTAGTCTCAAAATATTTTTAGAATGTTTGTAGGAGTACAAATGTGCTGTCATTTACTCAGGAGAATGGCTTTGTCCTTGAACATGTAATTGTGCTGTGGAGTGGGGAGCGTCTTGGTATGATGTAAACAGAGTAACACTGGCAGTTCAGAATTACCGTCTACAAGGCAGTTGGACAGTAAGCAGTGCCAGTGTTGCTACAATATTATATTGTGTGGTTCTTGAGTCTCCAATAAACATAATTCATTAATGATGTTATTGAAAGTATGATCACAATTGGTGTGCTTGATGTGGTAATATAATGTATTAGTGACACTCTTTTGCCTAATATTTGTTGTCCCAGAAAAGAAGGATAAGTCACTTTTGAAGCACTTTCTCACCAGAGCAAGAGGGATAAGCAGTAGTGCACAGGTTCATTTGTGTCAACTACAAGGTCATAGCTAAACTCCTGAGTCAAATACAGTAGACCCTTCTCTTGGATCCTATACGTTATTATTTTGTCATCCTTCCCTGAGTCTGGAAGTATAATGGCGGTGCCGTGGCTGAGTGGTTAGATTGCTCGCCTACCACCTAGGCGGGACTCACATGTGGTATTTGTGGTGGATGGAGCGACATCTGGGCGGATTTTCTCCAGGTTCTCCGGTTTCCCCTATTATTCATTCCACTAATTGCTCCATTATCACCTTTCCAATCATCCATTTCGCCTGCATTTCATATCATCCTCTTCCTCACTATCATACCTGGTGCTTGGCTGACCACCTGCTTCCAGGTCTTCACTCTGTCTGGTCCAGAGGTCCCTCTGCTCCCCAACAGGCATCTGACCCCTAGACACTGACTTGTAAGTCCTACATAAGGGGAGGGTAATCAGGGAAAGAAGTATTAATGTTCCAATTAAAAAAATGATTGCCTTTAATAAGTATTTTGAAGCCCCCCAAAAAAGATATTCCAAATTTATACAAAATTGTGAAATCTGCCATTAAATCTATTAAAATCAAAATGTATAGGTATGTAGAATGTGTACTTCAGAATATATGTGGAAAATGTCAAGCTTTAATGTGATAGGAGTTTTGAGAAATTGGTTTGCTAGTTATAGAAAGAGCCAAAAATTCAATTTATTGAAAATGCATTTTTAGTCCTAGTCCTTTTTGTGCACCTGTTTTCTCGGATACCTTTTTGGCCCTTGCCATTATAAAATTTGTATACATGACAGCACATTAATAAAATTGAACACTATAAAAAACTATAAGCAAAATAAAGTAAAACTAAACTGAAATAATACTGCCTCTAATGTAAAATAAACTCTAAATGAAATTATCTAATTGAAAGAAAATGAAAACGGTAAGTGATTGCAAATAATTGTACATTACCTCAACGTCTGTTGGCAGATCACGTTCCAAAATCTTGTACATGAGATGTTCTTAGATGAAGAATTTGTGAAAGTACAATTTCAATAGTAACAGCAAAGAGAAACACATCAGTTGCTCTGTTCTGACCAAAATGTACTTCCTAACTCAATGAGATCAAAATACTGCCTTGAAAAACAGAAAATAGGTATGAGCTGGCATGTCCCTTTTAAGACTCCTGAGTCAAGCACAGCCATTTAAACATGGCAACAAAAACAGGTGTTAGGTCAGCACTACAAAATTTCAGAAATTTGTACTTCAGATTTCCATGTATATTTTGAAGTTAAGAATAAAAAAGGTTGATTTTGACCAACAAATTTCACATTTTTCACCAGATCTTAAGTTTTCTTAATATCCATTAGTGGATTATCAGCTGTAAAAAATATGCAAATATAATGGATAAGGCGTTGTTATTTATTTGTGCAAAAATGTATGAGGTTGACAGAAAGGGAAGAGAGAGAGAGAGAGAGCTTACAGCATAGAAAAGGAAATCCTATCGTGTATATTTTAATTCTATTGAAAGGCAAGTCCTAAACTTTGCAAATTTTATTCTTGTTTATGTCTTGTTTAAAAAGCACACAAGATTCATTATGCAATTTAAAGTAGTAAAGTGAAATTCTTAGAAAAAGTATCATAGGATGTTGAATCTCTGTGCATTTTCAAATGTCATGCTAATTAATCTAAGTTGAGAATGGTTGATTTACTTTTGCAAAATTTCTGGTAAATGACTAAGTGACACTTATAATGCGTTATTCTTTTCACTAGTGGAATATAAAATACTAGTTCTGTTTGTTTTTTTATGGGAAATTATTTCTTGCCTATGCCTTTGCCTCGGTTTTTAGGAAAGCTAACACAAGCTACTGTTTGGACAGAGTAGTGAGAGGTAATTAATGAAGACTCTCGCTCATGTGAACTGTGGCTTTTATTTTTAATGTATTGGTAGTGCAGGCACCTCACCATCTGTATAATTCATATCATTCATAAGTCATTTGGTGCCATTATCATTAATACTTTGTTATTATTGCAGAGCTGAGCTCTGACAGATAAGGTAGTATGGAAAATGTATATGTACAATGCTTGGTGGTAGGTGTATACCATGTGATCATATATTGTATATAAACCCATATTCAGTCACTCCTTGTTTATATGCTAGAGCCTCTGTACTACCTGGCAAAGCCATGAGGCGTATCAGAAAGAAAGTGAAACTGCTGAGCTGTTTACATGAGCTTATCGTACAAACATGGCAAGACGGGTGTGTACACTCTGTTCATATGCAATCATATCTTCACGACAATGTCTCATATATCGGCAAGCACGAGAGATCGTCTATTTGTATTTAATCACTGCTATACGCCAAGTTACTATTATTTTGCTGTTCCAATAAACAAGATAAGAAGCGATCGTAGCGCTCAACAACTAAGGTCAATACGCCCCATTGCTTTGCCAAGTAGTAACAGGAATGGGGAGACCTAGGTAAACAAACTCTAGACTGCTAATCAGTGAGCATCACATTCCTTAGTTAAGAGCTTTTTATCAATGGTACTGCATTAGCAGTTATGTGATGCACACATACCTACAATCATTGTAGAGTTTACAGCATTTCTTCTTAGTATTCATTTGTGTGGCTATCGCCAAGGGGGAATGAGCAATAGGTGTCTTTTCTCAACTACTGGGAAGCCTAAAGGAATATAAGTGAGGCTATCAACAACATTACCCTAACAGTCACCACCCAGCCCATACTGTGTTCCTAAGACTGGACATGCATTAAGTGAAACAGGCAGTTAATGTCTTAACAAGTACCCTTATGGAAGTCTGCAGACAAGCAATATACTTGAGTGTAAACTCTTTCTCACTAGCCAGATGATGCACTTGCATATTAAACTTGGTAGCAGACATTTTGAGCACCTTCAGTAGTTAATTAAAATGTACTCTGTGTACATCACTCTATGTACTTGATAATTTATACTACCATATTCTACTTCATTTTTTATTTTATTTGAAGGGGAAATTCAATTTTTTGTACAATTCGGAGGGAGCATTAATATATGTCAGGTAGGGAACATCAAGAAACCTAATTCCAAACAATGTATGGCAGGATTCTTTCTTCATAGAGATAATTTTATTACCATTGTGGAAAGGAGTTTTAAGAAGGCTGATGTTTCAAATGCCCTTACGAATCAAAAAGACAATACCAATTGTGTTGACATACTTATCAAACAAGACCCTACAGTTTTAGTGTTACTGTAAAGTAATGTATCGTAGAGTACACATTCTGGCGAGCAGATTAAGAATGTAACATAGGCCATTCTGTAGCAGAACAGAAGCCTTGTACTGAGAGTTCTTTTTTTTTTTTTTGAGATCTGTGTTGTCTATGTCTTTATTTTAGAGACTCTAGTATACAAAACGTTTCTGGGTATGGGTTGATTAACAAAATAAGATCTACCTACCTGAGCCTTGTAGCATATATATTTACTTACATCCTATGTGCTGCTTGTACCTGGCATGAATATAAACATTAAGAAGCATAACTGACACATCTTTCGTGTATCAGTTCCAAGTCTTCATATACACTGTTCCTTCATAATCACACATGCTGCACTTGGTGATTCTTTCCTTGTACTTTGTAGGAGAGGTGCAATGGCCTTTAATTTTTTGGGATGAAATTTAGAAATGTGTTGCCGCAAATGTTTATTAAATTTGTAGGCTTTCCTACACCATCCACTTTTCAACTATTCACTGGTCATGCGACTCCATCGGTTCAGCTTTCTCCACCGATGATGTTTATCGGTTTTGTCGCTCACATTCGGCTGACTGGAACCTTCTTACGTAACGT
The DNA here is from genome assembly GCA_030765045.1 of Tenodera sinensis. NCBI lineage: Eukaryota > Metazoa > Arthropoda > Insecta > Mantodea > Mantidae > Tenodera > Tenodera sinensis. The sequence continues at coordinate 103,238,408 of CM060972.1, forward strand.
TAAGTCTTACTCAGCCAAGATCTCAACATAATATTGCATTTGCTTGACTATTGCTGTGTCCCAGTAAACAACATGGAAAAAGTGGTGGCTGCATGGCCATAATAAGACATAGAAATTAATTATTTAAGTTTAATTTAAAAGGAACTATTATTAAAATATTTATGCTTACTTACCGTCCATATTACTTTAGGTACAAAAAGGATGATAATATATGCAGTGCAGTAAAAAAACTATTTTCATTGGCATATAAGATGTGCTGTGGTGAATACATGTTTGTTTATACAAAGACCTTTTCTTGGGCCAAATTACATATACCTAGTGCTAGAACAATGACCATTGGCATAGAGTACATTGACATGCCATCGCAGAGATGGCAGTGTTTTACTGACTTCAGCTGCTGAACTGTTTACACTCTTGTACAGAAATGGAACTTCCCCTATATGTTTTGGTAAAACAAAGTTTGTCAGTTTAGTTTACAATTTTTTGTATATTTTGGACTTTGTGATGGTGATACACACTAAATGTAGTTAGTTATTGAGTTGACTAAATCAGTTGTTTATCATTTCCTAGTTGACTGCCTACATCATTCAATATGTAGGTTGGCTTTGTCCCTAGTAGCGGTTTGATGAAGCTCTGCGCAAGTATGTTGCTTGGCAGGATTTTTGAGAACATGTTTTCTGTTTTTCCATATGTAAAGGTTTTCCCAAGCTGTAAGTTCTATTTTTCCTGAAGTACTTTTAACCTTATCATACTTTTATGTTATGTTAGTCTCTCCAAAAATGGGCAAGCTACTGCTGATTTGTCTTGTTTTTGTTTTATGTTCCTGAAGTATTCTTTTATTTTTGTTTTTATGTTTCTTTTAGTTTTGCCAATGTATACTTACAGTCGCTGCAGCTGATCTGATATATTCCTGGTTTGTTCTCCTGTCGGATATCATTTTGTAATTTTTAATTTAATATGTTTTTGCTGTAGTTACAAAACTTTTTGAAATATTTCTCAAAGATTTCTGAAATTTGAAGAATGCTGTTGGGTGGTAACATGAATTTCTTAAATACCTTCTTTTCTTTTTCATTAGGGATGAGTGTGCTGGTTTCTTTTAGTCTTTTTCTGCTCTTGGCTCTGTTTATCTTCTTAAGTACTGTTTCTTTGTGGAACCATTTTCTGTAGCTATGTCTAATGTGTTTATTCCTGGTCATATTTGCCTTTGTTCATTGGAGTTTTAATTATGCTTGAATTAATGTTACTATCCAATTCTGACAGCTCCTGCAGCATGCGTCCCATTCGTGGTGTATGGGTCTGTTGTAATGACAACCAAGTTTAACCTTGAAGTAGCCAATAGACTGGATGTCTTGTTAGTGCAAAGGTAGCATTGCTGCTTAACAGGTGGAAGACCTGGGTTCGATTCCCTGTACCAGCATGGGGATTTTCTCCTGGTAGGAGACCTAGTCCGGGGTGCACTCAGTCTTGTTAGATCCCTGAGGGATCACTTGGGAAGTAGCAAACCCTGGTTGCAAAGATTGCATAACCGATTGAGAAGGACCGGGACACTAACTACGTCCCACTTACTACCTTCAGTACTGCACCCCACTCATGCCTGTGATGGGTAGAGGTGGGGGATGCAGCGTTTGGGCAGTGGGCCTTGGCCCTTTCCAGGGGTTAGTTAGCTAATAGCCTTTGTGGCCATGCAATTTCCTTTTAAATCCCCTCTGCACACTATGCCCAAATTTAGGCTGTTGGCTACTTCAAGGTTAAATCTGGTTGTCATGACAACAAATACACCATGCATGGGATGAATGATGATGGAGCTGTCAGAATTGGCAAGTAACGTTAATTCAAGTACAATCTGTACATAAGACAGTTGAGAACTGCATGGATGGGAACAATAGTTCCTTAAACATGTCTTCCTTAATAAACAAGTAAGTAATGCACTGTAAGAATTGAAGCTTTCACTATGACACTTATTAATTAGCACTTTTGGGTTACCAGCCAAGCAACATCTAAACATTCTTTGACGTTTTGGCCATACTAAGCTAAATGGCCATCATCATTTCCTGGTGATGGTCATGGAGCTTAGTATGGCTGAAATGCTGAACAATTAAGTTACCTACTTAGTTAATTGAGTCAAAATCTCAACTCAATAAGTAACTAAATTTGTCAGTTTAGCTTAGAAAAACTCAGTAAAGAAATTGAAAAAGAAAGGAAAAAGATAAGAATGTTAGTGTGTGAAACAGTTCTTGAAATCTCCCAAGCATTGGAATTTTACAGTAGGGAGTTCTGTAACAAAATTGTCAGTGTTCAAGGGAAATGACAAAGGCATATGCTAGAAACAATGTCCTTTGTATGGTCAGAAGTTATTGTCTGTCAATTACAGATACTTGTTGACTGCAATTTAACATCTTAGTACAAATTGTGCAATGCAGATTTGTAGAATTAGAGGTTATTATTAATATTAAGAAGTGCCGTAGATGAAACAATATGAGGAGGCTTTGTTATTATTTTTATTTCATTGTGGTTAAGCTGTATGTGAATTATCAAAGAATAAGTGAATCTGATAATCTGAAAGGAGCTATTTTTTCTAATTTCATATCTTTTATAATAAATGTGATGTATGCAAATGATTTCAATGTAATGGATAACAGTAAAGTGTCTGTTTATTATATACAACATTAACATACCTTTCATTATTTTGTTGAGCAATTGTAAGAAGCATATTTGTTATTTACTTTAAAACTCTGGGTTTTTAATGTGATGACGACAATGATGTTTAATTCAGTTTCATGTTGTGATAATGCCATTTGTGATAAGTTGTTAATAATGATTGGATTAAAAAGTAAAATATTAGAGTTGTAGTATGGTTTCATGGAATTCATTTCCTTGTTTAAGCAGCCTGAACTCTGCTTATTTTGTGCCTCTAGTGAATATATAAACAAACATGCTTTTGTAGTGAACCAACAGTAAAAAATAAGATAATAAAATGAGTCTTCTATCCAGGTTACATCATTTATGGTAAGAATATTTTATGAATAAGCAATAAGTGCTTACAACGAAAAAACTGAAGCTATTAACAGTAAAGCAATATTAGTAACTAAAACTTCACTCATCTTTTGTAATTGTGTACTACTTCTAATTCCAAATATGTTTTCATCATCAGCGTTGACTGTTTCATTGTTATCATTCTGGCCACTAGGTGACAGATTTTGAGTACTGCCGATTGATTCTGTCAAATTTATAGCTAGAATATGATTTGAAGCTTTCCTGGCGACGAACAAGCGCGGTGAACCACCTCCACACTAGGCTGGGTGTTTTCTACTCGGTACGTACTGGTCCCTTCACTCTTGCTAGTCATTCATCCTGAAGATGGGAGAGATGTACACTCCCGAAACGTTGATGTCTTTTCATCACTACACCTGGCTCGAAGCCCGAGAGCATCTTGAATATATTATAGCTAGAAATTACTTCTGAGCTTAAAAGCCATGCTTTGTGGAGTTTAGAAGTCCAGACATTTCATCCACACCTGTGGTGGATACCTTCACCAAGAAGACTAAGACCACGCCACCATTGATGTCCACTGCAGGTGTGGACGAAACATCTGGACTTCTAAACTCCAGCAGACCATGGCTTTTAATCCCGGAAGTAATTTCTAGCTATAATGCTGACTCCAGTAATGAAAGCTTCCGAGTACTCTGTCATATTTATTTTTCTTCCAATAGTTGATAATACAATTAAAAAAAATCTGTCACCTATAGGCCATAGTGAACCATAAAGGTTCCATTTCCGGTGAAATCTCTGATATCGAATTTTCAGGTTGAATACAATACTTCTTTTACCTACTGTAGGTAATCTTATTTGCCAACTTTTATAGTTTGCCTATAACAACTATGGGAGCAGAGGCCCTTTTACAACTTTACAGCAGAGAAGAAATTTTTATGGCTTTGTGAGCTGATTTAAAATATTAAATATTTTCACCACAGACATGGCAAGGTATTAATTCTCTTGTGTTACACTGTAACTTAAGATTACCAAGCTAATTGGTATACAATGTTATGATAGGCTAGAGCTTACCTATATGTCTATCCTTCATCCCAACCATATCCTTCTCCATGTGCTTCAACAAAATGTGGATGTAAAATCTGATTGCACTAGTGACCAATGAGCAGTAAATGGGAGCAGTCAGTAATATAGCAATGGAAGACATTAACTTAAAGCTTAGTTCCCTCCATAAATTGTTTATTTGAGTTTTATATATGTTCACCATTCTTTTATGTCAGAGTGTATAGTTCATGTTATGAAGTATGGACTAGAAATCTGTGTAAAGCTAGAGATACTTTAATGTGCTTTTTTTAATTAAGATTTATTTAAGGTTGTGTTTGTTTTTTGTGGTACCAGGAAGAGTTGTAGCACATGTGACAAAGAAAAAGTATTACCAGGTATTCAAGGATTCTTATAAAACAAAGTACCCATTTCTTTTACATATAATATTTTTATATTTACTGCACTAAGGATTTTATGCATTCAAAATGTTTTACTATTGCAGGATTATTACACTTTGCTGGATGAGGGAAAGTTTTAGGGGTTTCAATTTAAGGAAGTTGGCAAGTATGTATAACAATGAAACATTGTTCTTTTAGGAACAAAATATAAAACAATTTTCTCAGGTTGCAAGCTTGAGTTTTTTGAAATCACTTGTCCTGTTATGGCTAGGTGCTTGTGCTTGCCTCAACTGGAGTACTCTAGGTAGCAATTACTCCAATGACTGTGTGGTTGCCATCTGCATCCATTATTTCCAGTATCTAAAAGCTTTGGAATAGGGTTCTGATAGATTAGGGTTACCAGACTCCAGAAAGTCCCTGACATGGTGTAAATTTTAACCATGTGTCTGGCATCTGGGAGAAATGTTTTAAAGCTCTCTAATGCTGTACATTTGTACATTTTTGGAAACAAGCAGTGATCATTAGAAAATGAATTGAAACTGGGAAAATAGAAATGAATAACTGGTTATTAGTCGCAGTTGCGACATGGCTACATCGACTACTGTCAGAGTATACTTGTGCATTGGCAACATTGAGCTAGAGATTGGCAATACAGCATTTGCATTTCGAGGCAAAAGGTCGGTGTTCTGTAGAGGTGAATAGATGCTTTACTCTCACTCTTCCATTTACTTTCCAGTGGAAAGTAAACAGTATATCGCGATAGCACATCATCACATATCATAAAAATCCATGGAAACATCATCACACGTTCGAGATACTTTAGTAGGATTAGGAACAGAAAAGAAATGTGTAGCATTTAGAGCTGACAATACAAACAAATTTTGGTGGCATAGGTTGACGAGAGAGTAAAAATGTACTTGCCAAACTGAAGTAATATTAATTGCAGAAGATTAGTTATTCAGAAAAGTATGACTGACTGTTGATGGTCACATTTAATACTGTATGTTTTAGAATTTTAAGAAAATATAAACGTAGAATATCTGTGGGTATATATAAATAGCATCTAAATTGTAACTTGGCATTACTTTTGCATGGACCAATAATGCTATACATTTTGGGCAAATGTCCATTTTTTTACCATTCTGTCTTTCCCCCCCCCTCTTTATTTGATTATCCTCCGCAAATAGAAGACTTACACCCCTAGGACATAACAAGCCTGTGCCTAGGGGCAGATGAACCTATGGACCAGACAGAGTGAAGACCCGGAAGTGGGTGATCAGCCCAGCACCAGGTGTGAGAGTGAGGAAGAGGATGATACAAAGTGAAGGCAAAATGGATGACTGGACAGATTGAAGATGGAGCAGTTGGTGGAATGAGTGGCGGGAGAACCTGGAGAAAATCTGCCAGATGCTGCTTCGTCTGCCATCTGCCACAAATACATGTGGGTTCCTGGATTGAACCCAGGCTGCCTTGGTGACAGGCAAACAGTCTAACAGCACACATGGTGCTACCTACCATTTTGTCCTACATTTCCATAAAATAATATGGTAACCTAATAATAGATGTAATATTTCTCTGCAGAATTCTAAAGGGTTTTCAAATATCAGAATTGCTGCTTATAGGGTATTTAACCACAGTTTATTTTTATAATAACTCTTAAGTTACATAATAAACATAGTCACAAAATCACAGTAGACAGTTTACAAAACACAGATTGCAGAACATTAATCCCTCAATATTTCATCTCTTTCTTTATATAAACTTTGAATATAAGAAAGCTATTGGTATATCCTTTTTAAAATGGGATTCACTTGTCATTTCATTAAATACAAATTTGACATGTTTTATGTTTGTTTTTGCTTTTCTTTACAATGTATATAACAGCAAATTGCTGTTTAAAACACGAAATAAAATACATATTTATTTTCCAGCTATGTTGTGCATATTTACAATGAATAAATTGCCTTTGGTTTCATATACATTCACTTTAAATTATATGTAGAATATTATAAAGAAAATCTATAGTGACAGTGCAGTTTTTAAAAATAAATCCCCTCTGTTCCTCTGACAAAGTGACATCTTTTAAAAATAAAGCATCTTCCTTTATTAAATATGTAAAAACGAAATAAATCAATTATAAAAGTAATATTCAGTGTGTAATGTGGAAGATATTGGAATATAGGTACATATATACATATTTGCCATAGCATCTCTCCAGTATATGTTGTTACTCCATTGTTATTTTATGGCAACATTTTAAGGCATTTGATACATTTATTCCCATTTGCCTGCTACGCTGACATTGTCTTATGGCAGGAAGTGACACTGGGAAGTTCAACAGTTGCAAGACTTTCTATGTGTGTTGTGTTGCTCACATCAGCCATTTGGATGAGTTCTTGAGGAGTACCAGCTTTGGTGAATGTACCCCATCGTTGCTTCTGCCTCTTGTCATCTGCTGAACCTCGGCAGCAGAGCTGGCGGAAGATACAGATGTAGCCAAACACAAGTGCGACTACCAGTAGCGTGCCAATACTGAACCCTAGCACCAGCACCACACTACTATCTCCGTCCATCGGTCATAGCTTGCTTCCGATTCCTGAAACACACACCACATTCTGATAATATTTCATGAGACATGCAATAGTTAAGGGTAATCCTTTAGTAAATATGTTCACCATTAACACAACAAGGCTTAAGGGAATGTACTACTGAATTTTAAAACTTGCAAAATATATTATTTATTACCTATAACGAAATTTATTCAAGTTACTAGCTGAAATACCCGGCATTTTCTGTGATTTGACAAATTTATCGCTATAACTTTCAGACTTAGGTCGCACTTGCTTAATTAAATAAATAAAAATCTTGGGATACTATAAAAAGCACAAAATAAATAAAAGCACTGTTGAACAACCCCAAATACTATAGGAAGAAAAGTAAGTAGAGAAAGCTGTGTGAATGTAAGATGTTGCATTTCTATTTCAATCGTGCAGAAAATTGTACTAGTTCTTTGTGGAAGAAGTAGAAGAGAAGGAAATGTGATGTATTTCCTAAAAGAAAAGTGAATAGAACAAACTGTATGAATGTAATATGTTGCATTTCTATTACCATCAGAAAATTGTATGAATGTATGTTGAAGGGTGAGTACAGAAGGATATGTGAATGTGTTATACAAAAGAAAAGTGAGCAGAGAAAACCATGTGAATGTAATATGTTGCATAACAAAATGGATGGCATAAAAACCTCCATGAAAAAGCATGAATACGTGCCAAATTTTGCACTTATCTGTCGAACAGTTTTGGAGATTAGCAGTTACATACATTCTAAAGTAAGAACAAATTAGAAACTAAAAACTTCACTTATCTTATTGTTTTGGTCCAGCTTGAAACCCCAGGGTTAGCACCAAAACAATAAGATAAGTGAAGTTTTTAGTTTCTAATTTGTTCTTACTTTAGAATCTTGTTACTTCACTGTTAATAGCTTCAATTTTTCCTTAGTTACGTACATACTTATACAAACATCAATGTTTATTTATATATATACACACATATAGAATCCTAACAATGATGTTAAAACTTTTAACATTTGAACATGAAATGGGAAGAAAAAGAAAAATCTCCCAAAAAATGCATCATCAAAATTTTCCATGTAAAGGTAGCTTAGGGTGGAGTAATTTTCTTCAAAATCTTCATGTTGCATCTTTGAAAGACATAAACCTTAAATACCAACTTTGGTTTTTGATCAACTTTTTGTTTCTGAGTTATGCTGCCAAAGAGTATACTCATGGATTAGTATCATTGAATTCAAGATTGGCAAAACAGCATTTGCATTCCGAGACAAAAAGTTGATGTTCTGTAGACATGAAGAGATGCTTTACTCTCACTCTTCCATTTACTTCCGCGATATCGCTGCAGAGGCAACACTTGCATTTTACATTCATCATCACGTATCATAAAAACCCAAGGAAACAATATCATCACACTAACTTACTAACTTATGTAAGCTTCGGCGGCCAGTGTCCATAATAATAATATTTCCGGGGAAGGTCGCGTCTTGGTTGTGTTGTTGCCAACGTTTCACCCTACTATGTAGAGCTTCTTCAGGGCTAATGCCTTCCCCGGGAATACTTATTATTAATATCATCACACGTTCAAGATACTTTAGTAGGGTTAGGAATGGAAAAGAAATGTGTAGTATTTAGAGCTGACAATACAAACACAAATTTTGGTGTCATAGGTCGACAGAGTAAAAATGTACTCGCCAAACTAAAGTCATATTAATTGCGGAAGATTAGTTTTTCAGAGAAGTATGACTGACGGTTGATGGTCACATTTAATATTGTGTTTTAGAATTTTAAGAAAATATAAATGTACAATGCCTGTGGGTATATATAAATAGCATTTAAATTATAACTTGGCATTACTTTTGCATGGACCAATTTTCTTGAAAATGGTTCTAATGATTTTAATTAAAATGTCATGTTTGAGATATTTTTATGATAAATGTATATCTTGAATTTTCTGGTTATAGCCCATGTAGTCCTATTTACTCTGGATGACTTTTGCATAACTGGTAAACTGTAAGAGACCAAATGTTACTAAACAAAAAGTGTAGATCTTGCTAAAATACACAATTTATGTCTAAATAATTTTTTTTAGAGTGAACCATTTCAGAGATATGGCTTGTTATTTGTGTGATTTTTGGAGAACTTATACTTCTGTCAAATGGAACATCATCATTATTATTTTTTTTATGTGTTAACCATGCAAAGAGAACGGAATTTGAAAGCTTTAAAAGATTAACTATCACTCAAAGCCTACTATATTCCCATATTCTCTGTGTACCTACAAGAAGAGAAACAATAAGATAATTCCTGCAAATGTTTATCTCAAATGACACAAAGAGGATATAGGAATAAAAGTTTTAAAGAATGATGAGTACAAGAGTAGAGAAAGTCATGTGAGTGCAACACATCAGATTTTTATTACCTCTACTGCATATTTTAAGTAGGGGAAATATATCTCTCAAAAATGTAACACTCAAAAATTTGATACTGAGATTTCACCAGAAATACTTGTTTTGAAACTCCCTGAATCCAAAATGAAGCATTTTTAAGAAAAGATCTATATGTGTGTGTCTATGAGCAGTGTAACTCAAAATTGAAAAGCCGGTTAAGTAGCAAACGTGATAGTTCACCATCTTCCATGGATGCGACACTAAGATTGTCAATAAAATCTTTCATTCTAGACTACGCCTTACATGGAGCATTTATCAAAAATTTTGATTTTCTCAAAAATAGCTGTAATGATCTTGGCTAAAATACCACATGTTTAACATATTTTCATGCCAAGTGAAATGTATATCATGAATTTTCTGGGTATGTCCTCTGAAGTCTTCATTCTGGATGACCTTTGCATAGTTGGTAAACCATGAGAGATGGACAAAATCTTACACAAAAAATGTAGATCTCATTAAAACATAATTTATATCAAATCTTTTTTTTTTTTTTTTTAGTGAACCAGTTCCGAGGTATTCCTTGTGATTTATTTCAACTTTCCAATACTTATGCTTTTCTCAAATGGGAAGTAATTCTTTTTTTTTATGTTCTGACCATGCAAAGAGAATGGAATTTCAAAGCCATCGCAAAGTGACCAGCTCTTCAAAAATTGACTTTCACTTAAGCCAACTTCCTCTTCTTATTGTACTTTCAAGGAAACATGTAATAAAACCATTTCTACAAATGTTGTCTCAATACGAACTAGACAGAAGTGTTTTTAATAATAGTTTGTACAAGAATGAGTTGAGAAAGTTATGTGAATGCACATATCAGAACGTTTAGCGAATCGTGAATTTTGTTATGAAAAGATTCATATGTGTTTATATTTCATTTGAAGTTGATTACTACCTATTAATGTGATAACTTTTCTATATTTAGTGTTTTAATTTGTTTTGTCATTGTAAAATGTTAAAAAAACATGTTAATTATATAGTTATACTTTGTCTACATGGCAGCCCTCAAGTGAGGAAAGTATTTTAAATAAAATAAAATAGACGCAATAAGGGCACAGAATACCCTGAGTGTTAAATATAGATCAGCGAGAGTATAACGTGCGATAACGATATGCAGTGCATCCAATTATAAGCTCGTGCTCTTCTCCATGGAGGAATATCGCTTGTCACTTGTGAAACAAATAGCTATCGCAACTTCCGCTTTCGATTTCAGACGCTTCAGACGTCTACATCCTTTAGTTTGTTTATCTGTCTGTAAAATTGCACGGCTTTGAATCTCATTACTCGCGACTCGAAAATCAACCATCTCTTCTGAAAACGTATCCCTAATCTGAAATTTCATTATGAACTACAGTGATAAAATGGACAAATGTACACAGGATGACAGGAAAAAAAATCGAAACAAAACGATGACAGTATTCAGTAGAGCACGTGGAGCCGGTACAATACAGGATAACAGGTAAGTGTTTGGATATTAAAGTGCAGTAGGTAAAAGTAGACACATATTTGTTACCTAAATTGATACAATAGACATGGCTTTTGAGATATAAGGAATATCGTCAACTGACGGTTTGAAAAAGGAACTTGGAAAGAAGTGACATAGTGAGCAATAGAGGCCGGGAAATGATTATTTTTCAGTGACATCCGAACGTTCCAGTTAGCATAAATTAGGAGATTTCAAATAACTGTTCCAAGATACATACCTGTATTTACGCATAACCAATTAGCAATATATTATTGATCGAGTGTTCAGGTAATTACTTAGCCACCCGTACCTGACTTATAGTTGCGGACAGTCGTATTTGTTTACGAAGAGTATAGAAGAGTTCAAGTTATTTATTGTAAAAGTATTGGCCTGGTGACGGTACATTGGGCCCGGCTTACAGGCTATATTTACATTGATTTACATTTGACTTTGTTCATATTTACAGTTTTCGCTATATACAAAAACCCATACGGTGACCATCTGTAGGTCACCGAGAATAGTTTTCTTTTGTCTTTGGGTTATATATACATATGTACAAATTATTTACAGATACATGTATGTATATACGCACGCATAGAAGACGATGTACGTATACACACTATATACATCTGGTTCCATACCATTACCATTTCTACTGCTTCACGGGGCATTTTACCAAACTTCTCAGACGGCGCGTAATACCAGCGATGGGAGGGGAGGGGTGCGTGTGAAGCCAATGCCTTCGTAATATGCACGGAGCGTTCTGTCTTTGCTGTTCGACCAAGCAGTGGCGTATGTAAGCAACCGTAGGACTACATTTTTAGGTGAAAATGAAATGCCATTTTTTGTTTTTAAATTATACCTATCACATACATAAATATTCTGTAGGCATCTGTGAATCATTTTGGCCGAACATTTTTCCCAACCCGCCAGTTTTAAAAGTCCAGCGACATATTCAAGTCACCTGTGCGCTTCGTTTAACCACACTGGTGCATTCTTCGCTCTCCCTTTTGCATTTTGTAAGACATTTATCCCTTACATTTTAGTTTTGCTCTGATTTGTATGTAAATTTACATACATAATCTCAAACGACTCAAATATGATTTGATTATTGCTTTATTTACTGGCTCACTAAAAATAATTTATGCTAAAAACAAAACTAATTTTAAGACCAAAAAATTCATACAAACAAAAATGTATTTCTCTGCAAGTAATAACAACAATTAAATTCTTTAGTTTATTTTAAGTTTACGTAAGTATCAAAATACCGCTAGTATACTTCTCTGAAAAATCTGTGCTGCACTCACATGACTTTTTCTACTCTTGTACTAACCATTCTTACAAACTCTTATTCCTCTATCTTCTTTGTGCTAGTTGAGATAAACATTTTCAGAAATTCTCTTATTGCTCATTTCCTTGTAGGTACAAGGGCAATATGGGTAAACAGTAGGCTTTGAACGATAGCCATATCTTTTAAAGTGTTCAAATCAAGTTCTCTTTGCAGCGTCAACATATAAACAATGAATGAGTATGTTCCATTTGACGAAAGCTTAAGTTTTGCAAAACTCACACAAATAACAAGGAGTATCTCCGAAATGGTTCGCTACACAAAAAAATGTGTTTTAACAAGATTTACATTTTTCGTATATGAATTGGGATATATTCTTCACCACTCTGTCCTCTGTGTGATCTGCAAGAGAAAATGAACCAAGATCACCTTCAAATATGCCCGGCCACTTCTAGTACCCCATCCATCAGCGAAAAATATTGGAGAGCAAGAGGCCAACAACATTTTTTGTATAGTAAGATTTGGCCTATCTCTTGCGGCTTACCTGTTACGTAAAAGTCATCCAGAGTAAACTGGACTACATAGATTATAGCCAAAAAATTCAAAATATACATTTCATTTGTCATACAAATATCTCAAACATAGACATTTTAGTCAAAATCGTAAGAACCATTTTTGAGAAAATCAAAACTTTCGAAAAATTGTCCATGTAAAGGGTAGTTTAAGGTGGCGGAATTTACTTCAAAATGTTCGTGTTGCATCTTTGAAGCATATTAAACTTAAATACCAACTTCGATTTTTAACCCTTTCATGCCTGAATTATTTTGCTACTTACGCCGTTCTTTTTACAATCCAAAACGTCTCAAATGTGTATTTTTAATTGGTGACAGACAGTATAACAAGAATATAGCAGAAAAGAAAGTTAAAACTAGTACAAATAGAAAAAGAAGCCTATGTATCTTATAATACACACCAGGCATGAAAGGGTTAACCGACTTTTCGTTTTGGAGTTATGCTGTACACACACACACGCGCGCGCGCGCGGTCCTTTTTTTAAAAATGATTTTTTCGGATTCAGGGGGCCTCAAAACATATATTTCCGGTGAAATCTCGACATGTTTTTTTTTTTTTTTTTTTTTTTTTTTGGGGGGGGGGGGTACCATACAATACTTCCTCTACTTACTATACATAGTAGAGAAGGTAATAATGGCATGAAAATAAGGAAGTTTATCTTTCCGCATTCATACGGAAAGCGGATTATCAATGGTTCAAATCTCGGGTATTGCGTTGAGTTTTTCGTTCTGATACTACCTTTTCACCTAACATTCCCCTATTGACCGGGTAAACCACGGAATGAACGCAAGGTCAGGATTGCCGGTCCAGAGAATCGAACATGAAACCTGCCGAGTACGAGCCTCAGATGATAATGATGATGGTACAATGATCATTATAATTATGTAATTTTGAGGAAGAGAAGAATCGAAAAAAAGAAGGAAAAATTCAAACGGAGGCACTTATTTGGATTAACCAAGATCACCATCGCATTTACTTAATGACTCCCTTATTTTAATGCACCACAGCCTTCTTCGCCCCCCCCCCCCCCCCCTCCTCCCTCTCGTCCATCGTTTTGCACCAGAAGGAGGGCGGTTATCAGGATCCCATTTACCTGAGAAACTTGCATCAATCGATCGACCCACAATACGAAATGTATCCTCACTTTGCTTGAAGTCTCCGTCAACTGCAGTTCAAACACGCGTGTGGCTTGAGGGCATAGGTCGCACACGAGCAACTGTATTATCCGTAGCTATTGGCACCGGGGTTAATACAGATGTAACAATAACGTACGGCCGAACTGAAGCAAATTACTCCTTTATTTATTAAACAATATTTGTGAAACTTAAAACATTTGCATAGTTTCTGAAGGGCTTTAGATTGACTTAGTTTTCAACCCAATCACATTAATAGTGTGGAAAATTATCAAATGGAGTGGTAATTAGTAATATTTCCTTAATTAGGTACCAAAAGTTGTACGTTATATGGAAAATTGTTTGTAAAAGCTTTATGTCCATTTTAGAGCTGATTTTCTAAAGCTCTCTGTACTACATAGGTTGTTTCTTTAGTTTTGGCAACTATTTATTTTCTGGTCACATAGCACACATACAAGGTTGCAAGTTTTACAAGGCTTCGATGTAGTCACCAGCATTGCTGCCAAATCTCATGCACAAGGCTTCTCACCAAAGTGGCCCGGGTTCGATCCCAGGCAACTGCATGTGAGATTCGTGGTGGACGAACCGGCGCTGGGGAGGGTTTCCCCCGCCATCTCATTCCATGTATCATCACTGTCACCGCCTGCGGTGCCGTATGTAGTTAAAGCGGAGGTTAAACATTAAAAAAATCTGATGTGTTGTACTCACATGACTTCCTCTACTTTTGTACTAACCATTCTAACAAACTCTTATTCCTATATCTTCTTCGTGTTAGTTAAGATAAACATTCGTACAAATTACCTTATTGCTTATTTCCTTGTAGGTGCAAGGGGAATATGGGAATACAGTAGGCTTTGAGCGATAGTCAAATCTTTTAAAGCTTTGAGATTCCGTTCTCTTTGCACACGTAACATAAAAAAATGATAAACGATGACCCATTTCACGAAAGTTCTAAGTTTTCCGAAACTCACACACATAACAAGGAATATCTCCCAAATGGTTCACCTTACAAGAAAATTTCTTCAGACATAAATTGTGTATTTTAGCAAGATCTACATTTTTTGTATAGTATGATTTGGTCTATCTCTAACGGTTTACCAGTAATGCAAAAGTCGTCCAGAGTAAATACGACTACAGGGGCTATAGCCAGAAAATTCAAGGTCTACATTTCATTTGTCATAAAAATATCTCAAACATATGACATTTTAATCAAAATTGTTAGAGCCATTTTCAACAAAATCAAAATTTTCGAAAAATTTTCTATGTAAAGGGTAGTTTAGGGTGGTGTTATTTTCTTCAAAATCTTCGTGTCATATCCTTGAATGACATTATACTTAAATACCAACTTTGGTTTTTAACCGACTTTTGGTTTTTGAGTTATGCTGTCCACAGACACACAGATACACAGGCACATTTTTCTAAAAGTGTTTTTTTTTTTATTCAGGGGTTCTCCAAACATATTTCCGATGAAATCTCGACATCGAATTTTTGGGTGGAATTTAATACTTCCCCTACTTACCTGTAGAGAAAGTAAAAATCGGCCTGGGCCGGGTTTGAACTCGCGACCTTGGGAATTCGCACCTAATCAGCTGAACCACCTAGACCTACCCCAACATAACTGATTAATTATTTCATTACATTGTAAGTGGAGTTTTAATGTTATATAATGTGACAGACTGTTTTGTAAATC
Organism: Tenodera sinensis; assembly: GCA_030765045.1. Classification (NCBI taxonomy): domain Eukaryota; kingdom Metazoa; phylum Arthropoda; class Insecta; order Mantodea; family Mantidae; genus Tenodera; species Tenodera sinensis. Next base: position 103,253,997 of record CM060972.1, read on the forward strand.
TGAGATTCTCCAATATTATATTTACTTTTAATGGTACTTTTTATATTGTTTTAATTTGTGAAGATATGTTAAATGGCACCCAGGCAAACCGATAGGCCTAGATATTTTGGTCTCATTTCATGGCAATAAGTTCGAAACCAAAAGCGTAGTTGTGTCCTTCAGTTAAGTTACAGCTTCGTGTTCGTATTCTAGTATACATTTTTGTAAATACCTTTCAGTCAATTAGGAATTGAAACTGGAAGTTGTCTTGTAATTGATGTCCTTCGGAAAGAACGGTGCTTTTGTATGGTAAAATACAGTGAGTGTAAAGGGTAGATATTCGTACACCTATATTATTTTGCATTAGAATTGGTATTACAAAAAAGCACGGGTTTCAAGAAATGCAATAATATAAAAGACGTAGATACGAAATGCTTCCTTTAGAAGTACACCAATAAAGCCAGAATATGATTAGCAGAAGCTTTAAAAATCAAATCAAATGCACCAAAAAATGTTTTAAATGGGCACAAAAAGTGATCGTTGACCTGAGACAGTGGTTTTGTCATAAATAGAGCTACTGTGCTTTTCAAATGGGAAGGAGTTTGTCCTTGCGGGCAACCAATCGGAGTCCTGCTGTGTTGTCAGGTAGACTTGCATGAAGTAGAACAGTGCTTGCAACGCTGTGCACGTAAACGTCCCTCATTGGCTGCAGATCAGAACTCTTCCCATTTGAAAAGCACAGTAGTCAACATTCATTTGTCTTCCTACCTGTAGATAGCAGCGATAAGAAATGGAGCAGGTCTAGTCGTCAGTAAACAAACCACAGAACCGTCCAAATGGGAAACAATCGCAGGGAAACTAGCGAAGAAGCAAGAAAGCTAATAATTAAACTGCATAATCGATGCAAATCACTGCAGAAATATCTCAACTTGTTGACAGACGTTGTGCAGGCAATAATTGACATGTTTTGTGTTTTAAAAACCGTGGAAAACGGGCCAAGAACTGGAAGACCAAAGGTGCTGACAGAGCAAGATGAAAGATATAGCATACGGGAAATAATGAAGGACTCTAAAATCAGTGCTGTGAAGTTGGCTGCAGATCTGGAAAGACGTGGTATTAACGTTCCAGCCGTATTGTGCGCAATGTTTACCGAGAAGCTGGATATTATGGTCGAGGACCTCGGAAGAAGTTCTGGGTAAATAAGAGAAATCAAGTAAGGCGATTAAATTTCACAAAAGAGCACCGGAATAGAGCAGCAAACTTCTGGAAAAGTGTAATTTTTGCGATAAAAGTAAGATTAAGAACCTTGGTTCCGATGGAAGACCTATGGTGTGGTGAAGGAAGAATGCGGAGATAGATCCAAAACATCTAGTGTCCACAGCAAAACAAGGAGGTGGCTGAGTGGTGGTCCGGGAGTGCACGAGCACTCCAGTTGTGGGTCGACTGCACTTTATCGATAGAATGATGGATCATGAAACTTATATGACCATTTTAAAGAAAACTATTCATGCTAGTGCTCAGAAACTAGGTCTTCTGCAAGACAAGCCCAAACATACAGCTGGAAATACTCGCTTGTGGCTGTTTCACAACTTGATACTCCACCTCAGTCAGCAGATATCAACCTTATAGAACAACTACGGTCTATTTTGGAGCAGGAAATTTGAAAGCACGCCTTATACAGTAAAGAACACTTGAAATAGAATGAGACTTGAGCCGAAGACAGCAATTGAGCTAGCAGAATCAATGCCACGGAGACTAATGGCACTTATAAAAGCAAAAGGGAAACCTAAAAAACTATTGAATTATGGTATTTATTTATCTGTTGCTAAATTATTGTTTGTGTAAGATCACTTTGTGTGAGAAATAATAGTATTTGTTTATATTAAGGGGAGATTATTAATGTGTTTTTTTGTTGTTGTTGTATAAATTATGACTAAATACAACGTATGCATTACTGAACATGACTAAGGTATTTGCACATTTGTCCTAATATTCCATTCCTATTTCTATGTAATTTCCCAGATGTACAACCACTTTTTGCACTCACTGTAATTATCAAAGTTGGACGTTTTCGGGATTACCTACCCTATAATTATATGACGTCACCTTGTCGCTCTATATCGTCTTCCTCACTCTCATACTGCCCCCGCTTCCAGGTGTTGACTCTGTCCGGTCCATAGGTTCGTCTGCCCCTAGGTACAGGACTGGAAGTCCTACTTAAAGGGAGGAAATCACTTCTTCCTCACTCTCATACTGACCCCCGCTTCTAGGTGTTGACCCTATCCGGTCCATAGGTTCGTCTGCCCCTAAGTACAGGATTGGAAGTCCTACTTAAAGGGAGGAAATCACTTCTTCCTCACTCTCATACTGACCCCCGCTTCCAGGTGTTGACTCTGTCCGGTCCATAGGTTCGTCTGCCCCTAGGTACAGGACTGGAAGTCCTACTTAAAGGGAGGAAATCACTTCTTCCTCACTCTCATACTGACCCCCGCTTCTAGGTGTTGACCCTATCCGGTCCATAGGTTCGTCTGCCCCTAAGTACAGGATTGGAAGTCCTACTTAAAGGGAGGAAATCACTTCTTCCTCACTCTCATACTGACCCCCGCTTCTAGGTGTTGACCCTATCCGGTCCATAGGTTCGTCTGCCCCTAAGTACAGGATTGGAAGTCCTACTTACGGGGAGGAAATCACTTCTTCCTCACTCTCATACTGACCCCCGCTTCTAGGTGTTGACCCTATCCGGTCCATAGGTTCGTCTGCCCCTAAGTACAGGATTGGAAGTCCTACTTACGGGGAGGAAATCACTTCTTCCTCACTCTCATACTGACCTCCGCTTCTAGGTGTTGACCCTATCCGGTCCATAGGTTCGTCTGCCCCTAGGTACAGGATTGGAAGTCCTACTTAAAGGGAGGAAATCACTTCTTCCTCACTCTCATACTGACCCCCGCTTCTAGGTGTTGACCCTATCCGGTCCATAGGTTCGTCTGCCCCTAGGTACAGGATTGGAAGTCCTACTTACGGGGAGGAAATCACTTCTTCCTCACTCTCATACTGACCCCCGCTTCCAGGTGTTGACTCTGCCCGGTCCATAGGTTCGTCTGCCCCTAGGTACAGGATTGGAAGTCCTACTTACGGGGAGGAAATCACTTCTTCCTCACTCTCATACTGACCCCCGCTTCTAGGTGTTGACTCTGTCCGGTCCATAGGTTCGTCTGCCCCTAGGTACAGGATTGGAAGTCCTACTTACGGGGAGGAAATCACTTCTTCCTCACTCTCATACTGACCTCCGCTTCTAGGTGTTGACCCTATCCGGTCCATAGGTTCGTCTGCCCCTAGGTACAGGGTTGGAAGCCCTACTTACGGAGGGGAGGGGGTAATCAGATAAAGAAGTCAATTAGGAATTGAAATTGGGAGGTGTCAGTCTACGACCATAAGAATGAGCGGTACTTTTCAATGGTAACATAATTATATAAATCGGGAAAGTGTTCCTGGAATTACTTACCTATATAGACAACCCTTTGTTTTCCTTTATTATATTACTATATATATTATAACAGAATAGAAGTGCTATTAGTCTTGGGTTTCTTGAATTTCTGTTTGCTTCTTGCTGTAGCAATAATATCCGTAAGTTCATAGACAAATTTTGAATAATTACGCACCTTGATCAAATTAGGAATTCTAAAAGAAAGGTTTTTCATGTTAGTAGGTTCCATTTGGTGTGAAGTTATCGGCTACGAAACGCCCACATTTACAATAAAGCCATACAAACTCACTCACAGTGCCTGTTGATAGGAACCCATTTCTCTCTCGCCGTATTTTCCACTCCGCCGCCCAGTCTAGCGAGACAGATTGCCAATATCAAGAGGGGGGAAGTGTTAGCCACGTTTTCCATTCGCTTGTTTCTTTAAGTGGAAAAATATGTTTCCGTGTCCTTAAAAACACCGCTTGAGTGCATCTTCTTGATTAGCTGTGCTTGGTTTGTTACGGGTCAGTGGAAGGTCACTATGCTGCATTGCATATTCATACGTCATCAAACTGTAATCGAAAATGTTCTACAAAGTTCTCATTTTTTATGCACACTTGACACGAATATGTATTACGTTACGAATAATTTTAGACAAACAATCTCACGTGTTACACTCACATGACTTTCTCTACCCTTGCACAAACTATTCTTACAAACACTTATTCCTGTATCTACTTCATGTTAATCGAGATAAAAATTTGTAGAAATTATCTTATTGCTTATTTTCTTGTAGCTACAAGGGAAATACAGTAGCTTTAAGTGATAGTCACATGTTTTAAGAGTGGTCGCTATATGAGGACTTGGAGACTCCATTCTCTTTGCATAACAAGGAGTATATCCAAAATGGTTCACTTCACGGAACAGATTATTTGACATAAATTGTATTTTTAACGAGATCTACATTTTTTGTATAGTAAGTTTTGGTTTATCTCTTACGATTTACCAGTTATGTAAAAGTCATCCAGAGTAAATAGGACTACATTTTTTTGAGCTATAACCAGCAAATTCAAAATATACGTTTCGTTTGTCATAAAGATATCTTAAACATGCGATATTTTAACCAAAATCTTTAGCCATTTTTTAGAAAATCAAAATTTTCGAATGTTTTTCCACGTAAAGGGTAGTTTAGAGTGGAGGAATTTTCTTCAAAATCTTCGTATTGCATCCTTGAAAGATATTAAATACAAACTTTGGTTTTTAATCGACTTGCGCTGTTCACAGACACACATAAACACACGCTCGCGGACCTTTTTCTAAAAATTCTTTTCTTTTGGATTCAGAGGGCCTCAAAAGATTATATTTCCTGTGAAATCTCGACATCGAAAATTTGTGTCGACTACAGTACTTGCCCTACTTACTATACGTAGTGAGAAAGTAAAAATGGTATAATATTCCATTACTAGTTACCTGTAGTAAGGTAAATGAACTATTTATTGCAGTCCCCTAAACATTTAAAACCAGGATTTCAAAGGAAATATACGCTTTGCAACCATGTGAATTAGATGGGAATTGAATAGCTTACTTCACATTGGTGTCTGTATTCACTGTGTTAATAATTAACGTAACAGTGAAGAAATTGTTGCTGGGGTTTTTCTGGCACGTACAGCTCCCTGAAGGAACGTATACTCTACATTTCAGAAAATGTAGGCCAGGGTCAGGCCAACATAGCCATTACAAAAGCCCACATTGCTCCCGTCAACACAGGAGCTGTAGCATTTACTTAGTGAGATTGTCTTGCGCCTATGTTTTGCTCGAGGCGTTGGTTTACATTACCTACACACATGGGCTCCGAATCTCACTACCAATAATAATATAGAGTTCCTTATTTTCCGTATAGATATAATACCGACCACTGTTCATTACTGACTTGTTAGCTACTGCTTACCTTTAAGAAGTGTATCAATATTTGGCGACAAGTTGGAGAATTGTTTTTGTACTGTTTAACGCCCCTTTTACTACATACGGCACCACAGGCGGCGACACTGATGATACATGGAGTGAAGATGGAGCACCGGCGGAATGAGACGGCGGGGGAAACCGGAGAACCCGGAGGAAGCCCGCCCCAGCGCCGCTTCGTCCACCACAAATCCCACATGCGGTTGCCTGGGATCGAACCCTGGCCGCTTTTGGTGAGAAGCGAATGGTCTAACCACTCGGCTACGGCGCAGTCTTCTATTTGAAGAAACCTTCTACAAATATATACACACACTCACTCTTATACACACTATTCATGTAAATGCTTATTACTCTATATATTTCATTTTAATCGACATAAACATTCTCAGAAATTATCTTACTGCAAAATTTCTTGTAGGTGCAAGGGGAATATGGGAGCACAGTAGGTTTTAGAATATAGTGAACTGTTTTAAGAGCTGGTTGCTATGGAATGCCTTTGAAATTCCGTTCTCTTTGCAAGACGAAGAGATAAGTGAATACCATATTCCTATTTGAGAAAAGTATCTCGGAAATGGTTCACTAAAATCGTATTTCACATGAATTTTTGTACATTTTTAGTTTCTCTACTACATACAAGTAGAGGAAGTATTGTATTATAACAAAAAATTCGATGTCGAGATTTAACCGGCAATATATGTTTTGGGGCCTCCCCCCCTGAATCCATAAAAAGCATTCTTTGAAAAACGTCCGCGTGCGTGTGTGCGTGTGTCTGTGTGACTCAAAAACGAAAAGTCGTTTAAGAACCAAAGTTGGTATTTAAGTTTAACGTCTTTTAAGGATGCGACACGGAGATTTTGAAGAAATTTCCTCCATCGTAAACTACCTTTTACATGGAAAATATTTAGAAAATTTTGATTTTCTCGAAAATGACTAACGATTTTGATTACAATGTCATATGTTTAATATATTTTTATGACTTGTGAAATGTATACCTTGAATTTTTTGGCCATAGCCTATGTAATCCTATTTACTCTGGATGACTTTTGCATAACTGTTAAACCGTAAGAGATGGAGCAAATCTTACTGTACAAAAAAAAAAAAAAAAAATCACATCTTGCTAAAATACACAATGTCCAAATACATATTTTTTGTACAATGAACCATTTTGGAGATATTCCTTGTTATTTGTGCGAGTTTTGGAACAAACTTTCCTCAAATGGAACATCTTATTCATTTTTTATATGTTAGCCGTGCAAAGAGAATGAAATGTCAAAGCTTTAAAACATTTGACTATCGCACAAAGTCTACTGTATTCTAATATTCCCCTTGCACCTACAAGGAAATAAGCAATAAGATAATTTGTACGAATGTTTATCTCAACTAACACGAAGAAGATATAGGAATAAGAGTTTGTAAGAATGGGTAGTACAAGAGTAGAGAAAGTCATGTGAGTGCAACACATCAGATTTTTCTTATTCTGACGTTTCTGGTTAGTACATTAGGTCGTCATGATATTGTATTGTCATCAGATGACAGTGTGCAAATTTTCAAGTGTCAGATGACTAAGTTGGTGAAATTTGGGTCGAAAGATTCTGTTACGTACATATAGGTCGAACTAATTTCAAACATGCAATGAAAAACAATAAAAATATGGTTATTATTCTATATTAATTTTGATATTCATATATTGATTTTAATATTGATATGGATTTTGATTTTGATTTTTGTTATTGTTATTCACTTTTTCAAATTGGCGAATTTGAATTTAATGTTGACATTCTGATGTTGACATTTCATAAGATCTATTTCCATTTTTTGATACCGATGTTGATATTGATTTTTCGTTTGTTTTCAATACCTGTATTCGTTATCGATTATTCGGTATCGCTATTTCGGTATATAAACAAATTTTAGATATTGAATGATATAGAAACTTCTATACCTATCAATTTTTCAATCTCTAAATTTCGATATCAATCACAATCAATTTGGTCTTTTTGATATTCAATGATTTTAGGGATTACCCTACCTCAGGGAGGAATTTTCTCTCATTATAATATATACATTAGCACGCCTAATCACTTAAAACGTTCCAGAAAGCATCGTCTGCCCCTTTAGATCCATGTACGAGATACAAAATTAAGATGATCGGACTACCCGCATTGGTGATTGCATACTAATTGCATATCCTAGTATTATCAGGTAAACCGGTGAGCCAAAGCTTTGCTTTTTGTGCAAATGACCTTATAGGCATAAGTTGTAATGTCGAAGCTCCGATATCGAAATTTCGATGTCAAATTTTCGATATCGCAATTTCGATGTAAAAGCTTACATGTCGAAATTTCTATGTAAACGCTATATCGAAATTTCTGTCAAAGTCTCGATATTGAAATTTCGATGTCAAAGCTTCGATATAGAAATTTTGATGTCCGAGCTTCGATATCAAAATTACGATGTTAAATTTTCGATATAGATTTTGATGTCAAAGGTTAGATATTAAAATTTAGTTGTCAAAGCTTCGATATTGAAATTTCCATGTAAAGCTTCGATATCCAAATTTCGATGTCAAAGCTTCGATATCACAATTTATATGTAAAGCTTCGATATCGAAATTTCGATGCCAAAGCTCCGATATCGAAATTTCAATGCCAAAGCTCCGATATCGAAATTTCAATGTCAAAGCTGCGATATCGAAATTTCGATGCCAAAGCTTTGATATCGAAATTTTGATGTCAGTCTCGATATCGATATTTCAGTATCAAAGATTCTATATTGAAATTTCGAAGTCAAATGTTCGATGTCAAAAGTTCGAAATCGAAATTTCGTTGTCAAAGCTTCGATATTGAATTTTTGATGTCAACGCTTCGATATCGAAATTTCGATGTCAGTCTGGATATCAACATTTCGACGTCAAAGTCTAGATATCACATGGCGATGTCAAAGATTCGATATTGAAATTTCGATGTCAAGGCTTCGATATCGAAATTCGATGTTGAAGCTTCGGTATCGGAATTTCTATTTCAAAGCTTCGATATCGAAATTTAGTAGTCAAATCTTCGATATCCTAATTTAGATGAAAGTCTCGATATCTAAATTTGGATGTCAAAGCTTCGATATCGAAATTTCGGTGTAAATGCTTCGTTATCTAAAGTTCGATGGCAAAGCTTTGATATCGAAGTTTTGATGTCAAAGCTTTGACATCGAAATTACGATGTCAAAATTTCGTCATCAAAATTTGGATTTTAAAGCTACGGTATCGGAATTTCTATTTCAAAGCTTCGACATCGAAATTCAGATGAGTCTCGATAACTGGAAATCGAAATTTCGATATCGAAGCTTTAATATCCAAATTGAGTCAGTATCGATATCAAAATTTCGATAAAGCTTCGATATCGAAATTTCGATTTCAAAGCTTCGATAAAAAATTGTCTCGATATCGAAAGTTCTATGTCAAAAGTTCGAAGTCGAATTTCGTAGTCAAAACTTCGATATCGAATTTTCGATGTCAGCGCTTCTATATCGAAATTTCGATGTCAACGTTTCGATATCCAAACTTCGATGTAAAACCTTCGATATCGAAATTTCGATGTTTAAGCTTCGATATTGAACAATCGATGTCTAAGTCTGGATATCAAAATTTCGATGTCAAAGATTCGATATCAAATTTTGATGTCAAAGCATAGATATCGAAATTTCGATGTCAAACTTTCGATATCGAATTTTCGATGCCAAACTTTTGATATCGAATTTTCGATGTCAAAATTTCTATATCAGAATTTATATTTTAAAGATTCGATATCGAAATTACGATTTCAAAGATTCGATATCGAAATTTCGATGTCAAAGATTCGATATCGAAATTTCGATGTCGAGGTTCTATATCGAAATTTCGATGTCGAGGTTCGATATCGAAATTTTTACTTCAAAGCTTCTATATCGAAATTTAAATGTCAGTTTCGATAATGGGATATTGAAATTTAGATGTAGCTTCGATATCGGAATTTCAATAACAAAGCTTCGATATCCAAATTGTCTCGATATCGAAATTTCGGTGTCAAAGCTTCGATATCGAAATTTCGGTGTAAACGTTTCGTTATCCTAATTTCGATGGCAATGCTTCGATATCGTAATTTCGATGTCAAAGCTTCGATATAGAAATTTCTATGTGAAAATTTCGATATCAAAGTTTGGATTTTAAAGCTTCGGTATCGGAATTTCTATTTCAAAGCTTCGATATCGAGATTTAGATGTCAGTCTCGATAACGAATTCAAAATTTCGATGTTAAAGCTTCGATATCGAATTTTCGGTGTCAAAGCCTCGATGTCCAAATTGTCTCGATATCGAAAGTTCGATGTCAAAAGTTCGAAGTCGAAATTTCGTATTCAAGGCTTCGATATCCAATTTTCGATGTGTACGCTTCTACATCGAAATTTCGATGTCAGCGCTTCGATATCGTAATTTCGATGTCAAACCTTTGATATCGAAATTTTGATGTTAAAGCTTCGATATCGAAATTTCGATGTCTAAGTCTGCATATAAAAATTTCTATGTCAAATCTGGATATCGACATTTGTCAAATCTGGATATCGACATTTCGATGTCAAAGATTCGATATCGAAATTTCGATGTCAAGGCTTCGATTACGAAATTTCGATGTTGAGGCTTCGGTATCGGAATTTCTATTTCAAAGCTTCTATATCGAAATTTAGTGTCAAAGTCTCGATAATTGGATATAGAATTTTCGATCTTAAAGCTTCGATATCGAAATTTCGTAGACAAAGTTTCGTTATCCAAATTTAGATGTCAATCCCGATATCCAAATTTCGATGTCAAAACCTCGATATCGAAATTTCAGTGTCAACGCTTCGATATCAAATTGCGATGTCAAAGCTTCGATAACCAAATTTACTCAGTCTCGATATCAAAATTTTTATGTTAAAATTTCGATATCGAAATTTCGATGTCAAAGTTTCAATGTCCAATTTGTCTCGATATCGCAAGTTCGATGTCAAAAGTTCGAATTCGAAATTTCGTAGTCAAAGCATCGATATCGAATTTTCGATGTCAACGCTTCTATATCAAAATTGCGATGTCAACACTTCGATATCGAAATGTCGATGTCAAACTTTCGATATCGAAATTTCGATGTTAAAGCTTCGATATCGAAATTTCGATGTCTAAGTCCGCATATCAATATTCCGATGTCAAATCTGGATATCGACATTTCGATGTCAAAGATTCGATATCTAAATTTCGATGTCAAGACTTCGATGTCGAAATTTCGATGTTGAGTCTTCGGTATCGGAATTTCTATTTCAAAGCTTCTATATCGAAATTTAGATGTCAGTCTCGATAATTGGATATCGAAATTTGATGTAGCTTCGATATCGAAATTTCGATGTCAAAGTTTCTATATCCAAATTTTCTCGATATCGAAATTTCGATTTCAATGCTTCGATATCGATATTTCGGTGTAAACGCTTCGATATCCTAATTACGATGGCAAAGCTTCGATATCGACATTTCGATGTGAAAGCTTCGATATCGAAATTTCGATGTCAAAATGTCATTCAAAATTTGGATTTTAAAGCTTCGGTATCGGAATTTCTATTTCAAAGCTTCGATATCGTAATTTAGATGGCACTCTCGATAACTGGAAATCGAAATTTCGATGTCAAAGCTTATATATCGAAATATCGATGTCAAAGCTTCTATATCGAAATTTCGATGCAAAGGCTTTGATATCCAAATTGTCAGTCTCGATATCGAAATTTCGATGTTAAAGGTTCGATATCAAAATTTCGGTTTAAACGCTTCGATATCCAAATTTCGATGGCAAAGCTTCGATATAGAAATTTTGATGTCAAAGCTTCGATATCGAAATTTCGATGTCAAAGCTCGATTTAAAGCTCCGGTATCGGAATTTCTGTTTCAAATTTTCGATATCGAAATTTAGATGTTAGTCTCGATAACTGGAAATCGTAATTTCGATGTCAAAGCTTCGATATCGAAATTTCGATGTCAAAGATTAGATAACCAAATTTAGTCAGTCTCGATATCGAAATTTCCATGTTAAAGCTTCGATATCGAATTTACGATGTAAAAGCTTCGATTTCGAATTTACGATGTAAAAGCTTCGATGTGAAATCTTCGATATCGAAATTGCGGTGTAAACGCTTCGATATCCAAATTTCGATAGCAAAGCTTCGATATCGAAATTTCGGTGGCAAGGCTTCGATATCGAAATTTTGATGTCAAAATTTCGATAATATAATTCATATGCTAAAGCTTCGATATTGAAATTTTGATATCAAAGATTCGATATCGAAATTTCGATGTCATAACTTCGAGATAGAAATTTCGATGTCGAGGCTTCGGTATCGGAATTTCAAAGCTACCATATCGAAATTTACATGTGAGTCTCGATAACCGGATATCTAAATTTCGATGTCAAAGCTTCGATGTAGAAATTTCGATGTCAAAGCTTCGATGTCCAAATTTAGTCAGTCTCGATATCGAAATTTCGATGTCAAAGCTTTCGTAATTTTGATGTCAAAGCTTCTATATCGAAATTACGATGTCAAAGCTTCGATATCGAAATTTCGATGTCAAAGCTTCGATATCGAAATTTCGATGTCAAAGCTTCGATATCCAAATTTTAATGCCAAATTTTATAAATTGAAATTTCGATTTCAAAGCTTCGATATAGAAATTTCGATTTCTAAGTCTCGATATCGAAATTTGCACACTTAGTGTATTGGTAATAAATTAATTATTTTGTTAAAAACCATCGGTCTTAGCCGGGTTTGAAGGCGCGACCTTGGGATCTGTAGGCCAGCGTCTAACCAACTGAGCTACTCAGACCGACCCAGGTTTATTGGGATACGGGGGGGGGGGGGCCTCCCCCCCAAAAAACTGTGACATTTTCCAATGACGCAGTCTGATTATATCTGGTGATATTCCACCCGTTAGGTTGCATTAGTGCCGCCAACTGTTCGTAAAATATAACCGTGTTAAAGCTACGGTCATAATTGGTGTTATTGCATCTTTTATGTTTCCACAGAAGCCCTTGATTTTGAACCTGTTGCAGAGAAACATTTTAAAACAAGATTTTATTTAGACGCCGTATTAATTAATTTAGTGCTCGTGTTTGCGTGATTTTGTCTTAAATGATTTTAATGCTTTTTGGCTTAATTTCGTCTGCAGTTTAGTGTAATGTGGGCCATATTGTATTCTTGGGAACTGGTGATAAGGTGTTTTCTCTATACTAAAGTGGTTTCAAATGGAATATAACGACAGAGACAATTCAGTGACGTTACACCACGAGCTTGCTAGATTCGGATTTATTATGCACACTGTTGATTAACTTTTAAAACAGTTTGTACACGACGCACCCTCGGGGAGGTAAGTGAATTACCTGAACACAAACAAGTGGAGCAGAGAAGGGGGGGGGGGGGGGGGGAGGTTGTATCAACACGTGGCTACTTTTCTATCAGTTCCAGGACGTTGATTGGGTCGATCCAGTAATTGCAGCTCGACCGATTTTAACCACAAAAGCCATTGTTAGAGAGGTTACTGCTCTCGTGCAGCCATAAACCTCTACATTTATAAACGAGATCAATAACAATGCAACAGGGCATATGTTGATTATTTTCTCCACACTCCCTATCATAAGTAGAGGAAGTGTGGTATCCAATTCTTAAGCTCGATATTGCTGAAACACACATTTTAAGAATCCCTGAACCCCAAAAATATTGTAAAAAGTTCCTGTTGTGGGTCAGTGAACAGGTCAAAAAACAATATTGGATAAAAAATAAACTCGGCATTGTACTGGTGTCAGTATAACTCAAAAACGAAAAGTCGGTTAAGAACCAAAGTTGATTTTAAAGTTTGTCTTTCAAGGATACGACACAAAGATTTTGAAGAAAATTCCTCCTCCCTAAACTACCCTTTACATGGAACATTTTTGAAAAGTGATTTTCTCGAAACTGACTGTGACGATGTTGATTAAAATGACATATGTTTAAGATAATTTTATGACAAATGAAATGTATCTCTTGAATTTTCTGGCTACAGCCCATGTACTTCTGTTTACTCTGGATGACTTTTGCATAACTCGTAAACCGTAAGAGATAGACCAAATCTTACTGTACAAAAATTTAGATCTTGCTGAAACACACAATTTATATCGAAATAAATTTTGTTGTAGAACGAACCATTTCGGAGATATTGTTTGTTATTTGTGCGAGATTTGGAGAACTGTCAACTGGAACGTCGTTATTCGTTCTGTTATAATTAACCGTGCAAAGAGAACGTAATTTGAAAGCTTTAAAACATTTGACTATCACTCAAAGTCTATGTATTCCCATATCCCCCTTGTACCTACAATGAAATAAGCAATAAGATAATTTGTACAAATGTGTATCTCAACTAACATGAAGATATAGGAATAAGATAATGGGTGGGAAAAGTCACGTGAATGTAACACAGATTAATTTTTACTTATAAAATTTTCCCTCGAAAAGATAAAAGTTAACGCAGTTAATTTCATTAAACTATGTTTCTCATGTACACGTGCAAGCCACTGTTATTTCTAGCCTAAGGCAGCGTAGCATAGTTACATATCTATTGTGATTCACTGACAAGAGGATTGGGCGTAAATTACGTATAAAGTAGGTAGCGAGATAGAAGAGTGGCATGAAAAGCTAATCCGTCAGTTAATGGCATTCTGGCTGCTTGTTAAAGAGACTGCGGATTAAATAACGCTCTCTTTATAAAGAATACCTACAAAGAAACAGCGAGCAATTATGTGAAGAGAGAAATTAAATAAAGAAATGGATTAGCAAAAGCGGAAAATAATGAACTGGCATGCTCGTTATATTCTGGCTTCACTCTCTTGCTAAAAAGTGTGCAATTTTTACTTTCTCCGCTACGTATAGTAAGTACAAGTATTTTATTCGATCCAAAAGTTCGATGCCGAGATTTCACCGGAAATGTTTTGAGGTCCCCGTATTCATAAGAAACATTTTTGGAAAAAGGGCCATGTGCGTGTCTTCTCTCTCTCTCTTTGTGTGTGTGTGTGTGTGTGTGTGTGTGTGTGTGTGTGTGTGTGTGTGTATGTGTGTGTCTGTGTGTGAACAGCATAACTCAAAAACGAAAAGTCGGTGAAAACCAAAGTTGGTATTTAAGTTTAACATCCTTCAAGGATGCAATACGAAGATTTTGAAGAAAATGCCTCTACTCTAAACTACCTTTACATGGAAAATTTTTATTTTCTCAAAAATGGCTCTAACAGTTTTGATTAAAATTCCATATGTTTATATGGCAAGTGAAATGTATTATATTTTGAATTTTCTGGCTATAGCCCATGTAATCCTGCTTACTTTTGAAGACTTTTGCATAACTGTAAAACCGTAAGAGTTACACAAAATCTTACTATACAAACATATAGAACTTGCTAAAACACACAATTTTTGTCTGGATAAATTTTTTTGTAGAGTGGACCATTTCGGAGATTTCCAGGTTATTTGTGTTTTAGAGAACTTATACTTCTGTCAACTGGAACATCGTTATTCATTTTTTATATCTTAGCCGTGCAAAGAGAACAGAATTTGAAAGTTTTAAAAGATTTGACTATCGCTCAAAGCCTACTGTATTCCTCTTAAACGTAAGCAGCACCTAACAAGTCACTAATGAACAGATGTTTATCACGTAAGACTTGAAAGTCTCTCGTAAACCAAACGCAACGTACATGTAACAAAACCGCCACTGTAACACAATACACGCCTGGGGGTTAAAGATAGGCAAAGTTCAGGTATAGTGGAAGGAGGTAAACCCAAACTTCCTTCATTCGCAAACGTTGGACATCGCTTCTCTTAAACCTACAACGAAATGTGTAAAGAAACCAACCTGACGTAGATAGAAGGTTGAACTGTTATAAGAATAACTTGTAGAACATTGGTTGGAAAAAGTTCCATCAATGCAACACATAAGACTAAGTGTGGATCATTATCTACCATGTATAATAGTGTATTATACAACATTGCATAATGGCAATGTCGTTATGTACTGGTGCACCTTTAATTGGTGGATTAGCAGAGTCGTTATTAACTGGTGTACCTTTGATTGCTGGATTACCAGTGTCGTTATGTACTGGTGCACCTTTGATTGGTGGATTTGCAGAGTCGTTATTAACTGGTGCACCTTTGATTGGTGGATTACCAGTGTCGTTATGTACTGGTACACCTTTGATTGTTGGGTTTGCAGAGTCGTTATTAACTGGTGCACCTTTGGTTGGTGGATTAGCAGTGTTATGTACTGGTGCACCTTTGATTGTTGGGTTTGCAGAGTCGTTATTAACTGGTGCACCTTTGATTGGTGGATTACCAGTGTCGTTATGTACTGGTACACCTTTGTTGGGTTTGCAGAGTCGTTATTAACTGGTGCACCTTTGGTTGGTGGATTAGCAGTGTTATGTACTGGTGCACCTTTGTTTGGTGGGTTTGCAGAGTCGTTATGAACTGGTGCACCGTTGGTGGATTAGCAGCGTCGTTATGTACTGGTGCACCTTTGATTGGTGGGTTTGCAGAGTTGTTGTGTATGGTGCACCTTCGATTAGTGGATTAGTAGTGTCATGAATTGGTGCAGCTTTGATTGGTGGACAGCAGTATCGTTATGAAGAGGTGGTTATAACGAGCTATTACACTGGCGTATAAGCGCTACATAACGGCATAATAAAATTATATACGTAGGTATCGAAAGAGCATACCTTTTTGGCCATCTTGGCATGTAATATTCCTCGACATTACACACAACGATTCTATTACACACTTACGACCTTAGTCCTTAAGAGGTACATCAAGTTGGAGCATAAATATCAACCATAGTATTTCTGAAATGTTTTGCTAAACTTTTCGAGCCGAAGTATATATCAGCTCTTCCAACGTATCTCGTACTTTTTTCCTTCTCTGAGAGATAATTTATACCACAGGAAGGAGTTTTATGTAGGCAAAGAAAAGCGTTCGAGGAATCGATGCCCTAGGGATTCAATAAAAGTTACTTTACAAATCGTCATAGGTTATACATAACGCTTTAGTATTCTGTTGGAGTTTTCCTGAGCGGGCTTTTCCATTCACTTCGGAAGTCCTGGTGATAAGACGAATGATTCCAGAACAGCAGACACGTGCACGCGGCCTTCTCAACATGACTACAGCAATTTCAAATACAAACTATATAGCGTTCCACTCTTAGAAGACAGTATGGAGTTAAATGGGACATCTCTGTCTCTATCTAGCGCATACAAGTTGCCATTAGCCGCGTCCTTTTCTACCCTCGCGGTGTTGCCAGATTCCTAATAGCATGGTATAAACATTCATTTGTTATAAATTTCAGATTTGAACACATTATCCTATGCAGAATTTTTTTCTCTATCAGGTTATATCCTTTTTAGAGTCATTATACACTTCTATAGGCCCAAATTTCTTCAGAAAACGTTTTTTTCAATAGAAGTCCGATATTTCCTGTTTCTATACTCATCACGCACTAACTAACAAACTAACTGCTAGAATGCATCTATATTTTTTTCTTAGGTAGAGTATACCATAGTGCTACTACCTGCAAACTTGGAATTCTCTATGTTTACCCAGTTAAGTGTTATAATTTTTTAAATTAAATGTTTTCGGAAAAATTTATATATGTGCACTGCAAAAGTTACGCAGTGTGAAACTTTTTTGTTATTGAGTTTACATCAGGGAACCAGCGAGAACAAATGTTGAGGAAGGTTGGAGAAAGTTTTTAAAATAAACCAAAAGGCAGTAACCTCTTTCTTTTATCCAGTAAGGCAAACAAAAGGTATTCATCTATTCAGCGTCAGGCCTGACACAGAAGATAGTATAAGGAGCAGCACTAACATTAGTTCGAAAGAAGCCGTGTGTGTAACTGTGAGCTGTTATTGCGTTATTTGTTTAATATTTTTGTAAATATTTGTAGTTATGGAGGGGGAAGATAGGAAGAGACGATATGTTGGTAAATTAAGAAGTAAGGAACGCCAAATAATTATGAATGTGTTATATTATTTTTGAAGCAAAATGCGTATAAGGCAGTAAAAGAAACAGCTAAGGCTATCGGATGTTCAGAAGCAGTAGTGTGTATGATTAAAAAGGAACTAATGAAAGGACCTCTAAGAACGCCATCGAAAAAGAAAGCAAAAAGGGCGGGACTACACAAAACGATAGGTTAACGCAATATGATTGAATAGTGCAAGGTGGAGTGCGGCGAATTGTTCATTCTTTAAAGTTTGCAAATATTCCACCCATGCTGAATATAATTTTGTCACGATTCAACAGTGATGAGACCGTACCAAATTTCTCAAGGGCCACTCTGATTTGGGGTTCGAATATGAAAGAAAGGGTAACAAGTGCATATTAATAGCAAGAGACGATATCGATATCATCAGATGGCGACATAAATATCTAAAAGACGTAAAAAGGTTTAGGGACCAGGGGAAATCAGTTGTTTATACAGACGAGTCATTTGTAAATTTAGGTCATACAGTAACAAAGACATGGAGGGGTACTAAAGTTAAAAGTGTCCGTCTCGTCAAGCAGCAATTGAAGGACTAAGTGCAGGACTCCGGCCACCTCGAGTCGCTCGCGGAGAAAGATTCGCAACTAGTACATGTTGCAACACTGCGCTCCATTTAACGTGTACTGTCTTCTAAGGGTGAAACGCGCTTTAGCACGAAATTAACTATAAAACATGTAATCGATTGAGCCTTTAAGCCAAAATTGATGTAAACAACACTAGCTTACATAGAGGAGTGATTGCTAGTCCATAGGTCAATACGAAGAAGTGAGGCGGCGCCGTGGCCGAGCGGTTAGCGCGCTCGCCTACCACCTAGGCGGCCCGGGTTCGATCCCAGGGACCCGCATGTGGTATTCGTGGTGGACGAAACGGCGTCGGGGCGGGTTTTCTCCGGGTACTCCGGTTTCCCCCGCCATTTCATTCCACCGGTGCTCCATCTTCATGTATCATCAGTGTCACCGCCTGCGGTGCCGTAGTAGTAAAGGCGGGCGTTAAACACTACAACAACGAAGAAGTGAAAAATGACACATGATATCAATTTCACCTTACCAGTGTGAAATAAACCATAAGACATTTATCAAAGTTAGCTTCTTTGGAGTAACGGTTAGAGTGTTAGCTTTCTAAATTAGGGTTTCGGGTTCAGTTCTTTGACGGAGGAGAGATTGTTGTAACTTTTATGTTTGTTTCATATTCTCCGAAGAGTAAGGAAGTATTAAAGGCAATCATGAATGACTTGCGTTTAAACCAAAGAGTAAAGCGTGTTGTTTCCTTAATTTCATTATTAACAAGCACTATAGAGTGTAATTTGATTATGTTCCTTCTGAACTCCTACTGCACAAGAAATAAAGAAGGGGAAAATCTTGGGAGCATCCATTGATGGAAACTCGGCGTTCCTAGTAGAGTTCTTTAGTTCTGCAAAGGCGACACTGATGTTTCTAGGGCATGAATTTGGAACACCTGAAATAGCCTTAAAGTAGGTCTTCGGAGCGTCAAATGCATTACCAAAAATCGACACCACTGTAGCTCTTTGGTAAAGCGCTGGCTTTTAAAACTGAAGTACCGAGGTTCAAAGACTGACTGATGTTTGTTTTTTCCTTTCTTTCTTTCTTCTTTCTTTCTTTCTTTCTTTCTTTCTTTCTTTCTTTCTTTCTTTCTTTCTTTCTTTCTTTCTTTCTTTCTTTCTTTCTTTCTTTCTTTCTTTCTTTCTTTCTTTCTTTCTTTCTTTCTTTCTTTCTTTCTTCCTTTCTTTCTTTCTTCCTTCCTTCCTAATTCTATCTAAAACGAAAAAGCGTGTTTTCCAGAGCGATAGAACTGTTTAGCTGACTGGGAGCGCTTTGATTTTACAGGTATAAACCAATTAATATTCATTTGCAATTGAGTAGCCGATTATAATCAAATTAAGCAAAATGTTGCTTTCACGTACGTCATATTAGTTCCACTGATGCAAGCTTAGAAAGTTAAAATAGTTACTACCCTGTTAGGGTGCTATTTAAACTACTTCCATCACCACTGTCATCAATAATTACGTTTTGTTCATAACATATGTTTGTCAAGAGCAAAAAGCCAATATGAGCATTATGTAATTTAATTTATAGCTGTTTAAACACAATTTATTTTTAATAATTGATAGAAAAAAAGCATTCTAGGAGCAATTACTATCCTTAATTATCCGTGGTCTAACGAACTTCAATTGCATAAATGTCCTGTGGTAAAGGTGCACAGTTCTTCCTTCCTTGACCCTTCTTCAAGTTACAGTAAAACACCGTTTCTTAAATTAGGTTTCTAACAGTGAGACAGCTATCCTCTAGAATAATAGTTAAAATAGCTATCTAGAACGTAGATTCCAACAGCGGTCGCTCGCCTGCTGGTTGGGTAGATAGGATCCCTAACCCCAGTCTACCCTCACTCCCTCCACTGGCTAGGGATGAACAGTCTTCTGGCGGTTCCAGACCTGCCCGTGGCCTCTGATATTTCCATTCTTTATAGTGATAATGATTTGAGTGTAGATAACTTGAAGGCAACTGCTTAAGAATTCCAATACCTGTCCATTAGCGTATGAATGCCGAAGAAAGGTGAACGCCTCACATAATACACGAAGCTACAACCTTCTTTGCTTCTTTACTTTTACGATTCATATTAATAGAATACTGCGAATTATGTTGGATTAACACAGTACTCGAAAACTCACAGATAATCGCGGCTGGTTAATGACGTCATGTGTTTGCGTCAAATTGGGTTTAAGACTGGATCGAGTGGTCATAATGGGGTCCCTAAAGTGCAATTAACATCGTTGAATTATAAACCGTTCCTCGTTGTCGATAAAATGTAACACTGTCGCGTTTTGTGGGCTTATCCAGAGTTGCAGTGATAATTATAGATCCGTTTACAAAGCGATCACACAGTCCATATAGATGGGGTTCTTTCGGAAAACATATTGTCCATCTGTACAACAAGAATATACAGAACTAAAACGGAGATGTAAAATCATGTTTTAAACGCTGGTGTACAAATAAGTAGAGTTTTGTAATATACATTCACAGGAGTTTTCCTACCCATTATCGTTAAGATTTCTTTGTATGGCTTCTAAAAGCTATTCTTACAGATTGTTATTGCTATATTTCCTTCATTTTAATTAAGAAAAAACTCAACTCTGGATAACTAAAGGTTATAGTAAACACGTGTTTTAAATTATTATTTATTTATGCCAACTTATTGTTGGTGTTTTTAAACACACAAGCCGTGCGTGAGAAATGTTTGAGTGGAGTGGAGTGTGGAGTTTAAGGGCCCGTCGACAGCTGGGTCATTTGGGCCACAATGTTTGAGAGGTAGAACTGGAACTGGAAACCTCAAGCTGTGGCGTTGAGTTTTTCACTAAACTAAAGTTTGAGAGTGTGCAACACTACTAATATCAGTTAGTGCAATATCTTGCAATATGGCGCACGCTTGTCCCCGATATTAACTCTCAACTTTGTCTTTTAATGCAACTGAAGAGCACTAGTCTTTCCCCAGAATGGCTGCCATTAAACTGGCAACTCATCATCCCTTCATAGTAAATCTCTCCAAGGCACTAAATATGAAATGTGAAGTCTTCTCAAAACAAAAACATCACAATGTCGTACTTTCATATTGTGATGCTAGTATTTAAGCCTTTCACCGCCTCCGTAGCGCAGTGGTAGCGCGTCTGCCTCTGGCGCGGACACGGGTTCGATCCTCGGTGCCGGCGTGGGGATTTTTCCCCCGCTGAGACCTGGTCCGGAGTGCATTCAGCCTCTTTAGATCCTTGAGGAGCTACTTGATTAAGATCTAGCGGCCCCTGGTCACGAAGACCGCATATCCGGCCGGGAGGCTTCGGGGCCTGACCACATCCTACCCTTCAAGGCAGAGGTGGCGGACGCGGCGGCCGGGCGGTAGGCCTTGGCCCGGTAAGAGCTATTGTGCTGGGGATTTCTTTTGTGTAGTGTTTAACGCCCGCTTTTACTACATTCGACACCGCAGGCGGTGACACTAATACATGGGATGAAGGTGGAGCAGAGGAATGAGATGGCGGGGGAAGCCCATCCCAGCGCCGCTTTGTCCACATGCGGTTGCCTGGGATCGAACCTGGGCGCGCTGGGGATTTAAGCCTTTACTTAAGAAGCAATGTTTACAGTCCATTGAGTATTAGAAACTAGATGAATCGCAGCTCTCGTTGCGTTATCACGTTAACTATGTGACTGGTCGAGGTATCAGGTTGCGTGAACTCGCTCTACGATAGACTGCCTCACTCCCTTGTAAAAGCAACCTTTGCATTTCAGTCTAACATTGCTTGATATTGTGACGGAGCGACTATTGCTCAAAGTTATTGGTAAGTGAGCGCACGGCAGTCACAACGGTGAACAGATAAGACGCGCGCTCACCCAATGTAAATACCACAATATGATTTTCTTGAAAAGGGCTCTAACGATTTTGATTAAAATGCCATATGATTGAGATATTTTTATGACATATGAAATGTATATCTTGAATTTTCTGGATATAGCCCCTGTAGTCGCATTTACTCTGGATGACTTTTGCATAACTGGTAAACTGCAAGAGATAGACCAAATCTTACTATACAAAAAAATGTAAATCTTGCTAAAAATACAATTTATGTCCAAATAATTTTTTTTTTTTTTTTTTTTTTTTTTTTGTAGAGTGAACCATTTCGGAGATATCTCTCGTTATTTGTGCCAGTTTTGGAAAACTTATACTTCTCTCAAATGAATATAGTAACTCGCTTTTTATGTTAACCGTGCAAAGAGAACGGAATCTCAAAGCTTTAAAAGATTTGACTATCGCCCACAGCCTACTGTATTTTAATATTTCCCTTTTACCTACAAGGAAGTAAACAATAAGATAATTTCTGCAAGTTTTTATATTAAGTAACATGAAGAAGATATAGCAATAAGAGTTTGTAAGAATGGTTAGTACAAGAGTAGAGAAAGTCATGTGAGTGTAACACATCAGATTTTTAGAAACAGTAGTGTCATATTGGTTGCGTCATTCAAGAGAAGTCTTGTCATTGTGGAGAAATCTATGTTGTGTGGTTACACACACACACACGCACGCACGCGCGCGCACGCACACACGCACACAGGCACACACACAGGCACACGCACAAGGACACGTGCATATACAGGCACACACACAGGCATTGCCTTACTCGTATCGAAATTATAATTTTACTCGTAGAGTAATGTACGCATTTCCCAGAAAATGCGTCAAAGCTATTACAGAATTCTCTTCTGTGTTTTCGCCACCTGAATATTCTTATAATTCATGGGAACATGAAGCATTTACTTAGTCAATAGAACCAGTTTAAGAACATACTAGCAGGATGGACAAGATTGGAAATGTGTTACTAAAGCTTTCTCTGTTGCAATATTGAAGTAGGTCGTCATTTACTTCTGAAAAATAAAGCAACAAAAAATAAGAGAAAATTAAGGAGGCGGAGGTTTATTTTCCAACTCTCCGCGGAAGAAGCTCGGTTAAAAAAGCAAGTTATTACATTTTCGCGCTTGTTCATCGATTCGCGTGGAAAGTGTAGACAGAGCATGACGTGAAAATAAATGTTTTTGCTGGAGCGCCCAGAATACCAAGCTGTTACAATAACACTGGTAAACGCGACTGTAATGTATATACGTATTTCTTCTTCTGCTCTTCATTACCAGTACAGAAGCTAATTAAATCCGTCTAACGCTCGCCTGATCATTAGGGAGCGGAAACTGATGACGCTAATTCTGATAAAACATGTGATCTACAACTGAAATATCAATTTCTACTCGCAGAAACTAGATGTCAAACAGTCACATCCCGTATACCGGGTGTAAAGGAAGTCATTACAGTAATTTAAACCAGTGATAGATCTCGGTATTTGGAACACATTTTGTATCTTACGTTTTTGTCTTCTGCCCATTTCCTACGAAGATATTTTAATTTTGTCGAAAGCAAGAGACAGACAAGCTGGCAACGCTGCAGGTTGTGTGGGTGCCACTTTCACTAGGTTAGTCACGTGGCGTGTCTCGTGATCATAAACAAATACCTTGCCGTTTTTACTGTGCGAGTTTAGGCCAATCAGAATGCCAGTTGCACTTGTTATCTCCCAAAACATTACACCAGCCTGCGTTGTGTTTGTAAGCGATAGATGTGTTTACATCCAGAAGCAGATTCAACTTCAACACAACGTTGCCGAGCTGCTCGGAATATTCCTTCGATTCTCTGAAGTGATTATTTTGAAGCCCTGTATGATGTTCCATAATTACTACCGAATCTATGTCAGAAATAAGTTACTCTGCGCATCTTACAAGTAACAAACTATCTTCGTACATTCTTGTGGAATTACGCATCCAATTTGGAACAACAACCATTTATTTTTTCGAAGTCGGCTGATCAAAGAACAAAATGCCATTACGTCTTTTTGTTTTTAATGCTTCCATGGAGCACACATTAGAAGGAATGTAGTAAGTTCCCTTCCACCCGGTATAGATGTATAATTAATATAAAAAGTAATTCTTTTATCCATATCACACTATTCACGATCAAGCTTTTCCTAAAAAAGGATTTCAAATTAACCAATTTAGTCTAAAAATGGCGAAAGAATGTTCCTTGGTTTCCATTAGTAATAGAATCATGTATTTTGCTTGCCTCTAATGAAAAATTATACATATTTAATTTCGAAAGAATGAACTTTACAGTGTATTCAAAGAAAGTTCAAGGTATGTAATAAAACGAATGAATAATATTCCATGCAAAGGGTTGCTCAGGTTGGAGGACATTAAAACGTGCATTTCCGCTGACATCTCGGTATTAAAATTTTGGACACAATCAATACTTCCTCTACTTAGTATAGGTAAGTAGTAGAGAAAGCAAAAAGCATATAAAGCATTTTAATCAAAGTAGTAACTTTTAGAGGGAATAAAAAAGCGACATTGTTTCATGCAAATAGTGAAGGAGCGGATAGAATTTCATAAAGCCCTTCACTTTATGTCCTATAAATGTGGATTTAAATTTAAAAGTCGGGGTTTATCTGCGCAGTCTAGTCTGTGGCAGGCATGACCTTATTTTCACACCCAGACCCAAGGAAACTGTGATCTTGTTATTTACATTTCAGAACGCTTTTCTGCAGATCTATGAAAGATTGGCGTTAAACACTTCCAAGTGTATATCTGGTTTAATGTATGACGTTTCTACCGCTACCAACCAAACAAGTTGGCTCCGTGTGAAGCTTGATTTGAGAGCTCCTGGGGTTGATTCCCGTCTATCGCTCACCTTGCTTTTTTACTTTCTCTGCTGGTCAGTAGAAGTTGTTGTTGTTGTGTTTAACGCCCGCTTTTACTACTACGGCACCGCAGGCGGTGACACTGATGATACATGGAATGAAGATGGAGCACCGGTGGAATGAGATGGCGGGGGAAACCGGAGCACCCGGAGAAAACCCGCCCAGACGCCGCTTCGTCCACCACGAATACCACATGCGGGTCCCTGGGATCGAACCCGGGCCGCCTAGGTGGTAGGCGAGCGCGCTAACCGCTCGGCCACGGCGCCGCCGGTCAGTAGAAGGAAGTATTGTATTCCACCCAAAAAGTCGATGTCGAGATTTCACCAGAACTATATGTTTTGAGGACCCCTGAATCCAAAAAGAAGCATTTTTATAGAAAAAGGTGTGTGTGTGTGTGTGTGTGTGTGTGTGTGTGTGTGTGTGTGTGTGTGTGTGTGTGCGCGCGCGCGCCTGTATATCAGTCTGTGGACAGCATAACTCAAAAACGAAAAGTCGGTTACAACCAAAGTTGGTATTTAATCTTTGAAGGATGCGACACGAAGATTTTGAAGAAAATAGCCCCACCCTAAACTAACCTTTACATGGAACATTTTCCGAAAATTTTTATTTTCTTGAAAATGGCTCTAATGATTTTGATTAAAATGTCATATGTTTGAGATATTTTGATGACAAATGAAATGTATATTTTGAATTTTCTGGCTATAGCTCCTGTAGTCGTATTTACTCTGGACGACTTTTGCATAACTGGTAAACCGTTAGAGATAGACAAAATCATACTATACAAAATATGTAGATCTTGCTAAAATACACAATTTATGTCTGAATAAATTTGCTTGTAGGGTGAACCATTTCGGAGATATTCCTTGCTATGTGTGTGAGTTTCGGAAAACTTGCTTTCGTGAAATGGGTCATCTGTATTTTTTTTTTTTTATGTTAAGTGTGCAAAGACAACACAATCTCAAAGCTTTAAAACATATTTTGACTATCGCACAAAGCCTACTGTATTCTAACGTTCCCCTTGTACCTACAAGGAAATAAGCATTAAGATAATTTGTACAAATGTTTAACTAACACGAAGGAGATATAGGAATAAGAGTTTATAAGAATGGTTAGTACAAGAGTAGAGAAAGTCATGCGAGTGCAACACATCAGATTTGTTTCATTGTTTTCCAGGGTTGGCATGGCATGCTGGCGTGATTTCTCATATTCCACGAATTCCTTTCCCTCGTTTCTCTTTCATTTTTCAGTTGTGCTTTTAGATGTATGCTCGAAAGAAAGGGCACTCCCCGTGTGCACAGAAAGCTTGTCTGGTTGGACGGGTTGTTCATGCCGTTATTGGACAGTTCCAGTATTGGGACTCCTGTGGTTTCTTCACCTCATTCTTTCCTCTTAGGGGAGGCAGTAGGCGCAATAAATATCACGTAGCTCGCAGTGCGTGAAGAGAGAACCTCTATTCTGTCCATATACCGCTTCTACCTTGTGTATAATCATGAAAGTTCGAAATCAATGCTGAACCAACTTTCGACACATCAGGAGCAATGGGCAGTTACTGGTGAAAGCGTGTCCAAGAAACGAAAATCCCTCCGTCTGCTGAAAAGGCTGTGGGCATTGCCTTCTGGGAGTTTTCAAGGAATACGAGCGGCAGTCTTCCCAGAAAAAAACAAAGTAATAACAAATTTCAGAGCTCTGCCTCCGTTTCAAAGTTGTTTTGAGGAAAATGAAGAGGGGGCGGCGGGGGGGGGGGGGGTGAAAAGGCTTTGATTGTGGGATGGAGTGAATAGGACAGATGTTCTGTTTCGTATTGATTCTTTGTCCGCAACTTCTTGGTTTCAGCCCATAATCATTTTTTCTTGTTTCCAGACTCATGGAAAATGAGGAATCTTATGAATCAGGTGTTGTTACTTTTTATATCGTAGTGGATTATTGTATAAGCACAGAAAATGATCAGATCTATTGCACATTCTCATTGCAGCGATGAATCCTAAATATGCAGATCACAAAACCTATAGGGGCAGATTTCGCATGATGGTTGATTGAAATATGACATGCATCTATTGTGAAAACTAAAGGAGATAATAAAGCATTGAATACATTATCTCCATAGTTTGGCAACAGAGTAGAAGAACAGGCGAATGTTTTGTTTACTAATGAGACTTAGGTTGCTATGCATGCGTTCACAATTATGACGAGTGAAAGTTCAAACTAGCCCAGTATAGAAAACTGACTTTGCCAAGTGTTTATTAGGCTCTGAAAGTAAGGAGGGAAGGGTGGTTTTCTTTCAAGCTTTCTGAGCAGTATTCAGGCAGGTAGTTATTTTTGTCAACATTCCTGCTGACCTTCCGCTCTACATTCACGGCAGTGTTGCCAAGCACATGTCCACTAGTTTATTCCAATGAATACGCTGTCACGCTATTTTGTGACTAAACGACTTACGAGTATTTCAGCAACAAATGGAAAAACATGAGTAATTTCCCTTTTGAAATTCTAGCTCTCTATGTTAATGTAGAAACGATAAAGAAGTGATAACACATTGGCAATAAAACATTTCACCAATTTTATTTTTACTATCTCTACTACGTATACTAAGTAGAGGAAGTATTGTATTCCACCCAAAAATTTGAAGACGAGATTTCGCCGGAAGTATATGTTTTGAGGTCCTCTTAATCCAAAAAAAGCATTTAAGAAAAAGGTCCATGTGTGTTTGTGTGTGTGCGTGTGCGCGTGTGTGTCTGTGTATGGACGGTATAGCTCAGAAATGAAAAGTCGGTTAAAAACGAAAGTTGGTATTTAAGTTTGACGTCTTTTAAGGATGCGACACGAAGATTTTGAAGAAAATTCCTCCACCCTAAACTACCCTTTACATGGAAAATGTTTTCGAAAATTTTGATTTGCTCCAAAATGGCTCAACGATTTTGATTAAAATGCCACATATTTACGATATTTTTATGACAATTGAATTGTATATCTTGACTTTTCTGGCTATAGCCCATGTACTCCTGTTCACTCTGGATAACTTTTACATAACTGATAATCCGTAAGAGATAGACCAAATCTGACTATAGAAAAATGTAGATGTTGGCACGGTCTAAGGCAATGGTATTCCATCTTTCTTCTCCGCGTACTCCCAAATTCCTCTATTCGTGGATGAATCGTCGTTAGTACGAGTATCAATGGTGATGGATTCAAGTGATTTCTTTGTTTCGCTTTGATTGCAGGCAACATAGAGAAAACCTACTCACACATATAAGCAGAGGGGAATGGAAGAAAGTAGTGTGACTAAGTTCAGCAAAGCCTTTAGCATGTTTTCGATTTATATTTTTAGTGAACTTTCAACAGAAATTTCCAAAAAGCTTTCTTTTAATTTTAAGGGAAGATTAGAGGGATTAGAGGAATTAATGACGGTGGTGGAAAACGGATTTGCAATCCATGCTAGTCTATTACCGTGTTTTTTAGTTTCTGGAAAGTATTTTAAAGAACTGTAACCTGAGATTTTGTAGGTGGAATTTGATTATTTCCAAAGTTAATCACCAATATTAATTAATCATTAGAGTAAACAATATGGCTTCTTGGACAGAGGGCAATTCTTTGGTTGAAATATTATTTGTTATTTGTGATTATTCGGGAGACTTATGCTGGCTGCATGTATTCCTAGGGGTACACATAGCCCAGGTCTAAGGAGTAGTGAGTAGTCGTGCACAAACCAGGGTGTGTCCATTGTGGAAGATGCGCTTGAATTTGACTGGGAGCTGGTTCACCCCAACCTGGACAGGCAGGCGTAGGTTGTTAACGGATGGATGAGAAGTTGTTAAGTTTGCTTCTCAGACAGGATTTGTGCTTCATTAACGGATAAAGTTAGGATTACAGGAGTTTGTTTTCTAGAACCTTCGCTTCTCCATACACGATATTATACATACAGCGACTGCAGCCGTGAGGTAAATGATTGACTCGGTCTTCGTGTTTATTTTGTTTTTAAAGGTGTTTGGACTTGATTTAGCACGAATGCTTGATTTTAAAACCTCAATGGAAATAGTATTATGAAATGCCCTGAAGAAGTGCCAAGTTTTTTAATTATGAAATGGGTCGCATTCTTTATTTTAGCTTCCTCACTGCTTAGACGAAATATTGTATTCCACCCCAAAAATTTGATACCGAGATTTCACCGGGATTAGTATATTATGCAACGAGTACATAATGGCAGTAATTAAGATGTATGTTTTATGAAACGAGCGGTAGCGTCTTTTATAATATCCATACGAGCATCTTAATTACTGCCATTATACTCAAGTTTCATATGACTATATATCCTCGACCATGAGTCAAGTTCAAAACATTTATAAAATGTTATTGTCACTGGTGTCCGACCTTTAAATCATTTTATTCAATTTTATTCGATTGTATATACGAGCATACATAGTTGTGATTTTTTGTTAGCCTTGACACAATTATACAGAGAGTATATATGCTATAACCTTTTAAAACGTAGAGTTTCAGAAACGAGCAAACAAATTGAATTTGTTAGACTGTTATTTACAATACTAACACTAGTTATTAAATAAAATAATATGCGGGAATCGATAGTTTCGCTTTCAGCTGCGTGGAAACGTGCGTAGACGGCGAAGTATTGATTGATATTTCGCTTGTTTCGATTAACTCAAAAATGGCTCTAATGGTTTTGAATACTATACACATATTTAAAATATACTGTGTTTGTATGGCAATGTACAGGGTTCTTCATTTAAAACCTGCGTATATTCAAACATTCCCTGGTAAAGTGCCTCCTTCCAAATTTACAATTGATGAGATTGTGAAGAAATTCGAAACCACTAGTTCTTCTTTAAGAAAGCTAAACATACAGTTTTAACAGAGGAAAAGTTAGACGAAATAGGTGCATGTTTTGAAGGTTCACCACCGAACTCCATCCCAAAATTAGTACAACAGATGGGAGTTTCAGTCTTCTGCACATAGAGGAACTAAATTCTTAGAACTAAAACCGTTTAAGTGTACAAGTGTCCATGCTTTGAAACAAGAAGACTCAGTATCACGAATGCATTATTGTGAATGGTTTCTTTCATCAGTGAATGACGGTTTAATTGATTGACAGCTTCTGTTCTTTTCTGACGAGGCGTGGTTCCACCTAAATGGTCGTGTCAACAGTCGATATTGGGTCTCTGAAAACCCACATCGCGTTCAAGAAATCCTTCATTATGATCGGAGAGTTGGAGTTTTGTGTGCCGTTAACGCTAAACGTAGAATGTTCTTTCCCGACATAATGCTTGTTTAGCTGAAGGTGGACGACATTTCTAGCATCTTCGGTAAAGTAAGACTGTTATACATGGTTTATGGGTAGAGTTTTTGTAGGGGCAAATCCGGTTGTGGCACATAGGCGAAATGTCATGCGCCCGCTAGGTTTTAAATGAAGAACCCTGTATATCTTAAATTTTCTACGAATAACCTATGAAGTCATTCTGAATTAATGTATACTTTCGTGTAGCTCTTAAAGCCTAATAGATGGAAAAACACTTAAGCTACAGAATATGCGTTAAAATACACAGTTTATATCTCATGTACTTTTTGTTGTATTAATCATTCCCGGGATAGTTTGTTATCGGTTTGAATTTTCGAATAGACATAATTTCTTCGTTTTTATCGTGTCAAAAATCATTTGGTTAATGTTATATAATCCAGGGTTTTACTATAAGTGAATGTTCAATGGCATGCTTGCACAGTGAGGTAGGGTTGGTTCTTCACCTTTAAGGCATGACGAAGATGCTTCTACAGTTACGTTTCCTGTTGAACTACCCCGCCCATCCGCTTAATTCCTCCCCTGTGGAATTATATTGGGGGGGGGGCATCGAGTTACATGGTTACGACCTCCCGCACTCGACGATAGCACGGGGTTTAACAGGTGTCCTTGCAATGCTAGAATGCCCTTAATATCTGATATATTACATTCACATTACTTTCTCTACCTGCTATCGTCGTTTCTTACTTTTCTATCAAGCTAGAGAAGGTAATGCATTCCTCTCAAAAAATTGATTCCGAAATTTTACCATAAATACGTGTTTTGAAACCCCTGAATCCAAATAAAGAATTTTAGAAAACGGTCCGAATGTGTGTGTGAACAGAAGGACTCAAAACGAAAATTCGGGTAAATATTGCCTTGGTGTTTAATTGCAGTATCTTCTAAAGATGCCTCAAGAAGAATTTAAGGAAAATTCTCCACACCAAAGATAAAGTGAAAAGTTCAAACAAAAATGAGTATCTCAGAGATGACTGCTGCCACACAAAAAGTATTTGAAATAAGCAATTACAAGTTCTACAACTTTACGAAGTACGTTTTTTTGCCTACCTCATATCGTTCTACATAAAATTATGCAAAATTTCTTCTGAATGGACAGGACTTTCCCAGGAAACAAGACACTTCTACATTTTATAATGTAAATATCTTTCAAGTCTGATATTTTAACCTTCTACTGCATGGTGTTGCCAATTGGCAAGAAATATGTATAGTCAGTTTCAGAATATTGTAGCAGTATTTTTTGTTATTTTCAGTTATATTGACATTTAGGAATAAAAGAAAGGCTTTGATAGCTATTTATATGATAACTGTATCAACTTATTTCAATATTATTGTAGTTTCTTTTAAAAAATCAAAATATATGCAACTGTAGTCTATTAGTTATTTTACGTGGGCCCTCCCCATCCTTTACTACAGCTACATTTTATTGTAGTCACGCCGTTCTTGGCCAATCCATTTCGTCTGGTCTTCAACAATCATGACTTCGAATTATTTATTTGAAGGACTGTGACGGGGATACCTTAGCTGGTTCAGAAACTAGAAGAAGAGTGGCATTTGTAGAAAAAAATTAATTAAAATAGAGCCATCTTTGAGAAAATGAAACAAAATTTAATGTTCCATGTAAATAGTAGTTTGGAGCGAATGTTTCTTGAAAAATTTCGTGTCGTATATTCAGAAGTATATGCTAAACAAATGTATTTTGATATAAGTGTGACTTTTTATTTTTGATTTATGTTATTCACACGCGCTTGCCCGCTACCTATTATAGGTAAGTTGCAGGGAAAATAAAAAATAAAAATAAAAAACGATATTAAACTTAAATACAAACTTTAGTTTTAAACAATTTTCGTTTTTGGATCATACTGTTTACGGACAGACACACATGGAGGATATTTTACTAATAAAAATGCTTTTTTTGATTCAGGCGGCCTTAAAACATATATCTTCGATGTGGTGAAATCTCAACATGGAAATTGTGGGTCGAATGCAATAGGTACTTCCGCTACTTACTATACCTACGTATAGAGAAAGTAATGATGAGTTTTTTCTTCAACTTCTTAGCCCAAATTATTACATATTTTATGAGTATATTTACATTTCCTCAGAAACAATGAGATAATGAATCTGACATGTTTCCACGATTTCTTGGAAGTACCTACGGACAAAGTCGACGTGACGTCTTCCGAGCACGACTTTAAACAGCTGTGTTTGCTCCCCGAATGAAAAGGAAGGGTATAAATAAAACTGGTGGGAAGATTTGCAGCATCCGTTCCGAATAGAGTAGGTCATTAAGCCGTCATCTTCCGCAAGGGAAATTGATTTTTCATCTCTCGTTGTGACCTCTTCTTTTGAAAACTGCGCCTGACAAGCGGAACTCTAGCGAGGTAAAATGCAATTAAAGCTCTGTTCTGTATCACTTTGATATTTAGATAAAAACACTCCATCAACTGGATTTGATGTAAGGTAAGGGTCTAGCGCTCTACAAAGTGATCTAATTAGCTTTTCATCTGCCGAAGTTGGTAATTGAAGTGTATACAGAACATTCATTTCACTAATGTTTAGACGCGCTATACATCCCTAAAACATGTAATTTATGCAACCATTTATGTCGAATAAAGTGAAGTAGATAGAAGAATAAACTTTCTAAGCATATTTTGTAGATAAAGTCATTGAATGTAACACACCAAACTTTTCAATACACTCATCGACATCTATCTGTAGTGTATACCCTTTTCACACGGTATTTGGTCCACAGAAAGAGCATCTGGGTTATCAGCAGTGAATTTATTCACATAACTTCTGCGACCTGAATACAAGATTCTTTATTGGAGTTATTGCCTTTGAACGTTTCTCGGCCAGATAACTCTTGTTCAAAAGGCTTTGAGAGAGTTGCCGCAGTAAATACAGTATGCGGCAAAACAAACGACGCTCAAATTATTGATCATTTGCTCTACAGGTTACCATAGCAATGAAGTGTTTATTTATTGTATATAATACTTCGGCACATTGTGTGGATTGTATAATTATGGTTCTCAAAACATAATAGAACGTACTTATCGTGAAACTTTTCCATCATACGGAGTATGGCATCAGAATGGACTGATCTTGTTTCACGCTAAAGAACAGTGAGGTATGAGGTACGTATTGTACCAAAGGGGGACACCTCGCCTACTGCGACCCGGCACCAATCTATAGCAGGCAACAACCCCCTAGGGAGCGCGCCTCTGTAGTATGGTGATAGCCTGTATGCCTCATATCCAAGAGATCCCGAGTTTGAATGTCGGTTAGGGTGAGTTATCCGGACGAGATTTTTTCCGAGTCCAAAAACAGGTTCTATGGAGCTCGGGCTCATTTCAATATCATTTCACTAATTTCATTCATTCATCCTCCGATATGACACTATGTTGGAGGACGTTAATTAAAAAACCCTATGAGCGATAGATGAGGCGAAGGAAAGCCACAAGCCCGTCACAGAACAGCGTATGAAAGTGTAAAGTTGACAGATCTGAACCACCGGGCACACCTCCTAAAACTCCTCACCAAGAGCGCGCCTCGAAGCGACCCTTACGACACGGGCAACAGCACGCAGCTACGATAAGCGGATTCAGGGGAAAAAGGCTTAACAAGCGCAAGAGTTTATCGCACAATATGGTCGCGGTCGCGGCCGCGCTCACAATCGGACTTGAGAGATAACAAGGGAAATGAAATGAGGGAGGCAAGGGAAGAAAAAGAAGCCGTGGAATCAAATTACACACCCCAGCATTGCCTAAGAAACAAGGTGAAACCACGAAAAAACACAACTCAGAGTGCGCGGTCCAGGGATCCAGCCTGGGACCCTCCGAATGCGAGTGCCACACGTTGCGTGGCCACCTCGTTGGTAACTACTGCCGAGGCTTTCGGTAGTCTTCCCGGAAGGGTTGACGCATATCCACTTCCGTCCCAAAGTAACAGCGGGGGGGGGGGAGGGAGAGGTTTTTTAGACTCAAGGGATTGCCCTAATGGAAAGCCCCACGGAAGGAGGGGTACTCGTATGCCGCCTTCCCTAGTTTTTGAGAGGGAGTTTCGACTCTATCGCCACCATGTCGTTGGTAACTTCCTTCTTATGAAGTTATTGCTGTCTCAACGAAAGGGGACAACAGGTCGCCCGAGAAGCGCCACCACAAAGGAGAAGTCAAAAAAAGAGAGCCAAGGCCAAGCTATCTTACACCACTCGCGGCGAGTGAACACCCAACAATGAGGGCGGCAGAACAAAGAGTTTCGAGAACGTTCCGAAAGCTTCGACTGCCGGCTTGTTTTTAAAACATTCAAGAAAATATGAATTTCAGAAAAAAATAGATGCTAATTCATTTTCGCCTACAAAAAGCTTGCGGGACAGCGAGAGAGGGGCAGTTAGTGAGACAAAGGGAAGAGTAGTAGTTGTATGTAATGGAATTGTCAGTGTTGAACGAGACAAGTGTTAACAGTGCGTACATGTCCCAAATGTATCGAGAGAGACATTTTGGGACATTCAACGTCATGTCGGAGTTGTAATGAGAAGCAGTTTTAGTGAGTGTGATCATCGAAGTTTGTTAGAGAGAACTGAAAGACAGAAAAATGTGTATCAAGGTTGCAAGAGGACAGAACAGCTGATTGTTGCAAGGTCACGTGTTAACGATAAAAAGGACTATGTCTTTGTACTTCTGTTCAGAAGAAAATGGTGACAGAAAAGGTAGCTGACTTGTCATTTATTACACTGGTGTCAGAAGTGTTGTCAAATTGTCATTGTGTTACTACATTTTATAGTAGGCATAAAAACGTTTGCATGTGTTCAACTCACCCTGTTAAGAGAGACGGGCAACTTTCATCTGTTTTGTTTTATTTCTGCTTTTGATGTGATTTTAACAGCAGGGCACACACAGGGTAAATCCCTTTCATTTTGTTTCGCAAATACGAACGGAAAGCACCGCACTTTTTCGTTCCCACGGAAATAAATTCAGAGGTACAGGAGTGTGCAAACTTTATCTGTTTCTGGAATAAAACAGATTTGTTGCTCCCTTCTAAACTTTCTCATTATCAAAATTTTTCTTTCCTTACCACTTATCACAGCCATTAAAGGAATATAATACTCCAATAAGAGGTTCGATACCGAGAATTCCAGATTTCACTTATAATGCATCGTTTGAGGTTTCCTAAGTAAAAGAGGCCATTTTTAGAAAAAAAGAACAGGTGCCTGTAAAAGTCATAACACAAAAACTACATATCGGATAAATGGGACAGTTCAGCATCTAAGAATTTGAGCTGCCTTCCAAGAACCCCCCCCCCCCTCTCTGCATTCCAAACCACCCTTTACATGGAAGATTTGAGAGTTTCTAAAAAATCACACACACACACACACACACACACACACACACACACACAGAGACACACAGACACACAGACACACACACATGTACAGACGTTTCTTTCTTTCTTTCCTGATTCAGGGGAAAACACACTTCTGCTTAGTAATAGAGAGAGTAAATATTATAATAAATAGTTGTGTTAACATCACACAAGAGAAAGTTGATGTAATTAATACTGGGTAGCTCATGTGCAGATGTATACAGACACAGACACAGAGACAACCCTCGAAATACGCCACAACAATTAAATTATAATATACATAATTTATTCCTTTTCTTATCTTAGCCGTGCAAAGAAAACGGATTTTCAAAGCTTTAAAAGATTTGACTATCACTCAAAGCCTACTGTATTCCCCTATTCCCCTTGTACCTACAAGGAAATAATCAATAAGATAATTTGTACAAATGTTTATCTTAAGTAACACGAAGAAGATATAGGCATAAGAGTTTGTAAGAATGGTTAGTACAAGAGTAGAGAAAGTCATGTGAGTGCAACACATCAGATTTTAGAATACTTTTTGCACTCACACTAGTGAATTTGAATACAGTTGAACAGTTAGTGGAAGGAAAGGCAAGGCACCTAAACTTCAGTCTTGTGGAGCCATAAAAAGTTAATCAAATCGATTGCGGAAATGAAACAAGAGAGCATTGTTTTGTCAGCTGATCTTTATGACCGGCCTCACACTGAAATCTCGGCGCTTCTCTGAGGAAACTTCCAAGGGACAGTTTTACTACCGCGGTGCATGATGTAACATTTTACTTTACTCGACAGTCTTCTCTGAATGACTGCTCAAGACACGATGTATAAGAAACAGATTTAAACTTGACTCACCCTAGTGCAGCTCTCTAA
Organism: Tenodera sinensis; assembly: GCA_030765045.1. Lineage (NCBI taxonomy): Eukaryota > Metazoa > Arthropoda > Insecta > Mantodea > Mantidae > Tenodera > Tenodera sinensis. The sequence goes on from CM060972.1 coordinate 103,290,307, forward strand.
TAAGAGTAATATTTGAATATTCAAATGTTATACTTATTCTTTTCTCTGGTCGTTATTCGTTTCTCTTAAAAGGTTATTCATCTGTGCTTAAAACGGAATATGTAATAAAACCATTTCTGCAAATAACTAACGATTTGATATTTTGGAACCAGATGATCTTGAAATCTATATGACAGTTGCTAGAGAAAGTAAATGAACCTAGAAGCCAGGGCCATGAATTAATTTTATTGTTGGATTAGAATTCAGGGCTAGGCAACTGGTGCTCAGAAAACGTAGGTTACTCATGGCATTGACTGATGACTGTGTTTAACAGGTAAAAACAAATGAAGGTCGCTCAAGGTATCGCGTGAGTCACCCAGACCTGGTTTAGATTTTTTTTTTTTGGTAGACATCACACAAAACTAATGTGTTCTTACTCGTTTAACAAAGGTGGATAACCTAGAGGGGTTGTATATTCCGTGCGTCAGGCGTTCAATTGTCTCAAATGTATGTGGGCGTAAGTCTTTGTGTGTAACAATACACAGCAGACGACCTACAGAACACACACGTTCATTCATCATGATATATCCGAGACTCGAACAGAGATCTTGTCTTCATCTCTTAGTGTAGGTATATCAGAGAAAACATTTCACAAATTTGAACATTATCTTATAAATACAACACACACACACACACACACACACACACACACACACACACACAAAAGAAAGAGAGTGAGAGAGAGAGAGAGAAAGAAAGGAAGAGAGAGAGAGAAAGAAAGGAAGAGAGAGAGAGAAAGAAAGAAAAAGACATCTGATAAGCTGCACTCCTATCACTTTCTCTACTCTTGTAATAACCATTCTTGCAAACTCTTATTCCTCTATCTTCATGTTAGTTGAGATAAACATTTGTTATATTATAACAAGTAATATTTGAACATATTTCCGGTGAAATCTCGACATCGAATTTTTGGGTGGAATACAATACTTCCTCTACTTGCTATGCGTAGAAGAGAAAATAAAAAAGAAAAAGCCCTGTTTGTGTGTATGTGTGTTTGTGTCTGTGAACAGCATATTTCAAAAACTAAAAGTCGATTAAATATCAAAAAGTTGGTGTTTAAGTTCATCTTCCGAGGATGCGACACGAGTATTTTCGAGAAAATGCCTCCAGCCCAAACTACACTTCACATGGGAATGTTCGATATTTTTTATTTTTTGAATAAACATATACTTAAAATATTTACATGATAAATAAAATGTATATTATGGGAGTATCCTGTGAAGTCCTCTTCATTTGGAAGGAAGTTTGTATAACCAATAAACCTAAGAGATACTCAAGTACCTACCAAACAAAAGATGTAGATGTCTTTAAAATCTACAGTTTATTACAATAAGTTGTTTTGCGCCAGTGGCACTTCCAAGATATCTGTTCAAATTGGTTTGAAGTTTCAATACATTGTCATTTTTAAAAATGCTGTTGCTGTCCAGTTGCTTTTTGCGATGTCATGGAAATACTGTAACAAAGTGACAAAATCAGCCCAGTTACTTTTCTATCACTTTGTCGTCTAACATTTTACAACGGATATACAGTTTTCTTCTCGCCCTTAACAGTCTACAGTCTTTCGTGATATCGCAACTCATTACTTTTACTTCTCGTAACCTTGCTCAGTCCTTCTATTGTCTTGCTTCACTTTCTCTGTCTCCCATTCACTAACTATAGCGTTACACTCGAAGCTTGTTAAATCTTCTTTACGACGATGTACACACGCACAGCTGTGTCTCACATTCACTGACATACTGACCGACTCATGTCCCTAGCTCTAAGTAACTGCTGGTTCCTAGCCTCTTTATACTGGACATGATGTCACAGGATCTTTCTCAACTTTCACATGCACGCCGGCGATCACGTGACCCTTCTCGAAAGTTCTCGAGAAAGCTCCCTTTGTGTAGGCACTCCCATTGTTGTCAGTCACGCACACACAAACTTCTGCGAGATGTAGCCCAACCCTGAATGCCTTTGCCCTCTCACCGGCCCGGCATGTGGTGTGAAACAGCCTGGCCCCGACAGTCCTTTGTTCTGCGCCGCGCCGCGCCCGGCTTCACAATACTATGGAAGCTTCACGTCGACATTTTAGGGACCCGCTTTTAAACATCTATCAATTCTCTTTCCTCTATCCCACATGCGTAATGAACCTATTTCTGTGAAGGTTTATTTCAACTAACGTGAAGTAGATAGGAGAAATAAGGAAGGAAAAAGAAAGCTTAAGTAAGAACAGTTTGAAGAGAATGCAAAAATAATCGATAATGATAGATAAAGTAATGTGAATGTAACGTGTCAGATTATTTCTTTATCTTGGATAGGTAACAAAATTGAAGTGGGATTGCTATATTTCTATTGTGACATTGTTACGAAACGTCTATACAACATTAAACGCCGAGCTTCCGTGCGCTGACGTCACGTTGCTAGGAGGCAGTTACCCCCGGCCAGTTTTTAATCCTGGTTGTAAAGTTTGTGAGTAAAAGCGTTTCTGAGTGTGTTTGTGATAATTTGTGTGATAGAAGACGTATCGATGTAATTAGCGGAAATTAATAAATAAGTAAATTAAAAGGAAATTGACGAATATTTTTTTCACAATATTTATTGAATTATCAGTTGCCCTTGTGACTAAAAGAAGTACTAACCAAACAGCACAAAACATCATCAAACACTGTAGTAATTAGTTAAAACGGCAAACAAGTTGGTGTGTGCTGCTTGGGGAATTCCATTTCTCTTATGTATGTAACAAATATTTGTGTACACACTGTGTGTTTAGAGCAGTCGGAAGTTCAATATTCCCAACACACATTCTACCGCAATTAGCTAATTGAAGCAGAACATACAAGTTGGTTATCTGGTCTGTTCACTCAGTCACATTTGGACATCAAATTACAGCGTGCTTTATGAAAATAACGATTAGCTAAGTTTCTATTTTTACGAACTTACAGAAAGTAGTGGATCTATTGTATTCCACCCAAAATTTCGATGTCGAGATTTCATCCGAAACGTATGTTTTAGGTTCCCTTAATACAAAAAAGAGAAACATTTCCGCGCGCGCGTCTCAGAAAGAGAGAGTGAGAGTGAGAGAGAGAGAGAGAGAGAGAGAGAGAGAGAGAGAGAGAGAGAGAGAGAATAGCGTAGCTAAAAGGAAAAGTCGGTTTAATACGAAACTTTGTGCGGAAGTTGTGGATTTCTCACAAAGGTTTTCTAGAAAATGCCCCCCTCCCCACTATCTTTTACATAGAAATGTTTTCGAAATGATTTCTTTTCTAAAAAGTAGCTATAACTTTTTTGATTAAAATACCATATGTTTAAGCTATTTTTATAACAAATAAAACTTATGTAAGTTTTGTGAGAAAAACTTGTGAAGTCGGAATGACTTTGGTATTATTGGTAACGTCATGAGCTAGACAAAATCTTGATACAACAGAAACTTAGATCTCATCAAAGCAGACAATTTATGCGAGATAAAATGTTGTTTAATCATTTCTGAGATATTCTGTTTTAACTATTTAAGATCACAGATCATAGTTACTTTTTGCAAGTACAATATTATACTACAAAAATAAGAAGATATCAATAATAGAACAAAAACAACAAAGACTATTGTTAAGACATATATAATATTACATAGGTAATTAGCTATAGTATTATAAATCATTAAGGAATGAAAAGTGAAGTGATAACATTTAAATTTGTCTATAGGTCGAAGTATCTTTAAAATAACAGTATCATGAAAGTCCTTTAGATTATTCATGTCAGTGGTAACTTCTAATATTCCTGTTGTTCTTGTGGAATGAACTGTGTGCGTTCTACAGAAGCTGTAGTTCTTTGGATATTGTACGGAACTGAAGTATTCACAAAGAATAATGAAATGTTGGTGTTCCACATTTTTAATTTTCAGCATTGTCTGTTTGTATACAGTTCACAGGTGAAAATGGAAAATAAGTTAGGTAGTTTAAATGACCAAACTTTCTCTAGTGCACAATCACTCCCTTGGATCCGTATATACTGAGTGTAATTACTGAATACCTACTCTTGATTTCATTGTACATTCATTTAAATATTTGTTAATCATATGTTGCTTTTTCTTCTAGTGGTAAGTGGCTATTCCTGTTTTCTCCCCTTTATCTGCAACGAAACATGCAATAGAACCGTTTCTGCAAGTAATTATCTCTATTAATATTAATCAGATAAAAGAATAAGCTTTTATAAGATTGGGTAGAAGCAGTCATGTGAATGTAACGCGTTATATTAGATACCTTAACTAGTGCCATATTCTTTCTGTATTGTTCTGAGTGACCGTTCGTTAATAATTAAGAGGTTTAGACATCCATATCATTGTACATTTGAATAAAGTGAATGGTGGTCCGGTACTAATATCTTGTTTTATTTCCATCAATGAAACTTTACTGTCTTCTAAATATGCATTAGCCATTACAGCCAATTTTTACATCTCCATCGTTGATGGAGAGACCATTAAACTTTATGTTTTTTGTCAGGGCTTATAAATATACATGAGGAAGGCAGGGGAACAAAAGAAGATATTACTGGGGGACCTGTAATGAAATTCTGAACAAAGGGCAACACATTTCTCGTTAAAATAACAGTCGAGAGACGGCCATTAAACGTAGAGGCGAGCTGTACAGTTCACACAGTGCCTGCCCTTTTCTCTAAGTGGCACCAACCACAAATTTGTTAATTTGCGAATAATAATAATAATAATAATAATAATAATAATAATAATAATAATAATAATAATAATAATAATAATAATAATAATAATAATAATAATAATAATAATAATAATAATAATAATAATAATAATAATAATAATAATAAAAATTAATAATAACAATAATAATGATAGTTCCATCAAAAACAAAGAATGTTACCTACTCCATCTTGGAGATAGTTTGGTCTCTAATCAGGCCAAATTATTTGCTTTGCTACGTCAGCATCCTTTCAATTAGTAACACCCAATTAGAGGCCGGAACGGGAGAACTACGTAACCCAATATCAGATCTGACCTTTCTTGTCTTCCCATCTCAAACTTCTAGTTTACCATTCTAACTGGCAAACTGAACTTGGGTTCATTTCAAACCTACTCTTGGATATCGCTATGCATATAGGAAAATTAACAAGAAAAGTAACTCATATTATATGTGCTTGCTTCTTGTAATCTTCTCTGCCTCTTACCTACAGTAAATAGAAGTGCATCGCAACCTCACTTATCTGTACTAATGGAGGTAGAACCGTAATCAGTGCTTACGACCGTAAGCAACGAAAGGAAAAAATAATTGTACCTATACCAAATGTATATAATATTTTTACACAGTATATCTGAAGGTAGAGCTTTCAACACATTGCACACGAATTAAAGGCTTTACATTATCGTACTAGTGTGATAAAACTTTTATACCACTGCACTGTACCAACTTTGGTTTCAACTCCAATCATATCGTAACTATCCCCTGTATTTGGATATGTTTAATAATTCGACTTGATTTCATTAGTTTTTACTTTTTGTTTAGTCTTTATGTCTGATTAATTTCTCATACGCCGTTAGCCTGGTTCTGACCGCCCGGTGTCTCCTCTCACCTCATCCTTTCTCTCGGGTGCTCCCTTGGGGGTATAGGTACAATAAGCCTCAGGCTTCAGTGCCGAACTCCCTCCCTATCTCTCCTATTCCTATTCCTCACATATACATATACATTATATTGGCAACCTTCTACTTTCCTTGGTCTAAAACGTTATTTTATCTAGTATAATCTACATAAGAATTAGATGGCGGCAAATATGAATTCACAAGAAAATGAAATGGTAGAGCCAAGTGAAATTACATAAGCCATACAAATACACTAGAACAACTGTTCAAGCAATCAAAATGCATTTAACTGCTTCATTGTCTGGTGTAAAACAAAACATGTGATACATCGCTGCACATGCACATTGATTTCGTTCTAAACATAATTTGTGTTAGTTTCAGGAGTCAGTTTAATATTATTGATATTTTACAAATTCCAGCGCTGTATAAAAATTTTGATATGTTGCACTCACGTGACTTTCTCTACTCTTGTACTAACTATCCTTAGAAACACTTATTCCCCTATCTACTTCATATTTATTGAAATAAACGTTTGCAGAAATTATCTCATTGCTAATTTTCTTGTAGATAAAGGGATAAGCTAGTCGCTATACGATGGCTTTGGAATCTCTTAGAATAGGAAGCACTCTGTAAGTTCCTTTTGTTCAGGAAAACCACTGAATGTACACTTTGCCTTTGCTTGGTCTAAAGATAAAAATATGAATAACGACTTTCCATTTGAGAAAAGTAAGTATTGAAAAATTCTAACATATAAAAGGAATAGCACCTGGATGACTGAGAATCACTCGGCACTTTTCTTTAATCGTGTTTTTTTTTGGGGGGGGGGGGCGGGGGAGGGAGAAGATACTTATTTAGATAAACTTGAAAAGCAAAATGTTAATTAAATATAAATTTTCATCCTAATTGTTGAAGCCGTTTCCGTGACAAGACCTTTAATATCCTGGCTTGTTTGTTGAAATTGGCCCATTAAAAGAGCAATTATGGCCAATATATATATACTGTGCTTTTCAAATGGGAAGAGTTCTGATCTACAGCCAATGAGTTACGTTTGCATGCACAGCGTTGCAAGCTCATGACCCCCACTCTTCATATTTGTCGGCGCGCGTCAAGCCCCACTTAAGGGGGAAGCAATATGACAAAACAGCAGGACTCCGATTGGTTACCGGCCTGGAGACGCTCAAGGACAAACTCCTTCCCATTTGAGAAGCACAATACACACACACACACACACACACACACACGCACACGCACACGAATTGCTCGTTTAAACATATAAGATGTCGGAAATGGCTCAATACACAAAACATGTATAGGATAAGAACTGTGAGTTTTTACGAGATCTACATCTTTAGTGGAATATTTTATTTGTCACTTTCGGTTTACGAGTTATGCAAAACTCACTCGGAATGAAGAGGGTATGAACATATCTTGTTCAAGTTTGATGGGTATCACGGGTGTTCGTTTTTGCGCGGTCCTTCAATTTTTTGGAATGAAGGACCTACCTCAAAACATGTATTTTTGATGAAATATCTGTATAGAAATGTTGCATTCGTGGTAAAGAGAGTAATAAATGAAAATGACGAAGTAAGGAGTCAATGAAAAGCAAAGAACGTGCCTAACTGTGTAACGGAGTGAAGGTATATAGAGGAAGTGACATTTCATCGGGAGGTCAATCAACTCCAAACCTCAGAGAAACATTCCCTGTAATTAACTGTTTTCCTCACTCCACATACATACTACATACAGCAGTGCAACTCTACAAGATCGCATTTACTTGCACAGAGCGATTTTCAGCAACGATTTCATGTGTCCAAATAGTTCTAGTTATTGCTTTAAAAAGTCCTAATATGACATTACACATGTTTACTTACCTCTACTACGTGTACACAGGGTTCGGTTTGTATAAGCAATATCAGTTTAAGTCGTGACTAAGCTACTTCACTTCACATACCAGGCCGGTGAGCAAACAAAGGTCAGGCTGCCTCGCGTCACTATTTGTGTATAACAACGGCGCTCACGGACAAGCTTCCCCACACCATTCATGTGAGCAAACACGTGACAACAATCAGAGTGGCAGCACCAAAAGGGGGTTTCTCCAGATGATTCGAGAAGTGTCCGGTGGCCGACTTGTTTGAAGAAGTTCGCGAACGGTCCATGTTACGTCATCTCTTATATATAAGGAGGTGAGGAAACAGCAGAAAGTCTCTTACAGACAATGTGTCATTGAGTGTGAGAGCTGTGTGTATCGTGAAACATACGTCGCATCGAAGTGAAGACATTTTAATGAGCGTTGAGTGATTGAATCATTGGAGCCAATGTTCAAGACAGAAAGTGAGAAAGGCAATGAAAGGACTGAGTCAAGCTTACGAGAAGAAAGCTGTTGGGAGTTGTAATATCACGAACGATTGTAAACTGTGTTGTCAGTAAAAGAGTAATGTGTTTTTGTCTAAAAGTTTAGAAGAAAAATAAAACGATAGAAAATTAACTGGTCTGGATTGGTCATTTTGTCACAAAACACAGGGTTTGGTTTGTGTTAACATAGGCCCATTTAATTAAAATGTAAAGAGTTGTGTTTGTGTTAGTATAACCAAGGTCAAAACACACTGAGCTCGATTTATCTTACTAAATATGCAACATGTGTGTTGTATTTTAATAATATAGGAGCAGTTCAAAAGTGAATCGCATTGTTTTAAAAGTTTAGACGTTGTTTAAGTAGGCAAGGCAACGCTTTACCCTATAACAGATTTATTAGTTAATATATATAGTTATTAGATTCACATTATTAGAGTTTAATAATGGAAACCTCGGCACTCTGTAATCCCTTTTCCATCTGTGTTTATAGAATGCAATGACCAATAATAATTTGACATGCATGAGATATAAATGTCATGTTTTCGCCGCAAACCACACATACAGAGAATATCAGTTTATGAAATTGAAAATCATGTACTTCCGCCCCATTAATTAACCAGCTGATTACTCTGTATGTCGTGATTTAATTAAATATTTTACACAGGAACTTAATGGACGCTATTGGGAATCAACTGCGATATTTATGTTCGCCTTTATTAGCCGGATTATGCGGATATTGTTATTTTGCCTGCGGTTGCCTTTATCATAGACAAGCTAAACTACCCAGCATTTTTATTTGGAAAAATAAATAGTCACGTTAGCTTTTGATATATGTATTTCTAATGAAATGAATTAAATCGATTGAAGTATTGCTGATGCACAGTTCTTTTCCTTTTACTTTCTCTGCTAACAATGGAAATGCTGTTATTTCAACCAAAATTTTAACGTCGAGCTTTCACTACACATCGGTTCGTTTGTGATCAACATAGCCCAAAAATGAAAACTTCGTATTTGATAATTATGTTCAGCGGCTTCCAAGGATGTGATATGAAAATTCTCAAAATATTACTACCCATTCTACCCTTTAAACGGAAAGTTTCCATTTATTTTTTTTCAAAAGCGCCTCTAACGCTTTTTATTAAATTCCTGTTTGTTAAAGATATTTAGACGAGTAATAAAATTTACTTCTTGAATTTGATGGAAACAGTTGAGAAGCTTCATTACTTCATTAGCAATGAACGGTATGTACTTTTACCTAACTGACAAACCGCAAGAAATACAGAAAACCTACTACAAGCACAAATGTACATACATGTCCATTTTCAATAAGTGTACCAACTGTTGGATGACTTTAAACTTAGTGTTTACTACCTTGTTGTAGTACAGAGCCAAAGAGTATTTTCTGCAACATCATCCCCTAACAAATCAAATGAAGTGTTTTCCCCTGCACCTTTACGTTATCTGATTCTTCAGTTAAACTTGTTTAAAACGCTTCACAGTTTGGGAGTTAACAGTCTGACGGTAGAGTAATCCATGAGCAAGCCATAGGCACTTTCTGTGAAGTCTTAAGTCACGAGGGGAACTGCGAAGAGATTTAGGGCTACAGAAAAGTTAGAGAAAGATAAACCCAAAAGCAAACGAGGGCGATGCTCGGATGTTACTATGGACGCTTGACTTCAGTTAAGAGCTCTTCCTGCAAGTGGAAAACTTATCTCGAGAAGAGAGATACGAACAAAGAATTTTGTTTCGTTGCACGTTTTCGACAGAATTAAGGGAAATGTGACGTTAAAATCAGCTACCACTGATTCTTATACAGGGTTACAAGTATTTAAATTGTTCCTGAAGTGTGTGTAAAATAGGCATCTGTATAGAAACCCTAATGAGAATTTACAGAGTTTAATGCTTCCAGACTTAACCACTTCTAGAACATAGGGAAATGTTCTATCAAAACGATCACAAAAAATTAAATTTGTTCTCTATTTTTAGCAATATAAAGATTCATAGAATTCGACAAAGTTTGGCACATACGTATATTTTTACAACTATATTAAAAATCTAATGTGCTATTCACATGACCTCTTCTTACATACATATTGTGGCAAATGACGTTGTGGCGCTGATGACGTCATTGCTATCTTGTTGCCATAGTAATGACGTCATTTTCTGGTAGTGGTATCGTTGTAACTGTAAGAAGTGCTACTCGCACACTTTAACTTGAGCTCCCACATGATGGTGGTTAAGGTTACAAAAAATAAAAAATTATTTGCTTTAACTAGATCTAAAATTTTTCGTGTAAAAGATAGTTTGGATTGGGGCGTTTCCTTGAAAATCTTCGCGTCGCATCTTTGGAAAATGATTAACTAAATTTTATATTTAACCGAGTTTGGCTTTTGAGTTATGCTATTCACAGATAGAGAACCTTATCGTTTTCTAACATGGTTTTCTGTTCTTAGAGCTTCAAAGAATGTATTTCCAGTAACATTTTGTAACCAATTTTTGGATGGAATCTAATATTCCTTTTGTTTACTATTCGTAAAAAGATAAGTGAAATGGGTTCGTTTAAGATCTGATATAGCAATAATGAAAATTCTGGAAGTAAATCACAGGTAAAGAACTTCCAGGAATATCTGCATCGAGTCAAAAATATGATTATGGATGTTCATAAGCATTCTCCAAATAACTGACTGACTTGAATAAACATAAAAATATAGTAGTTCATGAAACCAGCATACAAGAAATAAAGCTCTTCTATAGCTATAAGCCTGAAGAACTATAAAAAACATAAGAAATACAGACAGCTGATAATAAAAGACGCTTGTGTTTTAAATTTGCAGAAAGAAGGCAATTCCTCAGTGAAGATAACGCATGCAGTGGCAAACCTCGGTATTTTCCTTCACTTCGAGCTAATGGACTCGGGACTGGCAAGGTAAATTCCATAACTGTTTTTATTTTTGCGTACATTGTATGTAATTTAGTGTCTGTTTACTTGGCGTAGAAAATAAGCTTTACCAAACACAGAATGTTAATTTTCTTCCATTTGTCTACTGGGATGCCAGAAAGGAGTAAAGTAAGCTCGGTATCTCAGATAAATGGCAACATTACATTAACTTTTCACATGTTTACTTGTAGAAAGTTTTATGTATCAAATTTATCACAAGTAACATCTTAGTATAATATAATTTAACGCCCCTATACACATATGGAATATATTGACTCTTGGGGAATGTCTGAGTTAGGTATTGAACACTTACGAATAATTGAAAAGAGGGTGTGTGACTATTTCACTGATATGATGGATAGATGGCTTTTAATGACACATTGATTTTCAATCAGTCCATCCCAACTTCATTACAGGATAATTATCGCATCCAGAGGAAGCGATAAATCATCGGATAATTGTGCCTCGGCCATCATGTTTTATATTGCGTGAAATTCAAACCAAAATAGCAGCTTTAAGACTATCAGCTGTCATGCATTTAATTATTTTGGTTTAAAATAGATATCTTCTTCTTTAGTCTTCGATGTTTTGAGTAGAAAGTAATAAGTTTTTATGAATAGTTTTAGCGGGAAGAGAAGGTAGAAGCGAAACTCAGCCGCACTTTGGAAAGAACATTTGAAGCAACATTGGCCAGTCGCCGATGCAACAATTTTGAAGTCAAATTAGCGTTTTGTAGGTCACACGTTGATAAGACAGTATGAAACAACAATACCTCACACCGCTTAATAATGCCCCAAAGTCCGTTGATTCAGTACCTTGCCGCCGATAGAGTATTGAGATTACTCTCCTTGGGTAGGATGCCACTGGTTATGGTGATAACGTATTTTGATAAATGTTTCCAGTCTTTTCACTATTTGCACAAAGACGTTGCCGACCATTGTAGATTATAAAACAATTCACCAGTCAAATAAAACTCTGAAGGAAGGGCGGGAGGGAAAGAAGGAAAGAGAGAGAACTATGTAAAGTTAATGAAAGCAGAACCCGAAATGTATATTTTGATGTGAATATAGAAAGGCATTATTACAGAATCGAGGAATAGTTTCAGAGTTTTTGTTATTCAATGCACACACGTGTGTTTTATACACGATCATGCTTTATTATCTTTAATGAATTATTAATTTTAAAAAGTTCTAATGAACTCGCCTATCATCACTTCGGATTTCCGGTAATGCATGCTACCAATTCAGACATAACTAATGCGATGGTTTAGTAAGATACTGTGATGCCGGGCGTGAATGTACACCTCGAGCTACCTCACACCACTCGCGGCGAGTGAACATGCAACAATGAGTGCGGCAGATCAAAGATTTCCCAAAATATTCGCTAGACTTCCGATTTCCGGCTTGTTTGTGAAAGCGAATTTCTAGAAAAATCCATGGTAGGTCATTCTGTCCTATGAAAAGCTTGCGGGACAGAGAAAAGGGAAGAATAATAAGCTGTATGTGACGTAAATGTTAAAGGGACAGCTCTTAGCAGTGTGTGTGTGTGTGTGTGTGTGTGTGTGTGCGTGTGCGTGTGCGCGTGCGCGTGTGCGTGTGCGTGTGTGCGCGCGCGCGCGCCAACAGAGGCAGTTTGGTACATTTAACATCACGTCGGAGTTGTAGTGAGAAGCAGTTCTAGTGAATGTGAACGTCGAAGCCAGCAGTTTGTTAGAGAGAGAGAGAACTGAAAGACAGAAAAGTGAGTGTCAAGATTACGAGATGACAGATCAGCTGTGAGTTGTTAGGTCACGAAGAACTGTAGATTGTGTTAAAGATAAAACCGAACTGCGTTTTTGTGCTTAAGTTTTAGAAAGAAAATAAAGCGACAGAAATTATAACTAGACTTGGTCATTTTGCCACAATAATATAATTTATGCGACTTTGAGTCAATTATCTTATGGCTAACTCAAACGGATTGTTTGGATTATAATAGATGTTCAGTATTTCAAGAAGAATTCGAAATCGGTTACCTGGTTATGAAGATGCAGGTACTGAAAAGGCATAGAAAACAGGGTTGGATTTTACTTCCCGCTTTAGTGTATATTTTAAGTTATTACGGTCACCAAATTTATGTTGGTAGACATGGGTTTCCTAGGAAACGAATTTATGCGTTGGAATTGTAAATTGCCTTCTGTGTAAATACCATCGTAAAGAGATAGAAATCACACGCTCGTGGAAAATAAAAGATAACCATAACAGTGACAGAGAGAGAAGCAGAGTTTAAATGACTTGAATACTGAAGCACCGCGGGTTTTATAGCAGCTTTTTGTGGTTTATAATCTCATATCCACATGTCATGTGTTCGCATTCTATTTTTGTAGATACTTTAACAAGTGGTGCACGCTTTATTCAAAGCTGCAGAGAAGAAAACGTTTCAGAAGAATAAGGAGGTCAATATCTTGCTAATTAAACTAAATTGGGCGATCCGTATGGATGAATGGTATAAACTTGCAATTAGGTCATGGAAGCTGTAAGGCATGAAATCGAAAACAACCATGCGTTCTGCTAGCAAATAAATACAGGGTGTCAGAGGCATAAGAGCAAATACTTGTTATGGTAATTGAGCACAGCGTAATAAACAATATTACATCAATATTTGCTTCATTTGTGGAATTATAGTTTTACTTACTAAAAGTAGGTAGTATGCCTTCAGGTTGGTTAGCACCAAGTACGCGTGGCACAAAAGGTATGGCGCAAGGTGGCACGGTCTAGTAATCACGAATGGCGTACTGGAACCGAATTACAATGCCTTCTGCGAGGCCAATGACCTCACAATACCTAGGTCATTAGGTCACGCATTGAGGTGTGAAGAAAGACGGATAGTCTATCTCATAGGCGTTGTTCATTTCGTGGTGCAGCTACGACCATGCAGAAAACATCAGTTAGTAGACTTTGTGATTGGTTTGTGGGAATACTGTTAGACGAAGAGACAAAAAAAATCTAGCTTACCGATGTGGATACGAATTAAGGTGCCATTTATCAAAATATCACCACCTATGTATCTAACAGCCCATGATATTGTTTTTCCTGTTTAGTATGAAACGGCATTGTGATAAATAAGTATTTATTCTCTCGAAGACTATAGAGATACCACAAAACACTGCTTGAAGTCTTGTTCCTCTTACGCTCAATGTACCAAATGATTTTCTGCTTTCCCTATTCCACTTATCTATAGTAAGTAGACGATTTATCGTATTCCACCTGAAACTCGACTTATTTCAGTTTCGTGTCCTTGAACCTAGTAGGCCATATCGCACGGTGAATGAAATGGGAGAAACTATACTCAAATTATTTCGGATCCCATACAGCTTAAAATTATCCGGCATTTGTCTTCACAGGATAAAGGAAAACCCCGAATAAGCCGTATACGTATAACTTACCCTAACAGAGATTCGAACTCGGGATCTGTTAAATATGAGGCAGATACGCTAACCCCCCACTACAAGGCGGGCTAGTTCAATATTGAAGATGTTCCAGGGATGTGACCAGGACATTTTCAAGAAAATCCCACACACTAAACAATGGTTTTTTTACGGGAAAAGTTTTAGTTTTGGTTTTCCCAAGCATAGCTCTTAACGATGTTTATTAAAATATATTTATGCCATTTGTATGACAAAATGTATGTACCTGCTGATCTTTTTGTGAATAGCTTGTAAAATCCTCATTTTCACTCACTCACTCACTCACTCACTCACTGACTGGCTATCTCACTCACTCACTCATTCCTGACTCAATCACTCACTCCTGACTCACTCACTCACCGACTTAATCATCGACTCACTCATTCACCGACTCACTCACTGTACGGCTCACTCACTCTACGACTCAGTCACTCTACGACTCAGTCACTCTACGTCTCTCTCACTCTACGACTCAGTCACTCTACGACTCTCTCACTCACTGACTCACTCTCTCTACGACTCTCACTGACTCACTCTCTCTACGACTCTCTCACTCTACGACTCAGTCACTCTACGACTCTCTCACTCACTGACTCACTCTCGTCGACTCTCTGACTCACTGTCTCTACGACTCTCACTCTACGACTCAGTCTCTCTACGACTCTCTCACTCACTCACTGACTCACTCTCGCCGACTCTCTGACTCACTCTACGACTCAGTCACTCTACGACTCTCTCACTCACTGACTCACTCTCGCCGACTCTCTGACTCACTCTCTCTACGACTCTCTCACTCTACGACTCAGTCACTCTACGACTCAGTCACTCTACGACTGTCTCACTCACTGACTCACTCTCGCCGACTCTCTGACTCACTCTCTCTACGACTCTCTCACTCTACGACTCAGTCACTCTACGACTCTCTCACTCACTGACTCACTCTCGCCGACTCTCTGACTCACTCTCTCTACGACTCTCTCACTGTACGACTCAGTCTCTCTACGACTCTCTCACTCACTGACTCACTCTACGACTCTCTCACTCACTGACTCACTCTCTCTACGACTCTCACTCACTGACTCACTCTCTCTACCACTCTCTCACTCTACGACTCAGTCACTCTACGACTCTCTCACTCACTGACTCACTCTTGCCGACTCTCTGACTCACTCTCTCTACGACTCTCTCACTCTACGACTCAGTCACTCTACGACTCTCTCACTCACTGACTCACTCTCGTCGACTCTCTGACTCACTGTCTCTACGACTCTCTCACTCTACGACTCAGTCTCTCTACGACTCTCTCACTCACTCACTCACTGACTCACTCTCGCCGACTCTCTGACTCACTCTACGACTCAGTCACTCTACGACTCTCTCACTCACTGACTCACTCTCTCTACGACTCTCACTCACTGACTCACTGTCTCTACGACTCTCACTCACTGACTCACTCTCGCCGACTCTCTGACTCACTCTCTCTACGACTCTCTCACTCACTGACTCACTCTCGCCGACTCTCTGACTCACTCACTCTACGACTCTCTCACTCACTGACTCACTCTCGCCGACTCAATCACTGACTGACTCATTCACTCTCACTCACTCGTATAAAGCGAAATTCCCATTTATTTTAAAAGTAATTTTTGTACATTTACTGCACTGAACATTTTGTGCATCCTGAATTTCATATAATTAATTGGACGAGGGAAAGTTTTACGAGTTTAAATTACAGAAAGTTGTCAAGTGTAGCTTGCTATAGTTGATTAATTACTCAAATTACGAAAATTCGGTGCACTTTTTGGCTTATTAAGGCGCTTGAGCCTTATAAGGTTCAGTTTTCGCTATTTTCACACGAAGTACGAAATGAATGAGTTGTAGCCAGAGTTGGAAACACTGCATTCCCCCCTCACGTTATCCGACACAGGCGATTAACAGTTCCAATAAGCTTTGTTTATGATCGCGGGGCCAATGATTGCGTTTTATTTTCCTCAGGATCAATACGCTGTAAGTATGTTGGGTGCATGCAGTTTCACTACCCCTATTTTAGTTTTCTATCTTGTTACATGCATGGTATTTTAGTTACCATGGCGACAGCTGGTATTGGAAGTTGCTGTCAACCGCTAAAAAGTTTCAGCCAACAGATACCCGTCTCTGGTATAGTCGCATCCCATCCCATCCCATCGGAGCTGAATGCATGCCTGGTTTACATTGCACTGGAGTGTCTAGTAAGTAGGGCTATTGACTGTGTGTCAGTATGTCATATATTGATTGGTACTTGACCCACGGTCTACGGTTTCATTCTTTACCTTTTAACTAGCTATGGTACGTGGAGGAGTGTTGCGTACTATTAGTATTATCATTTTAACGTTGTACATTTTATTTAATCCCGCCAGACCGTCCTCCGTGATTGAGGTGCTTTTGCAGGCTTTCCTCCGTTCTCACAGGCAAATTTTCGGAATGAGATTTGTATATTTTTACTTTCTCTACTGGTAAGTAGGGGGAGTATTGTATTCCACCCAAAAATTCGATGTCGAGATTTCACATATACATGTTTTGAGGCCCCCTGAATCCAAAAAAAAAAAAAAGCATTTTTAGAAAAAGGTCCGTGTGTGTGTCCGTGTGTGTGTCTGCGTGTGTGTGTGTGTCAGTCTGTCTGTGGACAGCATAGCTCAAAAACTAAAAGTAGGTTAAAAGCCAAACTTGGTATTTAAGTTTAATGTCTTTCAAGGATGTGACACAAAGATCTTGAACAAAATAGCCCCAACCTAAACTCCCCTTTACATGGAAAATTTTTCGAAAATTTTGATTTTCTTGAAAATGGCTCTAACGATTTTGATTAAAATGTCATATGTTTGAGATATTTTTATGACAAATGAAATGTAGGTATATCTTGAATTTTCTGGCTATAGCCCCTGTAGCCGTATTTACTCTGGACGACTTTTGCATAACTGGTAAACCGTTAGAGATAGACAAAATCATACTATACAAAAAATGTAGATCTTGCTAAAATACACAATTTATGTCTCAATAAATTTTCTTGTAGGGTGAACCATTTCGGAGATATTCCTTGTTATGTGTGTGAGTTTCGGAAAACTTTCGGAAATGCAACGTTTTTCATTTTTTTATATGTTAATCGTGCAAAGAGAACGGAATCTCAAAGGTCAAAAAGATTTGACTGTTGCACAAAGCCTTCTATATTCTAATATTCCCCTTGTACCTACAAGGATATAAGCAGTAAGATAATTTATACGAATGTTTGTCTTAAGTAACATGGAGATATAGCAATAAGAGTTTGTTAGAATGGTTAGTACAAGAGCAGAGAAAGTCATGTGAGTGTAGCACATAAAGATTTTTTTAAATTTAATTCCGCCGTCCTCCCTAGCTGAGGTGTTTTCCAAGTTTTCCTCAGGCCTCACTGGCAAATGTTTGAAATGAAATTTGTAGACTCTTTTGTACTGGTAATTAGTAAGATGTAGACAAAAAAGCGCGTTAACCATGTCCCAGACATTCCTTGTTGTTGGTTTGAACTTTGCCAAGTTATTTTATAACTTTGCTTCTCGTGATATACAAAGAGTGTGGGATTTCAAAGCCAGAGTATAGCGACCTGCTCATACGTGTAGGCAGAAATTACCATAATAAGTTGGCTATTTTAACACTTTCAGTGAATGAAAACAGTAAGGAGCAGAAATTGGCATCTTTCTGGAACTCCAAATAAGCATGGATGTCGGTTATTTAAGATTTCCCGATTAACTCTCTTTTCACTTCACTTCAACATTCGTGCACTGCGACCTCCACGAAAAAATTATTGTGACTGACATCCCCAGGAGGAAGGGATGAAGCGAGGGAACCGCAGAGTGTCACAGGGTCGTCCACAGAGACGTGCGGAAGTCCCTAACAAATACTGAGATCTCTTCATCGTGGCAGCAGGTCACCATTACACCGGTCCTGTGTCGTATAAGCGTCCTCCCTACGACTGCACAAAGCCACCTAGCGCCGAGAACAGCAGGTTATAATGCGTAAGCATCCACGCCCTCTGTCCGACACCGCCGTACACAATGAGCCTGAAATATAAGGAAATGGAATGAAGGGAAATAATGGAAAGGAAATCGTGGTGTGAAATTAAGAACCCCAGCATTTACTTAAGTGTAAACCACAGAAAAACCCATGTCAGAGTGCTTGGTCGCCGGAGATCCAACCCGCGACCTCTCGAATGTGAGTCGCCACCTTACTTGGTTACGGAAGCCTAAAAGACCAACTCATTAAAGCAATATGTCACAAACTTTACGGCAGATACTGTTTAGCCTGATACTGCGCGAGTGATAGGCACAATTTGATTTAATTCCTATCATCCCTGTAGAGAAAATCAATTACTGTATGCCAAATGTGACAGTGTAACAAATCTGATGGCATGCAACTGCCAGTTTCAGATAAAAGCGATGTTCGCTTGAATATTCAACGACACGCAAGTTACAGCCACAGGCTACTAGTGGCATCCCTTTGATCATGACCTATCGACCTTCAAACATTACTGAAATATATTACAACGAATGTGACGTGTTAACAGTCACATACTTCTTCCGCCTAGTGAACTTATTTTACTTTTTCTACCATCTTGTATCTAGAGATTAAGTATTGTATTCATCTCAATTTCCCTGGAAATGCACGTTTTGAAGTGCCGTGCATCCAGCAAAAATATCCTAGAAAAACATTGGTGTGTGTGCGCGCGCATGTGTGTTTGAAATCTCCAAAACGAAATGTTTGATATTAAGTTCAGTATATTCCAAGTCTGCAACACGAAAATCCTTTCACCCCACACTACTCTTTACACGGAAAATAATTCATTACTTTTTATTTTCTCAAAAATTTCTCTAACAATTGAAGACCACAGGGGAAGAGTCAGATAAGTCTTATTTTCCGCAAATTTGAAATTTTTTTTATAACATTCTCCGAGGTCGAATCTACCCTTCTATAGCAAGTTCATGCTGATAGTGAGGTTAGTAATGTGTGTACTTTGAAAAAAAAAAAAAAAACATATAGGAAGGGAATAATGAATTGTCAACATTGTTGGCAGTCCCATTATTCATAATGCTATAAATGTATAACAGCATGCCAGGGAAGTTTAGTGTTTCAAATGAGTTCTAACGTTTTATAAACAAGTTTATATTGTAAAAATAATCCATATTCAATGTAAGACAATAATGCAAAATTTTTAAAAACTAAGAATTAAGTTGTTCCAAGGTAATAATAATAATAATAATAATAATAATAATAATAATAATAATAATAATAATAATAATAATAATAATAATAATAATAATAATAATAATAATAATAATAATAATAATAATAATAATAATAATAATAATAATAATAATAATAATAATAATAATAATAATAATAATTCAGACTTACAGAAAGCATACTGGATTACCTCATTCTTTCCATGTACAGCGTGACGCAACAATGGTATTACATTCACTTGTCAACAATTGCGTGACAATTTTCCAGCTTGCTTTATAAATGGTTCATAAATATATATTTAAAATTTGAGTAATAGGTTAGTAATGGTTTTCAACTTACTAGATTTCAAACTTTAAAAATGCTCTCCTGAAAATTTTAATAAGAGTGACTTACTACATTCTTCCCGTGTGATCTTCAGTTTAAAAGATAATACACTTTTTGTTATTTTTAGTTTACTTAATGGCTCATATTTAAAATACCACACGTTTAAGATATTTTTGGCAAATAAAATTTAGGCTCTAAGTGTTCCTTATTAAAAAAAATTGTTTGATTTTGTACAACTGTTAAACATTAGGAGATACACAAAAGTTTACTAGGCAAAGTGCAAATCTGCTTAAATCACTCAATTTATATCAAGTAACATTTTTCTGTCTTTAATCAATTCCGAGATATTCGTTGCTATTGGTTTGAATTTTGCAACACCTTTATTTGAAGTGCTAGGTCTACTTTTTGTATTTGTGGTGCCATGCAAGGTAGTATGGTAAGTAGCCTATTTTAAACATTAGAACAGGGGTGCTCAACAAGCGAGCAAAAAAAAAAAAAAAAAAAAAAAAAAAAAAACTACCCTTTAGATGTAAAATTTTTCGAACATTTTGATTTTCTCGAAAATGGCTCTAACGATTTTGATTAAAGTGCTATATGTTTCAGATACTTTTATGGCATACCAAATGTATATTTTGAATTTTCTGGCTATAGCCTATGTAGTCCTGTTCACTGTGGATGACTTTTGCATAACTTGTAAATCGTAAGAGATAGACCAAATCGTACTCTACAAAAAATGTAGATCTTGCTAAGGCACACAATTTATGTCTTAGTAATTTTTTGTTGTAGATTGAACCATTTCGGAGATATTCCTTGTTATTTGTGTGAGCTTTGGAAAACAAACTTCCATCAAATAGAACATCGTTATTCACTTTTTATATGTTAGCCGTACAAAGAGAACGGAATTTGAAAGCTTTAAAAGATTTGACTATCGTTCAAAGCCTACTGTATCCCCATATTCCCCTTGTACCTACAAGGAAATAAGCAATAAGGTAATTTGTACAAATGTTTATCTTAACTAACACGAAGAAGATATAGGAATAAGAGTTTGTAAGAATGGTTAGTACAAGAGTAGAGAAAGTCATGTGAGTGCAACACATCAGATTTTTAAAATAGAATTGTAAAATAATTATGAGTAAAGAAAGCCGTATGATTGTTTCACATAAGCTTTTCCTTTTTTTTTCCTTTTTCTTTTTCTTTTTATAATATTTATTTTACGCGTTTAGTTTGGTAATAAATGTTGTGAAGGTGTGACAGCAGCAGTACAGTTACGAGAATGCCCCCGTATCCTAGCTGGGAAGGCACCATCAGAAGTAAGTGATTATAAAATGTCCAGATGGGACTTACCCTTAGAGGAGATGCTGGCTTAGGGCGCACCATATGCTCGGTCCGGACGTCTCACGTGCTGTGAGATTGCCATCCAACTTGCGCTCCATCCCCAGTGATATCACATAATGCGCGCGCACCATCGCTAGGTAATTCATCACAGGATTTCTTTCCTGCTGCGTTCTTTACATCTGGTTTTGCTTCAAGCAAATGGACTCTAATAACAATAAGTATACTAACAGCAGAATATGACAGCGGCGTGAAGTTTAATTATTCTATAAATGAAGAAATGAACCTCATTTAACTACAGCATCTTCCAAGCTTCAAAGAAAACACTCTTGTCTCAAACTACCACTTGAAAAGTCTTTGTTATTGCCCTCTCTAGTGCTCATCTTTAGTATGTAGAGCAGGCAAGGGCAAAATCGGCTCAAAAGGGCAACACGTCCTTGCCTCACTCCACCAGCCATCCCTCCCTTTCACTGCTGTTCAGTTTCCGACACGACTCATTCTGTGGCGAGCATGTCTGTCGGAGCGTCTGTTTCATGAAGAGCGGCAGAGAGGTACAAATACAGGAAAGTTTGCTGTATAATATGCGGATTTCAATTTGCAAATATAAACCTTTACAAGAGCAACAAGTATAAATTAAAATGTAGTGATCTTACAGGTATTTGTTTACAATTTCAAAGATTCTTTCTGAATACTTGAGACGATATGATTACAGTTTTAGGGGATTAGTTTCTTATAAGTTTATCTAATCTAAGCTTTTGTATTTCGTGTTTCAAAGTTTAAACACAATATTGAGTTTGAAACCAAACAATTTATTATCTTAATCAAATGGTTTAAATTATAAGTATGGCTAATGAGCAATAGAACTTTGCTGCTTTTTGTTGTGCACCTGTTCATAACAACACTGCTAATCCACCAATCAAAGCTGCACCAATTCATAACGACACTGCTAACCACCAATCAAAAGATACGCATGTAGTAATCAATAATTCGCCGTCTGCGCACATTCCCATGCATGCGAAAGCTAAATTATCGATTCCCATATATGAAATAAAGCTATTCTGTGTATTTAATAATTAGTGTCAATATTGTAAACAACATTCTAATAAATTCAATGTCTTCTAGTTCTTGAAAGTGTACTTTTTAAAAAGTTATAACCTTATACTCTCTGTATCATTGTATCAAGGGCAGCATAACAATAAAAAATGAAGGCGCTGTTATGACTCTCATATGTACAATTGAATAACAAATACATGATTAAAATGGCGGGTACTAGTAACAATAACGTGCAGCGTAGAATATTGAAAACATTTTATAAATGTGTTAAACTTGACTGATGGTCGTGCATAAGCAGTCGTATGCAACTTGAATATCATGGCAATTATACTCTCGCACTATATGTAGCACTATAATACAGTGAAGCACAAAATCAATATAACTTGATTCGAACTAATACTCCATTTTCCATTTATTAGTAGTATTTACCTAGGACGCATTTCGTTAGGATCTTGTTAGCACCATCAGCTGATGTCGATATGAGTTACTCTTTGAGCAGTTTGTGAGTGAGTGAATGGTGGGTATGTGGAGTTTAAGGACCTGTCGACACCTAGGTCATTTGGACCCTCGCCTGACATAGATGATGCTTATACATGCCACATTTTATGTGAATAAGATACTGGATGAAATACAAAAATAAGATGACAGAAGATGGGGAGGTTATTGATTACCATGACGGGTTGGTTTGATACTGTCTTTGTTCTGATTTGCTGCTATTTACGACAGCATTGCCCAGTTGAATACAAAGGCAAGGAAATGGAAGATAATGACCAGGCAGCGAAACTTGGACACCGATGGGTTAGAGACGGATGATTCGTGTTCTAGAGTAGCTGTAGTGTCTAGTGTTTACCATACGTGAGGGAGCAACACTTAAGTTTTTATTTAACAAAAATATTGAGAAAATAGATCCATTAGTGCTGAGAATCTTCAATATTGCCGTCCTCCGGACATTTTCCACACCCTCAATCTTCGATATGTTGTGATGTTAGTCATACAGTATTTTTACTCCAGCTCTGAATATTTGCCAAATGTAGTCTCCAAATCGGTGCAACGTTGTAGGACCCTATAAGGAAGATACACACGTACATAGATTAACTTCCATTTATATTGCTACAGAAATGCAATATACAGTTTAACAATATTAGTAAATTTGTGAATGAGAAAAATCTATTAATCAAAGACACATTTCCTAAAAAAATAAACTTACATAATATAGAAATGTGTAGAACAGGTAATATATAAAGAAGTAAATTAGTAAAGATAGAATCATTAAGACAAGGCTAATTTTAAGTCGTGTAAGCTAATTTTATTCTTTACTAAATAACATTCAAGTTTGAAAAGGAAAAGAGTTTGTGTTGAAGTAATATTCATAATAAAAATCTGATGTGTTGCACTCACATGACTTGTTCTACTCTTGTACAAACAAGCCTAACAAACAGTTTGTTAGCTGAGATAAACATTAATTTTCAGAAATGATCTTAGTACACACTTCCTTATAGGTGCAAGGGGAATATGGGAATGCAGCAAGCTTTAAGAGATAATCAAATATTTTAAGAAACAACTAGTGCTCTGAAATTCTGTTCTCCTTCCATGACTCTAGATAAATACAGTGAATAACGACTTCCCATTTGAGAAAAGTATAAGGTTGGAAAATGCAAACAAATAAGGACTATCTACGAAATGGTTCACTCTTAAAAAATGTATTTGGCATAAATTGTGTGTTTTAAACACATCTACATTTTTTATAGCAAGATTTTGTCTATCTCTCACGGTTAACCAGTTATACAAGTCATTCGAAATGAAGGGGACTTCTGAGGAGATGCCCAGAAAATTCAAGATACACGTTTCATTTGTGCGGATGTTTTTCTAAAAATGCTCTCTTTTGGATTTATGGGCCTCAAAACATATATTTCCGGTGAAATCTCGACTTCGAATTTTTGGGTGGAGTACAATACTCCCTTCACTTACCATTCGTAGTAGAAAAAGTAATGTACCTACATTGTGCAAATTTGTAAGGTGCAGTATTGAAGTATTTTAGATTATTTTTCATGAATTTTAGTGATATATACACATTGATTCACTAACAATCAGCTTAACCTACAAATTTAATATATATTTCTGCTGTCTGTGTGTATGTGACTGAACGGACTCTCCCTACACGGCTGCGTTTTACATTTCCCGGTAGTTGGTGCTGCGATAGGATTCTAGGACATTCTTATCACAGCGTAGTTTTGTTATTACATTAAAATTGCGCGCTTATTGAGAATATTGTCTTATATTATTATTTACTGAACGAACATTTTAAACTGTGATTAAAATATATATTGTGCAAATGTGTAGGTTACAGTACTGAAGTGCGTATTTTTCATGAGATTTGATTATGTGTACATGTGCATTGAATACCAATTTACTTTACCTGCAAATTTAAGTCGCCAGTTTGATTCTATGCAACTTGCGTACGTTAAAAAACTATACCTGTCATGAAAATGACTTGTTTCTTCTTTCTTGCTATTATTTAAGACAGCTTTAATCCCTATATTCAACACGTTTAAGTTTATAGCACAAGATACAAGCGCACGCAACTGATAGGTCGAATTGTGGTATCAAGTATTTTAAAAATAATTGTTTAACATATGTATTCATCAAAATGGCGCAAATAATTTACAGTTTATTAAAAAAATCTGATGTCTTGCACTCACATGACTTTCTCTACTCTTGTAATAACCATTCTTATAAACTGCTAATTCTTTATCTTCTTCGCGTTAGTTGAGATAAAAATTTCAGAAATTATCCTATTGCTTATTTTCGTGTAGGTGCAAGGGGAATATTAGAATACATTAGACTTTATTTTTTATTCGGGCATCCGCAAAACATAGTATTTAGGGTGAAATCTCTACATAAAATTGTTGAGTGGAATACAATATCTAATTGTTCTACTTACTATTATTAGAGAAAGTAAAATAAATCCATTTTATGGAATGCGACCGTGTGTGTGCACGTGTGCGTCTCTGCGTCCACGCAGCGACAATCCTTTTAAACATTGGACCTATATGATTCTAGGAATCTGCTATACGTGAAACCCTTTGGCAAAACATTTATCGGAAATAACAAGGTATATAAAAACAAGCTTGTATTTCCGACAACTTGCACAGCGGATGTAAAGGTTATTGTTATTTTTACTGTTATTCTTTATAATTAAATTTTGTTATTCTGTTGTTTTTGTTATCTGTTGTTAATTTTTGATTAGTTAATTTTTTACATTTTCTTTATTTATTTTCTCTTTAATTCGTATTGTTACTGTCTATTGTTCAGCAATATTTTGTGAACCTATTTTGTTTGTTTTCTGTTATTGTTTTGTCCAGGCAGATTAAACAATATATTTTTGCTAAGTTAATGGAGTAGATCAGATGTTGAGTAGAGATACAACTACCGGGATAGAGTGAATTATAACGAAAACCAACCGTTTTATGATCAGCTATAAAACCATGATTTGTATGCTTTTATTGCACATTGGACACATTCTGACCTATTTTAGCGGACGGAGTGGGAAGAATGCGCACAGATAAAGGCAAGCCTGGGAGGATCTAGGTTCGTTTCCCAGCTAGTAGATGAATAATGGAATGGATGATGTACCTCGAATGTTCCTTCCCTCATCTCAGTGTTTAGGTCAGGCTCAATGGACGGGTGGCGTGCAGCATAAGCGACGATTAAGCTGATCTTTCCTGTCTTGGGGACATGATGCGATTCTTACTTATGCTTTGGAGCGCTACTTGAAGTAGAGATTTTTAACTATAACTGGTGTGGAACAAATGGGCCATAGGCAATGGTGGTACTCGTTTGGGTTTTTCTATATTAGATCACAGGCACAAATGTCTCGAGCATTCTGCCCAAACCTCAACCTCTAGGATTATGAATATGTCGGGGATGCGCTGCATCTGTCGGAGACAGTTATCTTATCGTACCCCCTCCCCCGCACCACCCCTTCCCCTTCATTCCTCACCAGTACCAATATCAATAAAGGTAAAGTTAGTCTTATGTCGAGATTTGGTTACAAGCTTCCGGAATATAAGAACTGGTTCTCTCTTTTTCTTTTTTTCACGAATCAGCACGTAAGCTTGTGCTGTCATTTGCATTCTTCAAATTCTACAGTTTGTTTCGACAACACTTCCTTCTAATTTCTTTAACTGTATTCACATTTTTCCTCTCAATGACTTTCAAAAACAAGCATGGCTTTGTATTTAACACGCGGAACATTTTAAATTATTCTTGTATTTGTAGCCTTTATTTGCAACTAAACAGTGGTTTTCTCGTCTTCCTGTGTTTTCTACTCTTTATTGGTTTTTCTTTTTCTATTTTTATTTCTTTGTTTCTTTCTTTCAATACGTTACGCGACGATCACTTGTTGTATCTTCTAAGGCTATGCACTTCGACTTTAT
The DNA here is from genome assembly GCA_030765045.1 of Tenodera sinensis. Lineage (NCBI taxonomy): Eukaryota > Metazoa > Arthropoda > Insecta > Mantodea > Mantidae > Tenodera > Tenodera sinensis. The sequence continues at coordinate 103,317,051 of CM060972.1, forward strand.
CGCCAGATATTGATGGACTTCTTAAACGTAAGCAGTACTAAAGAAGTCACTAACGTACAGATGTTTATCATATAAGATTTGAATTTGGTAAATCTAACACAACGTAGGTACATATAACCAAACGCCACTGCAACATAATGCACGTCTGAGTGTTAAAGAGTGCCACAGTCTGCATAAAGTGAAAGGAGGTAAACCCAACCTGCCCTCTTTCGCAAACGTTGGACATTACTGCTGTATTTACTAACTACCTTATAACTAATATTTAAAGCTATATAAATCCTACACTATCATAGTAGTTAATGGTTGAGCACGTGCAAGAAGATATATAATGAAATAGCTTTGCGGAAGTAGAGTTTAAAAATGCATGGGCAGCGTTTCACTGTAACAAGTTTGTTGTTCACGTATGCATTGTTTAAAGTTGGAGAGCATGGCGAGCCGCTAAACAAAAGGTCAGAGCTTAATCTACGGCAAGGGAGTCAAGGTGCCTCCCGAGTTTATATTGGATAAGCCTTGAGGGGGCATCTGTTAACAATTCCCAGCCGGCCGGCCGGCCGGCCGGTCTATCGTATGAATACGGCTCAGAGTAAAGAGGATAGACCAGCATTATCTTCTCTGTTTTCAGAAACCTGAACAGAACCAAAGAAATTAAGATTATTGAGAAATAAACAGAAATGCTTTCGGCAAATATTGATTGTTTCAACGTGACAATGTCCAGTGTATTTAAATTAAAACAATGCTTGCATTCATCTCATATTTACCGAGTAGTAATGCGTGATAGATGGGCCTATGCGACAACGGACGAGGGAAAAGGAACAGAGGACGCCCACGACAGATATGATTGCAAGAATTTAATGCAGTGATGGGTGTGCAGTGGATGGGAATGGAGAGAGACAGAGGGAAGTGAAAAGAAATGTGGGAGAGGATAAAAGCATAGTGCTGGATAGTGCAGTAGAAAGAGTGGAACGAACGTGATTTAATGCAGTGATGGGTGTGCAGTGGATGTGAATGGAGAGAAACAGAGGGAAGTGGAAAGAAATGTGGGAGAGGATAAAAGCATAGTGCTGGATAGTGCAGTAGAAAGAGTGGAACGAACGTGATTTAATGCAGTGATGGGTGTGCAGTGGATGTGAATGGAGAGAGACAGAGGGAAGTGAAAAGAAATGTGGGAGAGGATAAAAGCATAGTGCTGGATAGTGCAGTAGAAAGAGTGGAACGAACGTGATTTAATGCAGTGATGGGTGTGCAGTGGATGAGAATGGAGAGAGACAGAGGGAAGTGGAAAGAAATGTGGGAGAGGATAAAAGCATAGTGCTGGATAGTGCAGTAGAAAGAGTGGAACGAACGTGATTTAATGCAGTGATGGGTGTGCAGTGGATGAGAATGGAGAGAGACAGAGGGAAGTGAAAAGAAATGTGGGAGAGGATAAAAGCATAGTGCTGGATAGTGCAGTAGAAAGAGTGGAACGAACGTGATTTAATGCAGTGATGGGTGTGCAGTGGATGAGAATGGAGAGAGACAGAGGGAAGTGAAAAGAAATGTGGGAGAGGATAAAAGCATAGTGCTGGATAGTGCAGTAGAAAGAGTGGAACGAACGTGATTTAATGCAGTGATGGGTGTGCAGTGGATGTGAATGGAGAGAGACAGAGGGAAGTGAAAAGAAATGTGGGAGAGGATAAAAGCATAGTGCTGAATAGTGCAGTAGAAAGAGTGGAACGAACGTGTTTTAATGCAGTGATGGGTGTGCAGTGGATGAGAATGGAGAGAGACAGAGGGAAGTGAAAAGAAATGTGGGAAAGGATAAAGGCATAGGATAGATAGTGCAGTGGGAAAGAGTGGAACGAAAAATGTGGGGGTCATAATATCAGTTTAAAGGGAAGGTAGAATATCACAATCATGTAACTAGCAAGTAGGGGCACTAAGAAAGGTGCAGAAACAAGGCTGCTCAAAGGAAACTTAACCCACAGAGACTAGCTGACTCTGGGAGTAGGTGCCATTGAGCTAATCCTACCATAGATGGTAGGAGTCCCTTGGCCGAGTTTCACATTCCGTAGGTCACAGGTTCAATCCCTTCCGACCACCCACGGTGACCATACGTTTTTCGTGGTCTATCCAGGTAGTTAGGCGAATGCTGGGATGGTTCCTTTTCTACCTTCCTCTTCTCTTCTTCCCTATCCATCAATCCCTTTACCCATTCTTTCCATCATTACGTGTTTCAGTGTTGAAGGACGGTGTTCTGCGTGTTGCAGCTGGGCGGTGGTGGTGCACTCGGAGAGCTCGGGGCTTGTGGGTAGGTTTAAGGGGCATCGTATGTGTTCAGTCTAGAATGGTTAGGGACTCCGTGACACTTCCGCAGGTTGTCCCGCGGATCTGGTCGCCCTTAGAGTCCTTCCCTCCAAAAAGCCTCGTTCGAAGCACAAAGGACCACATTGGTCTACACCCTAAAGCAGTTTCCATGACATTAAGTACTTTTACCTTTACATCTCATATTTGTAGTAGGTACAACAAATAAAGGCGATGTTCCCCTGTGCACTTATCGATCAGAACCGTGCACTGTGTTTGTCTCATGAGAATGTGGCTGTAAGGAATTTGTTTGACATTAACAACTCCAGCGTTTTCTGAGATAGATTACGGCAAGTGTTTAAACATAACCCCATATCGACGCAAGCCACAACTTTATATCCGTATTGTGCTCAAGGGAGTGTATTTTTAAGAGGTATAAGACTTGATATGTTGAAACTGCAGCCGTAGTTATCCTCCGTGGCATAGGGGTAACAAGCTAGCCTCTGATTTCCAAAGTCACGGGTTCAAACCCGGCGGAGCGCGATGGATTTTTTTTGGGGGCGTAAAAATCCTTAGCATGGCTTCCTTCGGAAGGGAAGTAAATCTGGTGGTCCCATGTCGTATGTGTATTTACGGCATATACGAGTAAAAGAACCTCAAGCTGAAAAAGAGGCCTATGAACAAAATTAACCGCTCTTTCACGCCCAATATAGAATGGGACGCTGAGAACCATAGCAGTTAAGGATAATCCATAAATAAAAATTCTATTTAATTTTTGTCGCATATTCTTTTTAATCCCATAGTTATTTAATATAAAAACTATGTAGTTGTGACATACACCATAAAACCGTAATATAAGCAACGAAATAGAGGTGAGGCTAAGAGTATGAAGATACTGCACTCCCAGGTCATCTAGTTAAACTCTTTGAATAAAGACATATAGTTTGCATAGAGAAAAACAATGTTCTTACTTGTTAATTATGAAATATCGCTTGGCTGATTTCTAGCTTCAACTGGGCATAATGTTCTCTCTTTAAAAAATTATTTAGCATTTGCTACTAACGATCTTGATTACAACATACAAGTGAAATAAGGAAAACTTTCTCACATGAGGGTTTTTAAAATACTCCTATATTGGTATTTTTATCTATTTATTTATTAACATCTTCCAACGCGGAGCCATATCGGACGGTGAATGAATGAAATGGGTGAAATGATGCTCAGATGGGTCCAAGGGTCCAAGAGCTTTCAGTTACTCGACATTCGCGTTCTCAGGATAAGAGAAAACCTCGGAAAAAACCTTATCCGGAGAGCTCACCCTAAGCGAGGCTCGAACTCGCGACCTCTTGCATGTAAGACAGACACGCTACCACCACGCCAAAGAGGCGGACAGGTATCGGAATCGCATGCATATCGTACCGTTATAAGCAGATTAGATTTTCTTTTGTTTTGCTGCGTTTTAATTGATAAATCGCATCTATACAGTGTGAGGGGTATAAGTGCAGATATCTGTGCTGGTAATTGAGTCCAGTGTATTGATCAATATTATATCAATGTTTGCTTATTTACGAGCTTATAATTTTACTTATTAATAGTAGTATGTTTTCAGGTTGGTTACCACCTTCAAATAACCTGGTACAGAAAACATGACGGTCTCATCATAACGAATGGTGTAGGTACCGCAACCGAGTTGCAGCGCTTTCTGCAAGACAGTACGTTACGCATTGAGGTGTGAAGAAAAACAGATAGTCTATACGTCAGGCGTTTTCTATTTTGCGACGCAGTTACAACCACGCAAAAAAAAAAAAAAAAAAAATCAGGCAGTAAACTTTATGATTAGCTTGTGGGAAAACGCTTAAACTAAGGGAAAAGACAACACACCGAAATGGATACATTTAAGGTACCATTTGTCGAAATATCTGCACATATACCCCTAACAGCCTGTGTATTTTTGTCTTAGAATGAAACACTCGATGCATTTGTCCTGTTTTACACGCATCTTCTGTACGGCAACAGAGAATACTTTCTAATCCATGGCGTTCTCAATGAAGCATTCCTTCTAATATATTTTCTTTTGTAACTCCAGTGAGTTCCTAATCTACTACATAGCCGCTGTACATACATTCTTTTTGGTCTCTTAGTAATGTATGATTTGGAATTCGAAGGATTGGGCGTTTTTTGAAATTACCATACGCAGTATACGTACGTGCAACCTTTTTTTGATTTATAATGTTAGTATAAATTATTTATATTTATATGCTGCTGTTGGCAGTTGTAATTTTGAAAAATATTTCTCGCAAGCAATAGCTTCAATCGATTACGTTTGATTTGTATCGTTAGGTTCCCTTGGCCCGTCCATCCTGGCCATGGATTTTTTCGTGGTTACCTGGGATCGGTGGGCAAATGCTCTTATACCACGATTTCCTGTACCTATCAGTTTTATCTGTTTCAGAGTAGTAAGAGCAGAAAACGCTGTTAGATGGGTTACAGCTGGACGATGGACGTGCGCTTTGTAGAGGTTCGGTGTGGACTGTCCAGTGAGGACCGCCTCCAGTGGGCCCCTCCAAGGAAGGACTTGTGAATTGGGTCAGATGGGTTCCAACTGGAAACATTAGGTACCCCGTCCATGTTTGCGTCCGTTGTCATCCTGATCTCTCCCCTCGTCCCTCTGTTCCAAGGATCACGGTGGAAGGACTAAGGACCAGGCTCCCATATGGGGTGCTCTGCCCCTGTTGCGGGGGCCCATGCATTCGTCCATACTTTAACCTCTAAACGTCATATTTTGAAGACATTTTTACATCTAAATAAAACTTGTAGGTATCTTGTAATTTCTGCGGATGGCCGGTCAAGTCTTCATTCAGAATGAATTTCATAAAATGTTCAGTAATCGAAACAGAGATAGATGGGAATTAGTGCGTGAGAAATGTAGTAGACTGTCTCTGTGGTCTGGTGGTTAGCATGTTAAACTTCAAATTCAGAGGTTCGAGGTTCGATTCTGATGGAAGATGAGAACTTTTCTTTAGCCAGTATTATTTCCCATACTCCCTAGCGTCTGGAAGTAGAATAAGACTGTAAATGTGTGTGAACTTTATGTGCGACCAAAAGTAGTGCAAACACTGTAAGCGAATGAACGTCATTGTTGTTGAGCAATTGTTCCAAAGGTAAAACGCCGCCAATATGAACTTGGAGTTAAAGGGGCATTTAAATGGAACAAAAAATTGTGTAAAATAATTTGTGCCATCAACGGTTTTAGAGATATTCGTTGTTATTTTTTAAATTAATTTCTCTACTACGTATAGTAAGTAGGGAAACTATTCTATTCGCCCCAAAAAATCGATGTCGAGATTTCACCAATTGAAAAATTTCTCAAATATTGCTCTTAATGATTTGATTAAAGTACCATATGTTTAAGATATTTTTATATCAAACGAAATTCATATTTTGAATTTTCCGGCTATAGCTCATGTAGTCCTGTTTACTCTTGATTGACTTTTGCTAAACTTAAGAGATAGACCAAATCTTACTACACAAAAATGTAGATATCATTAAACCACACAAGTTATGCCCAACTGCATTTTTGTACTAAACCATGTTGGATATATTCCTTTCTTGTGTGAGTTTTATTATATGTACTTTACATTTTTCAAATGGAAAATACATGATTGAATCAAGGAAATATATTGTGCGCACTTATGCAAAAGTAACTCAACACAGAGGAAGCTTGAGAGGTCAGACGGGAACAGTCGCTGATTGAAGAGCTGCGATAATGTAGTGACAGTTCGACACTGACCATTATTCTACTGATTAAGGCTGCAGCTGTTATTGGATTTCCATCAAGTGTCAGACACAGCCAAACTCTGCCTGTCACTTGCAATCTGTCCCTTTCCTCTCACTGCCGTTGTTAATTCTACGCTTAGGAGACAACTGCTAGAGAAATCAAGTAAAACTCACTCATCTATAAACTATTGTTAGTAAAACTTGTTCTTATATCTGTTTCTTGACAATCAAGACAATATTTCATTACACATTTAAAAATTCGTTAAAGGTATAAGAGGAATACTGTAGGCAAAAGCGATAGTCATCTTTTTAAAAAGAGGATCGCTAGACTACTTGCGCACTTTATCTTGAACTCTGACATCTAGTGATATGAATGGTCCGAGTCAAGAAGGTAACAACTGAACATCCTTGTGCATATTCCAGTTGTACTACTTGCACATTTAACTATATCGCATTACCCTTTGTAGCTGCTCTCTTGTGTTATCATTCCGGTTTACTTTGTGTTTAATCAGCTCAAATATTAACTTTACTGAAGCAGGTTCAGAATCATCAACTGAATCCCACAACAGACTCATATTTCAGTCGGTGAATATTATTGAAAAACAATTGCGGAAACTACAACTCAAGACCTTCTGTTATATGATGTAAACCACGACTACATAAAAGACATGAAAAGTCCTGTTCCTGTATTCGATAACAACGCCAATTATTGAGAGCTCAAGATAAAGTGAGCTGTATAGTGACTTTGAAATTCCACGCTCTTTTATAAGCACGGGGAAAAAAACGAATAAGGATTACCACTCCAAAAAGTAGAGGCATTTGAAAACTCAAACAGATAAATAATATCTAGGAAAAGGCAAGTATACAACTTTATTTGGCATTAAATGAGTGCTTTGACAATATCTACGTTGCTTGTGCAGTAAGATTTTATCTATCTCTTATGATTCGCCAGTTATGCAAAAATAATTCATAACACTGGTCTACAAAAATTAACTTTTTCTCTTTCACAAGAATTAACATAACAGATTCTAAAAGTATTTTTCGTGCTGAATTCAAATATAATTACAGTTTGTCCGCATCGGGCAGGAGTTTTGTGTGATATTCATTTGAATTTTTATAATATTCTAAAAAATCCGTAACTAGCTATCTAACTCAAAATTATAACTACTGATTCTGACTTACCTAGAAAGTGGTATATAGTGATTTTCGGGTATATTTTGCATCTGGAACGTCTCTCATTTTAGTCCAACAGTAGTCAGCCAGCATATTGGAACTCCACTTGCCTTGGTACCTCTTCTCTATCGTAGAAATTTGCTGATGAAAACGCTCACCGTGTTCATCGCTGACAGCTCCAAGGTTTTCGGGGAAGAAGTCCAAGTGAGAGTCCAAGAAGTGAATTTTTAAAGACATGTTGCATCCCATAGCTTTATAAGAATGCAGACGATCAGCCACTATGTCACGATAGTTTTCTGCTTTAAGGTTTCCAAGAAAATTGCAACATAAACTTTTGAAAGACTTCCAGGCTGCTCTCTCCAGTGGATTTAACAGTCCCTCGAAATGTTCATCAGCCATTAATGATCGGATTTGTGGTCCTATAAAAACTGCTTCTTTCAATTTAGCATCACTGACTTTGGGGAATTTCGATTTCAAGTACAAGAATCCATCAGAAAGTTTATCCATAGCTTTGACGAAATTTTTCATAACTCCTAACTTAATATGCAATGGAGGTAAAAATATTTTTTCAGGATTCACTAAAGGGACACATGCCACATTTTTCTGGCCAGGGAGAAGAGATTCACGTTTTGGCCATGACTTTCTAACGTAGTGAGACTTCTTATCTCTGCTGTCCCACTCGCACAAAAAACAGCAAAATTTGGTGAACCCAAGTTGCAAACCAAGCAATAAAGCAATGACCTTTAAATCACCACAGATATTCCATTGTATTTTCTCTAAAATTAGTTTCATATTTTGATATGTCTCTTTCATAGCGGTATGCGCTACTGGTATTGATGGAAGTTCATTGCCAATATGTAGCAGCACAGCCTTCAAACTTACTTTAGAGGAGTCTATGAACAATCGCCACTCATCTGGTCGGTGTTGATGCCCAAGAGTTTCCATAAGTGAACAAATATTATTACAAAACACAACACCATATTCTTCAGAGAAGTATTCTTTGAAAACACTATGGCGGCTACGATAACTACTTATTCTTACATCTTTTTGGAGTAAATTCCACCCTTTGAGTCTGGAAGTTAAAACTTCAGCTTGCAGTTTAGACAGATTTAAATCCCGAATCAGGTCATTAAGGTCTTGCTGATTGGGAAAGTATGGTTCTGATGAACAGCTACTGGCTTCATATGTAGGATCATTTTTATTTTCATCTGAATCATTTTGAGTTTCAGTTAGGTCAGAATCAGAGTTATCACTTAAGGTTGTATCTACATATACTGGTATGGGGAACTCTTCACTGTGTAAGACAGGTCTCAATGCAGATTGCAAATTCGGATACTTAACTGTATATTTTGTTTTAGATGTGATTCCTTTAATATTTGTCAAACAAAAATAACAGTCAGTTGAATGATCCTTCGGTTCCCTCCAAATCATGGGAATTGCAAATGGCATATGATGTGTACCATTTTCCCACCCAGTCAGCAGTCTAACACACGAAACACAGCATGTATTATCAAAATCACCAACTTGACAGCCAAAGTAAAGATGATAACACTTCTTTACAAGTGGGGGTCATATTTCGCCTCTGAGACTTGAAGGTCAGCTCACCACAAATATAGCAGAAATTATCTGCATGATTTACACACTTTCTTGGCATGATGAAAACATTAAGCACTGAAATACAACATGCACAACATACACAGTACACTTCTAAACAGAAAGGAAGGAAATATTTCACTAGTGAACAATGTCACAGTCAGCTCAATACTGACACATCACAATGCCAGACAGGTCTGAGCATGTCTGAACATGAATAAACCTGCACAGTCTTGTTTTGTGGTGCTTCAGCGTGATATTACAAATAATTTCAATAAATACGGCTTGAGTAAAATAGCTACATATGAGGTAAAGGTTCCTATGACAGGTCAAAGAAAACGCTAAAATCATATTTTGAAAAGTAGCTTTCACAGAAAAACTATGCCTGATGGGAAAATTCTGACTACATATCTGAATTCAGGATGAAAAAATGCACTAGATTCACTATTCAGATTTCTTGTGAAAAAAAATCTTGTCGACCAGTGTAATGAAGAACCTATTCGCAAAAATGTCGAGATATACATTTAATTTATCAGGCAAATATCTTAAAACAAATGGCAATTTAATCATAATCGTTGGAGCCATTCTGAGAAAAAAACAATTAAAATGTTCTATATAAAGGGGCCGTTTGGAATGTGATAATTTCTTTAAAAGTCTTCGGTTTCATTCTTGGAGGAACTTCTCTTCTTTATGCTATAACACACGCATACGTAAACTTTTTTTTTCTAAAACTGCTCTTTTTTTTAAATCGGGAGTCTGAAAACGTGTATATCTGGTGAAATCTTGGTATTGAATATTTGGTTGAAATGCAGTACTTCCTATACTTGCTATAGGCAAGCAGTAGAGAAAATAAAATTTTGACGTGTTACGTTCACTGAATTTTCCTACCCACTATCATTTATTTTTATTTACGAGGGTTGCCCAATAAATAATGCCGCATATTTTTTTTCCAAAAGTAATTATTCCACAAAATTAAACTTTACGTATATGAAAGAATAATGTTTTGTCTGGTTACTGTATTTTTCCACATAATCGCCGTTTTTAGGAGACACGAGGGCATGTACTCCCTTCGGTAAAAATATTTACTCTGCCTACGGAGCCACCTTCGTCGTCTTCGAAGTGTCTTCCACGGCATTCTTCAGTGGCCCAGTGAGGGAGCCAAGTCGGGACTATAGGGTCCAACCCTGTGGGTATCAAAGTGTGTGCAAGACGTTTCATCACTGGGACAAGATGGCTTCCCCGTCAGCTGCAAAGCGGAAGCAATGTCTTTTCTTTGGGGTTTGTGATTGACAATAAGATATACAAATCTGTTCTACAACTCATTGAAGCAATGGTTATTTGTTCTCTTTATTTCATCTTAAGATAAACTTTTGCATCAATGAGTTCTGTGCGATGACTTAATACTTAAAAATGTGTGACTTAAAAATTCGAAATTCAAATCAATAATGAATATCGTGGAAGCAGAATCACATAATTTTTTGACATAAGTTGTACATTTTTAACGAAATATAAATTTTCCTATAGCGATCTTTGTGCCTTGCAATTTTCCTGTTCTACAAAATGCAAGAATAAGGAAGAGACTTTACTGGCTGTTTAAAATTTTTATGACTTGCATTTTATTTTTCATACCAACGTCTCAAATGTGTGATCTTTTTAATAAAAATCCTCATAGCCGTTTTTGACAAAATAAATAATGAAATTGTTTAATACAGAGCATAGTAAGGGTTGGGAGAATTTTGTGAAAACTTTGTGTTGCATCCTTGAAAGATATTGACTTTAATATAAATGCTGGTAGTTATACCATATTTAGTGTAATTATGTTTTAAAGACATACAAATGGATATATATGTACATACAAACAGACTTTATTTTCAAGTGCTTTTTACAAGGGTTCATATCACCTAAAACCTGTATTTTCAGTGAAATTTCGTTATCGGACTTTTGGTTGGAACACAATGCGCCCTCTTTAAGCGGTAGGGAAAGCATAAAATCATATTTTAAAATTGCTGCTGGAGAATTTTTATGGATATAGAACAACTTAGAAGACAAACATCTAGCTCCTCACTTTGTTCTTACAATACCATAATTATAAAACTATATATAGGAGGAAATTGCCTCTGGCGCGGAGGACCCGTGTTCGATCCCCGACCCCCGGAGATTTTTCCTCCGCTGGAAGACCTGGTCTGGGGTGCAGTTAGCCTCGTTAGGCCCCTGAGGAGCCAACTGTTTGATTAAGAAGTAGCGGCCTCAGGTCGCGAAGACCGCATAACCGGCCGGGAGGACCCGGGGCGCTGACTGCGTCCCACCTTACAGCTATGTACCCCACTTATGACGCCCGTAGTAGGCAGAGGTTGGGGCGCAGCGGCCGAGGTAGGCCTTGGCCCCGTAAGATATTAATTAGTATGTTTTTCCTGTTCTCTGTATTCTATCTGCGTGAAATAAATCTGCTATTTTAAATACTGTTGCTCAGAGGTTCACAATTTATTTGTTTCCAGGTGTTTCGGCTATATTGAGGGTGTTTTAAAAGGCGGCATTACACTTAGAAGCCTGTGCTAATAAAACTGTTATTTCAAAGAGCGCAATGACTGGTGTAAGCTTTCGAATTTACCCCCCAGAGCTTTTCAATTTGCCTGTAACTCTATTACTGAATTTCCAAAAACTCGTTATCTGTTCTGCGTATAATTAAAAGTTTTATTTTCGCTATGCAAATGAAAAGCACAGCACTGTCTGTTCATAAGTGGTCCATTAATGCTGCAGTCTCACGGGAAATGAATGTTTAGAAGCTTGTGGTCGCCGCCTTACGTATAGGCTGTGTGCGGGGTCGCACTGTCGGAGAAGTTGCCGCATACGCAGGGGTAAAATTCTTCTGTCCTCTTAGCCTGAACAAGATTCTAAAAGATTGTCCCTGCAGTCGAGTTTCTGGGTTTGAATCTCGGCTCACATGGACGTTTTTCTTTAATTGTAATCGTTACTTACCCTCTGCAGATCGAGGGAGATGGTTCCTTGGTAACGTGTAAGGCTCACATTCGAGGACAGCCCAAGGTGTGTGTTACGCGTGCCTGTCCTTTTCAAGCCTTAACCACTGCAATGACGGGCTGTGTGGTTTGCAGGGTGGTGGATGTAATGGAGGTTGGGGTTGTGACAGAAGGCAGAACATTTGCCCCTGAAGGTCAGGGTGCAATGTTTGTTGTGTACCGCTGGTGTAAATACTGAATCCAAATAACAATGGAGGTGGACTTTAAATTTCTAAATCCAAGGATCGTTTGGTAAAGTTCTATGGGAGCTCAGCTTTTGCTGCTGGTGGATTAGGTCCGCTGTTACCGGATGTGCTCACAAGCCATGCGGGTAAGTCGATGACGTCTCAACTGGCGTGCTCTGGGGTTATACTCCCCAAGAGATGGAAGGGCAACGAGTCGTAAAATGGTGTCATCCCCCTTATATGGAAAATGTGAGGTCTTGTGCAGTAGTCTCGTGGGGAAAGTGTTATACAGAATATTCTGCACTCATTGCAGAAGGTTTGAGTCTGCAGCCAGATCTCGCAGGCGTGCAAAAGGACGGAGATTATGAGGGCCTGAAAGAAATTTTCAAGGGAACAGATATTCCGAACCTTAGCATAGGGTATAACGAAGCTGTTGCCCCATTTGCCCGATGCGACAAGTCTCTGATGTGCTCCCCAAAAGTTAGACTTATCAAACTTCTCTCTCAGGTATTTGACGACATTCATCCATTCTATCCTCCTCTGGAGGTATGTAAATGTGGGGAAATTTGCGCTTGGTGAAGAAAATGGCGTGGCTAGTGGACAATCGCCAAGGCATGCACTATTCTTGGAGGATGTGGAGGTGTCTCTAGATGGGATAGGAGGTTCTGCGGGGGTAACTAACTCTCGGTATGTCGACTGCTTATATGATATCTGAATTAGCGGTAACTCCCCTGGAAATGAAAGTTTCTTGTAGATTCTGTCGTAAACAAGTACGTCACGTCCAAAGCTTCTAGAAGTGCATGCAGCGGCGTTTGTTCTAAGCCGCCCATTATTGCATGTTGCATAGAAGTGCTTACCAAGCTAACACTGGAGGTATCTAATACCTGATCCGTTTTGGCGCCCGGCCGCTGATAAAATAATTTTTCTCATCTAGCAGTAAAAAAAATATTTTGTTGTTTAACGACGCTGTCAATTGCCAGGATCACATCAGCGTCGCCGGTGTCCCGGAATTTTGTCCCGCAGGAGTTATTTTACATGCCAGTAAATCTACTGACATGGAGCTGTCGTTTTTAAGCACACTTAAAAAACATCGGTCTGGGCCGGATTTGAACCCGCGACCTTGGGAACAGTAGGCCAGCGTCTAACCAACTGAGCCACCCAGACCGACCCATCTAGCAATAGGAATTAATAAACACTTTAATGTTTGTTTTGTCATTTACATCTGACTGTATGTAACGCCATCAATTGGTATGGTCACATTACCATTTACGTGTTTTACTCTAATCTCTCCTGCCGAGAGAGCTGTACGCTAATTTTCAAACAGAGGAATGCCTCCTGGGCTCGAAGCGAGTTGCACTTCAGCCAAACCAAACATGTGGCCGTAAATCCAGGTCATGCACGCGATCTTTCACCGACGCTTCAATACTGTACTTCTTTTCCTGTTGTGGAATTATCTCACAGTTCTAAATCTCGTGTAAACGCTAACACCATGACACCGGTAAAACCTTCACTTTTGTAAGTGCAAATGAAACGTCAGCTTCACATTTCATTTGTTATATCAAGAGTTAATTACTTGGAAAGATAGTAAATGTGAAGTGAATTGTAATATAGATTACTTGTAAGTGCCCATTCAGTGTTATATGCTTGGGGTTTCCGGTTATATTAGATAATTTGAAATGATACTCAATTACGTATTCAAACTTAATTATTAACGATTGCTTATACCGGGTGGAAGGGAAGTCATTAATTTAAACCAGTGGTAGATCTCGGTGTTTGTAGCAGATTTTGTCTCTGACCATTTCCTACGGAGATATTTTAGTTTTGTCGAAAGCAACCTGGCAACACTGCAGATTGTGTGGATGGTCACTTTCCCTAGCTCAGCACATAAACAGCGTAATGGTGCGTCTTGAAAACAAACTCATACCCTGCCTTGCCCTTCAGTGTTTACTGTTCGAGTGTGGGCCAATCACATGCGTTAGCTTCCAAAACATTAAACGCAAAGCGAAAGTGTCAGACCTGTTTACAATTTCAAACTACGTCAATTCCCTGACCAAGCTCAACTCAACGTTGTCGACTTACCTCATGTGTGAGAGAGCAGCTCCGAGTGTTGCTTCACGTTTTTAAGTGATTAATTATTTCGAAACCCTGTGTGATGTCCCATAATTACTACACAAGCTATGTCAGAAATAAGTTACTCTACGCATCTTACTAGTAACAACGTGTTATCTTCGTGCGTTTTTGTGGAATTACGCATCCAATTTAGATAAAAAACATTTATTTTTTCGAAATTGGCTAATCAAAGAACAAAATGCCATTCGACTTTTTTGTTTGTAATGCCTCTATGAAGCACATATTAGAAGGAATGTAATGAGTTTCCTTCCACCTGTATATGCAGGTTAACTTTAAGGCGCAATTCACGGGTTATATTTGAGTATTTTCTTTTAGTGAAAGTATGTCGAGTTAGGGGGCACACCGCGTCGGGTTAGACGGAATTCCGCCGAACAGATCGCTACGCGGTTTTAGTACAAGACATTAGGATAGCTTTGAAGTAAGAGTAGCCGTCCAACTTTAATTTTGAAAAATGCAATACAAAACTTTTTAAAATCTTGATTTACTTATTGGCACAAACTTCATGTGCTTTAAGGTAGGTAAAACCTTACAACCAATCTACAACGCACGTGATTGTCAACATGCAAATGCTACCCTCTTCAAATTTTCTTCACCATTAAAAGCCTTCAAACTTAGTCAAAATAAGACGAAATAGGAATTAAACAAGTGTACAAGTGTTCATAAAAGACGTTAGACTTCGGAGCATAGTTGATAGCATCACAATAACGATTGCCGAGTTCCTTCAAAATACCTGATACATCATAAATAGCATAAATGCTACAAAGATCCTAGTCATCAGTTCCTCTTTAGTACTAACTAGTGAACACGAAAGTCTGAACATGTCCCCAAAGAAAAAAAAAATCAAAGGGGGTTAGGTCTGGTACCATAATATTGGTGCTCATCTACTAATTCGGCGATCAGGATACGTTGTACTTATGAAATCTCTTACGTCACCGGCATAATGCGCAGGCGCCCCATCGCCTTGGAACCATATTAACTGATCTTTTCCTAAAGGAATATGTTCCGGAAGTTCTGGCAAAGTGTGTTGTACAAGCTGCAGAACATGCGGCCCATCAAACGCGTAGGTAGTGTGAGTTTCATTCACAGATATTGATAACTTGTAACTCTAATACCCCTGATGGGGTCTCGTGTAAAGACCACAATATGGTTGTACCAAATCTTGGTTAAGCATATTGGTCTTCAGTCACCAAGAACCATTTACCATCTCGATTATTAATTCCATTTTTGCTAAGTTCACATAGACGCACACCCTATTTACTTCCTCGCTCATACTTCCAGGCACACACAAACCACAAAGACCCATTCTCGAGGTGAGTCAAAATAAACAAGAAACTAGAGCAGAATAACAAAAGAAAGGAGGATTGGAATTTCGTTTGTCAGCTGTTTTCTTTGGCTGGTACATACCTCATTCAGATGGATATGGCTGCCTTTGCTTTCTCACAGTTTTAATGAAAAAAGGTATGTATAAAGAGACAGACGAACAAATTCTCAGTATATGTGTAGACGAGCTATTGTCATTCATTTCACACTCCAGTATTTTTAAAAGTAAGGCGTGTTTGCTTTTGATGATACGCATACATCTCTCTCAGAATTGCATGCAGAATAAAGCACAGTTAATGAATAGTTCAGCCAGAATAGCATCTGTTGATCCACCTATTTATTGGGAGCAAACCTCTACTTGCAAAGGGCAGACAAGAAAGAATGGCTGCATTTATTTAAAAGGCTCATAAATACACTTTCTGGGAAAACATTCATGCATCTATTTAGTCTGTAATAATATCATAACCTCCTATCGAGTGGTTTTTGTTTATTGCTCTCCATTATCTATAGGTACTAATTACGGAAGGACCAGAGCATAATAACCATGAAGGAGTGGTTTAATAGTAAGTTACTTTTAAATCCTTCAAAAGCAGCAGTAACTGCATTCGGACATAAGAGAAGTAAACACTAGATTGCTAGTGACCTTTAAATATACAAGAAAATAACGCACGTTAACCATAGGACATTTTTAGACATAGAGCTAGATCAACATCTAGAATCTAGATTGATGAATCCTAGCTAACTTAAAAGCAAAATTAAACAGATTCTATTTTTCATTAAGGTTAATAAAGAAAGAATTAGATATGAATGCTATAAACATGTCATATTTTACATCTGCAGAAAGTCTATTGAGACATGGGGTAATGTTTTAGGGAAACAGTAAAGATAATCATTCAATTTATAAGATCCAGAAAAAAATAATTAGAACCATCACAAATATTGGTAAAATTGAACTGTGTAGGCCATTCTTAAATAATTAAAATTTTTCACTGTGCCCTGTTTGTACTTGTACATCAGATTATGTTATTTCGTTGTTTATGTAATGTTTCTGCATTATGTGAAAACGATGTAGCTTTGATGTTATTGAATAACTATGGAAAAGAGAGAGGGTACAATGGCTTAAATTTGATCCACTATGATTGCTCGACCATTCCGAATTGTGATTGTTCCACCGGCAAATGGTACAGCCAAGGAAAGAAATAATTGAGTGCATTAGGAGAGCAGAATGTCTAAGTCCCACGCCGTGTTGCAGTACGGTTTGTACACAATTAGGTTGTGTCTGACAGACGATAACATTTCGAACAAACTATCAATAAACGCAGCCGCATGTTGGAAATATCAACAAATGCGCTGTCTTTTCCCCATGTCTGTCAGCATTTCCAGAACTTGAAAGACTCAGGAGATTCGGGAAGTCAGACGTTCCCTGATGTTTACGTTCTTTTTAGTGAACATCAGATTTTTCTCCATTATTAGAAATAACCGGGGCTGTACGAAATTACGCCAGGGCTTTAATAATAAAACAGCACAACAACCCTTACCGGGTCAGAACCTACCGCCGGGCCACTGCATCCCCCACCTCTGCCCAATACAGGCGTCATGAGCGGGGTACGGACCTGGAGGGTGGGACGTGGCCAGCGCCCGGGGCTCTCCCTGTCTGTTATAAGGTCTTCGCTACCAGGAACTGCTACTTCTTAATCAAGTGGGATCTAACGAGGCTGAGTGCACCCCGGACCAGGTCTCGCAGCGGAAGAAAATCCCCACGCCGGTACCGGGAATCCAACACAAGTCTCCCGCTTACAATACCTTAATAAACTTGCTAAACGAAAACAAACAACCCTAACAGAACTTGAAAATAATTTTGGAATTCAATAATTGGTAAGCCCGCGTAAAATAAATTATGTAGATGTTACGTAGTTCAGGAATATACGAAGTTACTTTGTTGGCAAGTTGAGCAGTCTTAGAAACAAATGAATGTTGTTGCACCTTAGGAAAATACACGGGCATTTGGTGTTTTATCTCCGAGCAATAAATCAGGATTACGGTGCAGAGAAAGAGACGGCCGTGAGCAGTCTTTTGTTATGACGATGCTCATTTGTCAAACAGTTTAAATAATGAACTCTCTGTTATGCTCCAGCAAGTGCCAAAGTATTTTCGTTGAAGGGAAAATAAAGTACATATATCTTGTAAAACAAACGGAATTTTCTTTCCTGGTTGAGATGGCTAAGGTAAAGAACACATATATGGCCCTCTTTCCTAATATGGCCACCCTATGTAAACCCTCCAGCACTTACAAAGTACTAGCAAAAACTACAACAGAGAACGCTACTAGTGCGAGGAAGAAGCACCTTTATTTGTAGCAGTCCTAAATCTTGTACTTAATTCTGAGTGTAAGGGTGAGTTTTTGACACTTTTTGTTACAAGACTATTTTACCTTGAAATATAACTATTATAAACCAGCCTTTTTGTACCACAGAAGCCCAGGATTATTAAAAGCAAGCCCTTCTCCCAATATGGCCTCCTTGGTGGTACATCCCAAACATAGCGCTCTTCCACGTAAAACTGCATTTAGTTGCACTATTTGTTTCAAAAACAACTGTTAAATATTAAAATATTTTTCAAAGTTAATTCATTTTTGCAAAATGATGTCTTTTTTATATGTATTTCACAACAGATATTTGGAACACGTTTGTCATGAATAGTCCTCGGATTTTTAGTTCCTAAAAATATTAAATTAGGTACCTAAAATAGGTTCTAAAATTGCAAAAATAGGTGAACAAAAAATTACACTTTTTTTACTTCCCATTACAAATTAGCCGAAACATTTGACTGTCTTCATTGTATATGTCCATAATTAGAGTCGCAGTAAACAATAGTTTTCCATTGAGAAACTGCATCGCTTGTCAGATAACACCATCTTATAAGACGAAAATGAGCGCTCTACATCAACTGACGTCACCGGAGTATATTTAAATGTTGGTATTAGACGCAAGGGAACGGCACATTCATATTCAGGTATTTTGCCAGACAAGATGTCACTTACTGTACATAGAACTGTCAGCCCTGGGTTTTTTTGAAGCACTGATTTTAAATTTTTTCACCAACATAACCAGGAACCAAGTTGATTTCTTCTATCAATCCCGGTTTGCCTGAGAACTCTAGTGTCGGTGTGGGTGGCTCAGTTGGTTACAAGCTGACCTACTGATCCCAAGGTCGCGGGTTCAAATCCGGCCCAGACCGATGGTTTTTAAGTGTGCTTAAAAACGACAGCTCCATGTCAGTAGATTTACTGGCATGTAAAAGAACTCCTGTGGGACAAAATTCCGGCACACCGGCGACGCTGATGTGATCCTGGCAAATGACAGCGTCGTTAAAGAACAATATATATATTTTTTTTTTTTTTTTTTGAGAACTCTAGAGCATTAATAGTGAGGACTAAAAATGCGTAATGTAATTTGATGGATGCAGCATCATGGACAATTGTTGGGACCTGCAGAAGCTCTTTGGCTGCTCAATGCACCCTCCCCAGTTTCAAAACAATGCTCTTAATGTCTTCCATATTATGCATTGTTCATTATGATTGTTGTCTAGGCACGACTGGCAGACAGACTTGCACAGCGTTTCCATATTACAAAATAAAGAAACTAAAAAATATAAAATTAGGTAAAAAAACATCTGACGTGTTGCACTCACATTACTTTCTTTACTCTTGAACTAACCATTCTTACAAACTCTTATTCCTATATCTTCTTCGTGTTCGTTGAGATAAACATTTGTACAAACTATCGTATTGCTTATTTCCTTGTAAGTACAAGGGGAATATTAGAATACAGTTGACTTTGTGCGATAGTCAAATCTTTTAAAGATTTGAGATCCCGTTCTCTTTGCGCCCTTAACATAAAAAATGAACAATGATGTTCTATTTCACCAAAGTTTTAAGTTTTCCGAAACTGACACACATAACAAGGAACATGTGTCTGTAGACAGCATAACTCAACAACAAAAAGTAGGTTAAAAATCAAAGTTGGTATTTAAGTTTAATGTCTTTCAAGGATGCGACGAGAAGATTTTGAACAAAATTGCTCCACCCTAAACTACCCTTTACGTGGAATATTTTTCAATAATTTTTAATTTCTTGAAAATGGCTCTAACGATTTTGATTAAAATGTCATTAATTTGAGATATTTTTGTGACAAATGAAATGTATATTTTGAATTTTCTGGCCCATGATGTTCTATTTACTCTAGTAAACTGTAAGAAATAGACCAAATGTTACTGTACAAAAAAATGCAGATCTTACATATATACACAATTTATGTCTAAATAAAGTGTTTTGTAGAGTGAAGCATTTTGGAGATATTCCTGGTTATTTGTGTGAGTTTTGGGGAACTTATACTTCTGTCAAATGAAACATCGTCATTCATTTTTTATATGTTCACCGTGCAAAGAGAATTTGAAAGCTTTAAAAGATTTAACTATCGCTCAAAGCCTACTGTATTCCCACATTCCCCTTGCACATACAAGCAATGAGCTAATTTCTACAAATGTTTATTACAACTAACATGAAGATACAGGAATAAGAGATGGTAAGGATGGTTGGTACAAGAGTAGAGAAAATCATGTGAATACAACACATCAGATGTTTTACCTTATAATCAAATTCGTTAGCAGGGCATGCTAAATAATTGTATGCAAAGAGAAAACTCTTAACATTAGAAATCAGCGAACCAATATTTTAAATTACATGAGATTATTTTCTTCGATTCTGTTTTTCCTCCCAAAGAGATAAACTCGGTGGCCTGGAAGTGCGATATCCTTCATTGTACATACATGTTAAGGATGTCTGTAATATGTGAAACCTGCCTGCGGTGCCGTAGTAGTAAAAGCTGGCGTTAAGTACTACAAAAAAAAAAAAAAAAAAAAAAAAAAAAAATGAATAATACGTGAAAATTATGTAGCTTTTATGTTATAAAATATCTAGGGATCTAAAAGATGGTACAGGTGTTTAAAAGTTCACTTACTATAATTATCAACGTAACCATCCTGACTGAAGATTCTTCGAACACCAAATACTATAGTCTGTTCAGAATTACCAAAACTAAAAAGACTGTCGTGGGAAGGTTAAGGAAGTTAGACGTTCCGACGATTGTTTGCGTTTTTTGTGTGAATATGAGGAAATGTCTCATCCGTTATTTGGTAAGTCAGAACGATACGAATATTGCAATAAAGGAGAGGATTCACTATAGCAAGCCTACCGATCGTTGTACAATAATTTCATAAACATTGGGACGAGGTAAACTAAATAAGTTCTTACTGGAATTTAAAGACCTAACCATGCAATGTCGGGTTAGCCAGATAATTCATGATATGCATTAAAAGTGGAGTTTCATTTTGTGAGCAGCAAATCCTAAGGGCAAAATAAAATCACTTGTATGTGTGCCTTACTTTTCCACGGTCCGGTGGAATAGTATAACATTAAGTAATAAAGTGTCCAGCTGAAATGTGTGTGGAAATAGCAGTGTACATTCGAACATGCATAACGATGAGCCTTCATAGAACCAGTGCTGCCA
This sequence comes from Tenodera sinensis, assembly GCA_030765045.1. Lineage (NCBI taxonomy): Eukaryota > Metazoa > Arthropoda > Insecta > Mantodea > Mantidae > Tenodera > Tenodera sinensis. The sequence continues at coordinate 103,338,090 of CM060972.1, forward strand.
AGATAGTGCAATCATTTTGTTCGGTTTCTTCGGGTTCCGCCGAATCTATTTACAAGGGATTCAAATTATAATCTGCAATTAAATTAATTTATACAATGACTCCGCTTAATATACATATTATTTGCATCACAAGAAACAAGGAGTGTTATAATCATCAGCTTCTAGTCTATGATTGGCTCGTGTTAACAGCTAGGCTACTGTCTGTTTTTGAAGAATCTGATGCAAATACGCGAGTGTGAACCAATAGGTCTAATCGTCCCAGATATTCTGCAAACATTTATCCACAGAGTTGTAAAACAATTAGAGTAGCACTTTTATAAGATAGTTTCAATAAAGTTTTGATTCCATTATGATTATTTTTCATCAAATGGGTAGTGGCTCTTTTAAACATGTGACTATCGCTTCAGTCGTCTTTATTCTCTTTTACCTATCACGAAAGGCATAATGAACTTTTCTCGATTAACATGAAGTTGATAGAAAAATAAGGCCTTGTAAGAACAGTTTCTAACGGCTATATAAAAATAAATGATAGTGGGTACAGAAATTCGTGTGAATATCACAAATAAGATTTTTAAGAGAGCAATAAGAGTAACACGCCTGTAATATCGACAGTAGGGCATAGAAGAGGATTCACTGAGTTCAGAACCTCGAGTGGCAGTTAATGGTGGAGGATGACTTAAAAGTGGTTTTGGATCTGTAATTACGGCTATGTTCCACATACTCTGTGGGGTTTTGTTCTCTTGACGCCATTTCCTGTGTAATGAAGCTATTTCCACGTCAAGGCGTCGCAAACACGTCGCGAACCAAACAAATGAAGCAACTTTCGTAAACAAAATATACCTCGAGGCAAATGTTTGCAACTCAGCCTTTGTCTTCTCTTAGGAGCGTTCGTATTGCAACATTCTTTCCCGTCCTCTGCAGCAACTGCACCGCCTGGCTTGTGTTTTACCTGCTTTACCTAGCCTATTATATTTGGGTGCTTCGCTACTGCAAGAGTAGGTACACATGAAGCAACTCCCAACTGTTGTACCACGAAGATGAAGAAAAATTGCTAAGCATTTAAAATATTGTAAAAATTAAGGACAATTTATATAAGTATATTTCAAGACATTAACTGTCTTAAGCCACTGTGTATGGTATTATAAAGAGCATACCCACCTCGTCAACTATTCACTCTGCTGGCCTCGTAGTACTGTCGGTAGCGCCACAGTGTTCTGTTGAATTGTAACCTTGTCGCAACTCAGTTGGTTAGACGCTGGCCTACTGGTCCCAAGGTCGCGGTTGGTTCAAATCCGGCCCAGACCGATGGTTTTTAAATATGCTTAAAAACGACAGCTCCATGTCAGTAGATTTACTGGTATGTAAAATAACTCCTGGGGACAAAATTCCGGCACACCGGCGACGCTGATGTGATCCTGGCAATTGACAGCGTTGTTAAACAACAAAACAATTTTTTGTAACCTTGACACATTTACAAACATTGCTCAACTGTTCACAGCTTGCTCTAACAATTAACTTACTAACTCTAAGAGGTAGAACTGAAACTTAAAAATTCAATGCCACAACTGGGATTTGAACCACAGACCTTCCGCTTACCGGGCGGCTGCTCTACCACTGAGCTATTGTGACAAACTGCCAGAATGGCATTAAATTCTCAAACCAGTTCGTATTTCTCCTGGTAAACCACAAAGGCAGTCTCACATCAGAGACAATTACCCCAATGGTGACTTACTATTGTAAGTACTTTATGTCCCAGGATTAAATAACCTTCAGATGGTAATTATTATTTATTTATGTCAACAAACTTACTGTTGGTGTTTTTAAACACACAAGCCGTGTGTAGGCAATGTTTGAGAGGTAGAACTGGAACTTAAAAATTCAATGCCACAACTGGGATTTGAACCACAGACCTTCCGCTTACCTCTCAAACTTTGCCCACACACGGCTTGTGCGCTTAAAAACACCAACAGTACGTTTGTTGGCATAAATAAATAATAATTACTAACTCTAAGCTGAAAACTTCGTCCACGCCAGGTCGCTTATATAGTCCCTTAATTACTGGCGATTTTTCTGCAAATAAAAATTTCTCGACTTCTCTCGTAAAGAAGTTCCACATGTTAAAAGCTTCTAGAACTGCATGGAATGGCATTTATTCTTACCCACCTATTGTTGCCGGCCGGCATACTGGTGTGAAGTAGCTGACCTTGATTCTCTTTTGTCCACTCGGCGACAGTACAAAATCCAAAGAAAAATTACTAGGTATACCAGGTGGAAGGTACCGCTTCGGCCATACGTTAACTAGGGATTCTATACGTTGGACGTAATAAATATGTACAATACAATAACATTGTCAATAAAGAACCGTTTCGAGCCGAGAGATATAATTTGTGTCAAATATTTGGAGCCATGTGGCTTATTGACGCATGGACATAGTTTATTGCTTCACTAACTGTCGCACAAATATTGTGTGAACAATGCTGTAATTACTTTTTGTCTTAATTTGAATGAATTTCGCCGTAATTCCAAGTTAAAATGTCATGCAAAGTTTACTTTCTAAAAGGAAACTGGCAACACCACGTGGCGTGCTCTCATCTTGCCTGAATGGGCAGCACTTTCGGATGGAAGGGAGGTATCGCCTGATATTACTAAAAGAGAGAGAGAGAAGGCAAGAGTAGGATACAAATACATTTTATTTTCTTTCAGTGTGACATAGTGAGCACAGTAAATTTATGGTTGCCGCATAAGTAGGTAGTGCTAATTGTGCATGAAGGGTGATGTCAGTTAAGCGCGTTCTTCTTCTTCTTCTTCTGCTCCTCCTCCTCCTCCTCCTCCTCCTCCTCGGTTTTATGCGTTCAATTTATAAGAAAAAGCTTTTCATTCGTGCATATAACTTTTTAGTCATTCAGGGGTTTTGACTTGAGAAGTAATTCATACTGTTATAATTGTGAAGTTTCTTAAGTTGGTTTTATCATTTTTAACATTAAACACATTCACATTCTCTCCCACATTCATGCATCCAGACTCTGTGCGGGATAGGGAATAATAATTCTAGTTAAAGAAAAGATTTCCAACCTCAGCCCCTTTCTGAAAATCTCTTTTAGATTCATAGGATCCCAAACATGTACTTCCAGTGAAATCTCGATATCGAATTGTTGGATGGAATACCATACGGAGCAGAGAAAGTAAAAAGACTCATATGAGATTTGAGCCAACCTTCTCCAAGCCCACTTCGTTTATTTCAGAGCTATAGCTGAGCTGCTGAAAACAAACATTGATTCTGCGCCAAACTCATCACGTGCAAAAAGTGATACATTCTCTCCTAACCACTTTTTTACACTTACCAAGTACAGGAAGTATTAGATGTTGAGAATTACACCGTAAATTGTTGTTTCCAAACACAAAGAGAAACAATGTTAGAAAAAGGCCGGCCCGTAGCTCAGTTGCTAGAGCAAGGGTTCCGGGTTCCATTCCCGGCTGGGAATGTTTCTTCCACTAGGATTATTGCCCATTCTTCGTAGAGTCTGGGAGTTTGAATGAGTGTGTGAAATTAATGTAATACATTTAATAAAAGAACAAAGAAATAGAAACCCAACGTTCAATGCCAGCGTGAAGTGAGTGAACATTGCAGTTATTCCAAGCGGTTAAAAGTCGTCAATATGACCTTGGGTGTTAAAGACGATAAGCTGTGTAACTAAAAGATTATGTCGTATAGATACTACCTGGCAAAGTGACGAGGCGATCGCTTCTTATCTTGTTTACTAGAACAGCGAAATAATAGTAACTTGGCGTAGGTATAGTCAGTAATGCAGTGTAAATGCCTACCACTATATGAGACATTGCTGTCCCGAAGATATGATTGTACCTGAACATAGTGCACATACACTGTCTCGCTGTGTATGTGCGTTAAGCTCACGTAAACAACTGAGTAGTTTCACATTCTTTCCGATACGCCTCATGACTTTGCCAAGTAATACCAAATTTTGTATTTGCATTTATATGAACTTATCTTCCAATTTTGATATTCCAGGTTCTTGCGCTGTATTGTCCACTACCTATGTATATATTTAGCTCGTACTTAACAAAATTTCCACAATTTAAAGCCTAATTATATTCCACCATTTGGTAAAAATCAATTTTGTGTAGGGATGTGACTTCATTTTTTGCTCTCTCTCTCTCTCTACAGGACTGGACCACTGGTACTCTCTGAGGGCAGCCTGCTCGCGGTCTTGCACTGATATCTGCATATTTAGCAGATAACAAAACTGGAGGTCGCTCAAGGTATCCCACGAGTTTCCCAGGTCTGCTGTACTACTAGTAAGTGAGGAAATACTACATTCCACTAAACAATTATATATATAGAAATTTAGAAATATATAGAAATTTCACAGGAAATGCACGTTTTGAGGCATTTTTAGTAAAAAGCTGTGTGTATGTGGTGAAGCGGAATCAATGTGAATAGATGACGCATTGTCTAGAATACTATTTAAAATAATTGGTTGAATGTTTTGAAACTTATTCAGTATATTTTTACAGTTGACTAATGAAACAAAAACACATTTTCGTCATCAGAATCAGTTATAATTTTCAACACAATACCTAGATTTTTGAAATATAAATATAGGGGATATGTGAATAGCGACCACAAGGTACCCAAGCTGAGCAGAACATTACTTCCACTTACTGGTGTTTTGCTCCTCGCTGTAATTTTTCTATCTGACCTTACCTTAGTCATCTCTTGTTCTCTTCCGAGCCGATGCTATTAGGGTTCCCGAGGACTAGGGAGTCTTTATTTTTCCAACCTCTCCATTTCTCTAATTTCTCTATAAAATCTTAACCCCTAACATGCTGACCTGTCATGGCATGTATACGTCCTCTGATTGGTAATCAGAGGATATGGTCGGTGAATTTATTTTGATAACTCTCCCAGTCAGGTCGGTGAGACCCGTAATCCAACGACAGGTGTGGTCCTCCAGTCATTCTGGGGGTTGTGAGAGAGCGATGTGGCCGCCAAAACCTAAAAATATGGTGCTCTCTAAAAAACGGTTACTATTACTGCTATTGCTTTCTTCAATATCAAATTATGAAATATGACTCGAGGGGTAAAATGTTCCAGAATTCTACAATGGAACGCAGGTGGTCTCACCCAAACAAAAAGACAGAATTGGGATATTTCTTCACCACTGGTATTTGCGGTTGTTCAACGGTGTTTTTGTATAGTGTTTTCTCTGTGTTGTTTATAATATCCAGCTGAAGTGTAAATGTTGTATCGTTAAACCACGGGCAACTCCGAGTGCTTGAGCTAGTATGTAATCAAAGTTGAACTGGATTAACAATTGCATAGAGGAATTACGCTGTCAAATATGCGGTGCTGTAATTGTGTGTTATGAGCTCGAGCAGTATGGAACATTTAATGAACATCACGCTCCGCCCAAATATAACACAAATACAAGAGCATTAGTTCTCTTTGTAATACTGGCCAAACGCAGCACCAGTTTCTCGGAAACACTTCAAAATAATTCCTGTTAAATTACCATACACCAAATATGCGAACAAATACTAGTTGTAATAAAGACTGGAGAAACATTTGAAAGTATGATCCATGGGTAGGCTCGACGTAGCTGAATGATTACAGTAACGCAGGAGTATCAGCGAGTTAAATCCAAGTGTATATACACTTTTTATTTCAATAAATGTGTATAGTGAATACTATGTATAGGCTACATCTCTCTATGTATAGGCTACACTTCTCTCTGTATAGGCCCCTCCGAAGGAGTGTCGCCTTGCCGTGGCGGAGGGGCTCAGTACCCGATCCAGACGGCCTACTAAGTGTGTCTTTGTGACCACTGGTAGGCAAGAGGTGAGGGGAAGCTAAGAACATTCCAAACGGGTAGATGAGGCTCGGTAGTCTTGGTCGACGACTCATCTAGGAGAAGAGGACTCCGAAATCAAACTCCCCCAGGGGGACCCACTACGGTAGGTAGGGTTTGGCGCACCCGGGGCCCCTAGCCGTTCACCATCATTTCACCACTTCCATCTTCATTAACTGCTGCCACGTACAGCAGCTTATGTATGTTTCTTATCATCAACCTCTTCCTCTTCTAGGTTTATTCTGATTAGTTTGTAAGGCCTTAGTTTTATAATTCCTGTCTCACCAGCAGGGATCTTCCCTATCTCCGTGGTCCTGTCTCACGGTTTTCAGCGCGGCCCCCGACTTGTGTGCTCTTCGGAGGTCTCAAGCGCGAAGGTTGGGCGGACCCTCCCTACTGCCCCCATGTGTAGCCTTAGGTGCGGAGCCCGTCCACGCGTCATGTACACCCACGTAGCTCCTTGAGGGCACGGCCGGTGTTAATCTCCCGACGGCCGCGTGCCGTCGGGTTAGTATCACCGGCCGGACGTGTTACCGCTGACGGAGCTCCCGAAGGCCACTGAATCCACGCTGACTACGTTGAGGCAGCGTGGCCTAAAGCGGGGAGCCACAGGCGGTTATTCCTGTGGTCGGGGCATAAAGCCGGGGTGTCACGTGGTGAACGGTTTACCCATGCGGACAAGCAGTGGTGATCGGAGGGTAGTCCCTCTGAAGTACGCTTTGAGGTCAGTCATGGAGGGGTCTCCATGGCGGCACAGACCGTGGAGATTTTGGTGTCTTTTATCCTTTGACCCCCGGATGGCAGGCTGACGCCGACGGTTCCGGATGGGAGTCCAAATAATCACGTCTCCGCGCAACCCCTCTTCCTTTGACCCATTCTTAGTCCTGACTTTAGCATGTGACGGAAAAACGATAAAGGACCTTAGCCCATTTTATATAAAACGAGAAGTCGACAGAATATGTGGCCCGGTTAAGAACGCGACCAGAGTTCGGGACGGTACGCTGTTGATCGAAACCAACACGGCAGGCCAGACCCAGAAACTATTATAGGCGAGTTTGTTGGGATCCTACCCAATTCGGGTAGCCCCACACAAATCGCTCAACACATGTAGGGGAGTTGTCACCACCTCCAGTCTGGATAATCTGTCGAACGATGAGATTACCACCTGCCTCTCCGACGAGCGTGTGTGTCAGGCTTACCGTCTTACGCGAAAGCAGGATGGCAAGGATGTACCTTTGCGTACGGTGTTTCTGACGTTCAGAGGAACTAAATTGCCCGAGTATATCTTTTGTGGCTACGAACGTGCCGCCGTACGCCAGTATGTGCCGAACCCCATGCGTTGTTTTAAGTGCCAACGGTTCGGCCATACTAAGACCTTGTGTAATAATCCTGCTATATGTGAGCGCTGTGGTTTAGCAGCCCATGAGGACCCGACATGTACACGGGATCCTCTCTGTGTGAACTGTGAAGGGAACCATCCATCCAGCTCGCGTCAGTGTGCGAAGTTTCTGGATGAGAGGTGTATACAAGAATTGCGCGTGAAAGAACATCTCACGTTTCCAGAAGCGCGTCGTCGCTTTGAGCAGCTGAAACCTGCTAGCACCACAGGTTATGCCTTGGCTGCCCGACGCGCTCCTGCCAGCAGCGTAGCGATCCAGCACGTTCCTGTGCCAGATGCTTCCACCCAGACTGACCTACCTGCGAATACCCCTTCACTGTCTCGTGCCACAGCTGCACCTGCTACTACATCTATAGCCGTGCAGACACCACCTCACAAGACAACTAGCCGCAGCCAGCCTGTTGACAGCCATTATTCTAGGCCTACTGGTCGCACCAGCAGTCGCACATCGCCCATGAAGTCCCGCTCCCGCTCTCGTTCCGCGAGCCGCCGGGGATCTTCAGACTCCCGGACGTTGGCGGAGTCACCAGACGATGGCGAATTTAACCTACCCGTCCGAAGTCGGTTAAGGTAAAGATGAAAAAGAAAAAGATGAAGACGAATCCCTAATTCTACTTTACCATGGAAATAATCCAGTGGAATGTTAATGGGTTCCGGGCACGTGCTCCGGACATACAGCATCTCGTTTCGCAACGCTCTCCATCAATCGTCTGTCTACAAGAAACACACTTGCACCCTAACCACGCATTACAACTTCGTGGTTTTCGGCATTTAGACATGACTCTGCAGCTGATAGGTGAGCAAGCGGGGTGTTGCTATTCTGGTGGCGCATGATATCTCTGCCACCAGTGTGCCACTCAGCACTCCACACAAGCTGTAGCGGTGCGTCTGCAGCTGCAGGGCCTCTGTTTCTCCCTTTGCAATGTCTGCCACCGGTCAGTGTGGTACACACGAACGATCTTCGGGCTCTCTTGGCACAGATTCCGCCACCGCTCATCATTCTCGTTGATCTGAATGCCAAGCACTCTCATTGGGGCTCCGGCACTGACGATGCCCGTGGGTGTCTTTTAGTAGACGTTTGCCATATGTCCGGCCTAGTCATATTAAACACTGGCGTGCCTACTTATCATCTGCCTATGGTACACACTCCGCGCTTGACGTCTCTTTTAGCAGCCCGTCACTGGTACCTCTACTTGATTGGTCGGTACTTTCCGACTTATTTGGCAGTGATCATTACCCCATTAGCATTCACCTATCGGGCCACAATTCTCTGTCAACACGCTTTACCCACTGGATTATTTCCAAGGCTGACTGGGGGAAAATTTCGTTCCCTCATTCACCTTACCGACGATGGTTTTACCACCATTGACGACATGGTGGAGTATTTTACTTGCTCTATCCTTCGTGCAGCGGACTCCAGCATTCCTCGTGGTTCCACTACAGCTCGTCACGTTCCTGTGCCTTGGTGGTCCGAGGAATGCCGTTTGGCTGTTAAAGCACGCAAGCATGCATTGCGTATCTTTACATTACATCCTACGCAGGCAAACTTTATCGCTTTTAAGCGTGCTCGTGCTAGGGCGAGATTTATACTTCCAGACGCAAAACGCAAATCGTGGGAAAAGTATGTATCTTCACTTTCCCGTCGAAATTAAATTATTTTGTTATTTAACGACGCTGTCAATTGCCAGGATCACATCAGCGTCGCCGGTGTGCCGGAATTTTGTCCCTCAGGAGTTATTTTACATGCCAGTAAATCTACTGACAAGGAGCTGTCGTTTTTAAGCACACTTAAAAACCATCGGTCTGGGCCGGATTTGAACCCGCGACCTTGGGAACAGTAGGCCAACCAACTGAGCCACCCAGGCCGACTTTCCCGTCGAAGTTCGGCGCAAAAGGCGTGGACTGCTGTTCGGCGAATGTACGGCAAGTGTCGTCTGACGATCATCCCCGGCCTTGCCGTAACCCTAGCAAAGAATTCTCCCGATCCTGATGACATCCACCGCCAAATGCTGCTTCATCTTCCACCTGCGGCTCTTTCCTTCATGTTGAGCATGTTTAAGCGCATCTGGCAGCAGCAGGCTTTACCGTCTTCCTGGTGTGAGGGTATTGTCATCCCTATCCCTCGACCAGGAAAAGACCGGACACTTCCCTCAAGCTACCGCCCTATTTGCCTGACGAGTGTCGTCTGCAAGACCTTGGAACGGATGATTAACACTCGCTTAGTGTGGTGGCTAGAGACGAATAACCTGCTGAGCAATGTTCAGTGCGGATTTCGTCGCCATCGCTCCAGTATCGACAATCTGACGTGCATGGAGAAAGCGTTTCTCTTGAAGCAGCATGTGGGTGTCTTCTTTGACCTGGAGAAGGCCTACGATATCACTTGGCGCTATGGCATTCTCCGTACTCTCCACGGTTATGGTTTGCGCGGTCACTTAGCCGTTTTTCTTTTTAACTTTTTACTCATTCGCCGTTTTCGTGTCCGTATAGGGAACACGCTGTCCCAAGAGAAGATCCAGGAGAATGGTGTACCCCAGGGATCGATCCTGAGTGTCACACTTTTCGCAGTTGCCATTAATGGCATCACTAGTGTTGTTCGTAGCGGGATCCTGATGTCGCTGTATGTTGACGACTTTGCGATCTACTTTCGCTCTTATAGTTTGGAGCACATCGAGCGTCAACTGCAGCTGACCATAACCTCCATCGCCGAGTGGGCATTACGCACCGGCTTTCGGCTGTCCCCTACGAAAACAGTGTATTCACTTTCACCGACTGCGAGGAGTATACCCTCCTCCTGATCTTCATCTGGATGACACACGTCTTCCTTTTGTACACCTCGACAGCAAACTCACATGGGAGCACCATATCCGCCATCTTCGTGCTTCCTGCGATCGTTCGCTTCGGATACTCAGGTCTTATCTGGGACATCTTGGGGCGGCGATCGCACCGTCATGTTGAGGTTGTATGGCCCACTGGTTCGGTCCAAATTAGACTACGGCTGTTTTATTTATGGCGCGGCGTCTGCGTCTACACTCCGGCCTTTAGACACAGTACATCACACTGGTATCCATCTCGCTACTGGGGCTTTCCGCACCAGTAGAATCGATTGTCTGTATGCTGATTCTGGTGAACCTCCACTGTCTGTTCGACGCTTTGTTACTTTGTTCTTACGTGGCACGGCTGGCCGCCCATCCAGGTCACCCTTCGTTTCCACCCGTGTTGCGTCCACACCTCGCGCACCGTTATATGCGAAATACAACTATCTCCCGTCCAAGTGGTATCCGGTTTCGAGAACTGCTTGCTGCACACGCCCTTCGACTGAGAGCCGTAGAGTGGCATTCACATGACCCATGTCCTCCCTGGCAACTCCAGCGCGCACGCTTTGACATGGAGCTGTCGGGCTGTGCTAAGATAGCTACTCCTCATTCCGTGTTTTGCCAACTATTCACGGAATTACTGCGCCGATACCGGACTTCCTGTCCGTTATTTACCGATGGCTCCCAGATGGGTAGTGCGACGGCTGCGCCTTTATATACAACGGTGACGCTCATACGTACGCCTACCAGACGCCAGTTGAGTATTTACCGCCGAGTTGTTTGCCATATTTTATTTCCTCCTTTTTATCTCCAGTTCAGGTCCTGGAAGTTTTATCGTCCGTTCCTATTCTTTTAGCGCTCTCCAGGCCCTGCAATAGTTTATCGGCACCTCAGCATTGGTTGTTAAAATCCAGACGTTGATTTCTCAGCTACTCTCTCGCGGATACCAGTTTGTTTTTACGTGGATCCCAGGCCATTTAGGTATTCCGGGCAACGAGGCGGCGGATGCGGCTGCCAAGTCTGCATGTCGCCTTTCGGAGTATTCCACCCGAACGCTCCCCTATATAGATGTGCAGAAATATTTCCGTCGCCATCTGTTTGCTCTCTGGCAAGGAATCTTGGGAAGCGTTATCTGGCACTCAGTTACGGACAATCAAGGACACGGTACAACCCTGGCATACCAGCTGCAGAAATTCCAGGCGGGAAGAAGTGGTTTTAACCCGCCTGAGGATAGGCCATACCCGAGCCACGCATGGGCACCTTTTGCGTGGTGACGCGGAGCCTGTCTGTACGACATGCAATACTCCAATCTCCGTCGCACATGTCCTTGATTGTCCGCGATACGGTCGTGAGCGCCAGTCCGTTGGCCTGGGCTTTATACTGTGGTAAGTTTTATGCAACGACCCAGTATCTGTACGTACGTACGTTACTTTACGTTTGGTTACTTTACGTTTGGTTACTTTACGTTACGTTACTTTACGTTCGTTACTTTACGTACGTTACTTTACGATTGGTTACTTTACGATTGGTTACTTTACGTTTGGTTACTTTACGTTACGTTACTTTACGTACGTTACTTTACGTTTGGTTACCTTACGTACGTTACTTTACGTACGTTACTTTACGTTTGGTTACTTTACGTACGTTACTTTAGGTACGTTAGTTTACGTACATTACTTTACGTACGTTACTTTACGTACGTTGCTTTACGTACGTTACTTTACGATTGGTTACTTTACGATTGGTTACTTTACGTTTGGTTACTTTACGTACGTTACTTTACGTACATGACTTTACGTACGTTACTTTACGTATGTTACTTTACGTACGTTACTTTACGGACGTTACTTTAAGTACGTTACTTTACGTTACTTTACGTTACTTTACGTTACGTTATTTTACGTTACGTACGTTACTTTACGTACGTTACTTTACGTACGTTACTTTACGTACGTTACGTTACTTTAGGTACGTTACTTTACGTACGTTACTTTACGTACGTTAGTTTACGATTGGTTACTTTACGATTGGTTACTTTACGTTTGGTTACTTTACATACGTTACTTTACGTACGTTACTTTACGTTTGGTTACTTTACGTACGTTACTTTACGTACGTTACTTTACGTACGTTACTTTACGTACGTTACTTTACGTACGTTACTTTACGTACGTTACTTTACGTGCGTTACTGTACGTACGTTACTGTACGTACGTTACTTTACGTACGTTACTTTACGTACGTTACTTTACGTACGTCACTTTACGCACGTTACTTTACGTATGTTACTTTACGATTGGTTACTTTACGTTTGGTTACTTTAGGTACGTTACTTTACGTACGTTACTTTAAGTACGTTACTTTACGTTTGGTTACCTTACGTTTGGTTACTTTACGTTACGTTACTCTACGTAAGTTACTCTACGTACGTTACTTTACGTTTGGTTACTTTGCGTACGTTACTTTACGTACGTTACTTTACGATTGGTTACTTTACGTTTGGTTACTTTACGTACGTTACTTTACGTTCGTTACTTTACGTACGTTACTTTACGATTGGTTACTTTACGATTGGTTACTTTACGTTACGTTACTTTACGTACGTTACTTTACGTACGTTACTTTACGAGTGGTTACTTTACGTTTGGTTACTTTACGTTACGTTACTTTACGTACGTTACTTTACGTACATGACTTTACGTACCTTACTTTACGTACGTTACTTTACGTACGTTACTCTATGTATGTTACTTTACGTACGTTACTTTTGGTACGTTACTTTACGTGCGTTACTTTACGTACGTTACTTTACGTACGCTGCTTTACGTACGTTACTTTACGATTGGTTACTTTACGTTTGGTTACTTTACGTACGTTACTTTACGTACGTTACTTTACGTACGTTACTTTACGTACGTTACTTTACGTACGTTACTTTACGTACGTTGCTTTACGTACGTTACTTTACGATTGGTTACTTTACGTTTGGTTACTTTACGTTACGTTACTTTACGTACGTTACTTTACGTACATGACTTATCGTACGTTACTTATCGTACGTTACTTCACTACGTTTACTTTACGTACGGTACTTTACGTACGGTACTTTACGTACGGTACTTTACGTACGGTACTTTACGTACGGTACTTTACGTACGGTACTTTACGATTGGTTACTTTACGTTTGGTTACTTTACGTTACGTTACTTTACGTACGTTACTTTACGTACGTTACTTTACGTACGTTACTTTACGTACGTTGCTTTACGTTTGGTTACTTTACGTACGTTACTTTACGTTCGGAACTTTACGTACGTTACTTTACGTACATGACTTACCGTACGTTACTTATCGTACGTTAATTCACTACGTTTACTTTACGTTACGCTACATTACGTACGTTACTTTACGTACGTTACTTTACGTACGTTACTTTACGTACGTTACTTTACGTACGTTACTTTACGTACGTTACTTTGCGTACGTTACTTTACGTACGTTACTCTACGTACGTTACTTTACGATTGGTTACTTTACGATTGGTTACTGTACGTTTGGTTACTTTACGTTACGTTACTTTACGTACGTTACTTTACGATTGGTTGCTTTACGTTTGGTTACTTTACATTACGTTACTTTACGTACGTTACTTTACGTACGTTACTTCACTACGTTTACTTTTCGTACGTTACTTTACGTACGTTACTTTACGTACGGTACTTTACGTACGGTACTTTACGTACGGTACTTTACGTACGGTACTTTACGTACGGTACTTTACTATTGGTTACTTTATGTTTGGTTACTTTACGTTCGTTACTTTACGTACGTTACCTTACGTTTGGTTACTTTACGTACGTTACTTTACGTACGTTACTTTACGTACGTTACATCACTACGTTACTTTACGTTGGTTACTTTACGTTACGTTACGTTGCGTACGTTACTTTACGTACGTTACTTTACGTACGCTACCCTACGGACGTTACTTTACGTACGTTACTTTAGGTACGTCACTTTACGTACGTTACTTTGTGTACGTTACTTTACGTGCGTTACTTTACCTACGTTACTTTACGTTGGTTACTTTACGTTACTTTGCGTACGTTACTTTGCGTACGTTACTTTACGTACGTTACTCTACGTACGTTACTTTACGTACGTTACTTTACGTACGTTACTTTACGTACGTTACTTTACGTACGTTGCTTTACGTTTGGTTACTTTACGTACGTTACTTTACGTTCGGAACTTTACGATTGGTTTCTGTACGTTTGGTTACTTTACGTTACGTTACATTACTACGTTACTTTACGTACGTTACTTTACGATTGGTTACTTTACGTTTGGTTACTTTACGTTACGTTACTTTACGTACGTTACTTTACGTACGTTACTTTACGATTGGTTACTTTACGTTAGGTTACTTTACGTACGTTACTTTACGTACGTTATTTACATACGTTACTTTACGTACGTTACTTTACTACGTTACTTTGCGTACGTTACTTTACGTACGTTACTTTACGTACGTTACTTTACGTTACGTTACTTTAGGTTACGTTACTTTACGTACGTTACTTTACGTTTGTTTACTTTACGTTTGGTTACTTTACGTTACGTTACTTTGCGTACGTTACTTTGCGTACGTTACTTTGCGTACGTTACTTTACGTACGTTACTTTACGTACGTTATTCTACGTACGTTACTTTACGATTGGTTACTGTACGTTTGGTTACTTTACGTTACTTTACGTACGTTACTTTACGTACGTTACTTTACGTACGTTGCTTTACGTACGTTACTTTACGATTGGTTACTTTACGTTTGGTTACTTTACGTTACTTTACGTACGTTACTTTACGTACGTTACTTACGTACGTTACTTTACGTACGTTACTTTACGTACGTTTTTTTTACGAGTGGTTACTTTACGTTACGTTACTTTACGTTACTTTACTTTACGTACGTTACTTTACGTACGTTACTTTACGTACGTTACATCACTACGTTACTTAAGTACGTTACTTTACGTTTGGTTACTTTACGTTACGTTACTTTACGTTACGTTACTTTAGGTACGTTACTTTAGGTACGTTACTTTACGTACGTTACTTTACGTACGTTACTTTACGATTGGTTTCTTTACGTTACGTTACTTTACGTACGTTACTTTACGTTTGGTTACTTAACGTTACGTTACTTTACGTCCGTTACTTTACGTACGTTACTTGACGATTGGTTACTTTAAGATTGGTTACTTTACGTTTGGTTACTTTACGTTTGGTTACTTTACGTGCGTTACTTTACGTACGTTACTTTACGTACGTTACTTTACGTACGTTACTTTGCGTACGTTAATTTACGTACGTTACTTTACGTTTGGTTACTTTACGTACGTTACTTTACGTTTGGTTACTTTACGTACGTTACTTTACGTACGTTACCTTCCGTTACTTTACGTTACGTTACTTTACGTTACGTTACTCTACGTACGTTACTTTACGTTTGGTTACTTTACGTTACGTTACTTTGCGTACGTTACTTTGCGTACGTTACTTTACGTACGTTACTTTACGTACGTTACTTTACGTTCCTTACTTTACATACGTTACTTTACGATTGGTTACTTTACGATTGGTTACTGTACGTTTGGTTACTTTACGTTACGTTACTTTACGTACGTTACTTTACGATTGGTTACTTTAGGTTTGGTTACTTTACGTTACGTTACTTTACGTACGTTACTTTACGTACGTTACTTTACGTTACTTTACGTTACGTTACTCTACGTACGTTACTTTACGTTACGTTACTTTGCGTACGTTACTTTACGTACGTTACTTTACGTACGTTACTTTACGTACGTTGCTTTACGTACGTTGCTTTACGATTGGTTACTGTACGTTTGGTTACTGTACGTTTGGTTACTTTACGTTACGTTACTTTACGTACGTTACTTTACGTACATGACTTTACGTACGTTACTTTACGTACGTTACTTTACGTACGTTTACTTTACGTACGTTACTTTACGTACGTTACTTTACGTACGGTACTTTACGTACGTTACTTTACGTACGTTACTTTACGTACGGTACTTTACGTACGGTACTTTACGTACGGTACTTTACGTACGGTACTTTACTATTGGTTACTTTACGTTTAGTGACTTTACGTTCGTTACTTTACGTACGTTACCTTACGTTTGGTTGCTTTACGTACGTTACTTTACGTGCGTTACTTTACGTACCTTACCTCACTACGTTACTTTACGTACGTTACTTTACGTTTGGTTACTTTACGTTTGGTTACTTTACGTTACGTTACTTTAGGTACGTTACTTTACGTACGTTACTTTACGTACGTTACTCTACGTACGTTACTTTACGTACGTTACTTTACGTACGTTACTTTACGTACGTTACTTTACGTTGGTTACTTTACGTTGGTTACTTTACGTTGGTTACTTTACGTTACGTTACTTTACGTTACGTTACTTTGCGTACGTTACTTTACGTAAGTTACTTTACGTCCGTTACTCTACGTACGTTATTTACGTACGTTACTTTACGTACGTTACTTTACGATTGGTTACTGTACGTTTGGTTACTTTACGTTACGTTACTTTACGATTGGTTACTTTACGATTGGTTACTTTACGTTTGGTTACTTTAGGTTACGTTACTTTACGTACGTTACTTTACGTACGTTACTCTACGTACGTTACTTTACGTCCGTTACTTTACGTACGTTACTTTACGTTTGGTTACTTTACGTACGTTACTTTACGTTCGTTACTTTACGATTGGTTACTGTACGTTTGGTTACTTTACGTTACTTTACGTACGTTACTTTACGTACGTTACTTTACGTACGTTACTTTACGTACGTTGCTTTACGTACGTTGCTTTACGATTGGTTACTTTACGTGTGGTTACTTTACGTTACTTTACGTTACTTTACGTACGTTACTTTACGTACGTTACTTTACGTACGTTACTTTACTTACGTTACTTACTACGTTACTTTACGTACGTTTTTTTACGAGTGGTTACTTTACGTTACGTTACTTTACTTTACGTACGTTACTTTACGTACGTTACTTTACGTACGTTACTTTACGTTTGGTTACTTTAGGTACGTTACTTTACGTACGTTACTTTACGTACGTTACTTTACGTACGTTACTTTACGTACGTAACTTTACGATTGGTTACTTTACGTTACGTTACTTTACGTACGTTACTTTACGTTTGGTTACTTAACGTTACGTTACTTTACGTACGTTACTTTACGTACGTTACTTTACGATTGGTTACTTTACGATTGGTTACTTTACGTTTGGTTACTTTACGTACGTTACTTTACGTACGTTACTTTCCGTACGTTACTTTACGTACGTTTCTTTACGTACGTTACTTTGCGTACGTTACTTTACGTTTGTTTACTTTACGTTACGTTACATACGTACGTTACTTTACGTTCGTTACTTTACGTTTGGTTACTTTACGTTACGTTACTTTGCGTACGTTACTTTGCGTACGTTACTTTACGTACATTACTTTACGTACGTTACTCTACGTACGTTACTTTACGTAAGTTACTTTACGTTCCTTACTTTACATACGTTACTTTACGATTGGTTACTTTACGATTGGTTACTGTACGTTTGGTTACTTTACGTTACGTTACTTTACGTACGTTACTTTACGATTGGTTACTTTACGTTTGGTTACTTTACGTTACGTTACTTTACGTACGTTACTTTACGTACGTTACTTTACGATTGGTTACTGTACGTTTGGTTACTTTACGTACGTTACTCTACGTACGTTACTCTACGGACGTTACTTTACGTACGTTACTTTACGTACGTTACCTTTCGTACGTTACTTTACGTACGTTAGTTTACGATTGGTTACTGTACGTTTGGTTACTTTACGTTACGTTACTTTACGTACGTTACTTTACGTACGTTACTTTACGATTGGTTACTTTACGTTACGTTACTTTACGTACGTTACTTTACGTACGTTTTTTTTACGAGTGGTTACTTTACGTTACGTTACTTTACTTTACGTACGTTACTTTACTTTACGTACGTTACTTTACGTACTTTACATCACTACGTTACTTTACGTACGTTACTTAACGTTTGGTTACTTTACGTTACGTTACTTTAGGTACGTTACTTTAGGTACGTTACTTTACGTACGTTACTTTACGTACGTTACTTTACGTACGTTACTTTACGTACGTTACTTTACGATTGGTTACTTTACGTTACGTCACT
The DNA here is from genome assembly GCA_030765045.1 of Tenodera sinensis. Lineage (NCBI taxonomy): Eukaryota > Metazoa > Arthropoda > Insecta > Mantodea > Mantidae > Tenodera > Tenodera sinensis. The sequence continues at coordinate 103,356,466 of CM060972.1, forward strand.
TTACGTACGTTACTTTACGTTTGGTTACTTAACGTTACGTTACTTTACGTACGTTACTTTACGTCCGTTACTTTACGTACGTTACTTTACGATTGGTTACTTTACGATTGGTTACTGTACGTTTGGTTACTTTACGTTACGTTACTTTACGTACGTTACTTTACGATTGGTTACTTTACGTTTGTTTACTTTACGTTACGTTACTTTACGTACGTTACTTTACGTACGTTACTTTACGTTACGTTACTTTACGTTACGTTACTTTACGTTACGTTACTCTACGTACGTTACTTTACGTTTGGTTACTTTACGTTACGTTACTTTGCGTACGTTACTTTTTACGTACGTTACTTTACGTACGTTGCTTTACGATTGGTTACTGTACGTTTGGTTTCTTTACGTTACGTTACTTTACGTTACTTTACGTACGTTACTTTACGTACATGACTTTACGTACGTTACTTTACGTACCTTACTTCACTAGGTTTACTTTACGTACGTTACTTTACGTACCTTACTTCACTAGGTTTACTTTACGTACGTTACTTTACGTACGTTACTTTACGTACGTCACTTTACGTACGGTACTTTACGTACGGTACTTTACGTACGGTACTTTACTATTGGTTACTTTACGTTTGGTTACTTTACGCTCGTTACTTTACGTACGTTACTTTACGTTTGGTTGCTTTACGTACGTTACTTTACGTGCGTTACTTTACGTACCTTACCTCACTACGTTACTTTACGTACGTTACTTTACGTTACGTTACTTTAGGTACGTTACTTTACGTACGTTACTTTACGTACGTTACTTTACGTTGGTTACTTTACGTTACGTTACTTTGCGTACGTTACTTTACGTACGTTACTCTACGTACGTTACTCTACGTACGTTACTTTACGTACGTTACTTTACGTACGTTACCTTACGTACGTTACTTTACGTTTGGTTACTTTACGTTACGTTACTTTACGTACGTTACTTTACGTACGTTACTTTACGTACGTTACTTTACGTACGCTACTTTACGTACGTTAGTTTACGCACGTTACTTTACGTTTGGTTACTTTACGTACGTTACTTTACGTTCGTTACTTTACGATTGGTTACTGTACGTTTGGTTACTTTACGTTACGTTACTTTACTACGTTACTTTACGTACGTTACTTTACGATTGGTTACTTTACGTTTGGTTACTTTACGTTACGTTACTTTACGTACGTTACTTTACGTACGTTACTTTACGTACGTTATTTTACGATTGGTTACTGTACGTTTGGTTACTTTACGTTACGTTACTTTACGTACGTTAACTTACGTACGTTACTATGCGTACGTTAGTTTACGTACGTTACTTTAGGTTACGTTACTTTACGTACGTTACTTTACGTTTGGTTACTTTACGTTACGTTACTTTGCGTACGTTACTTTACGTACGTTACTTTACGTACGTTATTTTACGTTCGTTACCTTACGTACGTTACTTTACGATTGGTTACTGTACGTTTGGTTACTTTACGTTACTTTACGTACGTTACTTTACGTACGTTACTTTACGTACGTTACTTTACGTACGTTGCTTTACGTAGGTTACTTTACGATTGGTTACTTTACGTTACGTTACTTTACGTTACTTTACGTACGTTACTTACGTACGTTACTTTACGTACGTTTTTTACGAGTGGTTACTTCACGTTACTTTACGTTACTTTACTTTACGTACGTCACTTTACGTACTTTACATCACTACGTTACTTTACGTTTGGTTACTTTAGGTACGTTACTTTACGTTTGGTTACTTTAGGTACGTTACTTTACGTACGTTACTTCACGTACGTTACTTTACGTACGTTACTTTACGTACGTAACTTTACGATTGGTTACGTTACGTTACTTTACGTACGTTACTTTACGTTTGGTTACTTAACGTTACGTTACTTTACGTACGTTACTTTACGTACGTTACTTTACGATTGGTTACTTTACGATTGGTTACTTTACGTTTGGTTACTTTACGTACGTTACTTTGCGTACGTTACTTTCCTATGTTACTGTACGTTTGGTTACTTTACGTTACGTTACTTTATGTACGTTACTTTACGTACGTTACTTTACGTACGTTACTTTACGTACGTGACCTTCCGTTACTGTACGTTACGTTACTTTACGTACGTTACTTTGCGAACGTTATTTTACGTACGTTACTTTACGTACGTTACTTTACGTACGTTACTTTACGTACGTTACTTTACGTACGTTACTCTACGTACGTTACTTTACGTACGTTACTTTACTTTACGTACGTTACTTTACGTTTGGTTACTTTACGTTACGTTACTTTGCGTACGTTACTTTACGTACGTTACTTTACGTACGTTACTTTACGTACGTTACTCTAAGTACGTTACTTTACGTCCGTTACTTCACGTTAGGTTACTTTACGTTATTTTAATGACTTTACTTTAGTTACGTAACTTTAAATCCGTAACTTTACGTTACGTTACTTTACTATAGGTTACTTTACGTTACGTTACGTTGCTTTACGTTACATTGCATTACGTTAGTTTTCGTTACGTTACTTTACGTTACTTTTCGTTACGTTACTTTACCTTACGTAACATTACGTTACGTTACTTTACGTTACGTAACATTACGTTACTTTACTTTACGTTACTTTACTTTAGTTTCCGTTAATTCACGTTACGTTACTTCATGTTACGTTACTTTAAGTTACGTTACGTATGTTGACGTTACGTTACTTTAAGATACTTTACAATATATTACGTTACTTTACGTTACTTTACGTTACGTTACCCTACGGTACATTACGTTACGTTACTTTACATTACGTTACTTTTCGTTACTTTAGTTTACGTTACTTTAGGTTACGTTACTTTATGTTACGTTACTTTACGTTACGTTACTTTACGTTAAGTTACCTTACGTTACGTTACGTAACTTTATTTTACTTTACGTTAGGTTACGTTACGTATATTTACGTTACGTTACTTTCCGTTACGGTACTTTACGTTACCTTACCTTACGTTACCTTACGTTACGTTACTTTACGTTACATTACTTTACGTTACTTAACGTTACGTTACTCTACGTTTGGTTACCTTACTTTACGTCACTTTACGTTACGTTACCTTACGTTACGTTATTTTACGTTACGTTACTTTAATTTACGTTACTTTACGTACGATACTGTACGTTACGTTGCTTTACGTTACGTTACTTTACGTACGTTACTGTACGTTACGTTACTTTACGCTGCGTTATTTTACGTTACGTTACTTTACGTTACGTTACTTTGCGTTACGTTACTTTACGTTAGTTACTTTACGTACGTTACTTTAAGTTACGATACGTATCTTTAAGTTACGTTACTTTACGTTACCTTACGTTACTTTATGGTACTTACCATTGCTTTACGTTACTTTACGTTACTTTACGTAACGTTACCTTACGGTATATTACGTTACGTTACTTTACGTTACGTTACGATACTTTACGTTACTTTACGTTGCTTTACGTCACGTTACTTTACGTTGCGTTACTTTACTTTACGTTACTTTACTTTACGTTATTTTACCTTACGGTATATTACGTTACGTTACTTTACGTTACGTTACTTTACGTTATGTTACGTTTGGTTACGTTACGTTACTCTACGTTACGTTACTTTACGTTACGTTACTGTAGTTTAAATACTTTACGTTACGTTACTTTACTTTATGTTACGTAACTTTACATTACTTTACTTTGTCATACGTAACCTTAGGTTACTTTACGTATCTTTCCGTTACGTAACTTTACGTTACTTTTCCTTACTTTACGTTACTTTAGGTTACGTTACTTTACGTTACTTTACGTACGTTACTTTACGTTTGGTTACTTTACGTTTGGTTACTTTACGTACGTTACTTTACGTTTGGTTACTTTACGTTACGTTACTTTACGTACGTTACCTTCCGTTAGTTTACGATACGTAATCTTACTTTACGTTACGTAACGTTACTTTACGTTACGTTACTTTACGTACCTTACTTCACGTTTGTTTACTTTACGTTACGTTACTTTACGTACGTTACTTTATGTACGTTACTTTACGTTCGTTACTTTACGTCGTTACTTTACGTACGTTACTTTACGATTGGTTACTTTACGATCGGTTACGTTACGTTACTTTACGTACGTTATTTACGTACGTTATTTACGTACGTTACTTTACGTACCTTACTTTACGATTGGTTACTTTACGTTACGTTACTTTACGTTACGTTACTTTACGTACGATACTTTACGCACATGACTATACGTACGTTATTTTACGTTCGTTACTTTACGTTCGTTACTTTACGTTCGTTACTTTACGTTCGCAACTTTACGTAAGTTACTTTACGTACGTTACTTTACGTACGTTACTTTACGTAACGTTACCTTACGGTATATTACGTTACGTTACTTTACGTTACGTTACGATACTTTACGTTACTTTACGTCACGTTACTTTACGTCGCGTTACTTTACGTTGCGTTACTTTACTTTACGTTACTTTACTTTACGTTACTTACCATTGCTTTATGTTACTTTACGTTATATTACGTTACTTTACGTTCGTTACTTTACGATTGGTTACTTTAGGTTTGGTTACTTTACGTTACGTTACTTTACTACGTTACTTTACGATTGGTTACTTTACGTTACGTTACTTTACGTACGTTACTTTACGTACATGACTTTACGTACCTTACTTTACGTTCGTTACTTTACGTACGTTACTTTACGTACGTTACTTTACGATTGGTTACTTTACGTTTGGTTACTTTACGTTACGTTACTTTACGTACATGACTTTACGTACGTTACTTTACGTTCGTTACTTTACGTACCTTACTTTACGTACGTTACTTTACGTACGTTACTTTACGTACGTTACTTTACGTACGTTACTTTACGTACGTTACTTTACGTTAAGTTACTTTGTGTTACGTTACTTTGCGTTACGTTACTTTACGTTACGTAACTTTACGTTACGTTACTTTACGTTTCTTTACGTTAGGTTACGTTACCTTACATTACGTTACTTTACATTAGGTTACGTTACGTTACGGTACTTTACGTTAAGTTGCGTTACTTTACTTTTCGTTACGTTACTTTACTTTACGTAACATTACGTAACGTTACTTTACTTTAGTTTCCGTTAATTCACGTTACGTTACTTCATGTTACGTTACTTCACGTTACTTTAAGTTACGTTACGTATGTTGACGTTACGTTACTTTACGTTACTTTACGTTACTTTAAGATACTTTACAATATATTACGTTACTTTACGTTACGTTACTTTACGTTACGTTACCCTACGGTACATTACGTTACGTTACTTTGCATTACGTTACTTTTCGTTACTTTAGTTTACGTTACTTTAGGTTACGTTACTTTATGTTACTTTACGTTACGTTACTTTACGTTACGTTATTTTACTTTACGTTAGGTTACGTTACGTATATTTACGTTACGTTACGTTACTTTCCGTTACGGTACTTTACGTTACCTTACTTTACGTTACCTTACGTTACGTTACTTTACTTAACGTTACGTTACTCTACGTTTGGTTACCTTACTTTACGTCACATTACGTTACGTTACGTTATTTTACGTCACGTTACTTTAATTTACGTTACTTTACGTACGATACTGTACGTTACCTTACTTTACGTTACGTTACTTTACGTTACTTTACGCTGCGTTATTTTACGTTACGTTACTTAACGTTACGTTACTTTACGTTACGTTACTTTGCGTTACGTTACTTTACGTTAGGTTACGTTACCTTACATTACGTTACTTTACGTTAGGTTACGTTACTTTACGTTACGTTACGGTACTTTACGTTACGTTGTCATAGCCTATACATAGACAGGTGTAGGCTGTCATGGCCTATACATAGAGAAGTGTAGCCTACACATAGTGAGACGTAGGCTGTCATAGCCTATAGATAGAGAAGTGTAGCCTATACATAGTGAGGTGTAGGCAGTCATAGCCAATACATAGAGAAGTGTAGCCTATACATAGCGAGATGTAGGCTTTCATAGCCTATACATAGAGAAGCGTAGCCTACACATAGTGAGATGTAGGCTGTCATAGCCTATACATAGAGAAGTGTAGCCTATACATAGTGAGATGTAGGCTGTCATAGCCTATACATAGAGAACTGTAGCCTATACATAGTGAGACGTAGGCTGTCATAGCCTATATATAGAGAAATGTAGCCTATACATAGAGAAATGTAGCCTATACATAGTGAGGTGTAGGCTGTCATAGCCTATACATAGTGAGATGTAAGCTGTCTTAGCCTATACATAGAGAAGTGTAGCCTATACATAGTGAGGTGTAGGCTGTCATAGCCTATACATGGAGAGATGTAGGCTGTCATAGCCTATACATAGAGAAGTGTAGCCCATACATAGTGAGATGTAGGCTGTCATAGCCTATACATAGTGAGATGTAAGCTGTCTTAGCCTATACATAGAGAAGTGTAGCCTACACATAGAGAGATGTAGGCTGTCTTAGCCTATACATAGAGAAATGTAGCCTAGACATAGTGAGGTGTCGGCTGTCATAGCCTATACATAGCGAAGTGTAGCCTATACATGGAGAGATGTAGGCTGTCATAGCTTATACATAGAGAAGTGTAGCTTATACATAGTGAGATGTAGCCTGTCTTAGCCTATACATAGAGAAGTGTAGCCTATACATGGAGAGATGTAGGCTGTCATAGCCTATACATAGTGAGGTGTAGGCAGTCATAGCCAATACATAGAGAAGTGTAGCCTATACATAGCGAGATGTAGGCTGTCATAGCCTATACATAGAGAAGTGTTGCCTATAGATAGTGAGGTATAGGCTGTCATAGCCTATACATGGTGAGATGTAAGCTGTCTTAGCCTATACAAAGAGAAGTGTAGCCTATACATAGAGAGGTGTAGGCTGTCATAGCCTATACATAGACAGGTGTAGGCTGTCATAGCCTATACATAGAGAAGTGTAATCTACACATAGACAGGAGTACGCTGTCTTAGCCTATACATAGAGAACTGTAGCCTATACATAGTGAGACGTAGGCTGTCATAGCCTATACATAGAGAAGTGTAGCCTATACATATAGAGGTGTAGGCTGTCATAGCCTATACATAGAGAAGTGTAATCTACACATAGACAGGAGTAGGCTGTCTTAGCCTACACATGAGATGAGGCTGTGTTAGGCTCACTTAGAGCCTACATAGAGAAGTGTAGCCTATACATTGTGAGATGTAGGCTGTCATACCCTATACATATAGAAGTGTAGCCTACACATAGAGAGGAGTAGGCTTTCTTAGCCTATACATAGTGAGGTGTAGTCTGTCATAGCCTATAGATAGAGAAGTGTAGCCTATAAATAGTGAGATGTAGGCTGTCATAGCCTGTACATAGAGAAGTGTAGCCTATGCATAGTGATATGTAGGCTGTTATAGCCTATATATAGAGAAGTGTAGCCTATACATTGTGAGACGTACTCTGTCATAGCCTATACATAGAGAAGTGTAGCCTATACATAGTGAGGTGTAGGCTGTCATAGCCTACACATAGAGAAGTGTAGCCTATACATAGTGAGATGTAGGCTGTCATAGCCTATACATAGAGAAGTGTAGCCTACACTTAGAGAGGAGTACGCTGTCTTACCCTATATATAGAGAACTGTAGCCTACACTTAGAGAGGAGCACGCTGTGTTAGCCTATACACAGAGAACTGTAGCCTATACATAGTGAGACCTAGGCTGTCATAGCCTGTACATAGAGAGATGTAGGCTTTAATAGCCTATACATAGAGTAGTGTAATCTACACATAGACAGGAGTAGGCTGTCTTAGCCTACACATGAGATGAGGCCGTCTTAGCCTATACCTAGAGAAGTGTAGCCTATACATTGCGAGATGTAGGCTGTCATAGCCTATACATAGAGAAGTGTAGCCTATACATAGTGAGGTGTAGGCAGTCATAGCCAATACATAGAGAAGTGTAGCCTATACATAGCGAGATGTAGGCTTTCATAGCCTATACATAGAGAAGTGTAGCTTATACATAGTGAGGTGTAGGCTGTCATAGCCTATACATAGTGAGATGTAAGCTGTCTTAGCCTATACATGGAGAAGTGTAGCCTATACATAGAGGGGTGTAGCCTATAATAGAGAGATGTAGGCTGTCATAGGCTATACATAGAGAAGCGTAGCCTACACATAGTGAGATGTAGGCTGTCTTAGCCTATACATGGAGAGATGTAGGCTGTCATAGCCTATACATAGTGAGATGTAGGCTGTCATAGGCTATACATAGAGAAGTGTAGCCTATACATAGTGAGGTGTAGTCTGTCATAGCCTGTACATAGAGAAGTGTAGCCTATGCATAGTGATATGTAGGCTGTTATAGCCTATAAATAGAGAAGTGTAGCCTATACATAGAGAAGTGTAGCCTATACATAGTGAGATGTAGGCTGTCATAGCCTATACATAGAGAAGTGTAGCCTACACTTAGAGAGGAGCACGCTGTCTTAGCCTATACATAGAGAACTGTAGCCTACACTTAGCGAGGAGTACGCTGTCTTAGCCTATACATAGAGAAGTGTAGCCTATACATAGAGAGATGTAGGCTGTTATAGCCTATACATAGAGAAGTGTAGCCTACACATAGACAGGAGTAGGATGTCTTAGCCTACACATGAGATGAGGCTGTCTTAGCCTATACATAGACAACTGTAGCCTATACATAGTGAGATGTAGGCTGTCATAGCCTATACATAGAGAAGTGTAGCCTACACATAGAGAGGTGTAGGCTTTCTTAGCTTATACATAGTGAGATGTAGGCTGTCATAGGCTATACATAGAGAAGTGTAGCCTATACATAGTGAGGTGTAGTCTGTCATAGCCTATAGATAGAGAAGTATAGCCTATAAATAGTGAGATGTAGGCTGTCATAGCCTGTACATAGAGAAGTGTAGCCTATGCATAGTGATATGTAGGCTGTTATAGCCTATACATAGAGAAGTGTAGCCTACACATAGAGAGATGTAGGCTGTCTTAGCCAATACATAGAGAAGTGTAGCCTATACATAGAGAAGTGTAGCCTATACATTTTGAGGTCTAGGCTGTCTTAGCCTATACGTAGAGAAGTGTAGCCTACACATAGAGAGAAGTAGGCTGTTATAGCCTATACATAGAGAAGTGTAGCCTACACATAGAGAGATGTAGGCTGTCTTAGCCAATACATAGAGAAGTGTAGCCTATACATAGAGAAGTGTAGCCTATACATAGTGAGGTGTAGCCTGTCTTAACCTATACATCGAGACGTGTAGCCTATACATAGTGAGGTGTAGGGTGTCTTAACCTATCATAGAGAGGTGTAGGCTATCTTAGCCTATACATAGAGAAGTGTAGCCTATACATAGAGAGATCTACGCTGTCATAGATTATACACAGAGAAGTGTAGCCTACACATAGAGAGGAGTAGGCTGTCTTAGCCTATACATAGAGAAGTGTAGCCTATTCATAGTGAGGTGTAGGGTGTCATAGCCTATACATTGTGAGATGTAGGCTGTCTTAGCCTATACATAGTGAGGTGTAGGCTGTCATAGCCTATACATAGAGAAGTGTAGCCTATGCATACCGAAGTGTAGCCTATACATGGAGAGATGTAGGCTGTCATAACCAACACATAGAGAAGTGTAGCCTATACATAGTGAGTGTAGGCTGTCTTAACCTATCATAGAGAAGTGTAGCATATACATAGAGAGGTGTAGGCTATCTTAGCCTATACATCGAGAAGTGTAGCCTACACATAGAGGGGTGTAGGCTGTCATAGCCTATACATAGAGAAGTGTAGCCTATACATTTTGAGGTCTAGGCTGTCTTAGCCTATACATAGAGAAGTGTAGCCTACACATAGAGAGAAGTAGCCTGTCATAGCCTATACATAGAGAAGCGTAGCCTACACATAGTGAGAAGTAGGCTGTCATAGCCTATACATAGAGAAGCGTAGTTTACACATAGTGAGGTGTAGGCCGTCTTAACCTATCATAGAGAAGTGTATCCTATACATAGTGAGATGTAGGCTGTCATAGCCTATACATAGAGAAGTGTAGCCTATACATAGTAAGACGTACTCTGTCATAGCCTATACATAGAGAAGTGTAGCCTATACATAGTGAGGTGTAGGCTATCTTACCCTATACATAGAGAAGTGTAGCCTATACATAGTGAGGTGTAGGCCGTCTTAACCTATCATAGAGAAGTGTAGCCTATACATAGAGAGGTGTAGGCTACCTTAGCCTATACATAGAGAGATGTAGGCTGTCATAGCCTATACATTGAGAAGTGTAGCCTATACATAGTAAGACGTACTCTGTCATAGGCTATACGTTGAGCTATACGATACTTTACGCACATGACTATACGTACGTTATTTTACGTACGTTACTTTACGTTCGTTACTTTACGTTCGTTACTTTACGTTCGTTACTTTACGTTCGTTACTTTACGTAAGTTACTTTACGTTACGTTACTTTACGTTTGGTTACTTAACGTTACGTTACTTTACGTACGTTACTTTACGTACGTTACTTTACGATTGGTTACTTTACGATTGGTTACTTTACGTTTGGTTACTTTACGTACGTTACTTTACGTACGTTACTTTACGTACGTTTCTTTACGTACGTTACTTTGCGTACGTTACTTTACGTTTGTTTACTTTACGTTACGTTACATACGTACGTTACTTTACGTACGTTACTTTACGTTTGGTTACTTTACGTTACGTTACTTTGCGTACGTTACTTTGCGTACGTTACTTTACGTACATTACTTTACGTACGTTACTCTACGTACGTTACTCTACGTACGTTACTCTACGTACGTTACTTTACGTAAGTTACTTTACGTTCCTTACTTTACATACGTTACTTTACGATTGGTTACTTTACGATTGGTTACTGTACGTTTGGTTACTTTACGTTACGTTACTTTACGTACGTTACTTTACGATTGGTTACTTTACGTTTGGTTACTTTACGTTACGTTACTTTACGTACGTTACTTTACGTACGTTACTTTACGATTGGTTACTGTACGTTTGGTTACTTTACGTACGTTACTCTACGTACGTTACTCTACGGACGTTACTTTACGTACGTTACTTTACGTACGTTACCTTTCGTACGTTACTTTACGTACGTTAGTTTACGATTGGTTACTGTACGTTTGGTTACTTTACGTTACGTTACTTTACGTACGTTACTTTACGTACGTTACTTTACGATTGGTTACTTTACGTTTGGTTACTTTACGTTACGTTACTTTACGTACGTTACTTTACGTACGTTTTTTTTACGAGTGGTTACTTTACGTTACGTTACTTTACTTTACGTACGTTACTTTACGTACGTTACATCACTACGTTACTTTACGTACGTTACTTAACGTTTGGTTACTTTACGTTACGTTACTTTACGTTACGTTACTTTAGGTACGTTACTTTAGGTACGTTACTTTACGTACGTTACTTTACGTACGTTACTTTACGTACGTTACTTTACGATTGGTTACTTTACGTTACGTCACTTTACGTACGTTACTTTACGTTTGGTTACTTAACGTTACGTTACTTTACGTACGTTACTTTACGTCCGTTACTTTACGATTGGTTACTTTACGATTGGTTACTGTACGTTTGGTTACTTTACGTTACGTTACTTTACGTACGTTACTCTACGTACGTTACTTTACGATTGGTTACTTTACGTTTGTTTACTTTACGTTACGTTACTTTACGTACGTTACTTTACGTACGTTACTTTACGTTACGTTACTTTACGTTACGTTACTCTACGTACGTTACTTTACGTTTGGTTACTTTACGTTACATTACTTTGCGTACGTTACTTTTTACGTACGTTACTTTACGTACGTTGCTTTACGATTGGTTACTGTACGTTTGGTTTCTTTACGTTACGTTACTTTACGTTACGTTACTTTACGTACGTTACTTTACGTACATGACTTTACGTACGTTACTTTACGTACCTTACTTCACTAGGTTTACTTTACGTACGTTACTTTACGTACGTTACTTTACGTACGTCACTTTACGTACGGTACTTTACGTACGGTACTTTACGTACGGTACTTTACTATTGGTTACTTTACGTTTGGTTACCATACGTTCGTTACTTTACGTACGTTACTTTACGTTTGGTTGCTTTACGTACGTTACTTTACGTACCTTACCTCACTACGTTACTTTACGTACGTTACTTTACGTTACGTTACTTTAGGTACGTTACTTTACGTACGTTACTTTACGTACGTTACTTTACGTTGGTTACTTTCCGTTACGTTACTTTGCGTACGTTACTTTACGTACGTTACTCTACGTACGTTACTCTACGTACGTTACTCTACGTACGTTACTTTACGTACGTTACTTTACGTACGTTACCTTACGTACGTTACTTTACGTTTGGTTACTTTACGTTACGTTACTTTACGTACGTTACTTTACGTACGTTACTCTACGTACGTTACTTTACGTACGCTGCTTTACGTACGTTAGTTTACGTACGTTACCTTACCTTTGGTTACTTTACGTACGTTACTTTACGTTCGTTACTTTACGATTGGTTACTGTACGTTTGGTTACTTTACGTTACGTTACTTTACTACGTTACTTTACGTACGTTACTTTACGATTGGTTACTTTACGTTTGGTTACTTTACGTTACGTTACTTTACGTACGTTACTTTACGTACGTTATTTTACGATTGGTTACTGTACGTTTGGTTACTTTACGTTACGTTACTTTACGTACGTTACTTTACGTACGTTACTCTGCGTACGTTACTTTACGTACGTTACTTTAGGTTACGTTACTTTACGTACGTTACTTTACGTTACGTTACTTTGCGTACGTTACTTTACGTACGTTACTTTACGTACGTTATTTTACGTTCGTTACTTTACGTACGTTACTTTACGATTGGTTACTGTACGTTTGGTTACTTTACGTTACTTTACGTACGTTACTTTACGTTCGTTACTTTACGTACGTTACTTTACGTACGTTGCTTTACGTAGGTTACTTTACGATTGGTTACTTTACGTTACGTTACTTTACGTTACTTTACGTACGTTACTTTACGTACGTTACTTACGTACGTTACTTTACGTACGTTACTTACGTACGTTACTTTACGTACGTTTTTTACGAGTGGTTACTTTACGTTACTTTACGTTACTTTACTTTACGTACGTCACTTTACGTACTTTACATCACTACGTTACTTTACGTTTGGTTACTTTAAGTACGTTACTTTACGTTTGGTTACTTTAGGTACGTTACTTTACGTACGTTACTTCACGTACGTTACTTTACGTACGTTACTTTACGTACGTAACTTTACGATTGGTTACGTTACGTTACTTTACGTACGTTACTTTACGTTTGGTTACTTAACGTTACGTTACTTTACGTACGTTACTTTACGTACGTTACTTTACGATTGGTTACTTTACGATTGGTTACTTTACGTTTGGTTACTTTACGTACGTTACTTTACGTACGTTACTTTGCGTACGTTACTTTCCTATGTTACTGTACGTTTGGTTACTTTACGTTACGTTACTTTATGTACGTTACTTTACGTACGTTACTTTACGTACGTTACTTTACGTACGTGACCTTCCGTTACTGTACGTTACGTTACTTTACGTACGTTACTTTGCGAACGTTAGTTTACGTACGTTACTTTACGTACGTTACTTTACGTACGTTACTTTACGTACGTTACTTTACGTACGTTACTCTACGTACGTTACTTTACGTACGTTACCTTCCGTTACTTTACGTTACGTTACTTTACTTTACGTACGTTACTTTACGTTTGGTTACTTTACGTTACGTTACTTTGCGTACGTTACTTTACGTACGTTACTTTACGTACGTTACTTTACGTACGTTACTCTAAGTACGTTACTTTACGTCCGTTACTTCACGTTAGGTTACTTTACGTTATTTTAATGACTTTACTTTAGTTACGTAACTTTAAATCCGTTACTTTACGTTACGTTACTTTACTATAGGTTACTTTACGTTACGTTACGTTGCTTTACGTTACATTGCATTACGTTAGTTTTCGTTACGTTACTTTACGTTACTTTTCGTTACGTTACTTTACCTTACGTAACATTACGTTACGTTACTTTACGTTACGTAACATTACGTTACTTTACTTTACGTTACTTTACTTTAGTTTCCGTTAATTCACGTTACGTTACTTCATGTTACGTTACTTTAAGTTACGTTACGTATGTTGACGTTACGTTACTTTAAGATACTTTACAATATATTACGTTACTTTACGTTACTTTACGTTACGTTACCCTACGGTACATTACGTTACGTTACTTTACATTACGTTACTTTTCGTTACTTTAGTTTACGTTACTTTAGGTTACGTTACTTTATGTTACGTTACTTTACGTTACGTTACTTTACGTTAAGTTACCTTACGTTACGTTACGTAACTTTATTTTACTTTACGTTAGGTTACGTTACGTATATTTACGTTACGTTACTTTCCGTTACGGTACTTTACGTTACCTTACCTTACGTTACCTTACGTTACGTTACTTTACGTTACATTACTTTACGTTACTTAACGTTACGTTACTCTACGTTTGGTTACCTTACTTTACGTCACTTTACGTTACGTTACCTTACGTTACGTTATTTTACGTTACGTTACTTTAATTTACGTTACTTTACGTACGATACTGTACGTTACGTTGCTTTACGTTACGTTACTTTACGTACGTTACTGTACGTTACGTTACTTTACGCTGCGTTATTTTACGTTACGTTACTTTACGTTAGTTACTTTACGTACGTTACTTTAAGTTACGATACGTATCTTTAAGTTACGTTACTTTACGTTACTTTACGTTACTTTATGGTACTTACCATTGCTTTACGTTACTTTACGTTACTTTGTTACTTTGCGTTATATTACGTTACTTTACGTTACGTTACTTTACGTAACGTTACCTTACGGTATATTACGTTACGTTACTTTACGTTACGTTACGATACTTTACGTTACTTTACGTTGCTTTACGTCACGTTACTTTACGTTGCGTTACTTTACTTTACGTTACTTTACTTTACGTCACGTTACTTTACGTTATTTTACCTTACGGTATATTACGTTACGTTACTTTACGTTATGTTACGTTTGGTTACGTTACGTTACTCTACGTTACGTTACTTTACGTTACGTTACTTTAGTTGAAATACTTTACGTTACGTTACTTTACTTTATGTTACGTAACTTTACATTACTTTACTTTGTCATACGTAACCTTAGGTTACTTTACGTATCTTTCCGTTACGTAACTTTACGTTACTTTTTTTACTTTACGTTACTTTAGGTTACGTTACTTTACGTTACTTTACGTACGTTACTTTACGTTTGGTTACTTTACGTTTGGTTACTTTACGTACGTTACCTTACGTTTGGTTACTTTACGTTACGTTACTTTACGTACGTTACCTTCCGTTAGTTTACGATACGTTATCTTACTTTACGTTACGTAACGTTACTTTACGTTACGTTACTTTACGTACCTTACTTCACGTTTGTTTACTTTACGTTACGTTACTTTACGTACGTTACTTTATGTACGTTACTTTACGTTCGTTACTTTACGTCGTTACTTTACGTACGTTACTTTACGATTGGTTACTTTACGATCGGTTACGTTACGTTACTTTACGTACGTTATTTACGTACGTTATTTACGTACGTTACTTTACGTACCTTACTTTACGATTGGTTACTTTACGTTACGTTACTTTACGTTACGTTACTTTACGTACGATACTTTACGCACATGACTATACGTACGATATTTTACGTACGTTACTTTACGTTCGTTACTTTACGTTCGTTACTTTACGTTCGTTACTTTACGTAAGTTACTTTACGTACGTTACTTTACGTACGTTACTTTACGTAACGTTACCCTACGGTATATTACGTTACGTTACTTTACGTTACGTTACGATACTTTACGTTACTTTACGTCACCTTACTTTACGTCGCGTTACTTTACGTTGCGTTACTTTACTTTACGTTACTTTACTTTACGTTACTTACCATTGCTTTATGTTACTTTACGTTATATTACGTTACTTTACGTTCGTTACTTTACGATTGGTTACTTTAGGTTTGGTTACTTTACGTTACGTTACTTTACTACGTTACTTTACGATTGGTTACTTTACGTTACGTTACTTTACGTACGTTACTTTACGTACATGACTTTACGTACCTTACTTTACGTTCGTTACTTTACGTACGTTACTTTACGTACGTTACTTTACGATTGGTTACTTTACGTTTGGTTACTTTACGTTACGTTACTTTACGTACGGTACTTTACGTACATGACTTTACGTACGTTACTTTACGTTCGTTACTTTACGTACCTTACTTTACGTACGTTACTTTACGTACGTTACTTTACGTACGTTACTTTACGTACGTTACTTTGCGTACGTTACTTTACGTACGTTACTTTACGTTAAGTTACTTTGTGTTACGTTACTTTACGTTACGTAACTTTACGTTACGTTACTTTACGTTTCTTTACGTTAGGTTACGTTACCTTACATTACGTTACTTTACATTAGGTTACGTTACGTTACGGTACTTTACGTTACGTTGCGTTACTTTACTTTTCGTTACGTTACTTTACCTTACGTAACATTACGTAACGTTACTTTACTTTAGTTTCCGTTAATTCACGTTACGTTACTTCATGTTACGTTACTTCACGTTACTTTAAGTTACGTTACGTATGTTGACGTTACGTTACTTTACGTTACTTTACGTTACTTTAAGATACTTTACAATATATTACGTTACTTTACGTTACGTTACTTTACGTTACGTTACCCTACGGTACATTACGTTTCGTTACTTTAGTTTACGTTACTTTAGGTTACGTTACTTTATGTTACTTTACGTTACGTTACTTTACGTTACGTTATTTTACTTTACGTTAGGTTACGTTACGTATATTTACGTTACGTTACGTTACTTTCCGTTACGGTACTTTACGTTACCTTACTTTACGTTACCTTACGTTACGTTACTTTACTTAACGTTACGTTACTCTACGTTTGGTTACCTTACTTTACGTCACTTTACGTTACGTTACGTTATTTTACGTCACGATACTTTAATTTACGTTACTTTACGTACGATACTGTACGTTACCTTACTTTACGTTACGTTACTTTACGTTACTTTACGCTGCGTTATTTTACGTTACGTTACTTAACGTTACGTTACTTTACGTTACGTTACTTTGCGTTACGTTACTTTACGTTAGGTTACGTTACCTTACATTACGTTACTTTACGTTAGGTTACGTTACTTTACGTTACGTTACGGTACTTTACGTTACGTTGTCATAGCCTATACATAGACAGGTGTAGGCTGTCATGGCCTATACATAGAGAAGTGTAGCCTACACATAGTGAGACGTAGGCTGTCATAGCCTATAGATAGAGAAGTGTAGCCTATACATAGTGAGGTGTAGGCAGTCATAGCCAATACATAGAGAAGTGTAGCCTATACATAGCGAGATGTAGGCTTTCATAGCCTATACATAGAGAAGCGTAGCCTACACATAGTGAGATGTAGGCTGTCATAGCCTATACATAGAGAAGTGTAGCCTATACATAGTGAGATGTAGGCTGTCATAGCCTATACATAGAGAACTGTAGCCTATACATAGTGAGACGTAGGCTGTCATAGCCTATATATAGAGAAATGTAGCCTATACATAGAGAAATGTAGCCTATACATAGTGAGGTGTAGGCTGTCATAGCCTATACATAGTGAGATGTAAGCTGTCTTAGCCTATACATAGAGAAGTGTAGCCTATACATAGTGAGGTGTAGGCTGTCATAGCCTATACATGGAGAGATGTAGGCTGTCATAGCCTATACATAGAGAAGTGTAGCCCATACATAGTGAGATGTAGGCTGTCATAGCCTATACATAGTGAGATGTAAGCTGTCTTAGCCTATACATAGAGAAGTGTAGCCTACACATAGAGAGATGTAGGCTGTCTTAGCCTATACATAGAGAAATGTAGCCTAGACATAGTGAGGTGTCGGCTGTCATAGCCTATACATAGCGAAGTGTAGCCTATACATGGAGAGATGTAGGCTGTCATAGCTTATACATAGAGAAGTGTAGCTTATACATAGTGAGATGTAGCCTGTCTTAGCCTATACATAGAGAAGTGTAGCCTATACATGGAGAGATGTAGGCTGTCATAGCCTATACATAGTGAGGTGTAGGCAGTCATAGCCAATACATAGAGAAGTGTAGCCTATACATAGCGAGATGTAGGCTGTCATAGCCTATACATAGAGAAGTGTTGCCTATAGATAGTGAGGTATAGGCTGTCATAGCCTATACATGGTGAGATGTAAGCTGTCTTAGCCTATACAAAGAGAAGTGTAGCCTATACATAGAGAGGTGTAGGCTGTCATAGCCTATACATAGACAGGTGTAGGCTGTCATAGCCTATACATAGAGAAGTGTAATCTACACATAGACAGGAGTACGCTGTCTTAGCCTATACATAGAGAACTGTAGCCTATACATAGTGAGACGTAGGCTGTCATAGCCTATACATAGAGAAGTGTAGCCTATACATATAGAGGTGTAGGCTGTCATAGCCTATACATAGAGAAGTGTAATCTACACATAGACAGGAGTAGGCTGTCTTAGCCTACACATGAGATGAGGCTGTGTTAGGCTCACTTAGAGCCTACATAGAGAAGTGTAGCCTATACATTGTGAGATGTAGGCTGTCATACCCTATACATATAGAAGTGTAGCCTACACATAGAGAGGAGTAGGCTTTCTTAGCCTATACATAGTGAGGTGTAGTCTGTCATAGCCTATAGATAGAGAAGTGTAGCCTATAAATAGTGAGATGTAGGCTGTCATAGCCTGTACATAGAGAAGTGTAGCCTATGCATAGTGATATGTAGGCTGTTATAGCCTATATATAGAGAAGTGTAGCCTATACATTGTGAGACGTACTCTGTCATAGCCTATACATAGAGAAGTGTAGCCTATACATAGTGAGGTGTAGGCTGTCATAGCCTACACATAGAGAAGTGTAGCCTATACATAGTGAGATGTAGGCTGTCATAGCCTATACATAGAGAAGTGTAGCCTACACTTAGAGAGGAGTACGCTGTCTTACCCTATATATAGAGAACTGTAGCCTACACTTAGAGAGGAGCACGCTGTGTTAGCCTATACACAGAGAACTGTAGCCTATACATAGTGAGACCTAGGCTGTCATAGCCTGTACATAGAGAGATGTAGGCTTTAATAGCCTATACATAGAGTAGTGTAATCTACACATAGACAGGAGTAGGCTGTCTTAGCCTACACATGAGATGAGGCCGTCTTAGCCTATACCTAGAGAAGTGTAGCCTATACATTGCGAGATGTAGGCTGTCATAGCCTATACATAGAGAAGTGTAGCCTATACATAGTGAGGTGTAGGCAGTCATAGCCAATACATAGAGAAGTGTAGCCTATACATAGCGAGATGTAGGCTTTCATAGCCTATACATAGAGAAGTGTAGCTTATACATAGTGAGGTGTAGGCTGTCATAGCCTATACATAGTGAGATGTAAGCTGTCTTAGCCTATACATGGAGAAGTGTAGCCTATACATAGAGGGGTGTAGCCTATAATAGAGAGATGTAGGCTGTCATAGGCTATACATAGAGAAGCGTAGCCTACACATAGTGAGATGTAGGCTGTCTTAGCCTATACATGGAGAGATGTAGGCTGTCATAGCCTATACATAGTGAGATGTAGGCTGTCATAGGCTATACATAGAGAAGTGTAGCCTATACATAGTGAGGTGTAGTCTGTCATAGCCTATAGATAGAGAAGTGTAGCCTATAAATAGTGAGATGTAGGCTGTCATAGCCTGTACATAGAGAAGTGTAGCCTATGCATAGTGATATGTAGGCTGTTATAGCCTATAAATAGAGAAGTGTAGCCTATACATAGAGAAGTGTAGCCTATACATAGTGAGATGTAGGCTGTCATAGCCTATACATAGAGAAGTGTAGCCTACACTTAGAGAGGAGCACGCTGTCTTAGCCTATACATAGAGAACTGTAGCCTACACTTAGCGAGGAGTACGCTGTCTTAGCCTATACATAGAGAAGTGTAGCCTATACATAGAGAGATGTAGGCTGTTATAGCCTATACATAGAGAAGTGTAGCCTACACATAGACAGGAGTAGGCTGTCTTAGCCTACACATGAGATGAGGCTGTCTTAGCCTATACATAGACAAGTGTAGCCTATACATAGTGAGATGTAGGCTGTCATAGCCTATACATAGAGAAGTGTAGCCTACACATAGAGAGGTGTAGGCTTTCTTAGCTTATACATAGTGAGATGTAGGCTGTCATAGGCTATACATAGAGAAGTGTAGCCTATACATAGTGAGGTGTAGTCTGTCATAGCCTATAGATAGAGAAGTATAGCCTATAAATAGTGAGATGTAGGCTGTCATAGCCTGTACATAGAGAAGTGTAGCCTATGCATAGTGATATGTAGGCTGTTATAGCCTATACATAGAGAAGTGTAGCCTACACATAGAGAGATGTAGGCTGTCTTAGCCAATACATAGAGAAGTGTAGCCTATACATAGAGAAGTGTAGCCTATACATTTTGAGGTCTAGGCTGTCTTAGCCTATACGTAGAGAAGTGTAGCCTACACATAGAGAGAAGTAGGCTGTTATAGCCTATACATAGAGAAGTGTAGCCTACACATAGAGAGATGTAGGCTGTCTTAGCCAATACATAGAGAAGTGTAGCCTATACATAGAGAAGTGTAGCCTATACATAGTGAGGTGTAGCCTGTCTTAACCTATACATCGAGAAGTGTAGCCTATACATAGTCAGGTGTAGGGTGTCTTAACCTATCATAGAGAGGTGTAGGCTATCTTAGCCTATACATAGAGAAGTGTAGCCTATACATAGAGAGATCTACGCTGTCTTAGCCTATACATAGAGAAGTGTAGCCTATTCATAGTTAGGTGTAGGGTGTCATAGCCTATACATTGTGAGATGTAGGCTGTCTTAGCCTATACATAGTGAGGTGTAGGCTGTCATAGCCTATACATAGAGAAGTGTAGCCTATGCATACCGAAGTGTAGCCTATACATGGAGAGATGTAGGCTGTCATAACCAACACATAGAGAAGTGTAGCCTATACATAGTGAGTGTAGGCTGTCTTAACCTATCATAGAGAAGTGTAGCATATACATAGAGAGGTGTAGGCTATCTTAGCCTATACATCGAGAAGTGTAGCCTACACATAGAGGGGTGTAGGCTGTCATAGCCTATACATAGAGAAGTGTAGCCTATACATTTTGAGGTCTAGGCTGTCTTAGCCTATACATAGAGAAGTGTAGCCTACACATAGAGAGAAGTAGCCTGTCATAGCCTATACATAGAGAAGCGTAGCCTACACATAGTGAGAAGTAGGCTGTCATAGCCTATACATAGAGAAGCGTAGTTTACACATAGTGAGGTGTAGGCCGTCTTAACCTATCATAGAGAAGTGTAGCCTATACATAGAGAGATGTAGGCTGTCATAGCCTATACATAGAGAAGTGTATCCTATACATAGTGAGATGTAGGCTGTCATAGCCTATACATAGAGAAGTGTAGCCTATACATAGTAAGACGTACTCTGTCATAGCCTATACATAGAGAAGTGTAGCCTATACATAGTGAGGTGTAGGCTATCTTACCCTATACATAGAGAAGTGTAGCCTATACATAGTGAGGTGTAGGCCGTCTTAACCTATCATAGAGAAGTGTAGCCTATACATAGAGAGGTGTAGGCTACCTTAGCCTATACATAGAGAGATGTAGGCTGTCATAGCCTATACATTGAGAAGTGTAGCCTATACATAGTAAGACGTACTCTGTCATAGGCTATACGTTGAGAAGTGTGGCCTATACATAGAGAAGTGTAGCTTATACATAGAGAAGTGTAGCCTACACATAGAGATATGTAGGCTGTCTTAGCCTATACATAGGGAAGTGTAGCCTACACATAGTGAGATGTAGGTTGTCTTAGCCTATACATAGAGAGGTGTGGGCTCTCTTAGCCTATACATAGAGAAGTGTAGCCTATACATAGTGAGGTCTAGGCTGTCTTAGCCTATACATAGAGAAGTGTAGCCTACACATAGAGAGATGTAGGCTGTCATAGCCTATACATAGAGAAGCGTAGCCTACACATAGTGAGATGTAGGCTGTCTTAGCCTATACATAGAGAGGTGTAGGCTATCATAGCCTATACATAGAGAAGTGTAGCCTATACATAGTGAGGTGTAGCCTGTCTTAACCTATACATAGAGAAGTGTAGCCTATACATAGTGAGGTGTAGGCTTTCATAGCCTATACATAGAGAAGTGTAGCCTATACATAGAGAAGTGTAGCCTACACATAGAGGTATGTAGGCTGTCTTAGCCTATACATAGAGAAGTGTCGCCTACACATAGTGAGATGTAGGTTGTCTTAGCCGATACACAGAGAAGTGTAGCCTATACATAGAGAGGTGTAGGCTATCTTAGCCTATACATAGAGAGATGTAGGCTGTCATAGCCTATACATAGAGAAGTGGATCCTATACATAGTGAGATGTAGGCTGTCATAGCCTATACATAGAGAAGTGTAGCCTATACATAGTAAGACGTACTCTGTCATAGCCTATACATAGAGAAGTGTAGCCTATAAATAGTGAGGTGTAGGCTGTCATAGCCTATACATAGAATAGTGTAGCCTCTACATAGTGAGGTGTAGGCTGTCTTAGCCTATACATAGAGAAGTGTAGCCTATTCATATAGAGGTGTAGGCTGTCTTAGCCTATACATAGAAAAGTGTTGCCTATACATGGAGAGGTGTGGGCTGTCTTAGCCTACACATAGAGAAGTGTAGCCTATACATGGAGAGGTGTAGGCAGTCTTAGCCTATACATAGAGAAGTGTAGCCTATACATAAAGAGGTGTATGCTGTCTTTGCCTATACATAGACAAGTCTGGCCTATACATAGAGAGGTGTAGCCTATACATTGAGAGGTGTAGCCTATACATTGAGAGGTGTAGGCTATACATAGAGAAGTGTTGCCTGTACATAGAGAAGTATAACCTATACATAGAGGTGTAGCCTATACATAGAGAAGTGTTGCCTATACATAGAGAAGTGTAGCCTGTACATAGAGAAGTGTATCCTATACATAGAGAAGTGTAGCGTATACATAGTGAGGTGTAGGCTGTCATAGCCTATACATAGAGAACTGTAGCCTACACATAGAGAGATGTAGGCTGTCTTAGCCTATACATGGAGAAGAGTAGCCTACACATAGTGAGATGTAGGTTGTCTTAGCCTATACACAGAGAAGTGTAGCCTATACATAGAGAGATGTAGGCTGTCATAGCCTATACATAGAGAAGTGTATCCTATACATAGAGAAGTGTAGCCTATACATAGTAAGACGTACTCTGTCATAGCCTATACACAGACAAGTGTAGCCTATAAATAGTGAGGTGCAGGCTGTCATAGCCTATACATAGAGAAGTGTTGCCTATACATGGAGAGGTGTAGGCTGTCTTAACCTATACATAGGGAAGTGTAGCCTATACATGGAAATGTGTAGTCTGTCTTTGCCTATACACAGAGAAGTGTAGCCTAAACATAAAGAGGTGTAGGCAGTCTTACCCTATACATAGAGAGGTGTAGCCTATACATTGAGAGGTGTAGGCTATACATAGAGAGGTGTAACCTATACATAGAGAGGTGCAGCCTATACATAGAGAAGTGGGGCCTGTACATAGAAAAGTATAACCTATACATAGAGAAGTGTGGCCTATACATAGAGAAGTGTTGCCTATACATAGAGAAGTGTAGCCTTTACATAGAGAAGTGTAACCTATACATAGAGAAGTGTAGTCTATACATAGAGAAGTGTAGCGTATACATAGTGAGGTGTATTCTGTCTTAGCCTATATATAGAGAAGTGTAGCCTATAGAGAAGTGTAACGTATACATAGAGAAGTGTATCCTATAGAGAAGTGTAGCTTATACATAGAGAAGTGTAACCTATACATTGTGAAGTGTAGCCTATACATACATAGAGAAGTGTAACCTATACATAGCGAGGTGTAGGCTGTCTTAGCCTATACATAGAGAAGTGTAGCCTATACATTGTGAGGTGTAGGCTGTCTTAGCCTATACATAGAGAAGTGTAGCCTATACATAGTGTGGTGTAGGCTGTCTTAGCCTATACATAGAGAAGTGTAGCCTATACATAGTGAGGTGTAGGCCGTCTTAACCTATCACAGAGAAGTGTAGCCTATACATAGAGAGGTGTAGGCTGTCATAGCCTATACATAGAGAAGTGTATCCTATACATAGTGAGATGTAGGCTGTCATAGCCTATACATAGAGAAGTGTAGCCTATACATAGTAAGACGTACTCTGTCATAGCCTATACATAGAGAAGTGTAGCCTATACAAAGTGAGGTGTAGGCTATCTTACCCTATACATAGAGAAGTGTAGCCTATACATAGTGAGGTGTAGGCCGTCTTAACCTATCATAGAGAAGTGTAGTCTATACATAGAGAGATGTAGGCTGTCATAGCCTATACATTGAGAAGTGTAGCCTATACATAGTAAGACGTACTCTGTCATAGGCTATACGTTGAGAAGTGTGGCCTATACATAGAGAAGTGTAGCTTATACATAGAGAAGTGTAGCCTATACATAGGGAAGTGTAGCCTACACATAGTGAGATGTAGGTTGTTTTAGCCTATACATAGAGAAGTGTAGCCTATACATAGTGAGGTCTAGGCTGTCTTAGCCTATACATAGAGAAGTGTAGCCTACACATAGAGAGATGTAGGCTGTCATAGCCTATACATAGAGAAGCGTAGCCTACACATAGTGAGATGTAGGCTGTCTTAGCCTATACATAGAGAGGTGTAGGCTATCATAGCCTATACATAGAGAAGTGTAGCCTATACATAGTGAGGTGTAGCCTGTCTTAACCTATACATAGAGAAGTGTAGCCTATACATAGTGAGGTGTAGGCTTTCATAGCCTATACATAGAGAAGTGTAGCCTACACATAGAGATATGTAGGCTGTCTTAGCCTATACATAGAGAAGTGTCGCCTACACATAGTGAGATGTAGGTTGTCTTAGCCGATACACAGAGAAGTGTAGCCTATACATAGAGAGGTGTAGGCTATCTTAGCCTATACATAGAGAGATGTAGGCTGTCATAGCCTATACATAGAGAAGTGGATCCTATACATAGTGAGATGTAGGCTGTCATAGCCTATACATAGAGAAGTGTTGCCTATACATGGAGAGGTGTAGGCTGTCTTAACCTATACATAGGGAAGTGTAGCCTATACATGGAAATGTGTAGTCTGTCTTTGCCTATACACAGAGAAGTGTAGCCTAAACATAAAGAGGTGTAGGCAGTCTTACCCTATACATAGAGAGGTGTAGCCTATACATTGAGAGGTGTAGGCTATACATAGAGAGGTGTAACCTATACATAGAGAGGTGCAGCCTATACATAGAGAAGTGGGGCCTGTACATAGAAAAGTATAACCTATACATAGAGAAGTGTGGCCTATACATAGAGGTGTAGCCTATACATAGAGAAGTGTTGCCTATACATAGAGAAGTGTAGCCTTTACATAGAGAAGTGTAACCTATACATAGAGAAGTGTAGTCTATACATAGAGAAGTGTAGCGTATACATAGTGAGGTGTATTCTGTCTTAGCCTATATATAGAGAAGTGTAGCCTATAGAGAAGTGTAACGTATACATAGAGAAGTGTATCCTATAGAGAAGTGTAACGTATACATAGAGAACTGTATCTTATAGAGAAGTGTAGCTTATACATAGAGAAGTGTAACCTATACATTGTGAAGTGTAGCCTATACATACATAGAGAAGTGTAACCTATACATAGCGAGGTGTAGGCTGTCTTAGCCTATACATAGAGAAGTGTAGCCTATACATTGTGAGGTGTAGGCTGTCTTAGCCTATACATAGAGAAGTGTAGCCTATACATAGTGTGGTGTAGGCTGTCTTAGCCTATACATAGAGAAGTGTAGCCTATACATAGTGAGGTGTAGGCCGTCTTAACCTATCACAGAGAAGTGTAGCCTATACATAGAGAGGTGTAGGCTGTCATAGCCTATACATAGAGAAGTGTATCCTATACATAGTGAGATGTAGGCTGTCATAGCCTATACATAGAGAAGTGTAGCCTATACATAGTAAGACGTACTCTGTCATAGCCTATACATAGAGAAGTGTAGCCTATACAAAGTGAGGTGTAGGCTATCTTACCCTATACATAGAGAAGTGTAGCCTATACATAGTGAGGTGTAGGCCGTCTTAACCTATCATAGAGAAGTGTAGTCTATACATAGAGAGGTGTAGGCTACCTTAGCCTATACATAGAGAGATGTAGGCTGTCATAGCCTATACATTGAGAAGTGTAGCCTATACATAGTAAGACGTACTCTGTCATAGGCTATACGTTGAGAAGTGTGGCCTATACATAGAGAAGTGTAGCTTATACATAGAGAAGTGTAGCCTATACATAGGGAAGTGTAGCCTACACATAGTGAGATGTAGGTTGTTTTAGCCTATACATAGAGAAGTGTAGCCTATACATAGTGAGGTCTAGGCTGTCTTAGCCTATACATAGAGAAGTGTAGCCTACACATAGAGAGATGTAGGCTGTCATAGCCTATACATAGAGAAGCGTAGCCTACACATAGTGAGATGTAGGCTGTCTTAGCCTATACATAGAGAGGTGTAGGCTATCATAGCCTATACATAGAGAAGTGTAGCCTATACATAGTGAGGTGTAGCCTGTCTTAACCTATACATAGAGAAGTGTAGCCTATACATAGTGAGGTGTAGGCTTTCATAGCCTATACATAGAGAAGTGTAGCCTACACATAGAGATATGTAGGCTGTCTTAGCCTATACATAGAGAAGTGTCGCCTACACATAGTGAGATGTAGGTTGTCTTAGCCGATACACAGAGAAGTGTAGCCTATACATAGAGAGGTGTAGGCTATCTTAGCCTATACATAGAGAGATGTAGGCTGTCATAGCCTATACATAGAGAAGTGGATCCTATACATAGTGAGATGTAGGCTGTCATAGCCTATACATAGAGAAGTGTAGCCTATACATAGAGAAGTGTAGCCTATAAATAGTGAGGTGTAGGCTGTCATAGCCTATACATAGAATAGTGTAGCCTATACATAGTGAGGTGTAGGCTGTCTTAGCCTATACATAGAGAAGTGTAGCCTATTCATATAGAGGTGTAGGCTGTCTTAGCCTATACATAGAAAAGTGTTGCCTATACATGGAGAGGTGTGGGCTGTCTTAGCCTATACATAGAGAAGTGTAGCCTACACATAGAGAAGTGTAGCCTATACATGGAGAGGTGTAGGCAGTCTTAGCCTATACATAGAGAAGTGTAGCCTATACATAAAGAGGTGTATGCTGTCTTTGCCTATACATAGACAAGTCTGGCCTATACATAGAGAGGTGTAGCCTATACATTGAGAGGTGTAGCCTATACATTGAGAGGTGTAGGCTATACATAGAGAGGTGTAGCCTATACATAGAGGGGTGTAGCCTATACATAGAGAAGTGTTGCCTGTACATAGAGAAGTGTTGCCTATACATAGAGAAGTGTAGCCTATACATAGAGAAGTGTAACGTATACATAGAGAAGTGTATCCTATAGAGAAGTGTAGTCTATACATAGAGAAGTGTAGCGTATACATAGTGAGGTGTAGGCTGTCATAGCCTATACATAGAGAACTGTAGCCTACACATAGAGAGATGTAGGCTGTCTTAGCCTATACATGGAGAAGTGTAGCCTACACATAGTGAGATGTAGGTTGTCTTAGCCTATACACAGAGAAGTGTAGCCTATACATAGAGAGATGTAGGCTGTCATAGCCTATACATAGAGAAGTGTATCCTATACATAGTGAGATGTAGGCTGTCATAGCCTATACATAGAGAAGTGTAGCCTATACATAGTAAGACGTACTCTGTCATAGCCTATACACAGACAAGTGTAGCCTATAAATAGTGAGGTGCAGGCTGTCATAGCCTATACATAGAGAAGTGTTGCCTATACATGGAGAGGTGTAGGCTGTCTTAGCCTATACATAGGGAAGTGTAGCCTATACATGGAAAGGTGTAGTCTGTCTTTGCCTATACACAGAGAAGTGTAGCCTAAACATAAAGAGGTGTAGGCAGTCTTACCCTATACATAGACAAGTCTGGCCTAGACATAGAGAGGTGTAGCCTATACATTGAGAGGTGTAGGCTATACATAGAGAGGTGTAACCTATACATAGAGAGGTGCAGCCTATACATAGAGAAGTGGGGCCTGTACATAGAAAAGTATAACCTATACATAGAGAAGTGTGGCCTATACATAGAGGTGTAGCCTATACATAGAGAAGTGTTGCCTATACATAGAGAAGTGTAGCCTATACATAGTGAGGTGTATTCTGTCTTAGCCTATATATAGAGAAGTGTAGCCTATAGAGAAGTGTAACGTATACATAGAGAAGTGTATCCTATAGAGAAGTGCAACGTATACATAGAGAACTGTATCTTATAGAGAAGTGTAGCTTATACATAGAGAAGTGTAACCTATACATTGTGAAGTGTAGCCTATACATAGAGAAGTGTAACCTATACATAGCGAGGTGTAGGCTGTCTTAGCCTATACATAGAGAAGTGTAGCCTATACATTGTGAGGTGTAGGCTGTCTTAGCCTATACATAGAGAAGTGTAGCCTATACATAGTGTGGTGTAGGCTGTCTTAGCCTATACATAGAGAAGTGTAGCCTATACATAGAGAAGTGTAGCCTCTACATAGTGAGGTGTAGGCCGTCTTAACCTATCACAGAGAAGTGTAGCCTATACATAGAGAGGTGTAGGCTGTCATAGCCTATACATAGAGAAGTGTATCCTATACATACTGAGATGTAGGCTGTCATAACCTATACATAGAGAAGTGTAGCCTATACATAGAGAAGCGTAGCCTTCACATAGTGAGATGTAGGCTGTCTTAGCCTATACATAGAGAAGTGTAGCCTAAGCATAGTGAGGTCTAGGCTGTCTTAGCCTATACATAGAGAAGTGTAGCCTACACATAGAGAGATGTAGGCTGTCATAGCCTATACATAGAGAAGCGTAGCCTACACATAGTGAGATGTAGGCTGTCTTAGCCTATACATTGAGAGGTGTAGGCTATCTTAGCCTATAAATAGAGAAGTGTAGCCTATACATAGTGAGGTGTAGGCTGTCATAGCCTATACATAGAGAAGTGTAGCCTATACATAGAGAAGTGTAGCCTACACATAGAGAGATGTAGGCTGTCTTAGCCTATACATAGAGAAGTGTAGCCTACACATAGTGAGATGTAGGTTGTCTTAGCCTATACATAGAGAAGTGTAGCCTATACATAGTAAGACGTACTCTGTCATAGCCTATACATAGAGAAGTGTAGCCTATAAATAGTGAGGTGTAGGCTGTCATAGCCTATACATAGAGAAGTGTAGCCTATACATACTGAGGTGTAGGCCGTCTTAGCCTATACATAGAGAAGTGTAGCCTATACATAGAGAGGTGTAGGCGGTCTTAGCCTATACATAGAAAAGTATTGCCTATACATGGAGAGGTGTAGGCGGTCTTAGCCTATACATAGAAAAATGTTGCCTATACATGGCGAGGTGTAGGCTGTCTTAGCCTATACATAGAGAAGTGTAGCCTATACATGGAGAGGTGTAGTCTGCCTTTGCCTATACATAGACAAGTCTGGCCTATACATAGAGAGGTGTAGCCTATACATAGAGAGGTGTAGCCTATACATAGAGAAGTGTGGCCTGTACATAGAAAAGTATAACCTATACATAGAGAGGTGTGGCCTATACATAGAGAGGTGTAGCCTATACATAGAGAAGTGTGGCCTGTACATAGAAAAGTATAACCTATACATAGAGAAGTGTGGCCTATACATAGAGGTTTAGCCTATACATAGAGAAGTGTTGCCTATACATAGAGAAGTGTAACCTATACATAGAGAATTGTAGCCTATAGAGAAGTGTATCCTATAGAGAAGTGTAACGTATACATAGAGAAGTGTAGCCTATAGAGAAGTGTAACCTATACATAGAGAACTGTATCTTATAGAGAAGTGTAGCCTATACATAGAGAGGTGTAGCCTATACATAGAGAGGTGTAGGCTGTCTTAGCCTATACATAGAGAAGTGTAGCCTATACATAGTGAGGTGTAGGCTGTCTTAGCCTATACATAGAGAAGTGTAGCCTATACATAGTGTGGTGTAGGCTGTCTTAGCCTATACATAGAGAAGTGTAGCCTATACATAGAGAAGTGTAGCCTATACATGGTGAGGTGTAGGCTGTCTTAGCCTATACATAGAGCAGTGTAGCCTGTACATAGAGAAGCGTAGCCTACACGTAGTGAGATGTAGGCTGTCTTAGCC
Source organism: Tenodera sinensis (assembly GCA_030765045.1). Lineage (NCBI taxonomy): Eukaryota > Metazoa > Arthropoda > Insecta > Mantodea > Mantidae > Tenodera > Tenodera sinensis. Next base: position 103,387,280 of record CM060972.1, read on the forward strand.
GATACATAGAGAAGTGTAGCCTAAGCATAAGGAGGTGTAGGCTGTCTTAGCCGATACATAGAGAAGTGTAGCCTATACATAAAGAGGTGTAGGCTGTCTTTGCCTATACATAGACAAGTCTGGCCTATACATAGAGAAGTGTGGCCTATACATAGAGAGGTGTAACCTATACATAGAGAAGTGTAACCTATACATAGTGAAGTGTAGCCTATACATAGAGAAGTGTAACCTATACATAGCGAGGTGTAGGCTGTCTTAGCCTATACATAGAGAAGTGTAGCCTATACATAGAGAGGTATAGGGTTTCTTTGCCTATACATAGAGAAGTGTAACCTATACATAGTGAAGTGTAACCTATACATAGCAAGTTGTAGGCTGTCTTAGCCTATACATAGAGAAGTGTAGCCTATACATTGAGAGGTGTAGCCTACACATACAGAGATGTAGGCTGTCATAGCCTATACATAGAGAAGCGTAGCGTACACATAGTGAGATGTAGGATGTCTTAGCCTATACATAGAGAAGTGTAGCCTATACATTGAGAGGTGTAGGCTATCTTAGCCTATACATAGAGAAGTGTAGCCTATACATTGAGAGGTGTAGGCTATCTTAGCCTATACATAGAGAAGTGTAGCCTATACATAGTGAGGTGTAGGCTGTCTTAACCTATCATAGAGAGGTGTAGCCTATACATAGAGAAGTGTAGCCTATACATACAGAAGTGTAGCCTACACATAGAGAGATGTAGGCTGTCATAGCCTATACATAGAGAAGCGTAGCCTACACATAGTGAGATGTAGGCTGTCATAGCCTATACATAGAGAAGCGTAGCCTACACAAAGTGAGATGTAGGCTGTCTTAGCCTATACATAGAGAAGTGTAGCCTATACATTGAGAGGTGTAGGCTATCTTAGCCTATACATTGAGAAGTGTAGCCTATACATAGTGAGGTGTAGGCTGTCTTAACCTATCATAGAGAAGTGTAGCCTATACATAGAGAGGTGTAGGCTGTCATAGCCTATACATAGAGAAGTGTAGCCTATACATGGTAAGACGTACTCTGTCATAGCCTATACATAGAGAAGTGTAGCCTATACATAGAGAAGTGTGTCCTGTAGAGAAGTGTAGCCTATACATAGTGAGATGTAGGCTGTCTTAGCCTATACATAGAAAAGTGTACGCTGTCCTTGCCTATACTTAGACTGGTGTAGGCTGTGTTTGCCTACACACGGACAAGTGTAGCCAATACATAGACTGGTCTAGGCTGTCTTAGCCTATAAATAGACAAGTGTAACCTATACATGGAGAGGTGTAGCCTATACACAAAAGAGGTGTAAAATGTCTTGGCCTATATGTAGAGAAGTGTAGCCTATACATGGTGAGGTGTAGGCTGTCTTAGCCTATACATAGAGATGGTATAGCCTATACATGGAAAGGTGTAGGCTATCTTAGCCTATACATAGAGAAGAGTATCCTATGCATAGACAGGTGCAGGCTGTCTTAGCCTATACATAGAGAAGTTTAGCCTATACATAGAGAGGTGTAGGCTTTCTTTGCCTATACATAGAGAAGTGTAGCCTATACATAAAGAGGTGTAGGCTGTCTTAGCCTAAACATAGAGAAGTTTAGCCTATACATAGCGAGGTGTAGGCTGTCTTAGCCTATACATAGAGAAGTGTAGCCTATACATAGAGAAGTGCAGCCTATGCATAAAGAGGTTAAGGCTGTCTTTGCCTATATGTAGAGAAGTGTAGCCTATTCAAAGAGAGGATTAGGCTGTTTTAGCCTATACATAGAGAAGCGTAGCCTACACATAGTGAGATGTAGGTTGTCTTAGCCTATACACAGAGAAGTGTAGCCTATACATAGAGAGGTGTAGGCTATCTTAGCCTATACATAGAGAGATGTAGGCTGTCATAGCCTATACATAGAGAAGTGTATCCTATACATAGAGAAGTGTAGCCTATAAATAGTGAGGTGTAGGCTGTCATAGCCTACACATAGAGAAGTGTAGCCTATACATAGTAAGGTGTAGGCTGTCTTAGCCTATACATAGAGAGGTGTAGGCTGTCTTAGCCTACACATAGAAAAGTGTTGCCTATACATGGAGAGGTGTAGGCTGTCTTAGCCTATACGTAGAGAAGTGTAGCCTACACATAGAGAAGTGTAGCCTATACATGGAGAGGTGTAGTCTGTCTTTGCCTATACATAGAGAAGTGTATCCTAAACATAAAGAGGTGTAGGCAGTCTTAGCCTATACATAGAGAAGTGTAGCCTATACATAGAGAAGTGTAGCCTATGCATAGTGAGGTGTAGGCTGTCTTAGCCTATACATAGAGAAGTGTGGCCTGTACATAGAGAAGTGTAAGCTATACATAGTGAAGTGTAGCCTATACATAGAGAAGTGTAACCTATACATAGTGAGGTGTAGGCTGTCTTAGCCTATACATAGAGAAGTGTAGCCTATACATAGAGAGGTGTAGGCTGTCTTAGCCTATACATAGAGAAGTGTAGCCTATACATAAGAGGTGTAGGCTTTCTTTGCCTATACATAGAGAAGCGTGGCCTGTACATAGTGAGGTGTAGGCTGTCTTAGCCTATACATAGAGAAGTGTAGCCTATGCATAGTGAGGTGTAGGCTGTCTTAGCCTATACATAGAGAAGTGTGGCCTGTACATAGAGAAGTGTAAGCTATACATAGAGAAGTGTAACCTATACATAGTGAGGTGTAGGCTGTCTTAGCCTATACATAGAGAAGTGTAGCCTATACATAGAGAGGTGTAGGCTGTCTTAGCCTATACATAGAGAAGTGTAGCCTATACATAAAGAGGTGTAGGCTTTCTTTGCCTATAAATAGAGAAGCGTGGCCTGTACATAGTGAGGTGTAGGCTGTCTTAGCCTATACATAGAGAAGTGTAGCCTATACATAGAGAGGTGTAGGCTGTCTTAGCCTATACATAGAGAAGTGTAGCCTATACATAAAGAGGTGTAGGCTTTCTTTGCCTATACATAGAGAAGCGTGGCCTATGCATAGTGAGGTGTAGGCTGTCTTAGCCTATACATAGAGAAGTGTAGCCTATACATAGTGAGCTGTAGGCTGTCTTAGCCTATACATAGAGAAGGATAGCCTATACATAGTGAGGTGTAGGCTGTCTTAGCCTATACATAGAGAAGTGTAGCCTATACATAGAGAAGTGTAGCCTACACATAGAGAGATGTAGGCTGTCATAGCCTATACATAGAGAAGCGTAGCCTACACATAGTGAGATGTAGGCTGTCTTAGCCTATACATAGATAAGTGTAGCCTATACATTGAGAGGTGTAGGCTATCTGAGCCTATACATAGAGAAGTGTAGCCTATACATACTGAGGTGTAGGCTGTCTTAACCTATGATAGAGAAGTGTAGCCTATACATAGAGAGGTGTAGGCTGTCATAGCCTATACATAGAGAAGTGTAGCCTATACATAGTAAGACGTACTCTGTCATAGCCTATACATAGAGAAGTGTAGCCTATACATAGTGAGGTGTAGGCTGTCATAGCCTATACATAGAGAAATGTAGCCTATACATATAAAAGAGTAGCCTATACATAGAGAGGTGTAGGCTGTCTTAGCCTATACATAGAGGAGTGTAGGCTGTACATTGAGAAGTGTAGCCTATACATAGAAAAGTGTACGCTGTCCTTGCCTATACTTAGACTGGTGTAGGCTGTGTTTGCCTTCACATGGACAAGTGTAGCCAATACATAGACTGGTCTAGGCTGTCTTAGCCTATAAATAGACAAGTGTAACCTATACATGGAGAGGTGTAGGCTTTCTTTGCCTATACATAGAGAAGTGTAGCCTATACATAAAGAGGTGTAGGCTGTCTTAGCCTAAACATAGAGAAGTTTAGCCTATACATAGCGAGGTGTAGGCTGTCTTAGCCTATACATAGAGAAGTGCAGCCTATGCATAAAGAGGTTAAGGCTGTCTTTGCCTATATGTAGAGAAGTGTAGCCTATTCAAAGAGAGGATTAGGCTGTTTTAGCCTATACATAGAGAAGTGTAGCCTATACATAAAGAGGTGTAGGCTGTCTTAGCCTATACATAGAGAAGTGTAGCCTATACATAGAGAGGTGTAGGCTGTGTTAGCCTATACATAGAGAAGTGTAGCCTATACATAGAGAGGTGTAGCCTGTCTCAGCCTAAACATAGAGAAGTGTAGCCTATACATAGCGAGGTGTAGGCTGTCTTAGCCTAAACATAGAGAAGTGTAGCCTAAACATAGAGAAGTGTAGCCTATACATAGCGAGGTGTAGGCTGTCTTAGCCTATACATAGAGAAGTGTAGCCTATACATAGAGAAGTGCAGCCTATGCATAAAGAGGTTAAGGCTGTCTTTGCCTATATGTAGAGAAGTGTAGCCTATTCAAAGAGAGGTGTAGGCTGTTTTAGCCTATACATAGAGAAGTGTAGCCTATACATAAAGAGGTGTACGCTCTCTTAGCCTATACACAGAGAATTGTAGCCTATACATAAAGAGGTATAGGCTGTCTTAGCCTAAACATAAGGAGGTGTAGGCTGTCTTAGCCTAAACATAAGGAGGTGTAGGGTGTCTTAGCCTATACATAGAGAAGTGTAGCCTATATATAAACAGGTGTAGGCTGTCTTAGCCTATACATAGAGAGGTGTAGGGTGTCTTAGCGTAAACATAGAGAAGTGTAGCCTATACATAAAGAGGTGTAGGCTGTCCTACCCTATACATAGAGAAGTGTAACCTACACAAAAGAGGTGTAGGCTGTCTTAGCCTATACATAGAGAGGTGTAGGCTGTCTTAGCCTATGCATAGAGAAGTGTAGCCTATACATAAAGAGGTGTAGGCTGTCTTTGCCTATACATAGAGAAGTGTAGCCTATACATAAAGAGGTGTAGGCTGAGTTTCCTATACATGGTGAAGTGTAGCCTATAGATGGAGAGGTGTAGACTATATATAAAAGGTGTAGGCTGTCTTTGCCTAAATGTAGAGAAGTGTAGCCTATACATAGCTGTAGGGTGTCTTAGCCTATACATATAGAAGTGTAGCCTATACATAAAGAGGTGTAGGCTGTCTTTGCCTATACATAGAGAAGTGTAGCCTATACATAAAGAGGTGTAGGCTGAGTTTCCTATACATGGTGAAGTGTAGCCTATAGATGGAGAGGTGTAGACTATATAAAGAGGTGTAGGCTGTCTTTGCCTAAATGTAGAGAAGTGTTGCCTATAAATAGTGAAGTGTTGCCTATACATAAGGAGTTGTAGGCTGTGTTTGCCTAAATGTAGAGAAGTGTAGCCTATACATAGCTGTAGGGTGTCTTAGCTTATACATAGAGAAGTGTAGCCTATACATAGAGAAGTGCAGTCTTTGCCTATACATAGAGAAGTACAGCCTATGCATAAAGAGGTGTAGGCTGTCTTAGCCTATACATCTAGAAGTGTAGCCTATACATAAAGAGGTGTAGGCTGTCTTAGCCTATACATAGAGAAGTGTAGGCTGTCTTAGCCTATACATAGAGAAGTGTAGCCTATACATAAAGAGGTGTAGGCTGTCTTAGCCTATACATAGAGAAGTGTAGCCTATACATGGAGAAGTGTAGCCTATACATAGAGAAGTGTAGCCCATACATAGAGAAGTGGAGCCTATACATAGAGAACTGTAGCCTATACATAGAGAAGCGTAGCCTATACATAGAGAAGCGTAGTCTACACATAGAGAAGTGTGGGCTATACATAAAGAGGAGTAGGCTGTGTTAGCCTACACATAGAGAAATGTAGCCTATACATAGCGAGGTGTAGGCTGTCTTAGCCTATACATAGAGAGGTGTAGCCTATACATAGTGAGGTGTAGGCTGTCTTAACCTATACATAGAGAACTGTAGCCTATACATAGCGAGGTGTAGGCTGTCTTAACCTATACATAGAGAAGAGTAGCCTATACATAGAGAGATGTAGGCTGTCTTAGCCTATACATAGAGGAGTGTAGCCTGTACATTTAGAAGTGTAGCCTATACATAGAGAAGTGTAGCCTATACATAGTGAGGTGTAGGCTGTCTTAGCCTACACTTAGAGAAGTGTGGCCCATACATAGTGAGGTGTGGGCTGTCTTAGCCTATACATAGAAAAGTGTACACTGTCTTTGCCTATACTTAGACAAGTGTAGCCAATACATAGACTGGTGTAGGCTGTCTTAGCCTATAAATAGACAAGTGTAACCTATACATGGAGAGGTGTAGCCTATACACAAAAGAGGTGTAGACTGTCTTTGCCTATATGTAGAGAAGTGTAGCCTATACATGGTGAGGTGTAGGCCGTCTTAGCCTATACATAGAGATGGTATAGCCTATACATGGAGAGGTGTAGGCTGTCTTAGCCTATACATAGAGAAGAGTATTCTATGCATAGACAGGTGCAGGCTGTCTTAGCCTATACATAGAGAGGTGTAGGCTTTCTTTGCCTATACATAGAGAAGTGTAGCCTATACATGGAGAGGTGTAGGCTGTCCTTGCCTATACATAGACAAGTGTAGCCTCTACATAGACTGGTGTAGGCTGGGTTTGGCTATACATAGACAAGTGTAGCCAATAAATAGACTGGTGTAGGCTGTCTTAGCCTATACATAGAGAAGTGTAGCCTATACATGGAGATGTGTAGCCTATACATAAAGAGGTGTGCGCTGTGTTTGCCAATATGTAGAGAAGTGTAGCCTATACATGGAGAGGTGTAGGCTTTCTTAGCCTATACATAGAGAAGTGTAGGCTGTCTAAATAGAGAAGTGTAGCCTATACATAGAGAAGTATAGCCTATACATGGAGAGGTGTAGCCTATACATAAAGAGATGTAGGCAGTCTTTGCCTATATGTAGAGATGTTGAGCCTATACATGGAGAGGTGTAGGGTTTCTTAGGCTATACATAGAGAAGTGTAGCCTATACATAAAGAGGTATAGGGTGTCTTTGCCTATATGTGGAGAAGTGTAGCCTATACATAGAGAGGTGTAGCCTATACACGGAGAGGCGTTAGCTGTCTTAGCCTTTACATAGAGAAGTGTAGCCTATACATAGAGAGGTGTAGGCTGTCTTAGCCTATACATAGAAAAGTGTTGCCTATACATGGAGAGGTGTAGGCTGTCTCAGCCTATACATAGAAAAGTGTTGCCTATACATGGAGAGGTGTAGGCTGTCTTAGCCTATACATAGAGAAGTGTAGCCTATACATAGAGAAGTGTGGCCTATACATGGAGAGGTGTAGTCTGTCTTTGCCTATACATAGAGAAGTGTAGCCTAAACATAAAGAGGTGTAGGCAGTCTTAGCCTATACATAGAGAAGTGTAGCCTATACATAAAGAGGTGTAGTCTGTCTTTGCCTATACATAGAGAAGTGTAGCCTAAACATAAAGAGGTGTAGGCAGTCTTAGCCTATACATAGAGAGGTGTAGCCTATACATAGACAGGTGTAGCCTATACATAGAGAGGTGTAGCCTATACATAGAGAAGTGTGGCCTGTACATAGAGAAGTGTAACCTATACATAGAGAAGTGTGGCCTATACATAGAGAAGTGTGGCCTGTACATAGAGAAGTGTAACCTATACATAGAGAAGTGTAACCTATACATAGTGAAGTGTAGCCTATACATAGAGAAGTGTAACCTATATATAGCGAGGTGTAGGCTGTCTTAGCCTATACATAGAGAAGTGTAGCCTATACATAGTGTGGTGTAGGCTGTCTTAGCCTATACATAGAGAAGTGTAACCTATACATAGTGAGGTGTAGGCTGTCTTAGCCTATACATAGAGAAGTGTAGCCTATACATAGTGAGGTGTAGGCTGTCTTAGCCTATACATAGACAAGTGTAGCCTATACATACAGAAGTGTAATCTATACATAGTGAGGTGTAGGCTGTCCTAGCCTATACCTAGAGAAGTGAAAGCTGTCTTGGCCTATACATAGAGAAGGAAGGCTGTCTTAGCCTATACCTAGAGAAGTGAAGGCTGTCTTAGCCGATACCTAGAGAAGTGAAGGCTGTCTTGGCCTATACCTAGAGAAGTGAAGGCTGTCTTAACCTATACATAGAGAACTGTCGCCTATACATAGCGAGGTGTAGGCTGTCTTAACCTATACATAGAGAAGAGTAGCCTATACCTAGAGAGGTGTAGGCTGTCTTAGCCTATACATAGAGGAGTGTAGCCTATACATAGAGAAGTGTGTCCTGTAGAGAAGTGTAGCCTATACATAGTGAGGTGTAGGCTGTCTTAGCCTACACTTAGAGAAGTGTAGCCTATACATAGTGAGGTGTGGGCTGTCTTAGCCTATACATAGAAAAGTGTACACTGTCCTTGCCTATACTTAGACTGGTGTAGGCTGTCTTAGCCTATAAATAGACAAGTGTAACCAATACATGGAGAGGTGTAGCCTATACACAAAAGAGGTTGTTGTTGTTGTTGTTGTAGTGTTTAACGCCCGCTTTTACTACTACGGCACCGCAGGCGGTGACACTGATGATACATGAATATGGAGCACCGGTGGAATTAGATGGCGGGGGAAACCGGAGTACCCGGAGAAAACCCGCCCTGACGGCGCTTCGTCCACCACGAATACCACTTGCGGGTACCTGGGATCGAACCCGGGCCGCCTAGGTGGTAGGCGAGCGCGCTAACCGCTCGGCCACGGCGCCGCCACAAAAGAGGTGTAGACTGTCTTTGCCTATATGTAGAGAAGTGTAGCCTATACATGGTGAGGTGTAGGCTGTCTTAGCCTATACATAGAGATGGTATAGCCTATACATGGAGAGGTGTAGGCTGTCTTAGCCTATACTTAGAGAGGTGTAGTCTTTCTTTGCCTATACATAGAGAAGTGTAGCCTATATATGGAGAGGTGTAGGCTGTCCTTGCCTATACATAGACAAGTGTAGCCTCTACATAGACTGGTGTAGGCTGGGTTTGGCTATACATAGACAAGTGTAGCCAATAAATAGACTGGTATAGGCTGTCTTAGCCTATACATAGAGAAGTGTACCCTATACATGGAGATGTGTAGCCTATACATAAAGAGGTGTGGGCTGTGTTTGCCAATATGTAGAGAAGTGTAGCCTATACATGGAGAGGTGTAGGCTTTCTTAGCCTATACATAGAGAAGTGTAGGCTGTCTAAATAGAGAAGTGTAGCCTATACATAGAGAGGTATAGCCTATACATGGAGAGGTGTAGCCTATACATAAAGAGATGTAGGCTGTCTTTGCCTATATGTAGAGATGTTGAGCCTATACATGGAGAGGTTTAGGGTTTCTTAGGCTATACATAGAGAAGTGTAGCTTGTAAATGTGAGGTGTAGGCTGTCATAGCCTATACATAGAGAAGTGTAGCCCATACATAGTGAGATGTAGGCTGTCATAGCCTATACATAGTGCGATGTAAGCTGTCTTAGCCTATAAATAGAGAAGTGTAGGCTATACATAGAGAAGTATTGCCTATACATGGAGAGGTGTAGCCTATACATAAAGAGGTATAGGGTGTCTTTGCCTATATGTGGAGAAGTGTAGCTTATACATAGAGAGGTGTGGCCTATACACGGAGAGGCGTTAGCTGTCTTAGCCTATACATAGAGAAGTGTAGCCTATACATGGAGAGGTGTAGGCTGTCTTAGCCTATACGTAGAGAAGTGTAGCCTACACATAGAGAAGTGTAGCCTATACATAGAGAAGTGTAGCCTATACATGGAGAGGTGTAGTCTGTCTTTGCCTATACATAGAGAAGTGTAGCCTAAACATAAAGAGGTGTAGGCAGTGTTAGCCTATACATAGAGAAGTGTAGCCTATACATAAAGAGGCGTATGCTGTCTTTGCCTATACATAGACAAGTCTGGCCTATACATAGAGAGGTGTAGCCTATACATTGAGAGGTGTAGCCTATACATTGAGAGGTGTAGGCTATACATAGAGAGGTGTAGCCTATACATAGAGAGGTGTAGCCTATACATAGAGAAGTGTGGCCTGTACATAGAGAAGTATAACCTATACATAGAGAAGTGTGGCCTATACATAGAGGTGTGGCCTATACAGAGAAGTGTTGCCTATACATAGAGAAGTGTAGCCTGTACATAGAGAAGTGTATCCTATAGAGAAGTGTAGTCTATACATAGAGAAGGGTAGTCTATACATAGAGAAGTGTAGCATATACATAGTGAGGTGTAGGCTGTCTTAGCCCATACATAGAGAAGTGTAGCCTATACATAGAGAAGTGTAACCTATACATAGTGAAGTGTATCCTATAGAGAAGTGTAGCATGTACATAGAGAAGTGTAACGTATACATAGAGAAGTGTATTCTATAGAGAAGTGTAACCTATACATAGAGAACTGTATCTTATAGAGAAGTGTAGCCTCTACATAGAGAAGTGTAGCCTATACATAGAGAGGTGTAGGCTGTCTTAGCCTATACATAGAGAAGTGTAGCCTATACATAGTGAGGTGTAGGCTGTCTTAGCCTATACATAGAGAAGTGTAGCCTATACATAGTGTGGTGTAGGCTGTCTTAGCCTATACATAGAGAAGTGTAGCCTATACATAGTGAGGTGTAGGCTGTCATAGCCTATACATAGAGAGATGTAGGCTGTCTTAGCCTATACATAGAGAAGTGTAGCCTACACATAGTGAGATGTAGGGTTTCTTAGCCTATACATAGAGAGGTGTAGGCTATCTTAGCCTATACATAGAGAGATGTAGGCTGTCATAGCCTATACATAGAGAAGTGTATCCTATACATAGTGAAATGTAGGCTGTCATAGCCTATACATAGAGAAGTGTAGCCTATACATAGTGAGGTGTAGGCTGTCATAGCCTATACATAGAGAAGTGTAGCCTATACATAGTGAGGTGTAGGCTGTCTTAGCCTATACATAGAGAAGTGTAGCCTATACATAGAGAGGTGTAGGCTGTCTTAGCCTATACATAGAAAAGTGTTGCCTATACATGGAGAGGTGTAGGCTGTCTTAGCCTATACATAGAGAAGTGTAGCCTACACATAGAGAAGTGTAGCCTATACATGGAGAGGTGTAGTCTGTCTTTGCCTATACATAGAGAAGTGTAGCCTATACATAGAGAAGTGTAGCCTATACATAGTGAGGTGTAGGCTGTCTTAGCCTATACATAGAGAAGTGTAGCCTATACATAGAGAAGTGTAGCCTATGCATAGTGAGTTGTAGGCTGTCTTAGCCTATACATAGAGAAGTGTGGCCTGTACATAGAGAAGTGTAAGCTATACATAGTGAAGTGTAGCCTATACATAGAGAAGTGTAACCTATACATAGTGAGGTGTAGGCTGTCTTAGCCTATACATAGAGAAGTGTAGCCTATACATAGAGAGGTGTAGGCTGTCTTAGCCTATACATAGAGAAGTGTAGCCTATACATAGAGAGGTGTAGGCTTTCTTTGCCTATACATAGAGAAGTGTGGCCTGTACATAGTGAGGTGTAGGCTTTCTTTGCCTATACATAGAGAAGTGTAGCCTATACATAGAGAGGTGTAGGCTTTCTTTGCCTATACATAGAGAAGTGTAGCCTATGCATAGTGAGGTGTAGGCTGTCTTAGCCTATACATAGAGAAGTGTAGCCTATACATAGAGAGGTGTAGGCTTTCCTTGCCTATACATAGAGAAGTGTGGCCTGTACATAGAGAAGTGTGACCTGTACATAGAGAAGTGTAAGCTATACATAGTGAAGTGTAGCCTATACATAGAGAAGTGTAACCTGTACATAGCGAGGTGTAGGCTGTCTTAGCCTATACATAGAGAAGTGTAGCCTATACATAGTGAGGTGTAGCCTGTCGTAGCCTATACATAGAGAAGTGTAGCCTATACATAGAGAAGTGTAGCCTATACATAGTGAGGTGTAGGCTGTCTTAGCCTATACATAGAGAAGTGTAGCCTACAGATAGAGAGATGTAGGCTGTCATAGCCTATACATAGAGAAGCGTAGCCTACACATAGTGAGATGTAGGCTGTCTTAGCCTATACATAGAGAAGTGTAGCCTATACATAATGAGGTGTAGGCTGTCTTAACCTATGATAGAGAAGTGTAGCCTATACATAGAGAGGTGTAGGCTGTCATAGCCTATACATAGAGAAGTGTAGCCTATACATAGTAAGACGTACTCTGTCATAGCCTATACATAGAGAAGTGTAGCCTATACATAGTGAGGTGTAGGCTGTCATAGCCTATACATAGAGAAATGTAGCCTATACATAGAAAAGAGTAGCCTATACATAGACAGGTGTAGGCTGTCTTAGCCTATACATAGAGGAGTGTAGCCAGTACATTGAGAAGTGTAGCCTATACATAGAGAAGTGTGGCCTGTACATAGAGAAGTGTAACCTATACATAGAGAAGTGTAACCTATACATAGTGAAGTGTAGCCTATACATAGAGAAGTGTAACCTATATATAGCGAGGTGTAGGCTGTCTTAGCCTATACATAGAGAAGTGTAGCCTATACATAGTGTGGTGTAGGCTGTCTTAGCCTATACATAGAGAAGTGTAACCTATACATAGTGAGGTGTAGGCTGTCTTAGCCTATACATAGAGAAGTGTAGCCTATACATAGTGAGGTGTAGGCTGTCTTAGCCTATACATAGACAAGTGTAGCCTATACATACAGAAGTGTAATCTATACATAGTGAGGTGTAGGCTGTCCTAGCCTATACCTAGAGAAGTGAAAGCTGTCTTGGCCTATACATAGAGAAGGAAGGCTGTCTTAGCCTATACCTAGAGAAGTGAAGGCTGTCTTAGCCGATACCTAGAGAAGTGAAGGCTGTCTTGGCCTATACCTAGAGAAGTGAAGGCTGTCTTAACCTATACATAGAGAACTGTCGCCTATACATAGCGAGGTGTAGGCTGTCTTAACCTATACATAGAGAAGAGTAGCCTATACCTAGAGAGGTGTAGGCTGTCTTAGCCTATACATAGAGGAGTGTAGCCTATACATAGAGAAGTGTGTCCTGTAGAGAAGTGTAGCCTATACATAGTGAGGTGTAGGCTGTCTTAGCCTACACTTAGAGAAGTGTAGCCTATACATAGTGAGGTGTGGGCTGTCTTAGCCTATACATAGAAAAGTGTACACTGTCCTTGCCTATACTTAGACTGGTGTAGGCTGTCTTAGCCTATAAATAGACAAGTGTAACCAATACATGGAGAGGTGTAGCCTATACACAAAAGAGGTTGTTGTTGTTGTTGTTGTAGTGTTTAACGCCCGCTTTTACTACTACGGCACCGCAGGCGGTGACACTGATGATACATGAATATGGAGCACCGGTGGAATTAGATGGCGGGGGAAACCGGAGTACCCGGAGAAAACCCGCCCTGACGGCGCTTCGTCCACCACGAATACCACTTGCGGGTACCTGGGATCGAACCCGGGCCGCCTAGGTGGTAGGCGAGCGCGCTAACCGCTCGGCCACGGCGCCGCCACAAAAGAGGTGTAGACTGTCTTTGCCTATATGTAGAGAAGTGTAGCCTATACATGGTGAGGTGTAGGCTGTCTTAGCCTATACATAGAGATGGTATAGCCTATACATGGAGAGGTGTAGGCTGTCTTAGCCTATACTTAGAGAGGTGTAGTCTTTCTTTGCCTATACATAGAGAAGTGTAGCCTATATATGGAGAGGTGTAGGCTGTCCTTGCCTATACATAGACAAGTGTAGCCTCTACATAGACTGGTGTAGGCTGGGTTTGGCTATACATAGACAAGTGTAGCCAATAAATAGACTGGTATAGGCTGTCTTAGCCTATACATAGAGAAGTGTACCCTATACATGGAGATGTGTAGCCTATACATAAAGAGGTGTGGGCTGTGTTTGCCAATATGTAGAGAAGTGTAGCCTATACATGGAGAGGTGTAGGCTTTCTTAGCCTATACATAGAGAAGTGTAGGCTGTCTAAATAGAGAAGTGTAGCCTATACATAGAGAGGTATAGCCTATACATGGAGAGGTGTAGCCTATACATAAAGAGATGTAGGCTGTCTTTGCCTATATGTAGAGATGTTGAGCCTATACATGGAGAGGTTTAGGGTTTCTTAGGCTATACATAGAGAAGTGTAGCTTGTAAATGTGAGGTGTAGGCTGTCATAGCCTATACATAGAGAAGTGTAGCCCATACATAGTGAGATGTAGGCTGTCATAGCCTATACATAGTGCGATGTAAGCTGTCTTAGCCTATAAATAGAGAAGTGTAGGCTATACATAGAGAAGTATTGCCTATACATGGAGAGGTGTAGCCTATACATAAAGAGGTATAGGGTGTCTTTGCCTATATGTGGAGAAGTGTAGCTTATACATAGAGAGGTGTGGCCTATACACGGAGAGGCGTTAGCTGTCTTAGCCTATACATAGAGAAGTGTAGCCTATACATGGAGAGGTGTAGGCTGTCTTAGCCTATACGTAGAGAAGTGTAGCCTACACATAGAGAAGTGTAGCCTATACATAGAGAAGTGTAGCCTATACATGGAGAGGTGTAGTCTGTCTTTGCCTATACATAGAGAAGTGTAGCCTAAACATAAAGAGGTGTAGGCAGTGTTAGCCTATACATAGAGAAGTGTAGCCTATACATAAAGAGGCGTATGCTGTCTTTGCCTATACATAGACAAGTCTGGCCTATACATAGAGAGGTGTAGCCTATACATTGAGAGGTGTAGCCTATACATTGAGAGGTGTAGGCTATACATAGAGAGGTGTAGCCTATACATAGAGAGGTGTAGCCTATACATAGAGAAGTGTGGCCTGTACATAGAGAAGTATAACCTATACATAGAGAAGTGTGGCCTATACATAGAGGTGTGGCCTATACAGAGAAGTGTTGCCTATACATAGAGAAGTGTAGCCTGTACATAGAGAAGTGTATCCTATAGAGAAGTGTAGTCTATACATAGAGAAGGGTAGTCTATACATAGAGAAGTGTAGCATATACATAGTGAGGTGTAGGCTGTCTTAGCCCATACATAGAGAAGTGTAGCCTATACATAGAGAAGTGTAACCTATACATAGTGAAGTGTATCCTATAGAGAAGTGTAGCATGTACATAGAGAAGTGTAACGTATACATAGAGAAGTGTATTCTATAGAGAAGTGTAACCTATACATAGAGAACTGTATCTTATAGAGAAGTGTAGCCTCTACATAGAGAAGTGTAGCCTATACATAGAGAGGTGTAGGCTGTCTTAGCCTATACATAGAGAAGTGTAGCCTATACATAGTGAGGTGTAGGCTGTCTTAGCCTATACATAGAGAAGTGTAGCCTATACATAGTGTGGTGTAGGCTGTCTTAGCCTATACATAGAGAAGTGTAGCCTATACATAGTGAGGTGTAGGCTGTCATAGCCTATACATAGAGAGATGTAGGCTGTCTTAGCCTATACATAGAGAAGTGTAGCCTACACATAGTGAGATGTAGGGTTTCTTAGCCTATACATAGAGAGGTGTAGGCTATCTTAGCCTATACATAGAGAGATGTAGGCTGTCATAGCCTATACATAGAGAAGTGTATCCTATACATAGTGAAATGTAGGCTGTCATAGCCTATACATAGAGAAGTGTAGCCTATACATAGTGAGGTGTAGGCTGTCATAGCCTATACATAGAGAAGTGTAGCCTATACATAGTGAGGTGTAGGCTGTCTTAGCCTATACATAGAGAAGTGTAGCCTATACATAGAGAGGTGTAGGCTGTCTTAGCCTATACATAGAAAAGTGTTGCCTATACATGGAGAGGTGTAGGCTGTCTTAGCCTATACATAGAGAAGTGTAGCCTACACATAGAGAAGTGTAGCCTATACATGGAGAGGTGTAGTCTGTCTTTGCCTATACATAGAGAAGTGTAGCCTATACATAGAGAAGTGTAGCCTATACATAGTGAGGTGTAGGCTGTCTTAGCCTATACATAGAGAAGTGTAGCCTATACATAGAGAAGTGTAGCCTATGCATAGTGAGTTGTAGGCTGTCTTAGCCTATACATAGAGAAGTGTGGCCTGTACATAGAGAAGTGTAAGCTATACATAGTGAAGTGTAGCCTATACATAGAGAAGTGTAACCTATACATAGTGAGGTGTAGGCTGTCTTAGCCTATACATAGAGAAGTGTAGCCTATACATAGAGAGGTGTAGGCTGTCTTAGCCTATACATAGAGAAGTGTAGCCTATACATAGAGAGGTGTAGGCTTTCTTTGCCTATACATAGAGAAGTGTGGCCTGTACATAGTGAGGTGTAGGCTTTCTTTGCCTATACATAGAGAAGTGTAGCCTATACATAGAGAGGTGTAGGCTTTCTTTGCCTATACATAGAGAAGTGTAGCCTATGCATAGTGAGGTGTAGGCTGTCTTAGCCTATACATAGAGAAGTGTAGCCTATACATAGAGAGGTGTAGGCTTTCCTTGCCTATACATAGAGAAGTGTGGCCTGTACATAGAGAAGTGTGACCTGTACATAGAGAAGTGTAAGCTATACATAGTGAAGTGTAGCCTATACATAGAGAAGTGTAACCTGTACATAGCGAGGTGTAGGCTGTCTTAGCCTATACATAGAGAAGTGTAGCCTATACATAGTGAGGTGTAGCCTGTCGTAGCCTATACATAGAGAAGTGTAGCCTATACATAGAGAAGTGTAGCCTATACATAGTGAGGTGTAGGCTGTCTTAGCCTATACATAGAGAAGTGTAGCCTACAGATAGAGAGATGTAGGCTGTCATAGCCTATACATAGAGAAGCGTAGCCTACACATAGTGAGATGTAGGCTGTCTTAGCCTATACATAGAGAAGTGTAGCCTATACATAATGAGGTGTAGGCTGTCTTAACCTATGATAGAGAAGTGTAGCCTATACATAGAGAGGTGTAGGCTGTCATAGCCTATACATAGAGAAGTGTAGCCTATACATAGTAAGACGTACTCTGTCATAGCCTATACATAGAGAAGTGTAGCCTATACATAGTGAGGTGTAGGCTGTCATAGCCTATACATAGAGAAATGTAGCCTATACATAGAAAAGAGTAGCCTATACATAGACAGGTGTAGGCTGTCTTAGCCTATACATAGAGGAGTGTAGCCAGTACATTGAGAAGTGTAGCCTATACATAGAGAAGTGTGTCCTGTAGAGAAGTGTAGCCTATACATAGTGAGATGTAGGCTGTCTTAGGCTATACATAGAAAAGTGTACGCTATCCTTGCCTATACTTAGACTGGTGTAGGCTGTGTTTGCCTACACATGGACAAGTGTAACCTATACATGGAGAGGTGTAGCCTATACACAAAAGAGGTGTAAAATGTCTTGGCCTATATGTAGAGAAGTGTAGCCTATACATGGTGAGGTGTAGGCTGTCTTAGCCTATGCATAGAGATGGTATAGCCTATACATGGAAAGGTGTAGGCTATCTTAGCCTATACATAGAGAAGTGTAGCCTATACATACTGAGGTGTAGGCTGTCTTAACCTATGATAGAGAACTGTAGCCTATACATAGAGAGGTGTAGGCTGTCATAGCCTATACATAGAGAAGTGTAGCCTATACATAGTAAGACGTACTCTGTCATAGCCTATACATAGAGAAGTGTAGCCTATACATAGTGAGGTGTAGGCTGTCATAGCCTATACATAGAGAAATGTAGCCTATACATAGAAAAGAGTAGCCTATACATAGACAGGTGTAGGCTGTCTTAGCCTATACATAGAGGAGTGTAGCCAGTACATTGAGAAGTGTAGCCTATACATAGAGAAGTGTGTCCTGTAGAGAAGTGTAGCCTATACATAGTGAGATGTAGGCTGTCTTAGCCTATACATAGAAAAGTGTACGCTGTCCTTGCCTATACTTAGACTGGTGTAGGCTGTGTTTGCCTACACATGGACAAGTGTAGCCAATACATAGACTGGTCTAGGCTGTCTTAGCCTATAAATAGACAAGTGTAACCTATACATGGAGAGGTGTAGCCTATACTCAAAAGAGGTGTAAAATGTCTTGGCCTATATGTAGAGAAGTGTAGCCTATACATGGTGAGGTGTAGGCTGTCTTAGCCTATACATAGAGATGGTATAGCCTATACATGGAAAGGTGTAGGCTATCTTAGCCTATACATAGAGAAGAGTATCCTATGCATAGACTGTTGCAGGCTGTCTTAGCCTATACATAGAGAAGTGTAGCCTATACATAGAGAGGTGTAGGCTTTCTTTGCCTATACATAGAGAAGTGTAGCCTATACATAAAGAGGTGTAGGCTGTCTTAGCCTAAACATAGAGAAGTTTAGCCTATACATAGCGAGGTGTAGGCGGTCTTAGCCTATACATAGAGAAGTGTAGCCTATACATAGAGAGGTGTAGGCTGTGTTAGCCTCTACATAGAGAAGTGTAGCCTATACATAGAAAGGTGTAGGCTGTCTCAGCCTAAACATAGAGAAGTGTAGCCTAAACATAGAGAAGTGTAGCCTATACATAGCGAGGTGTAGGCTGTCTTAGCCTATACATAGAGAAGTGTAGCCTATACATAGAGAAGTGCAGCCTATGCATAAAGAGGTTAAGGCTGTCTTTGCCTATATGTAGAGAAGTGTAGCCTATTCAAAGAGAGGTGTAGGCTGTTTTAGCCTATACATAGAGAAGTGTAGCCTAAACATAAGGAGGTGTAGGCTGTCTTAGCCTAAACATAAGGAGGTGTAGGGTGTCTTAGCCTATACATAGAGAAGTGTAGCCTATATATAAAGAGGTGTAGGCTGTCTTAGCCTATACATAGAGAGGTGTAGGGTGTCTTAGCGTAAACATAGAGAAGTGTAGCCTATACATAAAGAGGTGTAGGCTGTCCTAGCCTATACATAGAGAAGTGTAACCTACACATAAGAGGTGTAGGCTGTCTTAGCCTATACATAGAGAGGTGTAGGCTGTCTTAGCCTATGCATAGAGAAGTGTAGCCTATACATAAAGAAGTGTAGGCTGAGTTTCCTATACATAGTGAAGTGTAGCCTATAGATGGAGAGGTGTAGACTATATATAAAGAGGTGTAGGCTGTCTTTGCCTAAATGTAGAGAAGTGTAGCCTATACATAGCTGTAGGGTGTCTTAGCCTATACATATAGAAGTGTAGCCTATACATATAGAAGTGTAGCCTATACATAAAGAGGTGTCGGCTGTCTTTGCCTATACATAGAGAAGTGTAGCCTATACATAAAGAGGTGTAGGCTGAGTTTCCTATACATGGTGAAGTGTAGCCTATAGATGGAGAGGTGTAGACTATATATAAAGAGGTGTAGGCTGTCTTTGCCTAAATGTAGAGAAGTGTTGCCTATACATAAGGAGTTGTAGGCTGTGTTTGCCTAAATGTAGAGAAGTGTAGCCTATACATAGCTGTAGGGTGTCTTAGCTTATACATAGAGAAGTGTAGCCTATACATAGAGAAGTGCAGTCTTTGCCTATACATAGAGAAGTACAGCCTATGCATAAAGAGGTGTAGGCTGTCTTAGCCTATACATCTAGAAGTGTAGCCTATACATAAAGAGGTGTAGGCTGTCTTAGCCTATACATAGAGAAGTGTAGCCTATAGATAAAGAGGTGTAGGCTGTCTTAGCCTATACATAGAGAAGTGTAGCCTATACATAAAGAGGTGTAGGCTGTCTTAGCCTATACATGGAGAAGTGTAGCCTATACATAGAGACATGGAGCCTATACATAGAGAAGTGTAGCCTATACATAGAGAAGCGTAGCCTATACATAGAGAAGCGTAGTCTACACATAGAGAAATGTAGCCTATACATAGCGAGGTGTAGGCTGTCTTAGCCTTATACATAGAGAGGTGTAGCCTATACATAGTGAGGTGTAGGCTGTCTTAACCTATACATAGAGAACTGTAGCCTATACATAGCGAGGTGTAGGCTGTCTTAACCTATACATAGAGAAGAGTAGCCTATACATAGAGAGGTGTAGGCTGTCTTAGCCTATACATAGAGGAGTGTAGCCTGTACATTTAGAAGTGTAGCCTATACATAGAGAAGTGTGTCCTGTAGAGAAGTGTAGCCTATACATAGTGAGGTGTAGGCTGTCTTAGCCTACACTTAGAGAAGTGTGGCCCATACATAGTGAGGTGTGGGCTGTCTTAGCCTATACATAGAAAAGTGTACACTGTCCTTGCCTATACTTAGACTGGTGTAGGCTGTGTTTGCCTATACATAGACAAGTGTAGCCAATACATAGACTGGTGTAGGCTGTCTTAGCCTATAAATAGACAAGTGTAACCGATACATGGAGAGGTGTAGCCTATACACAAAAGAGGTGTAGACTGTCTTTGCCTATATGTAGAGAAGTGTAGCATATACATGGTGAGGTGTAGGCCGTCTTAGCCTATACATAGAGATGGTATAGCCTATACATGGAGAGGTGTAGGCTGTCTTAGCCTATACATAGAGAAGTGTAGCCTATACATTGAGAGGTGTAGGCTATCTTAGCCTATACATAGAGAAGTGTAGCCTATACATACTGAGGTGTAGGCTGTCTTAACCTATGATAGAGAACTGTAGCCTATACATAGAGAGGTGTAGGCTGTCATAGCCTATACATAGAAAAGTGTAGCCTATACATAGTGAGGTGTAGGCTGTCATAGCCTATACATAGAAAAATGTAGCCTATACATAGAAAAGAGTAGCCTATACATAGACAGGTGTAGGCTGTCTTAGCCTATACATAGAGGAGTGTAGCCAGTACATTGAGAAGTGTAGCCTATACATAGAGAAGTGTGTCCTGTAGAGAAGTGTAGCCTATACATAGTGAGATGTAGGCTGTCTTAGCCTATACATAGAAAAGTGTACGCTGTCCTTGCCTATACTTAGACTGGTGTAGGCTGTGTTTGCCTACACATGGACAAGTGTAGCCAATACATAGACTGGTCTAGGCTGTCTTAGCCTATAAATAGACAAGTGTAACCTATACATGGAGAGGTGTAGCCTATACACAAAAGAGGTGTAAAATGTCTTGGCCTATACTTAGAGAAGTGTAGCCTATACATGGTGAGGTGTAGGCTGTCTTAGCCTATACATAGAGATGGTATAGCCTATACATGGAAAGGTGTAGGCTATCTTAGCCTATACATAGAGAAGAGTATCCTATGCATAGACTGTTGCAGGCTGTCTTAGCCTATACATAGAGAAGTGTAGCCTATACATAGAGAGGTGTAAGCTTTCTTTGCCTATACATAGAGAAGTGTAGCCTATACATAAAGAGGTGTAGGCTGTCTTAGCCTAAACATAGAGAAGTTTAGCCTATACATAGCGAGGTGTAGGCTGTCTTAGCCTATACATAGAGAAGTGTAGCCTATACATAGAGAGGTGTAGGCTGTGTTAGCCTCTACATAGAGAAGTGTAGCCTATACATAGAGAGGTGTAGGCTGTCTCAGCCTAAACATAGAGAAGTGTAGCCTAAACATAGAGAAGTGTAGCCTATACATAGCGAGGTGTAGGCTGTCTTAGCCTATACATAGAGAAGTGTAGCCTAAACATAAGGAGGTGTAGGCTGTCTTAGCCTAAACATAAGGAGGTGTAGGGTGTCTTAGCCTATACATAGAGAAGTGTAGCCTATATATAAAGAGGTGTAGGCTGTCTTAGCCTATACATAGAGAGGTGTAGGGTGTCTTAGCGTAAACATAGAGAAGTGTAGCCTATACATAAAGAGGTGTAGGCTGTCCTAGCCTATACATAGAGAAGTGTAACCTACACATAAGAGGTGTAGGCTGTCTTAGCCTATACATAGAGAGGTGTAGGCTGTCTTAGCCTATGCATAGAGAAGTGTAGCCTATACATAAAGAAGTGTAGGCTGAGTTTCCTATACATAGTGAAGTGTAGCCTATAGATGGAGAGGTGTAGACTATATATAAAGAGGTGTAGGCTGTCTTTGCCTAAATGTAGAGAAGTGTAGCCTATACATAGCTGTAGGGTGTCTTAGCCTATACATATAGAAGTGTAGCCTATACATATAGAAGTGTAGCCTATACATAAAGAGGTGTCGGCTGTCTTTGCCTATACATAGAGAAGTGTAGCCTATACATAAAGAGGTGTAGGCTGAGTTTCCTATACATGGTGAAGTGTAGCCTATAGATGGAGAGGTGTAGACTATATATAAAGAGGTGTAGGCTGTCTTTGCCTAAATGTAGAGAAGTGTTGCCTATACATAAGGAGTTGTAGGCTGTGTTTGCCTAAATGTAGAGAAGTGTAGCCTATACATAGCTGTAGGGTGTCTTAGCTTATACATAGAGAAGTGTAGCCTATACATAGAGAAGTGCAGTCTTTGCCTATACATAGAGAAGTACAGCCTATGCATAAAGAGGTGTAGGCTGTCTTAGCCTATACATCTAGAAGTGTAGCCTATACATAAAGAGGTGTAGGCTGTCTTAGCCTATACATAGAGAAGTGTAGCCTATAGATAAAGAGGTGTAGGCTGTCTTAGCCTATACATAGATAAGTGTAGCCTATACATAAAGAGGTGTAGGCTGTCTTAGCCTATACATGGAGAAGTGTAGCCTATACATAGAGACGTGGAGCCTATACATAGAGAAGTGTAGCCTATACATAGAGAAGCGTAGCCTATACATAGAGAAGCGTAGTCTACACATAGAGAAATGTAGCCTATACATAGCGAGGTGTAGGCTGTCTTAGCCTTATACATAGAGAGGTGTAGCCTATACATAGTGAGGTGTAGGCTGTCTTAACCTATACATAGAGAACTGTAGCCTATACATAGCGAGGTGTAGGCTGTCTTAACCTATACATAGAGAAGAGTAGCCTATACATAGAGAGGTGTAGGCTGTCTTAGCCTATACATAGAGGAGTGTAGCCTGTACATTTAGAAGTGTAGCCTATACATAGAGAAGTGTGTCCTGTAGAGAAGTGTAGCCTATACATAGTGAGGTGTAGGCTGTCTTAGCCTACACTTAGAGAAGTGTGGCCCATACATAGTGAGGTGTGGGCTGTCTTAGCCTATACATAGAAAAGTGTACACTGTCCTTGCCTATACTTAGACTGGTGTAGGCTGTGTTTGCCTATACATAGACAAGTGTAGCCAATACATAGACTGGTGTAGGCTGTCTTAGCCTATAAATAGACAAGTGTAACCGATACATGGAGAGGTGTAGCCTATACACAAAAGAGGTGTAGACTGTCTTTGCCTATATGTAGAGAAGTGTAGCATATACATGGTGAGGTGTAGGCCGTCTTAGCCTATACATAGAGATGGTATAGCCTATACATGGAGAGGTGTAGGCTGTCTTAGCCTATACATAGAGAAGTGTAGCCTATACATTGAGAGGTGTAGGCTATCTTAGCCTATACATAGAGAAGTGTAGCCTATACATACTGAGGTGTAGGCTGTCTTAACCTATGATAGAGAACTGTAGCCTATACATAGAGAGGTGTAGGCTGTCATAGCCTATACATAGAGAAGTGTAGCCTATACATAGTGAGGTGTAGGCTGTCATAGCCTATACATAGAAAAATGTAGCCTATACATAGAAAAGAGTAGCCTATACATAGACAGGTGTAGGCTGTCTTAGCCTATACATAGAGGAGTGTAGCCAGTACATTGAGAAGTGTAGCCTATACATAGCGAGGTGTAGGCTGTCTTAGCCTATACATAGAGAAGTGTAGCCTATACATAGAGAAGTGCAGCCTATGCATAAAGAGGTTAAGGCTGTCTTTGCCTATATGTAGAGATGTTGAGCCTATACATGGAGAGGTGTAGGGTTTCTTAGGCTATACATAGAGAAGTGTAGCCTATACATAAAGAGGTATAGGCTGTCTTTGCCTATATGTGGAGAAGTGTAGCCTATACATAGAGAGGTGTAGCCTATACACGGAAAGGCGTTAGCTGTCTTAGCCTATACATAGAGAAGTGTAGCCTATACATAGAGAGGTGTAGGCTGTCTTAGCCTATACATAGAAAAGTGTTGCCTATACATGGAGAGGTGTAGGCTGTCTTAGCCTATACATAGAAAAGTGTTGCTTATACATGGAGAGGTGTAGGCTGTCTTAGCCTATACATAGAGAAGTGTAGCCTATACATAGAGAAGTGTGGCCTATACATGGAGAGGTGTAGTCTGTCTTTGCCTATACATAGAGAAGTGTAGCCTAAACATAAAGAGGTGTAGGCAGTCTTAGCTTATACATAGAGAAGTGTAGCCTATACATAAAGAGGTGTAGTCTGTCTTTGCCTATACATAGAGAAGTTTAGCCTAAACATAAAGAGGTGTAGGCAGTCTTAGCCTATACATAGAGAGGTGTAGCCTATACATAGAGAGGTGTAGCCTATACATAGAGAGGTGTAGCCTATACATAGAGAAGTGTGGCCTGTACATAGAGAAGTGTAACCTATACATAGAGAAGTGTGGCCTATACATAGAGAAGTGTGGCCTGTACATAGAGAAGTGTGGCCTGTACATAGAGAAGTGTAACCTATACATAGAGAAGTGTAACCTATACATAGTGAAGTGTAGCCTATACATAGAGAAGTGTAACCTATACATAGTGTGGTGTTGGCTGTCTTAGCCTATACATAGAGAAGTGTAGCCTATACATAGTGAGGTGTAGGCTGTCTTAGCCTATACATAGAGAAGTGTAGCCTATACATAGTGAGGTGTAGGCTGTCTTAGCCTATACATAGACAAGTGTAGCCTATACATACAGAAGTGTAATCTATACATAGTGAGGTGTAGGCTGTCCTAGCCTATACCTAGAGAAGTGAAAGCTGTTCTGGCCTATACATAGAGAAGGAAGGCTGTCTTAGCCTATGCCTAGAGAAGTGAAGGCTGTCTTAGCCGATACCTAGAGAAGTGAAGGCTGTCTTGGCCTATACCTAGAGAAGTGAAGGCTGTCTTGGCTTATACATAGAGAAGTGAAGGCTGTCTTAGCCTATACCTAGAGAAGTGAAGGCTGTCTTGGCCTATACATCCAGAAGTGAAGGCTGTCTTGGCCTATACATCGAGAAGTGAAGGCTGTCTTAGCCTATACCTAGAGAAGTGTAGGCTGTCTTAGCCTATACCTAGAGAAGTGAAGGCTGTCTTAGCCTATACCTAGAGAAGTTTAGGCTGTCTTAGCTTATAGATAGAGAAGTGTAGACTGTCTTCGCCTATAGATAGAGAAGTGTAGGCTGTCTTAGCCTATACCTAGAGAAGTGAAGGCTGTCTTAGCCTATACCTAGAGAAGTGTAGGCTGTCTTAGCCTATACCTAGAGAAGTGAAGGCTGTCTTAGCCTATACCTAGAGAAGTGAAGGCTGTCTTAGCCTATACCTAGAGAAGTGTAGGCTGTCTTAGCCTATAGATAGAGAAGTGTAGGCTGTCTTAGCCTATACCTAGAGAAGTGAAGGCTGTCTTAGCCTATACCTAGAGAAGTGTAGGCTGTCTTAGCCTATACCTAGAGAAGTGAAGGCTGTCTTAGCCTATACCTAGAGAAGTGAAGGCTGTCTTGGCCTATACCTAGAGAAGTGAAGGCTGTCTTAGCCTATACCTAGATAATTGTAGGCTGTCTCAGCCTATAGATTAGAGAGGTGTAGCCTATACATAGAGAGGTGTATCCTATACATAGAGAGGTGTATCCTATACATAGAGAGGTGTAGCCTATACATAGAGAGGTGTAGCCTATACATAGAGAGGTGTAGCCTATACATAGAGAGGTGTAGCCTATACATAGAGAGGTGTAGCCTATACATAGGGAGGTGTAGCCTATACTTAGGGAAGTGTAGCCTATACATAGAGAGGTGTAGCCTATACATAGAGAGGTGTAGCCTATACATAGGGAAGTGTAACCTATACATAGAGAGGTGTAGCCTATCTTAACCTATACAAAAAAGTGTGGCCTCCCTCAGCCTATACATAGAGTAGAGTAGCCTGTCAGGCTATACATAGAGAATAGTAGCCTATCTCAGCCTGTACATAGAGATGAGTGGACATACATCTATACATCTTAGCCAATCTCAGCCTATGCATAGAGAAGAGTAGTCTATATCAGACAAGACATAGAGAAGTATAGGCTATCTCAGCCTATACATGGGCACAACAAACTTAGAATGTTGGTAATTATTATTGATGCCAACAAACTTACTGTTCAGCCTGGCCCCGTGGCGCAGTTGGTAGAGCACCACCCTGCTGTTCTAGGTGTCCCGGGTTCGATTCCCGGCAGGAGTTTAGGAATTTTTCGGCAGCCAGGATTATTCCTCATGCTTCCCTGAGTCTGGAAGTATGAATGAAAGTGTGAATATATGTTTGTGAATGTATAAACCCTAATGTATAGACCCAACTGTTAAGCGAGTAAAAAACCAATAGTCAAGGGCAGTGATATGACTTGTGCAGTTAAAGGCGGGATGTAAATGAAACAATAACAGCAACAAAAAAAGTTACTAATGGGTTTTTTGAACAGATAAAATTAGCTGTTGAATAATTCAAGTGTATGCGAAGTAAGTTTACTCTTTTTTTAGGTGAAAATTTGAGGCTTAAATGAAATTTGCATATTTGATTTTTAAGGTTTTGACTCTTTCTGTTTGTTGAGGATGGAAACTATATTGTAGATGATTTTTTTTATAGAAAATGTAATAATATACTTATGCCAGGTTTTTTTATTCACAAAATTAAGGATATTTGAAAAGATAAAAGCAAGATATTCTTTCTTTTGTGAGGAATTGTCTGAGATTGGGGAAATTGTGAAATCTTCTGTTAGGTTAAGCTGTTGCAATTAAAAGAAAAGCATCCAAATCATTCAAATGCTATCAGTGTAAAAGGATGGCCATTCACATGACAATGCAATTTGATAATGCAATTTTTTGGAGTATTGAGAACAATCTTCTGAAGAAACGTGGAGTGAAGCTCTAATTCATAAGTAAACCTCCATACTTACAACCAAAAGACAAGTGTAGGTCCCTTAGAAGTGAAGTAAAGATGTAACCTGAGAATTTAATCTAAAATAAGTAAAACAAAACTTTAAAAATATTTATTTCTGTATATACTACAACAGATGATTCAATAATTAATGGCTTAGCACAATTGATATACTTTGTTTGGTAAACAATGAAATATTGTACACCAAATGCAAACTAGTATAACAAGTTCTAATAACTGCATCATAAACTGTTATATAAAACATAAAATTTTGAAGCCTTAATACGAGCATTATAAGCATGTTTATATCAGAACATTATGATAATTTTCAATTAATTTCATTCTTTTTACTTTTTTACAAATAAGCAGATTTTGTAATTTTAACATTTTTGCTATAAATAGCTTTCAGAAGGAAGCTTTGCATATTATTTTCAAAGTTTAAGTCTAATGAAATCTCAAGGCCTTGGAAGCACATAGTGTAAATTGTAAATACAAAAGAATGTTAATCTGAACCAAGATTGAATTATACAACACGTTACCCATTTTGTAAATAAACTGCACAACTTTTTCCGTTCATCAGTTAAAAATGTAAATGCTTTGAGATTTAATGTGGAGAAACTTGTTCACACACCACTGCACTGCCATCTTGGTTCTCGGCTGTCGGCAACTGGGGATCTTCAGCATTCTCCGAGTTACATCTGTAGAAAGAACCATCATAGTTATATGCCTCAATATTACTATGCTAACCATAACTACAATTCTTGCTTTGCTCAAATAAAAAATATGGAAGGTACAAATTGTTATCCAAAAAACATAATTATTATCAATTATTGTTAATTTTCAAAAGTGACCAACTAAAAGATTTTTTCATCCTACATAAATATAGTTTAGCTGAATCATGGTTTGGATCCCATCAATACTGTTTGTTCATAGTTATTATTCAGAAAATTTGCAGTTTCAAACTTAAAAGGTTAAAATAAAACATCTAGAGAAAACTATGAGAACATACAATAAAACCAAGCAAATGAAGGACTAGACTCTACAAGTCTAAATATGCAACTAAGTCTGACTAACCTTACTGTTATTTATTGCCGACATGTAACAAAAACATACCTTTTCAACAACAAAATGCAGAGTGCTTACAACAAAAGTTTGGAGAGTACTTAGAGTTTTAGGGACTAACTAAAGTATTAAAATGCAGGCTAGTCTGATATATAAAATGCATTCAACAAACAATCATTTTAAATCATAGCTAATAAATTTTATCAAAGCGAACTTACCTTTTATATTTTCCGTGTAATGGCAAAGTGTCAAGTTTGCTTGATCCCAGCCGACTCTCATTATCAGAAGTTGTGCAGACTTTGCTAACTTGATTCACAGGAGTTGGCAGCCGGGACTTTTGGAAAGCACCGCCAATGTTGGATTCTGTGGATCTTGAAAGTCGAGTGTCACTAGCCCTTCTTAGAAAATTTTGCTTACTAGGAACGTTATAAGAAAGATTTACATTACTATTGAAATGCCTTGGTAGCCGCAATATTTCCCTGCTTCCTCCATTTGTATGGGAATCGTCAGGTTGTGGACAGTTTTCTTCAGCCAGACTACCATTCACCAGATCATCACAGCCATTCATAAGTGGAGTTGCACCTTTGCTACCTTTTGAAGGTATTGGCGACTTTCTTTCTGGAAGCACACCATAGCCATTATCTGTGCTTAATGATTTGCTTCTGTGAGGCTTCAAGTTATTGTTCTGCAATGCAAGTTCAGAGGAATGGTGCCTTTTCTTTGCGTAGAAAGAATTGGGCTCCCTTAAGGATGAAGATAAAGTGCCAAGTGATGTTAATGAGGGTTTTCTGTGTTTTTTCTTGACATCGTTAAACCTTGTGTAAAAACTTTTCCTGTGAATGCGATCACCAACACTTTCTGTTTCATCTCCAGGGGGTAGAATGGGTGACATGGGAAAATCATGGCACTCTAAATCAGAGCACACAGACCAAGAATCTAAACTCTCCAGTTCATCAGTGGGGGACACATCATCAGGCAGCACATCAGGGGGCATGACTTTCAGGTTCTTAAGTGAAAGCACTACATTGTTTACACTACCTTCAGTAGTTAAATTTATCTTTTTGTTGCCAGTAGAACTGTTAGAAATTCTGCTACCAATAATATTATTGTTTGTTCCCATATTTTCTGCTGGTTGTTCTCTAGTGATGGGAGTGTGATTCTTTGAAGTAAGAAATACTGTTTCCTGATCTTGACTTTCTTGTTTGGATAATCTGTTAATACTTTCTACAACTTGCTCCTCATTAAATGTTTTTGGAACATCACTAAGAACATTTACAATTTGCTGTGGAGGTGCAGTTGTACTAGTTACATTGTCATTTGAATTGCAGTTCGCCATCACTGTTGCTTGTGAATCATGAACAAACAAACCTGGTGGGTTAGCAACATCCTTTATAGCTGGTTCTGTAGTACTTGAAGTGTTCTCTTTTGTTTTCACATTAGGGTGAATTGAAACTGTATTCATATTTATGTTTTCTTCCAACCTCTTACTGACTTTAACCGACTTTTCAGGACTCTTTTTAGATTTTGTGCTGATTGATGGGATCTTTTGCTTTGATGCATCAGTTTGGACACTATTTTTACTTATGTTTTTATTACCTAATGAAGAATTTGACTGTGTCTTTTTCAAATTTTGGGAGTCCTGAGGCGATTTCTTCTGAGATGTTACATTCTCATTCCCTGTAAGTACGCTATCACTTTGTGAGCCTGCATAAACAGATTGCGTGCGTCTTAAACGAGAGAGTACTGATGTTCGAGGGGGTGAAGCATGGGTACCTTTTGTTGGAGCATCTTCATATTTGCGAAATAACCCAAGAACGGAGGTGACTCTGTTTCCTAGCTTTGATCCAGTGTTTGTAGGAGAATTAGCACCATCAGCAGTGCTGCAGTCATCCACTGATACTGCACGTTTTAGAAGATGAGATTCTGTAGTGACAATATCACTTCCACGAGGGGTAAGGCTTTTCTCCCGAAGTGAATGAATTGCTTTGTCAATGCGGCTCTTCCCAGAACTAGTAACCACAGGAATATCATCCCCTGAGGATTTGAATTTTATCAACTTTTTTTCCAAAGAATGAAGAAACCCACTTTTTGTTGGGGAAGTGCTGCATTGCTTCTCAAATGCAGGAGAGCTGGGCTCCTTTCTGGTTTCAGATACAGTTGAACTCTTTTTAATATTAGCAAGTTTTGTTTCTTTTTCTTTATGCTTTTTTGATGTACTTTGAACTGCATCTTTCACAGCAGAAGATTCAGGGTTGGAGGGTGCAAGTGCTGCAGAACTATTATTGTCTACTATTTGGTTCTGTGATGAGATACTTTCTGTTTTCTTCAAGCTTTTCCTACGCTTCAGCTTCGCTTCAGCCTCAGCTGCTTTCTTGGCATCTTGTTCCTTGGCATAAATGCTTTCTTCTCTTGGTGTATCATAGAAATCCGGCCTTAAAAACCGTGAAATTTTGCGCACCTTCTTCTTTCCTTCCTCATTTTCCTGTGATGAAACATCTCTACCTTCAGAGCTCTGACCCAGAAACTTACCCAACACAGACCGATCTGGTGTTGAGTTTGACATACTTGAAGAACGTGGTAGCTTACCTTGGCTTTCTTTGCTATCTTTATTTTCCTTATTGAGTTCACGTGAAGCAGATGAGGACCTAAGCCTTAGTAATGATGGTATCTGTCTGCCTTTCTTTGCACTTGTACTTGAAGATGATTCCTGGTCCATATTTGTTTTGCTATCATCATCTTTCAAAGAAGTAGAGTTATCTTCATTTTCGTGTTTGTCAGAAGTGAAAGTACTCTTTGGATTGAAATTACTTGATTTTTCTGTTTTATACTCATCTCTCCGTGAATGTAAATGAGCAGCCTTACCCTCTGTTGTTGAACCTCCTACAAGAGGCACTGATGAAGAATGATGTGGACGCTCTTGCACTTCCTCTTGTATTCTTGAGTAAATATGACGACTGCCACCATATGAACTGGCAGAGCTATCAAGAGACCGCTGTCTGGCATACAGTGATCTTAGAGATTCTTTCCTGGTGCTTGCACTATATGGTAATGGAGGTAGAACCCTATCATAATCTGTCACTCTGCTACGATAGCTATAATCGCCTGAATCTGATGCCGAGCTCCCTTTGTATTTTGGAATGCTGGATGTATTCCTGGAATCCAACATATGTAATGATCTGCGGGTTGGAGGAAGATAATCTTTCTTGATGGATTCTTGTGTTCCCAGGAGACTACTGCTATAAGAAGATGGGCTAGAAAGGTCGCTTATTCTTCTTCTGTCTGCTCCAACAGATGCTGAACTATAATAATCCCTGCCCCTCGTGTCTGTAGATGTACGCATTGAAAGTGTCCGAGACAGCCTTCTTGAGGGTGAGTTAGTAGGTTGTGTTACAGTGGTTCTATAGGAGGGGAGCATTCCTAGCGAGGACTTTCTCATTGGCGATGTCAGACTCCAGTCATCATCTTGATCTCTCACATCTTCACTTGAAGCATGGCGATGGTGCTGCAACCTTCTGGCTAGAGATGGGGTGTAGTACGATGCACAACTACTGATGTCACTTCCTGCTTCTTCACTAAAGCTGCCACGCTCACTTCTTGACGAACCTGTGCAATTGCAACAAAATCTCTTTAAGGAAGTATAACCTAACCAGTTCTGTACTTTCAGTTTGTTTACAACAGGCATTCCCAACCTTGTGGAGTGTTTGTAAGAATAAATTACTATGAGGGAGATCTTATACTTTACCAAGTAGGAGAAAAAGTGGAAAAAGGTAAAACACTATCTATTTGCACTATGTTAAAAGTTTTACAATTTCCTAAAATATCTTGTTTATTATAACTATCATAGTACATGTGATATTGTCTAAACTTGACCTTGCACAAAAGCTCATCCAAAAAGATATAAGATTGGCAGAATAACAATAAGGTCCATACAAGATTTAGTCCAATTTAATCATTAGATCCAGTTTAAGCAAAATACATGTTTGTTTATTGTTCCTTAAAATGTTTTCTAATTAAGTATACTCCTTGCTCACCCTTGTCTGTCTCACGCAAAGTTAATTAATGGCTAAAAATGTGACCTTCAGAGCATATTGATTCACCTGGAAGTAAGTGGAGGGAAAGATAAGAGCATGTACTACTCCCTTCTCTTCCTTCTTCACGCTCCTTTCACTTTGCCAGCAGCAGCCCTATCCCTTCCATTCCCTAACTCTCTTACTTTGATTGGTCATGTAAATCCACTGCTAGCTACACAGATTATCTTTTCAGTTACTTCTGCTATATTGACTTTGGAACTGAGTAATAATTGCTAAGCACTCTCTGTTAGAGGAGGCAAGTGGTCTAACTTGGCAAAATTCTGCAAGCAAATATTCTTACTTTCTAATTCTACTTTTTATTATTTTTAAATTTAATTATTTTATTTTTCTAGAGCTCCTTGTAAGTTGATTCTGGTTGGTGTGATTTCTAGCCTTGTTATTATAATATTCATGTTCAAGTTTGTCTCTATGGGGAAGAAGAAATGTTTGTCTAGCTGTTGGACATTCATTTAGGTGTTAGAAACATGAGATTGTGTTCTTCATACCAGCACGGATGTGATGATGCAGCATTCAATTTTTGTGTTCTACTCCACTAAAGCCCTAAAGCCTTTGTGATATGGCAGTGAAGGGCATCTCTTCACATTCAAGAGGTTGAATCTTGGTTAGGGTGACTGACCTTGATAAGATTTTATTCCACCGTCTTCCCATATCCTGAGGATGCCAATGTCTGATAACTTTATGCTTTATGGACTCTGGGCTCATTTGAGCACAATTTCACTCATTTCATTCATTGTCTGATGTGAAAAATAAATTTTTAAATGGGACCCTGCTCCTCTTTGTCTGCTGTGTGACAACCTGTCACACCATATACTGCTTGGTGTGTTTCCCTAGCACACCTTCAAGACTATCTGCAACTGCCTGTCAGAATCACAGACATCCAGGCGGATGTTGAACCAGCCATTAGAGGTTTGATGTTTTTAGCAATGGTAAGTATGAACCTAAGAATTTAAAACTTTAGATATCAAAATACTATACTTTTTTAACATTTTTATAGCCATGTTTTAAATCTGGCTTTTGCCTCTTTGTTTGGTATATTTATGTACATTTGCTTTTTAATAGTATTTTTATTTTATATTGAAATTTATCTCTGGCTTTTGCCATGATCAGTTTTATAAAGCCTGATGACCAAGTAGTTGAGTGCCCTTAATCATATAACATCCTTATGAAAAACAAAGCTCCTACACAGATCATGGAAATGTACATCAAGCTTATAAGAGAAAGCACTTTCTGAATAGCTGTACAGCTTTGAAGCTTTAGGTATAATAACATGGTGTAATATTTATTTGTACAATTACTGGAAATCAGATTTTAAACAAACTATATGACTAGTTAGTATTATATCAGTCCACAATTTAACTGTGGGATCTACCACTTTACAAGGTTGCTACCTAATTGAAGTTTGAGATCAATGCTCAGGGAATGTTTTGAACATCTGGTCTAGTAAATAGTGGTGAGGTTGAAATGCCTGCACTTGGTCAGAAAATGTGCATTATCTGGATAGCAGTTAATCTCCTATTTCTGAAGGCTGTTAGAAATGAAAAGTTGCGATTCATTTTCTGTAACTTGTTTTTCTGGGTTCTTGAACTTCAGAATTCATGTTGTCTTCTTACAGCTTGTATCAGAATTAATTCTGCTTGCCTACCTTTGTTTATGATTAGCCTTAGTATGTTTAGGTGCAAGTTAGGCATTTCTATTTCTATTGAATGTACTCTATTTTACTTTATTTATTTATTATTTTTATTGTTCCATGTATACCTGCCTTTAACCTCAATGGTCATATTGGCAGCCTGACCTTTGGAGCACAGGATAGGCAATAATCTTGTCTAGAGCAAACTTCCCACTCCAAACCTGGGAATTGAACCTGGGATCCCTCTCATAGTAGGCAGGTGTTCTACCAACTGAGCTATGGGACCAGTACTAAAATGTTATTAAACACACAATATTTAATATGTTAACTACTTTTAACACTGGTATTAATACTGTTTAATAAGATATCTAAAGCAATTAACTGTACATGCACATATTGTCTTGAACACAGTATTGAAAAATCTGCTTTTCTCTCTTTACTTTCTTTGGCACATACCCACTAGGTAAAGGAAGTATTGCATTCCATCCAAAAATGAATTTTGCCAGAAATACATAGTTTGAGTTTCACATAAATCCAAAATATTTATGTTCACTGAGCTCAAATTTGAACCTTACTCATATGTAAACCTTGAATGATCATTATTTTTAACTGCAGGTATTTTCATTTCAAAGACCTATGACAGTAATGACATTGGTGGTAGGGATGTGAATGCTTTTCATTTTAAGTCATCTGAAATACTGTTGTCTATATATTTTCAATTACAAAAGACTTTTCATGAAATCTTATGAATATTTATACAAATAATAGTGGAAAACTCTTATTTTAGAGTACAAAATCTCAAATGATAACAACAACAACAACAACAACAACAACAACAACAACAATAATAATAATAATAATAATAATAATAATAATAATAATAATAATAATAATAATACCCCACTTGTTTATGTTTGTTACCATGAAGCACCTACTAATACTGTTTATTGCATTTTTACACAAACCACTTCATATTATACACAGTTCACATTTTACATCACAGTTTGAAAAAAGTTGTCCACACATTTTAAACTTAGCTGAAATCAGTGGAAAACAAAAATAGTTTATGCAACTATCTTCTTTTGGTGACCTGCCACACTCAAGGATTTGAAATTTTATGTATAATGCTACAAAGGAGGATTGCTGAAGGATGTCAGATTTGGTTGACATCACACTAATGGGGATTCATAAAAGATCAAATGTGTAGGACACAGGTAGCCGACCTGGCCTTGCAATACAATATCATAATGGTATGCTGACGAATCTTGGATAAAGTTGGGCATTGCTCTGCTACAAATGATATTGATGTTGACATCTCTTAAGATTAAAATTGCAACTCCTTGTGTACCAGAAATTTTAAGTTTTAATGTAATAAGCTAGTGATTTAACAGCTATAGACCTTTCCTTTATCAGTGATTTACAGTCAGGGAGAGCTAACCTGGCACTTCACAGCTAACTGATTCACACAACTACAAACGAGGCTAGCCCTTTCTCATCCAATCGACTAATCGTAGCACAATGTGTTTGCAACACGATTGGATGAGACAGGACCAGCCTCATTGGCAGTTAATTTTAAATACGATCCTATTTGTTGATGATCAGCATGTTCTCGCAGAAAATTAGAATATGTTACAAGCAGCCACATTTCAGTTGGAAAAGACAATGAAAATTTACAATTTAAATATATCGGTAGTGAAAACAAAAGTAATGGCATCACTGGGAAAATACCCAATATGGTCTAAAATAGTGAATGGGTTCAACAATTCAATTATTTAGGGTGTGATTTCTTGTTTGACTATGACAAACATTTGAAAAATACAATTTGTAAATTTCAAGCTATATGTGGGGCTATTAAAAGAATGTTGAGAAATGAAACACAGAAAGAAACAATGCTTAAGACAATGGCAGTATCCATTTGTACTTATGGTTCAGAGAACTGGACCATGAATTGAAAAGAAAGATGACAGAAACAGTAGAAATGAAATTTCATAGATATGTTGCTGGATATTTGCTCACAGACCATATGAGAAGCAAAGCTATTAGAGAATAACTAAATATATAACCTAAATGACAAAATTATGAATTACAAATGAAACTGGCATGATCACATACTCAGAATGCAGAATAATAGACCAGCAAAACAGGCAATGCAAGGAACAAGAACAAGATATATTGGAAGACCTCAATGCCGATGGGAGGATGACTTCTGAGCTGGAACAGTCAATTTGGCCTATCTTGATGAAGATGATAATGATGATGATTTGACGAGACCGTGCTTATGTACATTCAACATGTGGAAACAACAATGAAATGTTTAATCAGAGGTAAGTTGTGGTAATGAGCTCTTGCAAAACAAGGGTAACTCTGAAAGTTTTAATAATGGGTCACAATGAGCTGTGCTAAGACAAAGCTGTTCTTGCTCCCTTTAGATTGAAGTCCAGAGAGTAGCAGAGCTTGGGCATGCTCTAACAATGTGCAGCATCAGCACTGCTGTATATGCATATCCAGATGTCGCTATACCAGATGTAGGATGGATCTCAAGCAACAATATTTCCATGTCATGATTTTCTAAGTCAGTTTAGGGGAGAGAGGACACCTTGAAGGACTGCATCGTGCATTCAAGGATCTCTGCCCTTTGCAATCCACCATTTATCAATGATTTGCAGAGTTTAGAAGAGAAAGGGATTTACTCAAGAGAAAGACAGCGCAGGACGATCATCTTGAGTAATCCAATGAAAATGTGGTGAAAGCAAAGTGCACATTGCAAGAAGACAATCAATGTGTGTATTATCAGACTCAAGAAGCTCTGAATATGGGATCAGCAATCCTTAAAGGAAAACTTCATGTCAGGAAGCTCTGCAGTCATAGATCCCTCACCACCACACAAATGAGTAGAAACAGGAGAAGTGCCATGAAATGATAGAAGAATTGTATGGAGAAAGATCCAAAAACATATTTAACATTATAACAGATAAAGAAAGCTCTATATACCAATACAATCTAGAAACCAAGCAAGTCATGGTCTGGGCTTCTTAGGAGAGAATCCTCCAAAAACAGTGAGGCAATCAAGACGATCTGTTCGTTCTTCTCAACTAGTGGCCATATTGTGACAATTCCATTTGAGCGACAAAAGACTTACTGCCAGAAGGAATATCACAAAATGACTGCTACAAGTCTACAAAGAACTGAGAACAAAGCATCCCAAGACTGGTCTACATGGAATTTTGTTGCACCATGACAATGTCCTGACTCCATTGCATGAGAAAGAATAATTTATGCAGGAGTCTGGAGCCAAATAGTTGTCCCATCCTCCAGATCTGGCCCCATTTGAGATTTTTTTTTTATTTTCAAAAGTAAAATAAAAAATTGAGGTCAATGATATGAATTACCTGAAACTGCAGCAGTTGTTTCAGAAGAATGCATTTGCACTCTCTCCAAACATAAATGGCATTCACATTCAAACAATATTTGAAAGGGCGAGAGCTAATATAAAATGCAATAAGAATAGTCTGAAAAAATGTAATGATTAGATCTAAATTTTTAAAATTTTATTGGGTTCATTCTCAAAACTTTCAGAGTGATTCTCGTATTCTGTCAAATGGTGTACTTACACTTAATGAAATGTGAACTTGCAACATGGAATATTTTGAACACTATGGAAACTTATTTGGTTAAAACTGTGTCTTTTCAAGAGCTTTACAGTTTTCCTGCAGCTAACGTTTGTCAATGTGGTATGGTTTTGCAACTACACTAAACCACGAGAAATTCAATCAGAATAAATGGGACTTCACACACCATTCAAGAGAAATTTAATATATACATTTTCTTCTCTCTAATACAAAGAGTTTTTCTAAAAAGAATTCCTTTGGGTTTTAGGAGACCTTAAAATGGGTATTTTCAATGAAATCTTGATGAGTAGAATACAGTTGTTCCTCTACCTATTACAGGTAAATGTTAGAGAAAGCAAAAATAAGCATGTGTGCACAAAATCAAAATAAAATTAAGACTGCTATGCACTTAAAGCCACCAATATTATCTCAAACACTTAATGAACATTTTATGCTAGACTGAATAAAGCGTCACAAACTTCAAACTAAAAAGAATTAACTCTATAAAAAATAGCATTATCAGCATAAAAATAGTTTTAGCTGATATCACAGTCTGAGAGACAGAGATTAAAGAATCAGAGGCTTGTGTAAACAGTTGTTGAGATTCTTCTGCAACTTTGTGTAAACCTCTTTTCACACAAACGTCTTTTTCCACTTTGAACATACAGCAAAGTCATAATCTAAGTGTTAATAAAACTAAAACACACAAAAATCCACATTTTGGAAAACTGTTAAAAGGACCATCCTTGAACTGCACCATAAAAGCTATTTCTCTTGTATATATTTTACAATATGCACACTGACAGATACCAAATGATCTATGCAGTTATGATATTTAATTACAAAATTTCTGCAGCTAACCTTACTTTGTAGGGCACTCGTAATGAGTGGAATGTCTTATTTAACCAAACTTTATGAACTTGAAGAAATTTCTACATCCTTCGCACATCAGATTTTACCATGAAAATATATAATTTTTTTAATTTGGTTTAAACAGAAAATGCATTCTATACTAAAATCTAAAGAGATCAGTGGGAACCTGCAAGTCCATTGTAGGCATTAAAAATCGTTGTAAGGATTTTGAAAACTTATATTTCCAGAGCTATACATTTTTAAATTTTTAAAAAAATATGAAATACTATTAGTGAAATATTTATTATAACAAACATTGACCTAGAATTAATTATATACAAAATCTTATATTACATTCATAGGACTTGCCACCCCTGGCTCTGCAAACTATTC
Source organism: Tenodera sinensis (assembly GCA_030765045.1). Taxonomy (NCBI): domain Eukaryota; kingdom Metazoa; phylum Arthropoda; class Insecta; order Mantodea; family Mantidae; genus Tenodera; species Tenodera sinensis. The sequence continues at coordinate 103,425,782 of CM060972.1, forward strand.
TCACTAAAGCATATTCTTTTAGCAGCTTTGCTTAACAGAGATGAAAAATGTACAAATGGTTTCATTAAGGATGCTGTTTTTGGTAAAACAGAGATATAGGAAGAAGAGACAATAGTTCCATCTTAAAAAGTGTGTAGCTATATGCTGGCTTTCAAATTTCACTCTTTTAATGACCATAAACAAAAGCAACACTACTTTAGCATTTCAAAAATTATGAAGTATTTGAAAATTCAAACCAATAACAACGAATATCTTGGATATGTGGGTGTGTGTGTTTTTTTCTTTTTAAAGTTGTTTTTCCTTTGGGGGGATAGTGCCCAGATTTGGCGACAGTGATGATACATGGCATCAAATGATAATTTGAGAAATTCCAGGTCTAAGTTTAGGGCACCTCATCATTTGTCAGTTATAAAGTGAAGCAGTTTCTTGCCTGAGCCTCTAAAATTATAACAGGCTAAACAGAGGTATCAAGGAGCTGACTTCACTTGTTTAATCAACAAGAAAAATGTAAAAATGGACTTCAGAGTGCAGTGATTGATATTGTATATTGCAGAATAAAAGACAAGATTAAAATATCCTTCAATAAAACCATTTTAAGTGGTGATAATTTAAATTAAAATGTTTGTTATAAGTTTGGACAGTAATATAGGCCTTGGTCAGTCATTTGTTGTGCGTGGTCATTGCTCAGGATCTCGGTTCTCATTTAATATTCCGCCATTGTTTTGAGAAGATTTCAGTGAAATGAATCATGTGCCACCTAGCGATATCAATGTGTGTAAAGTGTTTCAAGGCTTTTTGGAAATAATCTCAATTTGGGAAAGCTGCTTGTTCAAGAATGTTTTAAATTTGGAAGACAGCAAAATATATTTTGGTGAATTAAAGTACTGCTTCAAAAGGTTGTGGAAAACCTGGAAACAATCTGGCTACCCTTGTCAATCAGAAATGGTTAATAGTGCCATAGAATTACTATGTAGAGGAAGTATTGTATTCCACCCAAAAATTCAATGTCAAGATTTCACCAGAAATATGTTTTGAGAACCCCTGAATAAAAAAAAAGCATTTTAAGAAAAAGGTCTGTTTGTGTGTCAGTCTGTGGACAACAACTCAAAAACAAAAAGTCGGCCAAAAATCAAAGTTGGTATTTAAGTTTAATATATTTCAAGGATGCAACACAAAGATTTTAAAGAAAATTGCTCCATCCTAAACTACCCTTTACATGGAAAATTTTTTGAAAATTTTGATTTTCTTGAAAATGGCTGATGATTTTGATTACAATGCCATATATTTTGATGAGAAATGAAATGTATATTTTGAATTTTCTAGCTATAGGCTATGTAGCCCTGTTAACTGTGGATGACTTTTGAATAACTCGTCAGCCATAAGAGATAGATAAAATCTTGCTGCACAAAAAATGTAGATCTCGCTAAAACACACAATTTATGCCCAAATAAATTTTTTTGTACAGCGAACCATTTTGGAGATATTCCTTGTTATTTGTGTAAGTTTTGGAGCACTTATACTTCTAATAGAACATCAATATTCATTTTTTTATGTCAACCATGCAAAGAGAATGGAATTTGAAAGCTTTAAAAGATTTGACTATTGCCCCAATTCTACTGTATTTCTATATTTCCCTTGTACCTACAAGGAAATAAGCAATAAGGTAATTTCTGCAAGTCTTTATCTTAACTAACACGGAGAAGATATAGGAATAAGAGTTTGTAAGAATGGTTAGTACAAGAGTAGAGAAAGTCATGTGAGTGCAACACATCAGATTTTCTGAATAGTTAAGTTTTTGCTTATCACATACAGTTTACCAATTCCTTAGTTTCATAGAATATGTTCTATATAATGGAGAGGGGAGGGGGTTTGAAAACTGTTGCTGCATACTTGGAAGATGCTGAACTATACAGCAGGTTTGGTACGTAAACAAATTTTTGGTTTTATAGTTATGCTATTCATTGACACAAGGCCAGACACACACACGGACTGTTTCTACAGCTGTCTGTTTTGTTTTAGGAAACTCAAAAGATGTATTTCTGGTTAAATCACGAAACTGATTTTAGGATGAAATGCAATACCTTCTATTCAGAGACTGACATATAGTATATTTCTTTATATTGGGTTATAATAAATTGTGTTACACATTGTTCTTTTTTGCTGAATCTAATATCCTCTAAACAGGTGAGCAATATCAGGCAATGAATTAACATGGCTAAAATGAGCTTGTGTCTATTTATCTTTTTAAGATGAAGGTAAAAAAGCTTATTTTGGTAACTTAGCCAAATTGAAATTTGAATTCGAGGCAGACCTGCTATTTCAACACTATGGAAATGGGCTTAGAATTGATCTTTGAGTTCCTTGGAAAATATACCCCAAAAATAGTGGGACGAAAGCAATATATACATGCTCAAGGCAACCTTTATGTGAATTAAAAAAAAAAATAGTTGCAATAAGTTGTTTTGACTTTTTTGTCTTTTACGTCTACAGAAGTACTGATAAAAATGTAATGTTTGCATGTTCACAAATTATATTTCTTATATAACATTTCAGTGATTTGCCAAGAAATGCTACTAATGATACAATTTTCAAAGTTTTATCACTGAATTTAATGTTTAAAACTGATTAAGCAGCTAATTAGATGTGTTATAAATAAATGTCACACGAAGCACTTTTATGTTTTGCTTTCTTTTTGTAGTGAAGAATGGTATGGGCCTTACATCAAGTATTACATAATACATTTCAACTTGCACACTATCTCGATCTCTCAGATAGCATTGTTGTCTAAGATGACAACAGTAGTTCTTAGGTCTTTTATGCATACTTTCATTTAGATTATAGAAAGTCATGAGTTTTACTTTCTTGCAATTGTTTTTTCCCAAATTAGCTATCAGCTCTGTTTTGTAAAAATTTCCTTTTAAAATATTAAATTTGAGGTATCCAAGCATTTTAAAATATGATCTTTTTTTTCCATTTTTGCTTGCTTATGAGAGACACACTATATTCAGTTAGTAAGAGTTTCATTATTTATTTAATAATTTGATTAATGTGTAATAAGGTTGTTTACCTGAATATGTATGTTGAAATAAATCTATCTTATGATAAAAAGTTAAACACGAGAGATTAACTAGTGTGGTGCAGTACATGTACGGTCCTAAAGCTTTTAGATGAGAAAGTATAGAGCAATACATACACAGATAGAGGTATGTAATTTTCAGTCCTTGGAGAAGTAGTAGTGGTGGTGGAGTGGAAGTGTCTACTAATAGGTGGCTGTAGTGGGGTGGGGCAGGGGGCCAGAAGCACCCCCTCCCCCTCCGCCGCCTCTGCCCCTCCCAGGAACATGCACGGTCACACGCACCCTTGCTGCAAACAAGCACACAACACAACACAATGCAACAAACTATTTGCCAAACAATAGCTCAAGTTGCATGTTTACTGTGTCCTTATGGGTCTGTGGGTTGGAACAAACATGCACTGTTAATGCGCTAGGTTATGTTGCAATGCTGCGCTGAGTATCACTGGACTTCTAACTACTGCACAACATCTACAAGTTGAACTTTTAACATATCAACATTGAATCCACATATGAGTACATATGTCTACTTCAGTATCAGTGTTATTGGAGAAGTACATGCTGCTACTATTTGCTCTTCTTCAACATGGATGCAACACATTTCAGATGTCCTCTATATAAACTACAACATTTAGTGTAACGCAACAAATTAGAAATGACTTAATGGAGACAATAAATGTTGTCTTACATTATACATTACAACTCTGAATTTATCTTGAACAATGGAACTGGGCTTGTTTGGCTCACTCTGCAGTAACAGCATTTAGAATTCAATCTAACATTGTCTGGCATTATGTGAAGCTGTATATAGTTATCACAATCTTCTCTGATACAGTTACTGTGTTCCTTGTGGAATGGTGTGTGTTAATTTCTTGTTTGAGAGTAAAAGGAATGTTATGTGAAATGTTCAAGGCAATATATCTGTGAAAACACAAAAAACTACAGTTTCCTTCAGATTGCTTTAATGTTTTTACCCTATATTTGTGACATAACACATAGTTCACACAACATTTTTATGAGCTGTGTCAAACCATTAAGATATTATTTATTCATAATTAATATTATTTGCTATGGTGATATGTATTACTACTTAAACCCTGCAGTTTATTGCATTGCTCCCAAATGTTTAATTTGAGCTTACTTTGCAATCATAAAGAAACAGCTATGTAGGCATTTCTTAATTTTAGTTAGTTTAAGGAATAGAACATTTTTGTATACATCTTATTGAATATTCCAAAGGCTTCAAGTGAGTTATGGAAAATACTTAATTTCAACTGAACTATTTCATAATTCCTGATGCTCTGCCAAAAGTTACAAACATTTAACAAACTGTGGCCCAAGGAGCACTTTGAACAGAAGGAACTGAGAAAAAAGTTCAATGCAGCAGAATAAGAATGAGATGTTTGTAGTGATATAAGTCATACTAACAATAAGAAAAAGAGGTCAGGTTTAACCTTCTGATTTCCAGAGGTTCTAGCAATGTGAATTCATAAGATATTCTATCTACTAAAATATAAGCATAAATAACCAAGTTGTGGTTGACCAATTTATGAAAGAAAACACTGTTCGGGATTATTGTAAGTCATCATACCTACATATTTCAAAACAATAATTATTGCTATTATTATATTTATTAAAATATTAAATTTATATGTTCTACAAACATTTAAAGAAGAGGTGAAAGGTGTTTATTTTTGCGAGAGATGTTAATGAAAGCAGAAGGGGCACATGATCATGTTCTAATGTGTTACAGCTTAATGTAAAAATTGCATCAATATTACACCTATCCTCTTCAAATGCAAACAAATGAACAAAAATGTATTTTATAGTCCTCTCTCTAGAACAACATGGACTGCCACAGCTAGAAAGTATGGTATCAAGTGCTGAATGGATTTCATCTCCTATGATCTCACTCCGAGAGTGTTGTATGTAGTAGAGAGCAGATGACAGAAGATCTGCTGTTTTACAGTAACAGAATAATGTGTCCTCATTTGTTTACTGCATTCTGTAAACTGTTCCTAATAGCAAAGAGCTGTATTCCACAGTGATGAAAATGTGCGAGTAGCTCTTAAGGCATGCATTTTAAAACCCATATTTACTGACACTTTATTCTTGTTAGGTCCATGTTGCCACCTCTCAAAATATGGAAAACTTTTTTAACATCCTGTACATTCTTAAGGGTGCCTTCTGAACAGCTCCATTTACAACATAACCCTACATTCAAAAAACTTTCCGGAATTGTTTATTTTCTCTTACATGTAAAAAAAAAACTACAAAACTTTTTTATTAAGTGCTGGTAATGTCCATGACAACACTACACTTGAATTTTCAAAACAACAATTCTTGTAATTATTATTTATTTATGCCAACAAACTTACTGTTGGTGTTTTTTAAACACACAGGCCGTGTGTGGGCAAAGTTTAAGAGGTAGAACTGGAACTTAAACAATTCTTGTCTTTGCATGCAAACCAGTTTTTGATATTTGGACATATTCTTTTATTGCATTTCATAACGTCTACAGTAGAGCAGCATTCAAACAAAGTTTTATGTTTTGTTACGCAATTTTCCTTCAGAGACAGTGAGAATGCTAGAAGAAGCTTATGGTGAACCAGAATGGGGGGGGAAAAAAAGTTTATAAATGGCATAAATGTTTCAGTCAATGTCATGATAGAATCAAAGATGACCCATGGAGTGCCTGCTATTAAATGGAACAAATGCAAAAAAATTTGAGCATGTGTATGTTCTTTAAAGGAATGACCGAAGAAAGAATAATGAGATGTCGGCAGAGGTAGGAATTTCAGTTGGAAGTATCCACTCATTTCTTCAAACATTTGAACATGCATTACACATTTTAAAAGTTGGTTCCAAAAATGTCTTCTGATAATAAAAAACACACATGATTCTTTCTGAGCATCTGATCAGTATGGGTGAGGAAGATAATGGTTTGTGAGAACGAAAATCTGGATAAATGAGCACAAAAAACTGGCGCTTTCTTCTGCACAACACATCACCACTTCCATCAGAACAGTGAGAAACAACCTTAGCTCCTCCATACTCCCCTGATTTGTCATCAGTTAACTGATTTCTCTTGCAGAAGCTGATATCTCATCTGAAGGGTTAAAGATTTTAAAATGGCGAACAAATTATTGCACATGCAACAGGTGTATGAAAATAGCTTCTAGGAGTGCTTCCTGTTTGTTTACACACAGTAATAGAAGTGTGTTTCTGCAGAAGGAAACTATAACATTTTGAAAGAAATGTGTAAATTGCTTTAAGGTAACCTGTTTCTGTGTTATTAAGAAATTTCAAGAACTTTTTGAATCTAATCTGTACATGTACTTTGCTCTTATTTAACATAGAAACATAGCATATGCCTTGTACACTACTCTAGATTTCATAGATAATATTTCATTCTCAGCTTCAATAGCTAATTCACAAATTTTTAAGTATTGCAACATTCAACCATTTTGTGCAAAATTATTTTTTAATTGTTCCATTTCTATCCCGCCTTTAACTGCAGAGGTCATATCAGCGGCATTGCCTACTGGCAAATGGTGTTACACGTTTAACAGTGGGTTTTTCCATCTTTGGGGCTTTTATACTTTGAATTCACACACACATTCACACTTTCATTCATACTTCCAGATTCAGGGAGGGATGAGGAATAATCTTGACTGGAGAAAAATTCCTAATTCTGAGACCCCTAGCACAGCAAGCAGGTGCTCTACCAACTGCGCCACGGGACCAGCCATTATGTAAGTTTGCTAACATGGTCCGTGTTGAACATTTCAACAGAGCAGGTAGTATTATGTACTGAGATATGTTAAAAGGCACTATATAAATGAAATAAAACAAGAGAAATTCATATTTTAAAATAAATGTTAATGTAAATTAAAGCTTTCATTGATACTTTATATTTAAAGTTAGAGAAAATCTCACATTATTTCACAGTTTGTCTCACAAGTCACATTTACATTTAATCAATGAAGTCATTTCCAAACATCTGCAGATTTTTCAAACGTGAGAATGGCAGTAAATGAAGAGGGTTTAAAATGGTCTGACCTTGCAATTTCTGCAAGCCTTCATAAAAGTACACTGAGCTGAACTAAATACTAAACTAAATGCATTTATTAAAAAGCTAGGATTTGCTTTACTGAGACAACGAATGAAATGACACTGATGATAATTATATATGCAAGCATCTTTCAGCCAAGTCTTCTCTCAATAAGGCCGCATTCATAAATGAATGAACCTGATTTATAGTTTTAAACCATGGTGCTCAAAAATTAATAACTGATATTTTTTTTCTCTTATATTAATTTTTTATTTCTATAATCTCCTCTACTAGAGACCTAGGAAGCCTATTCTCATATACATTTTGCTGTTCACTATTGGCAGTTGATACAAAGTGTGAAAATGGTGAGATATAAATATAAAAGATCAGTACAACGTCTAACAGTGCATAATGCGCTACTTCAGTGATTATACTGAAATGGCATTGTTCTTGCATTTTAATTATTTTACTGAATTCCCCTTTAGCTTATAATTTTTCTTAAGTAATTTAACTGAGTTTTCAAACTCATGTTTACTGTCATATATTACTGAATATCACAGTATTACTGAAGATAATTGTATCAAATTTTTCAGTAAATAAATCTTTATTCGCATCTGATTGGCACTGCTAGTGCATTTAAAGTTTGGCCACTAAATTAGATTCATGGTACCCTTTAATGTGCACAATACACTTTCCATTCTAATCAAGTTTAGGGGAACCTTAAATTGAAAATCTGAAACACTAAACCCACATTATTTTCAAGAGGTTTCTACCTTCAATTTTTATACTATTGGATTTTCCAATACTCTTATATGATCTCTTGATCCACGGTCTAATGTTACAATAATATGTTGATAAATGGAAAGTTAGTATGACGATATACTAAACATCTACATGCAAGCAAAAGCAAATCCAAAATGTTCTCATTGGTCACATTATTGTTTAACAGAACATCTTCATTGTTTTTTATTTTTTCTCCTCCCTTTAACCGGTGCCACTGGAGTGACTGACAAATTTCAACACTACATCATAGATCACTGTTTTATACCCATCAAAAGCTTCTACTCAAATGTTTCTGAAACAAAAATAGGAATTGAAAAATGACTTTCACAGGCATGAAGGTAGGCGAGGAGCTCATTAAAAAGAGATCATATAGACCATTCAAAAATGTAGACTATGATTTTCAAGATAAACTTGTGATATGTTATATAAAAATCCCACATTATTTTCATACACTTGTTAACATGAAAAATAACTTTAAGAATGGTGCTTGTTACACCACAATATGTAAATTACATAGAAACCAATTGTAATGCAAAGTTGATGCTTGAGATGCAACAACCTATATTTTATGTCTGAAAATCCTGGGTTGTTTTCAATGCACTTGATAACAACCAAAATAACATTAAGAACATTTTAGTATCAAATCACATCACAGTTAACTGCAATGTGAAGTTCGCACATCAGATTGAACAATGCTGATAAACCTCAGAGTGAGTGTTGGTCTGGGTAGCTCAGTTGGTTAGATGCTGGCTTTCTGATCCCAAGATTGTGGGTTCAAATCCAGCCCAGACCGATGGTTTTTAGGTGTGCTTAAAAATGACAACTCCATGTTAGTAGACTCACTGGCATGTAAAAGAACACCCGCAGGACGAAATTCTGGCAAACCGGAGTTGCTGATATGATCCTGGCAATTGACAGTGTCGTTAAACAAAATATTTTTTAATTTTTTTTAATAAATCTCATAGTGATTTGATGTGATTTTATTGTGTCTCAAGCATCTATTTCATATGACAAGTTCTAAGGATTTAATTGATTTATTACAATACAACAAATGCAATTCTTTGTTATTTTCCAGTTATAAACTGCACCAGAATAAGTGATTTCTATTAAAAAAAGTTTATGTTGAAAAACATGTTTACTTAAATTTTGGCCGTCATCTACTTGAATGAGCCCCTTCCCTGCCTTCATGTCTGTGGAATTGATCTTTCAATTCATATTTTTATTCGTAAAAGTTTTAGATGTGGTATGTGAAACCAATGTTTATGAAAAATTAAATTTCAATATGTAAATTGTACCTAAAACTTTAACTGCAAGGATGGATCAAATATTAACTGGAATTTTCTACTATTGGTTCAAAGATGAATAAACTTGTTTGTGACCATGAATGGGCAGTAGTGGGATTTGTGGGGGCATCTCTGTTGATCATACCTCTCATTAGCAGCACATTAAGTAAGCAAAAGATGCACGTGTCTGCTGAGTGATGCAATATCAAAATTTCTCACCAAGTAAGATGTAGAAATATCCAAATTTTGAGGAAATTACAGTCACAGTTTGGAACAAAAACTCTTTTCATATCCCAAGTATATGCATGGCACAAAAATTTTTCTGCAGAATGGGAAACTGTAAAGAGCCTCACCAATGGCACACAACCAAAGATAAGCTTAAGCTGGAAAGGTCTTGCAACTGATTTCTGGGACTCAAAGAACTTTAATGGTGCAACTTCTTATGAAAGAAGAACAATTGCTGCTTATTATGTACAGCTGTTGTTATGGTAAACATTGCTTAGCACAGCAAACTGTGTCAGAAACCCATCCAAAATGCCATTCTCCTTCAATGTAACATGTATGACAAATTGCAAGAGTTTCACTGGACAACTGTGGAACACCCTCCTTACACTCCAAATTTATTCAGATCATGTAAAGAGGCACTGTGAAGAACGTGATTCAATGGTGACAAACGAGTAAAGGAATTTGTCCACAAATTGACCTACAGACACTTCTCTCCTGTTTTTGAGAGGTAAAAAAAGAACATTAAATTTGTTGGGGAAAACACATTCTGAAATCAGGAGACTGTGTACAAAAGTTATATATTATTCTTGTACCACTAGCTTTTAAATTTGATCCATCCTGATATTGTAGTATACCCAAATTATTACCCAAGTTGACTAAGAACATAAAACTACATTATCTTCTTAAGGCATTCTTCTCTGAACTGAGAGAAAGAGAAGAAGTATATATAAAAAGGAAGAAAAGGGCAAGAGAAAGACAACTTGGAAAGAAAAAAGTACTTATATTAAACAAAAAAGATCTACGTACTACAAAAACAGATCACTCAAAAATATGGATATTGGCTAACAAAAAAGTACATTCAGCATGTTCCTTAGTAATCGAAAAAAAAGTGTTTTAAATTATATACTGAAAAGAAACATGCATTACTTACCAAAAAATATTTATGAGGAAAAAAGTTGTCCAGATTTGCAGTAAAAAAATTAAAACATATGTAAGTAATATGCGTGAAAATAAATGTTGAATAGCGAATTTCAGTGAAGTTGGAAACAATTTTTAACTAATTTTAGTCAATTTGTATCTTAGCTGTATTTACCTTAACAAAATGTATTTCAGATACACTTGCCTCATTATCAGTATGCTCATATCTAATGTATAGTCCCCAAAATAAAAATGTTTTAATGTGAATTGTTTCTACTTTATCATGAAATGATGATAAACAATTCAATACACATTTCCAGAGTAATATTGTGATGAAAATGTAAAATAATCTTCATGTATCACTGGAGAAAAAATAAACAAGAACATTTCCATTTTTGACAACTTCATTACAAAGCTCAAAAATGAAATTGTTTTCTTACACATAATGTGACATTTGTTCTTAGGTCAGTTTCATTTACAGTTCAGCCTGCTTTATACATAACCCAGTTCTAAGTAATTCGTGTTTATATGTAAATTTTTGTAGGTCCCAGCAAAATGTAATTTAGAAACATGCTAACAGAACCTTATTTATACATAATGTGGTATTATACACATTATATTTCAGTGAAATACAACTGAGTTTTACTTAATTATAATGCGCATATGGCAAACGCTATCTTAAAAGAAACTCAATGTGTACTTTCCTTATCTTTGTTGACAAGATGCAAGCTGAGCAGGTGGCTTTCGGCTGTGGACACGAAAGACAAAGACATTTGCTGGTAGAGCTAATGGCTTTTGGCATGACAATGTTGTTGTTGTTGTTTTCTAGTGCCTTGCATCTGGCAATGAAGCCATTAGCATTCGTGCTTTCCAATACTTTTGAACTTGTATGTGGCTTTCATGTAACTGTTTTCTTAACGGGCACCAGTTTTACAATGTGGCAGTTACATCACCCAACTTAAACCCCCATTTTGCAAGTGGGACCACACCTATCGTTGGTCAACGGGTCCATCGGACCTAGCCGGGAGGACTAAATAGGTGGTATTTAGATCCACCGACCTTCCCCTCATGTGCCTCTGAGGAACACTGTTGTGCTGAGATAGGCCAGCACAAATGTAAATGACATTTCCTCCATTTTAGATGAAACAGTTATACCGCTGTGATTCGGTCCCCAGAGCCTCATCTGTTAAAAGCAGGGTGCACCACGGGCAGGATGAGGATGGGAATTGGGTAGGAGAGGCTATAGGAGGCGCATCACTACCCCTTACTACCCCAGGCATGACAATGTTATAGCAATAAACAAGAAGTAAAAATAAAAATGTTTGGTATCTGGTGTCTACTGTTGAACAGCAGTTTTATCTTTTAATTCTGAATTGCTTTTGATTAGTCATGGAGAAGAGAAAAAGGAAATGTTACGAGAGGTGGAACTTAATCCGCACAAAACCAAAACTGAAATTGCTTCAGACTTACGAATTGCTTATACTATCCTATGTACAGTCATCAGTACCTAAAAAAATGAGGTATATGCACTTAATGCAATAAAAGTGAAACAAGATAAATTAACTGATTTCTTTAAAGCAAGACCAAGTTCAAATACATAATGCTTTCTTCATACATGTTAGTAAAATTTTTCACATGTAGACCCACTGTATTGCTCTTTTTTTAAAAAAAAATTTGATGCATTATCAAAATCTCATTTGTAAGTAATTTTGAGTTGCAAGTAATCTTCCCTCTTCCCCTTGATATATGGATAAATCAGGTTCAACTGTAGGTACAACAAACTTGCATAAATTTTTTAGAATGTTAGTTCATTATTACTAAATTAAATAATTCATAAACAAGGATTGATGATGCTTCAATTAGAACTATATACCTATTCTTCTCCTACCAAATGAAAACATTAGCATAATTTTCTATTTCAGCTATTTTTCAATCTCTGCATGTATTACAAAAGTTTTCTGATTTAAGTATTATATGACCATAGAGCTTTAAAAGTACCAAAGAGATGGCACTTATGCAGCTGTTCATTAAATGAAGTCTTAGTTGTGGTAAGTGGTCTTTACTCTTTACGAGCAAGCAAAAGGATGCAGGTTTGATTCCTGGCTGCAAAAGATTTTACAGCAGCAGAAAAGCTTCAATCTTGAATTCTAAACTAGGCGTTACTTCATTTCCATACTGCAGAAGGTACCTTGCCTAATATGCCTGCAAGTGTTGTTCCCCTACAGCCTAAACAAAAGAGGCCAAGCCAAATGTTTCCTTTCCCAATCATTTCATTTCATGTATCATCAGTTTCTACCACCTGTGGTGCTGTAAGCAATAGGAACAGGTATTAAACGAAAACCAAAAATAAAATAATCTCAAGTTTGGATGATATGAATTGCTCAGATTAGCTTGGGGTTTGCAGAGCACAGATAAAATAAATTTTCTGCTCAGTATAATAACAAACACACTATCCAAATCATTAATCATACTAATTAAACACAGTGAAGCAATTATAAGAGACACTTGATGAAAGGCAGAGTCAGATTGAACACTCATAATAGTTTCACTCACCTATTTATTATGCAGAGTATGTATCATGAGCTCACATCAATAGGCAGCTGATCATGTATATTTTGCATCATAAATAAATGGGTGAAGCTCTTAAGAGTGTTTCAGTTAATTCTACCTTTCATTAAGTGTATTTTAACAAAAATTCTACAGCAACTGATGGCACATGAATATCAAATATAGCCACATGAAAACATTTGCTATAAATGCTGAAGATCGGCAAAGTTGTCTGCAAGAAATGAAAATTAAATTGATCACTGATGTGGTTTATTACATATAAGGAAAAATGGAATGACCATTGGTTAACAGCTTGATATTTACTATTGGCTGCATTTTATTAATTACCAAACATTCTCAACTCTTGACCACATATATTTATAATACTCTATACATATACATAAAAGCAGAATGCATCCATTTTTGTTAAGACTGCTTTTACCAAATTTAACTCCACACAAAATTACATGGAAAGATGTTTTACTTGTCTATGTGTGCTAATATTTTAATAAGTTTTGAAGAACAATAACAAGAAGAACAAGAACAAGAAGAAGAAGAAGCATTTCATAGCAAAAAAGATAAAAGGAAAATGCAATTAGATCTATTATCTTGGTCTCAGATGCAACCAGCAAATCTCTTATTATCTTCTGCTATTCCAATTGCCCACAACAAATTATGGAGCTGACAAATATGCATCACTCTATCTCTCTGGAATCTCATCTGAAACTTTATCTGTGATGGAAATTTCTTAACCTTAAGCAATAACAATGTCATTACCTTTACGAAAGTTTATTCTAAAACAAATTCTATAAGTAAATTGCCAGAACAACGCTTCTGCATAAACAGTATTTTTCAAACAAAATCTTTAAAAAGTGATTAAGTTCTAAAAAGCTGCTATGCAATAGTTATTTAATATTTGCTTTCACAATAAGAAGAGACAATCAACAAGAGCAGCTAATGTGAAGTAATATCCACATACTTGCCAACTTCCTGAAACTAAAACCAGCAAAACTCTTTCTAGTAAAGAACACTACTTTCTAGACTAAACACAGATTTCTAGTCCATACCCAAATGACCTAGTTATCAACAGGCCCTTAAACCCTATACAGTCACTGTAGTCCATATTTTATACTTCATGACATGGCTATAAACAAAAACTACCACAAAGCATGGGAAACTTCCATCTCAGTCACAGAATGCAAATAAATAATTTACATGTGGGCAATAACTTTATAAATTCATGTCATCCATTGCCAAATGTTTGGTTTGCATCCAATTAGTGCTAGCAGTGTAGGTAATAACATTTTAAATCCCCATACTTTGTATTTTGTTGCAGCCCACTGAAGGAGTATGATCGTGATTAAGAGAAGCTCTGGCCTATCGTAGCACTGTGCACTAATTAGTGTGTTTTATTCACTAATATTAAGCTACAATATAATGCAATAGAACTATCACTCATGAAAGTCTGTGCAATACAATACTTTATTCATCACATACATTTACATATTGGGCATAGGCCCAGTAAATAGGTGACTCTTTAGATAAGAAGAACAAATTAAGCTAAAGTAAAAGAAAAGCATGTGCAAACAAACTATAGATAGTGATTTTTACATTTTATGCACAACAGCTTAGAAATTTTTTTTTTTAATTAATGTCCTCCAACATTGCATCATATCGGATGGTGAGTGAATGAAATGGGTGAAATGATGCTCAAATGAGCCCGAGGTTCATGGAGCTTTAAGTTACCCAACATTCGTCTTCTCAGGATAAGGGAAAACCTCGGAAAAAACCTTACCCGGATAACTTACCCTAAGCGAGATTCGAACCCGCAACCTCTTGAACGTGAAGCAGACATGCTAACCATCACGCTATCGAGGCAGGCAACTGCTTAGAATAATATATGGTCCGAGAGACTGTCTTTCATATATTCCTTCATTGATTAGTATGCTTTTTCAGTAAGGATTGTTTTTAGTGTATTAAGGAATTTATTTTTGTCATTAATCTCTATATACTTTTTTGGCAGTTTATTATAAAAGTTTACTCCTGCGTAGAATTAACTTTCTTCAAATAAGGCAAGTCTATGTGCTAGTGATTTAAGACAATTTTAAGTCCTGATTTCGTGATTGTGCATATAATTTTCATACATGTGTTTGGCTAATTCATAGATATATTGTGAGGGCAAGGTAAGTATATTTGTTTCTAAATAAGTTTCTGCAAGAATGCTTAAAACTGACATGTGTCATAATGCGATTGATTTTCTTTTGTAAATTAAATATCTATTCCCAACTTATAGCTGCACCCCATAATATAATGCTGTACTCCATTATGGAATGAAAGTAGCTTTGGTATACAATTCTTCTGGTTTCTAAGTTTGTAATTTTTGTCAAGTAGCACATATTAAAGACAGCCTCCGCAGTGCAGTTGGTAGCGCACTTGCCTGTGGCGCAGAGGACCCAGGTTTGATCCCCAGAACCAGCATGGGGATTTTATCCCCTCTGGGAGGTCTGGCATGGGGTGCACTCAACCTTGTTAGTCCTGCGGGGACCAACTGAGGAGCTACTTGATGTAAAAGTAGTGGCCCCAGGTCGTGAAGACAGCATAACTGGCCAGGAGGGATCGGGATGCTGACCACGTACCACCCTCCAGTACTGCACCCCACCAGTGATGCCTGTAGTGGGCTGAGGTGAGGGACGCAGCGGCTGGGCCGTAAGGCTTGGCTCTTCATGGGTGGTTGTGCCAGGGCATAGTTTAGTACATATTACAGCAGGTGCTACTTAATTTTTTATTAATATATTAAAAATGTTCCTTTCATTTTAGTTGTTCATTTATGTATACCCCTAAGATTTTACCTGTATCTGTATGACTTACTGAAATGATGTTTGCATTATTTGTGATTTTTGCTCTTGAGTGTGTTTTGAGTTGAATTACAGCGGTTTTTGTCATATTTAGTTTTAACCCATTATTATCAAGCCAACTTTTTAGTAGCCTTAATGTATTGTTTACATTTTCTATTACATGAAGTGTCATCTGCACACATAATTGTCTTACGTTTAATATTGTTTGGGAGATCATTTGTATAAAGAATGTATAAGACCGATCCTAAAGCACTTCCCTATGGAACTCCTGATTTTATTTTCTTCCAGTCTGATTACACTGTTTTGTTACCATCATTTAATATAACTCCCTGCTTATGATCTGTTAGATACAACTTGTACCAGGCTTATCCCATAGAAATTAATTTTTTTAAACAATATCCGTGGCCCACACAGTCAAATGCTTTTGAATTATCAAATTGTCTGTAACACTTTGAATCTGTCCACAAGGCCTTAAAAGGCCTCCACTGCCATAAAAGTTTGCAAGTACATATTTACCCAGTATGAAGGCAAATATAACCAAGGGGGTGAGGGCTGTTCCTTGGGCAAGGCAAGTAGGCCATTGTCCCATACCCCACTATTTTGCAGGTTTATACAGCTGAGGAAACACTGTTGACCACTAATTAAACTAAGGTTACTTCTCTGCTCTTGTTACAATGTTTACTTCTACAAATTTCAAAAGAAATAGCAAAGTTGATGCCAAGGTATTACTGCATACATAATAAAACCTACTGTCAACAATAATACTGCGTGTGGGTCAAATTTTGTGTTGCTGAAGATTTAATTGGCACAATGTTCTCTTAAACGAATCTCGGTCATAATACAGGGTTAGCCTAAAACAAATAGACAAGTTATACTATGTAGAAAATGTTATGTATTTTTTTCAGGAAAAACATTTCACCTGTACTACATGTGTCCATAGTTGAAGTTTTGTGCCTGACATTTTTTATTTTGTTTTAGTGGCGTATGTGGCATTTTTTTTACTGTATCGCCAAACTAGGTGGGTGGTCTGTTCTTTTTCCAAGAAAAAACCATTACTGGAATCACCTATCTGGACATGTTACAAATTTGGTTGATGCAACAAGTTCAAGAAGATAGTGACAATTTCCTATTTGTGCAGGATGGAGCCCCACCGCACTGGCATTCCGATGTAAGGGGTTACCTTGATGAAGTTCTTCGCGGGAGGTGGATTGGCCGTTCAACTGACGAGAACAGGCCTATGACGAAATGGTCACCAAGAAGTCCAGACCTCAAACCATGTGATTACTTTCTATGGGGCTTCATCAAAGGTAAAGTATATCTTCCCCTCTCCCTGAGAGTCTAACAGAATTGAAAGAACAAATCACAGATGCCGTTGCATTGGTGGGCAGTTATACTTTGGCACGTGTTTGAGAAGAATTGGACTACAGACTAGATATTGCCCATGTAACCAAAGGATCAAACATAGAACAGCTGTAGTTATACCACAAAAACTTCAAGGTGTAACCTACAACTCATGTAAATTATTTTATCATGTCATTAAAACTCTTCATTTGGATGACCACCAAATTTGATTATTTCTTTTAGGCTAACCCTGTATATTGCCTAATAATATACTGCAATCTATATTATTGACACAGAATAATTATGTTTTTTTGGCTTCATTTATATGTCACCTTTTAACACCTAAGGCCATATTGGTATTTTTTTCCTTTGGAACAATTGCTCATCAGTGATGTTCACTCATTTACTATTTGTGTAACTTCGGGATTGTTTATATTGTGTTCTTTACAAACAATAAATACACACACACGCACAATGCACACACACTGTACCACATACACAAGCACACACGCACTCACACACACACGCTCACTCACACACGTACTCACATGCACACTCATGCACTCACTCACACATGCACACACTCAGTCACACACACTCACTCATGCACTCACTCACGCACACACTCAGTCACACACACACTCTCTCACTAACACACACACACACTCAGTCACACACACACTCACACTCACTCACACCCTCTCATACTTCCAGATTCTAGAGAGGACGGACAATAATCCTGGCTAAAAAAAATTCACATTCTCCAGCCAGGAATGAAACCCAGGACCTCTGGATTTGGAAGCTAGTATCCAAACCACAGAGGTAGGTCTTACCTTCTTTTCTAGTATTTATATACAGTGTTCACTATATTTTTATTATTATACAGCTTGATTAATTATTACAGTAAATTATTTTGTATGAACCTAAGAGATTACCTACTGCTAGACTTTTTGATTCAACCCCCAGACATTTGAAAGACAAAATATTAAAATAGTCATGACTGTTATTATTGTTCTTAAGAATTTTATGATCTTGACATTCTAAGTCCTATTTATTATAACTCACATTTAGGCTTTGTCTAGAGTGTCCTTTGCTTTGTTTTCACCTCAGGCCTTGTAAATTTTTGGGATGGCCATGGATATAACTGACTATATTTAGTAATAATAAAATAACCACTTAAGATTAAAAGTATCAACACACTTTAATTTGTTTTTATTTATAGTTTAGGAAAATGACTTATAAACTACAGTTTATTAGATCTACCGACTTAGTTTTAATCTGTTATGTTAGATCATTATCTTTAAGCTCTAATGGCTAAAATTCATGATAGCCTAAAGTAATTGATATGCCACTGAGACTATTAAGGAAATCACACTCACAGATTAGAAAAAACAATAATAAAAACTAAGTAAATATAACAACTAATGACTGTATCACATGCTGATATGCTAGTACTATGTTTTATGTTATTTTAATGCATGTTTACATTAAAGACTAATGTAGAGTCTGACAGAGGAACAGGCAATTTTAAATTATTATCATAGTAACAGAATATGCAGTTTCCATGTTATTCATTGAATTATAAGAGAAAACACGTTGTAAAATCACCTGTTCCTCTGCCAGACACTTTATATTGACAAAGTGCTGTCAATATGTATTTCACAATAAAGAAATTAAGGAAATGGAATCTATAACAATACTGACAAATGAAACAGGATTATTAAGGCAATACATCTGCAATTTTCAATCCAAGCATTTAAAGTTCTGACTTGGCTATTTAAATGTAATACAAATTCACGTACAAAATTATGTATCAATTCTACACTCATTGATAGATAACATGTGACAATGTGGGCTAAGGACAAAGGCTGTTTCCAGTTGCTTGAGTACCTGCTTGGTATGACGAGCTTTGCAAAACCTCGATCACCAGAAAAATCACCAGTACCCAATTCTGGCTATATAACCAAGTTGGCACAGACAGAGAAGCCAGTTTAGTTAGTGTTGGGTCAGTTTATAAAGAATTTATCATCAAAGTAAGTTTGGTTAGTAAGTTAGTCAGTTGTGGACACTCATTTTATGTCAAGGTTAGGATAGAAAAGAACAGTTGTGAGTTACGTACAAGGTCATGAGTTGTGGATTGCGATTCAATTTTAAGGGAAATAAAGAGACATAAAGAGTAACTGGACTTTCATTTGTCACAATATTTTTGTATTTTGAAAAAAGCTAGAAACAGTAATTCATTTTAAATTAACTTTAAAACTGAGTCATAAGTGGAAATACAAACATCAGATAACTTCTCCTGGTACAAGCAGGTGGCTCTAAAAACTTACGTCAATAATACGAGGGCTGATCAACAAAGACTGAGACTGATTTTTTTCACAGATGTTTATTACTCCAATTCAGTGTTTACATGATCTTTTTCAAAGTGGTCCCCTACTTCAATGCACTTTTTATAGCATCTCTGCCAGTACTTGAACATGTGTTGCAGACCATTCTTTGTCAGGTCCTTGAGAATCGCCTCACTTTTCTTGAGCACTGCTTCAGGCCAGAATTTAGGCCTTTAAACATATCAAATAAAGTCTTTGTAATTACATGGGAATGTAGAATTTAAGATAATATTTGCACACGGTGCAGTGAACAATAACCTCACTTTTTCCCAGGATTTTCTGAGTTTGCATGCCAGTAACAAAACATCTAAATTCGATACATGGCCACGACCACGACCTGCTGGCAGGCTGATGTATTTTGCTGTGTACCTATCCCCAATAGGGTTTAGCCGCAGATAAGAAATATTTAATAGGAAATTTCAGGGTGGTGTGTTTATAAATTTAGGATGATTGTGTTTGAAGGATGCTTCATGTCCCTTGACTGTTGTCTTCAGGATACAGTAAGGTCTGCATTCTGGTGAGTTAAAAAGGTTTTAAAATATAATTTTTAAAGTTTTTAATTTTGAATTGGGAGTAATTCTGAGAGCTGAACAGCTCTTGATTGGGACTATACATGGAGCTTAGCTTTAGCTGTAGATGGATTGATACATGGCCAACATTGCTTAAATGGTTTTTATAGAGCATTCGAATAGTTTATTGTGCCACCAATAGAGGTTGACTACTCAATCAACAAGCTGCACCATACTCTTACTTTTATGTGCCTATAATCATAATTGAAATGGTGAATGGACTGTCAACACTTTAGTTTCGCTAAGCTTTCACTCAGAATGTGTTTTGAAGATGTTTGTCTCAATTGTCATTTGTGTCCATTGGCAGGTAGAAGAGGATCCCTAATTCAGTGTTGGTTGCACTCCATCTAGATGTCTAGTGGAGAATTTTACTAAGTCGTCAGCTAGTAGAATTTCAACATTGATTACTCTGTGCATTTATGGTGATGTGGGTTTTCTTCCATACCGTGAGTTCTGCTAGTGTTTTAGGCATGTTTTAAAAGCTTTATTTCCCTATATTATGTTAAAAAAAGTTTTACTATTTATATAATCCCTTCTAGTAACTTAGTGTATGATCCACAATCAAGTTACCATCGCAACATAAAACAGGAAAAGATACAAGCTGTCATCTGATTGGTGAAGGATTTATTGTTTTTGTGCTGTGTTATGATGTACTGCATATACAGGTTATATTGTCTACTTCTATAAATATGCTTGTGGCTCTGTTAAATTTTTTTTTTGTTCTTTAACGACGCTGTCAATTGCCAGGATCACATCAGCGTCGCCAGTGTGCCGGAATTTTGTCCCGCAGGAGTTCTTTAACATGCCAGTAAATCTACTGACATGGAACTGTCGTTTTTAAGCACACTTAAAAACCATCGGTCTGGGCCAGATTTGAACCCGTGACCTTGGGATCAGTAGGCCAGCGTCTAACCAACTGAGCCACCCAGACCGACGTGTGGCTCTGTTAACAAGAGATGTTTATGTGATTGTAAAACAAGAATATGTTTTTTAACATTCCATATAAACATCAGACAGCTTTGGATTCTACAGAAATGTTTATCAAACATTTTAGTTATCTCACTAAAATTACAGGAAAGTTTTTAAGAAAAATATTGAATTAGCACTACTATATGGGCTTTCAGCATCTTGAATGCATTTCATTTCAGCACTACAGTCTGCAATGTAACCCCCCAAATTCCATTTTCATTCAGTATGCAGTGATTTCCTTGTTTTCACTAAAATAGTTTGAAGCTGTTGAAACAGAAAGTTAACAATTACAATAAATATTGTGGTCTATGTTTCATTTGCATCACATAACATGATTCTGTAAAGCATTTTAATACCATGCTTTCAAAAGTAACGAAAGAGTTTCTATTTATCATTTTTTCCAATATTGTCATAAAGCATTCTTTCCATGTATCACAGATTTTAAATATATTCATTAAAATACTGTTCAGAATTGACATACATTTAAAATAACCCCCCTTTTTTAAGTATAAATAGTTAGGACAGAAAGTGTTAAACATGTGCATTTATGTGAACTATGATCTTAAGCTCAATGCACAGTTGCCTGGGAACAAGAGAGGAAATAGCAACCACAACTGGGATGGACCATTCATAATCAGTCGAGGATGGGAACAACAGGGGGAAAGTCTAACCTTAACTACATCATTCTACATCTGAGGATGAGGCCCAATGACCTTGAAAACATTCAGTATTTTCAACATTTTAAAGTGAAGGTGAGTGTAAAACAGTGACTCAAAAATTGAACTTAAACTTAACTAGATAATTGTGAACTTATTGCATTTTCAAGTGAGTGAGTAGGATTTAAGGGCCCGTCGACAGCTAGGTCATTAGAGCCCTTTACATTTTCAAGGCAAGCCCACAATAAATCAAGAACAGAAAGCAGAAAGAGAAAAGCAGGGAAAGGCCTGAGCATAGCAGGCTTTTGATTCATATTATACCATGGTTAGGAACAGGAAAACACATAGATTAGCACACCAATAACAATGTGGAAAATTAATTCTGTGCATTTGGATACCATTTGTAACTGACCAAAGATAGTTTCTCATCCGGATGCAGGTTAACCAATTTCTTTAGCACTTATAAAGTGTAGCTAAAGTATTGCGTTCCACCCAAAAATGTGATACCTAGATTTCACTGCATTATTGTTGTTAGCTAAGGCTGGATTTCTGACGAAGTCATTAGTCATCTTGCTCTCCAATATTTTTCACTGATGGATGGGGTGCTAGAAGTGGCCAGGCATATTTGAAGGTGGTCTTGGTCCATTTCCTTTTGCAGATTACATAGAGGACTGTGGTGAAGAATATATCCCAATTCTGTTTAAATGTTTTGCCAGACAATCATGTCCTGTGATCAACCTGAAGGTTGCAACTGCCATTTTTTGAGGATACTCAGGAATTACTGTTTGAATGTTTGGTAGTTCCCAGTCTTTTATTTTTTGAGTTTTCATAGTTTTTTGGTGACAACTTGGAAGTAATTGCTATAATTGCCACCCTGGAATCTGAGAGAATAACTGCTTGATGAAAAAGTAAAATTCTATACAAAAGATTTTGTATATGTATGTAACTATTTTTAAGTGTCCTAAACCCGAAGGAGAAGCATTTTTAGAAAACATGTCGCACATAGAGTACTTGTGAATAGCAAAACTCAAAGACAAAATGTTCGCTGAATACCAAATTCAGTATTGTTCAGCATCTTTCAAGGATGCAACACAAAGATTTTCAAGAAAATCCCTGCACCCCAAACTACATTTATAGAATATTTTATTGTAATTTTTAATTTTCACAAAATTGGCTAAACAAATTTGATTAAAATAACCACATATTAAAATATTTACATTATATCTGCGACAACGATCCAGCAGAAATGAACGAAGACAACTTGAAGACCTGTAAAGCATTAAGATCAGAAGAAACTACAGTTCAAAAGTATTGGAAAGCACGAATGCTAATGGCTTCATTGCCAGATGCAAGGCACTAGAAAATAACATTATTAATAATATGCATGTCACAATTTTTTTGAGAATAACCTGCAAAATTATTCAGAAATTTTGTATAATTTGTAACCATAAGATATTATTGACAAAGTTACTACACAAAATATAGATCTCTTTAAAACAAATAATTTATTTAAAATAAGTTCCTTTGAATTAACAGCCACGTCTGAAATATTCTTTGTTACTGATTTTAATTTTTCAACACCACTATCATTTTTTGAATTGCTGTCACCAATTAGTTGTTCTCGCAATGTTATGGAAAGTATAGGGAATTTCAGATCAGCATTTAACGACTCATTTTTTAAACATTTGACTGTCACTTCAGACTCCTGTATCTCCCATGTGCTTATAATGAAATATGTGACAAATTATTTGTGCAAACATTTATCTCAATTAACATGAAGTAGATAAAAAATAAGCTTTTACAAGAATAATTTGTAGAAGCTATATAAAATAAGTTATAATAGAGAAAGTCATCAGACTTTTTAAATTATGATTTTGTTCTTACTGCGTACGGCACCACAAATGGTGGATAATTATGATATATAAAATGGAATAATCATTAGTAAAGGACATTTGAGAAGGAAACATTCCAGGCCTAAGTTTAGAGTTGTTGTTGTTGTTGTTGTTTTCTAGTGCCTTGCATCTAGCAATGAAGCCATTAGCATTCGTGCTTTCCAATACTTTTGCCAGTTTTGAGTATTGAGAAAAACCTGTTGAAAATTATAGTCGAGAGGTTGATCTTAGCAGGATTTGAACTACAGATCTCGTGCTCATGAGTCTATGTAGCTACCATTTGTTATTTTAAACTAAATGTCATTACCACCTGGTAAATAAAACTGAGAATTTAAGCATGAACAATTGCAGTTTTGTTTTCCCAAGCTTGCCAATAGAGAGAGCTTAATGGTTGCTATGGGTCAGTACTCCTTGAGTATCTTCAACAAAGACTGAGTATAGGAGAGAAACTTTAATAACAGCTCTTTTTATGAACTCCAGAAATCCTCCCAATGATTGAGCTTGGTCACATTTGGAAATGAGAATTTTAACTTCAATTTCCCATTTCAATAACCATTTCCATCCTTTCTAAGGCAACTGTGCAGTGGGTTTTAAGCTGTAATACTTTACTTCCCACATTTTGAAGTGCAGTAGATACATTAAATTAATCTGGTAACAAGTAAACTCAAGATACATCTCAGCAATGGAGGTTCCTGAGCATTATACAAGTTAAAATATTTTCATGCAAGTTGGACACAGAAACATGCTTGAGCAACAGTATTTTAGATATGCCCTTTCAGTGGCACATCTACAAGATGGAAGAAAGAAAATCTGAATATATTAAACACAGCACATCAAACGTGACCTGAAAATCTGGCCTCTCACCTCTAGGAAGGGTTCCCTCATTTGTGCTGTTTCCTGCCTCGCTGTAGGTGCTCTCACATTCTGATGGTTCACGGGTCTGACTTCTTCGCCATGGTGTACTGCTACCATTGTCTCCATCATGCCCAAATGATGAATGCGAGAACCGTGAGCCTTCAGATACTCGTCTAAAATATAAAATACTCAATTAAACACAAAGGCAAAGTAAGCTTGTACTGAGGTGGTACATAACTCACTGAAATAAACAGCTCTGAAAAGATATCAAAAATGGTAATTAAAATGTCTAACACAGTTTTCTAAATTTTCTATTGTTCTGGGAAGATAATACCAATTTAATTGACAATCACTTTAATCCTAGTTTTGGTCAATTTGTTTAAAAATGAACTCTGTCTGTTTTAAAGTCCTAAGTCTGTGCACATGCAAGTTCCATTTTCCCTCATCACTTCAACCAAACAAAGAGAAAGGATTAAGCAGTTACAATTACATCCTTTAGAATAGTAGCACAATTTAAAGCTAATAAAAGAAAAGAAACATATTATATGCTTATACATGGGCAATAAAAACCCCATTGGTTGCTGAAAATGTACAATTCCATCAGGCAGCACCTAATCTGGTAATGCTGGACTGCGTCACCCTCCCACAGTATAAATAAAAAACTTGTATCTTCCAAGCTCTTTCTCATGTCTGGAAAACCTTGTATGTCCACTGCAGAACACAGAGGACTAGCATCCTGTAATATTGTAGAGCTTCTTATTTGCATGTGTTCATTATTACATCAAAGTTATGTATGCCATGACTATAGTAAAAACTTATTTTGGTATAACGTCCAAACATAATACAGTTGAACCTGATTTATGCATATATCAAGGGAAAGAGGGAAGATTACTTGTAACTCAGAATTACTTGCAAATGAGATTTTGATAATACATCACATTTTTTAAAAAAAAGTAATAACAGTGGGTCTACATATATAAAATTTTACAAACAACAAAGATATGTACAAAGAAAATGTTATTTTGAACTTGGTACTGCTTAAAGAAATCAGTTAATTTGGCTTGTTTCACTTTCCTTGCATTACGTGCATACAGCCCATTTTGTTACTGATGACTGCATAGCATGGTATAAGCAATTCCTGAGTCTGAAGCAATTTTGGTTTTGGTCTTGTGTGGATTAAGTTCAATCTCTCATATGAATTTTACTCTCTGATCTACTGTATAACATTTTCTTTTTCTGTTCTTCACGAGTGATTAAAAGCAACTGAGAACTGAAAGACAAAATTGCTGTTCAACAATAACAACAGATACTAAAAATGTTTATCTTAATTTCTTGTTTGTTGCTATATGTTGTGCTGAAAGCCATTGTATCTACCAGCTAATGTGTTTCTTTTTTGTTTCCATGGGCTGCCCGCTCAGCTTGCATCTTTGTCAACAGAGATAAGGAAAATACACCTTGAGTTTCTTTTATGATAGTGTATATCACATACTCATTATAATTAGGTAAAACTCAGTTGTATTTCGCTGAATTTTAATATGTGTAACAGCAAATTACATATAAATGCATTGTGCATAAATAAGGTTTTGTTAATAGGTTTGTAAATTACATTTAACAGGACCTACAACAATGTATGTATAAATACCAATTTCTTAGAAGTGGGTTACATATAAAGCAGGTTCAACTGTATACACAATGTTTAAACACATGAAATTGCAAGTAATGTTTCATATGTAGCCATATTCTCGAGATAACATTTTTTCTGAATGTAGGCAACTAATATTTTAACTTATATAGTATCTTTCAACTTCATCAGAAATTTTAATTAAATTAACTACCTCAAAGAAAGAATTCTCTTTACTATTGTAGTCATTGGTTCCATCTTAGGTGATAACAATTGAAACCGAAATTATGTCAATATATTTGATAATGGAAAGAAACAAAAGGAGATTCTAGTCAATAGTGAAGGGGAAGACGTAATAAAGCTAATATGTTAAAGTCTCAAGAATGGAAGCCTAGGCAGATTTAAAAGAGTGATAAGGCTTTGTTGACGCGCACGAAAAACAAACACGTGCAACGATTTAGCGGGCTGATTCCTATCTTACCATGACGTGCTCTAAAGTTAGCCAATGGAAATCGCTTCCTTATTGTTGCCCGTGCAAAAACAAAATGCAACGCAAGACACACTCGTCTTGAATCGAGCCGAGAGTACACGTGCAACTTGGAGAGTTGTACGTAAGCTAGCACGTATACATAATTCGGTGGTCGCTAAAGGGTGACAAAGTTAAAGTGTTATAACGTTGTAGTTGAAGTTACAAAGTACATTCTATTTAAATATCGTCGGCAGTTCTCTACAAATCTGGAAATTTACAAATAAAGTGATATGTTGGTTGATTCTTCGTTTGGTTCCATTCCTACCATAACTCGCGTATACCCTGAGATTAAGACCTCTTGCTAGAGCTAGTCCGGACACCAAACACAAGATCTTATATATCTTAAAGGTGACGTCTTCGAAGGAGAGGAGCGTTTGCGTCACAATAGTTGACTTCTTTACTTAAATGCACATATTCTATAACTATTTTGCTTGCAGATGAGTGAAAGAACAAAACTAATAATTGGGCTTGTAAAATGAGACAGTGATACTTAAAACCACCAGAACTGTATTCTAGTCTGATTCTTACATATATCAGAACTCGGTACAGAATTAATAAATTAAGGTAAAATAACTTATAATATTGTAACAAATAAAAACATTAGTTACTGCTAAACACACCCTATTTATCACTTAGGGGTTTAGTGTATGGAAACTTTACACTTGAGACAATGTGTGTGCACTCAGAACAAAACACAACTGATCTGTTAAATCAAGATCATAACTCAACTGCTGAGTCACAGTTCATAACTAAACTGCACCCTACTCAACTGTAAAACTGAACTTCCTGGGAGGCTTAAATACAAATCAAATATTCTGGAAAAGGAACCTCCTTGAAACTTCCAAAACTAATACTCTGGAGCGGAGAAACTGCACATAATGGCTTTTGTTCTGAAGGAGACTCAAAAGTTTGTGTTACTCCAAAGCAGCAGAACAGTTCTTCCACAACGCAGTCTGCACTACAGTCACTTGTCTACCAACATCTGTTACCCTGTCAGATCCAAGGAACAGTCTAGCTATGTCAATGTATTTGACGGGTACTCCAATGATATACTGCTGCATGTGGACACTGCTTCTAGTCTTCAGGCCATTTGACACAGATGGCACCACCTCTCAGCATCTGCCCTTAGCCTCAGCCTTTGTCGGAGGTTGTTGATCCTTCAGTTGGGTCCAAGATGCCCTCCCAAAGTATCCACATGTACTTCCTCCACGATTTCCACAACCTTACTCTGAGGAAGCTGCTTTCTCTGGGACTTCCCAACAGGTGACTGCCAAACTCTCAACAACACACCTTCCTTGGTCTTCAGTGAGTTCCCATTGGGCCCAGTAGGGCTTATACTACTTCTGGATGTAATGCCTAATTACTGTCTCCCTTTCTATCACGAGTGGTCCCAAGGTGGAGTCCACCAGCTGCAGGCACCGCCAAAACCACATGGACAGCCGTGGTGCACTCTTCTGGTTAGGGTGATGGCATCCACATTGGAGTGACTCCTTAAGTCTCTGGATCCAACAGGCTTGGAATGCTACTCAACTTTTAAAATGAAAACTTACACGATAACTGTAATTCAGGAATTCCAACCACATAATAAAGTACTAGTTAATTTTTGTAAGTGGGTGTTGGATGGTGGTGATGGCGGCGGCGGTGGTAGTGGTGATGGTGACGATCACTTTATTGTCGTGTGTTTAATTTTTGTTATGCATGAAGTGTGGTTTTATTTACATAGCCATTAATTAACAAGTATTCATACAGATTTTGTTAAAAGGTGTGAGAGGTGAGTGGTGGCACAATGATATAATTTCCAACATCATCTAAAAGGAAGAAAACCAGTGGCACAACAGCCCATCCGGACCAAGGCCTACCACCGGATCACTGTTCCGCACCTCTGCCCACCACAGACATCATGAGTGGGGTACAGTACTGAAGATGGGATGTGATCAGTGCCCTGAGCCCCTCCCAGTAGGTTATGCAGTCTTCTCAACCAGGGGCCACTACTTTTCAATCAAATAACTCCTCAATTGGCCCCTCAGGGATGCAATGAGGCTGAGTCCACCAGTGGGAGAAAATAATCCCCACACGAGTACCAGTAATCGAACCCACATTCCCCGCTTGGTAAGCAGCAATGCTACTACCACACTAAGGGGATGACCCTTCTATGAGGAAGGGAGGTGGTTATTGTAGTTATAATGTGCATGAGAAATTCTGCACTTGAAAACAAGGAATGCAACTTTCATCTCCGGGAACCCAGTAGGGCTGTTCAACAGAGGTGGCACCCCACTGGTGCATGTCAAGACGACACCAGGGAAGTCTCTCAGATCCCTACAGGCCTACACCTACTTGGGCCGATCCAGAATGTTGCTGGAGATGACCTTTACAGTGAGCTAACTACTACACAAACTTCTTCTAACACCATCGCCTGATCCTACAACCATGAAATGGATGGAAGGGGAAGTGACGGACAGGAAAACCATGCTATGTGGGTGAGCATCCCAGCATTCACCTAAGTGACAAGAGGGAAACCACGAAAAACGCCAAGTTAGAGGGTGCAGTCAGCTGGGATTAAACCCACAAGCTCTCAAATGCGAGTCGCATATGTTACCACTCAGTTAGCAAACAACATGCTTCTCATTGCCAAGAAAATTCCTGTTAGATCAGCCATGCATCCAAATGAAGGCTACAGATGCACTGAAATTGTGCAAATTAAAAACTGGATTACGATATTCACCATTTCACATCTCAGCAGCTCAATGTTTTTTTTAAAACAAAACTCAGTTCAATATCCACAATTACAACATGAATCACCCCATTAAATTACAGATTGAGTTTCCTTCCTTCTTACTGACAGTGAAAATATCCTGATTATAAGCAAGAATGAAAGTGATAAAAAACAGAGAGAAATCCATGTAAATAGGTGCCAAACTACACA
Source organism: Tenodera sinensis (assembly GCA_030765045.1). NCBI lineage: Eukaryota > Metazoa > Arthropoda > Insecta > Mantodea > Mantidae > Tenodera > Tenodera sinensis. Next base: position 103,455,262 of record CM060972.1, read on the forward strand.
AGTCAGGAGTGAAGAGTGCATATTTTTGAAGGTTGGCATGCAGACTGCTGCTTGGTAGGCAATTAAACTTTAAAAGACAAATATTTGCACCCATAGTAGATGTTAAAATACTTCTATACATTTATACATGATTTAAAATGCTATATTACACCAAACCTTTGTTAGAAAGGCAGCAATGTAGCTAAAAATTGGATATAATTAAGAGAAAACTTGAACCCTTTAAAATATATACGAGGGTTGGAACTTTAATAGTGACAACTATTTATTTACAACTGATACAAAAGAGATACATGTTACCAAGCTTTACTGTCATTCAAATTAATCACCACTATTGTGTATAACCTGTTGCCAGCGATGTGGAGGTTGTAGGATACCCTCAGCAACGCTGGTTCTGCTGATAGTTTAAATGGAGCGGTCTACATCTTGGCATCCTTTGCTGAAGGCGTTTACCCACTGTAAGGCAATGCAGATTCTCTGCAAACCTCTTGAACACCTTGATGACACTGTCATGCTGTACAACCTCTGGCACATTGAATTTTATCCAATTCTGTTGTTTGTGCTTCGTAAATAGTGTGACATTACATTAGACCGCTAGCTTACACAAATTATGTTTTTCTCATCATTGCGCATGCATATGATATGGTAAGGGAGAGTCTATTTGCTCAGAGGTAAGGTAGGTATGTAATGTGTGCTATCATTGACAGTATTATGTTCCATTGCACAGTGACTCTGCAGCAGTATTGACACTATTTAAGTTCCAACCCTCGTATATATCAGTTCAAGTCTGATGAACTGCACAATTGTTTTCTGATGAGATTTATTTTTGATAAATAATCACAAAGTGTAAAATGAATTGCTTCTTGCAACTTAAAACTGTTAATTTATTCACAGTTGAACTATAATGTGCTAAAACATAAAAAGGAGCAACGGTACAAATGAATTAATCATCCCCCAAATTGCTTTCAAGAAAATTGGAAAATTCAGACAAATAACAAAAAGATATCTCCAAAATAGTTCATTCCACAAAAAAAGTACTGGACATAAATTGAGTGTTTTAACAAGATCTACATTTTGTGATGCAAGATTTTGTCTACCTATTATGATTTACCAGTTATGCAAGTCATTCAAAATGAATTGGACTTCTGAGGATATTTCCAGAAAATTCAAGATATATGTTTTGTTTTTCATGAAGATATCTTAAACGTGCAGTACTTTAATCAAAATTGTTAAGAGGCATTTTTTATTAAATCAAAATTTTCTAAAAATGTTCCATGTAAAGGGTAGCCCGAGGTGGGGTATTTTCTTGAAAATCTTTGTGTTGCATTCTTGAAATATGCTAAACTTAAATACCAAGTTTGGTATTTAATTGACTTTGCAATTTTGAGTAATGCTGTCAACAGACATACATATGGACACAGAACTTTTTTTAAAAATCAATTTTTTAGATTTAGAGGATCCTAAAATATGAATTTCTTGTGAAATCTCGATATTGAATTTGTGCAACACTTCCCCTACTTACTACACGTAGTAGAGAGAGTAAAAACATAAGACATTAAAAGACTACAGTGAAATACAAATTAAATTCTAAAAGAGCCTTTGGAAAACAGAGGTAAAATGTGAGGAACCTTGCAATCCTAGGCGAGAGTTATGTTTTTGGCAAATTATGTATAGCCTGTTCAGATGTACATCTCTCAATGCTCTTATCATCAGAATATTTTAATACGGTCTGAACTACTGCAAAGGCCTCCTCATTACATAGTTCATAATTTTCACAAGTGAGTGGAGTTTAAGAGCCTGTCGACAGCTAGGTCATTTCGGCCTTAAGTCAGATTTTAAAGACACACACAAAGTGAGGTGGTAAAATACATGAAAGCTGAAACACAAGATTAAAATAGTAAATAGTCAAAAACAGTAAAAAATGAATGGTAAAAGTTAAAACGGTGAAATCTGAATGCTAAAGGAGTAAGGGTTAAAAGGCTAAAAACAAACAGTAAAAACAACACAAACCAGAGGTCATATTCTATAACTGTAAAACCAAATGCCCAGGGGAAAAAATATTATAAACTTGTTTTGCAAAATCAATTTCGGCAATGAACCGCAACATCATATCAATGGAGTCCAGGTCATCACCTAGAATTGACCGCAGGGTAGAACCTAGGGCAAGGGATTGTAATTTTAACAAAATAAGTTCTGGAATGTCATGCAGAAGAAATGATACTATTAGAAAAATAGCACAAATTTCTTACATAGTGGCCCAGGTGTTGTATTCAATTATTAATGACATCTACCTCAAATATTCATAAATTATGGTTAGTTTACTCAATTTACATCAGTTAATTATACTAGAATGTCTATGCACTTAGCATGTTAATCACTAGTGGATTTTTGCACCATAATGTAGAAATAGTTTACAAAAATGTGAGAAAGGCATAAGTGCAGTGAACAATAACACTAAGCAGCGTGTGAGGTTCATTAACATACTACCCAAGAATGGGAACAGTACGCAGCAATCCCAACTTCAATTTGATAGCTACTTCTAAATGCAATGGTTTAGGAGGTAATTTTACACTGAACCAGGAATGGGACCAAAAACAAGAGCACAAAATTAAAAATTGTATGTGTTACATCCGCATAACTTTCTTGGCTCAGTCTTCTACAAATCATTCTTATAGACACTTATTCTTCTATCAACTTATCAATCATGATAATTTTCATTAAACATTTACACGTCTTATTGTATATAAAAGGTATACAATAAGCTAAACTGATACAATTTTTGAAAAACAGATCATTATGTTATGGCTTTGTAATTTCACGCTCATTCCATGACTATGACAAAAAATTAATTCAGACTTACCACTTGAAGAAAGCATAAATATTTGAAAATTCGAACCAATAATAAAGAATATCTTAAAAATGGTCAATGCCACAAAAAGAATTGTATTTCACATAAGCTCTGGGCTTTAATGAGATCTAAATATTTTGTGAAGTAAGATTTGGTCTATCTCTTATAGTTTACCAATGATGGAAAAGTCTGACAAGATGGCCTCACCAATTATACCCAGAAAATTCACAAAAACCAAAAATAATGAAAATTTGTCCATGTCAAGGGTAATTTAGGTTGGGGGGAATCTGTATCACATCTTTGGTAGGTACTGAACATAACTTATATACAAATTTAGGTATTTAACTAAGGTTTTGATTTTGAGTTATGCACATGCACACACATGGATCTTTTTCAATTAAGCCTTTATTTTTTTAATTTTCATTTAGGGATTTGCATTCAGGTTCCCATTTCTAGGCAAATGTGCACAAGGCTTTACTTTCAGCAGTAAAATGCAAGAAGCACAGCAACTAATTAGGTCAATATTCTAGACATAGAATAAAACAAAAAATGCTTTGAGCATTCTAATTTGCTCTATTTGGTACCAATGCAGTATAGGAAACATTCTGTGTTAATTCAAAAATGCATTACTCACGTAGAAGTCCTTACAGTCCTTTCATGGGAAGCTAAGTGGAAACTGACAAAACATTTCTCATAATAGGTTTATCATTTATTATCTTTCTTTCATAGAAGTTTGAAAACAGTGTTGTTGTAATTAATTTAATTTAAAAGGTGAGTTAATTGATAACACTGAACAACACTTACAACATTGTCCGGTTGATAATGGAGGAAAGTTACCTTCGAAACGCGTCCCGGAGAAATATGTTGTAAGTGTTGTTCAGTGTTATCAATTAACTCACCTTTTAAATTAAATTATCATTTATTTCTTATGCTCAAAGGGAGAAACTGGAAGGGGAAACCAGTAAAGGGAGGCTTCATGCTATTCCATTATAAGGTTTAATATATGCTCTGTTTAAATTACATTAGCTGTTTTTTGTAATGCTCATCAAATGAAACTTTAAACTACACTTTCTTCACACTCTTATTTGTTTTACTCATTACAAAGAACATGTTTCCCATGCAAACCACCCCAGCACCATCATGAGCTCCAACATGAATTATTTCCCAATTATTTTCAAGGTGAAGATATAGGTAACCGCTTGCAAAGCATATTCTACACCTATTTTTCATTCCAAAGATCAATGTTTGGTTCTAAAATATTAAGGGAGGTACTTCTTCATTAGAATGATTGTCCTGTTCATTATACCATAGTTACTTTATGCTAATTTAGATTTAAGTCCTCCCCAGACGTTCAACTTCTCCCATCGAGAATCACAGCTACAACACAGTTGTCTACTATAACATCAGTTTGATACTAGTGCTCCTGATGGCAAGCTACTGGGATCATCTCAGCGAACAATAACATATATTTATGCCAACAAACTTACTGTTGGTGTTTTTAAACACACAAGCCGTGTGTGGGCAAAGTTTGAGAGGTAGAACTGTGGCATTGAATTTTTAAGTTCCAGTTCTACCTCTCAAATATATTTTCATTATTGTACTCTTTGGAAAAAATTAACATATTCCTCCCGTTATTATTTAAATATCAAAGAGCATGATTTGAGAGGTAGATTTGGAACTGAAAAATTAAATGCCTCAGCTGGGATTCGAACCACAGACCCTCTGCTTACCAGGCAGGTGCGTGTACACACAATAACATTTACTGTAATCATGAACGGTTGTTTTCATCTATAAACTGTGTCAACCACAACTGGTCATTAATACTTATAGTTTTATATTGGGAGAGCAAACAACCCCTGAACTGTCTGCAGTGTTTTTCCACTGGGTGTGTGGAAACATGTTAACACACTGCTGCTGTAAACAAGGTCACACTTCTGATGCAGTTTTGCTTGTGTGCAGTATTGAGTTGACGGTGATGTGATGTGATTCAGTTATTACAAGTGCTTTATTATTTTGTCCTGTACTTAATCGCAAAGTGTATTATGGCTCAACATGTTTTCTACTGCACAGTGTGCCATTATTTATGATTCATGTGTGTTAAATCAGTCAGCCCGCTAAGTGAAAGTACGATTTGTAGAAAGATTTTTAGGTGTAGAAGTTACAGACTGTACAACAATCTATGAACTTAACAATAAATTTCAGTCCACAGGAAGTGTTCAGGCTAAAAAGTCTCAGACAGCATACAGTTCTTACCGAAGAAACATTAGATGACATCAGTCATCGCTCGGAGAATTCACCCCAAAAATCACTTGGGCGTCTTTCACAACAGGTAGGCATCTTTTATGGCTCTTTGCAAACAGCTACTAAATTATCGAAGTTAAAATCATATAAAATAACAGTGGTACATGCTCTTCAACCACGTGATCCTGTAATTAGGTTCACATTTTGTGGGTGGACTCTCAATAGTGTACACAATGATGAAATAGACTTACATTTAATATTTTTCATGGACGAGGCTTGGTTCCACCTTCATGGATGTGTGTACACAAAATAATTGTTACTGGAGCTCTGAGAAACCTCATATTGCTCATGAAGTACCCCTTCATGATGGAAAAAATCTGATGTGTTGAACTCACATGACTTTCTCTACTCTTGCACTAACCATTCTTACAAACTCTTATTCCTCTATCTCTCTCGTGTTAGTTGACATAAACATTTGTACAAATTATCTTATTGCTTATTTCCTTGTAGGTGCAAGGGGAATATTAGAATACAGTAGACTTTGTGCGATAGTCAAAGCTTTTAAAGCTTTGAGATTCTGTTCTCTTTCCACACTTATATAAAAAAATGAACACTGATGTTCCATTTCATGAAAGTTTTAAGTTTTCTGAAACTCACACATATAACAAGGAATATCTCTGAAATGGTTCACCCTACAAGAAAATTTCTTCAGACATAAATTGTGTATTTTAGTAAGATCTACAATTTACAACATACAATGTGTATATAAGGCCATTATTTACTTACTGCAGCGAAGTTCTTGTAACAGCAAACACAAAAAAAATTCAAATCTTTCAAAACCAAAGTCTGAGATTAATTACAGGTGCTATCAAAACCACACCAATAGCAGCTATGGAAATACTAACCAACCAATACCCCATTGAATATGAAATAGAAAAAGTGGCTCTTATTCAACACGAAAAGTTGATCAGACTCCCATTCAATACATGGCACAAGAGAAATTTTACACATACACTAAAGACTCAGGAGAGCTTTCTTTCCAAAATTCAAGACATCAAGAAGGATGTACACCTTCCTAATTCAAAGGAAAACTTCATAGCTAAAGTCAATCCAACACATACATTAGACATCACATATTATTTACACCTGACAGAAGAAGTTAAAAAAAGTGATACTCCAACTACTGTTCTAAAATTATTGGCATTAGAGACAATCCATACTAGATTTCCAGAACATGAGTGGCTCCATATTTATACTGATGGATCATTGATATCAAACCAAGATGGAGCAGGTGCTGGAGTCACATGTCACCTCTTTTCCTATTACAAATCTTTAAGTTATGGAACTACTAACTTTGATGGAGAAATTGAAGCAATTCGAATGGCCCTACAAAATCTTTTGTACAGAATTTCACATTTTCAGCAAGCAGTTATTCTCTCAGATTCCAGGGCAGCAATTATAGCAATTACTTCCAAGTTGTCACCAAAAAAACCAAACTATTATAGAATGTTGGAAGATGCTTAGCCATCTAACAGCACTTCAAAAACACCTAGTCTTCCAATGGATACCGGCTCATTGTGGACTGAGTGGTAATGAGAAAGCTGATTTTCTTGCAAAAAAGGGTACCAGCGGTGTACAAAAATCTATAGTTAATCTACCACTGTATGCAGCTAAAAGATTAGTCAACTTTGAATTCAAAAAAACTGTTGCAAAATATTACTATTAAAAATCAAAGAATAAAAGATGGGAACTACCAAACATTCAAACAGTGATTCCTGAGTATCCTCGAAAAACAGCAGTTGCAACCTTCAGGTTGATTACAGGACATGATTGCCTGGCAAAACATTTAAACAGAATTGGGATATATTCTTCACCACTCTGTCCTCTATGTGATCTGCAAGAGGAAATGGATCGAGACCACCTTCAAATATGCCCGGCCACTTCTAGTGCCCCATCCATCAGTGAAAAATATTGGAGAGCAAGAGGATTAATGACTTCATTGTCAGAAATCCAGCATTAGCTAACAACAACAACAACATTTTTTGCACACTATGATTTGGTCTATCTCTAATGGTTTACCAGTTATGCAAAAGTCATCCAGAGTAAATACGACTATAGGGGCTATAACCAGAAAATTCAAGATATACATTTCATTTGCCATAAAAATATCTCAAACATATGATATTTTAATCAAAATCGTTAGACCCATCGTTAGATCAAAATCAAAATTTTTGAAACATTTTCCATGTAAAGGGTAGTTTAGGGTGGGACTATTTTCTTCAAAATCTTTGTGTTGCATCCTTGACAGACATTAAACTTAAATACCAACTTTGGTTTTTAACCGATTTTTTGTTTTTGAGTTATGCTATCCACAGACTGACAGACTGACACACACACAGACCTTTGTCTAAAAATGCTTTTTTTGGATTCAGGGGGTCTCAAAACATATATTTCCAGTGAAATCTCTGCATCAAATTTTTGGGTGGAATACACTACTTCCCCTACCTACCATTATGGAAAGTAAAAATTGGTGTACCCATGGTGCACCATTAGTGGAGAAAGAGTTATAGGTACAATTTTGTTTCAAGTCCACAGTTGATGCCTGTATTTATGTGAATACAATTTTGCCCCCTTTCTTTAGAGAATTAACATACAGGGAACGTGATTTTGCCTTTTTTTAAGAAGATTCTCGAACAGCTCGTACAGCCAATTTTGATATTTAGAAGAGGTACTTGAAGGGCATTAAAACAAATAATTCCTAAAACGAATGAAAGCTGCTAACTTCTTATTCAGGTGGTTTAAATCCATTTACATACTACACCTAATTTATATAGTTTAAAATAAAACAATCTTTTGGGGGAAGAATATTAAACTTGATAATTTTTTTGGATCAGAACAATTGAAAGTATATTTCAGGAAAGAATTATTAGTAGAGATTTGTGGTACTCCGACCTATTTCTGTTGTTGCTATCTCTGACGTAACATAAAGTGTACAAGACAAACACATCCTGGAAGAATTAAAATAAAATATCCACCGGGGAATTGCCAGCATTTCTCACATTTCTCAATGTGAACTATGGCGAGTGGTGGATATTTTCCTAAAGAGGTGCCACAAATGTATGGATAATGACAGTGACCAGTTTCAGCAGCTCCTTTCATAAAGCTGATAAGTAAAGTCTTTAAAAGTATTTTTAAAAATGTTGTATGATTTTATCTGCACCTTTATATAATAGCAGCAGATGGCATCAAGGGCAGAGCATGCAGACAGACAAAATACCATGCAGCTAGTTTGTAAGTTTTTTGCTCTCTCCATATTTTAATGTAGGTAGAACATCTTGTGAACTTATCTCACCGGATATTTCAAAAATCAGAAGAAGGGTAAATCTGATCTCCTTTTCTTATTTTTGGTAAATTTATAGCACTAGAAATGTCTCCGCCATATCCCATGTCGTTACTATGCTCAAATATTTCACATAACAAAATCTTTTTCACTTAAAACACAAATTAACACAGCTGCTTGCTTGTTAAAACATTCCACAGATGGCTTGTGTGTTTGAAAACACCAGAAGTAGGTTGGTTGGCACACAAAAATAATTCCACTAGAAGCGCTATAATTGCACAGCTGCAAGAAACACCTCCAGCTTCATGACTAGCCACATCTTACAGACAGCCCTATCAGAAATTTACTATAGCTTCATCTTAAACCATGAAGTTTTATATAAAAGAACATGCCACATTGAGTAATTACTATTTACATATACAACCTATATGTTCAATACTGCACATGAATAAGATCACAGTGATAAGATAATTCCATACTGTGATATGTAACTACATTATAAAGCAATTTTCACACTTACGTATGTGTCAACATAATTTGCCTAATTTTAATCCTGCAGTGAAAATTGAAAGCTTGTTTGCAGTTGCACTAATTGGAAAGCAATGATGATTTTCAGTTATGTATTACAATAAAGTACCATGCATTAATTAATGTGAAGGTCCCTTACCTTGAAATTGGCTCACGACTACTGCTCCAGAAGCCAGGTGAAGGGGAACCTAGGTGACCTAACAATCTACTAGATGGAAATCCAGGTCGTCCACCATCCTCTACATTCAACCTCTGTGTCAGGCTGCGAACCTGTCAAATTACAAACTATTATGTAACTTCTTTGCATCATAAATCTCTCTTTAGCTCATCAATAAGAATTTACAACAAAATAAGTTATAGAACTTCATAAAATAAGTAAAAATTAAAACTAATAACAGTGAAACAACACAAAATTATTGTATTACAATATTTTGTAGCAACACTTCCTTCATCTTTTTTAAAAAATAAATGAATTCATAAGAACATGTTTCACAATCACTCAATTAGATTGTCAGCTTCTTCTCCCTTGTCCACTGGTTGTCATATAAATAGTATGGGTATAGTAGAAAAAGTTAAATCAGAATTTAAAACTGTAACACAAAAGATCTGCAAGGGTCAAAACTGGGCCCATTTTTGTTTCTAGTATATGTAAATGGTAGTTTTAATGAATACAAAGGAATGGAAGTCTAGCAATAGAGTAGGTAGATCATACAACAATAACAGAGGTGAATCAGTGCATAAGGAACTAAAAGCTTTCATGGTAGAAAATGAATCATGTGTTGCACTTACATGACTTTCTCGGTTCTTGAACCAACTATTCTTACAAACTCTTATTCCTATATTTTCTTCACATTAGTCGAGATAAACATTTGCAGAAATTATCTTATTGAATGTGGAAATACACTAAGCTTTGAGTGATAGCCAAATGTTTCAAAGCTTTCAAAGTCCATTCAATTTGCATGGTTAATAAATAAAAAAGTAAATAACGATCTTACATTTGTGGAAAGTACTGCAAAACTAACACAAATAACAAGGACTAACTCCAAAATGGTTCACTCCACAAAAAAATTCATTTGGACATAAATTGTATGTTTTAACGAGATCTACATTTTTTGTATCGTAAGATTTGGTCTATCGCTTACGGTTTACCAGTTATAAAAAAGTCATCAAGAATAAACTCAACTACATGGGCTATAGCCAGAAAATTCAAAATGTACATTTCACTTGCCATAAAAATATGTTAAGCATATGACATTTTAATCAAAGTCGTTAAGAGTCATTTTTGAGAAAATCAAAATTTTCCATGTAAGGGGTAGTTTAGGGTGGAGGAATTTTCTTCAAAATCTTTGTTTCACATCCTTGAAAGATACTAAACTTAAATAATAAATAAACCCCAGCATGACAGCCCATGAAGGGCCAAGGCCTACCACCCAGCTGCCCGCCTCGATAGCGTGATGGTTAGCGTGTCTGCCTCACGTTCAAGAGGTCACGAGTTCGAATCTCGCTTAGGGTAAGTTATCCGGGTAATGTTTTTTCCGAGGTTTTCCCTTATCCTGAGAAGACGAATGTCGGGTAACTTAAAGCTCCATGGATCTCGGGCTCATTTGAGCATCATTTCACCCGTTTCATTCACTCACCGTCCGATATGACGCAATGTTGGAGGACGTTAATTTGCAGCGAAGTTCTTGTAACAGCAAACACAAAAAAGATTCAAATCTTTCAAAACCAAAGTCTGAGATTAATTACAGGTGCTATCAAAACCACACCAATAGCAGCTATGGAAATACTAACCAACCAATGCCCCATTGAATATGAAATAGAAAAAGTGGCTCTTATTCAACACGAAAAGTTGATCAGACTCCCATTCAATACATGGCACAAGAGAAATTTTACACATACACTAAAGACTCAGGAGAGCTTTCTTTCCAAAATTCAAGACATCAAGAAGAATGTATACCTTCCTAATTCAAAGGAAAACTTCATATCTAAAGTCAATCCGACACAAACATTAGACATCACATATTATTTGCACCCGACAGAAGAAGTTAAAAAAAGTGATACTCCAACTAGTGTTCTAAAATTATTGGCATTAGAGACAATCCATACTAGATTTCCAGAACACGAATGGCTCCATATTTATACTGATGGATCATTTATATCAAACCAAGATGGAGCAGGTGCTGGAGTCACATGTCACCTCTTTTCCTATTACAAATCTTTAAGTTATGGAACTACAAACTTTGATGGAGAAATTGAAGCAATTCGAATGGCCCTACAAAATCTTTTGTACAGATTCTAAAGTAAGAACAAATTAGAAACTAAAAACTTCACTTATCTTATTATTTTGGTGCTAATTTGTTCTTACTTTAGAATCTTGTTGCTTCACTGTTAATAGCTTCAATTTTTCCATAATTATCTTTTGTACAGAATTTCACATTTTCAGCAAGCAGTTATTCTCTCAGATTCCAGGGCAGCAATTATAGCAATTACTTCCAAGTTGTCACCAAAAAACCAAACAATTATAGAATGTTGGAAAATCCTTACCCATCTAACAGCACTTCAAAAACACCTAGTCTTCCAATGGATACCAGCTCACTGTGGACTGAGTGGTAATGAGAAAGCTGATTTTCTTGCAAAAAAGGGTACCAGCGGTGTACAAAAATCTATAGTTAATCTACCATTTTATGCAGCTAAAAGATTAGTCAACTCTGAATTCAAAAAAATTATTGCAAAATATTACTATGAAAAATCAAAGAATAAAAGATGGGAACTACCAAACATTCAAACAGTAATTCCTGAGTATCCTCGAAAAACAGCAGTTGCAATCTTCAGGTTGATTACAGGACATGATTGTCTGGCAAAACATTTAAACAGAATTGGGATATATGCTTCACCACTCTGTCCTCTATGTGATCTGCAAGAGGAAATGGATCGAGACCACCTTCAAATATACCCGCCACTTCTAATGCCCCATCCATCAGTGAAAAATATTGGAGAGCAAGAGGATTAATGACTTCATTGTCAGAAATGCAGCATTAGCTAACAACAATTTAAAAAAAAAAATAAAAAAAATACCACCCAGCCGCTGCTTCCCCCACCTCTGCCCACTACAGGCGTTATTAGTGAGGTGCAGTACTAGAGGGTGGGACGTGGTCAGTGCCCTGAGCACGCCCGGCCAGTTATACAGTCTTCTCGACCTGGGGCCGCTACTTCTCCATCAAGTAGCTCCTCAATTGATCCCCCAGAACCTACCGAGGCTGAGTGCACCCCATGCAAGACCTCCTAGAGGGGATAAAATCCCCATGCTGGTACTGGGGAACGAACCTGAGTCCTCCGCACCAGAGACACGTGCACTACCAACTGTGCTATGGAGGTGACCACTAAATTTAAATACCAACTTTAGTTTTTAACCAACTTCTTGTTTTTAAGTATGCTGTTCAAGGATGTGTGCACATGCACGCACACACCCACACATACACGCCACACACCCACACACTTCCGGTGAAATCTCGGCATTGAAGTTTTGGGTGGAATACAATACTTCCCTTACTTACTATATGTAGTAGAGAAAGTAAAAAATGAACAATGAATGGTGCATTAAGGGAAACTTCAAATGTGGAAATGCAAGAGTTTTGTGTACACAAGCGAATCAGCAAGAACGTAATAAATATGGCTGCATAGGAAAAAGTTAAGAATTACACTAAAATGTGCTAAGTGTTTTCATGCTCCTAACCATAGCTTCTACTAGAAAATTTTAACTGCTGAAAGAATTTTATTAATTTGTTTAACACATGCTCAAATACTTTCAAAGAAACAGAACTTGTTTCAAAAGGTCAGATACCCACCCTTGATAACAGTGTTGAGAATAATGATTCTGCTGTTAATATTTCAAAACCATCATCATCATCTTCTTCTGCTGAACTGAAACTATCATTGTGCTCCAAGGTGGCCTGCTTTGGTCTTGAGCTCCTGTGGAAGAAAAAAAAAAAAAAAAATATATATATTTTACTTTTCAAGTGGTGAAAACACTGGCACACAGATGTAGACTACCCATTTGTCATTTACTTTTAAAACATCCTATACCATCTGTGTTTATTGTCCATTAAATACTGGCAAAAATGCGGTTCTGCACCAAATAAATGTAGCTTTTTATGTAACAAGTGGCAAAATTTCACCTTAAGCACAAGAAGTGAAGATTATTGAGCTGAAGATGAAGTGGTCAACACACCAAGTGCTTAAAACACCACTTTAACACAAGATTTGTTAGACAATTGCTCAAAAATCCCTATTCTGTGTTTATATTTCAAAGATAAAAGTGTTAATTTGCTCTCTCAACCTTTATTTTAATCTCATGAACTTTTGATGTCAAAGACAAGGGAGTAGTACATTTGTATGCAAAGAAACAGGATTCAAGGGCTTTGAGTACTTTTGTTCACCAGCTCATGACATAAGGGAATCAAGGGGAGAGGAGAGACACTCCACATAGTGTAACCCGAGTTCTGTAAACTTCCTTGCAAACATTGCTGTTGGTTGCATTGCCAACTTACCTCCAATGTTATTCCTGCTATGTTTACTTGCTACTAATTTCTCTTAATTTCAGTTGTGAAAGCATACGAGTCATAAGCGTTATGATGGAGGTAAAGAGAAAGGAACGTCGAAGTACATGTACTAGGAGTGCTGTGAAATCACCTATGAGAACAAAGGGATTCAGTGACAGTTCTGTGTGTAAAGCAGATCTTTATAGGATGATTTAAACAAACCTAAAGAGGCTCTTCAAGCAGACACATTTTTGGTTTTATTGGGCCACACTGTCGTTTGCTTGCCTCCATACATGAGTGATCTCAATTTCACAGAACTAGCTTGTTAAAGAAATGTAACAGGCAACTTATCCCTACAGGAATTGCACAATATAACGCTCAAGCATATCACTTGTGACTAAAAAAGACCCACAGAGTTTCTGAAAAATATAGAAAAGATAGAAAATGATCAGTGAGAGAAAGGTGGAGTAGTTGAAAACATTATGTTTTAGAAGTTAAATATACTGCGTGAACTGAAAATAACATTGAAGTTATACTATTTTGAGCAACTTCTTTGCTTTGATCTAGCGTGAATGCACATTCCAAAGTTGGCACTACTATCATAAGTATGACTGGAAGCACGACTCCACTTCAGATATCACTATTTATCTGGAATTGTTTACTGACATACTGACTTGCTGCATTCCTGCCAGGGACCAAGAGCTGGTGAACAAACTGTGGTAGGCAGCACTGATTCATTTGCTGGTTGTTAGTTATTTAAGTGGAGTTTTGCTGTCTTGTAATTTTTATACACAATTATTAAAACAGAAGTGATTAATATAATTTAAAAAATGAGAAATTTGGAAGCAAATTACAGAAAATGCAGTGCTGTGAAAGTTGCAATGACTGTGCTGTTCCCATAAAAATCAAAGACGCTATATTATATTAAATAACCATCTGAAATTTATGTTTTCAGTATTTATAATAAGCATGATTAAAAGTATCTACTTTTACATATGAGAATTTCTTTTAAGCATACTAAATCAATGACATTTCACTACCATAATATGTACTGAAAAGCCCCTATTATGAAACTAGTGTCTAAAAATATATATTGTAGTTCTGGATTGATGCCAGGCATTTGAGAACAAAATACCAATATTCCCAATTCTTTAACTTTGTGTTTGCACTTAGGTTCGTAGACAGAATATAAAACTTTGTACACATTGGTGAAAGCATAAAGTTAGTACACTTACCTAAGTTTGTGCATATGACGGAAAGGCATATCATCATCAGGGTTTTCCCCATCCCTACCAAGTGAGCTATGCCTGTGAAGGGTACCAAATGGACTGCTAAGGCTGTTGAAACCCTCATCCTCGCTTGCCCCACTGTCACTCAATAGACTGCTATAAGCCAACATAAACAAAACAAAGTGCAGGTAACAACAAATACAGAATAGCCTAGCTGGTCCAAGGTCACTAACAAAAGAAAAAACATTCATTAAAAAGATAGCAAAATAACGAAAAGAGTATTTTTGGGAAGTTTTAATTCTCTTTCATTTTATATATACACAGTATTTAACAATGAGGTGCAAGGTAATGCACCAGAAGTAAGAAAACAAAAGATGTTACATTCACATGACTTTCTCTAACCACTATTGTTTATTGTTATTACTTTCTCTACTTTTAAGTAGGGGAAGTATTGTATTCCACCCAAAAATTCAAAGTCGAGATTTCACCGGAAATACATGTTTTGAGGCCCCCTGAATCCAAAAAAAGCATTTTTAGAAAAAGGTCTGTGTGTGTGTCTGTGTGTCTGTCAGTCTGTCAGTCTGTGGACAGCATAGCTCAAAAACGACAAGTCGGTTAAAAACCAAAGTTGGTATTTAAGTTTAATGTCGTTCAAGGATGTGACACGAAGATTTTGAAGAAAATAGCCCCACCCTAAACTACCCTTTACATGGAAAATTTTTCGAAAATTTTGATTTTCTTGAAAATGGCTCGAACGATTTTGATTAAAATGTCATATGTTTGAGATATTTTTATGACAAATGAAATGTATATCTTGAATTTTCTTGCTATAACCCCTGTAGTCGTATTTACTCTGGACAACTTTTGCATAACTGGTAAACCGTTAGAGATAGACCAAATTATACTATACAAAAAATGTAGATCTTGCTAAAATACACAATTTATGTCTCAAATTTTCTTGTAGGGTGAACTATTTCGGAGATATTCCTTGTTATGTGTGTGAGTTTTGGAAAACTTGGAACTTTCGTGAAATGGGTCATCGTTGTTCATTTTTTTGTATGTTACGTGTACAAAGAGAATGGAATCTCAAAGCTTTAAAAGATTTGAATATCGCACAAAGCCTACTGTATTCCAATATTCCCCTTGCACCTACAAGGAAATAAGCAATAAGATAATTTGTACAAATGTTTATTTTAACTAACAGGATGAAGATATAGGAATAAGAGTTTGTAAGAATGGTTAGTACAAGAGTAGAGAAAGTCATGTGAGTGCAACACATCAGATTTTTTTTTTTTGTAGTGTTTAACGCCCGCCTTTACTACATATGGCACCGCAGGCGGTGGCACTGATGATACATGGAATGAAGATGGAGCACCAGTGGAATGAGATGGCGGGGGAAACCAGAGAACCTGGAGGAAACCTGCTCCAGCACCACTTCGTCCACCACGAATCCCACATGCGCTTGCCTGGGATCAAACCTGGGCTGCTTTGGTGAGAAACGAATGGTCTAAGAACTTGGCTACAGCGCAGCTGTGTTTATTGATATGTAGAGTATACAAGCTATTCTTAGGAAAGTTTTTTTTTTTTTTTTTACTTCATATTAATTGAGAAAAAACTTTGTAGAAATACCTTAATTTCATATTTCGTTGTAGGTACATGTGGCATAGAGAGAAATCAACTGATAGATTATTATAAAAACTGAATCAGTGTTGAAGCACTTAACATCACTTACATGTAAATATTGTAAATATTAATCTTGATTGGTTTCAAATTATCCAATGGAGTCTTGTGGATGTTGCCTGATGTGTGGTTATTTGGGTTGACATCTAGCGGTGGACTGATGAACTTCCATAATGGGTTTGATGGTGGCAAATCAAAATTCATTAAGTGGAGTTTGTTTTTTATGAAAAGAATCTTCTCCCAAGTATCCAACTCTGCAGTGTGTTTTATAGCTTTTAAAAGTGTTCGGCATGGAAGTTCATCAGTCCATCGCTAGACGTCAACTAAAACAACTGCAAATCAGACAGCATACACAAGAATCAACTGGGCAATTCTCATGATGGGAGCCATTTAAGCAATTTAACCAGTCAAAATAAATATTTATATGTAAATGATGTTGAGTTTCAACAGAGATTCAATTTGTATAATAATTTAGATTCACATCACTGTTACTAGCTTATTTAAATGTATGCTAATGATAGTCAGATGTTTAAAAGCTAGTCACTGAATGCTTATCCCATGAAATTCTGAGAAACAATTGAATTACAACACCCAATTTTTAAAATATTATGACTCAGAATGGAGTAGTCTTCACCAAACATGTTACACTAAATTTAAATTGTGAGTGTTGTTTTGCATCATTAATTAACTCAGTTTTAAGTTTTAAAAGGACAATTTATTCATACTAACTGAAGATATTTTAAAATTAGTTTGTGACAGGTTTAAACATATTTATTATGATTTTATTTTATCTATATAGAAGAATACCAATAAAAGTATTTGGCATTCTTTCACGAAAAAACTTAGTACTAAGTCAGCAGCAAAAATATGTCAGGTTGACTTGAGAACAGAATCAAACTGGTTCAAGTGATTCAGCAATGGAGTTACTAGCATTTAGCTAAAGCTATACCAAAACTATACAGACATTTGGCATATGGAGAAAACTAACACATACACAACTGCATAATAAATAATAGCTTCGTCCCTAAAACACACCAACAACCTGACTTACAGACTAGTGAACATCCCATGAAACTGCAATACAGTGAAGGCTATCCACATATCCTCTCCTTATCAGCTATCAACTGTTTTAAGAAACAAACTACAAAGAAAAAGATTACAAAACTAAAATGCTCTAATGATAGAAACAAACACTAACCTCACAAAAATGCACCACCAAAAAAGAACGGAAACAATACAGGAAGGTTGCATTGCTCTAAAGAACATCACATATTCAACAGGAACTTCAATAAGTACATGTCTTAGGCGCAGGGAATCTGGGTGGATCCCTGATACCAGAGTGGGATCTTTCTCCAATGGGAGGTCAGGTGGGGGTTGCACGCAACCTCGTGAAGTCAACTGATTAGCTTGTTCTAGACATTCTCAGGCTACAAGCCAGGTGTAGTGATGAAGAGCTATCAACCATCATCAGGATGATGAATGATTGACAGGACCAGTATATATACTGTCTGCTAGTACGGCCCAGGAGAAAACGAGGTACACTTCCGCCAGACTGTGGAAGACGAACCATGCAGAAAACGACTAATCTGGAGGTTGTACGTTACGACGCAATCTGTGCTTCCTGAGAGGGTCGATTTCCAATTTTAAGGCCAGTCTCCAAGAGGAACTGAACTGCAATACAGCATCCGTTCAGCATGCTTTTCTCAGAAGAGATGGCAAGAGCCTCCTTAACCCTCTGCTCCCAGTAACCGCTTAAATTTTTCCACGATGGTTGTCTTCCCAAAGTTAACTCTGTGGCCTTTTTCAAGGCAATGTTCTGCCAGTCCTGACTTCTCTGGCTGCATTAAATGTATGAACATTCCATACATTTAATGCAGCCAGAAAAGTATGAATATTCCATATGTTTAATGTACCAGCTGTGGCATTGAATTTTTCAATTCCAATTCTACCTCTCAAACATTGCCCACAGACAACTTGTGTGTTTAAAAACACCCACAGTATGTTTGTTGGCATAAATAAATAATAATTACCATAAATTCACTGTTGTACACCATTTCTGTTTAAACATCACAAATTTACACCAAATATAACATCACTATAAGCAGCCATATACCCAGCATAATTAGATATGCAAGAAAAAAAAAAACCACAAATATGATTTAACAAATTTTGGTTCACCACCACCAAACCACCTATGGAAATTTTGTTACACCAACAGATGTCCCTACTTCACATAACTCCAGCACGAGCATCTACATCAGAAAACAATCTAACTCTTGCTGAGAAAACCACTTATCACAACATGCCCAAGGTAATAAACTTAGTTGTATAAAGTGTTTCTAATTCTGACTGGTTAATCACACTAATACATGCCTGATATTTATATCTCTAAACTGTGCATTTCCTTGGTGCCCATTGTCAAGATCAAGCTCCTTTTTTTAGTGAATGTATGCTAACAACTTGTAAACATTCCCATACTCTTCCAATATTTTGCTTTAAACTAGAGGAATTTCAACACAAACAAAGCTGCTAATTCAGCATAATAAGCATAACAGGGTGTTGGTTATATCCAGTCATCGACTTCCTTGGAAGCTTTGGAATCCAGATATTAACAGGACTGAGTCGTCGAATCAACTGCATATACAGTTTCAACAATTAACTGATGTTTATTTTCCAGAGGAAACCAAATGGCTGGGATTCTAAGTGTTAAGAATAAGGGCTTCTAGCAAACAGTGCACACTATTAATTAAAAATGTGTAATGTATATAATAAATAAGCAATGAGGTCAGCTATATAAATATCTTATACTGGAGGGAACAGTAAAATGCAATTTCTTTGATATAAATTTGCACATATGCATTCAAAAGCAGAGTACATTGCTCATTTGCTTATCCTTCACACATTTAGTAACGTCCTATACTATGTGAGTTGAACTCTGCCAAACACTTGCTTATATGAACGGTACAATCAGATTTTGTGCTGTCATGGTTAGGAGAACAATTAGCATATTGGCCTAATATGAGGGTCACTAAGAATGTTTTCAGATGAGAGAAAATAAGTTGATCCACTCGAATTGGATGCAGGATGGGATAACACCATCCTTTGTGAATAAACTGGTATCAGGTAATGACTATCCCACTCCAGGAATTCCAGCAGTGCGAGCACAAGCAACCCATAGTGTGCAGGTAGTCGGTCCCTGCCATGGAGCTGGAAAGAGAGCATTTTCACTCAATTTTCTATGATCTCAAAATTGGGTTAAACCAGTGCCGAGGTCTCCTTCCCATGCCATAGTTTTCCGGTAGTTTCAGGAATTTAAAGGGACCGAACATCTTTGAAAGACGACGAGAGAAGCATGTGTTAGGCAATGGCAGTGACTGAGGAAAACATCACAGCTTTGAGAAAAATGCTTGAGAAAAATAACAGCATAACATTTAAACTGAGGCAGCATTGCAGATTGGATCGTCAGCAGTGTTAAAAATCCCCTATGAATTCCTTTGTGTGAAAAACGTCGCATACTGATGAGTGCCTCACAATTTGACGGAAGAACAGAAAAATGCCTGTGTTGAATGGTGTGAGAAAATGCTGACATGATTCAAAGGAGGGGACTCCAGAGACCAAGCGGCAATCAGCAGTGTGGATCTTTTCTGATGGCAATCTGTTGACAAAAGTGAAGTGTTGCCAAAGTGCCCACGAGAAAATAGTGGTCATTTCTCCTAAAGAGTGGTTTTGTGGCAACTATTTTTCTAGAGGAGCAAAGCACAGTTACTGCTAATTGGTACACCACAGTTTGTTTGCCAGAAGTAGCCATGCACGGGACTGCGAGGGATCCTTCTCCATCATAATAATGTGTCTGCATACATGGCCAACATCACTCTTCAGTTCCTGGAGACCACAGAGCTTATGATTCATCCACCATATGGTTCCAACCTAGCCCCATGTGACTTTTCTGCTCCAGATGATAAAAAAATTGCAAGCGTGGAAATAGATTTTCAACCCCTGAAGATGTGTTACCACCTACGAAGGAGAGTTTGCAAGAATGCTTTCAGAAGTGGTTTCAGCTAATGCAAAACTGTATACAGTGCGGTGGCAAATAATCACAATGTGCAACAATCAAAATAATTTTAAAAAATTACTTTTGGTGAGCCTCAAAACTTTTGTAGTGACCCTGATAGCTGTTTTAACCATGAAGCTCAGAATTACCAATAATTATGAGGTTATAAGTTGCCCTTGAGTTTGAATAACCAAGAAAACTGTTAGGATTTAATTTTGTACTGGCATGTTGCCATGGTAGCTCGATTGGATAGAGCCTGGTGTGGACAGCCAAAGATCTGACATGACATGACATGTGTGAAACAACTATTAAGTATCACTTATATCTTGATTCAAGTTTGATCACATGTTGACAGCTTCTATAGTCAACTCCTGAAAAATTGTTTTCCTCCTTCTTTCATTGCTGAGAGAGGGAAAGAGAAAGAGAGATTTACTAAACATGGCAAATTCTGATTTCTGCAATCTGTAGAGCAATTAAATAACTCCTCAATGTCCCTTAATCACAAAGTGCATGCCATAAATTGACTGGATTGTTTGTTATGAATGTATATTCGTGCAAATATTGTATTAAGAAATTCCTTCTCTGTCATCCATTCATTTGCATTACTATGTCCTGTATATCATGCATTTAAAAAAGTTATTATGGATGATGGTGCATACCTCATTCTTCTTGGTCTACTCAAGCGTCCTGAGGAGCGACGGCTCCTCCTTGTGGATTCTGTTGTGGACTCTGATGGCTCCAAACTACTTGCTCTTGGTGTCACATATCCACCACCTTCCATAGCTATGGGGATAATGTATTCACGGGGAGACTTTCTGATAGGCTCAGGACCTGACGCTGATATAGTACTGTCAGTGTCTGAGTCCTGCGTGCTCTGCCTTGAAAGACTGCTTGATCTATACAAACACAAACTTAACTACATTAACAAAAATAGAAAATAAACCAGAGCACTTGCATGTTAAAAACATGGCTGGCTGGCTGGCTGGCTAGCTTTCCAAAATAAGTGTTACTTTTCATAATTTAAGTAAATATAATTAATATGCTCCTAAAGCAAAAGAAGAAATTATATATAAGAGGTTGAATCAGAAACTGAAAAATTCAGTGCCATAGCCGGGATTTGAACCACGGATCTTCTGCTTATTGAGCGGCTGCTCTAAACATTAAGCCAATTTGCCAGTACAACATTAAATTCCCCAATTGATTTGTACTTTTTTCCGGTTAACCACAAGGGAATCTCACATCAGAGATAAATACCCCAAGGGCGACTTACAATTGTAAGTACTTTATGTCCTGGGTTTAAGTAACCTTTAGCGGAACGTGTTACCCTGATGATGCCAAGCGCAGTACTTGGCGAAACGCTGGTATCTACAATGCCTTCTAGACCATGGCCTACAAGCCCAGAAGAACTAAACATTTCTAATAGTCAAGACACCAGTCAGCCTAAGTATATATATATATATTCATTGATGAGTTCTATTACTTCGGCTTGAGAAAATTGGCAATTATATTTTTCCCCTTATCCTTGAATTATTTCCTTCAAAATAAAACAAAGTTCAACTGCACTCGAGAATGTCAAGGTGATGTTTTTTGTTTGTAAGTTTGTGACCCTGCCACTCCTTTACGTCACACTCAAATCATCAGATTATTGAAATACACACTTTTTGGCATGTAATTAACCCACCATACCTACGTCTATGAACTTTTTTTTTTTTTTTACTATCCTGATCAGCGGCTCTAGATGCTTGACCCTATACAGAGGGCTTATATATGGTGGAGGTACTCAACAGGGTGACAGGTATCCCCACTTATGTTAATCTGCCACACTTGAGTAAATCCCAAAATCCCATTATTGGGCTCCTCTTCTACAGAGCAGAAGATCTGTGATTCAAATCCAACTATGGCACTGAATTTATCATTTCTGATTCTACCTTTCAACGTTTGCCAACACACGGCTTATATGTGTTCAATTATCATTTCTGTCCCATTCTGTTGCTGAGAAATACTGCATACATCAAATATTTGAGACACTGTGTATGTTTCTTAAACCCTAAAATGCACTTTTATACCTTTGAGACATAGATCTTTGTTGCAGTGGTGGTACTGGTGGCTTTGGTGGTGTCGGTTGTGATGGACTTTGTACTGCAGCTTCCTCTGGTTCCTTTTCCACTTGAATTGGGATGATGCGCTCTTTTGGTTTACTCTTGCTGCTCTCTGGTTCCATTGATGCAGATCTGAAATGATAATACATTACATTGAATGTTTTGCTCAGTGACTAAAGTTACACTGCACAGCAGTGAATCTCAGAAACACAGACATGACACAAATTTGATGTGTTAATGCTCAACTAAACACAAGTATGGTCCTTTGTATAAAATTCTGAAGTTTTAAATGTAACCCAAGTTTTAACAGTGTGCTCCTAGGGTTCAACAGCACAGCCAATAACCACTTTTCCAAGAGAGTTAATTCATAAACAAAAACAGATTGCAATATGGTGTTAATTAATGGGTAACTATTACATCTTTCTATATAGAAGGAAGGAAAGACAGAAATGAAAATGAAATGACCCTATGCCTTGAAATAACATTGAGATCAAAGAAAACATAAGTCAAGGAAGGCTCGAAAGGGTGCAGATCTGGTATCTGCATGATCCTTTAATCTTGATGATAGTTTCTCGGGCTAACAGCCAGGTCAGATTAGGGTAACTACCCAAGCTTTCAGCGACTAACTCTGCCGCCATCCTCAGGGGAACTGAATCTAGGCTACTGATGTTGCGATATTTATATAAATATAAATCTATTTATATAAATATTATAAATATTATATTTATATAAATATTGCAACATCAGTAGCCTAGATTCAGTTCCCCTGAGGATGGCGGCAGAGTTAGTCGCTGAAAGCTTGGGTAGTTACCCTAATCTGACCTGGCTGTTAGCCCGAGAAACTATCATCAATAATCAACGCTGGGAAAGCTTCAAGTCATTAATCCTTTAATCTATTTGACAAACATTATCTACAGCCAGCAAAGGGCACAGAGAATCTTAAACTTCTCCCCAGATTTTGAAACAAATGCATAAATGTTACGCAAAATAATGAACTTAAAATATTTTGCTAAAACTGGCTTCCTGTTTTTATTGCTGGATCCAGCTTACCAAATATGGTGGTACTGGAGTGCTCACTCATTACATTTTACTAAATATTAAATTCCATACATTTTGATAGTAACATTTTAGCACTAGCTCACAATATCTTCTATAACAAATAAACAAATTTAAGCAAGTTGTAAGATGGAGCAGGTGCTGGAGTCACATGTCACCTCTTTTCCTATTACAAATCTTTAAGGTATGGAACTACTAACTTTGATGGAGAAATTGAAGCATTTCGAATGGCCCTACAAAATCTTTTGTACAGAATTTCACATTTTCAGCAAGCAGTTATTCTCTCAGATTCCAGGGCAGCAATTATAGCAATTACTTCCAAGTTGTCACCAAAAAACCAAACAATTATAGAATGTTGGAAAATCCTTACCCATCTAACAGCACTTCAAAAACACCTAGTCTTCCAATGGATACCAGCTCACTGTGGACTGAGTGGTAATGAGAAAGCTGATTTTCTTGCAAAAAAGGGTACCAGCGGTGTACAAAAATCTATAGTTAATCTACCATTTTATGCAGCTAAAAGATTAGTCAACTCTGAATTCAAAAAAATTATTGCAAAATATTACTATGAAAAATCAAAGAATAAAAGATGGGAACTACCAAACATTCAAACAGTGATTCCTGAGTATCCTCGAAAAACAGCAGTTGCAACCTTCAGGTTGATTACAGGACATGATTGTCTGGCAAAACATTTAAACAGAATTGGGATATATTCTTCACCACTCTGTTCTCTATGTGGTCTGCAAGAGGAAATGGATCGAGACCACCTTCAAATATGCTCGAACACTTCTAGTGCCCTATCCATCAGTGAAAAATATTGGAGCGCAAGAGGATTAATGACTTCATTGTCAGAAATCCAGCATTAGCTAACAAGCAAGTTGTAATATTGTGCAATTCAAAAATGGCCATAAATAGTTAAAGCTGTGACACAATAGACAAAAGACACTCATAATGTCACAGAATGTCACAAAACTATACAACAATTAATTTTAACAATATACTGGTGCTTCAATGGATTCCAGCACACTTTAGAGCAGAGGTAATGAAACAGTTGATTTTCTGGTCAAGAAAGGTAGCAAAATTATCTGGTCCTTTGTCTTACCACTCTGTCAAAAGAATAATTACATTAACATACAACAATAACCTTAGTGTCTGAGTCTTCCAGGAAAGCCTGTGTCTTGGTTATGACGAATGTCGATGTTTCGCCCTCTATGTTGGGCTTCTTCAGGCTATACTCCACAACAGTACCTACAAGACTGTGTTGACTAAGTAGGTGCTTTCTTATGCTCTGCCTGTGGTGGGCATATCTCAGCAGGTTTTGTGCTGATTGGCTGATGGTCTGCCAATCCCTGGTTCTTTACTAGTGTCTGCCAGATAGTGTGGAGATGTCTGCCATTGTCTCTGTTTAGGGTGCTCTGTGATCTAAAGATTTCTATGCTTTCTCTTACTATTCTGGCACAGAATTGTTCACAGTTTGCTAGCAGCTGTATTTTGTGAAAATCTATGTGATGTCTTGTGGCTATGGCCTGTTCTGCAAGTGCTGAGTTATCCATTTGGTTCAGTTTTAGGCTTCTAATGCGTTCTTGTCGTCTGACTGTCACTGATCTACCTGTTTGTCCAATGTATGATTCTCCACATTCACAGCCTATCTTGTACACTCCAAGATTCTACAGGGGTCATGTTTGTCTTTAGCTGGGTGGAAAAATTTTTAATTTCCTGGTGGACTTGTATCTTGTTTGAATGTTATGCTTTTGAAATATTTTTGCTATTCTGTTGGTGGTTCCTTGTATATACAGTAGGCATACTGTGGTCTTATTTTTGAACTAGATTCTATGACAGCTTTCTTCTTTCTGCATAGATATTCAGATGCTTCATCACACCATCTGCCAGCTATCAAACAAGCTGTAGCTAATACACTGGTAAACAGAGAAGTTCCCATTTGTGACCCTGAGAAACTACAAGAAGAATTAAATTTAGTTCAGCACATTCTGACAACAAATGAATAGCCAAAAGACTTATTAAGAGCCTACACAGAAACAGTACTGTAGGTGAATTGTGACTTAACTGGATAAATTGAATTATTATAAAGTGATGAAATACTTTGAATTAATATTGCAATTAATGTAATAAACGTAAATATTAGTACAGAAATTAACATTGCTTTATTGCAGGAGTTTCCTACCATGGCAATAAATCTATTGATATAAGGGTGTCTCATTGAAGCACATTTAAATTTCACAGTCAAATACCCAACTTTGGGTATTGGAAACCACAGCAGCTAGAAGCATACAGCTAGTGAAAAATGAAAGATTCTAAAGCATTTTATATTTTACTAAACAATGTTTAAGTTTTAATTGTGAAAGTTTGTGGTTTTAATTAACTAATTTTGCTTTAACTAAACTATCTAGAATTTGAGGGTAGTATATACAAGAATCTTTTGGGTCCCTATTAAATATAGGAAAATGAAGTAAATTTTATCACACAACTCAATATAGCTAACAGAGTGGTGCAAAGAGAAAATGTAGCTCATTTGTATAAGCTTGTAAACTCTTCTTACATAGTCATAACTATATACAATATTGATTGGACATTTATTTGTTTAACAAAAACAAAATCTACCACAAAATATTCTTTCTTACATTTTAATACCTTCTACCAAATAAAAGATGCATTTCTTGCATAAAATAATACCTTGTGTTGCACACACTGGACTCCCTTTCCACAATTATAGGAATAATGTGTTCCCTTGGTTTTTCCTTGGGCATAGTTGTCACATCTGGTTCCAGCGATGCCTTTCTATATTAGTACATGGAACACCACACAACATGTCATTTGTTAGTGAAAACTTTCAAAAGCTCTCTCATAAATCATGCATATTAATGCACAGCAATATCAACAACAATTAACACAAAAACATAATTATGGAGTTTATTATTTTTAATGGAAATTAAACATCTGCGACAACACTTAAAACAAACATCAACAAATATGAGAAGATTCACTACATTTGTTTTAGTACATCATTTGAATGCTCCATTGGTTGCACAAGAAAAGTTTGTTTTTTATGCACTGCTTCACAATATTTAACATTAAGAAGCTGTAAATGTTACTGTTTCACGTGCATTAACAGAAGGCCCCATGTATGAAACTGTCTGTCTTTTTATATCAGCTGAGTGTGCAATATTTTTACTTTCTCTACTGGTAAGTAGGGGAAGTATTGTATTCCACCCAAAAATTTGATGTCGAGATTTCACCGAAAATATGCGTTTTGAGACCCCTGAACCCAAAAAAAGCATTTTTAGAAAAAGGTCCATGTATTCAAATGGGAGCTTTCACAACCAATGGGAAGCTTTCCATGGCCCCAGGAATGGGAAAGAAAACTTGGCTAAGTTTTTAACTTTCTCGTTCTCGTTAGCGGGCATGGCATGTTCTATTCATATTTTGCTGTAGAAATTATTAAAGGCAGCCGTGCCATGAAACAGTTACTAGAGCTCTCTTAAGTTGCAAGCTAGAAAAAATATACTTGTTAAGTTACAAACAAATGAATTCCCAATGTGCCATATCGATCTCCACTTTGCTATCGATATGATGATTGATAGTATGCATTCCCATTCTTGTTGCCAGACTGTTACAAATCAATATGTTGAGTGGTGCTTTGCTTCTCATTTTGTTTCCGTTCTGGTTACCGTTACCAAGCCTTTAGACCTATGCCTGCAGGTCGAAGTTTCCCAAAGAAAGACAATTAGTACTCAGTGCATCTCAAGCACATATGTTACATGTGTGTTACCTGAGTGGAGCCGTAGTGGCGGCTGCAGCCACTGGGAATGCAACTTCTGAACGCTGGGTCTGCATTCTTGGTGGTATATGTGAACCCACCATCTGCTCCACCTCAGTTCTGTACTCTCCTGCTGGACTGCCTTTGTCTGCTGCTCTGGGCACAGGTTGAGCTTGCACTTGAGGATATCCTACAAAATGAATATTTTCTTTTAGATCTGGACTTCATCAATCAGTTGGTAACACCTAAATTACACATTTTAAAGGAATTATTAAATAACTGGTTAGGATTGCAGTCAACTGCAATTTTACTCACAGAGGAGTGATGTGCTCTTTAATTTTGTGCATCTTACTTAAAAGCACATTTCTGTGAAATTTTGTTTCCTGAGGGGCCATTCAAATCATGCTTTGGCTGCTATTTTTAGAGCATTGCACTATTTAGGCTTGTTTCCTTGTGATTTTATTAGATTGAAAGTCTATCTTCTCCCACAACAATAGAGGTCCAAAAAGTTCCATAATGCACTTCAAAATGTGTGTAATAAACTCTTATTTGATATGGATTGGTTTATTTTTTTTAAAAATAACTGAAATAAACATGTGCCATTTTTTCCCTATCTTAGCAGAATAAAATATTATTTCTTCTTCTAAATTTATGCACTACATGAAAACTTCCACTGGACAACAAATAAATATGTAATAGGAAAGGGTAGAGTGAGACTGAAAAATTCAATGCTATGACACAGACCTACCAGTTACCATCTGTTCTCTAACCTCTAAGCTATCATGGCCAACATGCTGACACAACATTACATTCTCCAACTCATTCACATTTTTCCCCAGTAAACCACACAAGGAGTGTGAATCAGGACAGAAAAATCCAATGCCATGCTGGGATTTGAACCACAGATCTTCTGCTTCATGCACAGTTGTAAGTTGGTTGGCATAAAATAACTTCAAGAAGTTATTTAATGCTCCTCACTCCCGCAGCTTTCCCACTTTATGAATTATTTTTGATTTCGTTATTTTGTTAAATATCAATCTATATATTTGCATAATTGTTTACTTTAATACTCTGTTTACATATAAATGTTACACCACAGTATTGTGATTGGTTTCTTGTTAAGGTAAACTTCAAAGATCTTTTTTCTCAGCTATTGATGAACGGAATTCTTCAGTCTCCTCATCTACAAAGTGATGTCCATAATGAACCTCTTTTAGTGGCCTGAACAAATACCAGATCAGGGTTGTACACTAGAAAAGGCAAGACATTGCAGCCCTTTTTTGCAATCTCACTAACAATGTGGTGACTGGTGTGTTATCTTGCATTGTTGTGGAAGAGAACAACTTCTGCTTAGAATTTAGTGGGCAAAGTCACTGAAGACATGCTTTAAGCTTCTTGAAAGTGCTGACCTATTATGCATTCCTAATACAGAACTACAACCAGGATCACACTCTTCACATCCTGAAAGACTGCCAATCTCAACCAAAACATTATCTAGTTGCTATCTAGCCCTAAAACATAAATTCAGTAGTAACCCAAACAAGATCTATTTTTAATAATTCACTTCAGAGAACATGATACTCTGATAGAAAATACCATCTAACAAGAGCTCATGTTAATAATAATTGGTTACAAACAAACATGCATCAACATTTCATCTTCATCCATAAGTACACATTGTAATGTCAAAGTGCAGACAATGCAAGATTATAAAATTTTAAAATGTTAACATAATGTTTTGTTATATTGAGTCAATTTTTGACACTACATCACTTTCTTTTTTAAAAAGGAGAGTGGTGTGCCAAAAATCGACTCAATATAACTAAATGTTAATGGAGATCATTGTTATAAAGCCCAAAAATATAATCCAAGAATGGACCACACTTGTTCTCCTCGCACACAGAACATGTGTCATTAATCAGTTTGTACCAAAGTGATGGTTATTGTGGCTTACAATATCCATATTCTCCTTCATGACAAGCATGATGCCACATGGCGAACTCCATGCAGGAGTTCCTGCCTGTGTGGGGGTGGGAAATAATGGAACATCCACCGTATTCACCCAATATGAGTCTGTGCAATTATGACCTGCTTGCCAAAATGAAGGAATCTCTTCATGGCAAACACTGCAATACAAGGGAAGATATAAACCATACCATAGCGTGGTCCTTGTGAGACATCAGCAGATATGGACATGCTGACAGTGTACGACGGCTTCCATCTGTATTGGAGAAGGTGATCAAGATGTGGGGCAATTAGGTGAGACAGAATATTAGAAGACCCCAAAAGAAAATCGTTTATGTGAATATTTGTTAAGAGTGTAATTTGTTTTTTGATGTTGGTATGAGTTGGTTAAATGACGAAAACGTGTTACTAATGTTCATTGTTACAAACAATTAAGTTTGTTTAAAGACGTCATAAATATTTCCATATTTGATTTTAATATATATTAAATAAATAAAAGAATTATATGTGTTCAATATTGAAAGCGAAGGGAGAATGGTTAGGGATCACTTCCCTAACAAGAGGGAACTATTTGACGAACGCATACGCGGATGTATACGAGAAAGGTAGTATCACGTGAGGTGACACTGGACTTTTTTACTAGTGTCTGTATATTCAAGGTGAAAAGACATGTTTAGGTAGCGTGTGAACATTGTAGAACATTTACCAGACTTTCATCAAGCTTTTGTTCCACTTTTTGAAAAAGTGGAAAGACTTAAATAATCTAAAATGGTGCTAAGAGGATTTATTTAAATGTAAAATAGAGAAAAAGTGTTAATAAAATAATACATTGTGGTGAAGAAACATTGTGTGATTTTTCATTCCATCCATTACCACGCCCTGAGGGAAATAAGAGCCACATCACTCAAGCATGAAACATCTCTTCAATAAAAACAGCACCATATGTATATTGAAGGCATGTAAATGGTAAACTGCTGTCAATAAAGTCTGGTATGAATTATAACAGTATTACTACTACTTTTTAATCCAACCCTTGTAAATCATGTGGAATGTTAACTTAATGTTAACAGAAGCAACATATTAATGCATTCTGAATGTGTTTGTAAGAAACTGGACCTTACTGCGTTGCTGAAATGAAAAGACTTTATATTTATACCTGTTACCCTTAGCATATGTTATAAATAAGTCCAGAGAATTCAAGATTGTTTACCTAGTTGAATTTCTGCTTTTGAAGTTTTCCTTCTTGGTAATGTTGCTGATTTCAATGTGATTTCAACCTTAGCAGACTTTTTCTTCTCAGGAGCAGGTGGTTCCACACTGGCTGGCTCTGCACTGCTTGGACTCTCCTATAAATTGCACAAAACATACTTATACTTCAAGCAACACAAGAAAATTCTGCCATTTGGAGGTTATAAAATAGTTGAGTACATGATTACATCCTTAGCTTTTGCTGTATACTGTGACATTATGACAATATTAACAAGCCTAGGTATTTTAATCCTTCCCAGTGCAGGTCACATTTACCTAAGTCTTCAGGTTGATTATGGGACATGATTGTCTAGCAAAACATTTGAACAGAATTGGGATATATTCTTCACCACTTTGTCCTCTGTGATCTGCAAGAGGAAATGGACTGAGACCATCAAATATGCCCAGCTACTTCTAGTGCCCCATCCCTCAGTGAAAAACATTGGAGAGCAAGAGGATTAATGACTTCATTGTCAGAAATCCAGCATTAGTCAACATTTACCTAAGTTGAAAACTTGTTCTAAAATTGAAAATTTTATGCTATTTACTCTTATTCATGTAAATTATAACTAAAGTTGTGCAAATATAAATGATAATAGCTGACTTTATGTTAATTTAGAAGAATTTCAAGAAGATGCTGGGTGCAAAAATGCCATCAATTTGAATGAGTCCACTCCTTGTAGCATTGTGGAGGCAGCGCCCATCTGCCAACATTTCATTCCCAATGTGGCTGGCAGTAGAACTATTTGGAGCCACATGAAGTACATGCGAGGTCAGCCAAGCCAGTGGAGCATTTCTTGTGTTGTGCAGCAGTACTGATAAGTTGTGTATCAGTGTATTTGCTTGAGACATGGTGTGATTTAGTACCAAACAAAGAATATTCTTTTGTAGTAATTTCATAAAATACAAATCATCTGTTCAGTGTCACAGAACATTTAGGAAAAGGTTTCCTAACATTGATCCACCTAATAGACATAGAGCACATAAACTGGTCCATAAATTCAGTACTACAGGATCGGTATTAGACCAGAAAGTAAAGAGAAGATGCCATGTTCCGACAGAAGAAAAACTTGATATCAGTGTTTGATTAGAGCAATCACCCCAAAAGTCTTTAAGTTAGCAAGCAAGCAGGTGTCAGCTATGGATCAGTACACAAGGCCACAAAAATACTACAAATGCAACCTTACACAACAATAGAAGTGCTAGCCTTAAAGGACAGGGAACCCCAGACTATAAGACAGTTTTACACCTGTGCATGTCGGTATCACAAACCTGCAAGTAGTGTATTGGTGACGAAGCGTGGTTTCTTATCAATGGACACATTAATGTGCAAAATAATTGATACTGGGCAACAGAAATTGTTTGTAATAATAAATAATGTTACGAGTTAGACTTCCAAGTTCTACTGCCGGTTGCACAGGGAGTGGGGTTTTGACAGATGGGTACTGTGTACCCCACCATCATGGTGCTGTGAGGAGTGGGCCCATTCAAATTGATGGCATGCTATAAGTCCATTTGGTGGGAAGTGTTACGAACAAATGATTGGGATGTCAGAAGTTGAGTCACCTCAGAGATGCTGCTTCTAAGAAATGATATGAATCAGCAGGTTCACATTCTACAACTATCTTTAAAATAATAACCCTGATTCTTAATATTAAGTTTAACTATAGGGTATCCCAATAAGAATGCCGGATTTGAAATGGCCGCCATTTTGTTGCTTTGAGACTGACAGCACTCTGCTTACCTTTTCTGTTTTCTATGTTTATTACAGTTACTTGGTATGACGCATTACACTGCTGCACAACGAGCTTTAATTGTGCAAACTCATTACCAGAATGGTGAGTGTTATACCAAAACTGTTTGAAGGTTTCATGGACTCTTAGGTCGGATGAATGTGCTGAATTTGTAAGCTGATGAAGAAATTGGAGGCAACACAAGATTCACTGCAAACATTCCAACACCTGAACACAATCATTGTACACAGTCTACTCAGAACATTGCCAGTGTGAGGGATAGTGTTCAAGAGAGCTTGAACAAATCTATTCATCGTTCACAGCAGTTAGACATTTCAAGAAGCTCATTGCAGAAAATTCTTGCTAAAGATCTGCACATACATCCATGCAAAGTGCAGTTAACCCAAGAACTTATCAAATCCGGTGTTCTTACTGGAATACCCTATAGTATATAAAGACAATTTTTAAAAATATATTGTGTCGAAAACATCTCAGCAAAATATGTACACTGTTTATGCGCATTTGTATCTAATTTAGTTAATTTTAGGATACACTATTAGATAGCCTTCATGAACAGGTTATTAAAGAAAAGAGTTTAAATAAAATAAAGCATATCAATAATGGCAGATATCAAACAACAAACCCTCTCAACATTAGCATTGCATGAAGGAGTAGTAAAAAAGAACTCAGCTAGAGTCTGTGCAGAACAAGTTGGCAGAAAGAGCTAGCGATATTGGTTGGAAATGACCTGAGTCCACTCCCTTGAGTACAATGAAGAACCCTCATTAAGGGAATAGCTTTTCTGGTCAAAGTCATTCTTGTCAAATCTCTTTCAGTGTGACAGTATTGCCTAGTTATAGCAGCAGGGAGCCCACTTCTTCCTTCCCTTTGAGAGAATCGTCACAACATTGCATGCGAGCGAGAGGGTGAGTACTGCTTTCTCTTTCTACATGCTGGCTGCCAACTTATTCCACAAAGAATATACTTTCAGAGGTTCAGAATGACAGTTTTCAAGCTTTCTGGCAATGAAATACCTAATCCACACAATGCCAGACAACTTCTCCATGAATTTTAACTTTCCTTTTGGCTCACGTGTTACAACTTAACAACTACCAAGCCAAGCTTACTTTGACTGAAAAGACTGAAAAATTCAATGCCATTACTGCTGTACCAGCATGTTGTCATGATAAGTTGGTTAGGTCAATGGCACAAAAAACCCAAGATCCATGGTTCAAGTCCTGGTTATTGTACTGAATTTTTCAGACTGGTCTACCTTTCCAACTCTGACCTAACATGTATGAAAGAACAATTATTCCTTTGTCTTGTTTCTTGCTCACTCCAGCACACTTCAGCAGACATTCACAGTGCTGCAACCTCATCTATGATATCAGACTGCACCGAATGACCATGACCATGATCTTTGATGCTATGTTAATTTCAGCTAATTTTGTGTTTTTCCAAGCTGATGAACCATTAAAAGTAACAAACTGTCAATTTATTACAAAATTTCAGAAATTTATTTCTGACGCTGGACAGAGGGTAAAATGTATATGTTTGGAAGTTTTTGGGCATCTGGTTGTGGCTAATGAGAAAGACAGGCTAGGTGTGAATCAGAGTTACAAAGGTCCGCCTCGGTAGCTTGATGGCTAGTGTATCTGCCTCACGTTCAAAAGGTCACGAGTTTGAATCTCACTTAGGGTAAGTTATCCGGTAAGGTTTTTTCCCCGAGGTTTTCCCTTATCCTGAGAAGACGAATGTCCGGTAACTTAAAGCTCCATGGACCTCGGGCTCATTTGAGCACCATTTCACCCATTTCATTCATTCACTGTCTGATATGACATTACGTTGGAGGACGTTAATTTAAAAAAATCTGATGTGTTGCATTCACATGACTTTCTCTACTCTTGTACTAACCATTCTTACAAACTCTTATTCCTATATCTTCTTCGTGTTAGTTGAGATAAACATTTGTACAAATTATTTTATTGCTTATTTCCTTGTAGGTGCAAGGAGAATATTAGAATACAGTAGGCTTTGAGCGATAGTCAAATCTTTTAAAGCTTTGAGATTCCGTTCTCTTTGCACACTTAACATGCAAAACAAATGAACAACGATGTTCCATTTCACGAAAGTTTCAAGTTTTCTGAAACTCACACACATAACAAGGAATATCTCCAAAACGGTTCACCCTGTAAGAAAATTGTGTATTTTAGCAAGATCTACATTTTTTGTAAAGTATGATTTGATCTATCTCTAATGGTTTACCAATTATGCAAAAGTCGTCCAGAGTAAATACGACTACAGGGGCTATAGCCAGAAAATTCAAGATATACATTTCATTTGTCATCAAAATCTCTCAAACATATGACATTTTAATCAAAATCATTAGAGTCATTTTCAAGAAAATCAAAATTTTCCATGTAAAGGTTAGTTTAGGATGGGGCTATTTTCTTCAAAATCTTCGTGTCGCATCCTTGAAAGACATTAAACTTAAATACCAACTTTGGGTTTTAACCAATTTTTCGTTTTTGAGCTATGCTGTCCACAGACACACACACGGACCTTTTTCTAAAAATTCTGTTTTTGGATTCTGGGGGTCTAAAAACATATATTTCCGGTGAAATCTCGGCATTGACTTTTTGGGTGGAATACAATACTTCCTCTACTTAACAGTAGAGAAAGTAATAAATAAAAAAATAAGGAGTTGCATTCATTCACCGTCCGATATGACATTACATTGGAGGATGTTAATTTAAATTTTAAAAAAAGTTACAAATATGGTAATTTGATACATGGCTAACATTGTATACCATCATACTATAACTGTATCTTTTGTATGAATTGAATAAGCAATTTTTTTGGTTATTTAGAACAGGGATGTATTAGGTGACTATGGTTTTATTTCATTGGGCTATGACTGGGCTAGGAGAATTACATCGCTGCAGTTCATGCCGTACTATCTTGTCAGCCAAGCATTGGTAATTCTACCTCTTACCAACCTTATGGAAATAAAAAGCTTATTACTCATAATTACCTGTGAAATTTGCTTTGCATCTTCCTGTTCTGGTTGAGAAACTGCTTCCTCTGAAACAGCCTTTGCCTCATCAAATGGAAACTTGGTAGTTTGAGCAGCAGCACCTTCTGGTGCAACTTTGGTTCCACTTGGCGACTTTTTGGCACCAGCTGCTTCAGCAGGGGACAAAGGAGGAGACTTGGGAGATGAACTAGAACTGCCACTTTTTGACTTTATCCTTTCTGATGGAACAGGAGGCTTCGCAGATGAGACTTTCTTTCCTGTTTCACGCTTGGTCTCCTCTGCAATTGCATTGCTAATGACATCAACAGCATCCTTAAGCTTCTTTATCCTTGCCTTTTCCTGCTGAGATGCCTTATCCGTGACTTGAAGTGCAGGGACAAGTTTTAGTTCTGAATCACCTTCCGCGGCTGCCGGTACTTCAGATGAACTCGCATTTTCATTTACATCCTTCTGAACTGCAGCAGTTTCATTTTCCAAGGGCTGTTCTTGTTTTGTCTGAGGAGCTGGTTCAGCAAGTACCTCAGGTTTTCCTACAGCAGCAGTATCACTGTTAGTACTATCACTTTTGGGAACAGTTTTGGAAGACTGTTCTGCAGGCTTCTTTGGAGCAGGTTGTTTTACCAGAGATGACTGGGAAGCAGATGAGAGTGATGATCTCCTTTCAGCAGATGCTGGTGGGCCAGATAGAGAGGATCTCCTTTCAAATGCTTGTTTGAAGTCACTAACTTTAACTCCAGGAATAAATACTTTTTTGGGCTTTTCAGAAGTTGGAGATTTTGCTTCTGGTGGGCTACCACCAAGGAACACATTGAATTTATCTGCATTTTCAAATATTTTTGAACGCCTCCTTTCAGTTGGCTTTGACAGAGGAGAAGCTTCATCTGACGTCTTATCTGCATTCAGTTTTCCAAGACTCAGTTCGCCACGGCTCTTTTTCGTTTTGATACCGGAAGTTTTAGGAGCCTCTGCAGCCTTTACCTCACTAGTTTCTCTGGAATTTTTGGAATCTGCATCTGAAATATCACTAACTGGTGCAGTTCTTGTTTCTTCACTTTTGACACTTTGACTAGAATTTACACTAGCACTATCTAGTTTATTTTCTGCAGTAATCTGACTAGATTGTTCAAGCACTTCTTGACCATTTGGTAACTGTTCTGAAGGCACTTCAGATTTTGAAGTGTTAAGAACCTTCTTCTTCTTTTTTAATTTTGGTTTTACTGATTCAACTGTCTCACCTACATCACTTACTTTACTAACTTCACCATTCACTTCCACAGCTGATGGAGGTGTTTCTTCTGGAGCTTTGGTACAATTTTCTTCATTTGTTACTGCAATTTGTTCTGAAGACTCTTTCTTGCTAACACTTTCCGAATTAACTGGCGGGCCTTCTGTGGGAGGTTTAGACTTTTTCTTCACTGATTTTCTATTACTTTTGCCTGCTGTTATTGTTACATTTGTGGACTCTTTCTCTGGATTTTTTTCAGCTGCTGGAGTTTTGTTATCTTCTGCAGTTACATTATCTGTTAACAGAAAAATGTAACACTTTGAAATATATTTTGCTACTGCATTAGCAAATGTATAAAACACAGAAGATTGTTACGGAAACTCGAGGAGAAATGGGCAAGGAAGGCAAAGAGTTGCAGGAGGGAAGGAAGGAGAACAATGAGAATAAAGCAATACAAATTTGGCTACCAAAGTTGCTAATGTTGCTAAAGAGCAGGGTCCAAAAGCAACAGGTAAGCAGCAAGAAAAGAAAGACACATGACTTATTTTGTACAGAGGTAACATGTAAAAGAAAAACTTTGAAGAAGGACATAGATTTGTGTAAATAAGTACAACAAATTCAACTCAGTCAATATATCTTTCTTTCTTTTTCCTGTCAATATTATGATTGAATCCTTGCATGCAATTGCATCAAATAAATTCTTTTGTCATTAACTTTTCCAAAGTATTTGCTGCTGTTAGCTGTATGCAATTGGCAAAATAAAAATATTCCTTTGTATGAATTATTTTTACAAGAATCATGAAAATAAATTATGATCACAGAAAACCACATCAAGACTTATTTACCTTCTCTTTTTGAACTTGGGCCTATGGGAAGAGGAAACAGCAAGAGAACCGTTGTTAAGCAGAAATCTGTCTTAAATGGAAATACTTCATGGCCCT
The DNA here is from genome assembly GCA_030765045.1 of Tenodera sinensis. NCBI lineage: Eukaryota > Metazoa > Arthropoda > Insecta > Mantodea > Mantidae > Tenodera > Tenodera sinensis. The sequence continues at coordinate 103,492,793 of CM060972.1, forward strand.
ATGAATTTAGGGTTTAACAACAAGCTAAATTTCCTTTATTAAACAGAAAATGTCTTACAAGGACAACAGAAATCAAAGTATGCCTTTTAATGGAAAATTTCCAGTTCAGCAATGCAAAGTTTAGAACATTTTCAGGCACCCGGTAAAAGTGTGCATTGTCTGCTCTAAGAACGTGATGTTTAAGTTGAAACATAACCATATTGCTGCTACCTTATCAGTCGGGGAGTGGGGTGCGCTGATGACAGTCCGAATACTGAGAAACCTGTCACAGTCGTCCACTGCATAAGCACGGCTGATTGTCTTTTATTGTAGTCTCTTTCCTTTCTCTAATGAAATGTAGAGAGCACAGAATACAGAGCTCTTTGCAGTATGTCTGTAAACTTAGACAAAGGTGATGGTGTAGTTCAGCTCTAGTCACAATGGCTTCAAAAACAAGAATTGTACTAAACCTTAACACAAGAGACTGAAAGTGATTTGTGCTAGTGAACATGATAAATTGAGTGAAAAGCAGATAGTGACAGTGTTCAATGTAGACAAAACTCAAGTTTACAAGATTCCAAGAAGAAAATGGGAATTCTGAAGTGGTGGAAAAATTGTGCTAATGAAAAAATAAAGAGAGAACTTAAGAAAACCAGGACATTTATGAAATAGTGTAGGAGTGGTTCGTTAATGTTAGGGCAAAAAATCACCGCATATTGGAGCCTATGTTACAGAAACATGCCAGAAGTACAGCTGAAAAACTAGGCAATACTAAATTCAAAGCACCTAATGGATGGTTGGATGGTTTCCGCAAAAGAAATCAGATTTTTAACAAATTTTGTGGTGAATTGAATGATGTTAACACTGAAACCATTGCACACTGGAGTGCTAAATAACCTTCAATAATAATCAAAGGATACAAACCTGAAAACATAGCAAATGGTGACGAGATGCAACTATTCTTCTGCACGTTACCGAATAAATAATTTTGCTTAAAAGTGAGAAACATTTGAGAGAAAAATTGTTGATAGCCTAGACCTACCTTCATTAAAGAGAACTCTCTGTCTTTAATGGAAATTTTCAAGAGTCCCGTTCGATTCCACTTTAGACAATTTTACTTTATTTTCAAACCAAAATTTCTAATAGGATCTTGGTCTAACGTAATTTGAAAAAATCTCCTTGCTAGTGCATTTGAGAGAATGCATGTTCATTTAAAATATACAAACCTAAAGTTGAAGGCACTTTCTTCACACTTTCAGCAACTTGTTGAACTGAAGTTTCAGCGTCAGCAGGCAATGGAAGCGTGACAGTGACATCTACATCTACATCCATCATCTCCACATCTGACGGAGCTGCCTGCCTAGTGTCATTTTCTACTGGCTTGCTGCTTCTAGCTGATGCCTTACGATCTAAACTGTGTTCGCTATCTCGTCTCCTGTTCCTTTCTTTCTTTTTTGCTCCTCCTCGTGCTGCATCTTCTGTTGAAATTCCTGTAACATCACAACAATTCTCTACAGTTAGAGTCAATTCTAAGAATAGAAAAAAAATCCATCACAGTATGTGTAAAATGTTTAGTAAACCATAGTAAGCATCAATATTTAAAGGTACAACAGCAGAAAACAAAATAATTTCTTAAACAGCACACTCAAGTTTCACCACAGCTAGGAACCAATATATAAATTCGCCAAGTCTTTCTGAAAATGCACCAATGAAAGCTCAGAGAATTTGCAAACAATCATTAGAATACAAAACATACATTTGCTCTGAACCTGCCAGCATTTATTCAACAGCCTCTTTTCGGATGAAAAAAGTTTTGTCTATCACAGGTTATCTTTCAAATTTTCATGTAATTTGAAAATGTTAAAAAGAAGACATGATTCTCCGTTAAGTCTTAAGTCTCAAAAACTCCTGATACTACCGTAACTTCCTTTGCTTGGTAATTGATTATCGTGGTGTTTAATATTTGTCTTCAACCTTCAATCTCCTCTTATCCTCCCATCCATACATGTTTGTTCTGCAACAGTCCTTTACTACTGCAATCTGGTGGCTAGTTAGTGAACCTTTAAAATTACTTGGTAGAAAGTCAAATCCGAAATATCCCCTTATGTACACAAACTGCTTAGATTGGGAATAAACAAAACAAATCTCTTTCACCTCAAAAACTAGAATACCAAATAAAATACAAAGGGGGAGGGACTAGAATCTAAAATTAAACAGAAGATGGAAACATTTGTTCCTGGAATACCTTAAATAGAGATAGGAAGAAAGTAACTTAACCCTAATGTGGAACAGCTGCAATAATGGAACCATTCCAAAAAATAACTGTCAAGTCCAGTTATTTCTTTCTTTTTCTTTTTTACTTTTTTTTTTTGAATAGTGTTAAAAACCTGCTCTTACTTCATATGGCACCACAGGTGGTCATTCCAGTGATAGTTTATATGATGATCAGGAAAGGAAATTTGAGAAGGAAATGCTCCAGGATATCTCCATAGCATTTGTCAATTATGAGTACAGAAAACCTATAAAAGAAAAGTCAGTTAAAGAGGAATAGTCCAGGCAGGATTTGAACCACAACTACATGTTCACAGGACTACCTTAATGATCCTGGTTATTTGTGTTAGTTGTAAGTCCAGTTATACAGTTACAAAATAACACTCCAACTTTGCACTACGGCCGTCTCCTTAGTGCAGTGGTAGCACTGCTGCTTACCAAGCAGGAGACCCAGGTTCAATTCCCGCTACCGGCGTGGGGAATTTCTCCTGCTGGGAGACCTAGTCGGGGATGCACTCAGCCTCGTTAGGTCCCTAAGGGACCAACTGAGGAACTACAGGTCTTCCAAAATGTTGTGCCCCCACTCCTGAAGCATAGACTTGTATAATAGGAGAGGTGGGGATTAGTATATCGCTTGCTCTGACTGTAATAATTATGCAATAATTATTTAGGGGGACGCAGCGGCTGGGCAGTAGGCCTGGTCCTTCATGGGCTGTCGTGCAGGGGTTTAGTTTTTTTTTAAACATACATTGCCTGTGTGATTGCCTGAGTTCTGATATCACTCACTTGCTCCCCCCCCACTTCAGTCACTTCTCCTTATCTCAAAACTTTCACAGCGACCTAATTATAAGTACGCAACTAGATTATCTGTTAATATACATTATGAATTTGAATGAGCATATTAAAAAAATGTAAGATGTTGTAAAGAAATTTTTTAAAAGTATCCGTCTAAAGAATATTTGTACAAATGTTTTGAAACAAATTTATTCACACGTCAACAGGTAGATGTATATTTCTTAGACCTCTGCATTTGAAAAAGATGCTCAAAATGGTTTCAATTAGCTTCCAAACATTTACTAGTACAGTGAACCATCACTTCAAAATGGTTGAATACATACCTTCTTCAAGTTTTCTCTTGGGTGCATCTTTTCCAGGTGGTAGAATGTCAGCAACACCTGATTCCCTTTCTCTCTCAAATTCTCTTATCTTTCTTTCTGCTGCAGGTGTATCCAGGTCCATCAAACTTCCGACAGAGTGACAACGCACAGGAGCAACTGTTTCCACAGCAGCTGCACCAACCGTACCTTCACCCTGGGCATCACACAAAGTTTTATAACTTACATTTCTTCATTTTCTATTAATGCTTATCACCTGAATGTTATGTGCATACTTGGCAAATTTCTAAAATTTAAACCTGTAAAACTCTCGCTTATTCAGCAAAGTATGAGCATTTTGTGACAAGAAATTTAGACTGTCTAAAATGTTCATTACAGTAAATGTGAAAAAAGCAATATAAATGGGCACTACCTTTTATAATAATACTTGGTAGTGCTTTTTTCTATCAGATATGCTGACATTTTTCCTTATATCCCAATAAGTATTAAACTTAGGGGGGGAAAAACACCATTTCATAGGCTATACACAAATTTCTAGTCCATATTTTATACTTCATATCCTGAACTATAACCTTAGAAACTTACATCCATACAACACAAAGATAAATAATTTACGAGGGAGAGTTGATCTTTATTATTCACACACAATATTTGGGGTGTAATCTTAAGTTACTGAGAAGTTATTAGTAAGATTTGAGGTCCCCTCGGTCCCTGACCTAACCCCCTGTGATTTCTATCTCTGGGGCAACTTAAACATGAAGTGAACAAGATAAGCTCACACACCCTGGAAGAATTAAAACAAAATATCTGCATGAAATTCCAGAATTTCTCAACATTAACTATGGCCAGTGATGGATAGTTTCCTAAATGGTGCCAAAAATGCATGGACAACGATGGTGGCCAGTTTCAGCATCTCCTTTCACAAAGTTGGTAAGTAAAGCCTTTAAAAATAGTTTTAAAAATGCTGTATGGTTTCATCCACACCTTTCTAAGATGGCAAAGCAACAAGCGCTAAGGATGTGGACAGGCAAAACATTGTGCATGTGGTTCATAAGTTTTTTACTCTTCCAGTATTGCTATATACAAGAATGCTCCTGCCATTTCAGTTGCCAAAAATGTTCACCTTGATGTTATTAAATGCTTGCTCTTTCTTTGATTCATTTAAACTGCTCATTTAGTATTTTTAAAAGTAGTCCACAAATGATCTCTTTTACCTCTTCACTTGTTAACAGTAACTTCTCACTACCCACTCCCGGCGGTGGTGGTGCCAAGGAAAGCAACAGGTCAAGTCGAACTGGTGTCTGATTGGCTAACTCTTCTGCTATATCTAGGCAGGAGTCTGCATGACCCTCGTTTACCCACCAATGTGCACAGATTTTCTCTATGTCAGCACGACGAGCAGGATTTACAGTCAGCATCTCGCGGATCAGCGGCGATGCAGCTACAAAAATACAATAAAAACTTACATTAAACCAATACACAAGCTTGAGGAGTTAATAATGAAACATTTATGAATGTAGGTCAGAGTAATGTTCATATGCTCTTGTAAACACACGTTATATTCATGAGTCTGTCATACATCATGTTTACATGGGGAATTGTAATTGATTTGAGTACACATTCCATGGAAATGCAGACTTAGATCAAAATGAATCTTAGATTTGATTCTCTTAGAAAATAGGATCAAATGGAGCTCTAGGGATCCTGGCCCATTTGAGCATCGTTTCAACCGCCATATATTCACCATTCAATATGACCAACTTCGTTACAGAATTAAACTTTAAAAAAACTTTTTCTTTTTAATTTTTGGTGCACTGTAAGTATGGTTCAAGCTGCTAGAACATAAATTTAAGGGTGGTATGCTCATTTGAAAATTTTTAGCCATCTACCTACTTAAATTGAAAGTAAACTACCATATTTGCTGACATAAGAGACACGCCTTTTTTCCTTAAGAAATAGGCCCAAGACCGGGATGCGCCTTATACACTGGTGGCAAGTTAAGGTAGGTACCTATAAGCTCCATTTCTTCAAAACTTCTTTGTTTCAGCTTGAACCAATTCATTGTTAGCTTGCTTGCAAATTTTGAGTATTCCAATTGTATAGAATTCAGCAGACGCACATGCAAATCGTTAACAGTTTTTATCTTGTTCATTCAAGCTTCAGTTATAGTTGTGTTTAGTGTGGAGATCCACAAGTGTCACCTATATTGTGGTTTTATTTGTAAAATGTGTAAAAATGGCATTGCTATACTACTATACTTAAGCTGCAAGTGATCATATGTGCTAAAAAACGTTTCAAGCCACCTCTAACTGAAAAAAAATCATAAAAACTTGGCAGAATCAGGAAGATGTTTTAAAGAAAGCACCTTGCAATAAACATAATCTGAGAAATTGAACTTTTAAATGGCCAAAACTTGCAGAACCCTAACCCAATTTTAGAGAAAAGTGGAAATTTCAGATTCTATGAAAATGATCATCCAAACGAAACAAACATGCATTAGGGATCACTGACTTTAATGGATCAACATCACGGTGTTCAAGCGTTTTGAACAGATAGCAGCTTTGTGTTTGGACCAAAACAAAAATATCACAGAAAATACAGGCGAGTACAAAGAACAAAGTGTTGAATTTCATCAATTTGTCATTAACCTTTGTTACAATAAATATATTTATCACATAATTAAATACACCATCTTCTTAAAATGTATAAATAACGTAGTGAGCGTTTCAATGCACCAATGCTATCAGCCAGATTACTTTATGACCTCCATCTCTTCTCTTATATGATTTAATTTCACACACTAAATTAACAGTAGGAGATACAAAGCTATAATCAACAAGCAATACAAGTAATTCCATTATTTACAATACTGCCTCATTAACCTTTTTAAAATTAACAACAGCCCAATTTCCATATGTTTTACCATGATATAACTGCAGTTCCAATGTTTATAACAAGAAGCCCTGAAAGAGAAACAGCTCCTTCTTGTTCCATTGGAAAATATTTGTTTCTTACACTAAATTTGCAGTTTTTAGCACTTTTAGGCGAATTAAAACACCAAATGCTTTTTAATGTATTCCCAGCTTCCACCAAGGATGTTTGTCACTAACATACAAGTTCCGTCTCTGCCGTTCACATTCACAATGCCCACAAGATACCTTGACATTAATTCCAGCTCAACTTGGAATCTTAATACCCATGATGATTCAATGGTTTGTCATCCCAGCTTTTAACAGTGCCAAATAGCAACGTGCAGCTCAAAATAAAACAAAACACCTCAGTACGTTGTGCTTAGCGACTGGACCCTGTGTTGTGATAGGAACTTTATAGAGATAACAGGAATCTGGTGTAATAATGGACTTCTAAACATAGTAACATTAAGTTTTTAGTAAATAAATTGCAGTCAAATAGCTATACTTGGAAGAAAGTTTACATTGATGGTTTAATGTTTGCATATTCACTTTTTGTACAGAGTTTGATATGGTGCCGATCATACAGTTTTTACTTTCTCTGCTGCGTATAGTAAGTAGGGAATGTATTGTATTCGGCCCCTATATGTTTTGAGGCCCCCTGAATCCAAAAAATGCATTTTTAGAGAAAGGTCTGTGGGTGTGGGTGTGTGTGCGCGCACACGCTTGTGTCTGTGAACAGTGTAACTCAAAAACGAAAAGTTGTTTAAAAACCAAAGTTGATATTTAAATTTAAAATCGTTCAAGGATGCAACACGAAGATTTTGAAGAAAATTCCTCCACCCTAAACTACGCTTTACATGGAACATTTTTCGAAAATTTTGATTTTCTCAAATATGACAAAATATGATTAAAATATGATTAAAATATATCTGTGAGGGGTATTGGAGAGCGGGAGGATTGATGACTTCATTGTCAGAGGTCCAGCATTAGCTAACAACATTTTGATTAAAATGCCATATGTTTTAAGTTATTTTTATGGCAAATAAAATGTATATTTTGAATTGTCTGGCTATAGTCTATATAGTCCTGTTTACCCTGGATGACTTTTGCATAACTGGTAAACCATAAGGGATAGACCAAGTCTAACTATACAAAAAATGTAGATCTCGTTAAAACACACAAGATATGTACAAATGCATTTTTTTGTGGAGTGAACCATTTTGGAGATATTCCTTGTTATTTGTGTGAGATTTGCAGTAAAACTTTTCACAAATGGGAGGTCATTATTCGATTTTATATCTCTTGACCGTGCAAAGAGAATGGAATTTCAAAGTCTTCATATAGTGATCAGCTTTAAAAAATTTGACTGTAGCTCAAAGTGTACTGTATTTCCATTTTCCCCTTGCACCTATAAGAAAATCAGCAATAACATAATTTCTGCAAATGTTTAGCTCGACTATCAAGAAGAAGATAAGGGAATAAGAGTTGATAAGAACAGTCAATACAAGAGTAGAGAAAGTCATGTGAGTGCAACACATCAGATATTTCACATAGTAAACATTCACAGTCTAGTGTGTGTTTTTGCACATTAGGTGCTTAAATCTGTAGGCTGCCAATCTTGTAATGACATGTCTCTTTACGCATGGTCTGTCTGCCATGGCTCCTGTGCCATAGAAATCTAGCTGTACTTCTCTTTTCCCTGTCAGTGTCGCCAACAAGCGTTGGGTAACGTTACGTCTGACCTGAGGTTTTCAACAAGGAAGGTTTCCTTCGCCAGGAGATATGCGAGTCTTGACCGTGTTATTTTTGATACTCTTATTGCTTTCTTTACACAGTTCACTTTCCCCATAGTAACAATCACACTTCATTACTTCATAAAAGTGAATGTACAATTGAAGGTATGTAGGTGTTAAAGCTTTCTATGCTATTTACCAGTCAACCATTAATAAAGGAGGACACCCTACATATGATAGTTACAAGTGTTACTTTGGTCATTGTTATTGGTCGCACTGATATAAAATATTTTTGTGCAAAGTTTCAATCTGTTAAAAATACCTGACACATTTATATCTATAATTTTATGACATTAACAAGAGAAAAAGTTTTACAGACATTAGTCAAAGAAAAAAACATTTTTGCAGGTTTGCAGGAAAATCCTACTAACAGCTAACGGTTAACAATTATTAGGGACACATGAAAATCTATACCTTCCGCTGCTTCTGTTGTATTTTCCGTCCTATCCCAATTCAACAAATGTTTATTGTTGTTCAGTTAATAATAAAAATGTTTGCAAAAAGTATGTCTGAAACTATATTGGACAATAAGTAGCTTCCGATAGGCTATGTAGCCAAGTTGTTTCTTTCCATTTGATTTTACATTGACCAAAACACTTCTCCTATGTTTGCCTTGTGGTAAGTTATTAGAAATATTGCACTGCCTTCAAAAGCTTACAATACCATCAATATTTTTTGATTTTTCAAAATATTTTGCCCACTTTCTTGCCTGCAAATTTCTGATCTCTTCATTTTCTTGCTTCAGTTCCATGAACTTCAACAGATTGCACACCTGGCCAAAGCATTTAACATCATTTATGAACACATTTTAATCAGCTACAAACTTGACAGTTGGTTCAATCTCATCCCATTTAGGTATTTCACTCATACGGATCCATAAGGAACAACAAAATTCGTCTACTTGTTGAGCTACTCTACAATTATTCAAAGCAATACATGCACCTATTAGAACTTTATAGAACTTCAATTGTCAGAATTGAAATTCCATAAAAAAATTTAATATACTTATAAAGAAGATGAAACAAACAAGCCAAAATCTTAAACATCTTTAAAAATCAAAATTATTTGCTCAGGCATAAAATTCAAACTCTGAAATGAGGCTATATCTGAGAAACCCAAGTGTATGGTAGCCCTATAATGAAATATAAATAATTTTTGTGAATTTCACTAATATTTTCTTTAAATTGTGAAATAACTTTAGTGGCTGCTAAAGAAAGTAATATATTTCCCTCTGCAACCAACCATTTGTGAGCTTAGAATTTCAAATCCATTAAATTATCAATATTTGTTTAGAGGTTGTGTAAATATATTCTGTCCACGACTATGTAAAACTTATATTATTTGATGAAATACTAGAATCTATGCTGAAGATGTAGGCAGATATATTTAAAAGGATCTGAGAACTGTTTAGGTATGCTAATGAAAGTTTCTATTGTGAATTTTTTATTTACATAGCAATCTATATATATAAATCAATTGCCATGTGATAGTCCCGCAAAAACTTCAAAATGGCTTGACCAATTTGAATAATTTTATTTTTGTTTTGTTTGCCTCAATACTGGGGATGGTTTAGAAAAAAGAGACATTAAGAAAATCCCAAAGAAACAGCCAAAAAATCTAAACAATCAAAATTGGTAATTTTGTATGTGAATTGCCACTTTGGGTTACTTTCAATGTGTGGCATTTGTGGTGGACCTATAATTTAACAGCTGCATTTATTACATTTAAAAGTTTATTTTTCATAAAGAAAGGTAGTGGATTTTGAGAATAGATTTGGTTAAATAGAATTTAATTACATTTTGTGAACATTCATTTTGATCAGTTATTCTACTAAGGTAAATTGACTTTGCAGACCTAGAAATAAAGATTCATTCAATTTTGTTTTAGGGATACTTCAGGAACTAGGGCAGACATAACCACAAAATGTGTTTTATCAAAACTCAAGGAATCAGTTTGAGAATTTCAATATAGTATGGTTCTAGAAGGTATGTTTAACAAATTTGAGTGATTGTGCAAACAATTCCACGTTGTTTTAGTGTTCATTAAAATGCCAAAAAGAGAATGATCCTACGTTGGTCATCAAAATCAGTCAAATACACAGCGAGCTATGGAAGGTTCATTAGGATTGAAGGGTTACAATCAAATCAGTTTTAGGTGGTACGAAGTTCACCAGGTCATGTAGTTCTTAAAATATGAGTTACTGAAGTGTAACATAGTATGATGTGAATATTACATTGTAATTCATTATTAATATATAATTAGGACATTAGGACCTGTTTTAACCTGAAATATTATAACATTAAACTTTTCCTTCAGTATGGAAAAATACCTAAGGAAGCACATCACTTTGGCAAATACACTTTAAAATACGAAACACCCAGAAATTGTAATATAATTTTTTTGACAATAACTGTGGTTGGAGGATATATGAAAGGTTCCTAATATTGTCCAATGCAAGTGTTTTTCCATTGGCTTTGGTATGCTGTGCTGTTTACTATGTAATTGCTTCAACATACTGTTAAAAGAAGTCCTTTGTAAAGGGGATTGTGTGTGGTCTTATGGGTGCATTTCTTGCTGGTGGACATGCAGTATTAAGACACAGGAAATATCATTCACTCCTATGCAGTCTGATACACTCACACCCACACCATGACCTCTGGGCAACAGGTATACTTAGTGTACACAGCTAAGTCATGTGAGGGTGAGAAGACGAGTTCCAATGATTAAATGGGGACCAATCAGCTAAGAAAGACAACTCTAAAAGAAAATATCGGTCCCCCATAATGGCTGAGCGTTAAAGCAAGGCTAGCAACCTTGCCGTGGAAAAACAAGTTGTTGCAAAGCCCTAGGATGTCTCGGAAGCAACTGGGGAGGCCATGACCCGAAGAGAGCCAATCGCCATAGAAGAACAACTTACGTGATGGCTTTTTTGGTTCAAAGTAGTCCCCTTGTGAGATCTGCTTGACAAGCCGCTTGAAGTTTGAGCCATCGAAGGGCATTGCTCCATACACTAAGGTATATAGAAGAACCCCAAGTGACCTAGAAAAACAGAATACATGTTCACTTATGTACATGTAAAGAAGTCTACATCCTTATATGTAAACAGCATTACACTTACCAACAGTCAACTTCAGGACCATGGTATGGTGTTCCCTTAACTATTTCTGGAGAGGCGTACAGCGGACTGCCACAGAATGTATTCAGTAGTCGTTGTTCATCAAATACATTTGAAAGCCCAAAATCTGCAATCTTTACAAAAGTAAAGTTAGGTTTATACAAAATAAATTAGTGAAATTACCACAAACTCTACCAAGCATCCTTAAAGAAGAAAAGGTTACAGAATGTCTCTTGTTAACATTCTGACTTTTAAAATCAGAGGTTTCCATGTTCTGTCCCCAACTGGGACAAATATATTTTCCTTTAATTAGAATAATTCCCTATCTCTTCAGAGTCTGGGGTATATGTTTCATAGTGTAAATGAATAAAATCATCGTTAAAAACCTATAGTGGTCAAATCACAGATGTGATCATTTGTTTCTTACATCAAAGCCCTCTGGTACGATCATAGAAGTTAAGGATAGCTATCGATAGAGCATAAAACCTCCGAATGGACTGCAGTGTTTAGCCTCTCAGCATCCTCGGCGCTTGTTGCTATCATAGAAAGGCGTGGATGAAACCATACAGCATTTTTAAAACTACTTGTTAAGGATTTATTTACCACCTGTGTGAAAGAAGATGCTGAAACTGGTCACCGTCGTCCATTCATACATTTTTGGCACCTCTTTAGGAAACTATCATCACTCGCTGTAGTTCACATTGAAAAATGCTGGCAATTTTTTAACAGATGGTTTGTTTTAATTCGTCCAAGGTGTGTGGGTTTGTCTTGTACACTTTGTTTTAATTACCCTAGAGATAGAAATGTCAGGGTGTTAGGTTGGGAGATCACAAATCTCTACTAATAGCTCTAGAATGAAACACACTCAATTGTTCTCTTTGAAGGATTGGCCATATGAGCTGTTGCAGTCTTGTTGAAAAAATACAAAATTGTGCTCCCTGTCTGTTAATTCTCTATAAAAGGGGCAAAATTGTATTCACGTATGTACGGGTGTCAGTCAACAGTTGACTTAAAAAAAAAAATGGGCCCTATAACTCAGAACCTAATATTGTTCATGAAATAACCCTTCATAATGAAAAATTTGGTGTATGATGTGTCATTAGTGGAGAAAGTTTTCTCAGATCTCCAATAACCAATTTCTATCTCTGGGGCAACTTAAAACAATGTGTACAAGACAAACCCTATTACCCTGGAGGAATTAAAAGAAAATATCTGCCGGGAAATTGTCAGTATTTCTTAACATGAACTATGGTGAGTGATAGTTTCCTAAAGAGGTGCCAAAAATGTATGTATGGACAATGGTGACCAATTTCAGTAGCTTCTTTCATACAGTTGGTCAGTAAAGCTTTTAAAAGTAGTTTTAAAAATGTTGTATGGTTTTATCTGCACTCTTCTATGGTAGCAGCAGACAGCAACAAGTGCCGAGGATGCCAACAGACAGAACAACGTGCAGCTTGTTCGGAGATTTTTTGCTCTCCTGATATAAAAATGAAACTATTAAAATAAAGATAGAAGAGAAAACTGTACTTCAGTAGAAAATTATACATTTCTTTACCTTTGCACTGCCATGTTCGTCCAGCAATATATTTTCTAGTTTCAAGTCTCTGTGGCAGATTTTATGCTGAAACACAAAACGTACACCTACATGATTACTTTTATAAGAGCAGGGTGTGATGATACATTAAACAAGTGCAAGAAGAATCACCTTATGACAATAGTAGACAGCAGTTGCAATCTGCCTGAATATCCTCCTTGCTTCTTCCTCGGCTAGGACCTTTCTCTCACTCAGGTAGTCATACAGTTCTCCCCCAGCAGCATATTCCATCACAAGCACCATCTTCTCTCGGTTCTCAAACACTGAAAGGAGAATTCACCACTCATGCAGTATGTTTAAATATATGATAATGCAGATTCTAATTATAGTTTCTTTATACCAAGCTCAAGTTGATGGGAAATCTTGGAATGGATTGCAGAGGATTGTGTGAATAAAAGTGCTTTTCCTACACTTCCTTGATTGGTCTTAATTTGGATGTTTAGCATTTGTTTGCCAAAATTGCACTTAAATATATCCTCCTTAGAAAGTCCCAATATTTAAGTATCAACGAACACAAAGTTAAAAAAACATACAGATCATCTAAAACTTGCACTGCAAATATTTTGGAAATAGAAAGAGCATTGATAGATAGTCAGGAGCTCGTACATTCAGCCCATAACAACATCACACTTAGCAACTAAGCAGGCTGAATGACACAAACAACTGTTGGTGTGGAAACTTCTCAAAATACAATTTCTCGTAAACTACCTACACTAGAATCCTGCAATAAACACAATTGACACTCTAATTTACTCTATGTTTATTTTGTTGATGTAATTAGGTATTATTTCATTTAAAAAAACATGTATGTTTGCTCAAAAAATATGCCTTCTAAGTATTATTAATATCTGAGAGGTAGAACTGGAACTTAAAAATTCAATGCCACAACTGGGATTTGAACCACAGACAAATAAATAATTATTAATATCTGTTTATAGGCTGAAAGCACAAGCACCTATCAATCAATGCTATGAAAAATGCACATCAATACCATTTTCCATTTCCAAAACATTTGCAGTGCAAGTTTTAGGTGATTCATCCTATATATCTGATGCGCTACATTTATATGATTTTCTCTATTACTATCATTTAGTTTTATACAGATCCAACACAGGAACATACTAAATAAGAAACATGTGTTGAAAACATAACTATGAAGTAAGGAATTGACAAACTGTTATTTTTTATAACAGTTTTAAAAATTACAGTTACAGTGCATTAACATTAACACGTAATGGTTACCAGTAACAACTTACATTGTCTTTATGGTTATTCACATTCACAGTTACATTACATTAATGGTTACCTGTAACTGTTTCAGTAAGAACAATGTTGATAAGAACTCATTTTATTATTTGTTGCAATCTAAATAAGTGGTACCAATGCACATGCAGTGAATGATGGCATAATTGTTACTGGAATAATTATTGTCTTTGTTACTTTTGTAACCATTACTGGACAACCAGTTACTGTCTGTCTCCATTACATTACTTTCTATCTCTACTATATAGATTCCAGTAGAAAATAATTCCCATGTGCCTAAAAAAAACAAAATTAAAATCACAGAATCTTTGTCCCACTGTTATTGTTTATGCAGTAATGCATAAGCTTTCTAACTCTCTACCTTTTAAGAATTACTTATCAATATTGGTTTCTATACACCCTAATTAGCATAGAAGAATATAATTAATAATAAATGACTTAGTCCAATTGGACTTTCTTTGGCGATAGGCAGTCTCTTTTGCTTTCAGGCTTATGACAGCAATCTGTTGTTAGCATTTTTCCATGCAGTGGGGCATTTTATGAGAAGAATTGGGATGGATAAACTCTAGTCATAAAAAGCACTCTATTGCTTGACAACAGGTCTCTTGTATTCAGTGTAGTTGGGAGATTTGCAACCAAATATAAGACTAAAAAGGAAACCCGACACTTTTATTACAGAGCATTTTTGGCACTGTCTTTCATTCCAACTGTTGCTGAGGATACTACAAGTATAACATCAGTCTCCACCTTCTCACAATTGTACACCTTTTCTAAACATTTACCTAGCAATATACATAACCGTTTTTTCCATTTTTAATGAAAATTCTTTTTGACAACTCTTAATTTTCCATAAGATCCTAATTTTCAAACCTCAATGCACTCCCCAACCTCTTTACCTCTGTTTTATTGCACCTAAGACATGCGTAATGTCACATCTGAGTATCCAAATATTGTGTTCATGTCAGAATTCCCTCTGAATCCAAAATAATTCCACTTTCACTTTTAGATTTCTATATAATTTGAAAGAATCTTTTTTCCTTAAACTACTTAAAAGTCTTGCTTCCCTATTCTCCCAAAAACCTTTTCTCATGCCCACATATTCCCATTCCAAATTTTTCTCTTCTTCCCAGTTATCTATAATATTTTGCCCATCTTAGAAAATCAATTAATTTTCCTATTAACTCTTTCCTAAGCCAAAAGAAATTGCTTTACAAAGGTTCTAATCAGGGATCTCAGTGTAATATTCTTAGTTTTCTAGGCAAAGTACTCCTAACTTCAATTATTAAATGCTAACTTTGGTACTAATTGAATTTTAACTGCAATAAACTGGTAATGTCAAAATATGTATCTCACCTTCATATATATGAATGATATTAGGATGTTGTACAGAGGACATTATTTGAATTTCTCGACGAATTCTAATTAAATCAGCTTCAGTTTCAATTTTGGCCTTCTTTATAGTTTTAATGGCAACCTATAAAAGATAAACAAGTAACAGCATTAGCAAACATGGTTCAACCTTATGTATGATAATTCTTACACAAACTAATGTACATAAATTTCTTCTTCCGTATTCAAATGTGCAAATTCAATTCTGTTCTTTTATTCAAGGTACAGCTGTAGAAAAAAGATAGAGCGCATAAGGATAGCAGCACATCATGTTGCAGTATGGTTTAAACAAGTCAATATTTACAACATGCAGCCTGAGTTTGATAGTCTTTGTTCCATACGTTATTGTCTGTAGGACACACCCTATATATTACTATCATCAATCTTTTATTGTAAAATATATATTTATAATCACAATTATAGTTACACATAATGTTGTTGTTGTTGTTGTTGTTGTTGTTGTTGTTGTTGTTGTTGTTGTTGTTGTTGTTGTTGTTGTTGTTGTTGTTGTTGTTGTTGTTGTTGTTGTTGTTGTTGTTGTTGTTGTTGTTGTTGTTGTTGTTGTTGTTATTATTATTATTATTATTATTATTATTATTATTATTATTATTATTATTATTATTATTATTATTATTATTATTATTATTATTATTATTATTATTATTATTACTATTGGCCAAATACCACATTACAAGTAGTACAGACCACGTCAAACTTATAATGCTTTTATACACTTTTGTTACATTTTTAAATTAAATAGCAATAGTCAAGGAAATAAAGTGCACTTAATTTAAAAATTATAAAACATTTTATATATACATATAGCATAAAAGTACTGTATGCATATTATGAACTGCATAAAGACAAGTTTAGATTTAATAAGTCTTGAAGCATTTAACTTAAAAGTGAGTTGATTAGAATTTTTTGGATATGTGTTGAACATGTTCATGTCATGCTTTGAACTCTCATGAATAAACAAATTATATACTTACCTCCTGTCCTGTTTCTTTGTTAATACCCAGCTGCACTTTTCCATATGTTCCCTGGCCCAACTTTTTAATGATATCAAATCTGTAATAGAAATTTCAAAAATATGAATGTATAGTATAGTAACAATCATTCGTGTAAGTACTAAAACTCAGATATTTTTTAAAGTGAATTTTTTTGGTAGTGTTTAACGCCCGCTTTTACTACTATGGCATCGCAGGCGGTGACACTGATGATACATGGAATTAAAATGGAGCACTAATGGAATGAGATGGCGGGGAAAACCAGAGAACCCGGAGGAAACCCACCCCAGCACCACTTCTTCCACCACAAATCCCACATGCGATTGCCTGGGATCAAACCCAGGCCACTTGGTGAGAAGTGAATGGTCTAACCATTCGGCTACGGTGCAACCTTTTAAAGTTATGTTACCTTGCACTAATAATATCTAATTTTGTATCACGTACCTATTTGAGAGTATTGGGAGGGGGGGGGGGGGGGGGCTTTACGATACTACAATAACCAGTGGAACACTTTTAATACTTTCTCCACCACCTACTCGTGTTAGATAAAGTATTCCATAGAAAAATTTAATATCGAGGTTTCACTGGAAATTCACATTTTCAGACCTGCTAATACAAGAAAAACCTTTTTAAAATGGTGTGTATGTGCATGTGTGAGTTTTTATATTTGAAGGATGAAGATGGGAGAGATGTACACTCCCAAAACGTAGATGGCTATGCATCACTATACCTGGCTAGAAGCCCGAGAACATCTTGAGTATGGACTTTGTTATCTTTTGTCACAATACCAAACTTCGCACTTAAGTTTGGTATCTTCCAAGGATGCAACACAACATTTTCCAGAAAATTTCCCCAAGCCAAACTACCATTTACATGGAAAAACTTTTCATTTCTGATTTTTTCAAGAGTGACTAAGGATTGTTATTATAATAATGTATGTATCTGCATGATACATAAAATTGACCCAGTTTTGAATTTTATACAGATAGCCCGTGAAATCCTCTTCATTCTGAATGAATTTTGTATAAGTAACAACAGAAAATAGACAAACTTGCTACATGAAAAGTAAGATCTCATTAAAAAACAAATTACATCAAATGCAGGGTTTTTGTGGTATTTTCCAATGCATTACACGCTTCTTTAAGTGTTAGATCATTATTCTTTTGTTTCTCATGATGCCATCGAAAGAGTGACATTTCTAGGTCTGCCAACAATGACTCACTTTTTAAGCATTTCAGCCTCCTATTCCCCCTTGAATCTGCACCAAAATCTGTTTTGAAACCATGTCTGCAAATGTTTAGCAAATAGAGAAAAGGTGAATGTGATACCAGTTTTTCACTTTTGTAATTCCATGCATGGCAAAAAGACAGACATACTCATTATGTCATGGATATGACATCAGAGATGTGTTACTAAAATTCTTCTGAGTATGCTTATATACATTCACACATATTACATATTTGCTAAAAAAAAGAGCCCCCCCTCTTTTTAGCAGAATTATAGCTAAAAAATTCGGAGGGTCTTACAAACAGATATTTCAGAAAATAAAATCAATGTGTTACTGAACTGTTAATTTAATACCTAAGTTTTATTAAACACTAACTATTATAATTATTATTTATTTATGCCAATAAACTTACTGCTGGTGTTTTTAAAGACATAAGACGTATGTGGGCAATGTTTAAGGGGTGGAATCAGGACTGAGAAATTCAATTGTGGTCTACCGGGAAAGTACAAATCAGTTTGGGGAATATAGTGTCACACTGGCCAGTTGCCCTTGGCAGTGTAGTGGTTAAAGCAGCCGCTAGATAAGCAGAAGATACGTGGTTCAAATCCCAGCTATGGCACTGAATTTTTCAGTCTTGATTCCACCCCTTAAACCATTGTTCTTATTGATATTTAAAGATAAAACTGCTATGCTTGGAAGTTTTACGATATGCAGCCCAGTAAAAAGCATGTATTACTGAAGTTCCTGTTTCCTACCTTTTGAATATTTGGCCTTTTATATTCTTTGAAATTTTATGTCCAAGCAAGCTGTGATGCAACTAACTTGAAATTTATTATTTACAGACCTCTCTAAAAGTTAAATATTAAAGGAAAAGAAGTGATATCTATATATATTTTTTATTCTCTCCATTTCACAATCACCTTTTAAACATTAATCTAGAGTACAAATATATAAACATTTTGTAATGAAGTTTTAATAGTAGTTTCGTCCAGGAATGAAGCCAAAACAGCATATGTGAGCTTTTAAGTGCTATAATGGGGAAGGTATTTCAGGATCATCTGCTCATCTTTTCAGGAACTTTTGTCACAATAAAAATTCTTCAAGACATTAAATTAATTGAATGTAGTTTTAATTAATTGAACAACTTCTAGTTCTGAACAAGTTTCCAAATTTTCAGAAAATTTGGATTCACATTTAGAAGTAATTCCTCATTGTAATTAAACTATTATTGCTTTTAAGAGAATATAATTTTCAATAAGAGCCAAAATGAGAGAGATAGTGCCTGTGTTGTTAGTTTTTTTTGAGATATTTATCACGTAAATAAACAAATATGTGTTGCACTCACATTACTTTCTCTACTATTGTACTAACAATTCTTACAACACTTATTTCTATATCTTCATGTTGAGATAAACATTTGCTGAGATTATCTTATTGCAAATTTTCTTGTAGATGCAAGGGGAACATGGGAATCAACAGTCAAATCTTTTAAAGCTGGTAGCTATATTAGGGCTTTGAAATTCCATTCTCTTTGCATGGCCAAGAGATAAAAAAGTTAATGACCTTCCATTTGACAAAAGTTTAAGTATTGTAAAACACATACAAACAACAAGGAATATTTCTGAAATGGTTCACTCCATAAAAAACTGCATTTCGACATAACTTCTATGTTTTAACGAGATCTACATTTTTTGTATGCTAAGAGCTTATGGTTTACCAGTTATGCAAAAGTCATCAAGAGTAAACAGGACTACACAGGCTATAGCCGGAAAATTTAAAATATACATTTTATTTGTCATAAACATATCTTATACATATGGCATCTGAATCAAAATCGTTAGTCATTGTTGAGAAATCAACTTTTCACAAAATTTTCCATGTAAAGGGTAGTATAGGGTAGAGGAAGTTTGTTCAAAATCTTTGTGTTGCATTCTTGAAAGATATTGAATTTAAATACCAACTTTGCTTTTTAACCGACTTTTCATTTTTGAGTCATACTGCTCACATACACACACAAAAACATGGATATTTTTCTAAAACTGCTTTTTTTGGATTCAGGGGTCCTCAAAACATATTTCTGGTGAAATCTCAACATCAAACTTTTGGGTCTAATACAATACTTCCCCTACTTACTCTACGTAGTAGGGTAAGTAAAAATAAATATTGCTAATTTACTATAATTAATGCATAGAATTGCTATGGTCTTGAGATTTTGAATCACATGTTTATAAAGACATTGTCTCTTGTGAACTAAATTTACTGCAAGGTAACAGTTTCCTGGCAACCATTTGGCCACCTCCAGTTTGAAGTTCTCAAATTCCTTAACAGCACATTGATAGTCCACCTTCATCTGCCAATAGCTTGGCTTTAATCCAAGTACATGCCAGGTGAACTTTCAAGTCTACACTGCTCTACTCTGGCATTTAACTGTGCGTACATACAACTATTTACTCTCATGTTATCATTGCATAAAAAAGTGTCACTTTCTGCAACATTTGTCATAAGTAAGGGCTGGAGGGATGTGCACACTTGCATGTGGTACAAGTAAACTAGACACAGACTATGAATGACGTCAGAAGTACAGCACGGCCATCAAATGTGTAAACTACTGCTACTAGAATCAGTTGAAAACAATGTACTGTAGCACTCTGCGAATTAGTGAACCATTACCTTGCAAGTGTATGCAGACGCAAGGTCAAGGTGAAGTCTAATGCATGAACTATTTGAAAATCTTCAGCTCATATCCAGAAATTTTGCAGTTTTGCCCAAAACTATTAAACAATTAGAAAAATCAGGTTTGAAAATGCCCAAGAGCATCAGCATAAAAGAAGACTTACCTGATTCAATTAATAGGATACCTCTTGTGCCAGATATTGAAAAGGTGAAAGCTAAATTCCAGAATGTTCTAAACACAAATATTGGTTATTAAGCTATGTGTGAAAATTTGAAAGTGAATAACAAGGAAAACATGCCAGAAGACAGAGTGGAATTCTTTACATTTGCACCTCTGACATCGTGTGATGAAGAAAGTAGTTTTTCACTGTTTCAAAACTGCTTCAGTGATAGGCGTTGAAATTTCACATTTAATAATTTACGAATCTGCATTGTAACCCAGTGTAATGCACTCTCTAACAATATTATAGTTAATAAATAAGCCCACCCCCTGGCACTACAGCCCATGAAGAGCCAAGTCTTACCACCCAGTTGCAGCGTCCCCCACCTCGGCCCACTACAGGCATCATTAGTGGGGTGCAGTACTGGCGGGTGGTACATGGTCAACATCCCGATCCCTCCTGGCCAGTTATGCAGTCTTCATGACCTGGGACCGCTACTTTTCCATCAAGTAACTCCTCAATTGGTCCCCCCAGGACTAGCGAGGCTGAGTGCACCCATGCCAGACCTCCCAGAGAGGATAAAATCCCCATGCTGGTACCGGGGATCGAACCCGGGTCCTCTGCGCCAGAGGCAAGTGCGATAGTTAATAAACAGCAGTATGTATAAGCGTTTAAGTGTAGTTCCAGAATACATAGTTAATGATGCTTCTAGGTTGTGCTGCAGTAAGGCGGTTTTCATGTCCAGGCTGTACCTACCTGCAGTTACATGTGCGAGCGATAGCAGTAAAGCCCATGGGCGTATACCTATGGAAAAATGCACATGCCTCTGTCCTTTAGTCACAAGTAATGCAGTGGATAAATGAAACATCACAAATGTACATTTTGTATCTCAAGTTCTGCTATTAAACATTTTAAGAAAGTGCACACAAATATAATTACAAATATAAAAACAATCTGATGTGTTACATTTGCATGACTTTCTCTACCCACTCTTGCACAAACTATTTTCAGAGAACCTTATTCTACTATCTACCTCATGTCAATTTAGATAAGCATTTGTAAAAATTGTTATAATATGCATTTCCTTATAGGTACAGTGGGAATAGGGGAATATAGTAGGCTAAGTGACAGTCAAATGTTTTACATATAAAAGTCATGCAGAATTAGGAGGAGTTCAGAGTCAGTCTGAGTGGTTCCACTTGTTTGGCACTGATGTACTGATCCCAAAGGTGCAGGTTGAAATCCATCCCAGAAAAATGGTTTTTAAGTGTGCTTCAAAGTGACAACTTCATGTCAGTAGATTTATTGGCATGCAAAAGAACTCCTATGAGACACCAAAGGTTCTGATATGATCCTGATAATTCACAGTATCGTCATAAAAACATTTATTCATCTATTTATTTGTTCATCTATTCGTCTATCTATTCATCAATCTATTCATTCATCTATCCATCTATTTATCTATCCATTTTATCTATCCATTTTATTTATTTATGCATCTATTTATTTATTTATGTATTTATTTATATATTTGTTTACTTATTTATGCATTTGTTTATCTATATCTATTTATTTCTCTATTTATTTGTCTATTTATTTGAGGACTTCAGAGGCTATTTCCAAAACGCTGAAAAAATGTGAATCATTTCTCATGAAAATATCTTAAACATGTGGTATTTTAATCAAACTTATTAATGTCCATTTTTGAGAAAATCAAAAGTTTTGAAAAATTTTCCATTTAAGGAGTCAATTGAGTTACAGGATCTTCTTGAAAATGTCCATGTTGCATGTTTGGAAGATAAATACTGGGTTTGGTATTCAGCCAACTTTCTGTGTTTGAGTAAGCATTCACAGACACACATGGACCTTTTACTGCTTTTTTTTTTTTTTTTGGAGGGGGGGGGGATAGAGATTCAAGAAGTCTCAAAATAAATATTTCTGATGAAATCTTGGCATCAAATTTTAGGGTGTAACACAATACTTCCTCTACTTATAGTAAAGAAAATGAAAAGTAGATAAGAAACAGAACTGTGGTTGTCGCAAAATTCATGTTGGATGGCTTGATACAAACTTCACTGATAGACTTGCCATGCCTTGCAGTGTTGTATAGTTAAGCATGTTTTGAAATCATGCTTTAAAGCCAGTGATATAAATATTATTTCTACCCAAAAAAATTTATTTGTACAACAGGAAAAACAATAGTAATAGTCTGACGTTAAATTTTGCAGCTACTATAATAAGAGTTAAAGGAAAACAACCTCTAAGAGCAAAAACTATTATTGATGTTGCTATTTTAGAAAAGAGTTCAAGTTTAAATTATTTAGGCTGCTACTTAATATATGAAAGAGCAATAGATCAAGAAGGGAAACTTAAGATTCTATTCTCCATGTGGTAGCATGAAGAGTACGATATATGGCACTCCTGTAATATCAGTGGAGGACCTTATGGCTCGAGCCCATGGAGCTATTGAAAATCTTCAAAGATAACTGCACATATTGGGTCATGTGCATGAGGCTCACCAGCTCTACAATGATGTTGGAGGTACACAGTTCGAAGCCCGTTTCTACTGTAGATAGCTCATTTTTGGCTTATTGACAAGATGTGAACATACACCCATCTCATACTTCGCTGCACTACAGCGTCCAAACGGAGCATTTCCAAACAAGAGTTCCTGTTTGAAAATTCATCAGTTTCCTGTCCCTTATGACATACTAAGCATAGTCTGCAATTTTTTTGGGACACCCTCACAATTAACACTTTATGGTTAAAAAGAAAATTTGTTTATTCTTTTTTCTAGTCTTGCATTATCATTCAACCATGAGCAAAATATTACTTGTCATCTGTAAGCACAATTAATGTGTTACATAATTACCTTTGTTTAAGTTTCCTTCGATGATTGTGGAGTCGCACCCCCGTTGTGCTCTCCATACCCCCCATAATATTGTGAATGTTTGCATCGCTGACCACCATTTTGAATTATCTGCAACAAAATTAAAACAATCATTAAACTTAGCAATAGTCTTTGCAAGAGTAGATCCCTGCCAAAAATCTTTATCACAGAAACTCTCGTCATTATTTCTTTTCTAAAAATGTGGTACAAATAAACTATTCAAGAGATTGGAACAATTCTTTGAACAAATAAACAACAATAATTATTTAAAGTAAATATTAGTTTTAATATGTTATCAGATGGAACATTTTGCACACAATTATAAAATGTGTTTTAAGCACAATAACTTGAAAACTAAAGAGAATACCAAAACATAGTGTGACAAATGACAAATTCCATGAGTTTTTGCGTCACTTTATTTACTCACAATTTAAAACTTGTGACCTTTACAGGTGTTCTGTTCTATTGTAACCTTGACACAAATACTGCTCAGCTGTACACAGTTCACTCTGACAATTAACTACTCACAAACAACTCTCTCTTAAAAACTAACCGTCTGTGCCGACTTGCTTATTATACCCGAGAACTAGGTACCGGTGAGTTTTCTGGAAATCGATGTTTCCCGAAGCTTCTCGTAAACAGCGACGTTTTCCAAGGGTCTTGTACTGTCTGGAAATGGTGTTTGTACTTAGCTGCAACTATCGCGTGTTGCCTAGTAAAGTAGTAGTGAAGTAGCTAACCTTGAGCTTTCTTTGATGTGCGACCACCACCACCACAGTAACTTAAAGCTCTTCAATGTTTATGTAACACAAACTTCACGTTAAATATTCTCCCAAATGGCTGAAAACTTTAGAAAATAGGTGAGCGGGATGGCTGGTAACATCTGTGGCCCGCATTAGGGATGTCACTGGCTCGATCCGTATGGCCAACCTTCCTGACCTGGGGGTTTCCTCGGGTCGTCAGGCAAATGCTGGGAAGGATTTCCATATCCTCCGAATTTCCTGCCCCTCCATTTTGTTGCACTAATCATTTCATTTTCACCCGTCACCGCCTTAGGTTTCTTTCAGAGATGGAAGCGTCGGCGAGCGTCGCGGCAGTAGCACGGCAGGAGGAACAAATGTGCTCTGAAAATCTCATCCAGCGGATTGGAAGGCGAGCCTACTGGTTTACGGACCCTCTATGGGATGGTACAATCCCGAGGGGTGAGGGGAGCCGGTTTCCGAGCCCCATACTCCCTTGGGAGTACGAGCACGAAGGGATGGAAGAGGAACCGAACTGAGCTAGCCTCCGCCGGGTTGCTTCTATCTGGGAAAATGTAGGCTTTCCGCCCTCTGCTCTGTCGTGGCAACGTTCCGGCCGCCCTTTGGATCCATTCGCCTCATCCATCCTCCCGGGGAGTGCCCGACAGGGGCATAGACACAAAAGATCCTCTTTGGTTGAGGGTTTAAGTTCCTCTCCGCAAGTTGTCATTGAGTCATTAGAAGATAGCGTTTTCAGTGGTACGCCATGACGGCAGACTTATTTCGGTTTCTGAAACGATGTATCTACAGAGATAACATGGTGTAAGTAGAACTTTTCTTATATCGTGTGGCAATGCCCTCTCGCAGCAAAATTACCTTTATCTTGAAATACTTTTTATCTTGCACCATGATTTTAATCCTGAACTTTCGCGTTAAATCAGTGATATTTTCGCTACCGTGAAGTGACGCATCCACGAACGTAGTTCACGCCGGTTTAGAGCTTATGGCAACTTGCATTAAAAAAAAAAAAAAACCTCAACATTTTTACAATGCGTCAGATCATGTTACTTTCTGCTATAGTTGAGTTTAAAACGCTCGTCATGTTACGACTTCAATTTCAGTTATATTTTTGGATCAGAGGCTCTTATAATAACATAATGAGCAAAATGGCTCCGCGGTAACGTGCGAGGCTCGCATTCGAGAGGTCCGGCGTTCGATTCCCGGGGGGGAGGGGCGACCACTGGGTCTTTCGAGATCTTCCCTGGTTGGAGAGACAAATACCGAAGTGGTTACTCTTCTAGCATGAATTTCCTTTTCCTCGGGCTATCAGGCTCGTTGCAAAGTTCTCCTATACCCTGCCAGATAGCGGCCTCAGCTGGGTCCAGTGCTCCCCAGCTCCGCCAGAGGGATGACCGGGTCTCAACCGTTAGGGACCTCTGCGCGTCCCTGTAGGCCGACCAGCCTGAGACCTATAGTCTTCTGCGGGTTCTTCGCCCATCCGTTCACTTGGGGTCGCCAAACACAAAAGATCCGAGTTTCCTCGAGGTGCGAGTGCCACCTTCGTAATTAAAGTTCTCGGTTTAATTTTTTAAGAAAATAAAATTCATTATGTATATATGTTAACAAAATGGTCTAAAGTAAAAAGATATGAATAATTTAATCATTTATTTGTTTAAGGCTTTTTTCTTGCAGCAGTACTTATTCCATTTAAAATCATCCGATAAAGTGGTATTCCTAGTACGTAAAGTTAAATTTTTATTCCTAAAATTTCAAAACTGTATCGCAATTGTGCCGTTTTTAGCGCAATTACAAAAGTATTTTTTCTCAAAATCATTTTTACATATGGTAGACGACCCAGTACGGGGTAAAAAATTACGTCTTTTCTTTTTAAATGTTCACAGGTTGGCCACCACACTTATAATCCATGTACCAAACAACAAGAAACAAGATAAGGGTCACCTTTTCTGAGACAAAGGGTTGCATTCAAATGACATTCCTATTTCAGTTCCCTTGTATTATATCGGCTGGGTTTGTGAAGGGAATTTTCCGAAGTCCCAAGAGAACGACAGTAGGCAGGCTAAATAATTTACATTCCAACCTCAACACCAAGGTCCAAGGTCAATGCAATTTGCTAATGAAGTGCTTCCAATATCCTTTAGCCACGACTAAATGATAAATTCCGACACAAAGACTGCAAAGCGCTTCTGGAGAGGTTGTGTTGCTGATCCCATATCGTATTTCACTTTGCTTTGGAAGACAGAAGCTACGTTCTTGTATGGCATCATTTTCCCCGTCTCAGGTCTACAAGGTTTGTGTCCCCGCTGATGCAAACGAAATGGGTTCATTTTATTTACTAACAAGCCGTCACACGGTCGCTTCGCTGGGCGTTCATTTTAACCTATAAATTAATAACTAAACATTTAACAAACACATAATTATTTAACGTAGATCCTCCCCTTCTTTTGCCACAGGCACATTTGACTGCAGTTACTAGGATTGTTATTTTAAAAAATCTGATGTGCTGCACTCACATGACTTTCTCTACTCTTGTACTAACCATTCTTACAAACTCTTATTCCTATATCTTCTTCCTGTTAGTGAGATAAACATTTGTACAAATTATCGTATTGCTTATTTCCTTGTAGGTACAAGGGGAATATTAGTATATAGTAGACTTTGAGCGATAGTCAAATCTTTCAAATTCCGTTCTCTTTGCACGGTTAACACATCAATAAAGTGAACAACGATCTTGCATTTGACCAAACTTTAAACTGACACAAATAACATGGAATATCAAAGACAGGGGAAGACAGGTATGGCTGCTGTGACGTCAGTTCACTCAGCTCATATGTGGCTCATATGCTCCCGTCCAAGGTCAGTTGAACGTGTGACGTCACCGCGGGAAAGAGGAAATCAGTGCCGGACATCGCAATTTTAATGCTGACTGTTTCAATTACGGAATAGTCACAGATTATAAATAATTACATATATAGTGTCAATTCTAGTTTTTGTGAACAGTCATGTTATAACGCAAATAGAACAGGAATTATAACCATTTTGCCTGAGCTAGACGAGAGCTATACAGAACAATTAGGTGGACATTTTCCGACATTTGCCGTTTCGCTTTTCTTTAACTAGTTTGTCAATGTTAGGGCGTAATGTACGGCACATTTGTAACCGAAGACTGCATGTTAGATTGTGATCTGACAATATGCCACAACCACTTGAAGACCTGTGAAGCATTAAGATCAGAAGAAACTACAGTTCAAAAGTATTGGAAAGCACGAATGCTAATGGCTTCATTGCCAGATGCAAGGCACTAGAAAACAACAACAACAATATGCTTCGGGATTTTGACTTAGAAAGGTTCAAAAAAGAAAAGAATTGTTCGCACACATACGTGGAACCAAACATACATAATATCAGTGCAACAAGGGCATACAATCTCAGAAATCTGTTTTGAGGAACATTCTTATAAAAATCAGCCAAGTCTTCCTTGTGCTTATATTTGTCCTTTGGCAAATTGTCGCACTGTAAATTTATCAATTCAATTTGCTATCTGCTAGAAACATTGTTAACATCCAATGAATACGGGGTCGCAAAGATCTGAAACGTAGTTGACAATGTTTCTACATCTTGAAGCCTGGTCTCAAACTAGTGTAAAACACGGGGAACTGAACACTTGCGCCGCTGATCAAGGCAGCATAGCAATACACTGCTCTCGCCTGACGTCACACGAACGTACAAGCTGGCTCTTCGTTTAAATACGTCACACAGCCCGAAGTTGTCTTTCCCTGATCTAAGAAACGGTTCACCCTACAAAAAATGTTATGTATACATAAATTGTGTGTATTAACAAAATGTACAGTTTTTTATAGTAAGATTTGGTCTATCCCTTACAGTAGACCAGTTATGCAAAAGTCATCCAGAGTAAATACGACTACAGGGGTTATAACCAGAAAATTCAAGATATAAATTTCATTTTCCATAAGAATATCTCAAACATGTTATTTTAATCAAATTCATTAGAGCCATTTTCAAGAAAATCAGAATTTTCGAAAAATGTTCCATGTAAAGGGTAGTTTAGGGTGGAATAATTTTCTTCAAAATCCTCGTGTCGCATCCTTGAAAGACATTAAACTCCAATATCAACTTTGGTGTCTAACCGACTCGAAACATATTTCCGGTAAAATGTCCACATCGAATTTTTGCGTGGAATACAATTCTACTTTTCGTAGTAGAGAAAGTAAAAATACTATCTTTTTTTTCAATAAAACTAGTTTTTTTTTAAAGAATAAGAGGCAACTCCAGTGAAATGTGTACATACACAACTGAATGTATAGATTCTACCAGGCGGACTTACACTAATAGCTACCATTGCTTCGGAGCGCTACCTTCTTCTGCACTTAAATCAATTTTTCCTATGGTAGCCGGCGGGGGGAACCTAAATGAATGAAATTGTTAAAATTATATTCAAATGAGCTTGGGCCATTTAAGTTAAGCTTAGTTAACTGAGCTTCTGTTTCAAAAATAACCGAAAGCCCTAAGAAGAGAAAACAAGTCGGCATCTCTTTTAAGTAGAACAGACACGCTACACCCACGCCACGACGGTGGGCTTCTGCGGCTCTATTGGCTCTTCCTTCCTGGGATATTATACCTACTGCTTGTCCCCTGAGTGATTGTATTTGCATTAGGGTCATTTGTGGCTCTTATTTTGTATACGTTTACGATTTTAGCTTTCCCTATTTTCATAATAAAGGGCAATTTACGGTTATTGCTTGTCTCATTTAGGTTTGTCCATTCGGGAGAAAATGCAGTTGAAATCCTAGGCACTTAACATTTCTCTCGGCTGTCCCTTATGTATAGGTAAAAGCCGGGTGGGTATTCCCACATAGCAAGTAACAGCACACGTGTGGAAAAGATACAGAGAAAGAAAACAAAGGTTAACTGTAGAGAAAGGAACTCAAACAGAAATAACGGGAGGGATAACCAAACTAGAAAATCCTGCACGTGGTGGTATGCGAGAAGTAGGCAATTCGTGAGATACATGGGTAATAATACAGAGTAGCCCCACAGCTTGGAGACATTAGGTTCAAAGATCTTGTGTACCTAACTCGTTACCGGGCTGTGCCTGAGAGTCACATTATGTGTACAAGTAGGAGACAACAGTGCAGATACATTCATGTCAGAGAAACCAACAGAACTTCTCCCAAAACCACAGAGAGCTATCTGATTTCAAGTTCGTGTCAGTCTCAAGAGGGGAAGTATAACCGCAGTGGTAAACCTTCATAACCTCGTACTTTACAAATGTTGGGATAAGAATTATTCTAATTTCCTGGTGTGTGCGCTTGTTGACCAAATGTGGCACATATACTCTTTAACACAAGAGTAAAACTACTCAAAAACACCCCAACAGAACATAGAGCATGGAAAATGTCGGCAGGGACAGTTTTGACGAGCCTCAGCGCTGCTGAATATATTTTCTCTATTCCTTTATCACATAAAAACAAATGTTGCACCCTTCATCGCTTTAGGGGTGGTAACGCAAAAACAAATCCCTTTTTAGTATTGGGAAAAATCAAGGAAGGACAAAAATTACTATTTTCACATAATATTTTAACTTGGAAAAGCTTAAAAGATCCAATACAAATATTTCGAAAACAGCTAATGCTAGAAAAAAGCCTTTTCATAAAACGTATATATTTCAGTGTCTTTTCTTCTGCTGTAAGCTTTTGTATCTCTTACGCTTTCTAAACCCACATCTACTCACAGAAAACAATATATGCATTTTATTTCTCACTTCAATATCCATAACAATACTTCAATCAGTCACCATTTTTAGTAAATAAAAAATAACGAACTTGTTCTCACGTAAAGGGCAGTTTGGGGTTGGAGGGGTAACATAAAACCTCGAATTGTAGTTTTAAAGATGCTTCACCTAAATGCGGAGGTATTTTTATGCTGTTTTGACTATTACAAAAAAATTGAAGATACATATGAATTGTATTTATCTTGTAAATATCTTTAAAATGCTGTATTTTAATCAAAATCTTAAGAACAAAGTTCGAGAAAATAAAAGAATATCGAAAATAGCTTGATGTAAAAGGCAGTTTTGGTAACCTTGAAGTTACATACTTGAGAAGCACAAATACAACGTTGTATTTACCGATTTTTCGCTTTTTAATTAACTTGTTCACATATTCACAAATGGACGTTTTTCTAAAAATCTGATGTGTTGCACTCACGTGACTTTCTCTACTCTTGTACTAACCATTCTAACAAACTCTTATTCCTATATCTTCACGTTGAGATAAACATTTACAGAAATTATCATTATTTCCTTGTAGATACAAGGGGAATGTGGGAATATAGTAGGCTTTGAGCGATAGTCAAATATTTTTAAAGCTGGTCGCTATATGAAGGCTTTGAAATTCCGTTCTATCTGCACGGCCAAGGTATAAAAAACTGAATAACGACCTCCCATTTGAGATAATTAGAAGTATTGCAAAACCAAATTACAAGGAATATCTTCGAAATGGTTCACCCCATAAAAAAGGACATAATGTGTTTTAACGAGATCTACACTTTTGTATAGTAAGATTTGGTCTACCTCTTACGTTTTACCAGCTATGCAAAAGTCGTCCAGAGTAAACAGGAGTATATATAGGCTATAGCCAGAAAATTCAAAATATACATTTCATTTGTCATACAAATATCTCAAACATATGGCATTTTAATCAAAAACGTTACAGCCATTTTTGAGAAAATTAAAATTATAGAAAAATGTCCCATGCAAAGGGTAGTTAGGGTAGGGGCCTTTTCTTCAAAAGTTTAGTATCGAATCTTGAAAGACATTAAATTTAAATACCAACTTTGGTTTTTAACCAACTTTTCGTTTTTGAATTATGCTGTCCACAGACAGACACACGTGGACCTTTCCCTAAAAATGCTTCTTTTATTCATGGGGCCTCAAAACATATCTTCGGTGAAGTCTCGACGTGGAAATTGTGTGTCGAATACAATACGTAGTACAGAAAGCAAAAATAGGTATACAGTAAGGATTGCAACAGCAGCGTCGTCGTGGTCGTCTTCTTCTAATCTATCACCACGTTGTTTTATGTTTAGAAAGTCGGCCAAACACGTGAATCATTAAGCACAATATCTGAACAAGCTACTGCGAACATGACTCACTCTTCCAAAGACCAGTATTGTGACCAAAAGCCTAAATTAACAGCTAAATATTTTGCTCCTGTTCTCAGCATGGAAAGTGCTGCCATCGGCCGGCATCCTTGCCGTGAATGAAGTACGCAATTACGTCACGCTAAGTAATGACGCTGTATTCCCTATTTATACTTCCCCCGTGATGTTTTCGCTGCCATCATGGGCAACGCCATACCAGTCATTACCATTATCAATCTTCGAGAGAAATTCTATTCATTAAAAGAAAATGCAATTTCGTGCGAGCTTGCACTATGAAGTTAGTTTTACTAACGAATAAAGAAAAACACTGGATGCACATCAGATTTGGTAAAAATTGCAGCATAATAAAGGTCGTTCATAAGGACATTGAAAATTCAGGTTTCTTCATTTATTTTTAGTGTTAGAAAGAAACGGAATACCTTAAATTAGAATACGAACCAAGTGAGGAACCAGCATCTTCGCCTGATATTTTTCAGAATAGACGGTGGTTTGAAACCCGAAAAAAAATTGTTTAAAATCCAAAACATCTTACACTTTAAGCGTTTGGAGCAGCTTTACTCTCTTTCTCCCTCCCTCCCTTACTCCCTCCTTTCCTCTGAGTGAGTGAGTGTGTGTGTGTGTGTGTGTGTGTGTGTGTGTGTGTGTGCGTGTGCGCTCGCGCGCGCGTGCGTGTATTATATATACAGGGTGGAAGGGAACTTATTACATTCCTTCTAATATGTGTTTCATAACAGCATTACAAACAAAACAGTTTGAATTTTGTTCTTTGAGCAGCCGATTCCTAAAAAATAAATGGTTTTTGACCCAAATTGGATTGGTAATTCCAGAAGAATGTACGAAACATCTGTGTCCATATTTAATAAAATATGAAATGAAACCCTTAAACTTAGAAAAAGGTAAAAGAAAGTTGGTTGCTTTTGTTGTTTAATATAAATTACAAAATGCCACTAAAATATCCCGGATTCACGAAAATAAAACTTCTTCAAGAATATATGAATTCGGATATATGAATATATTTTGTTAAATATATGATAGAATATACTTAAAGAGGAAAGTAACGCAGTCACCTCAATTAAAACTAATTTAAATATATAACAAGCAATTCTTCAGTTTGTTAACAAGGTTCATTCTGAAAACTTACAAAGCATGTAAAATTAGATTAGTAGTCACTTTATAGTAATCCAGAAAGTGAAGTGTAGGTATTATATCTTGAAAGTTTATTTTGTAAATAGCATATAAAGAACTAACTCTACCATGTAGTACTACAAATATGTAATGAAATATAAATACATAAATTAAGTAAATAGATGAATAACCTCAAGCCCAAGGTGCCCGAATGAAGAAAACGAAGCAGTTTACATAACTACCTTTACCTCTTCTCATTCAGGAATTTCAACTGGAAGCTGCAGAAGTAGGTACACGAGCGTGCAAGGCGCAATGCAAACACTTAAGATACTGCACGCTACACACGGAAGGTGAAGAAGTTGCCGTTATACGCAGGGGCAAGTTTCCTTCTGTGACCATGTCCACTACACACCTCACCTCCAGCAGCGGGAAGCGTAACCAGCTGCGAATAATATCGTTATGTTTCACGAGAATACAACACTTTCGCGGGAGAAGTTAAGGTTGAATGTGGGCGATTTGTTTTTTAAAAAAATTCCTTCATCAGACATTTTTAAAAGCGGATCATCATCATCATCAATCATCATCAATCATCATCATCAATCATCATATTTCCTGTAACTCTAAGGCCCTTTGAGTTTAGCCCCGTTTCCCTTATGGTAGATGTCCATATGCCTCGACTCACAAGCCGTATTTCTCCCCTTTTTATTCCCAGCTGCCTTAAGTCATTTTCTACGTCATCACTCCATCTAAGTGTGGGTCTTCCTCTCTTTCTACTACCTCCTATCTTCCCTCTAGAATCTTCTTCACTGCTCTGTCCTGGCACATGTCAATCTTCTAGATTCTATGGCTGCCACAATATCAGGAGCATTTCATTTATTCACAATCTCCTTCCACTTCTCCATATGTCATTTTGAAATACTGGACCATAAATTCTTCGAAGTGTTTTACTTTCCCAAATCATTAGTTGATTTTTTACTTGTCTGTTAATGTCCATGACTTTGTTCCACATATTGCAATAGGTTTTATAAATTGTCTTTTAACCTTTGTGACAAATATATTTTCCCAAAGAGATGTATTATTCCTAATGTTCTTCGTGTTAGTTGAGATAACGTTTGTAAGCTTTGAGCGATAGTCAAATCTTTTAAAGCTTTCAAATTTCGTTCTCTTTGCACGGTTAACATATAAAAAAATTAATAACGATGTTCCATTTGACAGTGTAAGTTCTCCATAACTCACACAAATTAAAAGGAATATTTCCGAAATCGTTCACTACACGCACGCACACACACACACACACCAAAAAAGAGGTTATTTAGACATAAATTGTATGTTTTAGCAAGATCTACATTTTTTGTATAGTAAGATTTGGTCCATCTCTTACGGTTTACCAGTTATGCAAAAGTCATCCAGAGTAAACAGGACTACATGGGCTGTACCCAGAAAATTCAAAATATACATTTCGTTTTTCATAAAAATATATTAAACATATTTTAAACAAAATCGTTAGAGCTATTTTCGAGAAAATCCAATGTTTCCAAAATTTTTTCATGTAAAGGGTAGTTTAGGGTGGAGCAATTTTATCTCTTACGGTTTACCAGTTATATAAAAGTCATCCAGAGTAAACAGGACTACATGGAATATAGCTAGAAAATTCATTTTTCATAAAAATATCTTAAACATGTTATTTTAAACAAATCGTTAGAGCTATTTTCGAGAAAATCAAATGTTTCCAAAAATTTCCCATGTGAAGGGTAGTTTAGGGGGGAGCAATTTTCTTCAAAATCTTCGTGTCGCATCCTTAAGATGTTAAAACTTAAACCAACTTTGGCTTTTAACTGACTTTTCGTTTTTGAGTTATGCTGTCCACAGATTGACAGACAGACAGACACACACACACACACACACACACACACACACACACACACACACACGGACCTTTTTCTATTTTTTTTTTAAGAGTCAGGGGCCTCAAAACGTATATTTTCGCACGTTTCCCTGCGCAGTAGCAAGTATGTAGTATGGTGGTATTTTCAGTCTTATGCCTACAGACCCTGTGACCTACAAACAGTTTTCTCATTAAGCAGCTATTCTGTACTTCCTCGTTTGAAAAAAGCAACAGGACTAAAGGTCCCCGTGATCATTAGGTATGTATGAGGCAGCCACTCTCTGCGGCAAAAACTCAAATAGCCCGTGCTACGGCGATAAATCCACAAGCTGCTTTCAGCTGTGTCGCTGGGCTTGGCTGGCACTCACATCTTATGTCCTACAACACAAACTTCCCGCTTTATTTAGAAAAAAAACAGTCTCCATATTATATGTTCATGCACGTTTAGTCGCACAGTGAATATCTGCGACCCAATCTTATTTAGCAATAAAACCGAGATAAGCAGTGCAGAAGGAAATTCTAAAGTCTATCACTTGCATAAATTTCTCTACGCATTCCAAGTTTGCTCTCGAGTCCCTCCTACAGTCAATCTTGACTCTCTACGATTTATCTATACTAAAATCAAGAAATATTTATTCCATATAAAAATTCGATCTGCAGATTCCACTGAAAATGCAAATTTCAAGGTTCCCTAAATTTAAAAAAATTGAAAAAGTCCAGGCACGCTTGTGTGTATGAGTGTGAGACAGATGTGCGTGTGTGTCGTCGCAAAAGATACCTCGGTCATCGTAAAAATCTATTGATTGCATCGTGGTAGTTAGCGTATGAGAAACAGAGGAAGTGAAGAAAGACAGTGAAAGGACTGAGCAAGGCTAGTGAAGTAAACAGTTCTGAGTTGTGACAGCATGATAGACTGTGTTAACACAGAGAAGAAAATTGTGTATTTGAGATACAATTTTAGAAGGCAAAGTAATAGAAAAGTAACTAGAGTGATTTTATGTCTATTTATGGTGACATTGCATATAATTTTTTTAGTGAAATAATACTTGCTGTATTTATTATGAATATGCGCTAGTGAAAGTAAAAATAGCATTACTGGAATCAAAACGACGAATGGAACGGGAGAAAGGTAGATGTTATATTCCAGGAAGCAAAAGCAAGTGCAGAGAAATGTTATTTTAATAAACAGATTGGGGATTTTAAACTGACTTGGCACTGTCGAGTGTAGTGTGTACTAAGAACGTGCCAGCAACATCGGAAATATCATACTTTGTCAAAGCACGACAACCCGAGGGTGTTTCATTAAGTTGCGAGTTACAGGTTCCATACAGTTACAGTGACGTCACGCGGAACACGTATCTGTGTGTGTCTCTGAACAGCATCACGCGAAAATGGAAAGTCAGTTGAAAATCAAAGTTGGTATTTGAGTTAAATATTTTTCAAGGATACAACATGAAGATTTTGAAGAAAATAGCCCCACCCTAAACTACCCTTTACATGGAAAATTTTTCGAAAATTTTTATTTTCTCAAAAATGACTAACGATTTTGATTAAAATGTGATATGTTTAAGATATTTTATGACAAATGAAATGTATATCTTGAATTTCCTGGCTATAGCCCATGCAGTCCATGGATGACTTTTGCATAACTAGTAAACCGTAAGAGATGGACAAAATCTTACTATATAAAAGTGTACATCTCGATAACATACACAAGTTATGCCTAACTAAACTTTCCTCAAATTGAAGGTCATTATTCACTTTTTTATCTCTTGGCGGTGCAAAGAGAATGGAATTTAAAAGCCTTCATTTAGCGACCAGTTTTAAATATTTGACTACCGCATAAAACCTAATGTATTCCCACATTCCCCTTGTACCTACAAGCAAATCAGCAATAACATAATTTATACAAATGTTTATCTCGATTAACATAAAGTAGATAGAGGAATTTTTTTAAATAGTACAAGAGTAGTGAAAGTCGTGTGACTGCAACATGTCAGATTTTTACTTTCTCTACTGGTAAGTAGGGGAAGTATTGTATTCCACCCAAAAATTCGATGTCGAGATTTCACCGGAAATATATGTTTTGAGGACCCCTGAATCAAAAAAAAATAGCCTTTTTAGAAAAAGGTCCCTATGTGTGTGTGTCTGTGTGTCAGTCTGTGGACAGCATAACTCAAAAACGAAAAGTCGGTTAAAAGCCAAAGTTGGTATTTAAGTTTAATGTCTTTCAAGGATTCCACACGAAGATTTTGAAGAAAATAGCCCCACCCTAAACTACCCTTTACATGGAAGATTTTTCGAAAATTTTTATTTTCTTGAAAATGGCTTTAACCATTTTTATTAAAATGTCATATGTTTGAGATATTTTGATGACAAATGAAATGTATATCTTGAATTTTCTGGCTACAGTCCCTGTAGTCGCATTTACTGTGGACGACTTTTGCATAACTGGTAAACCGTTAGAGATAGACCAAATCATACTATACAAAGAATGTAGATCTTGCTAAAATACACAATTTATGTCTGAATAAATTTTCTTGAAGGTTGAACCGTTTCGGAGATATTCCTTGTTATGTGTGTGAGTTTCGGAAAACTTAGAACTTTAGCGAAATGCAACAACGTTGTTCATATTTTTACATGTTAATCGTGCAAAGAGAAGGGAATCTCAAAGGTGAAAAAGATTTGACTGTCGCACAAAGCCTTCTGTATTCTATATTCCCACTGTACCTACAAGGACATAAGCAGTAAGATAATTTGTACAAATGTTTATCTCAACTAACACGAAGAAGATATAGGAATAAGAGTTTGTTAGAATGGTTAGTACAAGAGTAGAGAAAGTCATGTGAGTGTAACACATCAGATTTTTTTACATTTAAAGCTAGCGACTCTGTTACGCCAAATTACGTCAGCTGTAGGACAGTGCAGCTAACCTGAGCACAACATAAAAAGCAGAGGGGCTGATAATGAAGGGGTGATTTGTTGACATTTTAAATTGTTATGCACATGATTACAAGTAAGTCACCAGGTACACGTGTAATGGGAGGAGATAACACCAAAACGCAGAATGCAGCATGAGTAAGCGTGTTTCTTACGTAATATCTCCGCCCTCTTGCAAACGATGCGCAGTACATTGAACCGTACGTGTGATGGTTTTTGCAGCGGACTGTACCTTTACTCTGGCTAACAGCCACCACAGTGCAGTTATTTTAGGGCAGACGTCACAAATATCCCTCCTGTGCCTGTGCCTTAGGTAGAATCCAATGCAAGTCTCTCTCTCTCCTGGCACTTTTTATTGCAAGTCCTTCAATTATGCAACTACTTCTTGTGTTTACTCAGCTAGCTCTGGTCCACTAACGCGATATTTCTCAAAAAATACAGCCCCATATTTCAGGACAACGCCGCGTTAGGTGTTAACATTTTCACAACGTTGTATGCGTTTATCACAGAGCTATAAATGTTGGGGGAAGTCCCTAACATCAACACAACAAACTTCGATCCTGTACGTATTCCTAACTTGCCATAATATACTATAAAAACCGTTTTTAGGCCCTTGGTCGTCAAAGACCCATATACATCTGGATAATGTATATTTCTATTAAATTTACACACACTCTCATTTACTTCCTAACCCATACTTCCGGACATACACACACACACACACACACATAGATCCATGGCCGAGGACGGACTCAAACCCCCGACCTCTCCGCGACGGAGCACAAAGACATACTCTAGCGACCACGGCGACAAGAGCCGGCTATTTGCTTTACAGTACAGGTATAACTAACAGAAACAGATGACAGCGTATCTATACTACATCCAGCCTTAGATCCGCCCCTTGTATCCCTCCGCAATAACCTGATGTTATCACCTGCGACTAACACAGAACAAACACCACGTGGACTCATACCTCGTATTTATGTTGCAACAGAATGATATTTATTCAGGAATTTTAGAAATATCGCGTTACATTTAAGTAGTCTTTACCAGGGTTATCGTACATCTTGAAAACTCACAGATAATCGCCGATATTTAAGGTACTATATTTTATGGTGTGCTTTGGTTTCGGCGTATTGCGAGTTCATTGTTGATGGCTTGTGTTTACATCAAGCGCGGATCTAACGGTGGAGCGATTATAGTTTCTCTTTTGTTTACATTGCAAATAAATACAACAATTAAACGAAGAGGAGGCAGTTATTCTCCAAAGATGCGGCATAAATTTAAGAAACTCCTCCACCCCAAACTACCCTTATATGGATAACTTTTCATTTTTTTTTCAAAAATGCCTCTATATAACTAGCAAACCATAAGAGATAGACATCAACTTATTACATAACATTACATTATTTATTACGTTAAAAGTATAAAATTTATATCCAATAAATTATTTTTGCATAACTGTCATTATTGGCCTCAGTCGTTAATAAAGTATAGACTAATTTAATAAATTTAAAATAGTAACAATTACGTCACAAAATAGTTGCACCTATTTTTACTACTTGTTACAGAGATAAAAATTGTGATAAAGTTAAATAGAGGCATTTGGTTCTAGGAGTGTCCTATGCAGTTCTAGAGCGTGGAACTCATCGGGCCTCCCTTTTCAGGACATTTTGATAAGCATACTCATCTTGTGCTACTGAGCATGTGCAATGGAGATTGCCAACCTAAGTGAGAAGCGAAATCCGCCCGCTTATTTCCAACGTGCCTCTTATACAAACAAAGACGATCCCTCGGCTAAGCTTAGAAGTCTCATATGCTGGCAACTGTGAATACCACTTGAGGTAGCAAATACTATCTTCTGGTAACTGGGAAACGATTTTGGCTTCTCGCAGCTGATTTTTCGATTTCTATTATAAAATGCCTTCCATTTCTGCGATTAATGTCGATAAACAAATGTAGTACAATAAGCTATATGAGTTCAATAACGTGAAAACAAAACACATGCATTCACTTCACAGTAATTCCTTAGACATCATTAATAATACATTCATTTAAGTTTCATAATTTTGTGTTACTGGAATATCGTGTGAACTGAATTTATCTTATGCAATAATGTATATATTTCTAATACAGTCGAGACAGACTCATTTATTCTCTCAATCATACACAAACGCGCGCGCGCCCCCATGGGAT
The DNA here is from genome assembly GCA_030765045.1 of Tenodera sinensis. NCBI lineage: Eukaryota > Metazoa > Arthropoda > Insecta > Mantodea > Mantidae > Tenodera > Tenodera sinensis. The sequence continues at coordinate 103,532,272 of CM060972.1, forward strand.
CCGAACCCGCGACCAAACAACACTAAAAAGAAAACATTAATGCAGTTCAACCTCTGAACTGTAAGCTCCAGCTCACTTTGGACAAATTGTTCATCGGTACTAACAACAGGTTTTTCACGATGGATTGGTAGGAGAGGTCACATAAAGCGGCCAGCAAGATCCCCAGATTTCTCACCTTTGGACTGCTTTTGTGAGGCCGTTTTAAGTTAGTGGTAGGCATATCGATACTCGCGACCTGTTGAACTTGAGGCAGACACGCTAACCATCACGCCACAGAGGCGGGGAATTTCGTGTTAATCAGCCACATGTTTCAGAAGTCATTTAGATGGTGCGAGACTTCTAAGTAACCCTGTTAATGTTAACGTGACGTTGCCAAATCTCTCTTGGAAATGAAACTTTACATGACATTTTAACAGTAAGTTCTGACTAAATTCATTCAAATTAACCTAGAAACGCATCACAGAACTGTTCACACAAAGTTTGTGTCAGTTAGTGAAATAATAAACCATTTATATCCATTCGTCAAGAAGCAATATAGCTCCAAATATTGGTCACAAATTGTTTTTGTTCCGGTGAAACGGTTCTTCCTTGACATTAACAGTATTTGTTAAACTCATCGTGTAGAATCCCTGGCCGAAGCAGTAGGTACCTTCCACCCTGTATACAGTGCAGGTATTAGATGTTCGTGTAAAGCCTCATTTAATTGAGGTCGCCCTTGAGGAGTGTTTGCTTGAGATCAGAGGACCTACCTACATACATACTGTGCGTATCGAGGGGTAAGATCATCGACACCAATAGCCGAACTCTTCGAGCACTGCATTTTTCTAGCATGATTCAGCTTTCTAAAATACCTTAAGCCATTATGTTCAGCTCTACGGCATTCAATTTTTCTGGTGCCACAAAAAACGGCAAATGAGCGCAGCTAAACGCTTATCAATAGAATGCAGTTTATCTCCAAGCTTCTCAACGTTAATTTCCGGGAAACCACAAAATCGATAAATGATTGCAATTATCGCAAGCAACTATAAAAAGGCACTGCACGTAGTGACGTATTTCCGTCCCATGGGATTCATTAGTAAACAAGCGCATTGCTTCCTGCAGCTATTGTTTTGAAGGACATCTATTAGAACTCCAAAATAAACAAGAATATACAATCAGAAAAATAAAATGATAATATACATTTACATGAAAACTTATTTTCACAAGATTTTGTTTTTGATGGGACAACAATGCCGTGGATATTTCGATACTTGGTGCATCGAAATATGCCCAATGCTTTGAGACAAACCTTAGATATTTTTCGTTAATTTTAAATTTTAAGTTTTGTATTATGGAAAATTGTTGTGTTTATCTTTATGCTAGACAAGGAATGAAAGAAACTGATACTTTACGTTATTGCTTCGCACGTGTCCGTAAATTGTTTATTTTAAAGGTCTAGCGCAGGCTTTAAATGTCATGTGTGCTAAATTTAAACGCTCCTTTTCTATTTAAATTTTCGGCAGTATTTGAACAAAATATGGGCCAAAAGGGGCTAAAAAGAACAACCAAATTCACCGGAAAGTAATAGTTATCAATCTAAGGAGAGAGTCTACTATAAAATAGAGGAAAGGTGTGACAGACAGGTAATATGCGACGGACAAAAACAAGCGATTCCATGACAGCTTCTAAATAATGCCTTGAATTTTCTCGGCATGTCCTAAAACGACCTCTTCATTCAGGATGGTTTTTTGCATAAATGATAAACAGTAAGAGACAGGCAAAAGCCTACTAAATAAAAAACGTGGATCTCTTTAAAACACACAAATGTTAAACACTTCTCTTTTCTTTTAAGTGAGCCATTTACGAGATATTCTTTCTTATTTGTTTGAATTTGCCAATACTTATACGTTTTCCGCGTAGGAATATGTTATTCGGTTGTTCATTCCTTGGCCTTGCAAAGAGAACGGAATTTCAAAGACATCATATAACAACCAGCTCTTAAAACATTTCACGATCTTTTAAAGCCTACTGTATTCCCATATTCCCCTTGCACCTACAAGAAAATAAGCAATAAGATAATTTCTAAAATGTTTATGTCGATTAAAATGTAGTAGATATAGAAATAAACATTTGCAATAATAGTGTGTATAAGAGTAAGTATAGTTCTACATATATTTGTGAACAGTTTCTCCAAATTGAGCTATACAACGTGTTTACGCTACGATCACTTGATGTATCTTCTAATTTTTTGTAGTGTTTAACGGCCGCTTTGACTACATACTACACTGATGGTACATGTAATGCAGATGGACACCGGTGGAATGAGATGGTGGGGGGAAACCGAGGAACCTGGAGGAAGCCCGCCCCAGCGCCGCTTCGTCCACCACATGCGGCTGTCTGGGATCGAACCCGGCCACTTTGGTGAGAAGCGAATGGTCTAACCTCTCAGCTACGGCGCGGCCCCATATCTTCTAAGCCTATACCAAATATTGATACACTTCTTAAACGTAAGCACTACCAAAGACATCACTAATAACAAATGTTTATCACAAGATTTGAAAGTGATTTCGTAAATCAAACGCAATGCACATGTAACCAACCCGCCACTGCAACACATGACACGGTAGGGGGTTAGAGACGCAATGTCTGCGTATAGTGGAAGGAGGTAAACCCACACTCCCCTCTTTCGTAAAGGTTGGACATCGCTGGTATAAAGGGAATATCCCAAAATGAAACAAGTGAGTTGGTGTTTCAAATCCTGAAAGTGTTACGACTGATACTGTACTTGTGAAGGTATAAAGGATCATTGGTTCAATGTTTCCTTTACTCAAAGGATGTTAGAACATTTTCTTGAAGTTAGTGAGCGCAAGCCGTAGTTAGTGGATGATTTAATAGCCATTAAAATTCCAGGCAGCAGCAACACCACAGAACCGTGTATTATCTAAAGTATGTGAGTTCGATGTGCTACGCTAGCCTCGAGGAGCCTTCTCTTCTTCGCGTGTGTAATTTATTTGTGTTCCTCCAGTTGTTCTGTTCTGTTCTGTGGTTTGCAACTCTATTCCTGGCCCGCCGCGCTTTGCACCACTACAATCTCTTGGGAACGACTCTTTCTCGTCATCAATCAAACTAATTTATCACACCTAACAGTTTTTATGGACTATTTCATATATAGAGCTGTTAAATTATCATATACGAATTATCATCTGATCCTTCTTTTGTGTTCTACAAATTATCACTAGGTCATTATTTATGCTTAGTCGGCGTCGCCAACTGCATCTTATAAATCGCTGAAAAACAAAACATTACAATCTATTAACAATGACACTAGTACTCCATTTCAATTTGACAACTTTGTTTTTAACAATTATTTTAATAATTAATCTACTTTTTCCAGAAGGATATTTTTTAATGTTAAAAATAACGTGAGACTTTTTTTTGAGATTATAAACTGGTATTCTGCTACAACAACAAGAGAAGATCGAAATACATGTAATTCTTGGGTTTCGTTTTGCTCAGTTGGCAGTTGCTGAGTAAGTGGAACTACAGTAATCGAAATGAATATACCTACTCGCATTTTAGGTTAGTTTTTTATAGAGTTTAACATTTTCTGATCAAATACTTGCAATATACAGGGTTCTTGATTTAAAACCTAACGGGCGCATGACATTTCGCATGTGTGTGATTGGATGTGCCACAGCCGACTTTGCTCCTACATAAACTCCGTATGTATAACACTCTTACCTTATAGAAGATGCTGGAAATGTCCAAGTCCACCCTCGCGAGGCTAAACAAGCATTATATCGGGAGAACATTTTGATTAGTTGGATCACTGATTTCATGTTTTAGTTCTTGCAATGTATGAAGATTTGTCTGAAACTAAAACCGTTAAGTGTCCAAGTGTCCATACTTGAAAACAAGATGACCCAGTATCAGGAATGTATTATTGTGAATGGTTTCTTTCATCACTGAATTACGGTTTAGTTGATCAACAGCTTCTGTTTTCTTCCGACGAGGCGTGGTTCAACTTAAATGGTTGTAATAATTGGAGATGGATCAGCAGAGACAAAATAGCCACTGTTATTTGCGGACGAGCAAGTAGTAATTGTGCAAGATTATGAAGATATGGAATTTATGCTTAAAAGGTTACTAGAATGTGATAAATGGGAGCTGAAAATAAATTTAGAAAAAAACATTTTATATGGGATGTGGAACAGCAACCAAAGATTTAATTTTGGAAGAACAGAAAGACTGTATTAGAGGATGTGAAGAATTTGAGTATTTGGGAGTAAAAATACACAAAGAAGATAAACAGGAAAATGACATTAAGAACAGAATCAATAAAGGTGAGATTATAAAATCAATGCTTTATAGTATCCTGTGGAACAGACATATACAAGGTAGGAAGAATGAAATTCAAATATATAATAGTGAAAACTGTCACGTATGGAGCTGAAACATGCAAATTTAACAAAAATTTCTAATCAAAACTTATGTCGATGGAAATGAATTTTCTAAGGTCAGCGAGGTGTTCAAGGTTAGAAAAAATATAATGTTATAAGAGGAAAAATGCATGATAAGAACTCAATATTAGACTATGTAACATGCAGTTGAGTTAGTACCAACATATTAGAAGAACGAAGGAAGACAAAGATCTTGGAATGGAGTCCACCTGGAAGAACAACAACAAGAGAAGGAAGACCTCGAAACTCATGGATGCGGGAAATAAGAACTGGAATGGGAGCAAGAGGACTGGAATAAATGGAATGGATTGAGTGGAGAAAGAAAATTCTTTAGGTACAGAAAGATGTGTAAACATTGAAACTCTGTATATAAATAAATTCAGGGGGGGGGGGTCCTCAAAATGTTTATTTCCCATGAAAGCTCGCTACTGACTTTTTGAGTGGAATACAATACTTCCTCTATTTACTGTAAGTACATATTAAAGAAAGTAATAACAAAAAGAAAGTGCAAAATTGAGACACAAAGTCAACGAAGGAGAAACAAAGCAAGAGATATTGCAAGCGGGTCGCCCTTTGCTCCAGGGTACACAGAATGTCAGAAATGTATGCACTGCCTTCTAAAAATACAACTGAACAAGTGCACCGACTACATGGAAAACGTGACGTCATATTCCGTGATTACGACGAACAGAAATATCCTCTCGCGACACTTTGCAGAAAACACCTGATAAATAATGAAGTGAACATTTACGCTGGAAAAGAGTGAGTTTCAGAAAGAGAGGAAAGTTTCCTTGAAAAAGTGAACACACTTGCCAACTCTGCCAAAGGTGGTTCAAACAAATTACCAAAACGTCATAGCAGAAACAGAAGACGTGCGGACATGCTGAGACACATATTCAAAATAAAAGGTATAATATTTTACTTAAGTTTGATACTATATACGTGTATCATTGGAGTTTAGTTAAACCAAAGCAAAAGTTTAACTGTAGGCGGCGTTTTATAAACTTCTGGTTAGATAAACCGCAATGCAATGGTATTCATATGCCTGAAGACCGAGAAAAAAAGACGATCGTTAGTCTTCTTACACAACTAAATGATGTTGGTACACGTGTTAGCTTGGGAGGGGGGGGGGGGGGCGCATATGTGTTGCAGTCACATGACTTTCTCTACCCTTGTACTAACCATTCTTACAAACTCTTATTCTTCTATGTTCTTCGTGTTAGTTGACATAAACTTTGCAGAGATTATTTTATCTTCTTGTACGTACAACGGGAATATGAGAATACAGTAGACTTTGAGCGATAGTCAAATGTTATAAAGCTTTCAAATTCTGTTCTCTTTACATGGTTACACATAAAAGATGAACGATGTTCCATTTTACAGAAGTACAAGTTCTCCAATACTCACACAAATAAGCAATACCTCCAAAGTGGTTCACTGTACAAAAAAATATTCAGCTATAATTATGTATTTTAGCAAGGTCTATATTTTTGTATAGTGTGATTTGGTCTATCTCTAACGGCTTACCAGTTATGCAAAAGTCATCCACAGTAAATACAACTAAATGGGCTATAGCCAGGAAATTCAAAACATACATTTCATTTGTCATAAAAATATCTGAAACATAATGATGTCATTTTAATCAAAATCGTTTGAGCCTATTTCAAGAAAATCAAAATTTTCCATGCTAAAGGTAGTTTAGGGTGAAGCAATTTTCTTCAAAATGTTCGTGTCGTTGGTTTTTAACCAATGTTGATTAATTACGTTGATAGTCAACAGTTTCGCCCTGTAGGAGTTCTTTTACATGCCAGTAAATGTACATACTAACGTGGGGCGGGATTTGAAGGTGCGACCTTGGGATCAGTAGGCCAGCGCCTAACCACCTGAGTCACCCACACCGACACCATTTGTTCGAGTAACCAACAGCTAAGAGCGTTGTGTTGCTTTGCCCTACTTAACAAAAAGTAAGGTTTAAAAAAGCGTGTTATGTCACGGAACCATGCCATTTAATTTATAAAATCAACTGTGCTATTTTAGAACTTGTGGTATATTCAGCTGCAGAACAAATTTCTACGGTAGGTAATTAGGAATTTGCACACACGCCATCTGGAACAAGCGTTGCATCTAATCCCGAAATATCTTCTTTTACTCTGCTCTGTCATATGTCAAGGATAGCGGTTTTCTTGGGTCTCTCCCACGGTCCTTAACACTAGTTAAGTTAGGTTTCAGTTTCAACAACAGAAATGTGTTATTTAAAACTGTGGTGAAGATATGCATGTCTTTCTTGTCATGTCCATGTCAACCATCCACTCTACTTTGTGCCGAATGCCCTTCCAAGGAAAGCCTACTTCCCATGCACACTAGAGATCTGCTTGGTTGAGGGGTCGTTCATCGCCCTCTCTACATGGAGGACTTCCGCACGTCTCTGTCTATGGACTGTAGCCTCCTGTGGTCCCTTCACTTCATCCCTACCTCCCGAGAGATGGCCAGAATGGATTTATGTAGATCTAACTAAGGGCGGTGCTCCCCTTGCATGTATTCCTATACTTATCCTAACATTCATACAGTGCGGATTCTAGTATTTTCTACTGCTCCTGCTCCTGCAGTGTTGCCAGCTTGTTTTCGACAAAACTAAAATATCTCCGTAGGAAATGACCAGAGACAAAAACGTAAGATACAAAATGTGTTCCAAATACCGAGATCAGTCACTGGTTTAAATTAATGCAATGACTTCCCTCCCACCCTGTATATTGTGATAAATGGACTACAATCCAGTCCAATTACTTTATCACTTTATTTTGTTTCAAAATGTTTTAAGAGGTGGAATCAGGACTGAAAAATTCAATGACAGACAGGATTTGAACCACGATCCTTCCGTTTATCGAGGACTGCTCTAGCCACAGAGTTCCCCTACTCACTTTTTCTTCCTGTGGTATTTGTGGCTGTTGGAAAGTGCCTTTCCGCTGTTTTTATTTATGTACAACTAGGTATTTCGTTTTTTTATTCCTTGTAGAATCCTAAAACTTCTAATTAAATATTTGTTTAAGCGTGTTATTTAATATTTTTTAAATGTCTCCAAAGAAACACAAGACTATTGGACAAAGATGAAGTAAGAACAGTTTGTATAAACGATAGAGGGTAGAGAAAGTCGTGTGAATGTAATACTTGACGAAACAGAGCCCAGAAATTGGCTCCAATGAAAGGAAGACATCCATCCCATATGTTATTTCACCCTCTGACTGCAAAAACCGGAACGGCAGGTTTATCCTCGGCACAGAGGTAGATATTCCGGAATTTCTCTTATGCGGAATATCTATCGACCTGCCAGGGCCTGAACCGACGATGTCCCAGTTCCGTCTGCGGTTCATTGCCCTCTCTGGCGGTGAGAGAAAGCGTTCAGCAACAGTACAAACGGTAATTAAGCGATTTATGTTCGACCTGTCTATTAGCCACACATAGCCTAGACCAGAAATGTCTTCACCATCGCACTTCCCCTTTGAAAATAGCTATCATAATATGCTCTCCGCTATGTTTTAGTTACCTACATTATTTAGCCTCCTAAAGAAAAAAAAAAAACCTGATGTGTTGCACCCACATGACTTTCTCTACTCTTGTACTAACCATTCTTACAAACTCTTATTCCTATATCTTCTTCGTGTTAGTTGAGATAAACGTTTGTACAAATTGTAAAGTGTGACATAGTAACACCTGTGTGACGTAGTAACTGCTCGGAGTTGCCTTTCCGTTGTTTTATTCGTCCTATGTTTCTCATCTGACGTCACAGAGCATTCATTTGGCTGACTCGTTTAGATAATGAACACGAATCAAAGGAAGATATTTCGGGCGCCAGATGAAATGTTCAACACAGCTGTCCTTGAATCATCTGATGCGTTACATCGAAGTGGGGCACAATTTCTGGATGACTGATGAGATCTGGGTGTATCATCATACGCCCAAAACAAAAGAATACCACCCACTCAAACGAAAAATTCAGTATCTTCCAGTCTAACAAGACGTCTTAGAGCCCAAGTTTCTTGCAACCAAAGCTAATTAAAGCTTCACAACCTCCTCCAACAGATTCACAACGCCTCTGCTCCGCAGCAGAAATTAATCAATCCATTAGCTTCTAATCAGCGAAAAAGGGCAAACACAAAACGAGGACAGAAAATCATAGTTCTTTACATATAGTGTCGGTCTGGGTGGCTCAGTTGGTTAGACGCTGGCCTACGGATCCCAAGGTCGCGGGTTCAAACCCGGCCCAGACCGATGGTTTTTAAGTGTGCTTAAAAACGACAGCTCCATGTCAGTAGATTTACTGGCATATAAAAGAACTCCTGCGGGACAAAATTTCGGCACACCGGCAACGCTGATGTGATCCTGACAATTGACAGCGTCGTTAAACAAGAATTTTTTTTTTTTTTACATATAGTTCTTTAATAGTACCTAGGCGACCGAGCTTCGCTCGGCGTTTTTCACCTCTGTTTTTGAGAAATCTTTTAATTTTTTTATGGGAGAAGATAGATAAACCTTGAAAGGAAAAACGTTAACTAAATAATCATTTTTGTAGCAATTGTTAAGTTTGGTTTGGTTTGGTTTGGTTTAAGGGCGCTCAACTTCTAGGTCATCAGCGCCCTTAAAAGATTTATGGCAATAACCAGATATAAATTTCACTCAAAAAATAAAAATACTAGCAACAAGAAAGTTTTACAAAGGTAAAAATCAGTGGCAATAGCCAGATATGAAACAAGGTGATAAATATGTCCAAAAGCAGAAACAGATAATTAAAAAATTTAAATTCTCAAATTGATATTGCACTCCGCTAAAAAATTAAAAACTCTATCAACCGCTGTTTTGTCGTCCGCTAGGACCTCTGCAAGTCTGGCAGGCAGCTGCAGAGAATCCCGAATGTGCGCTAGAGAGTAACACTCTAGCAGCACGTGGCGAACCGACAAAACGTTGTCACACAGCGGACATAGAGACGCAGGGTCCCTTTTAAATAGGTAACCATGCGAAAAATTGCAGTGCCCTATTCTTAATCGAGCCAAACTAACCTCCTCGCGACGAGATGTGCGACAGGAAGTTACCCAGTTTATCGGAAGTTCTTTCACTTCTCTAAGCTTATTACCGCGGAGAGCTGACCACTCGTCGTGCCAGAACGACAGCACCGCTCTCCGCACTTCAAGCCTAAAGTCTTCCGAAGTAACACGTGAGATGATAATACTGGTTTCTGTAGTTGCCGTCTTAGCTGCTAAATCTGCCATTTCATTCCCCGGCAAACCTACGTGACCGGGAATCCATGCACACACCACGTCAACGCCAGAAGCGTGTAAAGCATGGAGGGCATCCTGGATACGTTGTACAATAGGGTGGGGGTTGTACAACTGACAAAGGCTCTGCAGTGCACTAAGGGAATCGCTCAAAATCAGGCAGTCACCTAATTTACGACGGCGAACATACAAAACGGCTCGATAAATTGCATAAAGCTCTGCAGTAAAAATGGAGGTGCTATTTGGAAAACCGAATGTATATGGTTTGGTTCCATAAACATAAGCACATCCAACACCGTTGGAGCCCTTTGACCCATCGGTGTAAATATATCGACGGTCAGTGTAGCCTGACAAAAATTCTAAGAAACACGTGCGGATACTTGAAATAGGCATCGTGGACTTCTGGTGTATGGTCATCCCAAGATCTACATGGGGCGTACCAGATAGCCAAGGGGGGTAAAGTCTCTCGCCTTTGGAGAACATCACAGGCAGTTCCACTCCAAGCTTCACTAGGAGCTCTTGGAAACGGAACCCCGCAGGCTTTAGACTAAGGGAGCTATTTCTATATCGTTCTCTTAGCGTGGTGGTTTAAAAAGAAGCGAACGTTGGGTGCTTAGGCATACATCTAAGCGCACAACCATAATTTGCCAAGAGAATCTCACGCCGATATTGCAGAGGAGGTTCTGCGGACTCGGCGTAAAGGCTCACCACTGGGCTTGTTGGAAAAGCTCCTGTTGCAATGCGGATGCCCCTATTATGGACCACGTCTAATCTTCTTAGCACAGATGGTCGTGCTGACGAATAAACAATACACCCATAGTCTAGCTTGGATCGGACCAATGCGCGATATATTCGCAACAAAATTGTTCGATCCGCTCCCCACGATTTGCCATTCAGTACTCGCATAATATTTAGGGAACGGTCACATCTCGCTCTTAGCTGTGCAATATGCGACGACCAACTAAGCTTCCTGTCCAAGATCAAACCCAGGAAGCGCGTCTCTTCTGAGAAGGGAAGTGAATCTGGACCAAATCGGAGCGAAGGTGGTAATCGTCTCCTACGGCGCCAGAAATTAACGCAGATTGTCTTCTCAGTTGAGAAACGGAAGCCGTTTCTCACGCTCCATTCTCTAAGGTTGTCCAAACATTGCTGCAGGCGCCGTTGTAAGAACGCCGTGCGCTGAAAAGTGCAATAGACAGCGAAGTCGTCTACGAATAGGCATGACGAAACTCCAGGTGGAACACATTTCCAGATGGAGTTAATTGCTATAGCAAAGAGCGTGACACTTAGCACCGAACCCTGAGGTACTCCCTCCTCCTGAACAAAAGAATTAGAAAAAACCGAGCCGACCCTTACTCGGAAAAAGCGGTCCTTCATAAACTCCTGAATGAAAAGTGGTAGGCGTCCACGTATGTTCCAGGCATACAGGGAACGTAGAATCCCTGCTCGCCAGCACGTATCATAAGCCTTCTCAAGATCGAAAAATATGCCAACGGTTTGACAGTTCTTCATAAAGCCGTCCATTATCTGTGTCGATATTGACACAAGATGGTCAACAGTTGAACGGCGTCGTCGAAAACCACACTGGATGTTAGTCAGTAGGTTACGACTTTCTAACCACCATACCAATCGTCCATTGATCATGCGTTCCATCACCTTGCAAACGCAACTGGTGAGGGAAATAGGACGATAGCTGGAGGGAAGATGACGGTCCTTCCCAGCCTTCAAGATGGGAATAACGGTGGCCTCCCGCCAATTTTCTGGGAGTATACTGTCAACCCAAACACGGTTATAGACCTCAAGCAGGAATGCCTTACCTTCAGGAGAGAGCTGTTGTAACATTTGTACATGAATACCATCCGGTCCTGGTGCTGAACATCGCGAAGATTTCAGGGAATGCTCCAGCTCCGCCATGGTGAAAAGAGTCAAAAAGTACTTAAGCAGAGAAAACACTGAATGTAATATGCAGCCTTTCTATTTGACTTTAAGTTCTCTAAAACTCGCACACATAACAAGGAATATCTCCGAAATGGTTCACTCCACAAAACAAAAATGTATTCAGACATAAATTGTGTGTTTTAGCAAGATCTACATTTTTCGCACAGTAAGATATGGTCTACCTCTTACGGTTTATCAGTTATGCAAAAGTTACCTATACAGAGTAAACAGGACTACATAGGCTATAGCCAGGAAATTCAAAATATACATTTCATTTGTCATAAAAATATCACACACATGTGGCATTTTAATCAAAATCTTTACAGCCATTTTCAAGAAAATCAACATTTTCGAAAAATGTTTCATGTAAACGATAGGGTGGAGGAATTCTTCAAAATCTTCGTGTCGCATCCTCTAAAGACATTAAACTTACATGCCAACTTCGGTTTTTTTTTTTGTTTTTGTTTCCCCCCCCCCCCCCCCCCCCCGTTTTTGAGTTACGCTGTCCACAGACTGGCAGAGACAGGCAGACAGACACACACACATCGTATTCTGAAATGCTTTTTTTTTTTTTTTTTTTTTCACGGACCTCAAAACATATTTCCGGTGAAATCTCGACATCGAATTTTTGGGTGGAATACAATAGTTAAGTGCACTGTACGTAGTAGAAAAAGTAAAAATGTTTTTAATCAAAGAACCTCAAAACGCGCATCTGTGGTAAAAGCTGCATATCGAACCTTTGGATGAAATGGCAGAGAAAGTGAAAATCACAATGAATGGCAAGAGGACTGCAACAAAATCGAAGAGGTCATAAAACAACCAAAATGGGGTAAATTGGAACGCAGAACGATATAAAGAAACAGAGCGGTTCGATAACAGAAACTCAGTGATGTGGGGATTAAATATCTATCCCGCAAGTGTAAAATGTGCTAGCTTTATTATCATGGAAAATATTTAAGACATTATTCCACACATGAAATATTTACAAGCAGTAGATGCAACTCTCATATATTCTAATTAACTAATTAATCTTTATGTAGTATGATTTATTAAGGAAGTTAAGGTTTTTATTTTCACTACTACGTACAGTAGGTAGAGGAAGTGTCTTATTCCACCCAAAAATTCGATATCGACAGTTCGAAGGAAATAAATGTTTTGAGACTCCCTAGATTTAAAAAAGAAACATTTTTAGAAAAAGGTCTATGTGTATATGTGAAGAGCATAACCTTTTTTTACTTTCTCTACTACGTATAGTACAGGAAGCACTGCATTCCATCCAAAAATTCGATATCGAGATTTCACCGGAAATATATGTTTTGAAGCCCCCTGAATCCAAAAAAAAAAAAAAGCATTTTTAGCAAAAGGTCTGTTTGTCAGACTGTGGACAACATAACTCAAAAACGAAAAGTCGCTTAAAAATCAAATTTGGTATTTAAGTTTGTCATTCAAGGATGCGACACGAAGATTTTGAAGAAAATAGCCCCACCCTAAACTACCCTTTACATGGAACATTTTTCGAAAATGTTTATTTTCTTGAAAATGGCTTTAACGATTCTTATTAAAATGCCATATTTCATATTTTTATGACAAATGAAATGTATATCCTGAATTTTCTGGCTATAGCCCCTGGATAAGTTTGGTATAACTCGTAAACCGTAAAAAATAGACCAAATCTTACTATTAAAAAATCTGATGTGGTGCACTCATATGACTTTCTCTACTTTTGTACTAACCATTCTTACAAACTTTTATTCCTATATCTTCTTCGTGTTAGTTAAGATAAACATTTTCAGAAATCATATTGTTCTTTGTTTTCTTGAATGTACAAGTGGAATACGGGAATACAGTAGACTTTGAGCGATAGTCAAATCTTTTAAAGCTTTCAACTTCCGTTCTCTTTGCACGCTTAACATATAAAAAATGAATAGTGATGTTGCATTTGATAGAAGTTCTTCTAAACTTACACAAATAATAAGGAATATCTCCGAAACGATTCACTCTACTAAAAATATATATATATTTAGACTTAAATTGTGTGTTTTAGCAAGATCTACATTTTTTGTATAGCACGAATGCTCTATCTCTTACGGTTTACCGGTTATGCAAAAGTCATCCAGAGTAAATAGAACTTCATTTTAATGAAAATCGTTAGAGCCATTTTCAAGGAAATAAAAATCTTCCATGCTAAGGGTAGTTTAGGGTGGGGCTATTTTCTTCAAAATCTTCGTGCCGCATCCTTGAAAAAAATTAAACTTAAACACCAATTGACACACGGACCTTTTTCTAAAAATGCTTTTTTTGGGGCCTCAAAACATATTTCCGGTGAAATCTCGACATCGGATTTTTGGGTGGAATACGATACTTCCTCTCCTTAGTAGTAGAAAAAGTAAAAAAATTAGGTCTTGCTAAAACACACAACTTATGTATTATTATTATTATTATTATTATTTTTTTTTTTTTTTACAAACTATTTCGGAGTTTTAAAATATTTGACTATCGCTCAAAGCCTACTGTATTCCCATACTCTCCTTGTACCTGCAAGAGACGGTAAGGTAATGAACACACTCGGCAAACAAATGAGAATCGTCAGTCTCGCCGTTAGTACATGCGTCAGACTACAGTGAAGTTTATCGCTCGCAGCTGGTACTGACGTCTGAGATCTTGTCTCACTAATGTACGGAAATGCGCTTCCTCATGGAAGTACTTCTCCTACTGGACTGCATTACTCCATCCATCCATCAGTCAAAGCCTTGTGGCCTCTCAACAAGGACGGTTCAAGCATTCCCTTTCGTGAGGATGGATCCATACGTTGAACATGTTCTTTCTATAGCCCATTCGCAGGCTGGAAACTGAGTGAAGTAGCCCAGAGTCGCCGGCGAAATGCTGCAGACAGAGTTACCTCACAACATGTCGATATCTCATCGGAAATATTTGAGGCCCTTGAATCCAAAAGAGACATTTTTCGAAAAAGATCGGTGTGTGTGTGTGTGCGTGTGTGTGTGTGTGTGTGTGCGCGCGCACACATAATTCAAAATTGAAAATACAGTTACGGACCAAAGTTGGTATTTAAGTGTAATATACGTCAAGGATGCGACATGGAGATTTTCAAGAAAATTCCTCCAACCTAAACTACTTTTTACATGGAAAATTTTTTCGAAATGTTTTATTTTCTCAAGAATGGCTGTAACGATTTTGGCTAAAATGACATGTTTAAGATATTTTTTACGGCGAATGAAGTGTATATGTTGAATTTTCTGGCTATAGCCTATGTAGTCTTATTTACTCTGGATGACTTTTGCATAACTCGTAAACCGTAAGAGATAAACCAAATCTTACTATATAAAAATGTAGATCTAACTAAAATACACAATTTATGTCTATATATTTTTTGTAGAGTACCAAATGATTTTACAGAACTGAAATAATTATCTGATTTGTCGTTAAGAGAGTTGTCACAGGTCATGGTATGGTTGTTATGTTTAGATTGTAAATATAACACAGATTCAGGACTCCGCTTTCGCCCACAGACTTCTACAAATTTAGAGAACTGCACATTATCTACGTGTTCTGTCCCCTGGTCAGAGTAATTAGAGGTATATTAGGAGAAATATCTTTATTTCTTTCTTTCCTGTAATACGTGCCTAGCTCCCATAGCTCAGGTTTTATACAATCTTAATCTCGCATGTCCTTGAACTAACGTGGGTTTCATTATTCTATTATTAATTCCCACTGCACTTGTCGTTTCTAAGAGCCGAAAATACTCAATTTTTCAGTTCCCCCATACTTTATAGGAATGCCACAATTGCAATACATAAAGCTGAAATGACGAAAACATTAAAAATTGGCTTAAGGAAGGACAGGAAACATCCGAACAATGCCAAGAATTTTTGGTTCACGTGTTGAAGAGTGATTGCAGCCATAAGCACGGCTCAAAGACTTACCGCTGTCTTCCGGATCCTTTTTTATCATTTTTATGATCGCCGTGCCAAAGCCTTCCAAGTGATTGAGAGTGTGACATTGGTTTATTGTTGAGGCGCCAGTAATAGCCTGGCCGATCACATCCCTTGCCAACCAATCACCTCAAGACGGGCGTGGGTCCAACGGAGACAATGGACAATCTCCAAGAGACTGCCGACTGCCGACTCCACTATCTGCCCACACACACACCCATCTTTCTGCCCTACTGCTATTCCTACTTGCATTGTTACTTTAATTGAAGGGTTGCTTTTTAATCGGTAGGTCTGCAACGTATGTCGGGATTAGCAGAGGCCAGCATTAATTATCCGGAGTACACCAAATGGAAAAAATGTAACAAAGAGGTAATTTATTATGAAAATTAAGCATTAACACAATGACGTAATAGTTAAGCATACAATTAACGCGATGTTGTCATTCACAACAAACGGAAACAAACAGTAGTCAATTGTAAGAGAGCTCGAAACAGCTGAGAAGAGACTTTCCACGTATTGTAACCAAAGTTTTGTAAACTTCCGCGCAAACGTTGTTCTGCTCGTTACACTGACAACTTACCTCCAATGTTTACTGGCTGCTAATTTCTCTTAATTCCAGATGTAAAGTCGTACGAGTAGTGTAGAGATAGATAAATCCCGCCTACGAGTGCTGCGAAATCTGCTATAATATATCTATAGTTGCACAACAAACGGGTGAGAGTTCTATGCGTAAACAGATTTTGATTCGATGACTGAAACAAAGTCAAAGAGATTTTTAAAGCGAACGCATTTTTGGTTTTATTGGGCCACACTGTCGTTCACTTGCCCCCATACATGTGTGATCTCAATCCCACAGAACTAGCTTGGACCAAGTTAAAACGAACAGTTAAAGAAATGTAGCAGGTGATTTATTCTTACAAGAACTGCACGATATAGCCCTCGAAGATATATCACTTGTGGCCCATACAGACTGGCACGGTTTTTGAGAACTATAGAAAAGGTACAAAATGATCAGTGGGAGAAAGACGGACTAATTGAAACTCCATGAACTGAAAATAACATTTAACTTCCGCTATTTTGAGCGACTTCTTTGCTTTAATCTAGCGTGAATACACATTCGAAGGATTGCACTACTATCGTAAGCTACCAACTTCAGAGTGTTCACAACACTGCACTGCAACGAAAGAGAGTTGAAAACACTCATCACAACACTAAATCAACGTTCTGGAAGAGATAATAAAGGCCTTAAAATCTACGTAGTGTGCTGCAGCACACGCGTACAACAATGCTGATTGAAGTTGCTGGTAAGTACAAAAGAATGCAACACTTGCCTACGACAATGCTGATTGGTGTTCAACGCGAACTTTGTAAAATCCAGTCACCCAGACTATCGCTTGTGGACAATTTTGAAGAAGTCTGCTCAAAACTCAGGCAATGTAGTGAGTCCTTAAAAAGCATATTTAATGAAGACAGTTCCCGTAATGCATTTGAAGTACGATGTGTCGTAAGAAGTTATCGAACGGTCTTGAAACATGTCCAACAGAAGGAAGATGTTGAGTAATGCTGTATGGTCCGCCGAGCTCGGTGTGTGGACAGTAACAGTACCTACATGTTAGTCACGGCAACCACACAATTTAATGGCGGAACTAAGTCGAAAGAAATGAGGAAGAGGACTAGGATTCAAGCTAATACAACTTGGTATGCATTCCTAAATCAAAGGAAAATCAATATCAAACAGGACAAGAAAACACTCCTTAGGGCAAAAGTACCGTATCGCAAGATTCTTAAAAAACACGATACATATTCATGCTCTGGGAGAAACACTTCCCATTTGTGTATTATTGGCTCACTGGTAAAAGCTTGGCAAAAGATGAGTTATGTGGCTGTTCTTTGGACCGCAAACTTCGAAATAAAACGGTCTTCATGAAGAGATTCTTTCCTGTTCTGAGACGACAGTACATTTTATGGGTATAAATGATATTTGTATTCGTTTTTGCTTAATTTGTTGCTTATTTTCATCACTTTTCGTGCTTATTTGTTTGCTTATTTTACTATTTTACTGTGCTTATAAATGCGAGCTTTAATCATGACATATCTTGGGGACTACTCGACAACTTTTAGATGAAAGTATATAACTGGATGTGTCTCAAGCATTCTCATTCACAGACCCATTTTGTTAATTGGGCAGTTTTAAAGCACCAGCCAGGTAGAAAGTGAGGACGTGAAAGTACGTTGAAGTTGAGATTGCTTTACATTTTCTCGCGGCTGGTCCTCTCACCTCGGGCAGCAACCTCCAGTAAAAACACCCGGGTTGCCTGCACTCTGTGCGTACGGTTTGATCGTCATTTCATGTCTGTATGAACACTATAATCCCTTGATCACGTTCCCATCCCGTGCTGGCTGCTGCGTCCTTGTAGTGAACCTGCATGACGAAATCGGGCAACGATTTAATAAACCGCATGCATACCGGCACCTGTTTGTTATTCACAAACTAAAAGGTGCCACTTTCGTGCATGTGCTACCTTCCACAAGAATTGGCAACCTCTGTGGGTGGGTACGCGGAAATAAGGGGCACGATATAACAAAAGAAAACTTTACCTGCATCACTACCTACCCTTAGGAATTTTCTACTGCACAAAAACGTCTATATTAACTTTTGTTTCTAGCACTCTGGCCTTTTGAGCAATATTAAGGACCCCTCTATGCTAAAAAGTCAAAATTATCAAATTCTAGATGTTTATTTATGAATACTTACCCCTACGGCCAATACACATTATTTCGCATTATAGTTTTCGTATTCTAGCACTTAACAATATTGAAAAGACTTACACTGTATTGTGTTTTGTGGCTTCTTCTTAAAGATATTCTTCATTATTCACCACGTATGGTAAAATCTTAATGAAAACAAAATAACAATGTTTAATGTTCCATTTATATGCCACCTTTAACATCTAAGGTCATATCGGCGATTTTTTACTTTCTCTACTACGTATAGTAAACGAAGTATTCTATTCCAGCCAAAAATTAAATCTCGAGATTTCACCGGAAATTTGAGGCTCCTGAATCCATAAAAAAGCATTTCTAGAAAAAGGTTCGTGTATGTGTGTGTGTGTGTGTGTGTGTGTGTGTGTGTGTGTGTGTGTGTGTGTGGACAACGTAAGTCAAAAACGAAAACTCGTTTAAAAACCAAAGTTGATATTTCAGTTTGTCTTTCAAAGATGCCACATGACTGAAGAAAATTCCTCCACCCTAAACTGCCCTTCACATGGGAAATTTTGATTTTCTTGAAAATGGCTAACGATTTTGATTACAATGTGATATGTTTGAGATTTTTTATGGCAAAAGAAATGTATACCTTGAATTTTCTGGCTATAGCCATGTAGTCCTGTTAAGTCTGGGTGACTCCTGCATAACTAGTAAACCGTAACAGATAGACCAAATCTTATTATACAAAAAATGTAGATCTTGCTAAAACACACAATTTATGGCTAGAATTTTTTTTCGCCGAGGAACCATTTCGGAGATATTCCTTGTTATTTCTGCGAGTTTTGGAGAACTATACTTCTGTCAAATGGAACATCGTTATTCATTTTTATATGTTAACCGTGCAAAGAGAACGGAATTTGAAAGTTTAAAACATTTTACTATCGCTCATTAATCATATCTAAATTTAAATGGTTTAATCATATCTAAATTTTTCGTGTAACAAAATTTTCTCTTACCTTATGGTTCGCCAATTTTATTACACAAAAGTTATTCGGAATGAAGAGGATATCCCAGGCTACCTCCAAAAAATGCAATGTATGTAATTTATTTGCGAGCAAATATCTTAAACAAATGTTCAAAATCCGCATCATTTTTTTAAAGAAATAAAAATAACTAAAAAATGTTTCACGTAAAGAGCACTTTGGGGTGGATGGATGTTTTTGAAAATCTTCGTGTGTGGAATACTTGGAAGACGTTGAACTTGAACAAAAAAAATTTACTTGCGCTTTTGTTTTATTTTGTTTAACGACGCTGTCGATCACATCAGCGCTGCCGGTGTGCCGGAATTTTATCCCGCAGGAGTTCTTTTACATACCAGTAAATCTACTGGTATGGAGCTGCCGTTTTTAAGCACACTTAAAAAGCATCGGTCTGGGCCGGGTTTGAACCCGCAACCTTGGGATCAGTAGGCCAGCGTCTAACCAACTGAGCCACCCAGACCAACTGTTGTGCTGTTGACACACACGCACACACGCGCTTTCTCTATTCAAGGAACATCACAACGTTTCAGACAAAGTAAAATAAGCGATACATTTCCTTACAAATGAAATGCTGGTGTGGAGATAGTGTCGACCTCGCATCCAAGAGGCCCCTAGTTCGAACCTCGGTTGGTGAGAGTCACCTTGATAGTGATCCCAGGACTATCTGGGCATCATTTCAACCTTTTCTTTTATTCACCGTCTGATGGATTATGTCATATAGGTACCAGATTAAAGGACATTAACGTAAACAACAAAAAGGTTATGACAGGTGCGATGAACTTCGAGAAGCAAATTCCACTTTCTTGGAAACTGTGTTATAAATGGCATATTCTGGTAATATATTGGAACCTATGTTAAAGATATGGCAGACATATTGCTCATTAAATAGTGTGGTGGTGGTTCCACATCAAAGGACGCTCAAGGTCAGCTACCTTACACCACTACGTTGCTAGGCAATGAGCGGCAAGAACAAGGGCCGACTTCAGACCGTTCGAGAAGCTCCGGAGTTTTACGAGAAGCTTCGAGAAACGTGGGTTTCCAGAAAAATCGATGGTACCCAATTCTCGGGTAATACCTATAAGCGAGTCGGCAAGGACAGATAAACTAATGCTGAGGCAGTTTTAGACAGTTAATCGTCGGAGCTGTTTGTTTAAACAGTCGATCAGTATTAGTGAAGTTTGTGTCAAGGTTACTACAGAACAAGACAGTTGTGACTTGTGATTCAGTTTTAATAATTATGTTGATGTTTACCTTTCCCTTTCAAGGTTGCTCAATTATTTCAGTAGATAAACATCTAAAGAAAGGATTACCTACTCCTTTAGCTGCATAGTGAGTAAATTAGGAATCTTCTGCCTCTGGGAGATTGTTCCTCACTTTATTACCTATAGTTGGCAGCATTTCAAAGCATATATCTACTTTTATTTCCTCCTGCTGCACAAGGTTGCAATAACTTAGCAGCGTCAACACAAACATTCGGGTTTCACTATTCTCTGTAGTCTTTGTTGCGATCATGATTCAGTTATGATGAACACCGTCAGTTGTTTCTCACGTCAAAGACTCCGGCTCTTTATCATGCTCCGTGTCAATAACGTTTCCTTTTTATGACTTAACCGAAGATTGAGACTGCGGCAAGTTAGACCTCGAGTGCTAAGAGCAAATACCGACGCACTTCCTTCACGAATATGATGAAAATAACTGTACATGTTTACCAATCCAAACGTTTATCGTGAACACGGAACATAAGCGAGGGAAATGATATAAATCTGCAACTATCAGTCTTACAAATCAAGCACTTAACTTTACCGTCTTCATCTCGAAAACAAACATTCGTCCTCCTATTGAAGTGTGTGCTACTATTGTATACTCCGCGTCATCCGCCTCTGACTAGCAGATCTCGTTCTGCTTACCTTAGTCGGTGAAGGGGGGGGGGGGGGATAACACGTGTAGGGGAAACGAGCGTGTGCTTCCTTGTTGAGCATCCCTGCGTTAAATCTCGTTAAAGGACGCAATTCACGTGAAATAAAAATGTTACTGCTTAATCGTTCTAAGATAATCTTTATTATTGATATTTTAATTTTGGAATGCTTATACTCGTTTGAAGTGATAAGTCGCTATTGTGTGTGTCTGTGTTTTGGAACACAGTTGTTCGAAATATTGCTCTTCACATATCCAGAGATTTGGAACTTCACTACATTCTTTAGAGAAAAACCACACAATTCTCAAATTCACAGTAACACATTCTTCTTTACACTCAGTAAATAGTACTCTTGAAAACAAGTTCTTCAAAGCCTTACTGTACTGTCAACACCTTCAACTGTACAGTTATTAACATAAGATTCTTCATTTTTACCTGATGTAGAATGTCTCCATCTTGTTTCATATTTGCCAAAAAGACACAACTGACACCACAAATCAAGTACACAGCTGTTTTGTAAACAACATAATTCATGTGTTATATTTTTGATTTTGTTGTCAACCCATAGCAGCACTTGTGCAGTAATGGCAGCCAACATCTTCATTTTAAACGCAAATGTCTCATTCAAATCTAAAAACAAAGACTAAACCTTAGCTAAGAATTGAAATTTGACAGATTTGCCACACCCACTTTTCATTGCAGGCGTCTAAATAAATTTGAAATACCTACACTAATTTCCAGGTGGGTTTGACACAATATTTAATGGTCATATTTCGGACATGCTGAAGACAATATTCCTGTATCTTTAATTTCCGTGATCGAAATGATCCGCAGCAAGTATCAGTACTGAAGCAAGCATAAGGAGGTTTGGGTAGACACACACATACACACGTGAGGAGAAGTGGCACACGGGCTCTTGGCGTAGGTTTAGCAGGCAGCCCAGCCCAACCCACGTAGTTCATGTGCATACCGACTGGCCTGTTTCACGTTCTGCTGACAAGTGCACAACAGTCACTCACACTGCTACAAACTACTTCACTTCTCTTCTATTCATATATCACCATCAAACATTGCTTCTTTGCTCTTACAAATCACGAAGACAAAATTCGTAAAAACTAAAGGAAAAATCTGATGTGTTACACTCACGTGACTTTCTCTACTCTTGTACTAACCATTCTAACAAACTCTTATATCTTCTTCGTGTTAGTTAAGATAAACATTCGTACAAATTATCTTATTGCTTATTTCCTTGTAGGTACAAGGGGAATATTAGAATACAGAACGCTTTGTGTGACAGTCAAATCTTTTTGACCTTGGAGATTCCGTTCTCTTTGCACGATTAACATATAAAAATGAAAAACATTGTTGCATTTCGCTAAAGTTCTAAGTTTTCCGAAACTCACACACATAACAAGGAATATCTCCGAAATGGTTCAACCTACAAGAAAATTTATTTGTACATAAATTGTGTATTTTAGCAAGGTCTACATTTTTTTGTATAGTATAATTTGGTCTATCTCTAACGGTTTACCAGTTATACAAAAGTCGTCCAGAGTAAATACGACTACAGGGGCTATAGCCAGAAAATTCAAGACATACATTTCATTTGTCATAAAAATATCTCAAACATACGACATTTTAATCAAAATCGTTAGAGCCATTTTCAAGAAAATCAAAATTTTCGAAAAATGTTCCATGTAAAGGGTAGTTTAGGGTGGGGCTATTTTCTTCAAAATCTTCGTGTCGCATCCTTGAAAGACATTAAACTTAAATACCAACTTTGGTTTTTAACCTACTTTTCGTTTTTGAGTTATGCTGTCCACAGACTGACAGACACACACACGGATCTTTTTCTAAATATGCTTTTTTTGGAATCAGGGGGCCTCAAAACATATATTTCCGGTAAAATGTAGACATCGAATTTTTGGATGGAATACAATACTTCCTCTACTTACCAGTAGAGAAAGTAAAAATCTGATGTGTTGCACTCACATGACATGCATATTGTAACTTTTTTGTTGGTTGTTGTGAAGTAAAGAAGACAGATGTAGTCGAGATAAAGTAACACTTTTATTTCCGTAAACAGTAACTTTGTACACTCGTTGCAACAACAAGAAAGTCTTTTACGATTCTCCAACAGCACGGCTCCGAACTCGTAACACAAAGAACTGTCCCTTCTCCGTCGGCACAACGCTTCACATCGTCTGTCCGTCTCCGTCGGCACGACTACTCAACCTTCACATACTGACTGACTGTCTCCTGTCGCACTTTACCGATATTTATATCTCCCAGGCACTATTCTGGAAAGTTCAGTTATTCGGTGGAATACAAAGAGGAAGATTCCAGAAGCTTCTATCCTTTTCTCTCTTTCGGCAAGCGCCCCAACAATGCGGCCATTCTCTGTCTCTTTCCTTCGGCTCCTTTGCGGTAGTGCCGACAATAATGCGATGGGTGACACTGCGGTTGTCGGCAATTAGATGCGGCGGGCGCGGTGACAATATCTAGTACTGGCATGATCCTGCCAATTGACAGCGTCGTTAGTAAACGAATATCTATTTTTTTGTTGTACCAGAAAATTACCAGCACTCGTAGTACTAACGATATTAAAGCAAACACAATGCGCAACAATCACACGACTTCACTCATTGCTAACTGACAGATACTCTTCTATTTTCCCTCATTAAGTTAACTGCGATAATTGTTTCAAATTAGCAAAGAGTTGGTAAGATGCACGATGCGGAAACAACTGTCACTTATTTACATCGTGTCAGCTTTTATCACTAGTTTCCAGTGTGTCGCATCATCATCATCCATATAAGTATTACACCCAAGTCTGTAAGCAGGATAAAATTCTCCGTCCATCGCTTCGTATGACGTCCCTATTTGGATGATAATGAAGCACGGCTTTAGGCATTCCTTGCACACGTTTCTTCCCGCTGTGCTGGTACTGCTGAATCTGTTGGTTCAACTTGTAGTTCCTCTCATTTTGTTTGCGATCCCACTTCGTATATCCAGCCGATGATCGCATGAATCTATCTCATTTCATTGGAAGATATTCTATTTTCATCTTCCTTTCTCATGACCCATGCTCACTACTGTAAGTCTTGTGCAGCTGTATTCTTCAATACTAGGGAGGCTTCATTATTCCATAGTCGTGGTGTATTTAAGAATTTTGTCTGGTATATCTCCTTCGTCTACAAATTATTCTTTATAACCGAGATAGGAAAATTCACTTATCCTTTCGAACAATTTATTCTTTAAGCAAATTTTGCTAGGGACAGTATTTTTGCCACAAAATGGCGTTATTTTCTGATACCTTAAATGGCTTCTAAGGTAATGTGTCACAAATTTAGTAGATAAAATTGACGGGACAGAAAATCTACTATTGGCTTTCAAAGCATAATATGACACGCATTTTGTACGGACGGGGAGTGAATAAAGAGTCCAATGAGAGAAAAAGTGAGAGCATGAGAAAAGGAGTGAGTGAGAGGGTGAGTGAGAGAATGAGTGAGAGAGGAGTGAGTGGGTGTGTGAGTGAGAGAATGAGTGACAGAACGAGTGAGAGGGCGAGTGAGAATGAGTGGGAGAGTGAGAGAACGAGTGAGAGGGTTGAGTGGTAGGGTGAGTGAGAGAATGAGTGGAAGGCTGAGTGGGAGGTTGAGGGAGAATGAGTGAGAGGAGTGGATGGGTGGGTGAGTGGAAGAATAAGAAAGTGAGAGAGTGAGGGAAGTGAGTGGGAGGGTGAGTGAGAGAGTGAGGGGAGAGAATGAGAGAGTGGGAGGAGTGGGAGGGTGAATTAGTGAGAGGGAAGGTGAGTGAGAGAATGAGTGAGGAGAGTGAGATAGAATGAGAGTGAGGGGGAAGGTGAGTAATAGAATGAGAGTGAGGAGTGAGTGGGAGGGTGAGTGAATTAGAGTGAGAGGGAAGGTAAGAGAATGAGAGCGTGAGGAGTGAGTGGCAGGGTGAGTGAGAGAGTGATATAAGAATGAGAGGAGTGGGTGGATGGGCGAGAGAATGAGTGACTGAGGTTTAGCGGCCCGTCGACAACTAGGTAATTTGAACCCTGAGGAAAGGAGGGGAAACACAAGAGGAGAGAGAGGGGGGGGGGAGAACTCAATTGTTAATGCAACGTAAAATAAATATGGGATATATGCAGAATGTGGTCACTTTTCGAATTGTGTTGTAATGCATTTTAATTTCACGGTTAATACGCAATTTAGATGATGCTGAACATTTCCAATACACTTGTGAGCCGGAACGTTGGCAATGCACGGAGCACTTCTGTAACTCTAGTCCTACTTGAGGACGTATTTCAATATTCACGGCTTTCAGAGAGCAAGTATACAGCTCCTAGTAAAAGTCAAGCAAAGAGCTTCACCATTGAGTTCATTAATAAAAACAACTGATGTGCTGCACTCACATGACTTTCTCAACTCTTGTACTAACCATTCTTACAAACTCTTATTCCTATATCTTCTTCATGTTACTTGAGATAAACATCTGCAGAAAGTATGTTATTGCTTATTTCCTTGTAAGTGCAAGGGGAATGTTAGAATACAGTACGCTTTGCGCGATAGTCAAAGGCATTGTTCCATACTTTTTACTCACCCAGTACATAATCTTAACCATCACTTCATAACTGCAACATTGCGTTAATAAATAAAGAGCTATATTAAGAGTATGCATATTCAGTATTTCTATAGACATGTCCAGAAACGAATGATGCAATCATACTTTAAATCTTACTTTCTGGCAACTAAGCTTTTGTTACTTGCACCCCTTGTTTTCTCAGCTCTCGATTGTTTCCTTCACATTAACTTGATATAAATAACACATTCTTGCGTCTGGTGATTAGTTATAAGCATGGCACATTTTCATCGTTATACAAACTATACTTCGCTGCCAAGTGCAAATGTTGTATCAACGTACAAACACGAGGGAGATATTTCAAAAAGTACATTTTGTAACAAAAATGTTGTTACTGCACCTAAAATAAGCCCCCTTCATGTAGACACAGTGACGCTAATGCGAGCATCATATTTTGTTAAACGCGTCTAAAAATAGGTGCCTGGCGGGTATAGGTCTCTCTTTCCTTGGTTATACTTTGCATCTTGTCCCTCAACAGATATAGAACCCACTCAGGTGATGATGCCTAGATATTCGAGAAATTACCTCACTGGTCAAGGGTTCGAATCATGCCAAGGACGAGTAAAAGTGTGTTAATATGGCACATTTCCTCCTTGGGATGGTAATTCTCGTTAAAGAAACGTTACCCGAATCTGCAAAACGGTCCAAAATGTAATACGTAAAGTATTAAGAAACAAATTAGTTTGTCTTCATCCGGAATAAGCACGATATGGATGAATTGCATTAAAGCATTGAATGTCGATCAATCACGACTTGACTGTAGGGTTATTATCACATCCGAGGAGCCGATAATCATCTGATAAGTGTGTCACTTTCATAAGTAATGCCACGAATGACTGTCAATTTATCTAGAGAATTTAACCATCACGAGTAGCATTTATTAAGACCATTAAGGGATTATATAGCCTATGAAATGTTATTTAAATGATGTATTGCAATTACTAACCTCTTAAAGTAAACATGAAGCAGGTATACATACAACAGCGTCCATTGGCACGGCCTTCTAGGTTCTGATTTTGATGCTCCAGTTTGTTAACATGTTGACAACGTCACCAGTTGGAGTATCTGCTGTTAATTTATAATTTCGTTCAACACATGTATCAAACTGATTCAAACACAGGATTAAATAGGTCGTCCATCACCGAAGCGAGAGTCAGCCATATTTGACATTTGAATAGCGGCACTTTGTATCAAATTACGTTGCGCATCTGTTAGCATAATGTAGCTAGATTCTCCAACCTGATCATAACATAAGAAAAGCAGAGAAAGTGATAATGAAAATGTGATAATTTTTTTTCACGAATGAAGGCTGTCATTGATTGAAATTTAGAACTGTTATGCAAGTGATTGGTTAATTTCAACCAACTCACGTACGAATGGAATAGTCTCCTTAAACGTATCTTTATGTAGATAATATCTCCGTAGTTTGTTTCCAACTGGAGAGAAGCAAAACAAAATGGAACATTAGAATTTCATGACATCTCTTACATTTACTCGTAATTTTTACTCTATCTACTATGTATAGCAAGTATTGCACTCCACCCAAAATTTTGATATCGAGATTTCGCCAGAAATACCTCTTTTGGGACCACCTGTATCTAAAATAAAATATCTTATGTGTTGCACTCACATGAATTTCTCGACCCTTGTACTATTCTTACAAACTCTTATTCTACTATCCACCTCATGTTAATCGAGATAAACATTTATAGAAATTATCTTATTGCTAATTTTCTTGTAGCTACAAAACAAGAATGAACATGGGCCTAGCCAATACAGTGATGCTCTCTCGGCGTTGCCACTTCAGTTGCCCAGTGAGCGTGCGACAAAGATGGAAGATTTGATTGTCTTTGTCACGCCGAAACCGCCTTGCACGTAAAACAGGCAACGCCGGGAGAGCAACACTGTATTAGCTAGGTTCATGTTCAATCTTGTTTTGTAGCTACTTTATTCAAAAGTTTTAAGAGTGATTATTATGTGATGACTTTGTCTCTTGGCGTAGCTAAGAGATAAAAAGTTAATCAAGACCTCACATTTGAAAATGGCATATAAGTATTGGAAAATTCTGACAAATAACAAGAATATCTCCGAAATGGTCCACTTCACAAAAAGATAATTTAACATTGTGTCTTTTAATGAGTGAGTGAGTGGAGTTTAAGGGCCCGTCGACAGCGAGGTCATTTGTGCCCGATCTATGTTTCTTGTATAGTAAAATTTGGTCTATCGCTTACGAATTACCAACTATGCAAAAGTCATCAAGAGTAAACAAGACTGCGGCCGCACCGTAGGCGAGTGGTTAGACCATTCGCTTCTCACCAAAGCGGCTCGGGTTCGATCCCAGGCAACCGCATGTGAGATTCTTGGTGGACGAAGCGGTGCTGGGGCGGGTTTCCCCTGGGTTCTCCGGTTTCCCCCGCCATCTCATTCCACCGGTGCTCCATCTTCATTCCATGTATCATCAGTCACCGCTTGTGGTGCCCTAGTAGTAAAAGCGGGCGTTAAACACAACAAAAAAAATAAGCAAGACCACATGGGCTACAGCCAGAAAATTCAAACTGCCATAAAACAATCTTAAACATGTGGCACTTTAATCATAATTGTTAGGGCCATTTTTTGACAAATTCAAAATTTTCAATCTAAAGAGTAGTTTGGGGTGGAGGAATTTTGTTCTAGATCCTCGTGTTGCAAAGATATAAAACTTAAATACCAACTTTGGTTTCCTGACCTTTCGTTTTTAAGTTATGCTGTTCACAGAGAGACACACGCGCACCTTTTTCTAAAAATGTTTTTTCTTATTAAAGGGACCTCAAAACATATTTCCGCGGAGATCTTGATATTGAAATTTTGGATGCAGTACAATACTTCCCCTATTTCTATATGTAGTAGAGAAAGTAAAACTCCAATGATACATGGAAGAAATTCAGTTTTTGGCGAAGAAGAGAAAATGCTCTTGAGGGTGAACTTGTGTGAGAGAGAGAGGTGATCGCTGCAGCACTCCTGCCTGGGTCATGGCAGAGTTGGCCGTTTTACGATCACATTCATCTTTCAGCGGGTTGCATACCACTGCGGCGAAAGTAAAACTAGATCGAAACTCCAACCGCAACCCACTCTATCAGGTGTCACTGCTGGCTGGCGTAAAGGTCAAACCGTTAGTTAGCATTGAAGATTCGTCTCCCTCCCTCTTACTTAAAGGTGTCCCGTAATGACAATAAACCTATTGAAACTTGCCCGCTTCAAAGTAAAGACGCCACACCTATAGATATCGTAATAGGTCATAAAACGCCGCAGGAATGGTCTAAGTAGTGTGATTAAATGCCTGTCCTGCTGCAGGAAAACGTGAACAAAACACTCGAGCACACCTTATAACCTACCAGGGCCCGGATATTCATGACGTCATAATTTTTATTTGTGGTTTTTTCCATAGAAAATATAAGCGAAGCACAATTTTATCAATGGTGGTTAAAATTTTACAATACTCATGTTTATTGCGGCTTTTTTAATGTTTTTTGCCATTTTTTACTTTCTCTACTGGTAAGTAGAGGAAGTATTGTATTCCACCCAAAAATTCGATGTCGAGATTTCACCTGAAATGTGTTTTGAGGCCCCTGAATCCAATCCATTTTTTTTAGAAAAAGGTCCGCGTGTGTGTGTGTGTGTGTGTGTGTGTGTGTGTGTGTGTGTGTGTGTGTGTGTGTGTGTGTGTGTGTGTGTGTCAGTTTGTGGACAGCATAACTCAAAAACGAAAAGTCGGTTAAAAACCAAAGTTGGTATTTAAGTTTAATGTCTTTCAAGGATGCGACACGAAGGTTTTGAAGAAATTTCCTCCACCCTAAACTACCCTTTACATGGAAAATTTTTCGAGCATTTTTATTTTCTTGAAAATGGCTCTAACGATTTTGACTAAAATGACATACGTTTAAGATATTTTTATTACAAATGAAACGTATATTTTGAATTTTCTTGCTATAGCGTATGTAGTCCTATTTACTCTGGATGATTTTTGCATAACTGGTAAACCGTAAGATAGACCAAATCTTACTGTCCAAAAAATGTACCTAGGTCTTGCTAAAACACTATGTCCAAATAAATTTTTGTAATGTGAACCATTTCGGAGATATTCCTCGTTATTTGTGTGAGTTTTGGAGAACTTATACTTCTGTCAAATGGAACATCGTTATTCATTTTTTATATGTTAACCGTACAAACAGAACGGAATTTGAAAGCTTTAAAACATTTGACTATCGCTCAAAGTCTACTGTATTCCCATAGTCCCCTTGCACCTACAAGGAAATAAGCAATAAGATAATTTGTACAAATGTTTATCTCAACTAACACGAAGAAGATATAGGAATAAGAGTTTGTAAGAATAGTTAGTACAAGAGTAGAGAAAGTCATGCGTGCAACATATCAGATTTTTTATTTCGTAAGCTTTTGCCTGTCTCTTACTGTTTACCATTTATGCAAAATTCATCCAAAATGAAGAGTTCTTCTGAGGACACTCCTAGAAAATTCAAGGTATGACTTAGAAACTGCAATGGAATCCCCTGGCTATGTCCGTCACTGGATAATAACTGACTCTCTCCGACTGAAGGAGTGGAGTGGGGAATAACTGCTAATTACGTAAGCGTCTCCAAAAAGACAAGTTTGGACATCGTTCTTCTAAACCTGTGGAGCCACACTCAGAAAAGGCATATTATTAAAATAGTAACAAAAGAATGCTAGCGTCTGGAATGGCAGATTCCCTTATGGTCTACCGGGAAAATGCGAATCACTCTGCCGGCATGTTGCAATGGTAACTCAGTGATTAAGAGCAGCCGCAACGATAGCGGAATCCCGCTGATGGGATTGGCTGATTCCGGTTAATTCGCCTTAACCGAGATTCGAACTTCGATCTTTTTGAATGTGACACAAACATGCTGCCCCCACACCACCGGTACATATAAGAAGACTAAAGCGATAGTCAAGATTTTTTAAAAAGCGGATCGCTATGTGATGGTTTTGAAATTCCATTCTCTTTGCATAACACGAGAGCAAAAGTGCGAAGACTTAGCATTTGAGTGGCCAATTAAGGTGCTACATGATTGAGACGACCGCATGTACCAGCCAGGAGGGACTGGGACATTCACCACGTCCCACCCTCTAGTACTGCACCCCACTCATAACGCCTTGATGGGCACAGGTGAAGAACACAGCGGCCAGGCGGTAGATCTTGACCTTGAAAGGGCTGTTGCGCGGCGGGGTATACAAGTCATTCAGAATGGAGAGAACTTCAGAAAATTCAACATATAACTATATTTTATTTGTGATAAAATATCTTAAAATGTATTTTAACCAAAATCGTTAGAGCCATATTTGATAAGATCAAAATTTTAGAAATTGTTTCACATCCATATAAGGTAGTGAGAATGGATTCTTTTAATCGTTGTGCTGCATCCCAAAGAGGTACTGAACATGTATACCAAGTTTGATATTTATATGAGATTTCGCTTTTGACTTATCCTTTTCACGCACACGCGCGCGCACACACACACGTTCTAGTGATTGAGTTTTTATTTATGAACGCCATTTAACTGTGGTGGTTCTTAACGTCCCATTCTATGCTGGACGTGAAAGACCGGTTAATTTTGCTCAGAAGCCTCTTTTTCAGGCTTGAAGCTCTTTCGCGTGCCTTAAATCGATGACATGCAATCACTGGCTCTACTTTCTTTCTGAAGGAAGCCATCGCCCTCCATTGGGTCTGAACCCGCGACCTTGGGAACCAGAAGCTAGTATATTACCCATACACCTCGGAGAACAACACACCTTCTAGAACAACTTCTCTGGATTTAGGGAGCCTCCTCAAAACATGTATTTCCGGTGAAATCTCGAGACTGAGAAAAGAAAAAGTAAAGCTCAAACGCAGCTTACTGTTTAATACATTAAAAAAAAATAATTTTTAAACAAATTAATTGAATTTAAACCCAAACAAAACAGATACCATTCCAAGAGCAAAACAGATCCCAATTAAACATACTGAGTGTCAATAATAAAACCAAGATTCTGTAGTTGCGTTGTTTTCAACGTTGACACATTCACCCCTGCTGCTTTTTACCCATAGCTCACAGCTTGGGTCGTCGGTGTTTTGAATGACGCCTTACTCCACTAAAAATAAACTTATACACAACGGGGGTTTTCCTGAATTTTTATTGCCGTCGCTAAATTCTCATTCCGCCGGCTTCAGTTTATAAGTAAAGCCTGAAAGATGTCTGGTGCCAAAGGACTTCGTATTGGCGTCATCGTCAAAATTCACTCCTTCACGTCAGTCAGGCTTAGCCATGATAGCCGAATGATGTGTACCATACGAGAGGACTGTTTCAAACCCAGTTTACAGAAGTGCTTTCAGGCACTCTTCGGCTGTCTTCAAACTTCAAACCGTCTACACAAGTTTGAAATATGTTCCTTACGAATACCTTCATTAGTTAAGTGTCGTCATTGTACTCAACAAACAGCACATGTAAAGCAAAACATACATTAAATACCTAGGTAAAAAAAGTGTTTCGGAAACAACTGAATGAAGATCTTTTCTGGCATACTCTATAGCAGTGCCCTGCTACTATGTGTTCTGTAGTGCCCCGCATCTTTCTTATGTGCTCCGCTCGGGCACATTTGACTCCCGAGCGCAATCAAAAAGCGCTGTTTGACGATTACTTCTACTGGAGGGCACTGGTTAGGGAAGTAATGAATACAGTACACCTACTTCATGGTTGTGTACTGGGAAGATATTCGTAAGGAAATAGTCTTGAAATTTGAATTAATATTAGAAATTGTTGGAGTAAAACTTTCCTTAAGAAGGGCGCCAGAAAAATGCATCACGGGCTGTTGGACAGGGCACTATAGTATAATGAAATTTACGAAACACGTTAGTAATTTTTTTGACAGTTAAAACAATAAATGAATTTAAATTTTCATTCAATAATATCGTGTAATACCCCCCTGAGCATTAGAAGTACAAATAATTATGTTCTACATGAACCTCTAATAATTCTGGAACAGAAACAGTCTATGCCTCTAAGTTTTAAACCCTTAATTCATGATATATCATTGCATGGCAAAAATTACAAAAATAAACTATGAACATTTATTTCCGTACTCCTAAGCATGAGCATAATCATCTCCAAAAGGTTCCAAAACTGCCATAAAACTGATGTTCTGTTAGTAAATTAAGAAAGATAAGCCCCTGACTGACCTTTCTGCAAGGAGGTTTAATAACCTAGCTTAGGTTATGTCATTGCGTGGGCGAAGCACCCTCAAATACAAATAATCTAAAAATGAAGACAATCCGAAATCCTACCCACAAAAATTAAATTACAGGTAATGTAAACTTAAATTCCAAATAGGTTTTCATTCTGAGTGGAAAGAGAGTGATAACAACTTTTTAAAAATGTATTCATAAACAGAATGTAAGTCAGATACATACCCACACAAGGTGCACTTAACAGATCCAAAAATGGTCCACTTCAAGTCTTTCTTCACGAATGTTCTGCACTAAAAACGAATCTATTCTCTAAATATTCTCGTCGCACACCGTGAACATTCAACAATATCGCTTTAATACGTTTTACACCTTAATTTTTGCACAACACATGTTACACACCACTTCTTTAACTCACCATCTTTGCTGTCTGCCACTTTTCTGGTTCAGAGATCGATTCTCTTGCTATCTATCGACCATAGTCGATACTACCAACTGACTCAGTGTGGTCTCGCTGGATTAATGCTGCATGCCAAGCGCTTGCATCTAGCGCATTCTAAGCGGTGGTGCTGCAATCCGCCCCTTGTAAAGTGATGCTTCATGTTAGCGCTGCAATAAAACCAAGTTTTTATTATAACAACGGATGTAAAATCAGATGATTAAGTCCGGGAGAATTGAAATAATAAAAATGTCTAATGGGTTACATTCGTTCTCCTTACGTTATCTTATTTTTTGCATAGCTTCTACAAGCTACTCTTGCAAAAGCTTATTTTCCTATGTACTTCGAATTAATCAACTTTTACAGGAATACTTTCAAGATACATTTCACTGTACAAAGGTAATAGGTGGACACAGGAAAACGAAGCTAAAGTTAAATGTTTAAACAAGGATCGCTATATTCTGTTATCTTAAAAGTTCATACTCATTACACATCATGAGATACCACTACAAAAATGACCAATCAGTTCCATTAAAACAACTAACCCATTCTGACAGGTAAGCGTACACGTCTACTTGAAAGAGTTTCCATGGCAACGAACACCTCCTCCATTCAACAGTCTGCTGTTACATTGCAGTTACTATTATTGCTATTGTTCTCTTTGCCCTATCCATCAGTGAAAAACATTGTAGAACAAGAAGATTAATGACTTCATTGTCAGAAATCCAGCATTAGCTAACAACATTGCACCCTTACATTCCCATGTCATAAGCTATTACGAAGCGTTCCTTTCAAAACAACTTTAAGGCACAGTTTCTTTTCCACGCTTGTAAAATATAAGACAGGAATAAATTATGTATCAAGAACTGTTTTGCAAGTCAAAGTTTATGCCTTTAAAAGTGAAAGTATACCAGTAAGACCCAACATGTTGAACGTTAGCCTGGAGAGTATACTAATAAGGGGTACACCTCACGCACTACAACTTATGAGAGATCTAGTGTGGCTAGCAACTCCCAGGAGGGAGCGATGAAGTGAAGGGAGCTATAGTAAGTCTCTAACAGTTCCAGACTCCAAGACCCATCCTACTGCTGAAGCTGCTCAGAGAGGACAATGAATGAACTGCTCAGCTAAGAAGTCTTCTTCAGGATGAGACCATGGAGTCTGGAATGGCCGAAAACTCAATGTTCCTAAATCTGACACGGCTGATCACCCGTGAAGCCTTGATTAATAACGCTCGCTGTGAAAGCTTCAAATCTTATGTTTTTGTTATTTATTAAGGGAAACTGTCAGAGGACATATTACAACTGGATTCAAATACCTACAATGCATACAACTTTTTTTGGGAAAAACTACATTGGAAAATAGTTCATTTGGTAAAACAAACTGAGA
The DNA here is from genome assembly GCA_030765045.1 of Tenodera sinensis. Lineage (NCBI taxonomy): Eukaryota > Metazoa > Arthropoda > Insecta > Mantodea > Mantidae > Tenodera > Tenodera sinensis. The sequence goes on from CM060972.1 coordinate 103,567,233, forward strand.
AAAGGATTTGGGTATCATTAAAACATTTCTGAAATAAAACAAAATTTGATAACAAATTTCCTAAGGAGACTATATTTTATTTTTAGATCTCTTAGTTACAGTTCTCCACACAAATTAAATCTTGCCATTTAAAGCTGATGTTAAACATGTTGTATTTTTACTTCAAGTATTTTGTTTTTCAGAATATAAATCTAAATACAAAGAGGTATATATTTGTGCATAAGAAAAGGAGAATCTCACATTTACACAATACAAACAATTTACTATTGCAACAAAATAAAATTTAAACTCACATAGCTATAAAAATTACATAAGATGATGTCATCATAGTTCAACATTTCCCAAAACTTGGTTATTATATTCCATAACTGATGTATCAACTGTTAAATGTATATTTTGTATGTCAGCGGTCTTCATTACAAAATATTTCCTATGTCATTTCTATATTTATGGAATAGCCTTTATGTTCCCTCCATTATACATACAGTGTGGGTTTTCTTTCCTGCTGATTGAAAGGATATTTTCAAAAAAACTATTTGTGGTGAATGTTTCTTCATTCAAGGGAGGAAAACAATGAAATTATTGTGACAAATGACAAGTCTGGTTACTTTTAATATCATATTATTTCTTCCACAACTGCACCACAAAACACAGTTCCCTGTTTTATCGCTAACACAATTTAGAATTTGTCGTGACCTTGCAAAACATGGCTGTCCTGTTCCATCATAACTTTGACGCCAATACTGCTTATTGTACACAAACAACTCTACTGCACTCGACCCAAAAACTGACTTACTAGCTCTGAGGATCAACTCACTAAAACTGCTTCAACACTGACTCTATCCATGCCAACTCACTTATATATAAGTGTATTAGGTAGCGCCAATTTTTCTGGAAATACACATTTCTTGTAGCTTCTCTAAGTGTCTGGAATCGGCATTGTTCTTGCCACACATGCCTAGCAATGTAGTGATGTGGGATAGCTGACCTCAAGCGTCCTCTGAGGCATGCACTCGCTGTGACATTATTTCATTTTATTTAGTATATATTTTTAAGGTATTGTTATCGTCAGCTTGTTTTTAAATAGGAACCCTAATTTGTTTTAAACAGCATTGGTTTTATACATGAAAGTTTATAATTTTTCCCTGAAACATTCTATTACTAAACTGTTATTTTAAAAAATATTTAGGAATTTTGAAAAAACCATTAATACCTTATTAGATTGAAAGACTTAAATTTCATAAAACTTGAGCTGATCATAAATGACACTTAAATCATGCACTAAAAATTAAACCCCCAGCAAAATAGCCCATAAAAGGCCAAGGCTTGCTGCCTGGCCGCTGCATTCCCTACCTCTGCCCACTATAGGCATCATTGGTGGGGTTCAGTGCTGGAGAGTGGGACGTGGTCAGGACCCCAAACCCTTCCAGCCAGTTATGCAACCTTAGCAATTGCTATTTCTCCATCAAGTACCTCTCAATTGGTCCCCCGGGACCTCACAAGGTGGAGTGCAACCTATGCCAGACCTCCCAGTAGGGGAAAATCTCCATGCTGGTACCGGGGATCAAACCTGGGTCCTCTGTGCCAGAGGCAAGCACACTACCAACTACGCTACGGAGGCAGTAAGGATATGTACTTGATTGACTTATTAAATAGTACCCCACATGAGACCTCACAAGTGCTATGTACCATGAATACAAGGACAGCTGCTAATATGTTTCATTTATATTATTGCCTGAGGGGGTGAAAAGTAGCTATATCTTAAACGTATAAAATCTTGGATACAGGTACCTTATTTTCAACTAGCAAAACTTGCAGGCATATTCACATTAAATGCAGAGACTAATTTCCTGTTCTATCACTTTCTCATTGTCTTCTCTTTCCCTCTTCCTACATGTCCATCTACATTGCTACCTCTCTTTCTCCCTCTCCATCTCTCCCAATTTCCAATCTCCTTTCTCTCTCTGTATGATTTATGTCACATTTTGATATCCAGAAGTAAATATTTTTTCTGGGATGTTTATAAACATTAATTTATGGAGGACGAAAACAAGAGAGAAATGTACTCTATTTTGTCAGCTGCTTTGTTCAGGTGTTATATAATAAGATAGATTTAAAAGGTGTTTCTTTTTCTGCTTCTTAATAAGTATGTAAATCCATATAAGTAGGTGCAGAAAATTAGATAGTAGAAAGGCAGTAACAAAATAAGCATTCTGAGGTTAGTAACAATGGGCTGCATAAGCTTCCTTATGCATTACAGTTACAGAATGCACAAACATTTAACCTTCTTCATTCATACTTTTAATATGTGTTATAAAGTACATGCTTTGTGTGTGAGTTGCATTTCATTTCAAATGACAATATTTCAGAATGTCAGATTTCAATTATGTTTATGCAATGCTCCTACTACTGCATGTGTGATCCTTTGTTCCTAACCTTCAAATTCTTGTTTTGGTACCTTTCTACTCTACAATGCTCTGCACATTGTTTTTCCACACTTGCTTAGGTATAGTACAAAAGACAAGAAGAATGTTGCACTATGACCAGATAATTAGAACCTTCTGGATGTTTCTCAATCTTGAATGTTCTGGAAATTTCCAAAGGCTATACATGCAAGTGCTCTCATAAAGTAAGTCAGTCTGGCAGAGTTAATGAGTGAGTCAGGCGAAGTTGGTCAATGAGTGCATGAGTGAGTTAGCAATTGCATTTCTGGTGTGACAAAAAATGCTGTTCTTGAGCAAATTTATGATGGCTGTGCAGTGAGTACTGTTACTGCAAGGGATTTGAGATGCCTCATGTTCCACTCTTCAGTGAGTGAACTGTCCAGACATAGAGGCTGCAGTTTATTACACTGCTACATCACGAAACAAAGTGAACCATACTAGGTTACTAAGTGACAGTAAAAATTAATGAGGTGACAGCTGTGCCAAAGTCACAATATTTACTTTTGATCATGGAAATATTAGGGATGACATGGAAGAATGTCCACTCTTTTGGCAATTAATTAATTAGTTTAACGATGCTGTCAATTACCAGAATCACATCAGCATCACTGGTGTGCCAGAATTTCGTCCCGCAGGAGTTCTTTTACATGTCAGTAAATCTACTGACATGGAGCTGTAATTTTTTAGCACACTTAAAAACCATAGGTCTGGACCATATTTGAATCAGTACTTTGGGATCAGTAGACCAGCGTCTAATCAACTGAGCCACCCAGACCGATCCATTCTTTTGCGAAACCATCCTTCCATTCTTTGGTTGACAATGATTAAATGATTTGTTCCACTCGTTCTACTATCGGCACGCGTTTAGTCACAGTTAATACTAGATCGTTACAGAGCACCCATCTCCTGCAGTTGTAGTGAAGCAAGTAGGTCTAGTCTAGTAGTCTAGTGGCTAACAAAGCTGACTGAAGTGTTTGGTCCCTATGTACTCTTGTTTGTTTGTTTGACCCATAAAACCATTTGTTCAGTCAATATGTGCTGTTCAGTGAGGCAGTTGATATCCCACTCAAATAAATCTCTAAAACTGACCAAGAAATGAAGGTGATTGTGTGTTTCAGCTATTCCTGTTTCACCCATTTCCCAAATGCATTCTTTGTCTATGCCTCTGCTTGTAATCCATTTATTTGGAATGACCTTTATAAAAACAAGTCAAATAATGTATACTTTTGTAGCATTTCTCACAATGAAAGTCAAAGTAATAGTGAAGGAAGTTAGTCAATGTAATGTTAAACAAGACAAAATGTTTCATAAACAAAATAAGAAAATAGGTTACCAGAGTGAACAACAATGATGATGATGATGATGATGATGATGATGATGATGATGATGGGGGTGGGAGTGGGGGTGTGGGTGGGGGTGGGGATGGTGGTGGCGGTGACGGTGGCAGTGGTGGTGGTGATGATGATAATAATTGTAGTAGCCTTTAATAAAAACCTCACATATTTGCTTCACTGCAATATCTTAGAGATAAAAGTTTAGGCCAAACAAACAAGAAATCAAAAAAGCATTTAATGCTCTCACTCTATCACAACTTCACAATATGTAAAACATATAACACTACAAAAGCCAATATGAATAACTTTTATAAACTATGTACATCTGTAATGTTTCCAACTTCATTGTTTTCTTCTTTGAGAAGGCAAAGCCTGAAATATTACTATAGCCTAATTTTTGTTGGCTAATAATGATCTTTCAGCAACTGTGGTTAAGAAATACAAAATGGCAGTAGGTTACATTCTGCAGCTCGTATGTATAACAGCATAACAATTCAGGAAACCTTGATATATTACTGACACTCATTACGTTAACAAGCTGCATGGTTTTGTTCATGTGGCCAATTATTGGACAAAACTTAGTCATGCAGATAAATTTCCTCCAATGAAATTCTTGTCTTAATCAATCTGATTTAGAAGGAAATCAGGCTTATCCATTTTAGGTACTTCCTTTGTGAGAGCAGTACTGCAATGGGCCAGTTTCAGCAAGCAACAAACAGGATTAGGATGGAGAAGATTAGCAGCAATAAAGAACTGATGTTAACGTAATGAGCATAGCAATAATATCCCACAATGACTACTAAGGGAACCAGAGCAAGATGAGTATTAATGGGAAGTGAAATCCCAGAAAAGCAAACACTAGTCTCAATTCCTGCATTAACAAAAAGGTAATTTTGCTATGGCACTATTCAATATAAACATTTTGGTCCCTTTGAATCTTCCAGGTTACTATTAGTCTACTTAAGTGCTTGACTGTACTTCTCACATAGCTACAGAGTTCATTAACCAAACTGATGACACACATAATTTATACAGTAAAAATTTGTGGCAGTAATTTTTAGAATTAACAAATTTTATCTTGGTTATGGCTAAATAGTAGATACAATGTTCTGTATATTGTGTTAGGTCATACTTGTGCTTAGGTAAATGCTTGAAATATTGTGATGAAGGAAAAAGAAACACCAGCTTTTAAGGTGACCAATCTGTGAGGTTTCCAAAACCAAAATACCAAACTGGGTCTTTTGAAATTTTTCATCACATCATATGTATATAGAAGTGTTCTTACAAAGTTTGACGCACATATGAAAATCCATTGTTCTTCTACATATGCCAGGTGTAGGCTAAGGTTGGAATGGTGGAATTAAACTGAAAAACTGTCATAGGCGAGATTTGAACCATGAACTCAACTGAGCTACCATGGCAATATTGAAAGTATGGCACTAAATTCCCCGACTGGCTCACATTCTTCCCGCTAAACCACTAGGTATTCTTAACTGTTTACCACAAAAAATGTGAACAAGTTAATGAATTTAGTGTATATACGAGATAAATGCAATACTAATTTGCAGTGTTGATTTTGCCGTAAATACTTAAACTGGACTGGAGACAGTAATCTATGACATTAACTCTTCTAGCGCTTAAACGAAGCACCGCAGCAAAAAACTTTCCTTGACAAAAAGTGTTTAAAGTAATGTTATCTATCAGCTCCCAAAGTTTGTAAGCCTAATTTTGGGACATCCTGTGTATTTATATAGGCCCTAACACTAATAAATGAATAGCAAGTTTCAGTTAGGAGGCATTGGGCAAAGTATGTCCTAAATCACACATCTTCTTTCCCTCTCCCTTATACCCTTTCAAGTGTCAGGTTTCCTCAGCCTGTCACGATTCATTTCCTATATTTTATCCTATCCCTAGTTAGTTGTTTAGCTTCCCTCAAAGTCTTTTCTTTCTAATTCACTATTGTCTCTACATAATCACTTTTTTCCATTCTTGTTCGCCCTTCCTTCCCTATGGCCTCCCATATTGTTTCAGTTTCCTGCTGTCATCCATCTTATTTATGTGTACACACCATTTTTTTTTTCCATTTATTGATGCTGTATTTTCTTACACGCATACTTAAAAACAATAGATATAAATAAATATACTAAAGTGTTTTATGGCTAAAGACTATGTCAGATACTTTTTTGTTTAATTTCTCAACAATTGAAATCCAAATATTCATTCAGCAGTCTCCATAAGTGAGGGTGTTGTGTCATCTGGTGTCTTTCTGATCTTAGCCATGTTTTAAAGTCAACTAATGATGTTGGCCGCTCGAAACTGAGGCAGTAATCAGAATCCCAAAGTCAACTATATCTGAGTGTGCTCTGTAATTCCCTTATGGAAGTTCCACAATAATGAAACGGAAGTCACTGCATTTTCTGTATTGACCCCAATCAAATTTCCCATCTGTTTTTTAGTCCATGTCCAGATTTCATGTACAGTCATTTATCCTTTTTATTACTGGTTCTTGATTAAGGATATTTCTTATTTGACAGTAAATTTCACATCAATAACCACAAAATTGCAACCTATGGAGCATTTTAAATGCTGAAAAATACCTAAAAACAAGAAAGTATACATTTAAAAATCCACAAGTTAATTTAAAGTGTGCGGCCATGCCATAGTCAAGTGGTTGGGTCATTTGCTTCACACCAAAGCTGCCCGGGTTCGATCCCAGGTGACCACACGTGGGATTTGTGGTGGACAGAGCAGCGCTGGAGTGGGTTTCTTCCAGGTGCTCTGGTTTCTCCCGCCATCTCATTCCACCGGTGCTCCATCTTCATTCCATGTATCATCAGTGTCACCGCCTGCAGTGCCATATGTAGTAAAAGCAGGCATTAAACACTACAATAAAAAAAAGCATGCCTGCCTCTGGAACTGAGGACCCAGGTTTGATCCCCGGTACTGGCATAGGGATTTTTCCCCTGCTGGGAGGTCTGGCCCAGGGTGCACTCAGCCTTGCTAGCTCCCTGAGGTGCCAATTGAAAAGACTGCATAACCGGCCAGGACAGACTGGAACGCTGATCACCCCCACCTCCAGTACTGCACCCCACTCATGAGGCCTATGGTAGGCAGAGGTGGGGTCAGGCAATAGGCCTTGCTCCAGATGAGCTGTTGCGCCACAAGGTTTTTAAAGCATCTACCAAAATTTGTAGCAATATTTGTAAATATCCCTTTTTGTTATGTGAAAATCTCATGAAAAGTACAAAAGCACAACCACACTCTGTGGTAAGGTTTGTTTAAATCATATAACTAGCTAAATTTCACTTCAATGGTAAACATTTTAGACAAAAAATGTCCTTAAGAAACATAAGTCAAAAGAGTAAGCTTTGAATTGCTACTACTTTTGTCTAATCTTCACTGACTGGTCCTCTTAAAAGCATATGCATGTATCATATTACAAATTTAGAACTACATCAACCTATTGTTTTAATATTTTTTGTATTTGTTCAACAATTAGTAATAAATGCCAATCAGGAAGACCAACAATAATATATGTACAGCATCGTAGCTGCAGAAAAATGTTTTTGTTGACAAAAGAGATGCCCTTTCATGTACAACAATAAATCTGCAGATTGCAGACATACAGAAGGCAAGGAGTGATGATAAAGACATGCTTGCTGATAATCAGTTCATTTTTTAAGAAAAATATGCAAATATTATTTTAAGGTTCTCTATAAATTAAAAGTATGTATCTGAAAATGTTATTTATGGTTATACTGTGGGTAAGGGATCTAACAAACTACTTACAGTGCAATAAATTAATATTACGTAGTCAAATTTTGGAACATGTTGGCGTCACTTACATTGTAAATTAACAGGACATGCTTCGGAAGCAAGAGCAAACATCTTCACAAGCAAACATGTTCCAAAATGTGACTACATAATATTCATTTATTAGAACTTGCATTCACTCAAAGCATCAAAACAGTTAATTACTTACAATGTATTTACAGTTGTCACAGTATATACGGGGTTCTTCATTTAAAACCTAACAGGCACACAGCATGTTGCTTGTGCGTGACTAGGTGTGCCACAGCCAGCTTTGCTCCTACATGAACTCTGCACGTAAAGCATGTATAACACTCTTACCTTATAGAAGATGCTGGAAATGTAATCCACCCTCAGCTAAACAAGCATTATATTGGGAGAACACATTCTGATTAAGTTGGGCCACTGTAATGTTTCGATTTCATTTCTAATATTTTGTTTTAGTTCTTCCAATGTATGAGGATTTGTCTAAAAGTGTTATTAGCTAATGCTGGATTTCTGACAATGAAACCATTAATCCGCTTGCTCTCCAATATTTTTCACTGATGGATGGGGCACTAGAAGTGGCCGGGCATATTTGAAGGTGGTCTCGATCCATTTCCTCTTGCAGATCACATAGAGGACAAAGTGGTGAAGAATATATCCCAATTCAGATTTGTCTAAAAGTAAAACCGTTTAAGTGTACATGCTTCAAAACAAGGTGACCCAGTATCACAAATGCATTATTGTGAATGGTTTCTTTCATCAGTGAATGACAGTTTAATTGATCCATAGCTTCTGTTCTTTTCCGACAAGGCATGGTTCCACCTAAATGGTTGTGTCAACATTCACAAAAGTTGGTACTGGGTCTCTAAAAATCCACATCGCGTTCAAGAAGTCCCTCATTATGATCAGAGAGTTGGAGGTTTGTGTGCTGTTAGCGCTAGACGCATAATCGGTCCAATATTCAAAATCACATTTGACCCCATTTTATCATGAACTGAAAGAAGAGAAATCATATGGGTGGTTTTAACAAGATTCTGCTACTGCCCATTCAGCAGAGTCCATGTATAAAATTACGGAAGTGTTTTAAGATAGAGTGATTAGTGCTGGTGTATGGCCCTCTCGCTCCCCTGATCTAATGGTGTGTGATTTTTACGTGTGGGGTAACCTGAATGACAAAGTTTACGAGACAAATTCTCATAAATTGGAAGAACTAAAACAAAATATTAGAAATGAAATCATTAACATTTCAGTGGCCCAACTTAATGGTGTGAATATTAAAAATAGAAGCACTATTGACAGTGAAGTATTCTTCAATTTGAGGTTATTTTGAGTCACTTATTTACACTTACCTTCACTACTAAACTGCTTTTTTAAAGCAGAAACGTTTTCAGGACCATTCAATCCCATCATCAGCCGTTGGATAACTGACGTTATCCTCTTGTTCCTTTTCTCTGCTGTCTCTATTCTGCTGCCATCTGGTGTTAGGGGCGCAGAGCTTTAACACTTCATTCAATGCTGGTATTTCGAAATTAATAACTTTATTACTGTTCTTGATGATGTATATTTTTTCCCAAATATTCAGTTCTATTGGTGAATTAATAGATTTTAACAGTTTTATATTAAGGCCGATGTTGTGGTTTTCAGTCCAAAAACGATGTGCCACAGCAGACTTTTCAATTTGTTTTAATTTTATGTTTCTTTGGTGTTCCTTAAGTCTTATATCCAAATTTCTTTTTGTTTTCCCTATGTAGCTTTTGTCACAACTATTACAGTTGATCTGGTAAATCCCCGATTTTTTATTGTATGGGATGGTATTGTTTAGTGGCTTATTAAGCAGGTTTTTTTAACTGTATTGGTTTTGCAGTGCTAGTTTTATGTTTAGTTTCTTGAAGATTTTTTCAAATTTCTTGAAGACCCAGGGATGGTACGTGAATTTCCTAAATTTCCAGTTGTTTGTGAGTGGTGGTAATGTAGTGGTTTGCAAAATTATCTTGAGCTTTTCTGCATTTTTTGACATGTTTCTAACTGTGGCTGGGTTGAATCCATTTAATATTGCAATTTCTTCTATGTGTTGTTGTTCTTTCAGAAATTCCTCTTTACTTAACGGGACATTATATAAACAATGTATCAAGCTTCGAAATACTGCCAGTTGGCGTGAAATTGGGTTGCAATTGTTTTTCTTGATGTAATTGTCTACATGTGTGGGCTTTCTATGTATACCAAATTTTATACCATCTATATTTCTAGTAATTTTGAGGTCCAGGAAAGGTAATGTGTTGTTGTCTTCTAATTTCAATTGTAAATTTTATATGGCTGTCCTGTAGATTCAGTAATTTTAGAGAGTCATCTTTTTGTTTCTGGGGCATTATAGCGAAAATGTCATCCACGTATCTTCTCCAAAATTTGAATATATGTGGAAAGGCTTTAACTAAATGAGATTCAAAAAAGCTCATGTACATATTTGCTAAAAACGGTGATAGTGGGCTCCCCATTGCTAGTCCTTTTGTTTGTCTGTAAAATTTGTTGTTAAATGAGAAGTAATTGACCCCATTGAAATAAATGACATCATTAATCTTACAGAAATTTGCACAAAAAATAACTACTTCTCCGCTTTAAAAAAGCAGTGTAGTAGTGAAGGTAAGTGTAAATAAGTGACTCAAAATAACCTCAAATTAATGGTGTGAATTGCATTCTCAAAATGTAATGCTTGTCTAGCCGAGGGTGGACATTTCCAGCATCTTCTATAAGGTAAGAGTGTTATACATGCTTTATGTGCAAAGTTTATGTAGGAGCAAAGTCGGCTGTAGCACACCCAATCCTGACAGGGAAAATGCTGTATGCCCATTAGGTTTTAAATGAAGAACCCTGTATTATTTAAAACACTAAAGAACTTTAGAGTCCAAGCTATTAACTATAAACATATATACAAATTCATTACACAATCTATATGACATATTTTAAAAATCACATCTTATTTTACATAAAATTTACATACAGCAGAAATCTTTCATGAGGGTATTATGGTTTGACCACAATTTAACATTGTATGCTAATCCCTACTCAAAACATATTTTTCTTAGGTGCATAAATTTATTATAACAAATAGATAAATATCCAGAAATACTTTTATTTACAAATGTATAGCTCTTATTTTATCATCAAATTCATTAACAATGATAAAAGCAGAGAGAAATTTCAATTTAATAATTTCATTAGCAGTATTAACATTTTCTCGTTGCAAGTACATCTGAATTATCATGAACAATATCAGGAGAGAAATGTCGTAGCTTGAGCAGTATGCAGAAACATGCTCTATTGTTCTTGTCTTTGTTAAATTCAAATTCACATAATTTATATAAAAGACTGGTAAATTCCTATATTACTAGATAGTTAAAAAGATAAGCCATTTGCATTAGTTTTACAACACAAAAGATTCTGTAGTATGTTGCAGACCTTTTATACCTGTCCCTGAGATTTTCTGCATATTCTCTTTTTATTCAAACATAATCATAAAAAAGTCCAACTTGACTCTTTTTGTTTATAAGTACTAGTGTTAAACTAGCCCTTTGGCTACAAAGGTGCTCAATCAGTTTTAGAATATTTAAATGGCATTTTTTTGTGTTATTTTCATATTATATTAGCATTTAACAATAAAATAAAGGTGTTTGTAGGTATTTTACACCATAAATGTACAAATTTATTTCTATATTTTGTAATGTTTTTGAACAAAATGCAAAATGTAATGTGGTCATATGTAATTCCGCCATCATCCACATGTATCATCTGAAATGTACCTATCCATTCTCATATGAGAACGTACACTCAAAATCTATGAATAGGAGAGAAGAAAAGGTCACATGATGGGGGGAGAAGGGGAAAAGAAGCGCTATAGATTGTGTTACTAATGGTTTATACTTTGTCAGTGACAGCCGCATGATGGGACAGAAGAATGTGGTAAAAGTTTGAATACGGTGTGGAACATATAAGTTAAAATAATACCTAGGCTTCTTGGTGAACAGCCCTGAACGTAGATAACACAGATATGTGCATATTGTGTATTGTGAAGTCTGGAACGATCTGCAGCAGATAGCTTATAGAAAGATTGTGTGTGGTTAAAGATATTCAAATAAAAAAACCATCTTATCAATTTCACGTTGAAATACAATGCCCTGAGGGAAAGAGAGAGTAAGAAACAGAATCCTTATCGACTCACTCATTCCCTATACAGGTGAAAAGGTGTCCTGTACTGCATCACATCAATCGTTTTATGTGGGCCCTCCCCTTTCATTACCACGGGCACATTTGGCTGTGGTTGCTAGGATTCGAACACACAATGTTGTTGTATATATAAATCAATTGCCATGTGTTAGTCTCACAAAAACTCCAAAATGACTTGACCAAACCGTACACAATGTGTCTAATATTATCGATCTCAATGACTTGGGGCTGAAAGGTTGATTAGGGTTGATAATTACTTATGAAGAGTTAGAGTCAAATCAATTTTAAGTGGTACGATGTTCACTGGGTCATCTGGTGTCACATATAAAATACATACATATAACACGTTAAGAATGTGGATTAACATTGGAAGTAGTATGTAAAGAAGTGAAACAATCATTTTACAGAACATTATTCAAGTCACATTTACACTTAATAGCACACAAAGGTTAGGGAAGCTAGATGAGTGTAAATTGGTGTCAAAGAGTGTCCTATAAAGTGTAGCATTTTGCTCTACTTTTATAATGAATAAATTCATCTAATGAAATTAGTTGCATTTTGTTTCTCCTTTACCAAATAAACCATCTTTATAATATCAATATAAAATCTGAAACAAACATTACATTTATTCTTTAGGATACATTTAAAAAATTGCTGTACATTTCATAAAAGAATTTTTTTAAATATTACATAAAATTATTAACAACACATGTAATAATTTGTGCTAACATAACATCAATACTGAATGTTTGAGATCATTTTGAGTCACTTTTTTACACTCACTTTCACTTTAAAATGTTTTAAAAACTGGAAGTGTTTTCAGAATCGTTCAATCCCATCATCAGCTGTTGGGTGACTGACGCTATCCTGCTGCTACCATGGTCCTGCTGCCATCTGGTGTTAGGGGCGGCAGGACCATGGCAGCAGAGAGAGGAAGCAGCAGAATAGCGTCAGTCACCCAATGGCTGATGATGGGATTGAACGATGCTGAAAACATTTCCAGTTTTTAAAACATTTTAAAGTGAAAGTGAGTGTAAAAAAGTGACTCAAACTGATCTCAAAAATGAAGAATACTTCAATATTATTAAGGTTCCTATTTTTAATATTCATTGATACTGAATATCATCATATCATCCCATCCCTAGCAATAACATGTTATTCTATACTTTTTAAAAATAAAATAACTAGAACAAAGGCATACAGGGATATTCTCCTTGGTGATGTTGGCCTGCAATTGCTTGATTCTGATTGGCCTCACTCTGTGCTACCATTGCAGCCATAGATACTGGTGGTGGCGCTGAATGATAAGCGCCACCAGGGTTTGGATGGTGAAACCTTGGATCTAACATCATGGCAGCTACAGCTGCAGCTGAGGTCTGGTGATGCTGTGTTCGTGCTGGTGGTAACATGTGGTGATGTGGGGCATTCTGATGATGGTGATGAAGTGGATGATGTTCCATTTTACCAGCAGTCCTGTTTAACAGTTGGTGGTGATGTGAGTGGAAGTCTATTGGAGGGTGATGTGCAGGTTCTGGGAAGGCTGGGTAGTTTGTCGGTGGATGTGGCCCACTGTTGGCAGCTGCCGATGTGGTTGTTGGTACATGGTGCTGCATCATCTGCTCCATACCTCCTGATCGGAGAGCAGGATTCTGTGGATTTGCTGCAATATTGCGATCTGGAACATTGCTATTTGCTGTGTTGAACGTTCCTCCACCTCCCCCTCCACCACCACTGCCATTTTCCTATAAAACAATGATTATTTATCCCTGGAAATATGAATTAATTTATTTCTTCTATATCAATATAGTTGAACCTGCTTTATACATAACCCAATTCTAAGCAATTCATATTTATACGTAAAGTTTTGTAGGTCCTGGCAAAATGTAATTTATAAACATGCTAATAAAACCTTATTTATACATAATGCATTTATACATTATTCGCTGTTGTGCCTATTAAATTTCAATGAAATACGACTAAGTTGTACGTAGTTATAATAAGCATACGGCATATACTATCTTAAAAGAAACACAAGGCATATTTTCATCTCTGTTGATAAAGACATAAGCTAAATGGATGGCTTTAAGACAGAGCAAAGACATTTGCTGGTAGAGCTGGTGGCTTTCAGTGCAAAAATGTTGTAACAACAAACCTGAAATAAAGATAAAAAATTTCAGTATCTGGTGTTTACTGAGTGGGGACCCATGCAACAGAAACAAATGAAAATCTTTTCATTGCATCCTTGGAACATGCTGAATAGGTTTTTAAGTTATGCCCTCTTCTTTTCTCTTATCTTTTTCTAAAAATTCAGTTTTTGGACTCAAGGAGTCTCAAAGCATGTATTTTACATGAAATTCTGGGTGGAATCCAGTACTTCTTTAACTACTGTAAAATTGCAAGCGAGATGCTTCCGTGGCTCCCACAGTGCACCTTCCTGACCAATGGGTTTCTCAGAGGTTTTCTCAGTGTCACAGGGAAATGCTGGGAAGGATAGTAACATTTCTCAAATTTCCCATCCCTGCATTTCATTTCAATCCAGCCTTTCAGCATCAGAAGTGTTGGCAAGTTTGACGCTGCTGTGTGGGGACTTTACAAACTGTAACTGCTGTTCTCGATGGATGGTGTTGAGATGAATCTTCAGCACAAATTAGGAACCATACAGGCTTGTGCTGCTCACCCAGGTTCCAACATACGTCTGCAGAGAACTCTAACTCCATCCCTTCCTCCCAAGGTCTGACATACAATAGCACGAATAAGCTTACTGTACAATCCCTTCCGTAAATGCTCTACCTCTACTATAAGATAAGCAGCAGAGAAAGTAAAAGATCATCTTAGAGATTGATGCAACCGTTCCTCTCCGTCGAAGACGTCGCCTTTAAGACCTATAAGATCTCGTATTTGGTGTCTGGACTAGCTCTAGCAAGAGGTCCTAATCTGTAGGGTGTGCATGGGTTATGGTAGGAATGGAACCAAACGAAGAATTAACCAACATATCACTTTATTTGTAAATTTCCATATTTGTAGAGAACTGCCAACGATATTTAAATAGAATGTAACTTTGTAACTTCAACTACAACATTATAACACTTTAACTTTGTCACCCTTTAGCAACCGCCGAATTATGTATACGCGCTAGCTTACGTACAACTCCCAAGTTGCACGTGCGTTATCTCGACTCGATTCAAGACGAGTGTGTGTTGCGTTGCATTTGTTTTGCGTGAGCAACACGAAGGAAGCGATTTCCATTGGTTAATTTTAGAGCACGTCATGGTAAGATACGAATCAGCCCGCGGAATCACTATGGCTTCGTACAAACAACAATTGTAGCCTTATCACTCATTTAAATCTGCCTAGGCTTCCATTCTTGAGACTTTAACATATTCAGCTTTATTACGTCTTCTCCTTAACTATTGACTAGGTAGATGACGTACCTGACAGTTTTTGGGAGGGCTTCTTAGCCCAGCATTTGAAATTGAGCCTCCTCTCATAGGCCTCGCCTTGTATGGAACTTTAGCTGAAGCATTTTCTCCATGGTGACGACCAAAATGTTCCTTAAGTTTGTCTCGTCTGGAACTGGCATATTCACAGTGACTACATTTGAAGGGCTTCTCCTCCAAGTGAATACGTTCATGTCTCACCTACATAAGACACATCAGTATAAAATTATTAATTGGGCACATGTTAGCCATAAAACAATTCCATTCTAACCTTTAATATTCAACACAATGGCATAAAGGACCATGATTGGCTCATGTCTGAGGCATTGCTAAACATTATTGATTATTACTAAATATGTGTTCCGCTGTTGATTCATTTTTAAAGTCAATAATTCATCTTATGCTTTAAATGAGTCAACCTATAGGCACTTATACTACTCAACTCATTTACTTCTAAAGCATTTGAAAAGTTTCACTGTCTCATCGCTTTATATATATTAAGTGGAATTCATCTTATGTTCTTTCACTGCAATCAATAGGCTCTTCTCATGCAAGCCTACATATCTTTACTATCTATAACCACCAAACTTCCCCTAACATGTGTGACTAACACTGACATCTTCAAGTTTTGTTTCATTCCTATAAGAAAATACAAGTTTTCAGAAGAAATGACATACTTAGCTGCAAAGTACTCACCAAGTGACTTTTCTCAAGGAAACCTCGGCCGCAAATATTGCAAGTATGTGGTCTAATGCCAGCATGGGTACGAGCGTGTGATCCCAACTGTGATTTCTTTGGAGTAGAATATTTACACTGTGGATATGAACATCTATAAACATCACCTGCAAATAAAGATTTGTATATAAGGAAATAATGAAGCTATTAACAGTGAAGCAACAGAATCTAAAATAAGAACAAATTAGAAACTAAAAGCTCCACTTATCTTAGTAATATTGCAAGATTTTCCACAGCTGACATGTTTCAAGTTGTCTCCAACTTATTTTGGGTGGAATACAACACTTCCTCTACTTACTAGTAGAGTAGGTAAAAATGTAGAGCTCATTAAAATACACAATTTATGTCCAAGCGAATTTTTTTTGGAGTTTCGTTTCGGAGATATTTCTTATTTGTGAGAGTTTTGGTTGTTGTTGTAGTGTTTAACGCCCGCTTTTACTACTACGGCACCAGGCAGTGACACTGATGATACATGAAGATGGAGCACCGGTGGAATGAGATGGCGGGGGAAACTGGAGTACCCGGAGAAAACCCGCCCTGACGCCGCTTCGTCCACCACGAATACCACATGCGGGTCCCTGGGATCGAACCCGGGCCGCCTAGGAGAGTTTTGGAATACTTAAACCTTCCTTAAATGAAAGATCGTTTTTAATTTTTATATCTCAACCGTACAAAGAGAAAGGAATTCCAAAGCTCTTTCAGGGGGAAATAAACCCTATAACTTGTGTGTGTTTAGTGGGAGGTACTAACCTGAAAACATGCTATTCTTTAATAAGTAAATTTATAAGTCCACAAATGAAGCAAATATTGATGTAATATTGCTTGTTAAACTGTCCTCAATTACCAGTACAAATATCTATTTATACTACAACTAACAACCTGTATGTTGTACTTTACTTATGCAACTCGAAGAAAATCTGCAGTTGAACCAGTTATGTCTGAAGTATTTAAATATTTTATGCTAAACCATAAAAATCAGTTACCCGTACAAAATATTTAATAATAGTTAAATTTTCTAATTTTATAATAAAATTAAATATATTGAAAATACCCTTTATTTTAACCATACCTTACAAACCTTTCTTACTTTTTCAGCCAAAAACTTGACACATTTCTTCCAAAATATTGGTTTTGAGATGTTTTAATAAAAAATTATTAAATTATATATTAACAGTTTAGGAAAATGTGTGCCTGCGTGTGGACGATGAGACACGGATTCCAAGGGTGAGTGAGAGATAGTGTGTGAGTGTCATACAGATATATAGACATACAAATAGAGAAATAGATATAGAGAGATGGAGAGATATCTAGAGAAGGAGGGATATATCCCTCTGTATATACACAGAGAGAGATAGGGAAGGAATATGGAGAGAGACGGGGAGTGTGATGGGGAGAGAGACTGGGAAAGTGATGAAACGAGAGAGGGAAGAGATGCAGAGATCTGGAGAGAGGGATGGGGCGAGACAGAGAGCAATGAGGAGAGATAGAAAGATAGAGATCGAGCGGAACAGGGAATGTGGGAGAAGGGGTGCCGGTGACTGGTTGAGGGTGAGGGAGCGTGGCCGAGGCAGAGGTTGAGAGCGAGTGAGAGGGGTCGAGAGCGAGTGAGAGGGGTCGAGGGCAAGTGAGAGGGGTCGAGGGCAAGTGAGAGGGACCGAGGGCAAGTGAGAGGGTCCGACGGCAAGTGAGAGGGTCCGACGGCAAGTGAGAGGGGTCGATGGCAAGTGAGAGGGGTCGAGCGCAGGTTAGAGGGGTAAAGAGCGAGTGAGAGAGGTCGAGGGCAAGCGAGAGAGACGAGGGCAAGTGAGAGGGGTCGAGGGCAAGTGAGAGGGGTCAAGTGCAAGTGAGAGGGTTCGAGAGCAAGTGAGGGGTCGAGGGCAAGTGAGAGGGGTCGAGCGCAAGTGAGAGAGGACGAGGGCAAGTGAGAGGGTTCGCGGGCTGGAGTGAGAGGGTGAGAGAGTTGGAGTAAGGTAGAGGCAAGGGAGTGACATCTGGAGTGATATCGAGTGACATCGGGAGTGACATTGAGAGTGACATCGGGAGTGACGTCGAGACTAACATCGGGAGTGACCTCGAGTGACATCGGGAGTGACATCGAGAGTGATATCGGGAGTGACATCGAGAGACGTCGAGTGACATCGGGTACGACCGGGTGCGACACCGGGTACGACACCGCTGGTGACACCGGGGGCGAGGGACCTCGTTGATCTCGGGAGCGACTTCGTGACTGATCTCGCGGAAGGGACTGCTGGCGCGATGAGCCGAGGCTGAGAGGCTGCGAGGGTGAAGTTGAGAGAGGGCACTGATGTCGGAGGTGGGATTCGTCGAATTGCCGTTTTGCTACATTGCTGTCAGGAGTAGTATATGGATGTCAACATGGAAGAGATGAAGGAATTACTAGCCGACTAGCCCAAATCAAGAACCTGAAACCGGGAATGGAAAAAATGGAGAAAGAATGGAAAACGTAAACTAGGGAATGGAAGAAATGAAATGCATACTGATAAGATGGGAAACGAAGAAACAGGGAATTCCGCTATAAGAGAAGATAGAGGTGAAGATAAGGAATGTAAAGGAAGAAGTGAAGACAAAAATGAATTCTGGAATGGGAAATATGACTGAAGTGATCGACACGAAAATGGGGCTATTGGCGAAGATAGACGGGGAATTGGTCGGCGTGAAGGAAGACGCGGAACAACTCGACGGGAAGATGGAACTCCTCTGCTAGCGCGTGGACGTCGTGGAGGACATCGGCGAATGTTTTAACACCCTGGAAGGAAGAGTCGACGGCATCGTCAAGGAGCTAGAAGCCAGAGGTGGGCGGAATAGTACGGATTGGCCGAGGGGACAGTTTACGTCCGCATTGGAGAACGCAAGTGTACGATACGATGAAGTTAAAGAGACGTCAACAAGGATCAGCTACAGGAGTGTGTAGCCAAACAGGATACGCGAAGTACTGTCAGCAGGGAAGCCTACGAGCTAGCGAGGAACAAATAAGTACCAACTTGGCGTGGGTAATGGAGGTACCGACGGAGCCGTCCAAACCGTTGACGCCGAGCGCCATGACTAGAAGACTGGCGGACATTGTGGACGGCAAGATACAGGGGAAGCCGTGCCGAGTACTAATGGGCACGACGCAGCCGTGACCGTGATTGGATCGTATGTGGGGGAGGACATGCCTAAGAGGAACTAGATCGACCCTACGAGATAGTGGCGGCATCGAGTGACACCTTGTCTGTGGAGGAGGAGACCTGGCTGGAGTTTACCTTGGGGGAGAGCGTTATGGGTCTGTACATGTTCATCGCGAGGAAGTGATACTGGGAATGCATGCCCTCAGGAGCCACGAGGAGGGTGCTGCAAGTTGGACAAGACGAGTTAATGCCCCGGAGCCCCAGCGCATATCTCATAGTTGGCAGGAAGATCCTGGGGGTGGTTGTGGTTGGAACCGCCAGGAGCAAGATGACTGAGAAGGTACTCCAGGGAGATCGGCGGTCATGCAACCTTGTTGTTCGTTTTCACGATAGGAGCAGGATGACATGTGTGAAGGGCAACCGGAGGAAGTAGGGTGCAGTGCTATAGAGTGGGATGTGGTCAACGCTCAGATACCTCCCAATCGCTATATAAGGTCTTCGCAACCACAGGCCGCTGCTTAACAATCAACTAGCTCCTTAGCTACCTAACGAGGCTGAGTGCACCCCGGAACAGGTCTCCCGCTTGGTAAGCAGCAGCGCTAGCTAAATAAAACGTATAGTTTAAATATCTTTTATTTTTTTGAGGGTAGAAACTTCTGTAACAGCTTTTTGATACTTAAAATTTTCTATCTTTTTATGTATAAAATCTGTATTAGAACCATTAATTACTGCTGTGTTAATGTGTTCATAATGGATGCCTTCCATTCCTGGACTTAAAAATTAAAACACATAACAATAAATTGAATTTTGGTATTTATAGAAAATCTACTCACACTGATAATTACATAAAAAATAAAAGTTTTAATCCTTTTGCACATAAATTTGTTGTTTTCAATAGTTAATTTATAGGTTAATAAATATAGGGGAAGGTGGGCGAATTCTGCGCAGGAGGGTATTTCTGCGCTGCTATATTTCTCTGGTCCTGCTCTGAATTCCTAGTTCTGTCCGGTGTCGCCATCTGCTCAACTGTTTGACTAACTAGTGTGTTGAGGAAGATGCCATTACAGCTATTCGTCTGCAGTCAGTGAGCTGCAACACTTCGGGCATATATTCCTTGTTACAGATTTGCATTAAAGAGCAAGGTAGGCATGGGATGGGTATGGTGTAATTGTTCTCATCTATCTATTACTATTAAATTAGAATTGTTTATGCTTGATATGTCTACAAAACTGCTTGAAATAAGCATGTTTTGAAGTTTCCACGGTAGATGGAAGAATGTATGCCGTGAGGGT
The DNA here is from genome assembly GCA_030765045.1 of Tenodera sinensis. Lineage (NCBI taxonomy): Eukaryota > Metazoa > Arthropoda > Insecta > Mantodea > Mantidae > Tenodera > Tenodera sinensis. Next base: position 103,587,616 of record CM060972.1, read on the forward strand.
AATTCTGCGCTTCTTATGGCGGGCAAATTTGCGCTGCGCGCAGGATTGTCCCTCGTGTATTTAAATACTAATAGCACCAGAAGCGAACCTCTATCCTTCCTCTGACAATTTGGATCTGCAAGTTGAAGTAGTTGAGGAGGAGACTCAGAAAGAAGATTATCGACATATTCCAGCGGCTGCTGCAGGAACCTCCACCAGCTTTCCTGCCGTTCCACCTGAGAGTGCACTTGAGTGATCGGCTGCAAATTCAAAACATGTTAAGGCAAGAGATATGCCTCCTCTGCCAACAAAAGTCTCATTTTCAAGTAGAAAATCTAATAAAGCCAAATGTAGGAAACAATCATCAGAAATATTAACAGGGATGTCAATGAAAGATGAACTTCAAGAAGCTGAAAAAAGAGAGACCGTAAAATGAAGAAAGGTAGAGAAAACTCAAAAAAGAAACAAAATTGTGGACGAAAAGCCAAGAAGAAAGTCCTGTAAACGACAGTTGGATTTCTCAGATAGCGAATCTGATGCCGATGAATTCAGTGAAAAAAAACTGTGTGGTGGTGATGCTGCTGCTGCTGATGATGATGATGTCGCTCCAATACCTAAACTATGACGTGTGATGAGTTTGGACGTGATAATGAGATGTGGTACAGATGTGTAGAGTATGGCAGAAGGTCCACGAAGAACGTAGCGCATGGGATTCAGCAGAAGATAACTTCTGTGATCTCTGCCTCAGAAAACAAAAACAAACTAAAAAGCAGTTTAAGTGAAACATCTGGACAGTTGATTTGAGTCTGTAATAGGAGTTAGCAATTGATATAATATTCTGTAGCATTTAGTTTATCATTAAAGATAATTATGAAACATACATTCAAGTTCATTTCAAGCATATACGGCACGCACAATTACCCATCCAGGTAGGTTAATTCTGCGCATTGTATACTTTCAGTTTTCAATACCTAACACCCTTTCAAAAGTGCAAGATGCCTTTGGAATTGCACTATTTCGAGAGCTTATTTAATGAAGTTACAGGTGAAACAAAGTCTGCAACTTAATAACATTTCTGTTAGTATGGCTGCTCGACCTAAGTGCGCAGAATTCGCCCACTCTCCCCTATCCCTTAATAAAGAAGAATTTGACACAGAATATAAACACATTATTAACACAGCAGTAATTAATGGTTTTAATACAGATTTTATACATAAAAAGATAGAAAATTTTAAGTATCAAAAAGCTGTTAAAGAAGTTTCTACCCTCAAAAAAATAAAAGATAACTGTATTTTTAAAAAGTTTACTCACCATCCATGGGCCAATAAAAAAATTACAAAGATTTTAAAAGAATATGGAATAAATTTGGTCCCTCAAAATAAATTTAATATACAAAATTTACTAAATTTTTCCAAAAAAGATAAAATACCAAATTATAAAAAATCTGGCATTTATCAATTTAGCTGTTTGAATTGTGATAAGGTTTATATTGGTAAAACTAAACGTCATTTAGAAACCAGAATGAAAGAGCATTTTAGAAATATTAAATATAAACAAACTGAGGAATCAGCTGTAGCAGATCATTTTTGGTCATTTAATCATGAAATTAATCCAGAAGTTAAATTATTAAAACAATTAACTGGACCTATAGAATTAATGGTTTGGGAAAAAATATTTATTTTAAAAAACAGGAACCGTGTTATGAACTTTGAAATACCTCCTGTAGATTGTATTTATAGAGTTTTGTTTCCAGAGATTGGTAATTAAAATGAGCATCAGTATCTATGTTTTTTGTTTTCAGAGATTAGTGATTAAAATAAACATCTGTAGCTTTGGTAACAAATTTGTTTGTATAGCTTTGATAATGAGTTGGAGTCAACTCGAAACTTTAGTCAGCTTTGCACCAACAACTTGCAACATTACTAAGATAAGTGAAGCTTTTAGTTTCTAATTTGTTCTTACTTTAGAATCTAGTTGCTTCACTGTTAATAGCTTCAATTTCCTTAATTTGAAAATAAGTTTAATTGATCCACAGCTTCTGTTCTTTTCCAACGAGGCATGGTTCCAACTAAATGGTTACATCAACACACATAACTAATATTTATTTATGCCAACAAACTTACTGTTGGTGTTTTTAAACACACAAGCTGTGTGTGGGCAAAGTTTGAGAGGTTCTCCTGGTTTACCAGGAGAAATACGAACTGGTTTGAGAATTTAATGCCATTCTGGCAGTTTGTCACAATAGCTCAGTTGGTTAGAGCAGCCGCCCGGTAAGCGGAAGGTCTGTGGTTCAAATCCCAGTTGTGGCATTGAATTTTTAAGTTCCAGTTCTACCTCTCACACATAACTAAGTTTAATAGGTGAGCTGCCAAATGCATGAAGTTATGCACACTTTGTCTGTAGAGCAAACGGACAGAACTGGTTTCCCACACTGTGCCGTCACATGCACTACAAACGCACATAACTTGGATCCTCTTTAATGTAGCTCACCTACTAAGATTGCTCATAACAGTTGGTACTGGACCTCTGAAAATCAACATCACATTCAAGAAATCCCTGATTATGATCGGAGAGTTGAATTTTGGGGTGCTAGATGTATAATCGGCCCAATATTTTATGAGCAGACTGTAAATGCACAGAGGTACTGAAATGAAATTTTGACCCCATTTTATCATGAACTGACAGAAGAAGGGAAATCATATGGGTGGTTTCAACAAGATTCTGCTACTGTCCATACAGCAGAGGAGTCCATTAATAAAATTAAGGAAGTGTTTGAAGATAGAGTGATTAGTGCTATGGCTCTCTCGCTCCCCCAATTTAACACTGTGTAGGGTAACCTAAAAGACAAAGTTTACAAGACAAATCCTCATACATTAGAAGAACTAAAACAAAATATTAAAAATGAAATCAGAAGCATTACATTGGCCCAAATTAATTGTGTGAATCAGAATGTGTTCTCCTAATTTAATGCTTGTTTAGCTGAAGGTGGACGATATTTCAAGCAACTTCTATAAGGTAAGAGTGTTATACATGCTTTAAGCACAGAGTTCATGTAGGAGCAAAGTCAGCTGTGGGACACCTAATTGCACACTGGTGAAATGCCATGCACCCATTAGGGTCTAAATTAAGAACCCTATGCTTTGCATATGTGAAAAGTCTATTAATATATGGGATAATGTTTTGGGGAAACAGTAAAGAAGGTCGTTTAGTTATTAAGAAAAAAATAATTATGCGTTGACTGGCCAGGAATCTTTTCATGAGAACAAACAAATGAAAGTCTCATGGTGCAAGGTCTGGACTGTATGGTGTGTGTGTCTGCAGTTATTTTCAAAATTGCCACCTCAAGAGCTGTGACATAATGCGGGGTTGCAGCTGTTACTGGCTGTCCACAACATGGCAAATAACAAAGGTTATCACTATCGTCTTTGAAGAATGCACATAGCACCTGGAGATATTGTTACAGTCCACAAAGTCGTTACACATGTCTCTGTGAATTTTGCTCAAGTTATGACCTTTAGGCCATAAAATTTGGCCCATGCTTCATGGATTTTCACAAGTTGACAACAGTAACATGTGCACCATCTTTGTTGCACACTTCACACTTCTCTTGTTACAGCTGTACAACAAAAACAAATAGAATCAAGCTATATCTGGTGAAATTTCAACATCCCAGCCAAAATACCAAGGCAGAAAAAAAATTTTGTGCTTCACTTTGCAACCCACTCTTGCACAGACATTTGTTTATTAGATATTCTTTTAGTTTATGTTTGAAACACATTTTCAAAAAGTTAGCTAAATTTTTCAGTGCCATTGGCAATCTGTTAAATAAAATTACTGCTCTCGTATTTAATTGTACCTGTTCATGTAATTTTTATATACATTTGTTTTTTCTTTTCCCTGATGAAGCCATGAACATGTAATTTTGTTAAAATGGTGAATATCTGATATCATGAGGAGGATTTATGAAGAGATATTGGCTTTGTGTGCAGACCATGGGCATCGCAAAGGGGGGCCAAGGGGGTGCCCCACCCCCTGGAAGTTGCTCAACTTAATGTGCAATCAATTACTGGCTATTAAACTACTATTTTAATTTTAATATAAAGATCAATTTTTATTTAGCACAAATTAATATGGTTATATGCAACAAATATCAATTTTGACAATAAATAATGCATTAATATTATCCGATTGCAAATTTCAAACATGTCCACCCCCCCCCCCCCCCCCCTGGAAAAATGTCTGCTGATGCTCATGGTGCAGACCGAGACAAAATATCACAGAAAATATAGGCAAGTATGTAGAACAAATCAAAGAATTTCATCAATTTGTCATTAATGCAAGGAAAAAAGAGGATGAATTTTGTGAATTTGAGGGTGAAAGTTAAAAGGTGAGCACTTCTTCCTACTTATACTGTCTAGATATTTGATGTACATATGCTATAATTGTTTTGCAGTAGATGTATATGGTGAGTAGAGGAAATGGACCGACACCACCTTCAAATATGCCCGGCCACTTCTAGCACCCCATCCATCAGTGAACAATATTGGAGAGCAAGAAGATTAATGACTTCATTGTCAGAAATCCAGCATTAGCTAACAACATATGGTGAGAAATTTTTTCCTTAAAAAAGTCTTAAAAAGTAAGATGTGTCTTTTATACTGGTGCATCTTATATGTGCTTGGTTATATACAGAGTGGAAATGAAATAATTTACCAGACTTTAACAGCGAGTTTCTTGTATTGTGAATAACAAAAAACTCTTATACCAAAAGGCTGAAAAGTGTAGTTTTCTAGGAAAAGAAACGTTCATTAAAAAAATGTATCATTACCTGGCTGAATAATTATTGATTAAAGGTCTGTAATTTATGGCCATATTCAAGAAAATTGAATAAATAATAACCTTTTCCTTTGGCATATTTCAATTGATTCTATGGTTTTTGTGCAAATTAAATTTTATAAATCCACAATTTGTTGCTTTTTCAATTCTGTTACAACTGGCAACATCGCATCAACTGTGTTTACTTTCTTCCAACTGGTGTAAATCATGCAAATGTTTACTTAACTGAGAGCAATTGTTTTTTTGTTTAAGCATATTGCGGTGGAAAGTAAATTCACGTTACAAATTATGCTTTACTAAAGATTTAGCAATTATTAGTACCACATGGTTAAATACAACACGGAATAAGAGTATTAATAATATAAGAAGTTTCTAAAATAAGAACAAATTAGAAACTAAAAACTTCACTTATCTTAGTATGTTGATATTCTTTTTCTCTTTTGCTGACCCAGGGGTTTCAAGCTATGTCCAGCTCATTCTCAAGCTGGACATAGCTTGAAACCCCTGGGTCAGCAAAAGAGAAAAAGAATATCAACATACTAAGATAAGTGAAGTTTTTAGTTTCTAATTTGTTCTTATTTTAGAATCTTGTTGCTTCACTGTTAATAGCTTCAATTTTTACTTAATATAAGAAGTGTTTCACACATGAGTAACATAAGCCTCGAAATGCTGTAACAGCTGCAGCGCATGCGTACAAGTGGCAGACAATATTAAAACTGTACCTCATGAGTTTACTCCAAGTGCCAGTGTTGAAAGCAAACTAGCTTTACTATTTATTGTGAAAATGACTGTCCTGTTTGGTCCCTGCAATTCAGTAAATAAACTTTGTAAGTATAGTTATGTTTTATTCGTTAATAATGTTGTTCTTGCATCATTGTGCCACGACATATACAGTTCCTATACGCGAAGGCTTATTAAAAATGTGCATGCTATGTATGGACTGTGGGTAACTTTCACCAGTTTATTTAACTACAGGGTACTGACGTTCTTAACGTTAGCAACAAACACTTGGGTATGTATCATCAAGCGGAAGCAATGCTGGCTGCAATATTACTACCAACTGGGCGCATGCGCAGCAAGTGGGTTTGGACATACCTTGTATGCATTTTATTTGAAGTAAATTTATGTCTTTCTCACCGTTTAGAGTGTATTTAAAGTTAGTATTTATGTTTCCATTTGTGATTTTCTAAAGGATGCAATACCGCAACTGATGTCGAAAGTTAGAAAAAAATTTTGTGGGACGTAAAGTGAGAAACAGAGCTTAGCTTATCATGGGGTAAGCCTCTCAAATAGAACAGTAAATAATTCTGGCATTTAAACATCTCAAATGTGTAATTCAAAGGCAGTTAGCTTACAGTGCAGTGAACAATAACTTCATTTTTGCAGAATTTTCTGGGTCTCTTGACCAGCAGCAAAACCTGTGAATTCGATTCATGGCCAACGTTACTTAAATGGTTTTTATAGTGCATTAGAATAATTCACTGAGTTGCTGGTAGACGCAAATTACTTGACCAACAAGTGGTGCGACGTTGCCACATACTCTCAGCTTTAAACATGATTATCTAGTTAACGGTGCATTTAATTTAAAAAAATGTATAAGAATGTTTTGTTCATTTACATTCATTCTCTTACCTTATTCAGTCTGATAGATTATTTCACTACCACCCTGTATATGGCTATAATTTTAGATAATGAAATAAAACATGCAAATGCCAAGCTCTAGTGATTACCAACCTGAATGTATCCTCTTGTGCGCTATAAGGTGAGTAAGGTACTTGGTAGAAAAGCCACATGTATCACACAGATATGGCCGGTCATTACTATGGCTGGCCAGATGCTGCTCCAACGTACTCTTTATTGTGAAAGCTCTTCCGCAAATTTCACCTGCACAAATAAAAGACTTAGTGCTTTATGCATTTCTTAGTTCTCAACTCAACACTCACAGTGTCTCAGTTATATGCTTCTACATATTCATCAATAAACAAACCTTTTAGGTACAGAATTAAAATAAAATAATACTGTGAGATTGTTCATTTTATTGATATAACATTGTGTTGTACTGAAAGAAAAATCTTGTATATATTGAGTTCCTTCATAAAAAATGTTTACAATTGGACCTGTTTATAATAAAGAGATGTGTATCCAATACTTTCGCCCAAATCTTGGAATGAAATAATCACAACTGTCTTGTTTTTACACATATTTTCTGTGGAGCGACAACTATTTCCTACCTATACTACATAGCCTTCTCAATGAAAACCTAAAGCTATTATCATTTATTATTTATTTATGCCAACAAACTTACTGTTGGTGTTTTTAAACACAAGCCGTGTGTGCGCAATGTTTGAAAGGTAGAACTGGAACTTAAAAATTCAATGCCACAGCTGGCTTGTGTGTTTAAAAACACTAACAGTAAGTTTGTTGGCATAAATAAATAATAATTACCATCTGAAGGTTAATTAATCCCGGGACATAAAGTACTTACAATAGTAAGTCACCATTGGGGTAATTTGTCTCTGATGTGAGACTGCCTTTGTGGTTTACCAGGAGAAATAAAAACTGGTTTGAGAATTCAATGTCATTCTGGCAGTTGTCACAGTAGCTTAATGGTTAGAGAACCTGCCTAGTAATCGGAGGGTCTGTGGTTCAAATCCCAGCTGTGGTATTGAATTCTTAAGTTCCAGTTCTACCTCTATATTATTATTTATGCCAACAAACTTACTGTTCATGTTTTTAAACACACAAGATGTGTGTGGACAATGTTTGAGAGGTAGAAATACAAATCAGATGGAGAATTCAATGTCATTCTGGCAGGCTGTCACAGCAGCTTAATGGTTAGAACACCCGCCTCGTAAGGTCTGTAGTTCAAATCTCAGCTGTGGCATTGAATTTTTCAGTTTTGATTCTACCTCTCAAACTAAAGCTATGTTTGCATTATAGTATTCAGGCTTTTCAAATGCTTTTAGTCTTTTAGGAAATTAAATTAGAAGCTCTTTTATAGGTTGTCTGCTGTGAAGTATCAGTGAGTGCTATTAAATAATACTAACACTTGAACGGGCGATCAGTTGAATGGCAGCGCATATGGACCAATAAACTGGAACGTGTTCGACAGCCATAACCGCACCTTTCACAGCGATGAGGTCGTTCATCTGTGTGCTTCATTCGGTGAGTCAGCAACAAGTTGAGGCGCTCACAGTTATAATCACCTGAACAAATAAAAATTAAACTTCAATTAGGTAGTGACCGGAATAAACTTACTGTGTATATAATACCAAATTAGTACCTATTTTTAAGGAGTGCTATGTAGCATTTAAAGATCCAATATGCATCAATAAATATTTAGATATTAGGTTTCACTTACCTTTGGTAAGTTGTGAATATTTCCAATGACTAGATTATAATGGTAAATGCCAAATTTTTTACAATTTGAAATTTTATGCTTTTTAGAACAATTTAGCAACATTTTTAAATTATATTTACTTAAGAACCAAAATTATTCTATGTTCTTAGAAAATTTTTGTAAATTTTTTATTAGCCCAAGGATGACATTTACTAATTTAGCTGTAAAGATTGTGACAGGGTTTATAATGGTAAAACTAAATATAATTTGCAAACCAGAATAAAAGGGTATTTTAAAAATAGTATGAACAAATTGATAAATCAGCTGTGGCGGATCATTTTTGGTCATTTAAACATGAAATAAAGCCAGAGGTTAAATTACTAAAACAATTAAATGGACCCATAGACTTGAAGGTTTGGGAAAAGATATTCATTTTGAAGAATGGGGATCGCGTAATAAATTTTGAAATTCCGCCGATCAATCCCATTAACAAATTTGTTTTGCTTTCAGCAATTCGTAGTACATAGGAAAAAATACTCACCTAGCATTTATAACAATGAAAATCATAATCATAATAATCATAATAAATACCTCATGTATGAGGTAATAGTACAATTATTCAACAGGCAAGATGTAGGTCAAACAAACAAACAAACAAACAAATACATGAGCACTACACCAGAGGAAATACAAACTTTCACGTTCAGTCAAATAGGCTAGAAATGTACAAAACCAAACCTACTACTGCAGCTCATGAACTGTATAATAAACTCCCTGCTTATCTGAAAAATATTCATAACTTTAATGTATTCAAGAAAGAGTTAAAGAAATTCTGCATAGAAGGTTGCTACTACTCAAGTGAACAATATCTTAGATAATATGGTCTAAATAAACAGTATTGATATAATGTTAAGTTGTAATAGTATATAGTAAGTAATCCATTATTGTAAATATGTTACTATAAAATTTATCTATGTATATATAATACTATATGATGTTTTTGTACATGTTTTCTTGACGCTGCTTCGAATATGTATGTATTCCTTTAAGCAAATAAATAAGCAAAGTGCTACTGATGATGTGAATGGACAACCATGAAATTGGGCTAGTCAATGAAAATATTCACAATATCAAATATAAGTGAAGTCTCTAAATATTTATTATTTATTGATTTCAATTACTTCACTGTTAGTAGCTTCAGTTTTTTCATTTTAAATAAAAATGCATATAAAAAAAAAACAAGAAATCAGTTGTAACATATTTATAAAAAATTTAAAATACACTTTACCTTTTCGACATCCAAGAAGTTATAAAAGTTAAAAATCTGATGTGTTGCACTCACTTCACTTTCTCTACTCTTGTACTAACCATTCTTACAAACTCTTACTCCAATTCTAAAGTAAGAACAAATTAGAAACTAAATTTGTTTGTGTAGCTTTGAGAATGAGTTGGAGTCAACTTGAAACTTGAGTCAGTTTTTGCAAAAACAACTTGCAACATTACTAAGATAAGTGAAGTTTGTAGTTTCTAATTTGTTCTTACTTTAGAATCTTGTTGCTTCACTGTTAATAGCTTCACTTTCCTTAATTATCTTACTCCTATATCTTCTTCGTGTTAGTTGAGATAAACATTTGCAGAAATTATCTTTCCTTGTAGAAGCAGGAAGAATATGAGAATACAGTAGACTTTGACCAATAGTCAAATCTTTTAAAGCTTTCAAATTTCGTTCTCTTTGCATAGTTAACATATAAAAAAATGAATAACTATGTTCCATTTGACAGAACTATAAGTTCACCAAAACTCACACAATAACAAGGAATATCTCCAAAATGGTTCCTCTACAAAAAAAATTATTTAGACATAAATTGTGTGTTTTAGAAAGGTCTACTACATTTCTTGTACAGCAAGATTTGGTTGATCTCTTACCGGTTATGCAAAAGTCATCCAGAGTAAATAGGACTTTACCAGAAAAATCAAGATATTCATTTCATTTGTCATAAAAATATCTCAAACATATAACATTTTAATCAAATCATCAGAGCCATTTTCAATAAAATCAAAATTTTCAAAAAATGTTCCATGTAAAGGCTAAATTAGGGTGAAGCAATTTTCTTCGGGATCTCTATGTCGCATCCTTGTAAGCCATTAAACTTAAGTACCACCTTTGGTTTTAACCGACTTTTTGCTTTTGAGTTATGCTATCCACAGTCAGGCAAACACACACTCAGACCTTTTTCTAAAAATGCTTTTTTTGGATTCTGGGGGCCTCAAAACATATATTTCAGGTGAAATCTCAACATCCAATTTTTGGATGGAATAGAACACTTCCTCTACTTTACTATACATAGTAGAGAAAGTAAAAAGGCACAACAATGAACCTAAAATTGTATTAGAGAGTTCACAACTCAATAGAGAATTTACTAAGGTAAAAACAAAAATAGAAATTAAAAGCTTCACTTATCTTAGTAATATTCCAAGTTGTTTGGTACTAACAAGTTTCTCAAAGCTTTGAGAATGAGTTGGAGTCAATTCGAAACTTGTTAGCACCAAACAACTTGGAACATTACTAAGATAAGTGAAGCTTTTAGTTTCTAATTTGTTTTTACTTTAGATTCTTGTTGCTTTACTGTTAATAGCTTCACTATTTCTTTAGAGAACTTAATCTTCATAAAAAAAATTATGAATTGTAATATTTGTTTTACCGAAGTATTTACCATGCATTCTCAGTGAAAACAAAAAGCAGAACAGTTACATCACATACATGAATCACATCTGAATGGCGGGCCAGGGAAGTGAGTCCTCATATGGCTGTAGTAATCCTTGTTCCACTGACATACGAAACCACAGACTCCACATTTGTATGTGATATCCTTCTCATGAACCATGGCCAAATGCTGCTCTAGACGTGTGGTGTCTCTTGCGACATGCGAACACAGATGGCATCTATAGTCACCTCCAGCTGAATCTGCAACATAAACGTCTTCATGCTATGTGGTTTCCTTATATTGTGAAACAGATATACCATATAAAGGTTAAATTATGGAAAATGAATTGATGTTAACTCACTCACTTTGCTCCACTTACCAAATTACTGACAGGACATGTTTCGAAGGCCTATTGCCCTATAAACTACTTTATCGGAAGATTTTGCTTGCAGTGAGGTATGATATTTATTAGATGTTAATCAGATTTACTGACACTACATCACTTACTTATTAAAAATGGGACATATTTCAAGACCTCAGTTGCTCTCACTCTCAACCTGATGCTGAATGCTGGAAGTTGGTGTCGTCATGTTGGAGATTGCAACGCTGTAGTCCTCTGGTGTCTTTTGCATTAGAGCTGCTTTTTAACAATGCAGGTTCAGGAACGATTTCCGGTTTTCTAGCCAAAAATGTGCTGCTACTGCTTATTTTTCCAATGATTTATCCTTTCGATTCCTAACTGTTCTCTAGACTTTGTTCTCAATCTTATTTTTGTTTCTCCAATGTAAATGTTGGTGCAGTCTTTGCAATTAAATTGATATATTAGCAATTTTTCTACTGCTGGTATGGTGTTCTTCAGTTCAGAGTACAGTCGATTTTGGATGGAATGTGGGTTTTTAGGTGCTAGAATAATGTTGTGATCTTTAAATATTTTCTGAAATTGGGTGTGGACTTTTGGATGGTATTGGAACTTCATGTACCTGCAGTTTTCTTTTTCCCTTGTATCATCTTCCATTTTTCACCATTTTGGATTTTTTTATCTACTGTTTTTCAATTGAAACCATTGCTTACAGCTGTTCTGTGGATTGTCTCTTTTTCTTTGTTGAATTCTGTTCCCATGGCCGAGCGGTTAGACCATTCGCCTACCACCTAGGCAACCCAGGTTCAATTCCAGGGACCTGCATGTGGTATTTGTGGAGGATAAAGTGACATCTGGGCGGGTTTTCTCCAGGTTCTTGCCTCACTGATCTATGGTATATCATTTAGATTAAAATATCTGCACATTTTTGCTTATTTTACACATATTTTCTGTGGAGTAACAACTATTTTCTACTCCATGGCATTCTCAATGAAAAATCAAACCTCCACAAGCATATTCACTGTTAGTAGCTTAAGAAAAATAAGTAATACACTCATAATTTAATGAGGGTAAGTGCAACATCACTACCATCACATTATTAACAGATAACATACAGCTAAGTAATTCTCTGTCCTCCCTAAAATAAGGAACTCGGTACATAATAATGTTTACCATCGCCATCACTAGCCACACCTAATTTCACTTGGATGCCACGCTTTCTTCTCACTGCCTTCAAGGCTGCCAGACGAGCCCCAAACATTTTCTTGCATCTGCGGAGAACTGTAAAAAATATACAATGGTTTAGTATTTTCTAGCATGACAAATCATTTAGGAATACTTAATATAAAAGCCACAATGGATAAAATATAGTCTTTAAGAAGAAAGAAAATTAAATAGCAGCAGGTATTAATTATTGGAAAATTCCTACACTAGAAATCTATACATACTGAGTTTCCGTTTCATTCTAGTTTTGGAAATGCTGGATGATACATCACATTCTTCTGATTTTGTTGCTGGTGCATTGTCAGTGTTTGTTCCATTTTCTGTTTCAGACTCCTGCAAAAATTGATGCCATTATCACATTTCAATATCATCTTGCTTTGTCACAATATATTTAGCTTTCCAGCAATTCATATAAGGTTTTAAAATTGAAAAAGTTGTGATAAGTGATGGCTAGATATGAATGTGAAACCTCTACTCAAACTTATGTGAATTGTTGATTTAAGTACTTCTCACTTTAACAAATATTTTGTACTTTACACAACTGCTTTACCTGATCACTCTTGGACACAAAAATAAAGTCAAGGCCATCTTAGTAGGATGTTCTGACTCTCTTGGCTTAGTAAAACCTTTAGGGGGTTTCATTTATTCCTGAGTCAATAAATCTTATATTTTATACCTTTTGGACCTTCTGCTAGATGAGCAGCATAAAGTAAGAATATGGTGCTGTTGAAGGGGAAATGGCCCCACCTGGACTTCCCACACCAATATACTTATGTCAGCTAGCATAACCTCTCTGGTGATTTGAACTATGTTGACATGTTGACATGTTGACCATGGTAGATCAGTGGTTAGAGCAGTCGTACATTAAGCAGAAGACCCGTGGTTCAAATCCTGGCTATGGCATTGAATTTTTCAGTCCTGATTCTACCTCTCAAACATTACCCACACATGGCTTGTGTGTTTAAACACACCAGGAATAAGTTGGTTGGCATACATGGATGTTGCAAAGGGGGTGGGGGTAAGGGGAGGCCATACCCCTCTTGGAAATAGTTTAATGTGCAGCCAATAACTCACTATTAGGCTATTGTTTTAATTTTGATGAAGAGGTTAATTTTTATTTAGTACAAATTAATATGGTTATCTGCAACAAAGACTATAACTTTTGATAAGAGGATAATGAATTAATATTGATTGATTGCAAACTTCCAATACACACCCTCCCCCCTGAAGAAAAGTCTGCCAATGCCCATGTTAGCATAAAAAATAACAATTACTATCTAAAGGTTACTTAAATCTGGGACATAAAGTACTTATGATTGTAAGTCGCCCTTGGGGTATTTATCTCTGATGTAAGATTCCTTGTGGTCTACCAGGAAAAAGTACAATCAGTTGAGGAATTTCATGTCATATTGGCAAGTTGGCCATGGTAAACTAGTGGTTAGAGGAGCCGCGTGGGAAGCAGAAGATCCAAATTTCAAATCCTGGCTATAACATTGAATTTCTCACTCCTGATTCCACCTCTCAAACCACAGTACAGTAGAACTCTGTTTATCCAAAATAAAGGGGGTGAAGTCATTTCGGATAATGCAATTTTTGGAATAATCAATGAAAAATATTTTTCATAAAACTGGGAGGGAATAAGAGATTGTTAAACATGTAAATTTTAAACAACTTTAATTACGCAAGTAAATCATAATTATATATTATTTCTGCATCCAAGAGTATAATCAGCTCTTTTCTTCTGTTTTTTTTCCTCAATTTGTTTATGAGATGCTATGTCACGCCAGCTGGTCAAAAAACAATAGTGTCTGAGGGACAAGGGTAGAGTTGTAGAATTCCTTTGAGGACATTGGCAGTAGTAGCAGTAGCTTTATTTTGATCCTGTATTACACTAGCAGTGCCAATGGCACTTAAATTATAACACTTGCAAAAGGGGACAGGCAAACTATTGCAGGGATGAACAAAATACACTTTACCTTTTTTTCCTTCTGTGCTTATTAATTTTTTTTTTGTTTTTTTGTTTTTTTTTTGTTTTGTTTTGTTTTGGTTAAGCCAGATTTTGGTTAAGCGGGGTTTGGTTAAGCAGGGTTTTACTTTGCATTTACTGCAGATGTGCTGTTACTCACTCAGAAAGCATTGCATGCAGCACTGTTGGCCAGCTGAGAGTCATAAAACCTGTTTTACTCTATGCTAATCACCCAGTAGGATACAAACTTGCAAAATGAGTAAACAAAACTCACTTTGTGCATAATGAATGGCATAACTAGGTCTTCAGAATCCTCCTTTTGAACATAGCAATTGTTTGTACACATCTGGCAGCTTTTGCCAACTTCAACGACCACAACTCTCTTAACTGGACTTAAACTTAACAGAAACATTTAATCTCTGTATAGGTCCCTTTGAAATGTATAGCTCTTAACAAAAACGAAGTGTAATTTGCTCTAATAACTTCCTTACTTCAGCTGTATTTAAATTACTTTAACTTTTGTTTGAGAGGTAGAACTGGAACTTAAATACAAAGTGGTTTGAGAATCCAATGTCATTCTGGTAGGTTGTCACAGTAGCTTAATGGTTAGATCACCCACCTATTAAGTGGAGGGTCTGTGGTTCAAATTCCAGCTGTGGTTTGGGTTCTACCTATCAAACATTGCCCACACATAGCTTGTGTGTTTAAAAACACCAACAGTAAGTTTGTTGGCATAAATAATAATTACTATCTGAAGGTTATTTAATCCCGGGACATAAAGCACTTACGATAGTAAGTCACAACTGGGGTAATTGTCTCTGATGTGAGACTGACTTTGTGGTTTACCAGGAGAAATACGAACTGGTTTGAAAATTCAATGTTATTCTGGCAGATTGTCACAGTAGCTTAATGGTTAGAGCACCTGTCTAGTAAGCGGAGAGTCTGTGGTTCAATTTCAAGCTGTGGCATTGAATTTTTAAGTTCCAGTTCTGCCTCTCAGACATTACCCACACATGGCTTGTGTGTTTAAAAACACCAACAGTAAGTTTGTTGGCATAAATAAATTATAATTAACTTTTGTTTCTAACCATGAAAGTAATTTGTACCTGTGAGTGTGAAAGTATTTGTTGTGTTGGAGTGGAATCATCTGATAAGCCCTCTACTGAAGACGAAACAGCCATGCTAAGAAATGATTCACTATCCATGGAAAATCCAATCTGTAAACATGGAATAACTGCTAATTTACTTCCGCAATATTTGGTAAACAAAACATCTTTCTCCTAACAAGTTCACTCCGTACTACTACGTTTATTTCCTTTATCTTCTAATCCAAATACACAAATAATGATTTTTTTGATTGTATATCGTTTTCACATATTTACTTTCTCTACTACTTATGAGCCTATAGTAAGTAGAGCAACCACTGCATTCCATCCGCAAACTTGAAACTGAATTTCACCAGAAAGACAAGTTTTGAGGTTCCCTGAATCCAAGAAAATGCCATATTTAGAAAAAAACATGTATGCGTGCTTGCGCTTGCAAGTGTGTGTCTACCTGAAGAACATGTGAACAACGTAACTCAAAAACAGAAGATCACTTAAATACCAAACTTGGTATAAAACTGATGAAAATGAAGTGTTTAAAACAGTGGAGCACATTGATAAATTGAAAAAATATGTTGATATTTCCAAACATATTGTAATAGAACAAGATGGATGGCTACCCTTGCTTGACTTAAAAATTATAAGAAACATGGACAGACTAGAATATGGCATATAGGAAACAAACACACATAGACAACTATATCAAAAACTATAATTACAACCCAAAAGCATATCAGCATGCAATCTTCCAGAACTAGTTCACCGATTGATCAATATCCCACTAACAAATAAAGAATACAATGAGCAACTTGAGCATATTAAACTTGTTGCTAATTTGAATGGATTTATACCCAATTTTGTAAAAAAAGGAGAGCAATAGCAGTAATAGTAACCGTTTTTTAGAGAGCACCATATTTTTATGTTTTGGCGGTCACATCGCTCTCTCTCTCAACCCCCAGAATGTCTGGGGGACCACACCTGTCGTTGGTTTACGGGTCTCACCGACCTGACCGGGAGAGTTATCAAAATAAATTCACCGACCATATCCTCTGATTACCAATCAGAGGACGTATTACATGCCATGACAGGTCAGCATGTTAGGGGTTAAGATTTTATAGAGAAATTAGAGAAATGGAGAGGTTGGAAAAATAGACTCCCTAGCCCTCGGGAACCCTAATAGCATCGGGGTCAGAAGAGAACAAGAGATGACCAAGGTAAGGTCAGATAGAAAAGTTACAGTGAGGAGCAAAACACCAGTAAGTGGAAGTAATGTTCTGCTCAGCTTGGGTACCTTGTGGTTGCCATTCACATATCCCCTAGACGGAGACCCCTGAGGTAGATATATACATATATATTATTTGATACATTCTCTGAATAATTTTATCGGTGTTTAATCTGTAGCCTCTGTATATATAACTTACACTCTTATTACTGTAATGCTGTCTCTGTTTATATATTATTTGTATTCATGATATTGTTTAAGCCAATATTAATTATTTGTATTCCTTATTTAAAAATTGACAAAGCCATGAATTTGTATAACAATTCTTACGGTGAATAAAGACATACATATTTAGATCACGGTACTAATAATGAACTTTTACTACATTAAAAAGGAAATGAATCAATTTGTTACCTCTTCATCCTCAGGAGCTGCCTGGTTGCCATTCACCAGCTTGTTTAATCTGCCTACCACTTTGCCACAAAGCAAATTCCACTCCCAATAATCAGGGTCAAGGCTAAGTGCTTTCTTAATATATGGGAAACCTAACACATTGCCCATTATACCATACTCCAAGAAAATAGAGCCTTTCACTGCAAGAAGAGTTGCCATACCAGATTTTCCCAGCTGCCTGTACCAATATTTACAGGAAATGGATCGAGACCACCTTCAAATATGCCCGGCCACTTCTAGTGCCCCATCCATCAGTGAAAAATATTGGAGAGCAAGAGGATTAATGACTTCATTGTCAGAAATCCAGCATTAGCTAACAACAATACCCAATTTTGTAATTAGATTATTAAAAAAAGCACTGAAGATTAAAAACTATCAAGGATATCAGTGAATTAAAAATTAGCGACATCCAAGAAAGATATTGTAAATTTAAATAGCACCCAAAAGTTTTCAACAAATTCAACAAAATTTTTAAGGATTAATTATAATATAAAACAAATAGTGTCAGAAATTTACTCAATCACCCTCTAAAAAACACAACTCCAAGCATTGAATTATCAGGAATCTATACTGTCAACTGTAAAGACTGCCATAAGATATATATCAGCAAAACAAAAAGAAATTGAGAAACCAGAATGAAAGAACATGTCAGAAAGATCAAATAAAAAGAAACAGATAAATCAGCCATAGCTCACCACTTTTGGTCTTGCAATCATAATATCAACCTAAATATCCAACTTTTAAAACCAACAAAAAATTATTGGGAGTTAACAGTGTGGGAAAATATTTACATCATTAAGGACCAAGATTGGCTCATGAATTTTGACATACCAATCATGATGTCTTACAACTAGCTGATAACAAGAACAGCATACCAGGCAATGAGAGAAGGGGTTACCTGATGTTGAACCAATCAATCAACAGCTGAATGATGGAGAGGACCCTCTTCGAAACTAGTCCTATGATTAATATTATTAGAATGTGACATAAGATTTTCAAGAAAATCACCACCCACAAACTAATTGTTACTTGAAAAATCTTTATTATTTTTCATTTTTTCAAAAATTTCTTTCATAATTTTGATTAAGACAACATTTGTTTAAGACATTTGCATGACAAATAAATGTATATCTTGAATTTTCTGGAAATAGTCTGTGAACTCCTCTTCATTCTGAATGACTTTTGTATCGGTTAATTGTATGAGATAAAGTAAGAACAAATTAGAAACTAAAAACTTCACTTATCTTAGTAATGTTGCAAGTTCTTTTTGCAAAACTGACTCAAGTTTCGAGTTGACTTTTCTTTCTTTTTTTTTTTTTTTTGTATAGCTTTGAGAATGAGTTGGAGTCAACTCGAAACTTGAGTCAGTTTTGTCAGTGAGGTTTTTAGTTTCTAATTTGTTCTTACTTTAGAATCTTGTTGCTTCACTGTTAATAGCTTCATTTTCCTTAATTGTATGAGATAATCTTACTGCACAAAAAACATAAATCTTCTTCTTCATCATCCTCAGCTTTCTCTTGTGCCTCATGGCATCAGGCTGTCCATATAAATCTCGTTAAAGCACTTATATCACATAAAGTATTGTGGCACAAGCCATTTGAGATACTCTTTGTTATTAGATTGAATTTTCAAATACTTCTACCCTTGAGAGTTAGAATAGGAACTGAAAAATTCAATGTCACAGCTGGGAGAATATAATATCATACTGGCAACTTTTCACAGTAGCTTAATGGTTAGAGCAGCTGCATCTAAAGTGGAAGGTCTGTGGTTCAAATCCCGGCCGTAGCATTGAATTTTTCAGTTCTGATTCTAACTCTCAAACATTGCCCACACACGGCTTGTGTGTTTAAAAACACCAGCATTAAGTTTCTTGGCATAAATAAATAATAATTACTTCTATCATTTTGAAGTTGCTCTTAATTTTTACTTTCTCTACTAGTAAGTAGAGGAAGTGTACTCCACCCAAAAATTTGATGTTGAGATTTCACTGGAAATTTATGTTTTCAGGCCCCTGAATCCAAAAGAAATGTTTTTAGAAAAAGGTCCATGTGTGTGTGTCTGTCGGTGGACAACATAACTACAAAACTAAAAGTCAGTTAAAAACCGAAGTTGGTATTTAAGTTTAATGTATTTCAAGGATGCAACACGAAGCCATATATGGCTTTGAGAATGAGTTGGACACAGCTTGAAACCCAGGGTCAGCAAAAAAATAACAACATTACTAAGATAAGTGAAGTTTTTAGTTTCTAATTTGTTCTTACTTTAGAATCTTGTTGCTTCACTGTTAATAGCTTTAATTTTTCCTTATTTACCAGAACTTGTTTCGGAGGCTGACTTTCCTCCATTATCAACCAGACATCAACTAGTTCTCCCTGGTGTGGATGGTGATGTTTCCTCTGTTTTCTTCACCATCCACAGCAGGGAGAACCAGTCGATGTCTGTCAGCCTCCGAAACATGTTCCGGTAAATTATAAGTGTTGTGTAGTGTTATTAATCGACTCACCTTTTTGGTTTAAATTGATTATTACAACTGTTTTCAAACTTCCAAGAAATGTATAATATTTAGTTTTGTACAAAGAATCAAACATAATTTTGGGATTCTTGAAAAAACAAATACTTTCTAGGTTTTGTGTTCACCTGATATAAAACAAACTTTCATTTGCTTAGCTACTAATTTCTTTACTTCTGTGTAATTTCTGCATATTTTGAAGGACTTACTTGTGAGAATTTGTCCTGCAATGCCTGATATATGCTCTGATATTTGGGAAAAAGAAGGTTATTTTCGACTAACGACTGTAGGATGAAATAAAGTGCAATTTCACTGTTTGAGTACAATGGCTCACGATCTATATGCTCCGATATTGCTCCTCCATCCAAAGCATTCCAGTCAACAAAAGTCAGTAACATCCTCATATATCGCTCTCTAGAGCTCACATTGTGATTGGTCCATCGGGCAATGAGTCCTAGGATAGCATTCTGAGGCACTGTCCAGGACTGCAAAAAAACAATGCAAAGTCTTTTATCACACACTGAACGAGTAATAACTTGTATTTTTTATTCCTCACCAACAAATCTCTTTCATTAATGTAAACACATCACGATAATTCAAAAGTGGTTAATACAGTAAAACCAGCCCAAATTGGACACTGAATAAGTCGGAATCCTGTCTATTTCAGAGAAAAATTTTGGTCTCTGGAAAATTGTATACTTCATGTGTAATTGTTCCTGAAAACTGCTCAAAACAGAAAAAGAAATTGCTTAAAATGTAAATATGCAGCATTAAAATGAATTTGTTTTGGAAAATGCTCTGCTTCCATGGAAACTGCAAAAATAGGTTAACATACATGAGATTTCTTTGTAAACAAACATACCAGAGCAGAGAGCATGTCAAGGATGAAAGAGAAGGGTTACAGTTGTAAATGTGCTTTTTTCCTTTAGTGTTGTCTGTTGCTTGGAATGGTGTATTGTGGGAAAAACTGTGCATCTTGTGATAAAGTACTGGGAGAGTAAAAAAGTTCCAAACCGGCTGCAGTGTTTTGGCTGTCAGGGTTCTACCAGGGTATGTGGGTTTGTCTTGTACACTTTACGTTTTAAGTTACCCCAAAAATAGAAATCGCAGGATTTAGGTCAGGGGACCAAGGAGACCACAAATCTCTACTAATAATTCTGTCCTGAAACACATTTTCAATTGTTCTCACCAAAAGATTGATTGTATGACCAGTTGCAAAGTCTTGTTGTAAAAGGCAAAATCATGCTCACTGTCTGTTAATTTTCTAAAAAGGGGGACAAAATTGTATTCATGTATGTATGGGCATCAGCTGTTGACTTGAAAAAAATTGGCTCTATAACTCAGAACCTAATATTGTTCATAAAGTAATCCTTCATGATGTGCCATTAGTGGAGAAACATTTCTCAAAATTCCAATAAGTGATTTCTATCTCTGGGGTAACTTAAAACATAAAATGTACAAGACAAATGCACACACCCTAGAAGGATTAAAACAAAATATCCACCAGGAAATTACCAGCATTTCTCTAAGTGAACTAGCGCGAGTGATGGACAGGTTCCTAAAGAGGTGCCAAAAATGTATGAACACAGCATCTCCTTTTATAAAGTTGGCAAATAAAGCCTTTAAAAGTAGTTATAAAAATGTTGTATGGTTTCACGTGCAACTTTCTATGATAGCGGCAGACGGTAACAAGCTCCAAGAACGCCAACAGGCAAAACACTGCACAGTCCATTCAGAAATTTTTTCTCTCCCTGTATATTGCATAAAAATGTGCCACTTTTGTCTACAGGAAACACTACACATGATCAAATTAAAGGAATGAATGAAATGCACTGTGAAAGCACTAATGCTACAGTTCAAATGTGGCAAAAGGCAAATCTATAGGCTTCAAAAATATCCCTGTGGTCTACCAGCTGCAAAACATTTCATGATAATCTCTCACTTGTTTATATCTAGAATGTGAACATAATTACCACACATTCCACTTTTAATATGGATATACACACAAAATACAAATACTCTGGTATTATGCCATATTATGACAACCATTAGATCATGCTTGCAGTAATATGGCAGGCTGGTTCTAAGGATAATTTGCCAGAAGCTAAGGCAATAGTTACTAAACAGAAACAAGCTATTCATTTAATGTGTGGTGAAAAGAACTACTCAAAAGGTAAGTATTGGCAAGTATTTACATCTTTGAACTAATGCCACTTGTTAAAACCAATGAATATCACTTCCAAACAAATGAAAATTACATAACAGGTTACAGAATATACTAACATAAGCATTTAATTTCCTTCTTCTTCTTCTTTACCTGATTACCCTCCCCTTATGTAGGACTTACAAGCCTGTGCCTAGGGTCAGACGCCTGTCTGGGAGCACAGGAACCTATGGACTGGAGATAATGAAGACCTGGAAGCAGGTGGTCAGCCAAGCACCAAGTATGAGAGTGAGGAAGAGGATGATATAAAATGCAGGCAAAATCTATTAATGGAATGGTGATGATGGAGCAATTTGTGGAATGAGTGGTCGGGGGCACTGGAGAACCCAGAAAAGCCTACCCAGATGCCACTTCATCCACCACACATACCACATGAGGGCCCTGGGATCGAACCCGGGCCGCCTAGGTGGTAGGCAAACAGTTTAACAGCTTGGCCACAGCACTAACTGCATTTAATTTACACCAGAGTTAATGTTTGTAAAAAAATAAGAAAAAATGAGTTCACCACTCCAGCATACAAGTATATAATTCCCTTCCAAATCAATAAAAGCTACAAAAATATATTTTAATCAAAAGAGAAAAATTTTCACTGCCTTTACTCAGTTTACAAGTGTGTTGTTGTTGGTGATCTAATGTGCAGGATTTTGATCCATCAATTTTTCCCTAGCCAGCCAATATAAATTATGTATCTTCCCTTCTAGTACAGCTTTCAAGTTGACAAGCATTTAGAATTTAATAAATATCCATTTGTGTAGTTATTAAGATTTATATTCATTACAATATAATTATGCTCCATTTGAACTCGTATATTCTTCTCATCTGATACACATTAGAAATTATTAATTAAATAGCATATATAAATTAATAACATTAATGTTTATATGCTTTGTATACATTATTTACCAAATAGGTCTATTATTTTGACATATTCTGCATTAATGTGTATTGTACTACATAATTGAAAGGATGACTAAATTGAGCTGAATTTGGCACATCTAGGAATGCTGAGTATGGTAAAGAAAGATGGGAAAGAGGAGAAAGTAATGATTCTCATTTCACTGTACATTGCAGACTATAAACAACTATGAGACAAACCCCTGAATGACAAACTGTCTTCTGGTTCAGAAGAGAATTGCAATATAATTCTACATGCCTATTTTACCTAATTTACTTAACAAAATATATGCTTATTGATGAGTAAATTTTCATTTATATACCTTGTCTGATAAGAAAGCCTCCAGCTTGCTCAGTGAACAGTTTAGCACCTCCTCTTCCATTATGACTTTACTCAGATGAACTTGAACAAAGAGTGTTGCAGCTTTTGACAATGCAGGCATGTTATATTTTTCAGCCATTTCTTTTACAGACAGGCAGTTTGTGATATCCAAATATCTATCCAGATATTCAGCACAATAACTTTTAAGCTTTGCAACAAGAAAATGGTTAGCCAACCGCAGAAGTTCTGCTACATTGTTTTTGTCTATCACAACTGTTCCAGTATACATATAGTTCAATAAACATTGGAATATTTCAGAGTTTTGACATGTCACTGTTAGTCGTTCTTTCACAGTTCTGTGCATTTTCAAAATTGAATCAAAATACGGCGAGCACGACGCCAGAACATTCCTATGTGCCTGAAACTGTTTACCTTCAACATATAACGTAACATCGCAGAATCGTCCTTGTTCTTTTTGAACTTTAAGTTTTTCTAGCACAGCGTTTCCATGTTGATTTTCTGTGAAATTCATTGGGTTATTCTGCAGAGCCTTTAATGCCATTGTTGCGAGTGTTTAATAAAATCTTAAATTTAAACAGAAATAAACAAGCACGGCAATAACACCACTCATGCTCATTACGTTTTGCCGAATGACACAAATACAATAACGCAAAACAATAATTGCGCTTAAACTATACACACAAATCCTTTATATCCTCATCATTATACACAAAATTAACACCAACTGCAAATATCATAACCAAAAACATCAAACTGTCAAGCCGGCCTAAACGAAATGTCAAAATTCTTCGATAATCGGCGTTTACTGTGCCCTCTTTCGGAAAGTCGCTAAAGTAAACAGCTGACAGTCTGGAGAAACAATGAAAATTCCCCAATGTTCAAATTACGCGCTCTATTTATTTAACCTTTTTCGTTTATTTAAGGAAATTCAGCTAGCATAGAGGTATTTTAGTGTTTACAATTCGTAAAAGGTACAAAATCATTGAGCCAGATACTGAGATAGGGCATTATCAAGAGACAGGTTTAAAGTGAAAGAACCACAGGGCCCAGAGAGGCAGAGACGCGCTGAAGTCCCCTTCAAGTCTGGAACTCTATCTTCACTGTCATGCAGTGTTCTCAACTACATTTCAGCCATTATACTCAATGGTATGGTGTTTTCAATTCAGTTCAGTTTTCAGATTGGAGGAAAGGATGGCTTAATAGTTACCTTGATGTTTATTCTAGAGGATGAACTAACTAATAATACTGATAATCAGTTTCAGACTTGAAGATCCCTCCTAACATTGGAGCTGCCTAAAGAGGATGATTACGACTCACCAATCAAGCAACCCTAGAGTATCGACGGATGATAAGCATCTGTATCGCCTAACGCCAAGAAACCAAGAAACGCGCCTGAAACATGAAAAGGAAAGTAGTGAAAGGGAAATTATGGAAACTAAATCGTAGTATAGTAGGCACAGCTTATTGAGATGCCCCAAAAAACAACTTTGACGTTTTTCCCCCATTATGGCGCAGTCTGGTTATATTTGGTGATATTCCATCCGTTAGGCTGCATTAGTGCCGCCAACTGTTCGTGACACATAACCTTGGTAAAGTTACGGCCATAGCTGGTGTTATTGCACGTGTTATGTTGCCACATAAGTCATTTATGAATGCGTTGCCGATAGATTTTAAACAAGATTCCGTTTAGACGCCGTATTAATTTAATCAATCTGTGGACGAACTGCTCGTGTTTGCGTCATTTTGCCTTCAATTCTTCTTTTCGAGCAATATATGCACTTATAGTTACTGTTCTTATTTTTGTGTTCGCTACATAGTAATAAATTAAATATATGTTACGATATTTAACGCTCGGGAGTGATTTCATCCAAAACTGTTATTGCAGTACAAGATTTGCCGAGGGTTAATACGTTCTTTGACGTGCGGTAACGATGTTCAAGCATTATTGTCGTTTGAAAGTATGTTACTTTACCCCGTGATAATTGAAGTTAGAAATGCCTTTATTATGCACATTGGCAGGACTGCTTCTTGGAATTCTTTCGTCAGTTGTTTAATGTAATGTCGGCCATCTTCAACTCTTGGGGACTGCCAATAAGATCAGTGGCTTTCACACATGCAATACAACAATATATTGCATGCTGGTTTGGTTTCGATCTTCAATGTAAAATAGACAAAAACTAATAAACCTAGTGGATCCGTGTCCATCTCCATTGCATTATTCGCTTCCTTTTTTTTTTTTTTTTTTTTTTTTTTTTTTTTGTTTGTCTTCCTCACGTACTTATGATTAGGGCTAGGAAGTTCATGCATTTGCATGTTTTTTCATAGGGGTTAAAAATGTATGCTTTTACATTATGTGCAATAAAAATATGGTGCTCTCTAAAAAACGGTTACTATTACTGCTATTGCTCTCTTCAGTATCATTGTAAAAAATATTGGAGAGCAAGAGGATTAATGACTTTATTGTCAGAAATCCAGCATTAGCTAACAACAACAACATTATGTGCACGAATTATGTAATTTTCAGCTATTTGGGCATGATTTTATAGTGCATATAACCGCATATTTTCTTGATTTTTGATAAATGCTTATTATTTCAATATTATAGCCCCTATATTACATATTTTAGTGATTTCTATGGTTTTTTATTATTGTTTTCCATCTGGATAATATTTTTCATATTGATAATATTGCACATGACACAACTCACAAAGATTTCAATATTATAGCCCCTATATTGCATATTTTAATTATTTTATGGCTTTTTTTATTGTTTTTGCATCTGTATAATATTTGTTTTACATTGGTAGTATTGCACATGATGATGCAACTCGCAAATTGGCGAGAACTAATGCTGAGTCATGTGGTCATGCAGTGAATCCCCTGTTTCCATTCTTTCATTATATGAATGTTCGTAGAAAATAATCAATGCGTTATCTGAGAGATTTATAGTAGCAAAGATAAAGTGCAGGTCAACGTTTTGAGCAGCACGATTATAGCAACGCTTGCCTGCCCATCAGTAGTTGTGTAGTGGTCTTCAAAAGTAACAGTGTTGTGAACTGGTTCCCACCAAATTAAATTAGGCGTATAAAATGTTAAAAAGCTCTTCAAATGTCGAAAATAAAACCAACTCGGAGTGGTAGATTAATTAATTTACAGAACGAGTTTTCGGGTGATTTAATATCTACAGATAATAGGGCACTTTTTTGTGGAGCGTGTGAGAAAAATGTAGGGAGTGAGAAAAGATTTCAAATAGGTCGGCACATAAACACAGCACAACATAAGGAGAATTTAATCAGAAAACTCGCAAACAAAGAACGTGTTCAGAAACAGCTAGTAGGGTGTTTAGGAAGTAGGGTTACTGAATTATATGACTTCTGTCAAGCATTTTTAACTGCTGATATTCCCTTGTTCAAAATTAATAATCCCACATTTAAAAACTTTCTTGACAAGTACACTCGACAACATGTGCCTGAAGAAAGTACACTGCGTAAGACTTATGTAGGACATTGTTACAATAAGTGTAACTGTGACCCAGTTTGTGGTGGACACTTTGAAATTACTATGGCCATGTGGAATCAAATACGCCCGGTTACTTTTATTTGTTACTGATGCAGGTCCTTATATGGTAAAATCAGGACAAACTCTGAAAGGTATTTTTCCTAACTTAATTCATATAACTTGTTTGGCACACGCTCTTCATCGCATTTCTAAGACAATACATGATTCTTTCCCGCTGGTAGATAGATTTGTGTCCAGTACCAAGAAAATTTTGTTAAATCTCCTAAAAGAGTTAAGTTGTTTAGATCAACAGCACCTAATATCCGACTTCCACCTGCACCAGTGTTAACTCGATGGGGAACATGGGTCGATGCAGTTTTATATTATATTGAGCACATAGAAATAGTCGAAGAGGTTGTTAATTCATTGGACTCGAAAAATGCTTCATCAATGGAAACTGTGCAAAATACTCTGTCAGACACTGGGTTAAAAGAGGATCTTAGTTTCATATCTGCCCATTTTTCTTTCTTACCAACAGCCATAACGGCATTGGAAGCTGTAGGATCTCCTTTGCATGAATCACTTACTGTCTTTAAAAAAACAATATGTGACCTAAGTTCGGTTCCTGGTAGCACAGGACAAAAAGTGAATTATGTAATTTCAAAAAATTCTGGTTATAACCAGATGTGCGATATTCGAGACATCCTCGAAAGAAAACCATCTGTCGCACCAAGAGACTTAACTCTCTCTGTAAAGCAGTTAACGTCATTTAAATATGCCCGATAACATCTTATGACGTGGAGAGAAGCTTTACACGTAACAAAAGTGTTTTGCGAGACAACTTGCGATGTTTTACAGTTGAAAATTTTTGGAAAGTGTTTCTTGTGAACTGCAATTTAGCAGGTTATACCAGCAGCGGGACTACTTCTGCTTCAATGTTTAAGGAATAAGGTAACTTTATTTATTATCTATACTAACTCGTCTTGTCTACTGCAAAGGGACATCAATCGTTTTAATTAATAGTGCATATTTCTTGGCATATTTTCAAGTTTTTAAGAGCATATATGGATGCATATTTCAGTGTTTTTTAAAGCATGAACTTCCGAGCCCTACTTATGATGGGATTACCGAGACGTATGCGCGCTGTAGGTAATGTTATTGTTCTCAAACAATATGCCCAACTGCGATTTTGGCCCGAAACGTCTTTGGAGTATTGTTCAATATTTAACACACATAAAAGAGGTTTGAAACAAATCGGTCACCGGGTGCTAAAGTGAATAATTACACATGCTGCTTGTGTGCATAACAACCGAAATTTAGAATATGCCCGTCTAAGAAGGGTTGCGAATTTTTCTTAAGAGCTGAGAAGACTAGGATTAGCCCTGGTTATTATGGGTCACGTGAAGCACAGTATGTGATATTTCCCTGTTTAAATCTGATAAGTAAAGTTGTACTTTGAATAAGATTTATCAGTAACTGGAAGTAGCTGGCATGCCTAGATAATATTTTAGTCCGTTATCTTCTTCTGAATTGACAAAAATATTTCCTTTTAACTATCTCCTAATCTCCAAGACCTCTTATTCTCCTTGCAAGTCTGGTACTTGAAAGCTTAAAAATAGGTACTTGCCCCAAGATATCTGGTTCTTATGGACAAGATTGCCACGCTCGCTCAGTGAAATGTCCCTTTGACGTGCTTCAAAATATCTTCGTACTATTTAAAATCAACTACGTTCCTCTTAGTTATTATTGTTACTTCTTCTTCTTCTTCTTCTTCGTCATCAGTA
Source organism: Tenodera sinensis (assembly GCA_030765045.1). NCBI lineage: Eukaryota > Metazoa > Arthropoda > Insecta > Mantodea > Mantidae > Tenodera > Tenodera sinensis. The sequence continues at coordinate 103,616,054 of CM060972.1, forward strand.
TCGTTGTTATTGTTATTATTATTATTATTATTATTATTATTATTATTATTATTATTATTATTATTATTATTATTATTATTATTATTATTATTATTATTATTATTATTATTATTATTATTATTATTATTATTATTATTATTATTATTATTATTATTATTATTATTATTATTATTATTATTATTATTATTATTATTATTATTATTATTATTATTATTATTATTTATTTTTATACCAAACAAAATTGTGTAATACATTTATTCATATTAAACTCCACAGTAAAACAATACAGTACTTTTACTACAAAACTTGGCCAGCATGCGCAAGGGCCATCCCCTGGACACGTACTGCACGACTTGACTGGCAGCCGCAAGGCCCGTCAGCAGGTCACACATATGTATAAAAATTAGCAATGTCGCTATAACTACGGCTATGTGCCAACAATTACTTTCATGTGAACTGTAATTGTTTCAGCTGCACCACGCTGTTGGCGGCAACCTCTCAGCCGTTGCAGAGAGGGAAGAAAAGCAAGCTTCTCCTATGCGCAAGATTTGTTCATGTCTCACCTCACGACCTATATGCACCGTGTGCTTTCTAGGACAGTAAGAGGGTGATAATAGCTAGAATCCTCGGACGAATGTTCAAGTGAAGATTCAGAATGAAGCATGTCATGTTCAATTAGGTACCTATGCCACAACGCTGCTGCATTGAAGCACAGAACATATAAGTAGCTTACAAGCTACTGTGCACTGTGCGCACCACAGAACACCACCCTACCACAGGCTAGTAGGGTGCGCACTGTGTAAGTTGGATGGTTGGATATATGTTGGTGTGCCCTGGATGGTTATGTTTCTACTACTGCTGGGACTACAGGTGTTATCTAAGACGATAAGAGGGCGATAATGGTTTTAGAAACCCCAAACGAATGTTGAAGTGAAGACCGAAGCATGACTTCAACAATGTTTGCAGCAACTCTCCTGCTTGCAGGGTACGGTCTGAGTTGGTTAGATCTTGGCTGGCCATGGACGATTCTGTTGCAACTATTGCTGGTACTACTCATTGCCAAACTGTCAGCTCAGTTCTTAGGCCGGCATGAAAGAAAACCTGGCGTTTCGCAGGTAATTAATGTTTATCTTGTTTGGTGTTTCTATTCCTTTCTGGCTTTATCTGAAGTTCATACTGCTATTTGAGATGCGTTTTGTCTATCTATCCGTTCGCATAAACACCAAAAGTTTCTGCGGGCTCGGGCCTAATCTGAAAACTGTTTGCTGGGCTCGGACCGGGCCCGCGCTTGAGTAAAAAATAATTTATCACATTCCTTGGTCACCTATATTGAAATTAGCACAATTATCACAACTTTCCTTTACTAGGAATTCTATATTATTATTCTGTTGACACGTGTAAATGCTGCTAATAAGTCAATAACTCCTTTTGTTTAAAACAAAATTACACAATCGGGCCCGAGCCGGGTGGTACACTATAATCTAGGACCTATATAGCGTTCCACTCTTAGAAGACAGTATGGAGTTAAATGGGACATCTCTGTCTCTATCTAGCGCATGCAAGTTGCCATTAGCCGCGCCCTTTTCTACCCTCGCGCTGTTGCCAGATTCCTAATAGCATGGTATAAATATTCATTTGTTATAAATTTCAGATTTGAACACATTATTCTATGCAGAATTTTTTTCTCTATCAGGTTATATCCTTTTCAGAGTCATTATACATTTCTATAGGCCCAAATTTCTTCAGAAAACGTTTTTTTCAATAGAAGTCCGATATTTGCTGTTTCTATACTCATCACGCACTAACTAACAAACTAACTGCTAGAATGCATCTATATTTTTTTCTTAGGTAGAGTAAACCATAGTGCTACTACCTGCCTACTTTGAATTATCTATGTTTACCCAGTTAAGTGTTATAATTTTTTAAATTAAATGTTTTCGGAAAATTTTATATCTGTGCACTGCAAAAGTTACGCAGTGTGAAACTTTTTTGTTATTGAGTTTACATCAGGGAACCAGCGAGAACAAATGTTGAGGAAGGTTGGAGAAAGTTTTTAAAATAAACCAAAAGGCAGTAACCTCTTTCTTTTATCCAGTAAGGCAAACAAAAGGTATTCATCTATTCAGCGCCAGGCCTGACATAGAAGATAGTATAAGGAGCAACACTAACATTAGTTCGAAAGAAGCCGTGTGTGTAACTGTGAGCTGTTATTGCATTATTTGTTTAATATTTTTGTAAATATTTGTAGTTATGGAGGGGGAAGCTAGGAAGAGACGATATGTTGGTAAATTAAGAAGTAAGGAACGCCAAATAATTATGAATGTGTTAGATTATTTTTTAATCAAAATGCGTGCAAGGCAGTAAAAGAAACAGCTAAGGCTATCAGGTGTTCAGAAGCAGTAGTGTGTATGATTAAAAAGGAACTAACAAAAGGACCTCTAAGAACGCCATCGAAAAGAAAGCAAAAAGGGCGGGACTACACAAAATGCTAGGTTAACGCAATATGATTGAATAGTGCAAGGTGGAGTGCGGCGAATTGTTCATTCTTTACAGTTTGCAAATATTCCACCCACGCTGAATATAATTTTGTCACAGCTCAACAGTGATGAGACCCTACCAAATTTCTCAAGGGCCACTCTTAGTCGGTTCTTACATGATTTGGGGTTTGAATATGAAAAAAGGGGTAACAAGTGCATATTAATAGAAAGAGACGATATCGATATCATCAGATGGCGACATAAATATCTAAAAGACGTAAAAAGGTCTAGGGACCAGGGAAATCAATTGTTTATACAGATGAGTCATTTGTAAATTTAGGTCATACAGTGACAAAGGCGTGCAGGGATACCAAAGTTAAAAGTGCCCATCTCGTCAAGCAGCAATTGAAGGACTAAGTGCAGGACTCCGGCCACCTCGAGTCGCTCACGGAGAAAGATTCTCAACTAGTAGATGTTGCAACACTGCGCTCCATTTAACGTGTACTGTCTTCCAAGGGTGGAACGCGCTTTAGCTGTAACTGCTTCTCTTTAGAGATTTCAGTAACAGTCACCTTGCTTATTTTAAGAGTCCGTGCAGTTCTTTTCCTCAGTTGGTTGAACAGAATAAGAGGTTCATTGCGAAGGAGCATATTGTCCTCTTCCTGTTCGAAGAATTCTCTAAGAGAACAGACAAATTCTATAGCTTGGCTTTGCAATGTAACACCCGAACTGGAAGTTGATCTTGGACCATGAAACCTTGGTCTATCTCCACCTCTACCTGCACCAATTCTTGCTTCCATAACTACGTCTTCTATTATGAGAGTTGTAACAACGTAGGTTAACAACAAACTGCAACTGAACATACAAGTGAGACTGGTTCCCCACACACAACTAGTGATAACTGACCTGAGAAGGACATGACTCATCAGTGTAAGCAATGAGGGAACCTTTGTTTACGTTTCCATAACAACGGTCTTCCCCTCTTACCCTTTTACCCTCTTTGCTTGACATTTGTTATGTATCTTCTTTTAAAAATCAAACTGTAATGTACACATGAAACAACCTACAAAGATACAGTCACTGTCACTTTGTAACACGGTCACAATCCAATCTAATCTATTGTAATCATAGTGCACTTCCATTTGTACTTGCTTGCTATTTGAAACATTATATAACAAAATAATGGGATGTAGCAGTAAAAGTCTAGTGAACATGTAAAACAAAGTTAAATTACATATATATTTCACAAACAAACAAAAATTGTGACATCTGCCTGACATTTCAGGTGACCATAAAGATCCAGAATACAAAGATATATGACAAGTCAAATTTTAAAAAAAATGATTAAAATTAAGATGCAATTACGTTAATCTTATAACTACACTAAATATTTTATTTTGTTCTGAATTATATATGCTTTGCTCTATTCTTTTTTCCTCATACTGCAAGTATATAATGTGTTTTTACGCTATACTGTAAATTTCTATTGACATGCTCAATGTTCTCAAGCCTTTATGCCTACTTGTGAACATGCTGAATGCAATCCCTTTTTCTATACAATAAAAGAATATAAAAGTGAAAAATTGTATATATAGAAAACAGTACCTTTCCTCATAACATTTGTTATAATTTGTTATAGGGTAAATTGGTTACAGTGTAAAAAATTTGTTACCTATATTGTAAATAATGTTATACCTTTTTTCATATGACGAACCTTGTAAACTATTACAATTGGTGAATAAACATATCTAAGTTAAAAAAAAGTTTTAAAAAATCCAATCTAATCTAATCATATAATCATTCTGTATTATACAGGGTGTAATGAACTACACCAAAATAACTAGATTGTAGATGTGACATATAAGTAATTTGAGATAGGCAAAGTATGATCTGCAACTAAACATAACGCAGTTATATGGTGTTAAACATACTAATATTAGACGCTGCTAAGTCGGTGTTAAAGTAAAGCCTGATGAAAAATTGGATTAGAATGTCTTTAAGGTTGTTGCTGGAGTATAGAAATATTGACTTTCAACAACTGTTATCAGAGTTCTCGAGATTTAATGTTACAAAAATCTCTCAAATATGGGACTAATCACCTGACAGTGCGACACTGAACAACAATTAGCTGCATTGTTGCTTGTGAAGTCTACTTCATAGACGTTTTGTAGATTGCTCTTGTGGTTCAATTTGTAACATCAACATGAGGATGGTGATATATCCAACCTGATAGATCACTCTGTACTCATCTTGAGGATGGTGATATATCCAACCTGATAGATCACTCTGTACTCAACATGAGGATGGTGATATATCCAACCTGATAGATCACTCTGTACTCATCTTGAGGATGGTGATATATCCAACCTGATAGATCACTCTGTACTCAACATGAGGATGGTGATATATCCAACCTGATAGATCACTCTGTACTCATCTTGAGGATGGTGATATATCCAACCTGATAGATCACTCTGTACTCATCTTGAGGATGGTGATATATCCAACCTGATAGATCACTCTGTACTCAACATGAGGATGGTGATATATCCAACCTGATAGATCACTCTGTACTCATCTTGAGGATGGTGATATATCCAACCTGATAGATCACTCTGTACTCAACATGAGGATGGTGATATATCCAACCTGATAGATCACTCTGTACTCATCTTGAGGATGGTGATATATCCAACCTGATAGATCACTCTGTACTCATCTTGAGGATGGTGATATATCCAACCTGATAGATCACTCTGTACTCAACATGAGGATGGTGATATATCCAACCTGATAGATCACTCTGTACTCATCTTGAGGATGGTGATATATCCAACCTGATAGATCACTCTGTACTCATCTTGAGGATGGTGATATATCCAACCTGATAGATCACTCTGTACTCATCTTGAGGATGGTGATATATCCAACCTGATAGATCACTCTGTACTCATCTTGAGGATGGTGATATATCCAACCTGATAGATCACTCTGTACTCATCTTGAGGATGGTGATATATCCAACCTCATAGATCACTCTGTACTCATCTTGAGGATGGTGATATATCCAACCTGATAGATCACTCTGTACTCATCTTGAGGATGGTGATATATCCAACCTGATAGATCACTCTGTACTCATCTTGAGGATGGTGATATATCCAACCTGATAGATCACTCTGTACTCATCTTGAGGATGGTGATATATCCAACCTGATAGATCACTCTGTACTCATCTTGAGGATGGTGATATATCCAACCTCATAGATCACTCTGTACTCATCTTGAGGATGGTGATATATCCAACCTGATAGATCACATCAAAGGCTGCTGTCACAAAGGTCATGGGTTCCTTTCCTATCATGCAGTTACTATTTTGCTTTTTTCTTCACTCCATATGAAGAAGAGCATTAGCACTGCTATCATTTCCTTATTTGGCTCACACTAGAAATCTTGAATAGGGTATGACAATCGTTCCTTTGCTGCTGTCAATTTGGCCATGAAAATTCAGGTCACAATTTCAAGCAGTTCCTGGAAAACTGATCTAAAGTCTTAGATGCTTTATGCTTTTACTTTTTCTTTGACCCTTTAAACTACTTTCCATTCTGAAGTGCAGCGTATGAACATATTGCAGGTTTCAACTTTTTTTTAGCAAGAATTGTGATTAATTGTACTGACATGCTGAAATAAAACTGCATACACTGAAACATAATTTAAAATCTAGATCAAAACAGCATTAATATGTTCTACTCAAAATAAAGAAAAGAAGAAATAAAAAAAAAACAAATGAACAAGACTTGAACTCGAAAACGATGACCACCTTATGCTCGAATGCTAATGTCATACTCATTGTGTACTGCTTTCGAATGGTTGATATTAGTCAGTGATGTACTAGCTCTTTGGAAACTTATAGCCGTAACTTCAACATTTGAACAAACAGGTCATAAGCTTTCTATCTCAAATTACTTGCTAAAGACATCTCCATATCATCTAAAAATATTTTGATGCAGTTCATTATGACCTTGTATAATTCACTTGTTTCCTTAATTAATCAACCAGAACACCCAAGATGGCAAGATATGGTTACATCTCTGCATTTTGGGCAAGAATTCTTAACTTATATAACATTATTCATGTCCAAATTTGCAGAACTGCTAAGTATGATTAAAATTTGTTATTTAAGAGTTAGATATTATGTAATGTACTTATGTAATGTATTTTTTAGATGCAGCAAATGATCTTGCTAGGATTTGCATGGGTAACACCATGCAAATTGATGGTGGGGGTAATGTCTGCTTGTTAACATAAAATAAACAAAAGACTGCTGATAATGCGAGCAGCACTGTACTTAACTATGGACCAATGTTTACTGCACAGAAGTCAGAGATATACTAACCTGACACTCCTGTGATCTTGTATATGCAAAAGTGAACTTGACCATAAGCCCCTGTGCAACTTCAAGCAACTCACCATCATCAATACTAGCTTTTATTCCATATATTCATTTTCATTATCAATCCAATAGTTTTTGTCTGTTTCTTTCTAAGATGAAGTTTGGGAATGCTAATTGGTAAGAAGGTATATTTTCTAACAAAACAAATGTATACAGTGTCAAAATAAAATTGATTTTATTAAATTCACTTAAAGAAATGTCTAATTAATGTACTTGTTATTTAGGAGCAGTGGAAAATGTCAACAACATACAGAGATGATGCTTGGATTAACAAGGTTAGAAAAATAATTCTTAATTATAAAAATTATTGATATAACACAGTGAGATGATAATCAAAACAACTGAATTACATCATACTACATTTCTCTAATTAAAATTAGAAGAATTAAAAATGTTTATGGACTAGTTTCAATGTCTTATCTTCATCTTTACCTAAGATAAATTAATGAGATCCGTATTATGTAATCTAAGATGAAGCTGAAAGCATAATCCTTCACATATATTTCTAAATTACAAGCCTTTTTAACATTAATTAGTAATAATTACATATATTAATGAAGTAAAGAGCTAATGCCATATTGCCAAATATTCATGCATTAGTTAATCACTACAATTTTGTGTAGTATACTTTTAACTGTCTAATAAAAAAGACGATAAAAAATTATTAACAAAACAAAATAAAAATATCCAGCTCCAGTAGTTACCTTCTCATTGTGAGATATATGGGAATGAAGTTGCAGATCTCCTTGCCAAAAAAGGAACCAAAATCTTGCAAAAACCAAATCAAACCTTACTACTACTCAGCAAAAGTTATAATTAGTTGTAATTAAAAGAACTGAAGCAGTATTATAAAACTCCAAATATTGATAAATCTTGGGCAGCATTACTACAGAACAGAAAATTAATACCTAACTATCCAAGACATGAGGCTGTTGCAACACTTAGATTACTTGACTGTGCACCTTCATGAAATTGGTATCCTCAACTCTCCAAATTGAGTACTGTGTCACGACTAGAACTCTATAATGAACAAGTATCATCTCCCCCATTGCATGGCTCTCAAGATGTTAACCTCTGGAGCACTAACAGAACTATACTAGGAAGCAAGAAAGAAAATGGAATATATCAAAGCAACAGGGCATTAGCCTACTAGTACTTTTATCTGTCTCTTATAACAGATGATCCAAACCGGCGGTGCTATGTTTTGCTTGTACAGGTCACTGACTACTGCTGTCATAGAGCGGCATGGATGAAACCATACAAAATTATTAAAACTAGTTTTAAGGGCTTTACTCATTTTCTTTCTTTCCCTGATTACCCTCCCCTTATGTAGGACTTACACCCCCTAGGACTTATAAGCCAGTGCCTAAGTTCAGATGCCTGTCGGGGAGCACAGGAATCTCTGGACCAGACCGTGAAGACCTGGAAGCAGGTGGTCATCCAAGCACCACGTATGATAGTGAGGAAGAGGATGATATGAAATGCAGGCAAAATAGATGATTGGAAGGGTGATAGTGGAGCAATTGGTGGAATGAATGGTGGGCAAACTGGAGAACCCAGAGAAAACTCGCCCAGATGCCGCTTTGTCCACCACGAATACCACATGCAGGTCCCGCCTAGGTGGTAACCACTCAGCCACGGCACCGCCATTACACTTCCAGACTCAGGGAAGGATGAGGAATAATCTTGGTTGGAGAAAAATTCCTACCCCTGCCGGGAATCGAACCCAGGACCCCTTGCACAGCAGGCAGGTGCTCTGCCAACCCCACTTTACTCACCAATGTTATTAAAGGAGATGCTGAAACTGGCCACTGTCATTGTCCATACATTTTTGGCACCTCTTTAGGAAACTATCCATCACTCGCTGTAGTTCACGTTGAGAAATGCTTGCAATTTCCTGACAGATATTTTGTTTTAATTCTTCCAAGGTGTGTGGATTTATCTTGTATAATTTATGCTTTAAGTTACCCCAGAGATAGAAATTGCAGATCACCTGGAAATCTTTCTGCAAATCGCACTTTCACTTGGCGAGCTGAGTTAATACATGCAAATCATAAATAAATACTGACTGTGCAGTAGAAAACAAATCCTGAGCCATAATACACTTTGTGACTAAGTACAGGACTAAATAATGCATGACCTTCTGTACAGCAGCTGCGTTATTGTGTTTCCTGTGAGCAGTGGAAAAACACAGTGCAGTAGTCTGGATGTTTTTGGGTCTCTCTGTAGTTTACTAGTAATAAAAGCAAAGGAAGAGGACTTCATAGGCCATTCCCAGAAAACTTAAGATGTACAGTTTATTTGTCATGGAAATATCTTAAATACATGGTATTTTAATCAAAATTGTTTCAGTCACTGAGGAAATCCAACACTTCCAAAAAGTTTCTGTTTATGGGTAGTCTGGTGTGGGGGGATTTTCTTTGGAAGATGCTAAACATAAATACCAAGATTGGTATGTATTGGATACTTCATTTTTGGGTTATGTTGTTCACAGGCACAAACACATGGTCACAGACTTTTTTTCTAAAACTGCTTTTGTTTTTCCTTGAGAATCTCAGAACATATATTGCAGAGAAATCCTGATATAATTTTAGGTGGAATGCAATACCTTCTCTTACCTACTATAAGTAGATTATAAAACAAACTGAAAAAGAACAGTGAATTTGTTGTGATTCTTCAAGAGTGAACTATAATGCAAGTAACAATTATTGTGATCAAACTATTGAGTGAGTTTTACCAGAAAAATTAACTTTAAAATAATTGTTGGTTGTGCCTAGTAATTACTCCATTAGAGACGGAACACGCCATTGTTTAGCAGATCTTCCTTGTGAGTGATTTGTTGAAAAATAATGACTGACGAGTGTCAATAAAATGTTCAAAAATAATTCTTAAAAGTGAAATAGATTATTTAATCTACCTGATGTATCTGCACCATCCCTGAGATTAGTGATCATTAAAGGAATCTTGAGGCTCGCCAGCAGAGCACCCTTTCATCCATACATCCCATCATTAATAGTAACAAATGGAACATATAATAAAACGCATATAAATAAAATAAACATGTGGCTAGTGGATATAATAATTAAATGTTCCACATTTTTGTTTCTAATATAACAATATTTAATCAAACCACATGAAAATATGTAACAGTAAAAACAGGGAATCAACTGAAGTTCAAATTTTCTGAATATTGTATTTTGTTTTGTAGGAAGCAAAAAATCATTATTGTCAATAGGTACTGAATTTACTGTTATATATATTTTGATACAAATAGCTAAAACTATAGTATCACATAAGTTTCTAAAACCAGCATTTTATTTCAGCTTATAGCCGAGTTTTGGCCCAGTGTGATGCAATATGTAACTAAAATTGTAGAGAAACAGGCACTTGACAACCTGGGTAGAAATTTCAAATTGAATAGGATCACCCTTGGTTCCAGGGTAAGGTTATGTTAATCACTATATAATTACCTAATTAAATTTTATGCTTAAGAATTGGGAACTGCATAGAAATAAACGGTAGGCTGATGCAACTGGGATCTGCACTGGGATCTCCAAAGTGAGGAGCCCCAATTTACACTCTGTTTAAAAAGATTCTAGAGGTATAATAAAAGAATTATGTAAAAACTTACATAACAAATGAATGTTTAATGAAGGTTATTCCTTGCTACAATAGCATGTAAGAACATAATTTTGAGAAAATCAAATAGTGTGATTCCTTGTGCATCTTCTGTGCTGTCAATACTGACTCAGTATCCATATACCAGGAGAGTAAAAAGCCTCAGAATGGGCTCGCAGTATTTTGCCTATCTGCTTCCTCAGTGTTACTGTTTGCCGCTATCATAGAAAAGTGCGGATGAAGCCATATAACATTTTTAAAACTATTTTTAAAGGCTTTATTGACCACATTTATGAAAGGAGATACTGAAACTAGCCACTGTCATTTACAATACATTTTTGGCACCTCTTTAGGAAACTATCCATCACTCACCATAGTTCACATTGAAAAATGCTGGTAATTTCCTGAGGGATATTTTGTTTTAATTCTTCCAGGGTGAGTGCATTTGTCTTGTATGCTTTATGTTAAGATATCCCAAAGATAGAAATTGTAGGGGGTTAGGTCAAGGGACCATAAATCTCTACTAATAATTCTGTCCTGAAACACACTTTCAATTGTTCTCATCGAAAGATTGCAATGAGCTGTTGCAGAAAAAAGGCAAAATGACGCTCCCTATTTGTTAATTCTCTAAAAAAAAGGGCTAAGATTTTATTCACATCAACTGTTGACTCAAAAGAAATTGACCCTATAACTCGGAACCTAATATTGTTCCTGAAGTACCCCTTCACAACAACAAAATTGGTGTATGGTGTGCCATTAGCAGAGAAAGATTTCTCACAGCTCCAATAAGCGATTTCTATCTCTGGGGTAATTTAAAGCATAAAGTGTACAAGACAAACCCACACATCCTGGAAGAATCAAAACAAAATATCTGCCACGAGGTTGCCAGCATTTCTCAATGTGAACTACAGTGAGTGATGGATATTCTCCTAAAGAGGTGCCAAAAATGTATGGACAACAGGGTAACCAGTTTCAGCATCTTCTTTCATAAAGTTGGTGAGTAAAGCCTTCAAAAGTGGTTTTAAAAATGTATGGTTTCATCCATGACTTTCTATGATAGCGGCAGATAACAACACATGCTGAGGAAGCAGATAAGCAAAACACTGCACAGTCCATTCTGAGGTTCTTTGCTCTCACAGTATAAGGCCAATGAATGATTAATTGATTGTTCTAACACACAAACTGACTGTAGGTAAACTTTGAAAGATAGAATTAGAAATGAAAAATTCAGTATCATACCTGGGATTTGAACCACAGATGTTCCTTCTAACTACTAAGCTACTATGACAACATGCCGGTACAATATTAAGTTCACTAAATGATTCACATTTTCCTGATAGACAACAAGGAAATTTGAGCAACTAAGTCTGTTCTGAGAACTACAGCAATGAAAACAAAATATGCTGTCAACCACGCAAATAACGAAGAGTCCATATTTGTTTTATTAGCCCATATTACTGCTATGTTGGCCACCGTATAATAAAATTATCTATCTGTATGTTAAACTTGCCTTTGGTATATGTCAACTAGCATTATGTGTCTCTACAAAAGCATGGGTACCTCAATGTTAACTAACAGTAAGATTTGGTTTGTTTGTTCACAGCCCATTTGCATACAAATAAAACGTATGTGGTCAATTCCAGCAAGAAAGGAAGTGGTAATATATTTTGCTATAGAGTGAGTCCAATTATTTACTTTTAATATCTATTGCTAAACTAAAGCTTGCAGCATGTTTTAGGAAATTGTGTGCCATCCAGAACACTATTTTGTGGAAAAATTAGAAATAAAAACTTTATGGCCTATGTGTCCTAGGCAGAGTAGATCTCTAGCTCAAAGATACAGTTTTGTACCACAATTTAGTTGTCCTCCATGGTCTAGGGGTAACATGCTACCCTCTGGTTCCTGAGTTTACAGGTTCGAAACCTGAAGAGGGCAATGGATTCTTTTAGGTGTAAAAAATTCTTAGCATGGCTTCCTTTGGAAAGGAAGCAAAGCCTTTGGTTTCATGTCGTAGATTTACAACACATAAAAGAGCCTCTCTCTTGCTTATTTTCTTTTTTCTTTCTTCATATTGTTAGGAATACTGCGCTACTCCATTTGTTGTTAGTTACTTTTAATGTAATCAAGCACATCAAACAAATTAATTTTGTACAGGAATATACAACATCAGGTACTGTAACGTTTTAAACATATGCATACATGATATGTAATCTGAATCCTTTATGGAGGTGACTTTGAAAATGGCATTATAATGACCTGGCACCTTATTGCTACCCTCACTTCATCCCTGCTTCTTGGGGGTGGTAGCCACAATAGATTTGAGTTGGCCACTGTGTGCGAGGTATCCCCCTCCATATTTACCCTATATAGCATAAATAATTCCTTTGTGCACATGGTTTTGTCATGCATTGTTTAAACCTATTACTCAGGAATATGTGCATTATTCTTGTTTTGCTTAGACGTCTTGCTCCTTTCTGAAGGTCTCTATGGCAATATTCAGTGCTATGTGCTATTTAGTTAAATGTAGACATTAATGATAAAAATGTTGTACAAAACAAGTGGCTATAAATATACTCTTACATGGATATAAGAAATAATTAGGGAGTGTGTTTTAAACCATGGAATGGTAAGAAAATGATGGTGGTCTAATAGAAGCATAGTGTAAATTTACAAAAATGAAATCAAAATGTTTGAGATAATAAATGAACAAAGAAATGTATCACATTAGGTTGGAGGAAATATACAGAGATAATTCAGCAGTCATACCTCATGTAAATAGATGTCAGAAGTCATAAAAAGAATAGGTGTTAATGGTAAAATGCATTGGTTGCTTATTATTGTAGTCTTCTATACACCATGATTAGAGAAATTACAATATGTAACACTGAATTGGGATATATTCTTCACCACTCTGTCCTCTATGTGATCAGCAAGAGGAAATGGACCGAGACCACCTTCAAATATACCCGGCCACTTCTAATGCCCCATCCATCAGTGAAAAATATTGGAGAGCAAGAGGATTACTGACTTCATTGTCAGAAATCCAGCATTAGCTAACAACAACAACACTGAAGCTAAATGTTTTCTTCCTATGCATTATTCAGAGATTAAAATTAATGTGTCACCAGCCACAGTGCACAACAAAGGACAGAGGTCAAGCTATCTTGCACCACATGAATCAAAGGCGCTCAAAGTCAGGGTAATGACAACAACACACTATCCATAAATTCATCAACTGAATAAAATGGCCTTTTTATTAGCCAGTTGTGAATACATACTTTTAGTCTATTTATTGAGACAATCCTTGCTGCCTCAGATAGTTTATTGAACATCTTAATCTATATATATCAAAATCAATTTCTGTGCATAGTCTGACAAAAACTCGAAAATGGCTCAACCAATTTGAATAACTTCTTTTTTGTTTCATTTGCCTAAATACTGGGATGATTTAGAAAAAAATAACATCAGGGAAAACCCAAAGAACCAGTTGAAAAATCAAAAAAATTGAAATTGGTAACTTTGTATGGGAATTGGCACTTAGGATTACTTTCAATATATGGCGTTTGTGGCAGACCTATCGTTTGACAGCTGCATTTATTACATTTAAAATTGTATTTTGATAAAAAAGGTAGTGTAGTTTGAGAATATATTTGGTTAAATCGAATTTAATTACATTATGCGAACATTCATTTTGATCAGCCATTTCATTAAAGTAAAGTGACTTTGCAGGCTCAGAAATAAAGAACTTCATTCAATTTTGTTTTAGTGAGACTCAAGGAATTAGGGGAGGCTTAGGCATAACCACAAAATGTGTTTTAGTGAAACTCAAGGAATTAGTTTGAGGATTTCAATATATATTCTTTTTAAATATGTTGTTGTTTAATGATGCTGTCAATCACCAAGATCATGTCAGCATCGACAGTGTGCCAGAATTTTGTCCTACAGGAGCTCTTTACATGCCAGTAAATCTACTGACATGGAGCTGTCATTTTTAAGCACATTTAAAAACCATCGGTCTGCACCAGATTTGAACCCATGAGCTTGGGATCTTTTTTTTTTTTTTTTAACATCCTCCAACGTAATGTCATATCGGACAGTGAATGGCTGAGAATGGGTGAAATGATACTCAAATGAGCCCAAGGCCCATAGAGCTTTAAGTTACCTGACATTCATCTTCTCAGAATAAGAGAAAACCTCAGGAAAAAATCTTATCCGGATAACTTACCCTGAGCGAGATTCGAACTCGCAACCTCTTGAACATGAGGCAGACATGCTAACCATCATGCTACAGAGGCGGGCGAATGATCTTGGGATCAGTAGACCAGAGTCTTACCAACTGAGCCACCCAAACCAACAATTTCAATATTATAAAGTTCTCAAAGTTCAATAAATTTGAGGGGCTGTGAAAACAATTCTGTGTCAAGTTGGAAGGTGGATAAGATTGATAATCACTTATGTAGAGTTACAGTCAAATCAATTTTAGGTGGTACAAAGTTCACCGAGTCATCTAGTACCAAGTATTTACACTAAAAGTTTATTTGCATCTTAGAGAGTTTAATTTGTGTTTATTTCATGTGTTAAAACTATGTTGGTCAGTGTTAAAAGAATATTGGTTGATATTTGTTCTAATACAACTTAGTGATCTGTATATAAATAGACTGTAGACAGTCATAACCTTTAATTTAATAAATAGTTGTTTACAGGGTTCCATGTGATTTTGTTTAAAAGTATTCCTAGTGCCTTTTTATGTACTAAAAGAATCTTATGGACCTCAGTAATTGTAGTCCATAATTGTAGAATTTTATTGTATGTTGCAGGTATGAAAGTGACTGTAAGATATCATTTTCATGTATGGATCTCCCCGGTAACATTAATGATCTTTCAGTAAGTATTAACATACTGAAACTTTATTCACTTTTTACTGTGACTTCACTAATGTGATCCAGTCCAATTTCATGTATGACTTCACTTGTCTTTGTGATGTAATATGCAAGAAAAAAACTCCTTCTTCAGATGATTCACCCACTAGAGATCAAACATAAGATGTCTTTAATCTCTCACAAAAGCATCATTCATTGTATGACATAACTCTTGTTCAAACTCACTTGTAAAACTGTATTTGCAGCACATTATAAATGCACTCACTAAGTCCTAACCCATGAGACCACTCACTTACATAGCCATTGGAATTTTCCATAGAACATCCTAGAATGTTCTGGAGGTGGGCAGAAGGGAAACTTCCTGAAGATTCTAGTTCCTGTCAATAGCATTCCTGGTTTAAGAGGTAGAACTGGAACTTAAAAATTCAATGCCATAACTGGAATTTGAACCACAGACCTTCCACTTACCGGGCAGCTGCTCTAACCACTGAGCTATTGTGACAAACTGCCAGAATGGCATTAAATTCTCAAACCAGTTCGCATTTCTCCCGGTAAACCACAAAGGCAGTCTCACATCAGAGACAATTACCCCAATGGTGACTTACTATTGTAAGTACTTTATATCCCAGGATTAAGTAACCTTCAGATGGTAATTATTATTTATTTATGCCAACAAATATATATAAATATATTTTTACTTAGGAAATTGTTATGTTGTATGAAATTAAATTTTGTATTAGTATTTTCTGTAAAAGCTGCAGTCGGTCTGGGTGGCTCAGTTGGTTAGACGCTGGCCTACTGATCCCAAGGTCGCGGGTTCAAACCCGGCCCAGGCCGATGGTTTTTAAGTGTGCTTAAAAGCGACAGCTCCATGTCAGTAGATTAACTGGCATGTAAAAGAACTCCTGCGGGACAAAATTCCGGCACACCGGCGACGCTGATGTGATCCTGGCAATTGACAGCGTCGTTAAACAACAAAATAATTTTTTTTTAATGTAAAAGCTGTCCTTTGTGAATGGTAATTTGTCCTGTAACAATAATACTGTGTTTTAGATACGAGGGCTAGGACAGCTGGTACTGGGGCCAATCTCCAATAGCCCTCCCTTTGTGTCCAATTTTCATTTTAAGTTCTCTATGAGGCCAGCGGTGGACTACCATCTTTCAGGAATAGCAATTTTTCTGGAGATTTTTGGATTAAGGTAAGTTCATGTTCTATACACGTATAACAATTAACACCAAACTACTGAGGTTTACATTCACATAACTTTCTCTACACACTGTTCTAGAAAGTATCATTACAAAAGCATATTCTTCTATCTATTTCTGTTAATCAAGATAAACATTTACAGAAATGCTTTTAACATACATAACATTGTAGGTACAAGAGGGATACAAGAGGTTTACGCAATAGTCAGACCTTTAAAAAGCAAGTTGCTATATGATTGCTTTGAAATTCTGTACTATTCACATGACCATAAGAGAAAAAATTAATACCAACATAAAAAATATATAAATTATTTGACAATTCAAACCAATAATAAGTAATATCTCAGAAATGGTAAGTGCTACAAAATATTTATTTTACATGAACTGTTGAGTTTTAACGAGATCTGCTTTATTATGCAGTAAGTTTTTGTCTACTTCTTATAGTTTACAAATTATACATAGTTATATAAAATGCATTCAGAATGAAGAGGACCTCTCAGTATATTTGCATAAAATTCAAAATATACATTTTATTTTTTAGGTAAATATTGTAAACATATATTTTAATCAAAATTGTCTGAGCCATTTTTGAGAAAAACTGAAATTAAAAAATATCCATGTAAAGGGTAGTTTGGGGTGAAGAATCGCCTTGAAAATCTTTATGTCGTATCCTTGGAAGACACTGAATATACACAAACAAGCACACATGCATGCACATACACACACAGGCTTTGTTTATGTACCCATCCGTACATCCACCCACCCACCATTTCTGTACTTTTGTCCATTCATCAATTTATCCTTCATCTATCCGCCCCTCACCCTCCCACCCAACCCCCGTCCACCCGTTCACCCACCATGTCTGTGCTTTTGTCCATCCATCAATTTATTCTTCATCTATCCCTCCATCCATCCGTTGGTCCATCCATTAGAGAAAGTAGTATGCCTTGGTAAGGATATTGTCTAGAAGAGTTACAAAAACAATGATGATGGGCAGTGAAATCCATGTGGATGTAAAACAACAGGTGTTTCTTATGTACAGCTAAAATAATCTTATTTCTATACAAGCTATCTAATGAAGCATCCATTGTTGCAGGAATAGGCTTGAGAGTTACCTGGCCACAATGGTTATTAACCATGATGTCACAGAGAAGAAAACCAGTGAATATGACAGAAGAGCAAGTAACACAGATGACACAACTTTTAAGAAACACATCAGTACAACAGCTCATGAAAGTAAAGCAGGAGACTGTTGTAATTTTAAATGGTTATTCTATTCCTTACTTGCCTTGTGTATATTTTTCCTGTGTAAAAGTCATTTCAGCTGGATTTACATAGCTTTTAGTATAACTGAGTTATATGACTGGCCATTTTATACAGCTTGTAGTATAATTGAGTTATATGAATGGGCATTTTATTTAGCTTTTTGTGCAATTGAGTTATGTGACTGGCCATTTTATACAGCTTTCATTATAACTGAGTTATATGAATGGGCATTTTATATAGCTTTTAGTATAATTGAGTTATATGAATGGGCATTTTATATAGCTTATAGTGCAGTTGAGTTATGTGACTGGCCATTTTATATAACTTTTATTATAACTGAGTTATATGAATGGACATTTTATATAGCTTTTAGTACAATTGAGTTATTCAAATGGCCATTTTATATAGCTTATAGTATAACTAAGTTATTCAAATGGCCATTTTATATAGCTTATAGTATATATGAATGGTTGTGCCATTTTAAATGGTCATTCTGTTCCTTACTTGCCTTGTGCATATTCTTACTGTGTAAAAATCATTTCAGCATGATTGATATAGTCATTTGTATAATTTAGTTACATGAATGGTTGAGCCCTTTTAAATCTTTCTTACTTGCTTTCTGTGTATGTTTACTGTTATGGTTTCTTCTAGGCCCTTATTAAATATTTATACACCTAGAATTCCCTGCTTTTCATAGAAACAGAAGAAATAGCCATCTAGTGACTTTCAAATGGCATATGTAAACATAATGACATCTTTTACATTCTCTATATTCCATTTGTACTACACAGAGTGGATCAAGGGAAGATTCTATTGGAGGGAGGTGCCTAAAGCTTTCAATTCTGTCAGGTAGTAACCGACCACAATACCAACCTGTACCATACTCGTCTGTAGTGAGAAATAAAGGCAAATGCATAGATGTCAAATTTTATTCGCCACTAATGGTAAGTTCCTTTTTATAGGGTTTACACAACTGGACATTGTCTCATTCTAGATGTAAAGTTTTAAGGTCACAGTTCCTGATCCTCCTCACTGTAGCATGGAAGAAAGCTGCACTACCAACCAACGCTCAATGTGGGTTTGCAGCTTTTGGCTTGTATACCTACAACCCTGACAATTCCCATTATGATCAAGCTCCTCATCAAGAAACACAATAGGGGACTTGGAACAGTGATTCACAATGAGCTGATGTCAGGAACATCCCTTGTAAAAAATACTCTTATGTCTATCTTGAATCCATTACCATCAAAGCATAGAAAGAAAACAGCTGCAGTTCTCACAGAACAACGTAGAATAGAATATGCAAGAGCTGAACGAGCTTGAATTAAAGGCAAGAGATCTATTCCAAGTCAAACTAGTATTAAGAAACCAAGTAACTCAAACAAAGACAGTGACTATTGTGTTGAGTATGCTTTGCACTACTGTGATGAAAATAGACCACAGGTAGAGTGCTCGCCTACCACCTAGGCGGCCCGGGTTCGATCCCAGGGACCCGCATGTGGTATTCGTGGTGGACGAAGCGGCGTCTGGGCGGGTTTTCTCCTGGTTCTCCGGTTTCCCCCGCCATCTCATTCCACCGGTGCTCCATCTTCATTCCATGTATCATCAGTGTCACCGCCTGAGTGCCGTATGTAGTAAAAGCGGGCGTTAAACACTAAACACTACACATCTCCCAGGTAGAGTGAATTCAGTGTCTCATTTGCAACAAATGGCTGTAAGAAACCTGCACAGAGGAAGAAGAAGTATGAAATAACTGCGTAAAAGAACTGTGATTTCATGGAAGCAAACATTTCATTTGTTTATGTTAATGTACATTTATACATTTATTTTATGTTTTATTCTTCATAATATTAAATTTTCTTTTTGAATTATGCATTTAGCCAAATTGAACCACAAATGCACAAGTAGAAGGAAGAAAATGTGTGTAAGAACTGTGGAAAAGTAACTCTGATTTCATGTGAAAGCAAGGATTTCATTTGTTTATCTTTATGAATATTTATACATTTATTTTATACTTTGTTATTTATAATCATTAAATTTGCTTTTTGAATTATATATTCAGATATTTGTACAGTAAATGTACAAAACCAGTACTTGAATCTCCTTCCAATATAATTGCCATCTCACACCAAGGATCAGGTGAGAGGCCTAAACTGGACTGTTTCTAAAATAATTCAAAACCTACATAATTACTAATGTTAGGGTAACACCAACTGGCCATATATACAATAGTTTAGTGCCAAACCTAAACTCTCAATTTTAACCTACCTTTTAATCCTCCAAACCTTAAGTTGGGCATCTTCCCCCAACCTACTCTAGAGGAAAAATGCATTCTACCTAAAAATTTGGTATCAAAATCTCATCCAAGATACTTGAAGTCCCCTAAATACACTTTTAGAAAAAGGTCTGCCTCTGTGTGGAACTATGAAAAGAATAACTCAGAAATGAAAAATTGGATGAATATTAAACTAGATATTTCAGTTCAGCAACAATGTAACATGAAGCTTTACAAAGAAATCCTCCCACCCAAAACGACCTGTTACATGGCACATTTTAGTTATTTTTAATTTTCTCAACATAACTCTATTGCTTTTGATTGTTTAAGATATTTATATGACTAATTAAACATATATGTTGAATTTTCTGGGAGTAGCACGTGGAGTTCTGTTCATTTGGAATTAATTTTATATTATTTTATGTGACTGGTAAATGTAAGACAGGAAAAATCTTTCTACACAACAAATATATATATCTCTTTAAAATATAATTTGTTTCAAACATTTATTTTTGTGGCATTAGTCATTTCTGAGATATTCATTCTTATTGGTTCTGGGCGAGGGGGAGTCTTCAGTCACTAAGGATCAATTAGCCATTAGAATTCAATATTTCCTACTTGCTTTCATAACTGGGTAGATCATATGGGATGGTAAATGAACGAAATGGTTGCAGTGATGCTCAAATAGACCTCTAGACCTTAGAGTTACCCAACATTCATATTCTTAGAATAAGCAAAAACCCAGCGAGAAACCATCCAAGTATGACTCTATGACAACTTGTGGAGGGAGACTTAGCACCTCGATTGAAAGGTAATCTTTTGCATCTGTGCCCTTAACGAGGCACCCCCTGGGAGGACGGATGAGGTGAATGGATTTGAAGGGCAGCTGGAGTGTGCCCATGACAGAGCACCCGAGCGGAGGCTGACTCAGCCTGGTTCCTCTCCAACCCATTCGGGTTCATGCTCCCAAACGGGATGTGGGTCTCAGAAACCAGCTCCCCTCACCCCTCTCTGGCTTGTGCCATCCCATGGGGGGATCTGCAAACCAGCAGACTCACCTTCCAATCTGGGAACAAGTGTTCCAGAGTGCATTTCCTTGCCCTGCTGCTGCACAACGCTCACCCATGCTTCCACAACTGAAAGAAACCTAATGGGATAAAGGGTGAAATGAAATGATTAATATAACAAAATGGAGGGTCAGGAAATTCTGAGGATATGGAAATCCTTCCCAGCATTTGCCTGGTGACCCGGGAAAACTTCCAGAAAAAAGCCATAGGTCAGGAAGGTCGACCACAGGGATTGCAAGGCTAAGATATAAAAAATGAATAACGATCTTCCATTTTACAAAAGTTTGTTTTCCAAAACTCACACAAATAACAAGGAATATCTCTGAAATGATGTACTGCACAACAAAATTTATTGGGGCATAAATTGTGTGTTTTAGCAAGATCTACATTTTTTTGTATAGTAAGGTTTGGTCTTACGGTTTACCAGCTATGCAAAAGTCATCCAGAGTAAATAGGACTACAGGCAGAAAATTCAAAATATACATTTCATTTGTCATAAAAATATCTTAAGCCTATGGCATTTTAATAAAAATTGTTATAGCAATTTTCAAGAAAATCAAAATTTTTCATATAAAGGGTAGTTTAGTGTGACACTATTTTCTTCAAAATCTTTGTGTCGCATCCTTAAAAGATGTTAAACTAAAATATCAACTTTGGTTTTTAACAAACTTCGTTTGAGTTATGCTATCTGCAGACTGACAGACAGACACAGATATGCACGCATGCACCCACCCCCAGACACCACAGACACATGCTTTTTTCTAAAAATGTATTTTTTGGATTCAGAGGGCCTCAAAACATATATTTCTGGTGAAATCTTGACATCCATTTTTGGGTGGAATATAATACTTCCTCTACTTACTATACGTAGTAGAGAAAGTAAAAATGAATGTATGTTTGTCCTCTATGTGCTCCTAAACCTCGATCACCTCAAAATTCGGCAGGTAAAAGGTAAAGTGTACAGACACAGAGGGGACACACAGGGGACACCTCGCACAGATCACCTGCACAGATCTATTGTGGTTACCACCCCCAGGAAGCAGGGATGAAATGAGGGAACCGAAGGTGCCACAGGGTCGCAGGTAGACAAGCCACAGAGACGCACGAAAGTCCCTCACAAGTGCTTAGATCTCTTCATCCCGGCGCCATAACCTGCCAAGCATCCACACCGCGGTTCCGGTGTCGCGATGAGCGTCCTTCCCCGACGGAGGACAAAGTCGGCCAAACACCACCTAGCGCCGAGAACAGCAGTTCATCTGTACCATCTGCCCGGCACTGCCAACACTACACGCCTGAAAGATGATAAGGAAATGGAAAGAAGGAAAATGATGGAAAGGAAACCGTGGTACAGCTTGTCTAAAACGTCCAGACATTCCCCCACTCCCGAAGCAAAGATGCGTAATAGCCTTGAGCAGTCCACTTGCCTAAAAGAAGAGTGGGGTCAGTCTTCCAGCTGTCGTGAGTGTGACAAGTTCATACGTTGTATACGTTACTGCCTCCCAGTTCTGATAACCCGCTAGCCACTTCTCCTCACTCGCGCATACGGAGTGTCACGACGTTTTAGACAAGCTGTATGAACTAATGCACCCAGCATTAGCCTAAGTGACATAGGGAAACATGAAAAAACCTATGTAAGAGTGCGCGGCCACGGGGATCGAACCCGCGACCTCCAGATTGCGGGCCACAGACGTTACCGCCTGAGCCATCCCGCTGGGTAATTCGGCACGTAGGTATATGTATTTTTTCATGGAGAGTGTATACTATCCATTTCACTATACAACATTCACATGGTTTTCTTTACTCGCTTTTCTTTTACGTATTACATTCACATATTCTTCACCACTCGTTCTTGAACACACAATTCACACAATTGTCTATAACTGAAAGATAAATGTCACACATTACATTCACACGATTTTCTCTATACACTTTTCTTTTATGAAAAACAATCACACTTCTTTCTCTACACCCTCTTCTACAAACAACTCACACAATTTTCCACATGTTTGAAATTGAAATGTAACGCATTAGATTCACGCGGTTATCTTCACTCATTTTTTTAACCAAACAATCACATTTCTTTCTCTACACCCTCTTCTACAAATAATTCATACAGTTTTCTATGACTGACATAGAAATGCAACGTCTAACATTCACACAGCTTTCTCTACTTGCTTTTCTTCCTGTGGCATTGGGGTCGTTCAACAGTGTTTTTGCAGTGTTGTCCATTTATTTTTATTTTTATTTTTTTTTTTGGGGGGGGGGTGTTCTTTATAGTATCCAACGTATGTCTGAACGGTGTATGGATAAAATCATCAAACCACGGGCAACACCGGGTGTTTCATCTAAAGCGCGTCTCACCCTTAAAAGACAGTACACGTTAAATGGAGCGCAGTGTTGCAACATGTACTAGTTGCGAATCTTTCTCCGCGAGCGACTCGAGGTGGCCTGAGTCCTGTACTTAATCCTTCAATTGCCGCTTGACGAGACGGACGCTTTTAACTTTGGTATCCCTCCACGCCTTTGTTACTGTATGACCTAAATTTACAAATGACTCGTCTGTATAAACAATTGATTTCCCCTGGTCCCTAAACCTTTTACGTCTTTTAGATATTTATGTCGCCATCTGATGATATCGATATTGTCTCTTTCTATTAATATGCACTTGTTACCCTTTCTTTCATATTCGAACCCCAAATCAGAGTGGCCCTTGAGAAATTTGGTAGGGTCTCATCACTGTTGAACTGTGACAAAATTATATTCAGCATGGGTGGAATATTTGCAAACTGTAAAGAATGAACAAATCGTCGCACTCCACCTTGCACTATTCAATCATATTGCGTTAACCTAGCGTTTTGTGTAGTCCCGCCCCTTTTGCTTTCTTTTTCGATGGCGTTCTTAGAGGTCCTTTCATTAGTTCCTTTTTAATCATACACACTACTGCTTCTGAACACCCGATAGCCTTAGCTGTTTCTTTTACTGCCTTTACTGCCAAGCATTTTGCTTCAAAAATAATCTAACACATTCATAATTATTTGGCGTTCCTTACTTCTTAATTTACCAACATATCGTCTCTTCCTAGCTTCCCCCTCCATAACTACAAATATTTACAAAAATATTAAACAAATAACGCAATAACAGCTCACAGTTACACACACGGCTTCTTTCGAACTAATGTTAGTGCTGCTCCTTATACTATCTTCTGTGTCACGCCTGACGCTGAATAGATGAATACCTTTTGTTTGCCTTATTGGATAAAAGAAAGAGGTTACTGCCTTTTGGTTTATTTTAAAAACTTTCTCCAACCTTCCTCAACATTTGTTCTCGCTGGTTCCCTGATGTAAACTCAATAACAAAAAAGTTTCACACTGCGTAACTTTTGCAGTGCACAGATATAAAACTTTCCGAAAACATTTAATTTAAAAAATTATAACCCTTAACTGGGTAAACATAGATAATTCAAAGTAGGCAGGTAGTAGCACTATAGTTTACTCTACCTAAGAAAAAAATATAGATGCATTCTAGCAGTTAGTTTGTTAGTTAGTGCATGATGAGTGTAGAAACAGCAAATATCGGACTTCTATTGAAAAAAACGTTTTCTGAAGAAATTTGGACCTATAGAAATGTATAATGACTCTGAAAAGGATATAACCTGATAGAGAAAAAAATTCTGCATAGGATAATGTGTTCAAACCTGAAATTTATAACAAATGAATATTTATACCATGCTATTAGGAATGTGGCAACAGAGCGAGGGTAGAAAAGGACGCGGCTAATGGCAACTTGTATGCGCTAGATAGAGACAGAGATGTCCCATTTAACTCCATACTGTCTTCTAAGAGTGAAACGCTATATAGTTCAGTATATTTATATCTATGGCTCCCACATTTCCTAAGCTAGGTGTTACATGGTCACACGAGTGAAAAATTGCACACGTCTTCGGCTTCAAAGAGGCGAGGCGAAGGAAGGAATTAATGAAGATATGGTGCAATGCAAAACCGGTGTGTGGACATTTGTCATTGATTTGCCTACTCTTTCTCCAGCATGCAGTCGAATGGTCATCTCCTGATCTGGTAACTAACTCGTTTCTAAGCTGACATTAACATTTTCAAAGTCTAGATCTGTTGCACCAATTATTATAAGTAACAGTAGGTATAGCCAAAAAAAACTGTGTTTATCGGCTTTTGTTATCTAACAAAAATCGAGGAATTTTATTTACAATCTCTTTGGGGAATAACTTCAGACAAATGCCCTATTCTATGGCAGAAATGTGGTATAGAAGGTTTGAAAGTAATTAGTTGTTATTCTCACCTGAAAGGTTAATAATGATGATGATGATCATCATCATCATCATCATCATCATCATCATCATCATCATCATCATCATCATCATCATCATCATCATCATCATCATCATCATCATCATCATTATTATTATTATTATTATTATTATTATTATTATTATTATTATTATTATTATTATGACGATCACAAGAAGATGATCGAGAATGTGGCAAAATGAAATGTCCAGTCAGTTTACTTTTTTCTCACTTTATTTTCCTTCTAAATTGGTGCACAGAACACAGTTCTCTCACGACGACTGTAAACACACACAAACACGCTCTATCCTAACAACTGTCTCGTTCAACTCCCTTTTGCCTCCAAAACTAACCAGTCGCTACTCGCGTCTCGCAAGTCTTTATATCGGGAATGACGTAGCACGGATCTTTCTCGAACTTGCCCTTTTTCTAGAAGCTGTCACAAATAAGCCGACAGCCGAGGCTTCACAAACACTAGCAAATCCTTCCTTCTGCCACTGATTGCTGTCATGTGTTCACAGTGGCGCGAGGCAGATGTGCGTCGGTTTGTTTTAATGTCACTTTATATACTTTAAACAGTTAACAAAGAGCTAACAATAATTACAGAAGCCACTGCTATTAGTACAGAATCACAATTCACAACTGTTCTTTGTTATCGTAACCTTGCAACTCGCAGCTGTTCTGTCTAACTGGTCTTGAAACTGTGGTATCACAATTTCTCACAACTCTGACTTCACCAACACTCACTGCACAAGCCAACCTGCTTATATACTCCGTGAATAACGGCAGAGTGTTCTGGAAATCTAAAGATTTCGGCTCCCGCCAAGCGAAAGATCTAAAAAGACCGCCCCATACAATAGCATTTGTCTTTAAACCGATACATTGTCACGTTTTACAGATTGATGATTACAAAGGTATATGAGGTAACTAACAGTAACCTCTTTGAAACGCAGCCACCGCGATAGTAATCATAATAATAAATACTTCGCACAAATGCAATTTCAGGTCACGGTTGCTCACCAGATATTTATCCGTAATTAAAAATTATCACGAAATTTTGATACTAGATTATCAGCACTTTCTTAAATTATTATAGGGTCCAAATAACCTACCTGTCGACAGGCCCTTAAATGCCACTCACTCACTAAATTTCTATACCCATGCCACCTTAAATCCATAACGTAATACAAAAGCGCTACATTAACCAATAGTAGCTTAAAGAAAATTCGCGAAAGCGGTTTGTTAGTACATTTGAGAGCGAGAAAAGACGTGGCAACCTGTAACACTTCTGCCTGCAAACATCATTACTTGAGGATAACAGTACAGAAACCTCAGCAGAGAACAATGTACTCTGTTAAACGCTAATGGTGCTAAAATTGTCATTTCCATTTTAACAGAAGGATAGGAACTCATGAAAGACACTGAAAGTCACTTTATTTTACATTAAGCACTTTCTAAAAACTGAGTTTTTGTCTATGGGCGCTCTTTAACTGCTACGGTTTTCAGTGTCCTATTCTATATTGGGCGTCAAAGACTGCTTAATTTTGCTCAGAGCCTCTCTATCAAGCTTGAGGCTCTTTTGTGTACCATAAATTACGGCGCGGGACCACTGGGTTTACCTACTTACCTTCCGAAGGAAGCCATACTCGCCCGAAAAAAAACTATAGACCTCCGCCGGGTTTGAACCCGCGACCTTAGGAACCAGAGGCTAACATGATAGGGTTATTAGACGTCCGGAAGTTCCCGGATATGTCCTACATTTCAACTATTTGTCCGGAGTTTGGGAGGAGAGGGGGGGTGATTTCTGAAAAGTCTAACATATTACAGTTTAAGAAACAAGCAGTGATCTTTAGATAATGAACTGAAAACTAGGAAAATAGAAATAAATAATTGGTTATTAACCGCAACTGCATTTGCTAGGGCAACATGTTTGCACCAGCTACGGTCAAAGACCATACTCGTACATTAGTAAATGAGCGAGAATTGGCAATGCAGCATTTGCAATCCAAAGCACAGCGTTGGTGCTCTGTGGAGGCAAAGAGATACTTTGCCTCTAAGAGATACTAGTGCCCCATCCATCAGTGAAAAATATTGGAGAGCAAGAGGATTAATGACTTCATCGTCAGAAATCCAGCATTAGCTAACAACAACTTTGCTCTCACTCTTCCATTTGAATTTGGTTACTGAAGAATAAGAAAGTGGAAAGTAAACAGTCGTTTTCTACGAAACTAAACTTCACAAAATTGTGCCGATATTTCAGATATTAAAGGTTTCTCTGCTCAGCCCAATAGTCAGTATATTGTGTTAGCGCTTCAGAGGGAACAACTGCATTTCATGTTGTTCTTCACCACACATCATGCAAAATAGTAGGGTTAGGAATAGAAAAGAAATGTGTTGTATTTCGAGCTGACAATACAAACACAAATTTTGGTGGCGTAGATCGACCAGAGACCAAAAATACACTCACCATATTAAAGCCATGTTCATTGCGAAGTAGTTCTTGAGGGAAGTATGACTCTCGATGACCACATTTAAAATTGCATGTTTCGGGATTTTAAGAAGATATAAAGGTAGGTGCAATGTCTGTAGGTATATAGAAATAGCACTTATGTAATTATTTTACATTATTTTTGCATGCATCAATAGTGTCCACCATTTTTACTTTCTCTACTAGTAAGTAGAGAACGTCGAGATTTCACGGGAAATGTGTTTTGAGGGCCCCTGAATTCAAAAAAGCATTTTTAGAAAAATTGCGCACGCGCGTGTGTCTGTCAGTTTTTAAAGAAAATTCTCCCACCCTAAACCACCCTTTACATGGAAAATTTTGATTTTCTTGAAAATGGCTGTAACGATTTTGAACGATTTTGAGATATTTTTATGACAAATGAAACGTAAATCTTGAATTTTCTGGCTATAGCCCATGTAGTCCTATATATTCTGGATGACTTTTACATAATCCCAAAGCGTAAGAGATAGAGCAAATCTTACTATACGAAAGATGTAGATCTTACTAAAGTACACAATCTAGTGGTGGGTGAGTGGTGTTTAAGGGCCCGTCGACAGCTAGGTCATTTGGGCCACACAATGTTTTTTTTTTTGCAGAGTGAACCTTTTTGGAGAAATTTCTTGTTATTTGTGCCAGTTTCGGAAAATGCAACATCACTGTTCATTTTTACTTTCTCTACTGGTAAGTAGGGGAAGTATTGTATTCCACCCAAAAATTCGATTTCGAGATTTCACCGGAAATGTGTGTTTTGAGACACCCTGAATCAAAAAAAAAAAAAAGAAAGAAAAAAAGATTTTTAGGAAAGGGTCCGCGTGTGTGTGTCTGTCCGTCAGTCTGTGGACAGCATAACTCAAAAACGAAAAGTCGGTTAAAAACCAAATTTGGTATTTAAGTTTGATGTCTTTCAAGGATGCGACACGAAGATTTTGAAGAAAATAGCCCTACCCTAAACTACCCTTTACATGGAAAATATTTCGAAAACTTTTATTTTCTTGAAAATGACTCTATTTTGATTAAAATGTCATATGTTTGAATACTTTTATGACAAATGAAATGTATATTTTGAATTTTCTGGCTATAGCCCCTGTAGTCGTATTTACTCCAGACGACTTTTGCATAACTGGTAAACCGGAAAACAAAACTTTTGTGAAATGGAACAGCGTTGTTCATTTTTTTTATATGTTAAGCGTACAAGGAGAACGGAATCTCAAAGCTTTCAAAGATTTGACTATCGCACAAAGTCTACTGTATTCTAATATTCCTCTTGTACCTACAAGGAAATAAGCAATAAGATAATTTGTACAAATGTTTATCTCAACTAACACGAAGAAGATATAGGAATAAGAGTTTATAAGAATGGTTAGTACAAGAGTAGAGAAAGTCATGTGAGTGCAGCACAGCAGATTTTTTGCCATTGTGTCCTACATTTCCATAAAATAATCTGGTTCAGGCATAGACAAAGTCGGCTCAACTGGGCCATTCCCCTGAAACACGATTTTGCCTCACTCCACCGGCCATCCCTTCCCTGAATGCTGTTCAAGTACCGACATGCCTCATTCACTGGCGAGTATGGCTGTTTCATGAAGAGTGGTAGATCGCAAATATAAAACGTTATAATATGAAGCGCAACTTTGATCAGAAGCTTAAATCAAACTTTGATGATCTTACAGGTATTTAATCACAATTTCAAAAGGTACATTTTGAATATTCTTATTTCTAAACATATAAATGGAACGATATGATTTTACGGTTTAGTGGCTTAGTTTCTTATTAGTTCATTTAATACAAACGATTGTATTTCGTGTTTCAAAGTTTGAACATAATATTAAGTTAGAAACCAAAGAATTTATGTTGATCAAATAATTTTAAAATATTTTTAAAGTTAAATAGCAATGGAACTTTACTCTTTATTCATTGTGAAAGAGAAACAATTTAGTATGTTAATCATAAGGCAGAGTAAGGATATTACGTGCATAAGATAAAGAAAGATTGTAAACTTGAAGATTATGTAATTTGCCTAAATACAGTAGGTGGCTGTAATAATTATTGTATGCAAAATATGTTCAATATAAGCAAAATAGTAGTTAACAGCGTACAAATTATTACCAACACGCAGGTAGAACGAACCCACCACTGCACGTGTTGTATCCAAACAGCCTTTGTCACTCGGCAAGAGCACGTGGGGTGGGTAAGGTAAGTTCCATTGCTACCTCTCCTCTCGTGCCTATGCCTTATCTGGTAACCTTATTCCTAGACCGCGGAGAACGACGGGGCAAGCACTTTCTTCTTCTTTGTGTGTAGGATAATCTCCTGTTCATTTCCCCTTTTATTCCTCGAAGGAGCTATAAATTCTGTCAATCCATCTCCTAGCGGGTCTTCCTCTTGTTCTTTTCTCATCTAAAGGTCTGCCTTCTTTGGCTCTTTTTACTAGACGGTTGTTTCCTATCCTGTTAATGTGTTCATTTCAGTATTTCCGTCGCTCATTACTCAATTTTATTATATCTTGAATTTGGCAATTTTCTCTGATTTTTGTATTGTATATTTTATCTAATAATGTTTTTCTTGAATTGTTCAAAATATTTTCAATTCGCCGGTACCTAATATTTGTTTTGTTTTGACTGTATCTTGGTCTATTGTTTTATATATGCGGACTTTACTCTCTATTGCCATATACCTGCTTATTTCGCCAAATTACGTCTTTTATGCATCCTGATATCTGCGCTGCTTTATCGGTCTGTTTTTACTTCTCTATTTAAATGTTTGGTGCTTGATATTTTAAATACTAATTAATTAAATTCTGAAACCTGTTCAATAATTTTTATTTTCACTCCTAATTTGCATCTCAATAGTTCTTTCAATACTGTCAGGCATTTAGTTTTTGTGTGCTTATTACCATATTATATTTGTTGCCTTTATATTGAACTGGTGCAATAACCTTTGTAATCCATCCTCTGATATAAGGACAGCATCACCTGCGTAGCACATTATATTAAATCTTAAGTTTCCCATCTTGTATCCCCACTCTCTTGGCAAATCTTCAATTAATTTATCCATTATAAGCAAGCACTTACTAAGAAAGCATATTGTAAATAAATGTGAAGTCGTTAAGGGCTAACTCATTTCTGTAATTCCAGAGGGTTTTGTCATTCTTCTGAACCATCTAATCACCATTATCTCTCGCATTATGATGCCCAGTTGGGACGTTGCTACGATCAAGAATTTTAAAAAATATGTAAAGCCTGAGTATTTTATTTTGGTTTCCTATTATTTGCTTTTCAGGGAGCTGAAGGCAGGCAATAAATGATTTAAGTCCGGTGTCTTATTGATCCTTACACCTTCAACAGCTGCCATGTTAAAATCAATATTAACACCTGTGCTACGACTTCAATATTTAAAACTCCATAGAGTTAAACATATAGCTGGATTAAGCGTAAAGACATTTCGACGACGAATCCGCTTGTCATAACCTTCAATCAAACTGTGTTTCACGATTCTGGTCCTTTGACCTGAAATACGCTTGTTATTATCATCATCACGTGAGCTAAAGAACTTGCATATTTTGGTATTTGATACGATATTAAACAAAGAAAGCAAGGGGAATAGTCCACTTTTTGATGCCGTGTCTCGAAGTGTTGGTTATTGCTTTCAGGAGTATGGAAGAATTGAAAATATGATGCTAAAACATTGAGCTTGAACGTCGTGTAGGTTGAATTAAAAAATGCAACTCTTACGGAGAACATATTGGACTGTATACTCCGTTAGGGCGATCAACAATTACTCCCATCAAGAACGGCGTAAGTCATTGGTCGTGTGTTATCTGGGACGATAAGAGAGCGATAATGCCTGGTATTCCCGGACGGATACTGAAGTGGAGATTCGGCATGAAGCACATCCGACAACAATGTCTCGCTGCATCAGCGATCCTGCTTGTAGGCTACTGCATAAGATGGGTGGGCCTAGGCGTGCCCTGGATGCTTCTCTCACTGTTGCTCTTGGTGCTTCTGGTGGCCAAAATCTCAAACAATGCTGCAAAGCGACGTGAAGACAAACTTAAGTTTGTGCTGGTAATTTGTGATATCTAGGTTATCAATTAGATTACAGCATGTTTGATAACAATACTCCCGTTTGTTTTGGCATTTTTCTTAGGTTAATGCTGCACTTCTTTTTGGAAATATACTTAATAAATTAACCTTTACTTCGTTTAGGATGACGACCCGATCTGAATATTTCGGGAAATGTAACTATGTTATCTATGGTCTCGTCCATTTATCATCTGGTGTTATTCTAAATAATTATTGTTGGAATTCTCATTTCCGCTTTAGAATTTTCGAGAAAATTATTTTTCAACGTAACTAAGTGCAGTTCTGTCGAAGATCGCGATAAGACAAAGAGGACAAAGTCAGATAGTACTCCAAAAAGGAGTAAATGTTGGCCTATGGAAGACATATGGTATTTTAGGAATGCTTTAAACAAACGCTAGCAGGCTCGTAACCAAAACAGCATTTTTACTTTCCCTAATAATCCACAGTTACTAGAGGAAGTACTACATTCCACCCCCCCCCCCCAAATGAAATTATATCCACCGGAAATACACGTTTTGAGGTCCTAGAATGCAAAAATGATTTTTAATGAAGATACATATGTACATGTGTAGCTGGATGGATGGGGTATAGGTGGCAAATGAACTTTTACTATTACACTTATATCTTTTAAGTTTATGTTGACCTGCATCAGTCATCACCATACTGTTCCCTAAGTGTATCGTTTTGCCACTATGTTTGTTTGTTTTGCAAAAATCACAAACTTCTCTTCATCCTACTCCTTCTTCTTCTACTTCATTGTCCCTATCAGTGATGAATAAATCCACTTTCCTCTGGGGGAGGGGAAGATATTAAGCATCAGGTGAGAGAATGTTAATGATATATACAACTACAAATATATATGAATTTCTCAGGGGAGCCTTTTAATTCCCGGGGGAGATCCCCCCCCCCCCCCCCGCCAGGGAACCCCTGAATTCCTCACAGGTCCCTGTATCATACCACTATTGTGGTGTTAGGGAACTGCTTCAGGTCCATCTTTTAAATTGTTCTGTTCTCTGCCATTCTACTTAGTTGGTTCCATGTCTCTCTACTTGTTGCAATTTGCTCAGTTCAGTCTTCGCATGTGATCCTAGGTCTTCCTATTCTTCCCCTGGCCTCGCTTTCAAAAACTCCCACACCTTCTTCCTGTTTCCACCCATCCTCTTTACATGCCCAAACCAATACAATTGTTTGTTTTCAATACTGTTGCATATAGATGAAGTTGCAGTTTTTGTCATATTCTTTCATTTCTCGCTATCTCTACAAGAATCACACATTTCACTACAAATCAATACCTACAAAAGTGCTGAACTAAAGCAGAGCAAGGCACTAAAGGATGGAAATGAAGATGAAACACATTTAATGCACTTTCCTCATATAAGGGCTGCCAAGAAGACAAAATATAACTCTAGAATTAACATGTACATCAATACCTGCCATTGAATGTTCTACTTTTATCTGCTTTACTGAAACTTTGTGAATAATTAAGAGCATAAGATGATTTCAGAAGAGCTCATGCTATCAGAAATGAGCAAACGCATCACACAACACTTGATTATGATACTCTAAATAGGTAAATATTGTCAATACAATAAATAAAATAAATAGAGTGTTTCAATTAAAGAAATTGAAGCTATTAACAGTGAAGCAACAAGATTCTAAAGTAAGAACAAATTAGAAACTAAAAACTTCACTTATCTTAGTAATGTTGCAAGTTATTTTTTCAAACACTAAATAAGACTTGAGTTTCGAGTTGACTCCAACTCATTCTCAAAGCTATACAAACAAACTCGTTACCAAAGCTACAATCCTTCATTTTTTTCTGAAAACAAAAAACATAGATACTGATATTCATTTTAATTATCAATCTCTGAAAACAAAAATTTATAAATACAATCTATAGAAGGTAATTCAACTTGAAACTCGAGTCAGTGTTTGAAAAAATAACTTGCAACATTACTAAGATAAGTGAAGTTTTTAGTTTCTAATTTGTTTTTACTTTAAAAACTGATGTGTTGCACTCACATGACTTTCTCTACTCTTGTACTAACCATTCTTACAAACTCTTATTCCTATATCTTTTTCGTGTTAGTTGAGATAAACATTTGTACAAATTATCTTACTGTTTATTTCCTTGTAGGTGTAAGGGGAACATTAGAGTACAGTAGACTTTGAGCGATTGTCAAATAATTTAAAGCTTTGAGATTCTGTTCTCTTTGCACACTTAACATATAAAAAAATAAACAATGATGTTCCATTTCACGAAAGTTTTAAGTTTTCCGAAACTGACACAAATAACAAGGAATATCTCCAAAATGGTTCACTCTACAAAAAAATGTATTCAGACATAAATTGTGTGTTTTAGCGAGATATACATTTTTTGTATAGTAAGATTTTGTCTATCTCTAACGGTTTACCAGTTATGCAAAAGTCGTCCAGAGTAAATACGACTACAGGGGCTATAGCCAGAAAATTCAAGATATACATTTCATTTGTCATAAAAATATCTCAAACATATGACATTTTAATCAAAATTGTTAGAGCCATTTTCAAGAAAATCAAAATGTTTGAAAAATTTTTCCATATAAAGGGTAGTTTATGGTGGGGCTATTTTCTTCAAAATCTTTGTGTTGCATCCTTGAAAGATATTAAACTTAAATGCTCTTTGGTTTTTAACCAACTTTTAGCTTTTGAGTTATGCTGTCCACAGACTGACAGACACACAGACTGACACTGACACACACATACATACACACACATACGCCCACGCACATGCCTTTTTCTAAAAATGCTTTTTTTTTGGATTCAGGGGGTCTCAAAACATATTTCTGGTGAAATCTCGACATCAAATTTTTGGTTGGAATACAATACTTCCTTTTACTTACCAGTAGAGAAAGTAAAAATGGACCATATGCTGTGCATTGTCTCTACTGCACAGACCCCAGGTTCTGGCCAAGAAATGTCTTGGAATTCATTGTCGTCACCATCAATATTTCAGTGAGCTTCCATTTTATCAAATATTTCGAAGAAAAAACAATGCACAGTTACCAGTATTCTTTATTTCCCTAAGGAACAGTAATGTAGAAAAAACTTTTCAATCAATAAATCCAGATCTACTATGAAAAATGAAAAACATATGTAATTATAAGCATTCATTTTGTAGAGTAAATAGAATGCAATAAAATGCTTTATAAAGTTGTGGCATAACTTTGTAGTGCTTTCATTTGCCATCACAAATTTCCATTAGAACCTTCTTTACCATTTGTCATGTCATTCATTATTTGTAATATTGTGCTTATAAATATGCCTTGAATTTTGAGAACTGAAGAAATTTTGATTTATTTGTGAGCTAAAGAAAACGGAGTATCAAGTGAAAAAATATGAGCACCTCTAACCTATTGTATTTTTCAACTTCAACAAAGAAGTAAAGACATCAAAGGTGCCTTCAAATATCTATGCCGTCTAAAGGCAAAATAATTCTGTTTTGATTTTCTACTGTGTACCTATTACATTTTTTCTTTCTTCACTTTTATGTACTAATTTCCCTATGAGCTTATCCCATGAGAAATTTTTCCGTGATCAAAAGTTTAACTTCCACGTACTAGGATGCAAATATTTTAAATGATTATATGAAAATGTTCATTAAAAATGTGTATGTATTTTCTTTAGGTAGATAAGGAAACTTCAGCCATACATGAAGATGCTGGTTGGCTTAACAAGGTGAGAAAATACTCCCTAATTATTTATGTTATACATTAATTATTTCCCAAATAAACTTACAAAACACACATCATGAGTTTACATTACCAGAAATGGGAAGTCAAAATATTTTATGCAGACTTAAATACCTAGTTAAAAATTGTGTACTGTCATCTCATATTAAATAAAATAGCTCTCAAGTCAAATATTTTCAAAAAGTTAAATAAATTAACAAGAGGGTAACTAAATCAAGGAATATCACTGTGAAAATTTACAAATGTAATGTAGTTAATACAACGATTTGATGGTTTGGGAAAAGGTATTTATTTTGAAGAACAAGGATTGCATAATGAATTTTGAAGTACCATCAATTGATTTTCTCAATAAATCTGTTTTGCTTCCAGTAGTTGGTAATACAATAGGAAAGAATTTGTTAACTAGCAGCAGTAACAATAATGATAAAACATTCAACACAATAATGATGCAAATAATTGATTTGCAAAACTGTCTGAAATATAAGAAATAGGTCATGTCCTTAGCGCAGTGGTAGTGCTTACTGCTTACTAGGAGGGAGACCCAGGTTCAATTCTTGGTACTGGCATGGGGTTTTCTCCAGCTGGGAGATCTGATCCAGGGTGCACTTAGCCTCGTTAGGTCCCTGAAGCTCCAATTGAGGAGCTACTTGTTTGAAAAGTAGCGACCTTGATTGCGTAGATTGCATAGCTGGCTGGGAGGGATCATGCACCACCCTCCAGTACTGCACCCGACTCATGACGCCTGTGGTGAACAGTGGTGGGGGATGTAGGTCTTGGTTCAGAGAGAGCTGTTGCGTTTTGGGTTATTATCATATAATAAATAATTATAAAAGATATGTGAAGTTTTAGATGCTAAAATTTATTAATATTTGTTGAGTAATAATAATTACTTAATACTGTTTTATATACATAATTACTGTAAACCATGTACACAATATCATCTTGTTTGATCTTTCAACAAATATAGGATTGGATCATAGCACTCTTTATACAATTTAATAAGTGAGTTTTCATTTATGAACCCTTTTTAACTGCTGTGGTTCTCAGCACTGCACATTCTATATTGGACATGATAGACCACTTAATTTTGCTCAGAGGCATCCTTATCAGGTTTGAGGATCTCTTACATGCTGTAACTCTGACATGGAACCATCAGCAATATTTTCCTTGTGAAAGAAGCCATGCTAAGGATTTTTGTGCCCGAAAAAATCCACTACCCTCTACCCTCTGTGACCTCTGAAGCTACCTAAGTAATAACAGTTGTGTGCTTTATAACCTCTAACTGAAATCTGCTTTGGTTATGAGAGAGTTGTATATCAGATTTTGTATTAAAATGAATTGATAATATCTGTAAGAATATATCTAGAATATAAAATTCTTATTTTTTATTTTTTTTCAGTTCATAGCTCAAATCTGGCCTCAGGTGGTACAACATGTAACAACAAATGTGAAGCAAGATGTGGAGGACAGTGTACGAGAAGCCATGGACAAATACAAGTTGGGTGGAGACTTCAGGTTCAAAAGACTTACCCTTGGTTCCAATGTAATTCATTTTCATTCAAATTTCTAGTTCACGTGTGATTTAAGTTTGCACCACAGAGGACATAACAATTAAGTAGGAACCTGCATTATCTTTAAAATCAAAGAATATTAAACTATATATGCATCAAGCTAAACATCTCTCTAAGCCAATGACATATTCCATAGAACTAAAAATTAAGGGACATAATCTAAGTCTCACATACACAAAAGCTTATAAGCTTATCTATTATCATCATTATCATTGACCATAGTATGTCTACCTCTGGCACAGAGGACCCAGGTTCGATCCCTGGTACCAGCATGGAATTTTTCCCCCGCTGGGAGGTCTGGTATGGGGTGCACTCAAATTAACCAGGTCCCAATTGAGTAGCTACCCCAAATGAAAGGTAGCATCCCCAAAAGGTCAAGAGACACCTTACGGTCGGGGGGAGTCAGCATGCTGAACCCTGCCACTCCAATGTCAGTCTGGGTGGCGGCTCAGTTGGTTAGATGCTGGCCTACTGATCCCATGGTCGCGGTTTCAAATCCAGCTCAGACCAAGTGTGCTTAAAAACGATAGCTCCATGTCAGTAGATTTACTGGCATATAAAACAACTCCTGCTGGACAAAATTCCAGCACATCAGCAATGCTGATATGTTGTTAAACAAAATAATTTATAATTTCCACCACCCCCAATCTGCACTCCTCCATGGCTTTGGCTGCAGCTGGAGGAGGCAGTGGCCGGGCAATGAGGGTAACCTCTGTATAGAGGAGCCATCGTAGGGGATTATTATTATTATTATTATTATTATTATTATTATTATTATTATTATTATTATTATTATTATTATTGTTGTTGTTGTTGTTGTTGTTGTTATTATTATTATTATTATTATTATTATTATTATTATTATTATTATTATTATTATTATTATTATTATTATTATTAATCACACTTAGAGAATACATACAAATTCTATAAACCATATCATAAACTCTAAGAAAGGGTCTTTGCACTGTGGGGGTAGTCATTTAATACTTCAGCTACACAAATTAACAATTAATGTAAATTAAAATAATTTATAAATGGAATGAGTAAAAATCATTCTTAAGTGTTTGTTACACATTACCTGATGCCCATTTTGCTATCTATGCTGCTCTTCCTCTAATTGCCAAACTGGTTTTTATATCCCTTTTGCAGGCACTTATATGATTTGAATAGTCCT